>CP136058.1:91310079-92566395 GCA_032464435.1 Aegilops umbellulata
TCCTTTTGTCTTTGATGATGATTGTGTAGAAGCATTTGAAATACTTAAGAAAGCTTTGATTTCTGCACCTATTGTTCAGCCATCTTATTGGAATTTACCCTTTGAAATTATGTGTGATGCTAGTGATTATGTTGTAGGTGCTCTTCTAGGACAAAGAGTTGATAAGAAATTAAATGTTATCCAATATTCTAGTAAAACTCTAGACAATGCCCAGAGAAATTATGCTACTACTGAAAAAGAATTTTTAGCAGCTGGATTTGCTTGTGCTAAGTTCAGAACTTATATTGTTGATTCTAAAGTAACTGTTCACACTGATCATGCTGTTATTAAATACCTTATGGAAAATAAAGATGCTAAACCTAGACTTATTAGATGGGTTCTCTTTCTACAAGAATTTGATTTGCATATTATTGATAGAAAGGGAGCTGAGAACCCCGTTGTAGACAACTTGTCTAGGTTAGAGAATGTTCTTGATGACCCACTACCTATTGATGATAGCTTTCCTGATGAACAATTAGCTGTCGTAAATGCTTCTCGCACTACTCCATGGTATGCTGATTATGCTAATTATATTGTTGCTAAATTTATACCACCTAGTTTCACATACCAGCAAAAGAAAAAGTTTTTTTATGATTTAAGACATTACTTCTGGGATGACCCACACCTTTATAAAGAAGGAGTAGATGGTGTTATTAGACGTTGTATACCTGAGCAAGAATAGGAACAGATCCTACACAAGTGTCACGCCGAAGCTTATGGAGGACACCACGCTGGAGATAGAACTGGACATAAGGTATTGCAATCCGGTTTTTATTGGCATACTCTCTTCAAGGACGCCCGTAAGTTTGTCTTGTCTTGTGATGAATGTCAAAGAATTGATAATATTAGTAGACGTCAAGAAATGCCTATGAATAATTCACTTGTTATTGGACCATTTGATGTTTGGGGCTTTGATTATATGGGACCGTTTCCTTCCTCTAATGGGTATACACATATTTTAGTTGCTATTGATTGTGTTACTAAGTGGGTAGAAGCTATTCCAACTAGTAGTGCTGATCATAACACCTCTATTAAGATGCTTAAAGAAGTTATTTTTCCAAGGTTTGGAGTCCCTAGATATTTAATGAGTGATGGTGGTTCACATTTTATTCATGGTGCTTTTCGTAAAATGCTTGGTAAGTATGATGTTAATCATAGAATTGCATCCCCATATCACCCGCAGTCTAGTGGTCAAGTAGAATTGAGTAATAGAGAGCTCAAATTAATTTTGCAAAAGACTGTTAATAGATCTAGAAAGAATTGGTCTAAGAAACTTGATGATGCTTTGTGGGCTTATATAACTGCTTCTAAGAATCCTATGGGTATGTCTCCATATAAAATGGTTTATGGAAAAGCATGTCATTTACCTCTTGGACTAGAACATAAGGCATATTGGGCTATTAAAGAGCTCAATTATGATTTCAAACTTGCCGGTGAGAAGAGGCTATTTGACATTAGCTCACTTGATGAATGGAGAACTCAAGCCTATGAGAATGCCAAACTATTTAAAGAAAAAGTTAAAAGATGGCATGACAAAAGGATACAAAAGCATGAGTTTAATGTAGGTGATTATGTGTTGCTATTCAACTCTCGTTTAAGATTTTTTGCAGGAAAACTTCTCTCTAAATGGGAAGGTCCTTACGTTATCGAGGAAGTCTATCGTTCCGGTGCCATAAAAATCAACAACTTCGAAGGCACAAATCCAAAGGTGGTGAACGGTCAAAGAATCAAACATTATATCTCAGGTAATCCTATAAATGTTGAAACTAATATTATTGAAACCGTAACCCCGGAGGAAAACATAAGGGACACTTTCTAGAATGTTTTATACTCTGAAAAGGAATAGGTATGTGGTACGTTAAGTAAACTGACTCCAAAACAATTCTAATGGCAATTTTTCTCCGTTTTGGAATATTTAAGAAAATAGGAAAATAAGAAGTAGTCCGTGAAGGACACGAGGCGTCCACGAGGGTGGAGGGCGCGTCCCCTGCCTCGTGGGCACCTCATGTGCCCTCCGGACTCCGTTTTCTTGCATGATACTTCTTTTGGTCGGTAAAAATTCATTATATAATCTCCCGAAGGTTTTGACCATCGTATCATGCAAATATCCTCTGTTTTTGTTTCGAGCTGTTCCTGCTGCAGATTAGAGCAAGATGTCATCTCAGGACTCCGACGGATAGAGCTATGTCTCACATCTCATTGCTGACCCAAAGACCTATGGGGATCTATCTCCTTCTGGTCGAACTACGGATGACGAGGAGGATGCTCATTCGAGGAGGATCAACGATTCAAGTTAAGAGGAGGAGGATGTTCCTCTACCTCAACCTGGGGATATGCATGTGAAGTTCAAGAAGTTTAATCTCCCTAAGAGGGCTAAACTGTCTAACAACGGATCTATTCCTTCTCGTTTTTGGCAGAAAAGCAAAGGGGATTTATGTGACAAGATTTTGAGGCTGGAATCTGAGGTTGATGATTTGAAGGAGGAAATTGCTCTTCTCAATTACAATATGAAAAAGCTAAAGGCATAGTTATCTTCATCATCACCATCCTCTTCACCTCTGAAGAAAGAGATATAATCACATGGGTATGGGCACTCCCCTTGGCAACGGCCAAGCTTGGGGGAGGTGCCCCGGTATCATATCACCATCACACTCCTATCTTTACTGTTTTTCTTAGTTCGATCCTTTGGTAATATCTTGATCTAGTAGAATAAAGTTTTAATATGATCTAGTTTTGAGTTTTGCTTTATGATCCTTCTATGTAATCGAGTCTATGAGCTATATATAATAAAGATTAGTGTTGAGTCAAGGGCTTGATTATCTTGCTATGATCTTGAGGGATTGAAAGAAAAGAGAAAGAATAAAAAGAACTAAAGAGATCATATTGATCTTATGGAGAGTAATGACTTCACATATAAAGAGTATGATGAATAAAAGTTGTTGAGAGTTGACAAACATAGTTTTGGTCATCGTTGCAATTAATAGGAAGTAATAAAGAAAAAGAGGTTTTCACATATAAATATACTATCTTGGACATCTTTTATGATTGTGCCCATTAAAATATGACATGCTAAAGAGTTGATGTTGGACAAGGAAGACAACGTAATGGGTTATGTTTTCTTATATCTGAAATAAAGTATATTGGCATGGATCATGCAACATGTTGAGCTTGCCTTTCCCCCTCATGCTAGCCAAATTCTTTGCACCAAGTAGAGATACTACTTGTGCTTCTGAAAACCCTTAAACCAGTTTTGCCATGAGTGTCCACCATACCTACCTATGGATTGAAAGATCCTTCAAGTAGGTTGTCATGTTGCATGCAATAAAAATTGCTCTCTAAATATGTATGATTTATTAGTTTGGAGAAAATAAACTTTATACGATCTTGTGATATGGAAGCAATAAAAGCGACGGACTGCATAATAAAGGTCCATATCAAAAGTGGCAATATAAAGCGACGTTCTTTTGCATTAAGATTTCGTGCATCCAACCCTAAAAGAACATGACAACCTCTGCTTCCCTCTGCGAAGGGCCTATCTTGTATTCTTATCTTATACCTTACACAAGAGTCATGGTGATCTTCACCTTTCCTTTTTACATTTTATCCTTTGGCAAGCACCTTGTGTTGGAAAGATCCTGATATATATATCCAATTGGATGTAAGTTAGCATGAATTATTATTGTTGACATTACCCTTGAGGTAAAAGGTTGGGAGGCAACACTATAAGCCCCTATCTTTCTCTGTGTCCAATTAAAACTCCATACCCATAAGTATTGCATGAGTGTTAGCAATTGTGTAAGACTAAATGATAGTAGAGTATGTGGACTTGCTGAAAAACTCTTATATTGACTCTTTCCGATGTTATGATAATGTCAGGGGAACTCTGCCTCCACGAACACCTATGGGGACCGGGCCCCTTTCTGGTTCGGCAGGGGGCGGAGGCCGCGCGAAGAGCGGATCGAGGCGATGCACACAAGGGGTTTACCCAGCTTTGGGCCGCACGGATGCGTAAAACCCTACTGCTGCTTTTGTGGATTGTATTGTGTTCTTGCTCGGGAGCGCGAGGTGCTACAGTTCTCACGAGCTGCTGGCGAGATCCCGCGTCAGTGTTCTCCCTCTTTCCTCTCTACGTGCGCATGGGCCTCCTTTTATATGTTAAAGGGGTCACCGACAGGTGGCAACGTAGGTGAGGGCAAAAATGGCAAAGTGTTGTGTTGGGTACAGCTGCTTGTACAGTGCTATCATAGCTAACCCTGACGGCAGGGGACAAGGGCATTAAATGCCCGTCTGTGTCGCTCCAAACAGTGTGAAAAGTGGCCGTCAGGGGCGCCACCGTTTGCCACGATGGCTATCCTGTTAGCATCGCTTCGCCACCGCATGCCCCTGGCTGCACAGCTTCTCGCCACGTATCCTGGAATGATCCCAGAGCGACACGTTGGTGGATGAGCTAGAGCGCGGGCAGCGGAGTAGTAGCTTGTCGCGGCAAGCGCCTTGCCGCGGTCGTCCCGGCAAACTCCTCTTGCCGGGGCCTTGTCTCCTTGAGTGGCCCCTCCGGCAAGCTCCTCTTGCCGGGGCCTTTGTGCTTCGGGCGGCCATCCCGGCAAACTCCTATTGCCGGGGCCTTCCTGGCGAGCCCCTCTTGCCGGGGCCTGGTGCCTTAAGTGGCCTTCCTGACAAGCTCCTCTTGTCGGGACCTTGTCTTCTTGGCTTGAATACTTTGTTCTTGAATGGCTCCAAAGGAACCACGATGATCTTTGGTGGTCACCTGGCAAGCCCTGCCGCGGGGTGCTACAACTGCCCGTGCACAAGTTCGGGGTACTAAGGTACCCCTACTTTAGTACACCGGCAGGAGCCCCCGGGCCTGGGCCATACACGGTGCCGAGCGCTGTTGGGCCAGGCCCAAAACAGTGCACAGGCACGCGTGGCCTGGGCCACACCGCATCTTGCTCTGGATCCACCACGCTCTCCCCGAACGGCACGCGTCGAACGCGGCATAGTGGAGAGAGGTGTGGGTGACGCGGGCGGCGTGCGTGGGGCAGAGCCCCGCATGCAGGCGTCACGTCGTAGGTGGTTTCTTTATTCGGAGAGGCGAAACGTCCGCCCCCTCCCCCTTATAAACAGAGGAAACAGGGGCAGTTCGCCCATCCGCCAGTTGCTATTCCTCGAAAATCTCCGCCACTTCCCAAAGAGAGCAGCGCTCCGCCCCCCATCGCCACCAGCACCACCGACGCTGTCGACCTCCCTCCCTGCTTCCGCCATGGCTCCGAAAGGCGACAAGGGGAAAGGGAAGGCCGTGAAGTCGGCCGAGGCGCAGCGGCTTGAGGCGCTGCGAAAGGAGCGGGCGACCTTCCCCCCTCAGCTCGACGCGTTCGACCTGAGGGAGGAATTCTACCTCTTCTGGTCGACGGCGACGCGAGCGCATCCGCGCACGAGGGTTCTTCCAGCCGCCGCCCAGAAGAAGTATCCGACTGGGTATCCCTTCTTTCCTTTGTTCTTCTATTGCGGGCTCTGCCCGCCCTTCTCTGAGTTTTTCTGCGACATCATGAACACCTACGGGTTCCATCTCCTTGACTTCACCCCCAACGCTGTCCTGACCATGGCAGTTTTCGCACATCTTTGCGAAAACTTTGTTGGAGTCCATCCAAACGTAGCCCTCTTCCGCCACTTCTTTACGCCTCGAGTTGAGAGAGGAGAGCCTCTTTCCGGCGGAATCGCCTGGATCTCGAAGCCCGACAAGAAGGAGGCTTATCTGGAGGGAGAGCTCCGCAGCAAATGGGAGGAGTGGAGAGCAGACTGGTGCCTGATCGTCGAGGAGAACCCGCAGCCATTCACTGTCGTGCGCCGAACTCCTGTAGTGCGCGGCAGGGATTGGAGCGACGTGGCTCCGGACGACGACAAGCTGCAGATTGCCGTTACCCGGATCCTGTGGCTCAGGCTTGCCGGGCTCACAGTTGGCGCCGTTGGCGCAGATTTCCTCCGCCGCCGCATCGCTCCCCTGCAGGAGAAAGGGAGACCCGCATGGGAGTTCCAGAATGCGGCGGACATCATGAGGCTGCGCCCTGGCCTCAACTTCAATTTCACTGTCTTGGAACTTGACGGGACGCTCAGGGAGCTGTTCAAGCACGACCCCGATCACCCCGAATGGTTCAGGCTGCCGCAGGACTTCGTTCCATTGTGCAACAATTCGTCGCTCAGCCGCATCCTTGCAATGATGCCACTGTGCGACTTGCACGGGATCGACTCAACCTGGCAGGAGCCTGCAGACGACGTCGTGCGGGCGTTCTTCGACGACTTGGTGGAAGTGCCAATCGACCCCGTCGAGCAGAAGGGCCTCACAGGGGACACCACCTACGAGGAGTTGGCGCGCATCGCCACTAGGATGGAAGAGGCGGCGGCAGCCGCGGCCCCGGGCGAATTTGGATTCACCGTGGCGGAGGCAGACGCCGCGGAGATGGCAAGCCTTGCCGATCGAGCGGAGTTTGTCGGTGAGGAAGTGCCTGTCGGGCACGGCGTCGAGGCGGGCAAGCTCACCGAGGACACGAGCGGCTTGCCGGAGATGGACGCCTCTTCCTCCCAACCTTTGGGCAGCTCGTCGCAAGCGGAGCCCCCGGCTCAACCAAGGAGGCGTCTCCGCAAGGCTGGGGACGTGGTGGGGCGGCAGCCGAGCCAACAGCCGCAGCGCCGCGTGACACGCTCCGCTGTGGCAGCAGGAGCGGGGTCTTTGCGGGCCGCCGCTTCTGCTCCTGCCGCTCCTCGCGCCACGGCGGCAGCCGGGGCAGGGCCGTCTTAGGCTAGCGCCACCACGGCGTCCGCCAAGCGGCCGAGGGAGCCTACTCCTCTGCCTCCTCGCGCCAGAAGCGGGCCAGTCTTCGACTTCTCCGCGCTCAGCTCCGACGAGGAATAAGAAGAGGAGTAAGATCCTTGTTGTACTTGTATTTCTTCAATTCTTGCAGTTGTGTCTCGCATCTCATTTGCTTTTCTCTGAATTTACTCCTTTTCAGGACTCTGGCTCAGAGGGCGGCAAAGAGAGCCAAGGTCCCGGTGGTCATCCTTGACGACGAGCCCACCGTGACGGCAGGGGGTGCGCCTGAGTTGACCTTGCCGGACCCGCCAACTAATCCTCAGAGCAGCCCCCAGTGCAGCCCCCAGCGTAAGCATATGATTTGCATCCTGCCGTTGGGCGCGCCTGGGTACTCTTCGCTTTCTGATATCTGACTGTTGATTTGTGTAGGAGCAGAGTAGCCCCACCAGGAGCGTCCGGAGACCGCCCCCGACGTGCCACCTGCTACAGCTACACCGCCAAGGGGGAGTTCCCCGGCAAGGGAGGAATCCCCGGCAAGGGAGCAGTCCCCGGCAAGGGAGCAGTCTCCGGCAAGGGACAGCACCGGCGACCCCTTGGTGACGGAGACCGTGACTGCAGACCCTGGCGCAGGTAATCTCCTTGCCTCGAAACTTCCCTTGGGTTCTTCTTTGCTTATTCTTCTTTTTGGATATTCGCTTGACTTTTCTTCCTTCTCCGGTTGTCAGTCCCATCTATCGCGGAGCCGATGGAGACCGAGGTCGCTGTCGACGACGCCATCGTCACCGAAGAAACGGTCGATGTTGATGATCCTACCGGCGAAGAGGCCGCCAAAGCAGCTGCCGCAGCGGCTGACGAGGGGTCTGGCGATCACACTGACGGCCCTGGGGCCGCAGGAGCGACGGGCGCTACTCCGACCACCGACCCACCCGCCGTCGCCGCGGCGCCGGGCTCCGAAGAGCCCCAGCCAGGCGTGTACTTGAAGGCCGTCGACGATGTCTTCATCAAGCTCCCCTGGGAGTCGAGCTCCAGGGCGCCGGTCGAGGGAGAAATCTTCGACGGAGAAGTGCTCGCCTCCGCCGGGCTAACGCTGGTCGACGCGCCAAGCAGCAGCAGTGGCGAGTCTGAGGAGGAGTGGCTGCTCCGGAAGCTGGTGTTGCTCTACCGCGCCAGGCAGGCCAAGCTGGAGTCCCGCGAGGCGCTTGCCGCGAAGGCGGGAGCGGACCTTGAGAAGCGCGCGGAGGAGCTTCGGGGTCAGAGACAGGAAGCTCTCCGGGCCCTGGCGGAGGAGCGGGAGCAACTCGCCGAGGCACAGAAAGCCTTTATCCTTGAGAAGGCGGAAGTTGAAGAGCAACAGCGGCTTGCCGCTGAGAAGCTATCTGCGCAGGAGGGCGAGTTGGCGCAACGGAAGGTCGACCTCGACAGTCACGAGGAGAAGCTTGCTGCGCGCGAGCAAGCGCTCGGCGGGGCTCTCAAGGAAGCATAGGATGCTGCCGCAGCTGTCGAGGCCGCCAGGAAGGAGCTGGAGACGAAGGTGGCGCAGCTGGAGGCCGACCTCAAGGCGAGCGGCGGAGAGCTTGTCGCGCTCAAGGAGGAGCGCGAGAAGGGCGCCTACACCTTTGGCGAGTTGCAGGGCCGCCTCGCCGAGAAGGTCAAGGAGCTCGACGCCGCCAAGGACTCCAACGCCGATCTTGAGTTGAAGCTGGCCACTTTGACCAAGACGCTGGACAGCGCCAGGGAGCAGGAGGTGGCTCAGAAGAAGGAGGTTGCTGCCAACGAGACGCTGCTGGAGAGTGTTGTTGCCGCCCAGAGCACTTTCAGGGAGACTGTGGAGCGATGGATGGAGGGCCTTGTGAATGCCGCCGCAGACATCGACAAGGAGTTGGCGCTGTTGGGGGTGGAGGATCTCGGGTATCCTTCTGACGAGAACCTCGCTCCTAGCGCCAAGCTCACTTTGTTCCTCAAAGGCGTGACGACGGCACTCCGGCAACTCCGGGAGAAGATCCCGAAGCAGCTGGCGGACGAGTCGCGCGAGATCTACGTGGGAACTCTCCGAAAGGTGCTGAGGAAGGTGGTCTTCCGCAACCCGGACCTCCGCCTTACCAACGTCCTCAGGTCCCTGCCGCCGGAAGCTGATCTGGAGGGGCTCGATGCCCTTATCGAGCCCATCGTGGAAAGGGTGAGCGGGATCAAGAGGATTGAGGACGACCGTGTAGACTAGGCCGCCCGCCTTCTTCCTTTCTTGCCGCTGCGGGTCGTGTTATGAAAACAGTTTATTAGAGCTGCGACAACCTATCTTGTAACATAACTCTATTTTGGGTAGTAATTGCAATGTTATTTCCTTTACTTGATTCCTTCCTTTGTATGCTTTTGCCCTACGCTTTTAGGGAACTTGCCGGTGCAGGCACCTTTGCCGCGAGCGCTGAGTGCGGAACGTCAGCAGCCTGCTGGCGGTGCCGCCGCCGACAAGAAACCTTGTCGCGACTAGTTGCAGCTTCACTTAAGTTGTTGAGCAAACTCGAAACAAAGTAAGGGCGCGATTCTGGTCGCGGCTCGCTTAAGTTGTTGAGTGAGCTCGAAACAAAGTAAGGGCGCGATTCTAGTCGCAGCACACTTAAGTCGTTGAGCGGACTCGAAACGAATTAAGGGCGCAACTAGCCACGAGCCGGTTCCTCCGCGCACAGGTTTTCCATACAAAGGATGGTCGTTCGAGGAAGATAACTTAAAAATCTAAAAGACATGATGGCTCATGCTTTGGCAACTTATCTTTTCTGTTGTTTGCTTTCCGGGAAGGTCGCTCCCCGGCAAGGCGAAACTAGTGACTCGTTTCACCCGACGAGGGTCTCCCCACTTCGGCGTCAACTTGCTGGGATTCTTGGCGGACTGAGCGCGCCGAAGAGCAAGGTCGCCTTCCTCGAAACTTCTGGCTTTAACTTTGCGGCTGTGGTAGCGGCGCAAAGCTTGCTGGTAGCGAGCATCTCGCACAGCAGCCTGAAGACGGTCCCCCTCGAGGAGCAGCGCGTCCTCTCGCCGCAGCTGCTCTCGCTCAAGCTCATCATAAGCGAGCACTCGAGGTGACCCGTATACGAGTTCCGTGGGGAGAACTGCCTCTGCTCCATAGGCTAGAGCGAAAGGTGTCTGGCCAGTGGCTCGACTTGACGTCGACTGGCGATGATGATGAGGATTTAGCTCGTGCGAATGCCGGATCGGGTTCACGCAACCTCGACGCCCCCTACCTGGCGCGCCAAAGATGCCGGGGGAAATCTGCCTCCACGAACACCTATGGGGACCGGGCCCCTTTCTGGTTCGGCGGGGGATGGAGGTCGCGCGAAGAGCGGATCGAGGCGATGCACACAAGGGGTTTACCCAGCTTCGGGCCAGACGGATGCGTAAAACCCTACTGCTGCTTTTGTGGATTGTATTGTGTTCTTGCTCGGGAGCGCGAGGTGCTACAGTACTCATGAGCCGCTGGCGAGATCCCGCGTCAGTGTTCTCCCTCTTTCCTCTCTACGTGCGCATGGGCCTCCTTTTATATGTTAAAGGGGTCACCGACAGGTGGCAACGTAGGTGAGGGCAAAAATGGCAAAGTGTTGTGTTGGGTACAGCTGCTTGTACAGTGCTATCGTACCTAACCCTGACGGGAGGGGACAAGGGCATTAAATGCCTGTCTGTGTCGCCCCAAACAGTGTGAAAAGTGGCCGTCAGGGGCGCCACCGTTTGCCACGATGGCTATCCTGTCAGTGTCGCTTCGCCACCGCATGCCCCTGGCTGCACAGCTTCTCGCCACGTATCCTGGAATGATCCCAGAGCGACACGTTGGTGGATGAGCTGGAGCGCGGGCAGCGGAGTAGTAGCTTGTCGCGGCAAGCGCCTTGCCGCGGTCGTCCCGGCAAGCTCCTCTTGCCGGGGCCTTGTCTCCTTGAGTGGCCCCTCCGGCAAGCTCCTCTTGCCGGGGCCTTTGTGCTTCGGGCGGCCATCCCGGCAAACTCCTCTTGCCGGGGCCTTCCTGGCGAGCCCATCTTGCCGGGGCCTGGTGCCTTAAGTGGCCTTCCCGACAAGCTCCTCTTGTCGGGACCTTGTCTTCTTGGCTTGAATACTTTGTTCTTGAATGGCTCCAAAGGAACCACGATGATCTTTGGTGGTCACCTGGCAAGCCCTGCCGCGGGGTGCTACAACTGCCCGTGCACAAGTTCGGGGTACTAAGGTACCCCTACTTTAGTACACCGACAGATAAATTGAAATTGCTTCAATGACCGAGATCATAGTTTGTTAGTTCTCAATGAAGTTTCTGATTCATACTTGACATTCTGAATAGATTATTACTTGAGCATAAGAAATCATATGATCATATCCATATATGTTGCTGTTATAAGATTGATCATGATGCCCTCATGTCCATATTTTATTTTATCGACACCTCTATGTCTAAACATGTGGACATGTTTATCGTTATTGGCTTCCATTTGAGGACAAGCAAGGTCTAAGCTTGGGGAAGTTGATACATCCATTTCGCATCATGCTTTTATATCGATATTTATTGCATTATGGGTAGTTATTACACGTTATGTCACAATACTTATGCCTATTCTCTCTTATTTTACAAGGTTTACATGAAGAGGGAGAATGCCGGTAGCTGGAATTCTGGGCTGGTAAAGGAGCAAATATTAGAGACCTATTCTGCACAGCTCCAAAAGTCTTGAAACTTCATGGAAGTTTTTTGGAATTAATAAAAAATAATGGCAAAAGAATCCACCAGAGGGGGCCCACACCCTGGCCACGAGGGTGGGGGCATGCCCTACCCCCCTGGGCGCGCCCCCCTGCCTCGTGGGCCCCCTGGCAGGCCTCCGGTGCCCATCTTTGGCTATATGAAGTCTTTTACCCTGGAAAAATTAACAGCAAGCTTTCGGGAAGAAACTCCGCTGCCACGAGGCGGATCCTTGGCGAAACCAATCTAGGGCTCCGGCGGAGCTGTTCTGCCGGGGAAACATCCCTCTGGGAGGGGGAAATCATCGCCATCGTCATCACCAACGATCCTCTCATCGGGAGGGGGTCAATCTCCATCAACATCTTCACCAACACCATCTCCTCTCTGTAAGTGCATCTAGTGCCCCTTAGTGATTTTGGTGTATTGAAGACTTATAGGTTAAGGATCTAATGTGTTTATGAGTGTACACAGGTCTATAAGTCTATGAGGAGTTTGATATTTACAGAGAAAGTCGACCCCTAAAAATGAAGTTCTTCGACCGAAGACTTTGTTATTCTGAAGACTTTGAAAGTGAATAAATTGGTGTAACCTTGAAGACTTGGTATTCATTCGAGGAACATGAAGCGTGAAGACTTTTGTTTTCATAGTTTCATTTTCTCTTTCTTGAGTCATAGGAAACACCGTACTGTTAAAGGGGGTCGAGGAAATACTAAGGAAAAATTTCCATGTGATGCTCAACTCAAAATCCTACATCTACCAATCCCTTCGAGTGAAGCCATTGGAAATCTCATACAGTTCAGTCATTTACTTCAGTGACAGAGACGCAGTTCTTCTGGTCACTGAGGACTTTGTTCTGACTGATGAGTTAGGAATTCACCAGTGCGGATTGCCTACACAGTGAGGAACATGATATCCCTAAGGAATTTGAACCTCAAATTTCCGACCGTTGCTGTGCTACGTGCCAACTGTCCCAAAATATCTTATCCATCCAACGGTCATATCATTGAAGGGCATTTATGTCTTATCATGTTGGGCTGCTCCCTAGGCTATAAATAGCCGCCCCCTACAACCACTAGCCGGTTGGCTGCTCCGCGAGAAATTGATACTTGTCAATTGAGAGCATCCCATCCTCCGAGGACTTTGAGCGAAAATCATCAAGTGAGGAAAATCCAAAAACCCAAACCCAAACACCTACAAACCCAAAGTGATTGAGCATCACTGAAGAGATTGATCCTGCGTGGATCCGACGCTTGTTACCTTTGAAGACTGTGCTTCTTCCAGACGGTTAGGCGTCATGGTCTAGAGCATCCAAGAGGAATTATGGATCGCCGAGTGACCGAGTTTGTGAAGGTTCGGAAGTCACCTGAAGACTTACCACGAGTGATTTAGCGAGGATTGTGTGTCCTTAGCTCAAGGAGAATACAGTGAGGACTGTGTGTCCTCAGGTTTAAATACCTAGCCGCTCCAACCAGATGTACAACTAAGACAACAGTTGGAACTGGTCTACCAAATCATTGTCTTCACCAAGCCAACTGGTTCTATTTCCTCAACACTTTCATTTCCTCATTACTGTGTTGCGTGTTTGTTCATATATGTGTTTGAAAACTTTGACTGAAGACTTTCTCAATTTCCTCAGTTCAATTTCTTCAGTCTGTTTGTCCTTATCTTGTGCTATCCTGTGCTTACGCTATCTGTACTCCGTGTTTGTCTTCATTTCATCATGATGACCATGCATGTATTCTGTTATGTTTACTTCTGAGTACTTATTCCGCTGCAAGTAGTTCTTCGCTAAGGAATTTCCTCACTAGCAAATTCCTTAGTGAAGAATTTCATAAAAATCGCCTATTCACCCCCCTCTAGTCGATATAACGCACTTTCAATTGGTATCAGAGAAAGGTACTCCCTTGTTCTGTGTGATTTTGGTTTAACCGCCTGGAGTTTTAGTTATGTCGACCGCAGGTATGATCAATGTCTCTGCTGGTTGTCCTACCTTCGATGGGACTGACTACCCCTACTGGAAGAACAAGATGCGAATGCATCTTGAGGCAATTGATAACGATCTCTGGTATGTTGTGGAAAATGGTGTTCCCTCTCTCTCACCCTCACTGAACGCTAACGATGTGAAGAGATTCAAGAAACTCGACTCCCAAGCGAAGAATATCATATGTGGCCATCTAAGCAAAGGGTAGTATGGTAGAGTGAGTGCTTTGGAAACTGCTAAGCTTATCTGGGATAGGCTGTCCAAAGTCAATGAAGGAGTTTCATCTCAGCGTGATTCTCGAGTTGATGTTCTTCGCAATCTCTTCAACCGCTTCAAGAGACTCGACAATGAAAACGTTCAGAAAACCTTCGATCTCCTCACTGACATCTCAAATGAGCTTCAAGCACTTGGTGCCATTGACATCACCGACCATGAGTTGGTGAAGAAATTGCTGAGGTCGCTTGATTCCTCATTTGATACTCTAGCATTGATGATACAAGAGCGTGCTAATTACAAGTCACTTGACCCCGCTGATATCCTCGAGAGGCTAAACACTCATGAGTTCCAGCTTGCTGAAAAGAGAGATCTCTATGGTTCGAGCTATGGAAGATCACGTGCACTGAAGGCCAAGGCAGTATCTGAGTCCGAAGATGAAGACTCTGGTAGCAGTCTTGGTGACCCTGAAGAACTGAGTCATGATCTAGCACTACTCGTGAAGAAATTCCAAAAGTTCTCAAGACGAGGTCGCTTTGGAAGACCCTCAAGGAGCAATGATTCCTCATCTAGTGACTATAAGAAGAGGCTTTGTCACAAGTGTAAGAAACCTGGATATTACATTCAAAATTTTCTTCAGTGGGAAAAGGAATCAAAGAAGAAGAAATACAAGGATTACAGTTCTGATGATGTGAAGAAAAAGAAGAAGTCCTCGAAATCTTCATCATCAAAATTCTCAAAGTTTTCATCTCACAAGAAGAGCAGCTCCAAGAAGGCTCGGGCTTTCATTGGCAAGGAAATGGACTCTGAAGCTGAAGCTGAGGAACAAGAGGAAGAGGAGGCATCTAAGGACTCTGAGTCTGGTGTGGCGAGCCTAGCTCTCGCTACTGCATTCGTCAGCAAGTCTATCTTCAACCCTGAAGAAAATGACCTCACCAACAAGACTGATGAAAGCAATGATGACTATGCTCCCACCTATTGCTTCATGGCAAAGGGTGCCAAGGTACCTAAATATACCTCCTCTGAGTCTAGTGAAGATGAATCTGATGAAAATCTTAATCCCAGCTACACAAAACTTGCTAAGATTGCTGTAAAACAACAAAAGGCTTTTGAAAAGGTTCAAAACATGCTAGACAAAAGTGATGATATGTTGGGTGAAGAAATGGATCGCACTAAAGCCTTAACTGAAAATCTTCAGAGACTTCAGACCAGGTTTGACAACCTTCAAGGTCATCATAACACTCTTTTGTCTGATCATGAGAAGCTTTCTTATGAAATTCTTCAAAGAAAGCAAGATCTTGAGAAGCTAAGAGTAAGTTATGAAGACCTTCAGAAGGAGCGCGATTAATTACTTGCTCAACAAATCAACGCTACTCAGGAAGAATTTGTTCCTCCATGTTAGAAATGCATTGAACGAGAATCTGCTAATTCTTCACCTGAATGTTCAAATGCTTCTAATGTTACAAATTCTTTACCTGCCTCTGCTATCACTAATTCCTCATTGGAGGACATTGCAAGTATCACTAACGATGCAGGGCTGAAGGGATTGTACATGACAGGCATGTACAAAAGCCTCAAAGGGCATCAGACTCTTTGTGATGTGCTTAAAATGCAGATCCTCAACAGGATACCTAGGAAAGAGGGTATTGCCTTTGAGAGGAAACTCAATGCTTATGGTACATATTGGAAGCCTGAGCAGTACCCCAAAACCTCATGGGTTGCTGCAAAGGGACCTCCAGTTGATCCATCTAATTTATCTGGCTATACATGTGAATCTTCTCATTCTTCTAATGAGAAATTGACTCCAACTATAAACTATTCAAAAATCAGAATGGTGAAGTATTTGCTAGATATGTTGGGACTAACTTCAGGAACGGTTCCCTTATGAAGAAAATCTGGGTTCCCAAAAAGTTCCTTGAAAGTCTTTAGGTGAATGTCCTCATGACACCACCTGTGAAGAATAGGAACCCCAGATCAAATTCTTCATATGGAACAAATTCTTCATATGGATCCAAGTCCTCATACGGACCAAATTCCTCACGTGGATCAAATTCCTCATATGGATCAAAGTCCTCATATGAACATCATCGTGCTAACAACTCTGTTTCCAAGGGAAGAGCCAAGGGCTATGAATATGAGCATTATTCTTCTAATCATTATGTTCATAAGTCCTCAAAGAATTTCTCTGCTTATTCGTATGCTTACCCTAATCCCTCTTATGTGAAACGAAATGGTTTGGCCTCTATGCCACCATTCTCATATGGAGCTCGCAGAGTGAAGAACTCTTTGCCACCCCTTCAGATGTGGGTGGTGAAGAAAAAGAACTAATCTCTTATGCAGGGTCAGGTCTCCAGACGCACTGTAACGTCTGAAGAATTTGCTGGGGACCTGACAAAATTGCCTGAAAGGACGCATGCTAATCATGAAGAAATGAATTTTCATTTCTCACGTCCTCACACTGTTTATCTGTCTTACTGCTTGATGAAATTGATCTAATGAGTTGTGATATCATATTCTTCACTTCTGAAGTATATGAGGTTCGTAAGTTGCACTAATTTATCTGCAGGATGATCAACCCAAAGCCACTGAGTGGGTCGTCGATAGTGGATGTACATATCACATCACTGGTGACAAGAATCTATTGATGGATGCTCCCTTGTCGTCATCACATCTGAAGCATATCATCTTCGCTG
The DNA here is from genome assembly GCA_032464435.1 of Aegilops umbellulata. Classification (NCBI taxonomy): domain Eukaryota; kingdom Viridiplantae; phylum Streptophyta; class Magnoliopsida; order Poales; family Poaceae; genus Aegilops; species Aegilops umbellulata. Next base: position 91,326,510 of record CP136058.1, read on the forward strand.
AAAAAAGCAAAAGTCAGGTATTGGGTCTAGGTAAGGTTGCTATCGCAAAGGGTCAACACATGGACAAAGTCATGCTTGTTGAGTCCTTAGGATACAACTTTATGTCTGTCTCAATGCTTTGTGATCTTGATATGGTTGTTGTCTTTGGCAAGTATCATTGTGTTGTGATTATGGAAGCTGACAATTCCAAAGTCTTCGAAGGCTTTAGGAGAGGAGACTTGTATATTGTTGATTTCTCTGCAGACTCACAACCAGCCGTGTGCCTACTTGCAAAAGCTTCAGAAGGATGGCTATGGCATCGAAGACTTGGTCACGCAGGCATGAGGAATTTGCACACGCTTGCGAAGAAGAAGCATGTCATTGGCATTGAGAATGTCAAATTCCTCAAGGATCACTTATGCGGAGCTTGTGAAGCTGGAAAGATGACCAAGGCCTAGCATCCAGCGAAGACTATCATGACCACTACTCGTCCATTTGAATTGCTTCACATGGATCTCTTCGGTCCTAATCATTATTCTTCTGTTTCAAATGAAGCATCTCAATATGGCTTTATTATTGTTGATGATTACTCTCATTACCCATGGGTACACCTTGTTACTTACAAACATGAAATGCAGGAAGTCTTCAAACGATTTTCCTCGAGGGCTTCAGCCAACTTTGGTGTGAAGATCAAGCACATCAGAAGTGACAATGGCACTGAGTTCAAGAATTCGGGTCTCAATGACTATCTTGATGAACTTGGTATTACTCATGAGTTATTTGCTCCTTATACTCCTCAACTGAATGGCGCCGTGGAGCGCAAGAACAAGACTCTTGCAGAGATGGCTCGCACTATGCTCGATGAGTACAAAAACACCTCGTCGCTTCTGGGTTGATGCAATTGATACTGCGTGCCACATCATCAATAGAGTATATCTTCACAAATTCTTCAAGAAGACTGTCTATGAACTCCTCACTGACAAGAAACCCAATGTGAGTTATTTCAAAGTCTTCGGTGCTAAATGCTGGATTAGAGATCCTCATCACAACTCTAAATTTGCACCGAAAGCACATGAAGGTTTTATGCTTGGTTACGGAAAGGACCCGCACACCTACAGAGTCTTCAACAATGTTCTTCACAAGATTGTTGAAACTGTAGATGTGCGGTTCGATGAAACTAATGGCTCGCAAAGAGAGCACCTACCCTCTATGATAGATGAACCCGCACCTGAGGATTCTATCAAGCACAAGAACCAGCACCTGCCTATCATTCCTACTGAAGAATCTCCTGAAGAATTCATTCCAGAACGTGAAGAACGTCGAGCTGATGCACCTAAGGAAAATGCTGAGGAAATTGATGCTGAAGAAAATGCTGATCAAATTCCTCAACGACAACCAGCTCACCCTCGCGTTGCAAAAGAAGTTTAAGTGGAGAAGATCATCGATCACATTAGAGCACCAGGTCCTCTCACCCGCTCAAAAGCTTCACATCTATCTAACTTTTGTGGGCACTTTGCTTTTGTCTCTATCACAGAGCCCACTAAGGTAGATGAAGCATTTCTGGAGCCCGAGTGGATTCAGGCCATGCAAGAATAATTACATCAGTTCAAGCTCAACAACGTCTGGGAACTGGTCAATCGCCCAGATCCTCGCAAGCATAATATCATTGGCACAAAGTGGATCTACCGCAACAAGCAAGATGAAAACGGCCTTGTGGTGAGGAATAAGGCACGTCTAGTAGCTCAAGGCTACACAAAGGTTGAAGGAATTGATTTCGATGAGACTTTTGCACCTGTTGCTAGACTTGAGGCTATTCACATATTACTTGCTTATGCTAACCATCATGATATCATCTTATATCAAATGGATGTGAAAAGTGCATTCCTCAATGGTAAGCTTGAGGAAGAAGTATATGTTGCTCAACCCCCAGGTTTTGAAGATCCAAAGAATCCTAACAAAGTCTTCAGACTCAATAAGGCCCTCTATGGCCTAAAGCAGGCCCCACGGGCGTGGTATGATACCTTGAAGGAATTCTTCATGAAGAATGGCTTCACACCCTGTTCACTCGATCCCACTCTCTTTACTAAATCTTATGATGGTGAACTGTTTGTGTGTCAAATATATGTTGATAATATCATATTTGGCTGTACTAACCAACGTTATAGTGATGAATTTGCCTATATGATGAGTAGAGAATATGAAATGTCTATGATGGGAGAGTTGAAATTCTTCTTAGGTCTTCAAATTCGTCAACAGCGCAATGGCATATTCATATCTCAGGAGAAATACCTCAAGGATGTCCTGAAGAAATTCGGCATGCAAGGTTGCAAAGGCATCAAAATTCCTATGCCCACAAATGGTCAACTATGTAATGATGAAAATGGTATTGACTTCGATCATAAGGTATACCGCTCCATGATTGGCTCTTTATTGTACTTATGTGCATCTAGGCCAGATATAATGCTTAGTGTTTGCATGTGTGCCCGATTTCAAGCTGCACTGAAGGAATCACACCATAAGGTTGTGAAGCATATTCTTTGATATCTAGCTCACACACCAACACTAGGATTATGGTATCCCAAGGGCTCGGATTTTGATCTCATTTGATATTCTGACTCTGACTATGCTAGTGATCGTGTGGACCGCAAGTCAACATCTGGTACTTGTCATTTCCTTGGACGATCCTTGGTCTGTTGGTCCTCGAAGAAACAGAACTGCGTATCATTGTCTACTGCTGAAGCTGAGTACATTGATGCTGGTTCCTGCTGTGCTCAACTGCTATGGATGAAGCAAACACTCAAGGACTATGGCGTCAGCGTAAAGAATGTGCCTCTCCTCTATGACAATGAGAGTGCCATAAATATTGCTCACAACCTAGTTCAGCACTCGAAGACAAAGCACATTCAGATTCGTCATCATTTTCTTCGTGATCATGTGTTGAAGGGTGACATTTCTATTGAGCATGTGAAGACTGAAGAACAGCTAGCCGATATCTTCACTAAGCCCTTGGATGAGAAGAGATTTAGGAAGTTGCGGTGTGAGCTAAATATCTTAGAGTCTTCGAATGTACTTTGAAAAGGCACTCATCCTAACACTCATGCAAAATTGATGACTTAGATGTGCAACACATGAAGAAACGTTTTTCTTCAATCAATGAAGAATAACACTCTAAGTGTGAAGAAATTAATGAAGAATTTGATTCTCAGAACCCTACGACAATTGTACGCGGTGTCTGAAATCATCATTCTTATACGGTGGGTCACGCCACCACAAAAGTTGAAAATCTTCAATTTGAGTTTTTTTCATCATTTTTGAAATTCCTCAGTTGTTCAAATTCTTCAACTTTGCAAAATCTTCACTTGTTCCGTCGTTTTTCTTCATTGGCTATTTCTTCAAGTTAGTTTTTCTGCTAAGTGAATGTGATCGGACCCTTCCCCCTCTATGCTATACTCAATCCAATCTATTCACAAATTCTTCATGTGCGTTCTATTTGAAACTCCTTCAAAATCTTCACTGTGTCCTTGTCAGCTGAAGAAATTGAGAATGGAACTTTATAACTAATCTTATCCAAATTTTCGGTTTTGCCGCTCAAACCGTTCCGCATCCCACGATGCATTTTTTATTCACCCATGATCTTACACGATCTCCACCTCTCTGTACGTGGGTGACACATGTCGTGTGAAGGAGAAGGGTCAGGGGCACGTTCGTCCCAAATCTTCGGGCGAACAGTTTTTCACTACTACTATAAATGCCCCCTCACCCCTTCCTCACTTCCTTTACTCCGCTCGATCTCTCTCTCCCACTCGAGCTTCCCAAACCCTAGCGCCGCCGCTACTCCATCGTCGCCGGTGAGGAAGAGCTTCACTGCCTCGACCTCTTCGCCGTCGTACTCGCACCGACCGCGGAAATCTTCACCTCCACCGCCGCCGTAGCCGTCTTCCTCTACCGAGTTAGGGCGTGGAAGATCTACACCGACGAACTTCACTGTTTCACCTCTCTGTTTGTCGTGTTCTTCATTCAGGGTAATTAAAAGTTACTTTTACTACCCTCTTTGATTCGAAATTTCCCTACAAAATCTTCAAAAGGTGTTTTATTCTTCAACTCTTCACACACTAAAACACCTCACACGTCATCTGTTCTTGATTCATTTCTCTAAGCATCATTTTCTTCAAGATTCCTAAATTGTGTGGATCTTCGATCTATACAACTCTGGAACCTAAGACAAAGCACGCTTAGTGAAATTCTTCAAGACACATCTGGTCAAATTCGTCAAACTTGTTCTTTTTGAAAAACCTTCTGAGAACGCATATGACCTCTCCAAATTCCTCGCAACTATATTATGTTCATAGGTACTCATGTCCGCTGCTGAATCACTAGGTTCTCATCAACTTAACTCATTTGCAGCGTTCCTCGAAGAAAAGTTGCATACTTCTTCAGAGAATTCAATTGTTCAAATTCCTCAGATGAAGAATATGGCAGATGGTAAGAAGCCGCATAAAGGAGGAAAGAAACCTAAGGTCATGACTGTGTTTGAAATCCCTGAGGATATCTATGTTGAGTACTGCACACCTGATGAAGCCAAATTTGGCAAAGAAAACAAAAATCAGCGCAAGGTGCGCATTCAGAGGATAGAACGGAGATGGGCAAGACAATGGAGGGAGTACAGATATGTAACTCCAAAGTATATGAAGAAATTCGCTCTCAACCCTCCATGCCCAAGAGCCCCATTGGTACCTGGCCAAGTGGCTGATCCCACTAGCGTCAAACGCGGTGAGGACTTTCCTGAAGAATGGGCCAGACGCAAGGCCAAGTTGGCAAGACAAGCCAAAGAAGCAGTGAGGAAATTCAACGAAGATTCTGCTGCTGCTGCTGTGTCACACCCTGCATTTTGTAACATGATATTTGCATTAATAAAGCATAAAAATTTGGACCAACAAAAACTTTTGCATTATTTGGCTTTTATTTTGAAGTTGGTTTTCTCTGTGTGGTTTTTCAAGTACTCTTAATAGTCAACTACTCCACCTTCTATACTTCATCTCCTTGACCCAAACTTCTGCCCAATGATCATGCCATGTGTATAGAGCAATATAGTATTTTCTTACAAAAATAATTTGGCCAAAGGGTACTTTCAAAAATTAGTTTTCCAAAAACCCCTGGATTGAGGTTTGCACTGCAAATACTTAATTAAAGGCAGTAAAAATATTTCAAAAGGTATATTTGAAACCTATTAGATATAGGATACCCAGAAACCACGAAAGTATAATTTTGGAGGTTATTTTCCTATTTTATTTAAAGGATTTTTCTTAAGGCCATAAATGGTCTTAAATAGGTTAAAATTATTTAAAAGCTTTAAAAATATTTGAGAAAAATTAGGGAGACTCAATGGACATATATTTTCCATATATAGGAGTTTCAACACATGGTTATTGTCAAAATATTGGACAAAACCTCCCAAAACCATTTCTGCCCATTTCAAGGATTTGAAATATTTCTACAGGAAATATTTTCATAAAAATCCAAGGAAAATCCAGCAAGTCACAAATGCATATTGTGATCACCTTGCAAAGCCTCATGTCAATTAAAGTCATTTTGGTTCACCAAAATGCCCCAAAACCCTCTCTGACCAGAAACAAATTTGCTCAAGTGTGTACTACCAACTTTCTCTCCTTGACCCCAACTTTTGTGAGCATGTTCACATGACCAAATGAGGCCACTACACCAAGTGGTTTATCAAGGAGAAGTGATTTGCTCAACTAGATCTATACAAGTCTATTTCTGCTCATTTCTAGGGTTTACAAAAGTTGCATTGGCAACTTTGCCCAATTAAGCTCCAAATTGGTGGAAAGCCCTAATTATATGTGTCATTCTACCCTATGGAGTATCATGGCAATTGGAGATCATTTTCTTGCCAAAACCCTTATCAAACACCTTCGGCCACTTTCCAAAAATCCCCCTTTTGACCACTAAAACTATTCTCCTTGAGCTAAGCTTTTTACCACAGCTCCTCCTAGACCCCTTGCACCTCCAGTAACAATGGCAAGTCCATAGCTCACTTATTGGAGGGGTAAAATCTCTCTCTCCCTCTCTGGACAGCCACTTTCTCTCTCTCCCTCACCCTCTCTCCTCTCCTACTGGCTCTCCAGGGCATCCAGTGCCCCTCCCCTCTTCTTTACTCCTCCCTAGGGCTACCAGACATGCTTGGCCGCGCCCACTTTGCCAAAAAATGGCATGCCGGCCATTTGCGCGCTACAGTGCGCTCCCGCACTGTAGCCGCCCTCTGCCCGATGCCCCCGACCACCCCGAGCCTCCCCCGCGTGCCTGCCAATGTACCTCGGCGTCCGCGACATGCCACGGCGCTGTCCCCCTCCTCTCTCCTCCTCCCCGCGCCTCCACGCTAGTAGACACCGGCCGCCCAAGCGCGCCAATGGCGCGGCTCACACGCGCGCTGCCCTGACGCTTCCCCGCTCCTTCTCTCCCTCCCTCTGGGCGTAGTCGACGTCCAGGAACACCCCAGACACGGCGCCAGCTCCTCCCGAGCCCTGCACGGGTCTGCTGGACCTCTCCGTTCGCCTATATAAAAGCCTCCCCAAGCCCTTATCTCCTCACCACTCGCCCTCTCACTCCCCTAGTCGCTCCCCTGCACCCCCAGTTCCTCCCTAGAGCCGCCCGAGCTCGAGCTCCGCCGCCTCGGGTCGCCGTCGATCTCAGGGTACGGGCTTCCTCCGCCCCACCTCTCTCTCGATCTGGGCTCTCCGCATCTCCCTGATCATTTCCCCTCCGTTTCCCCTCTCTTTGGCAGCCGGAAACGGTTGGAGCCACTGCCTCCCGAAGCTCCTCCGCCGCAAACCTCGTCGCCGACGAACCCCTGCACCCCGGCGACCAACTCCGCCACCACCCGAACGGCGACACGACGAGGAGTCCAGCGGTGCCGTCAGCTCACCTCGCCATGCCCGGAAACATCGCCGGTGAGCTCGCCGTCCCACTGACCTAGGGTTGACGACGACGGCCGTGGGGCCCGTCCGTCAGCCCCTCACCCTGACGCCTGGGCCCCGCCCGTCAGGTTTGAACCTGGTGCGCGCGCGTGCACCGGTGCGCTGGGCCGCCTCTCTGCTGGGCCTGCTGCCCTGCGGCTGTTCTGGCCCAGCAGGCATAGTGCCCCTTTTGTTTTTCTTTTTCTGTCTCTATTCCAAAAATTCCACAGGATTAAATAATAGTCCAAATAAATTAATTCCAATTCCTAAATTCCTAGAATATTGCAACCTATTTAATGGTGCAACTTTCATTCAAATCCAGCAAACTTTTCTTCACTGTAAATATTTAAATGTGATTTTAAACATTTAAATATGCCTTTGTAAATCCATTTCTCCTATTTTGCTTCACCAAATCCAAAACTAGGAATTTTCCCCTTCTTAGGTTTCAACCTAGTATTTTACAAAAATGAGTTGACATTTTTCTGAGCACTTTCGTTTTTCTGTTTTATTATTGCCTTATTTTCTCGTTATTATTTTGCGACGATAGATTGCGTTGCTGACGAAGGAGTTGGACCAGAAGACTTTGCTGAGCCAGGCAAGCAGCCCTTTGACCATGTCTATGACACCCTTTTTATGCATGTCATATAGCACTTTATTAGTGTTGCTCCGAAATCATGATGTGATGTTAACCACTTTGGTGGGTTGCCTTCGTTACTTCCTCGTTGGTACCTGCATTATGCATGACCCTACCTTCTTATGAGGGTTATGCCGGTGGGAGTAGATAGGATGCAAAAGTAGTGCTACGCAAAAAGGGACGGGTATATGCATGGTGATGGAGATAAAGTATTTTCAAAGGACTTTTCGAAAACCCCATTGGGTGCCACTTATGCACGAGGGAGATGATTGAGTTGGGTAACCACTTGATGACGAAGTGGTGTACCGAGGCAAGTGTGTGTGTTGTTTCCAAAACGGATTGGTTTAAGTTGCGACCGTTATCCCAACCATTACATGCGCAACCACTCTACCCTTATATGGGAAAGGGCATTATTGATTACCTAGGCCGATACTAGCTTGGAGCCCGCATTACTAGTGACGGGGGAGAGTTGGTGCTCTCTCTCGGGACGGGGTCGTGCCAGGTAGGGCGGCCATGACTGTTTTCACAGGGCACCGGATACACCGTTGTGTCCCCTCACGGATGTTACGATCTTGAGTAAGTCTCGTATGATGTACATTGTGAGGATACGGAACAACGAGTGGACTCCTTGTTAGTGTCGTCTAGGGAAAGATAGTGATCGGGTGCTTACCCCGGGTACTTGAGGTATCGCGGGTCGTGGATGACACAGAAGTTCCCCGGATCTTGTGGGTAAAGTGTGCAACCTCTACAAAGTGTTAAACTATTCGAATAGCCGTGTCCACGGTCAAGGACAGTTGGGTAAGTGTTCTTGGGCTACGTCCACATGATTACAAACCAGTGTGTGTGTTTGGATAAGTGGGAAGAACTACTTGGGTCAAGCCAAGGACTTGACATGATTGAGTTGGGTTCGTGCCCACTCTATTTATGTTGATATCTGTAACCCGTCCTCATGGTTACTTGAATTCTCCTGATGCATTGTCTTACAAGTTGTTGAACATGTCATTGCACTCAAAACTAGCTTTCCGCAAAAATTTATCTATGTCATGCATTGTTGTACCTTGAACCAAAACATGGGTTGCTTGCGAGTACATTCAAAGTACTCATTGGCTTGCCACTGGTTATTTAATTGGCCAGGCATGGAAGAACAGGAGTTCAAAGAAGAATTCTTTAGAGACGAACATGCGAACTAGGTCATTTCCCAGTCGGAACGCCTGTAGGGTTAAGGCAGATGGCGTGGGTTCTACCTATCGACGAAGATTTCCGCTGCTTGTGTTTCATTTGATGTTCAGCCCTTAAGGCTTTATCTATGTAAGACTTGACCATAATGCTCATAATTTGTGTAAGACGGTATGTATGGATGTAAGACTCTTGTTATTCAGCTTCTGTGTGTTCAGTGAGCATTGATCTCTGGGATCACTGTAGACGTGCATTCGGTGATCACGACTTATGAGTCGGGGTCCCCACACAGCTGGTATCAGAGCCATCCTGACTGTAGGAATCCTTAGTTAGCATGACCGTTAGTTAGCTTGAGACCATCTAAACTTCTCTTCTTTTCTAAAGCTTACCCAACCCAATACATATTTCCCTTATTTGACCTCTCCCATTCAACCTTTGTAGATGGCTGCCGTACCTGAAGACTTCCTGACCACCGGATTTCCCGTGCTTCTCAAGGATAGCCTCAAGAAGTGCCAGTTCCACCGAGCCCCCATTTTCACCTACCATGAGCATTACATCAATGACACCAAGACGGAGTATCATGTGGAAGTGATCGTGAAGGCCAATGGCTCTCCAACAAGCTGGTTCTTCGAGGGACCCCAGATGGCAACACTAGTTCTTGCCGTCGAGACGGCAACCCTCAAGGCACTCACCCGCCTTCGAGACCTTCTCCACGAAATGGCAGACGAGATGGCAACCCGCTTCTTGCCTTACCAGAAGGAAGGTGAGGATGAGAGCAGTGCACCATCTCCACCACTAGAAGAAGGACTTCCGCTCCGATTCCAGACCTACTTCAGCCTTTGTGCCGATAGTTTGGCACAACACTTGGCCTCGGAATCGATGGAACTCCGAAAGGAACTTCATGAGACCAAGGCACTTCTTCGCCAGACACAAAAGAAGACGGATAGTGTCGGTGTCAAAACCGGCGGATCTCGGGTAGGGGGTCCCGAACTGTGCGTCAAGGTCGGATGGTAACAGGAGACAAGGGACACTTTATTTTACCCAGGTTCGGGCCCTCTCGGTGGAGGTAAAACCCTACTCCTGCTAGCTTAATATTGATGATATGGGTAGTACAAGAGTGGATCTACCACGAGATCAAGGAGGCTAAACCCTAGAAGCTAGCCTATGGTATGATTGTGTATGATGATGGTTGTCCTACGGACTACAACCCTCTGGTTTATATAGACACCAGATAGGGTTAGGGTTACATAGAGTCGGTTACAATGGTAGGAGATCTTGAATATCCGCACGCCTAGCTTGACTTCCACGCCAACAAAAGATCCTTCCGGACACGGGACGAAGTCTTCAATCTTGTATCTTCATAGTCCTGGAGTCACGCTGAAGGTATAGTCCGGCTATCCGAACACCCTCTAATCCAGGACTCCCTCAATAGCCCCCGAACCAGGCTTCAATGACGACGAGTCCGGCGCGCAAATTGTCTTCGGCATTGCAAGGCCGGTTCTTTCCTCCGAATCCTGTGTACCTGTACGAATAATGTCTGATTTTTGTAATGTAGCGCTCCTCGGCTTCAGTGCCCAATAATGGCCGTCTTCCACGTGTTGAACGAATGCGAAAAGCCTGGGGTGTTTTTACATCCACACCCTTAGTCATATAAACGAGCCGCCTATTTAACGGGATGGGGATTCAGATCCAAACCACATCTTCTCCTCTCCGCGAGTCATCATCAGAGCGTCTCCAGCAAAGGTCTATTCCAACATGGCCAACCGTCGCAGCTCCTCCCCTCGCCCCTCCAGTCCCAAACCTGGAGACTGGGAGAGTTGCACCATCCCGCACAGCGAGTTAGTGTCGCTGCAGGCCAAGGGATTCCTTCCCCAGGCATACATGGTCCCGGTCCGAGCCGGACTCGCCACCTATAATGGCGGAAAGCAAGCGGAGAGCACCCCCAATCCTTCTAAAGGAGAGTGGGTGTGCCTCGTCCCTTATCTATTAAGGGGACTGGGATTTCCAATTCATCCATTCCTCCGCGGGCTTCTGGTGTTCTACGGCCTCCAGCTGCACAATCTCACGCCCGGCTCTGTACTACATATTGCGGGCTTCGTTGCCCCTTGCGAGCTATTTTTAGGCATCGAGGCTCATTTCGCGCTGTGGAAGAGGTTGTTCTGCTTGGTGCCCCGCTCTCAAGAGGGGTCCATTTATCAAGTGGGCGGAGCCGAAGTATGGCGCGTCGCCGGGACCGGATACCTATCCGGAACCCCAAAAAAGGCGTCTGAGGACTGGCCTTCGGAATGGTTTTACATAGATGACGTCCCGCTGCCGGACCCTATCTGGGTCGGTCTCCCCGAGTTCAATAGTGCTCCATTGAAGAAACGCTTGAGCTGGCGTCCGCGGAGCTCTCAGAGAGAAAGCGACAGAGACGTCCTTTACCTGATGGGCCGGATAAGACTGTTGGCTCATTCCGGACTAACCATGATGGGAGTCATGGCCACATGCATTATGCGGGGGGTGCAGCCGCTTCAATATAGAGGCCACCCCATGTGGGATTTCAACGGGGAGGATGACGCCACCCGTTACGGCCGTAAGGGGCCAGCCCTCTAGTAAAGATTTTAACATCTTTGTATAAGGGAGAAAAGGAGGACTTCCTCCGCGTCAACCCGCGGGCCGGATTCACTATGTACGAACCTCCAAGTTAGGTAAGTGAACAATTGCACTTGCCTGTCTGTTTAACGCTCCCACGACTAGATACGTAACCTGACGATTTCAATGCAGGAACTGCGGCAGGAAGTAAAGGATATCAACAGCCGCCCTCCACAGCCTGAGGACCCAGAACGGTCCCTCGATCCGGACTCCGAAGAGGATCCGGACATATCGGTGGAGCTTATCGACGGGGTGTTCCATCAGTTAAGCAAGGACGATACCTTGGTGGCCATCACGGCTGATTACCCCGGGTTAATCCCAGCCTCCCAGGTGACAGAAACCGGAGTGTTTATTCCCTTAAGAGAGATTCCATTCTCACACATTCCGGCGTTTCAAACGACAACCGTATTTTGCAGGGGAGACTTCCGAGGCGGGAGGCCGAACCTGCGGCGACTAGCCAATGAGGGGCCGTAGGGCCCCGTGGGGCAAAAAGAAATGTAGTCCGGACTGAGATTCCGGCACAAAGGTATAACGCGCCCTCTGTTTCCCTGGTGTTATTCTGTCAAGGCATATTAACATTCGTGTTGTTTCTAGGACGAAGAGGCCTCGCCGGACTATGTCCGGAGAGGTTGCCAATCGCGCCTCCACTAGCCAGGCTCCAACGTCTGGTCCGGAAGCGGGGACGAGCACCAGGCGCGCACCGGACGCTCCTCCAATAGAGGATGCAGACCGGCTGGCTGCCACAAATTCAGAAGTGGAGGTGCCATGAACCACAGGCGTCGTCGAACAGTTCTACGCGACGCTTGTTTCTCCCGAGAGGCTTTAGATGCCTTTAATTTGGGAGATGCGTACCTTCGTGCCGCTCAAGATGGTTTAGCCAGAGCCACGGAGCAGTATATATATATACCAGTAGCCCCCGAGACTTGAAACAGTTAAAGTAACTGATTTAAGGATCATATAACATGCAGGTTCTTACAGAGAAGAACACCGTGCTGTCCCAGGAACTGGAAAAGTGCAAGGCCCAACTGGAGGCCGCACTAGCCGCAACAGGGGAGCCCAAAGGGACCCCCTCAGGTAAGATACACTTCGAAAGATTAGTATTGTGCGGCTTGGGTGCAAATCTGACAATTCATGTTGCAGATGGCGCTGGACTTGATCCAGAGAAGCAACAACTCTTACGCCGGTTAAAGGCCGGTGAGAGGATGTTGACAAGGGTGAGGCGAGAGAAGAATGATCTTCAGGATGCCAACACCAAGCTGGATGTTGAACTGAAGGACGTTTGTGGCCAGCTGTCGGACTCCACGAAGGAGAATCAGCGGCTTCGATGCGGCATATTTAGTAAGTGCTTGAACGAACTTTGAAAAATGAGTTTGGCGAGGAAGTCGAATAACAAAGTATTGTCTGTAGGTATGCTCACAGGTCGTCCTGTAGAGGAGATGCTCGGTTCTACGGGTGACCTACTTCTCGAACTCCTGCAACTGCACGAGCGAATTCGGCAGGCGATGCAAGGCGTTGCCCAAGCCTTATGGCCTGCCCATCCCACGCCCGAGGGCCTTGGAGAGCTTGCGGTGAAGCTGAAGGGAGCTCGGCGGTGCTTCCGGTTGTGGAAGATGTCAGCCTGCCGACAAGGCGCTAGGGAGGCTTGGTCCATGGTGAAGACCCGCTTTACGAAGTCTGACCCTAATCACATGGCCGAGGTCGGACCGGTGGGGCCTGACGGGAAGGAGATCCCTGTGAGCCTAATGTATGGACAGGTAGAATTGGCCGCAAAGTATTCCCAGCAGGACTGTAAATTAGACAGCCTGTTAGATGGTATAGAGGAGGAATACAATCAGTCAGGATGACTATGTAATTTATAATTGACATGTGAAATGCCTTCTAGCCGGATTGTAGATCGTTTGTCGTTGCCGACCTTTTCGCTTCAACCTCGGGACCTGACGGTCCGGAGTGTGTCCGAATACCATAACGGTTGTATAAGAACCGAGGTATGCATGGAGACCAGGCGTAGGGGTCATTAGTGATTTATCAGACAAGTGCCCAACTAGTTATGTTATATTACATGGTTAGTAAGAAACATCTTCCAGAGAGAATAGTTCCGTTAAGGGTTCCTTTTGCTGGGGTGGCGTGCCCTGAAGTGCATGTCCGGACTGCAAATGCAGGAAAACATCTGGGGGCATGTATAAGTAAAAAAGGGTCATCTTTAGTTCACCTACCGAATATTCCCTTAAGAACGCTAGCTTTCGGCTTCACCCAGTCTGAGGTACACATCCGGCTTTTCTGGCAGTAGCAATCTTAGAGGTGCTCCCTTTACCGCCTAGCCGAACAATCAGGAACGTAGGGGTAAGCACAGGAGCCAGGCAACCCAGCTTGGCCAAAACTTAAGTCATATCGATGCATATAATGGTGAAGAAAAGGTGCATGTGAAAGTCTGACGCATGCGTTGGGTGTGAAACCCATATAAACAAGCTTCTGTTAAAGAAGCCCCCAGGTTTAGGGAGCGCTGGTAGCGCGTCACATGATGAGCCTTTAAGGGCTAGAAAAGGAAAGAGTGGGAGGAGACAAAATAAAAACAAAAAGATATATGTAAAAAAGGACAGAGGAAGGAGACAAACTCAGAGTTCGGCGCTAGGCATAGAATCTTCGGAGACGTGTGGCGTTCCATGGGTTCGGCTTGAGTCGGTTGTCCGACGCATCTCGCAGGCGGTACGCTCCACCAGTGAGGACTTGGTCTATTATGAAGGGACCTTCCCATCTGGGCTTGAGTTTGTCCTTTTTCTTATCCGGCAGGCGCAGAACTAGTTCGCCGACATTGTAATTTTTGGCCCGCACTTCTCTGCTTTGATATCTTCAAGTCTATTGTTGGTAAAATGTGGAACGGGCTTTAGCCACGTCGCGCTCCTCCTCTAGGGCGTCCAAGTTGTCCTGCCGATCAAGCTCGGCTTCTCTTTCTTCATACATGCGCACTCGAGGTGAGTCATGAATTATGTCGCAGGGCAGAACTGCCTTAGCGCCATACACCATAAAGAATGGTGTGAATCCGGTGGTACGATTCGGCGTGGTTCGCAGCCCCCAGAGTACGGAGTCGAGCTCCTCTACCCAGTGCGTATTAGATTCCTTGAGGGACCGCACTAGTCTGGGTTTGATGCCGCTCATGATGAGACCATTTGCACGTTCGACCTGACCGTTAGTTTGTGGGTGATAGACAGAAGCATAATCGAGCTTAATGCCCATGTTTTTGCACCACAGCTTTACTTCGTCAGAGGTGAAGTTTGTGGCATTATCGGTGATAATGCTGTGGGGGACACCGTAACGGTGTACGACCCCAGATATGAAGTCTATCATAGGTCCGGATTCGGCTGTCTTAACAGGCTTGGCTTCTATCCATTTGGTGAATTTATCCACCATTACCAATAAGTATTTTTTCTTATGGGTTCCACCTTTAAGGGGTCCTACCATGTCAAGCCCCCATACCGCAAAAGGCCAAGTGATGGGGATAGTTCGGAGGGCGTTGGGCGGCATATGGCTTTGGTTTGCAAAGAGCTGGCAACCGACGCATCGTTTGACTAAGTCATGGGCGTCTGCTCGGGCCGTCGGCCAGTAAAAGCCTGTACGGTAAGCCTCGCTTACAAGGGATCGAGCTGCAGCGTGGTGGCCACCGAGTCCGGCATGAATTTCAGCCAACAGACTCCGCCCTTCCTCTTCGGAGATACATCTTTGAAGGACTCCGGTAGTACTTTTCTTATAGAGCTCTCCCTCGTGGACTTTATAGGCTTTAGATCGCCGCACTATGCAGCGTGCCTCGTTTTGGTCCTCTGGGAGTTCCTGCCTAGTAAGGTAGGCGAGGAATGGTTCTGTCCACGGGGCGATGACCGCCATTATTACGTGGGCTGAGGGTGTGACTTCGGTGGCAGGGCCTCCGATTATGTCAGATTGTGCGGCGTCGGGCTGTGCGGTTGTGTCCGGACTGTGGTCCGAGGGTTCCCCCTCCCATGTTACAGATGGCTTGAATATTTTCTCTAAGAATATGTTGGGGGGACTGCATCTCGTTTTGCTCCGATACGTGCCAGGACGTCCGCGGCCTGATTATTTTCTCGGGCTATATGCTGAAACTCCAGTCCTTCGAACCGAACAGACATTTTTAGGACGGCATTGCGATAAGCTGCCATTTTTGGGTCTTTGGCGTTGAAGTCGCCATTTATTTGGGATATCGCAAGGTTGGAGTCCCCGCGTACTTCTAGGCGTTGAATGCCCATAGATACTGCGATCCGGAGACCATGTAGAAGGGCCTCATATTCGGCTGCATTGTTGGAGTCCACGTACATAATTTGGAGTACATATTGGACTGTGTCTCCTGTGGGGGACGTCAAAACGACGCCAGCCCCCAGTCCGGCCAGCATTTTGGATCCGTCGAAATGCATGATCCAGTTGGAGTATGTGCCGTACTCTTTAGGGAGTTCGGCCTCTGTCCATTCGGCGACGAAGTCGGCTAGGACTTGCGATTTAATTGCTCGCCGTGGTTTGTAGGTTATGTCGAATGGGAGGAGCTCTATGGCCCATTTAGCTATCCGGCCCGTTGCGTCGCGGTTGTTGATAATATCATTGAGTGGTACTTCCGAGGCTACCGTTATGGAACACTCTTGAAAGTAGTGTCGTAGCTTCCGGGATGCCATGAACACCGCGTATGCAATCTTTTGGTAATGCGGGTACCATGATTTGCATGGAGTAAGGACAGTGGACACATAGTAAACCGGCCTTTGAAGGGGGAGTTTGTGTCTGTCCGTTGCCCGCTCGACGATGAGTATTGCGCTAACAACTTGATGGGTTGCGACAATGTACAATAGCATGGGTTCACCAGTGTTCGGCGCGGCCAGGACTGGGTTTGTTGCCAAGATGGCCTTTATTTCCTCGAGTCCGGCCGTGGCAGCTTCCGTCCACTCGAAGTGTTCGGTGCGCCTAAGGAGGCGGTAAAGGGGTAATGCCTTTTCTCCCAAGCGGGAGATAAAGCGGCTTAGAGCCGCCACGCATCCGGTGAGTTTCTGTATTTGTTTGAGGTTTTTTGGGACATCCAATTGTGACAAAGCTCGGATTTTAGCTGGATTTGCTTCAATTCCTCTACCGGATACAATGAAGCCCAGTAGCTGTCCGGCTGGAACGCCGAAAATGCATTTTTCCGGATTGAGCTTAATTTCGTATTTTCAGAGGTTGTCGAATGTAAGCCTTAAGTCGTCTACTAGAGATTCGACATGTCTTGATTTAATGACCACATCATCTACATACGCCTCCACTGTTTTGCCGATCTGGTTTGCCAGACATGTTTGAATCATGCGCTGATATGTCGCGCCAGCGTTTTTTAGTCCAAAGGGCATCGTGTTGAAGCAGAATGGGCCGTATGGTGTGATGAATGCTGTTGCGGCTTGGTCTGATTCTGCCATCTTGATTTGATGGTAACCGGAGTATGCGTCGACCAAGCACAGGGAATCGTGTCCTGCAGTGGCATCGATGATTTGATCTATTCGAGGGAGGGGAAAAGGATCCTTTGGGCAAGCCTTATTAAGGTCTTTGAAATCGACACACAGGTGCCAGGATTTGTCCTTCTTTGGTACCATCACCAGGTTTGCTAGCCAGTCCGGGTGTTTTATATCTCTAATGAATCCGGCCTCCAATAACTTGGCTAGCTCCTCTCCCATAGCCTATCTCTTTGGTTCAAAGAAACGCCGAAGGGTTTGTTTGACAGGTTTGAATCCTTTCTGGATATTTAAGCTGTGTTCTGCCAGCCTGCATGGGATTCCTGGCATATCTGAGGGGTGCCAAGCGAAAATGTTCCAGTTCTCTTGTAGGAACTCTCGCAGTGCGGCGTCTACATCAGGGTTCAGTCGTGCCCCGATGGAGGCCATTTTATTGGGGTCCGTTGGGTGGACCTGGAATTTGACTATTTCGTCCGCTGGTTTGAAGGATGTGGATTTGGATCTCTTATCGAGTATCACATCATCCCTGTTAACCGTGGATCGCAGCGCAGTCAGTTCTTCGGCCGCTAAGGTTTCTGATAGTGCCTCGAGGGCCAATGCGGCTGTCTTGTTTTCGGCGCGGAGTGCTATGTCCGGATCACTAGCGAGAGTGATAATTCTGTTTGGCCCAGGCATCTTAAGCTTCATGTACCCGTAATGGGGTATAGCTTGGAAAACTGTAAAAGCCTCCCGTCCTAGTATAGCGTGGTATCTGCTTTTGAACGGGGCCACCTGGAACATGATTTGTTCGGACCTGTAATTATCCGGCGTGCCGAATACCACATCTAGTGTGATCTTTCCGGTGCAGCACGCTTCCTGACTAGGGATTATTCCTCTAAAAGTTGTGCTGCTTCGCTCAATGCGGTTCCAGTCTATTTCCATCTTTTGGAGGGTTTCCTCGTAGATGAGGTTCAATCCGCTGCCTCCGTCCATGAGTACCTTTGCGAGGCGACAACCGTCCACTATGGGACTGAGGACCAGTGCGACTGGTGCTTTGGCTGTTCGAAATTTAGGTTCGTCACTCGCGTTGAAGGTGATAGCAGTATTACTCCATGGATTTATTGTCGCTACTTGATAGACTTCAGTGAGGCTGCGGAGTGTTCTTTTTCGCATGTTATTTGATGCGAAAGTCTCAAAGACTGTGAGAACGGAACTGGAATTCCCTGGCTGGTTTCCTTCGACCTCTGGAATTAGGAGATCCTCGCCAATTTTGGCCACCTGCCGGAGTATCCAACATGCCCTGAGGCTGTGAGTTGGGGTGGCGTCCGCTGCACTATGAATCTTGCAGGGTCCATCTAGCCACCTTTCCAGTACGGTTCCATGCCCCCTAGAGGGTTTTGATTTTTTGGTGTTTAGTCCGGGCGCCTTACTGTGGTGCGCCCTCTTGATTCGGACGGGATTGCTATTCAAGGCCGGATTATCCCAAAATTTAATTTCGGTTTTCCAAGCACTTTCCATCGCACAGTATTTTTGTACTATGGACGCCAAGTCAACAAAGCATGTAATATTACGACGACTTACGGCGTTGAGTATTCCCTTGTCCGTGCAGTTACTGCAAAAGATTGAAATTGCATCTTCCTCGCGGCAATCCTTTATCCTTTTCATAAGCAGGAGGAATCTGGCCCAGTAATGATGTACTGTTTCTTCGGGCATCTGCGTAATTTGGGAGAGATCGCTTAAGATCGGGTGGGCGGGTGTCGTTAAATCTGAGACTTCGCCCGGTTTGCTGTTCGGAAGCCGAAGAACTTCCGGATTCTGAGATCCGGAGTCTTGGATGTTATCCGATTTGCCTGATTTTAAGCTCAGGTCTTGGATTGTACCCTTCCCTCCGCGGATATCCGGCATGGAGGGTTCAGGAATTCGGATGTAGCTAGTCCTTAAGATAGATGAAGGGTCGCCGCATTGTGTCTCCGTATAACGCCCTCGATGCGGCTATACCTCCCACGTGTCGAGGCACGACTTAGAGGCATAACCGCATTGAAAGCAATGTCGCAAGTGAGGTAATCTTCACACAATCCATGTAATAAATAAGGGGAGAGATACATAGTTGGCTTACAATCGCCACTTCACACAAGTACATAAATAACATCCATCATAAAGGTTACACTCAAGGTCCGACTACGGTACCAAAATGAAAGAAGACTACCCTCAAAAGCTAAACAGATCCCCGGATCACCCAACTGGGCTCCACTAATGATCATCTGGAAAGGAAACATAGTAACGGCCACGTTCCTCGTCGAACTCCCAAGTGAGCTCGGTCGCGTCATCTGCACTGGCATCGTTGGTACCTGCAACTGTGGTGATAATATCTGTGAGTCACGGGGACTCAACAATCTCACACCCGCGAGATCAAGACTATTTAAGCTTAAAGGTGGGAAAGGGGTTTGCGAGGTGGAGCTGCAGCAAGCGACTAGCATATGGTGGCTACAGCACAAAAGAGAGCGAGAAGAGAAGGCAAAGCACGGTCGTGAAGCTAGAAGTGATCAAGAAGTGATCCTGAAACAACCTACGTCAGACATAACTCCAACAACCGTGTTCACCTCCCGGACCCCGCCAAGAAGAGACCATCACGGTTACACACGCGGTTGATGTGTTTTAGTTAAGGTCAACTTCGGGTTTTCTACAACCGGACATCAACAAATTCCCATCTGCCTCATAACCGCGGGCACGGCTTTCGAAAGATAATACCCTGCAGGGGTGTCCCAACTTAGCCCATGATAAGCTCTCACGGTCAACGAAGGATATTCCTTCTACCGGGAAGACCCGATCAATCTCGGAATCCCGGACTACAAGACATTTCAACAGCAATAAAACAAGTCCAGCAAAGCCGCCCGATTGTGCCGACAAATCCTGATAGGAGCTGCACATATCTCGGTCTCAGGGCACATCCGGATGAGCAGTCCGTACAACTAAAACCAGCCCTCGAGTTGCCCTGAGGTGGCGCTGCAAAGGGCTCTAGTTTGGACCAGCAATCGAAGGAGAACTGGCCCCGGGGGTTTAAAATAAAGATGACCCTTGAGTCTGCAGAACCCAAGGGAAAAAGGCTAGGTGGCGAATGGTAAAACCAATGTTGGGCCTTGCTGGAAGAGTCTTATTCAAAGCGAACTGTCAAGGGGGTCCCATAAATCACCCAACCGTGTAAGGAACGCAAACTCCGGGAACATAACACATGTATGACGGAAACTAGGGTGGCAAGAGTGGAACAAAACACCAGGCATAAGGCCGAGCCTTCCACCCTTTACCAAGTATATAGATGCATTAATTAAATAAGAGGTATTGTGATATCCCAACAAGTAAACATGTTCCAACGAGGAACAACAAGTCCATGTTCCAACAAGAAACAAAACTTCATCTTCACCTGCAACTAACAACGCTATAAGAGGGGCTGAGCAAAGAAGTAACATGGCCAAACAACGGTTTGGTAGGACATGGATGGTTAGGGGCTGACATGGCAATATAGGAGGCATGATATAGCAAGTGGTGGGTATCGCAGCATAGGCATAGCAAAAGAGCGAGCAATCTAGCAAGCAAAGATAGAAGTGATTTCGAGGGTATGGTCATCTTGCCTGCAAGGTTCTCAGAGTTGTCGAAAGCTTGGTCCTCGAAAGCGTTCTCAACAGAATCCTCGTTCACGTACTCGTCTCCCGGCTCTACCCAAAGCAAGAAAACAAGCAAAGGGGACAAATATCAATCACGATGCAATGCGCAAGCAACATGATGCAAAACATGGCATGATATGCGAGATGTGATATGCAATGCATATGCATGCTCCGGAAGGACAAGGATGAACAGGGCATAATCTTGGCAAACCAAGCATGCCTCTGGATAGGTGAGGTGATTTCGGTTGAAATCGATATAAAGTTCACCGGAATCGGATGCACGGTTTGCAAATGGCAAGCAATACAGGAATGACACGAATCTGCCATTAACAGCATGATGCTACTTAGCAAGCAACAAATAATTAAGCTACTGCACCCAAACATGGCAACAAAGCATATGACAGTAATCTACACAAGATGCACGACAAAAGATGAACAGTGAGCTATGGCTAAATCACATCATAACAGGTCCAAACAATCATGGCAAAAGTGCAAACGATAACAAGTTCCCAGACTTTGTGAAATTATCAAAGTAGCAGAAACTAACATCAGGATGACATGTTTAGAGCAATCAAACAACATACTACAGGTTCAGAACATAGCAAAGTAAGGCATGGCATGAGTCTACACATAGCACTTGACAAAAGTCTCTTACTGGCCATAAGCCAAAAAGGATTAGAAAATATTATTACACCCATGACAAATAAGCAAGTTTCGTTACAGGTTACAGACTTAGCAGAAAACTGGACATGTCAAAAACAGATAACGACTAGGCATGTTCGTGAGCTCGATGCACTCACTACAGAGCATTGCATGATAAACTAAGCATACATACATCAAGAAGACATGGCATAGTAACAAGACATGGCAATAGTAACAAGACATGGCAATAGTAACATCATAGCATGCAAGGATCAACTACACCAAGCTTGGCAAAATCGAATAACATGTAAACAATCTGCCAGCAACATTTTGAAGCAAAAGTAGAGCTCGATTTACTCAAGCTATGGCACTCCATAATTACAAACAAAGGCATGGATGGATAGGGCAAATACTCAAGTTCAAAACTCCCTTACTGATCATGCTCAAATTATGCATAGATCTCTCGGAAACAACATGAATACATGGCATGAAAATAACAGCAGTCAGGGACTTAGTGAAATCATCAAGTCTCTGAAATCAGCAACATCAGGTAACCTAGTTTGCATGCTTGTGCTAGTCACCACATAGATCACAAAAATACATGGCAAAATTCTCTGGATAGGTAGCATGGCATATTAAAAAAACTCATGTAGGACTCAACTTCATAGGAGATACACATCAATCATGGCAAAAAAGACAAAAGTGCATGTTCAGATAAGATCCAGCAACTAACATCAACTAGCCCTCTTCTAACAGCATTTCGGGCACCAAGATGACCTCAAATAAAAATGATGCAATGGAACAAAATGATGTACTCCTCGAGACGAACAATTATACATATTATACGCACGAATCGGAGCTATGGATGCAAAATTATGGCATGTAGAAGGACTGATGATATGATGCAAAACTTAGGACTTAGAGATTTCGGGGAGAAGGTAAAAGTCAACCCAGGCGCGGTTTTCGACGATGGTCGGCCGGGGCTCGCCGGGGAGGACCTGCGGGGTGGCCGGAGTGGCCGGGATGGGTCGGAGAAGGTGGCCCCGGCCCGGATCTCGCCGGATCCGGCCGGCGGCGAGCGGGGCGACGGCGGGACGGGGAGGCGCGGGATCCGCGACGTCGGCAGGCGGCGGGGTCGGCGCGGCGGCGCGGGGAGGCAGGCGGCCGGAGCAGGGATCTGGTGGGGCCGGCGCGGCGGCGCGCGGTCGCCTGGGCAGCGGAAGATGGGCGGAGGAGGCGTGGGGGCGCGGCCCAGATGCGGCCCGGGGCGGGCCGGCCTCGGGCCCCGTCGGGCTGGCGGCGGCGGGGAAGCCGGAGCGCCACGTGGCAGCCCCTGAGTGGCTGCGGGCGGCGGCGGCGAAGCGTCCGGCGGTGGCGGACACGTCCGCCCGCGCGGAGCGACGAAATTAGGGTTTCGGGGTGGATTTTGCCCGTGATGGAGGAGGGGGAGACGTTTTTATAGCTAGAAGGAGCTAGGGAGCTCCAAATGGAGAGCGGTTTTTGCCCACACGATCACGATCGAACGACCGAGACGATGGGAAAGACTTAGGTGGGTTTTGGGCCACTTAGAGAGGGGTGTTGGGCTGCAACACACACGAGGCCTTCACGGTTACCCGGTTAACCGTTGGAGTACCAAATGAACTCCGATTGACCCGAAACTTGACAGGCGGTCTACCGGTGCTATACCAAGGCCACATGTCAAACCTCGGTCCATTCCGAGAATGTTTAATACCCGCTCATGAAGAAATGTAAAAGGGGACGCCGGGAGACATAGGAGCGCCGGATTGCAAAACGGACAACGGG
This sequence comes from Aegilops umbellulata, assembly GCA_032464435.1. Taxonomy (NCBI): domain Eukaryota; kingdom Viridiplantae; phylum Streptophyta; class Magnoliopsida; order Poales; family Poaceae; genus Aegilops; species Aegilops umbellulata. The sequence goes on from CP136058.1 coordinate 91,349,452, forward strand.
AAAGATGCTCGGATTTATGAGACGAACGCGTATGCGAAAGCGATGCACATGATGACATGATATGAAAAGCATGACATGACCAAAATGCAAAACGAGGAGAACCCAACCACGGAGGAAATATCATAACACATAGCCGGAAATGGCAAGAGTTGGATTACAAATATGGCAAGTTACATCTGGGGCGTTACACTCCGCCACAGCAACGTGGTGGGTGACTTGGGGAGAGTTAATTTCCCTTAGATCGGGTTTAAGCCCAACCTGGTCGTAATTTGTAGCGACCCCCAGGGCGGCGATGCGATCCAAGAGCTCGTTTACGGAAGAGAGCTCCATCGGATCCAGCTGCTCGGCAAGTTCCGAGCTGACGTGGAGGTTGCTTTCGATGACCTGAGAGGTCACCGTCGGCGCAACGGCCGAACAGGCGGTCATGAGAAAACCACCTAACCGAAGGGTTTGGCCGATAGCCAAAGCTCCCTTAGTAACGGCACCGTCTTTAAAGACGGGAAAAGGCATCCTTCCTGATCGCGACAGCACAGAGAAACTCTCAATGAAAGCACCAATGTCGGTGTCAAAACCGGCGGATCTCGGGTAGGGGGTCCCGAACTGTGCGTCAAGGTCGGATGGTAACAGGAGACAAGGAACACTTTATTTTACCCAGGTTCGGGCCCTCTCGGTGGAGGTAAAACCCTACTCCTGCTAGATTAATATTGATGATATGGGTAGTACAAGAGTGGATCTACCACGAGATCAAGGAGGCTAAACCCTAGAAGCTAGCCTATGGTATGATTGTGTATGATGATGGTTGTCCTACGGACTACAACCCTCCGGTTTATATAGACACCGGATAGGGTTATGGTTACATAGAGTCGGTTACAATGGTAGGAGATCCTGAATATCCGCACGCCTAGCTTGCCTTCCATGCCAAGAAAAGATCCTTCCGGACACGGGACGAAGTCTTCAATCTTGTATCTTCATAGTCCTGGAGTCCGGCTGAAGTTATAGTCCGGCTATCCGAACACCCCCTAATCCAGGACTCCCTCAGATAGGATCAAGAAGGAAGGTGCTCCCCCTGGTCAGCCCGCAATCGCATACCGAGGCAGAAGACCCCCAAAGGATGGAGAACCACCACAGCAACACCGCATGAGCGCAAAGGAATACCGCAAGCTCTTTGCACCACCGGCAAAGCAACACCGTGTTGAGCTCCTCCACTCCCCCACCCCTTCAAGTGAAGAGGAAAGTCAGTCCACCGATGACGAGGAGGAAGACCCAGAAGAGCCAGACTACGCGACCGAGCATTCCACCACTTAGGCATCATCCGCAACCCGGATATGCCCGTTAGTAACCCCTACGGTAGGATAGGTCGTGTACCCCTATGCGAAGTCGAGTCCTTGTAATGGTTCATATGAAACCATGTAGTGTTGCGTTTGCTTTTAGTGTGTTTGATGGATGTTGTGCTTTCCTACGGGAACTTGTAAGTGACTACATCACCCATTTGAATTTTAATGAATGCGTTTGGCCTTTTGGCCCTTGCATGAAAACAATTAGTGTCGTACCAACCCCCTTACTAGGCATTCCATCTATATTGCTTCTCCCATCTTTCCCAATCATGAGACCTTGACCGCTCCAACAGGATGCCTGTTGTAACTCGTACTGGTACCTCTACCCAGCAGCAAGAAGCCGGAGAAGGAGCCAGTCAGGACCAAACCCAAGGACAAGTTCCGCCGCCACCACCTCCAAACATGGACATGGCTCAGCTTCTCCAAGCCTTACGAGAGGAACGCCAAGCCAACACTGCAGCCCTCCAGATGATTGCTCAAGCTGTCAACCGCCAGCCGGCGGGAAACGGCAATGGACGTTCCACATTGGTGGAGTTCAAGAAGCATGCACCACCCACCTTCATCAAGACTGCTGAACCCCTGGATGCAGACGACTGGGTTCGCACCATTGAGGATTTGCTGGAACTAGTCGGATACACTGAGGACCGTGAGAAGGTGGCATATGCTGACTGCTAGAGCTTGGTGGGATGGATTCAAGGCCATCCATGCTGAGCAAAACATCACTTGGAATGACTTCAAGGCAGAATTCCGCAAGGCCCACATTCCTTCCGGAATCATGGCCATCAAGAAGCGTGAGTTCCGAGCCCCTGAAGCAAGGTAGTAGCACTGTCAAGGAGTACATGCAGAAGTTCAGTGTTCTCTCAAGGTATGCCCCTGAAGATGTCAGCACTGATGCTGCCAAAAGGGAGCGCTTCATGGAAGGCCTTAACCAGACTCTGCAGTACTCGCTAGTTGTATGTGACTGCCCGGTTTTTCCTGATCTGGTGAACAAGGCACTCATGCTTGAAGACAAGCGACGTGCTTTGGGTGATACCCGTAAGTGCAAGATGATCAGCAAGGGTAGCTCCAGCAACCAGAAGCCTCGCCCGTGGCAGCCAGCCCCGGTCAAGCTAACCTATCAGCAGCCTAGAGCTCCTGCGCCCCGCACCAACTATCAGCCTCAGCCGTATGCCAACTCCAGGCCAGCTTACATCAACCCCAATAACAACGTCGGCAAGAGCAGCAACCCCAACCAAGTCACTTGCTTTGGTTGTGGTCAGCCAGGACACTACTCCAAGAATTGCCCCAACAAGAAGCCCGACGCCCCGTGCCCCAATGCGCAGAACCAAGGACAAGCCCGTGGAATGCCACTAAGGAACCAAGCTCCCCCAACCCGCCCAACAACGGCAAGGGTCGTGTGAATCATGTCACTGCAGAAGAAGCCCAAGAAGACCCGGACGTCGTGCTGGGTACGTTCCTTGTCAACTCAACACCTGCAACTGTCTTGTTTGATTCTGGAGCCACGCATTCATTTGTCACCCAAAGGTTTGCATTAAAAAGTGGCATGACCCCTACACCCCTGAATAACCCTATGGTGGTACAAACCCCCGGAGCAGAGATGAGAGCCAAGATAGGATGTAAGGGAGTCGGGATTGTAATTAATGGGGTAGACTTCCAAGCAGACCTTATCATCTTAAGATCACAAGGCTTGGATGTGATCTTAGGCCAAGGTTTGTTAGATTGTGCCAACCGGTCAGTCACTATGACCAATGACCAAGGAGTCGAAGTAAAGTTTGCTCCCAGCCCCTCCTCTGCTCGAGGCACCCAAGTCAACTGTCTGTCAGAAGTTGGATTGGAAAAAGTGCCGGTAGTATGCGAGTACCCCGATGTCTTTCCTGATGAGCTACCGGGAATGCCTCCTGACCGAGACATTGAGTTCATCATCGAGCTCATGCCCGGAGCAGGACCCATCTATCAGAAGCCTTATAGAATGGGATCGGAAGAGTTGGCGGAGTTGAAGAAGCAACTGGAAGAGCAGTTGAGGAACGTATTTATCCGCCCTAGTGCCTCCCCTTGGGGATCGCCTGTTTTGTTTGTGGCAAAAAAGGACGGTACCATCCGCTTATGCATTGACTACCGCTCCCTCAATGAAGTTACAATCAAGAACAAGTATCCACTTCCCAAGATTGAAGATCTGTTTGATCAACTCAATGGGGCCAAGGTGCTCTCCAAGGTTGACCTCAGATCTAAGTACTACTAGCTGAAAATCAGACCGCAAGATATTCCGAAGACACCATTTGTAACCAGATATGGCCTGTATGAGTGCACGGTCATGTCCTTTGGATTGACCAATGCCCCAGCTTACTTCATGTATCTCATGAATAAGGTCTTCATGGAATATTTGGACAAGTTTGTCGTTGTCTTCATCAATGACATTCTTGTCTTCTCAAAGACGGAAGAAGAACACGAGCAACACTTGAGGATGGTCCTAGACAAGCTTCGAGAGCACCAACTGTATGCCAAGTTCAGCAAGTGTGAATTTTGGCTGCATGAGGTTGGATTCTTGGGTCATGTTTTGACTGAAGAAGGATTGTCGGTCGATCCCACTAAGATTGAAGCCGTGACCGAATGGCAATCCCCAAGCAATGTGAAGGAAGTTAGAAGCTTCCTCGAACTCGCGAGATATTACCGCAAGTTTGTTGAAGGGTTCTCAAGCATTGCCCGACCTATGACTCATCTCTTGAAGAAGGACAAGAAGTTTGAATGGACGCCGAAGTGTGAAGAGAGCTTCCAGGAGCTGAAGAAGAGATTGACCACCGCCCCAGTTCTGGCCACACCAGATATACACAAGGAGTTTGTGATATACTGTGATGCGTCAAAAATCGGACTGGGGGGTGTTCTGATGCAAGAGGGCAGAGTCGTAGCTTACCTTTCAAGGCAACTACGGCCTCATGAAGAGAACTATGCTACTCATGACCTCGAGTTGGCAGCTGTAGTTCATGCCCTCAAAACATGGCGACATTACCTCCTAGGGAAACGGTGCGAGATATACATGGATCAAAAAAGTCTGAAGTATATTTTCACTCAGAAGGAATTGAACATGAGGCAAAGAAGATGGCTAGAGCTGATCAAGGATTATGCTCTCAGTGTTCAATACCACCCTGGAAAGGCTAATGTGGTAGCAGATGCATTAAGCAGAAAGGCTTGTTCCTTGAATGCTATGTTTAAGGAAAAGCTACCCGCCTTGTATGAAGAACTTGAAAGCTTCGAGTTGGAACTGGTTCCACCAGGATTCTTAGCCAACCTTGAAGTCAAGCCTACCCTGATGGACGATATTAAGGAAGCTCAGAAGGGACACGAAAGTATTGAAGGCATCAAGAGGAATATCAAGGCAGGAAAGGCCCCAGGATTCTCAGAGGATGAGCAAGGAATTGTGTGGTTTGAAAATCGCATTTGCGTACCCAACAAGATTGAGCTCAAGAATTTGATCTTGCAAGAAGCTCATGACACCCCGTATTCCATCCACCCCGGAGGAACTAAGATGTATCAAGACCTAAAGGAAAGATTCTGGTGGCATGGCATGAAGAGAGAGATAGCCACTTTCGTCGCTAAGTGTGACATATGCCAAAGGGTCAAAGCTGAACATCAGCGACCCGCTGGATTTTTACAGCCTCTCAAGGTGCCCGAATGGAAATGGGATGAAGTTGGAATGGACTTCATCACTGGGTTACCCAGGTCAAATAAGGGAGATGACTCCATCTGGGTCATAGTCGACCATTTGACCAAAGTAGCCCATTTCATTCCTGTCAAAACGACTTACAAGGGAAACCAGCTAGCCAGCCTCTACATCAACAGAATCATAAGCCTTCATGGTGTTCCCAAAGAGATTGTGTCAGACCGAGGAACCCAGTTTACCTCAAGGTTCTGGAAGAAGTTCCAAGAGGCTATGGGGACCAAGTTGTCCTTCAGCACTGCTTTCCACCCACAGACCGGAGGTCAGACAGAACGAGTGAATCAGATACTCGAGGACATGATCCGAGCCTGTGTCTTAGCATATGGAGCTAGGTGGGAAGATTGCCTCCCTTTCGCCGAGTTCTCCTACAACAACAATTATCAGTCAGCCTCCAGATGGCACCATTTGAGGTGTTGTACGGACGCAAGTGTTGCACACCCCTCAATTGGTCAGAGACCGGAGAAGGGCTAGTCTTTGGGCCCGATATCCTCCGTGAAGCAGAAGAGCAAGTCCAGCTAGTCTGAGAGCGTTTGAAGACTGCCAAGTCAAGGCAGAAGAGCTACGCTGACTCACGTCGTAGAGACATGAACTTCCGAGTTGGAGACCATGTCTATCTCCGGGTCACACCTCTCAAGGGAACCCAGCGCTTCCATGTCAAAGGAAAGCTCGCCCCAAGATACATCGGCCCCTTCAAGATCACAGACCGATGAGGAGAAGTGTCTTACCAGTTGGAACTGCCACCTGAACTATCCGATGTGCACAACGTATTCCACGTGTCACAACTCCGGAAGTGTCTCCAAGTCCCAGACAAGCCTGATCTTTACAAGGATGTCAATCATCAAGCCATTGACCTTCAGCCTGATTTGACCTACCGTGAGAGACCCATCAGCATTTTGGATGAGGCTGAGCGATGCACTCGAAGCCGCACTATCAAGTACTTCAAAATCCAGTGGAGCAACCACACTGAAGCAGAAGCAACCTGGGAACGTGAAGACTACCTTAGATCCGAGTTTCCATATCTCTTTAAAGCCTAGTTTAGGAATCTCGGGGAGGAGATTCTTGTAAGGGGGGTAGGTCTGTCACACCCTGCATTTTGTAACATGATATTTGCATTAATAAAGCATAAACATTTGGACCAACAAAAAGTTTTGCATTATTTGGCTTTTATTTTGAAGTTGGTTTTCTCTATGTGGTTTTTCAAATACTCTTAATAGTCAACTACTCCACCTTCTATACTTCATCTCCTTGACCCAAACTTCTATCCAATGATCATGCCATGTGTATAGAGCAATATAGTATTTTCTTACAAAAATAATTTGGCCAAAGGGTACTTTCAAAAATTAGTTTTCCAAAAACCCCTGGATTGAGGTTTGCACTGCAAATACTTAATTAAAGGCAGTAAAAATATTTCAAAAGGTATATTTGAAACCTATTAGATATAGGATACCCAGAAACCACAAAAATATAATTTTGGAGGTTATTTTCCTATTTTATTTAAAGGATTTTTCTTAAGGCCAGAAATGGTATTAAATAGGTTCAAATTATTTAAAAGCTTTAAAAATATTTGAGAAAAATTAGGGAGACTCAATGGACATATATTTTCCATATATAGGAGTTTCAACACATGGTTATGATCAAAATATTGGAGAAAACCTCCCAAAACCATTTCTGCCCATTTCAAGGATTTGAAATATTTCTACAGGAAATATTTTCATAAAAATCCAAGGAAAATCCAGAAAGTAACAAATGCATATTGTGATCACCTTGCAAAGCCTCATGTCAATTAAAGTCATTTTGGTTCACCAAAATGCCCCAAAACCCTCTCTGACCAGAATCAAATTTGATCAAGTTTGTACTACCAACTTTATCTCCCTGACTCCAACTTTTGTGAGCATGTTCACATGACCAAATGAGGCCACTACACCAAGTGGTGCATCAAGGAGAAGTGATTTGCTCAACTAGATCTATACAAGTCTATTTCTGCTCATTTCTGGGGTTTACAAAAGTTGCATTGGCAACTTTGCCCAATTAAGCTCCAAATTGGTGGAAGGCCCTAATTATATGTGTCATTCCACCCTATGGAGTATCATGGCAATTGGAGATCATTTGCTTGCCAAAACTCTTATCAAACACCTTCTGCCACTTTCCAAAAATCCCCCTTTTGACCACTAAAACTATTCTCCTTGAGCTAAGCTTTTTACCACAGCTCCTCCTAGACCCCTTGCACATCCAGTAACAATGGCAAGTCCACAGCTCACTTATTGGAGGGGTAAAATCTCTCTCTCCCTCTCTGGACAGCCACTTTCTCTCTCTCTCCCTCACCCTCTCTCCTCTCCTACTGGCTCTCCAGGGCATCCAATGCCCCTCCCCTCTTCTTTACTCCTCCCTAGGGCTACCAGACATGCTTGGTCGCGCCCACTTTGCCAAAAAAAAGGCATGCCAGCCATTTGCACACTCTGGAGCACGCTACAGTGCGCTCCCGCACTGTAGCCGCCCTCTGCCCGATGCCCCCGACCACCCCGAGCCTCCCCCGCGTGCCTGCCAATGTACCTCGGCGTCCGCGACATGCCACGGCGCTGTCCCCCTCCTCTCTCCTCCTCCCCGCGCCTCCACGCTAGTAGACACCGGCCGCCCAAGCGCGCCAATGGCGCGGCTCACACGCGCGCTGCCCTGACGCTTCCCCGCTCCTTCTCTCCCTCCCTCTGGGCGTAGTCGACGTCCAGGAACACCCTAGACACGGCGCCAGCTCCTCCCGAGCCCTGCAGCGACGAGCGTGAGCTCGCCGGCGCACGGGTCTGCTGGACCTCTCCGTTCGCCTATATAAAAGCCTCCCCGAGCCCTTCTCTCCTCACCACTCGCCCTCTCACTCCCCTAGTCGCTCCCCTGCACCCCTAGTTCCTCCCTAGAGCCACCCGAGCTCCAGATCGAGCTCGAGCTCCGCCGCCTCAGGGCGCCGTCGATCTCAGGGTACGGGCTTCCTCCGCCCCTCCTCTCTCTCGATCTGGGCTCTCCGCATCTCCCAGATCATTTCCCCTCCGTTTCCCTTCTCTTTTGCAGCCAGAAACGGCCGGAGCCACCGCCTCCCGACGCTCCTCCGCCGCAAACCTCGTCGCCGGCGAACCCCTGCACCCCGGCGACCAACTCCGGCACCACCCGAACGGCGACACGATGAGGAGTCCAGCGGTGCCATCAGCTCACCTCGTCGTCCCCGGAAACGTCACCGGTGAGCTCGCCGCCCCACTGACCCAGGGTTGACGACGACGGACGTGGGGCCCGTCCGTCAGCCCCTCGCCCTGATGCCTGGGCCCCGCCCGTCAGGTTTGAACCTGGCGCGCGCGCATGCACCGGTGCGCTGGGCCGCCTCTCTGCTGGGCTTGCTGCCCTGCGGCTGTTCTGGCCCAGCAGGCACAGTGCCCCTTTTCTTTTTCTTTTTCTATCTCTATTCCAAAAATTCCACAGGATTAAATAATAGTCCAAATAAATTAATTCCAATTCCTAAATTCCTAGAATATTGCAACCTATTTAATGGTGCAACTTTCATTCAAATCTAGCAACCTTTTCTTCACTGTAAATATTTAAATGTGATTTTAAACATTTAAATATGCCTTTGTAAATCCATTTCTCCTATTCTGCTTCACCAAATCCAAAACTAGGAATTTTCCCCTTCTTAGGTTTCAACCTAGTATTTTACAAAAATGAGTTGACATTTTTTGAGCACTTTGGTTTTTCTGTTTTATTATTGCCTTATTTTCTCGTTATTATTTTGCGACGATAGATTGCGTTGCTGACGAAGGAGTTGGACCATAAGACTTTGCTGAGCCAGGCAAAAAGCCCTTTGACCATGTCTATGACACCCTTTTTATGCATGTCATATAGCACTTTATTAGTGTTGCTCCGAAATCATGATGTGATGGTAACCACTTTGGTGGGTTGCCTTCGTTACTTCCTCGTTGGTACCTGCATTATGCATGACCCTACCTTATTATGAGGGTTATGCCGGTGGGAGTAGATAGGATGAAAAAGTAGTGCTACGCAAAAAGGGACGGGTATATGCATGGTGATGGAGACAAAGTATTTTCAAAGGACTTTTCGAAAACCCCATCGGGTGCCACTTATGCCCGAGGGAGATGATTGAGTTGGGTAACCACTTGATGACGAAGTGGTGTACCGAGGCAAGTGTGTGTGTTGTTTCCAAAACGGATTGGTTTAAGTTGCGACCGTTATCCCAACCATTACATGCGCAACCACTCTACCCTTATATGGGAAAGGGCATTATTGATTACCTAGGCCGATACTAGCTTGGAGCCCGCATTACTAGTAACGGGGGAGAGTTGGTGCTCTCTCTCGGGACGGGGTCGTGCCAGGTAGGGCGGCCATGACTGTTTTCACAGGGCACCGGATACACCGTTGTGTCCCCTCACGGATGTTACGATCTTGAGTAAGTCTCGTATGATGTACATCGTGAGGATACAGAACAACGAGTGGACTCCTTGTTAGTGTCGTCTAGGGAAAGATAGTGATCGGGTGCTTACCCCGGGTACTTGAGGTATCGCGGGTCGTGGATGACACGGAAGCTCCCCGGATCTTGTGGGTAAAGTGTGCAACCTCTGCAGAGTGTTAAACTATTCGAATAGCCGTGTCCACGGTCAAGGACAGTTGGGTAACCGCTCTTGGGCTACGTCCACATGATTACAAACCAGTGTGTGCGTTTGGATAAGTGGGAAGAACTACTTGGGTCAAGCCAAGGACTTGACATGATTGAGTTGGGTTCGTGCCCACTCTATTTATGTTGATATCTGTAACCCGTCCTCATGGTTACTTGAATTCTCCTGATGCTTTGTCTTACAAGTTGTTGAACATGTCATTGCACTCAAAACTAGCTTTCCGCAAAAATTTACCTATGTCATGCATTGTTCTACCTTGAACCAAAACATGGGTTGCTTGCGAGTACATTCAAAGTACTCATTGGCTTGCCACTGGTTATTTAATTGGCCAGGCATGGAAGAACAGGAGTTCGAAGAAGAATTCTTTGGAGACGAACATGCGAACTAGGGCGTTTCCCAGTCAGAACGCCTGTAGGGTTAAGGCAGATGGCGTGGGTTCTACCTATCGACGAAGATTTCCGCTGCTTGTGTTTCATTTGATGTTCAGCCCTTAAGACTTTATCTATGTAAGACTTGACCATAATGGTCATAATTTGTGTAAGTCGATATGTATGGATGTAAGACTCTTGTCATTCAGCTTATGTGTGTTCAGTGAGCATTGATCTCTGGGATCACAGTACACGTGCATTCGGTGATCACGACTTATGAGTCGGGGTCCCCACATGCTGCCACTGAGGCCTCTGTCAAGTCGAGGAAATCTATGCCTAAGAAGCCTGCTCGTAAGCCAAGTGCTTCACCAACAGCGTCCTCACGGCCAGGCACTTCAAAATCTTCAAGACGAACTCCTCAAGCTGCTCCTGCTCCTTCAAAATCCTCAGCACCTCCTCCAAAGTCCTCAGCTATTTCGTCAAAGTCCTCAGCACCTGTGCATATGGCCTCATGCCAAAGGACTGCAGGCATCTCAATTGCCTCTGGTGTCTCAGCAAGTTCCTCAGCTGCACCAAATTCTTCATCTGGCCCCACTCTACTGAAGACCAAGGCAACTGTTGGACAAGGTCCTCGGCCAAGTCCCAAGAAGAAACAGGTCGCCTTCAAAGAGCCACCTGAAGATGATGAGGCTGATGATGATGAACTTGCAGAAATCATCAGAGACAGGCAAGTAAGGGCCACTAGAGCCAAAGGCACACCTTTATCACTGTTGTTGGATCCAAGGGCGATCCTAGACTACATTGATCTCTGCCATAAGGACCCAAATACTCCTATGCATGACTTCAAGTTAACACCTGGTCAAAATCACATGCTGACTCATTTCATCCAAGAGGAGAAATGGAAGTATGACCAGGCCAGGCAGATCAAGAAGGCCCAGTACAAGAAAGAGAAGTTTCTGAAGACCAACATGGTCAAAATGTCGACTGATGAACTCATCAAAATTCCTTCTGACATCAAAACCCTCAGCGACAAATTCAATTCATACTATGCTGATCGGAAAGGAGCCAAAGTCAGGTTTGTGAAACTGACTGAAAAGTTCACAAATGTTGCAGCCCAATCGCAACAAGAAGTTCCTCAAGCTGAAGCTTCTGCTCAGTTGTAAGTGCATCTAGTGCCCCTTAGTGATTTTGGTGTATTGAAGACTTATAGGTTAAGGATCTAATGTGTTTATGAGTGTACACAGGTCTATAAGTCTATGAGGAGTTTGATATTTACAGAGAAAGTCGACCCCTAAAAATGAAGTTCTTCGACTGAAGACTTTGATATTCTAAAGACTTTCTGAAGACTTTGAAAGTGAAGAAATTGGTGTGACCTTGAAGACTTGGTATTCATTTGAGGAACATGAAGCGTGAAGACTTTTGTTTTCGTAGTTTAATTTTCTCTTTCTTCAGTCATAGGAAACATCGTACTGTTAAAGGGGGTCGAGGAAATACTAAGGAAAAATTTCCATCTGATGCTCAACTCAAATCCTACACCTACCAATCCCTTCGAGTGATGCCATTGGAAATCTCATATAGTTCAGTCAATTTCTTCAGTGACAGAGACACAGTTCTTCTGGTCACTGAGGAATTTGTCCTGACTGAGGAGTTAGGAATTTGCCAGTGCGGATTGCCTACACTGTGAGGAACATGTTAGCCCTGAGGAATTTGAACCACAAATTTCCGACCGTTGCTGTGCTACGCGCCAGCTGTCCCAAAATAACTTATCCATCTAACGGTCATATCATTGAAGGGCATTTATGTCTTATCATGTCGGGCTGCTCCCTAGGCTGTAAATAGCCCCCCCTACAACCACTAGCTTGTTGGCTACTCTGCTAGAAACGGACACTTGTCAATTGAGAGCATCCCATCCTCCGAGGACTTTGAGCGAAAATCATCAAGTGAGGAAAATCCAAACACAAACCCAAACACCTACAAACCCAAAGTGATTAAGCATCACTGAAGAGATTGATCCTGCATGGATCCGACGCTTGTTACCTTTGAAGAATGTGCTTCTTACAGACGGTTAGGCCTCATGGTCTAGAGCATCCAAGAGGAATTGTGGATCGCTGAGTGACCGAGTTTGTGAAGGTTCGGAAGTCACCTGAAGACTTACCACGAGTGATTGGGCGAGGACTGTGTGTCCTTAGCTCAAGGAGAATACGGTGAGGACTGTGTCTGGGACTGTGTGTCCTCAGGTTTAAATACCTACACTACTAGGGAAAAGCCTATACACAGAATCTTAGCAGTTGCGAGGGTTAAAAACCCACGCTACTACTACTTACTAGTAGTGCAGGTTTTTAAACCTCGCTACTACTAAGTTGATAGCAGTAGCGCGGGTTTTTAACCCTCGCTACTACTAAGCGGTCCCCCGGGACATGCCATAGTAGTAGCGCGGGTTTTTAACCCTCGCTACTACTAAGTTGATAGCAGCAGCGTTGGGTTTTAACCCTCGCTACTACTAAGTGGTCTCTACCGTGCCCCTGGACCATGCCATAGTAGTAGCGATGGTTATAAACCCGCGCTACTACTAAGTTGATAGTAGTAGCGCGGGTTTTTACCACTCGCTACTACTAATTGTCTGCCATAGTAGTAGCGCGGGATAATGAAGGAAGCGCAGTGGTGTTCCCCTCCCTCTAGCCCCTCCCTCTAGCCCCTCCCGCCGGTGGCCACTCCGGCCCCGGCGGCCACACACCTTACTGCCGGTGGCCACTCCGGCCCCGGCAGCCACCCTACCTCCTGCCGGTGGCCACTCAGGCCCCGACAGCCACCCACCTTCCTGCCGACGGCGCAACCACCTTCAGATCCGCGATGGCTCCTTTTTCCCTCAACTTTGAGCGTGGTAAGAAATTCCAGGCAGATATGAGATCCAAGTTTGGTCATCCGGTGGTTTTCTCGCCGGGCTTTCGACAAAAGGAGTTCACCATGGTGGTTTCTTTCTCGCGAGCATCGTTCAAGCTAGATGTTCACACGGTTAGTGTCTCTCTCCTTGCTACGTTTGGAGGCTATACGCAAGGATTTAGAGTTCGTTTCTTACGAAATAGATCTTACAAATTTTCGGTGGCTTCAAAGTCAGTGGGGTTCGAGATCTACAATGCAGGCAAAATTGTGGAAAATGACTTTGAGATGGTTTTTAGTCTTTGGAATTTTGGTGGTCCTAATTGGATTAGAGAAGAGCGTGCTTATTATGCTGAACTTGACAACGAATGGACACTAGTGGGTAAAAATGGGCGTGCCGTCGTCCCTAACTCCGGTGATCACCGGAGTTACAGCTCGGTGGTCCAACATGGCCGGTCAGTGTTCGAGCGTTTATCAGGGCCTATTCATGACAGTATTATTTCAGCAAATTCCGCTTCTTCATCACAGCCTAATCATGGTGTTAAAGAGCCTCCAATTGAACCTCATTACTCTGCGCGTATGCATGGGAGAACGTACGTTACGTGCCATGCATGCGGCGACTCGGGGCATTTCGCACGTAATTGTACCACCCCAAACCTTCCTGGGCTGTGGCCCTTCATCCATTTTGATTATTTCCCTAGCCCACCGGATGAAGCCTGGGCCGAGGGTGCAGTTGAGGCCTGGTTCCATTGCATTGGGCCAGAAGCACCAATAAGGCAAGCCTCGTCATTTAAGGAGCTGCTCAAGGAACATTTTCCGAATTTCCAACCGAGACCGACGCTTGCCTCCTCGCATTCCACTACACCTACCAACTCTGCTTCTTCCGCTGCTACCACCTTGACAAACCCGCCTGGTTCGTCCTTGTCGCCGGCGAGGGCTCTAGTTGCCACTTCAGCGGTGTGCAATCTGATGGCCAACATTCCGATAGACCCTATCCCGTTTGTGCTAGAAGGGTTTCAGATACAAGAAATCGAGGGAAGAACAGGGGTTTCGCGAGCCATTCTGCCACACAGACCACGACGACATGAAGATTGGGCGATAGCCTCCATCCATCCGCATCCTGATGAGGTATTCTTCCCTAATGTCCGTGATGTCCTAGAGGAATTCTTTCAAGAGGATGCGCATGTTGGGTTTAGAGAGATCCAACCATGTCCCTTCGGAGAAGCATACGTGCAGTTCTTACATGTCAGAGATAGAGACAGACTCATTAGACAAAGTCCGCATGCATTCGGAGATGTCTTTATTTCCTTTACAAAACACAACGAGGGAAGAAACTGGCGTAGGCTCAATTTCAATAGGACTTGTTGGCTCCTGTTTGTGGGTGTTCCGTTTGATTTCTGCAATACTGATGACATAGCTGCTGCAATTTCCAAATGGGGAAGAATCATAAGCTGGGAAAGAGAGGACACTTTACGAGGGAAGATTCTGGTTAAGGCACGAGTGACTGATCTTATTGAAATACCCAAAAGTATAAGGTGGTCTGAGGGTGAGAGATTTGAGGAGGAATCATGGACTAGTTCAGTTGAAGTGCTCTTGGAGGAAATGCTGGGAGGGGGCCCAGCAGATGAGGATCCTATTCCTCCAGAGGGTGTGGACCCTCACCCTGTGCCACAACATGCTAATGACTTCCCAGGTTTCCAACCCTTGCCAGTGCAAAATATTAACATTCCAAATGAGGGTTGGGGGGCCTGGGAGGATCCAATCGAACAAGAGGAGCAAGAGCAGCATTGGGCTTTCCCACAGCAAGACCTGGTGGTGCCAATGCAGCAACAAATGGAAATTCCTGTACAGCATGATGATGGACACCCAAACAGCAGTATCACTACGACTGTATCTCTGTCTGATGGATTACTGTCTCTCACTCATTCAGCAAGTGAAGAGGTAAATCAGGCAGTGCAAGTACAACCTATGGCTTTGGGTCTGCTTAACATTGCTCTAGCTTACCAGGCAGATGATGAAGAAGAAGATCCTCAGTTAAATAACAACTTGCTAGCTTAGGATGGGCAACAGAATCCTTCAGCAGAGCCACAGGTTGACTCTGAAGCTCCTATCCAGCCCCTTGTTGTACAAAGGGGTGAACCATCTTCTATTGTGCAACATAATCAGCTGGAGCAGCCACTGACAGTTGAGAAGATGGAAGTTACTCCCACAGAACAAGTTTCTGCTACTGCTGCTCACATTTCTGCTCAAGCACCTGTTTCTCAGCCAATGGTTTTGTCTGCTTCAGACAAAGGGAAAGAGGATGTGCCAGTCCATCAGGGAGGATCATCATCCAATTTCAGTACTAGAGGTATTGCAGAGAGGACTTTTCCTTCTACTACCTCCCATATGTTTGATTTTCACTCAATTGCTAAGCAACATGCTTTGGATATTATTGATGGTTCTCACTTAATTTCTGAAGAAGGTCTGGACCTTTGGATACAAAACTTTGCCCCTGTTACTCAAGGAAACAAAAGTACTTTCAAGATTGAAATACCTGTAAGTTGGTTCAATTTCATAGTACACCTGTTACTGACACCAGATCAGTTTGGATGGACAATACACCTGCTTAAGTCTAATTTGTGGAATTTGCTTACTGAAAACTGTCATAATGAAGAGACATTCCTATTCCATATTCCTGATGGCTGCTTAACTTCACAGGCCATAACATGTAAAGAGATATTACAGTATGTGGGTAAGGAAAATGAAGGGAGTAGTCCAGCTGCCCATTCTTCCAGTGGAGCTGGCAGCCCCTTAGTGCAGGTGTCACCCAACAAAGTCATCCTATTGCCTCCTGGAGAAGCCACTTCCAAAAAAAGGAGAGAGAAAGAGCCATTGGTAGAAACTCAGGTAAGAAGAAGTGACAGAATTAAGAAAGATAATAATGGCTATAGGAGGAAAACATGTGATGCTAAATCTTGCTTACCCTGTAATGCCATTCCTCCTATTATTCCCAATAAAGTGGTCAAGAACTTGACAAAATCTTTCTTTAAGGTGTCTGAGGATGAGCTCCAGGAAAAATTATCCAAGAGACCCAAAAACAAGGGGCTAGAGGAGGTGGCCAAGGTGTCCAAAGCCACTGGAGCTGAAGCACAACCAAGATTTGATTAATGACAGAGTGCTGCAATAGTTATAGTCCCTGCTGTTGCATTTTGTTCTGGTATCCTAAGACTGCATGTGTTATGTGTGCTGGATGTAGTAGCTTTTGTAATGTGAGAAATTCTGGACCTATGAGACACCTTTTGCTGCAAACTGAATCCTGTCACTACAGTAAATCTTATGAGACTAAGTTACTTGTCAGTATGGTTCCTTTCAAATGGCTGTATGTGATTCATACATCATGGATGTTACATGGAAAAATTCTATGCACTACTGCTTCACAATTATGCTCACTATCACAATGCATGGCTCATGAGGATATCAAGAGATGGATCTTGACAAAGGAATATAACACCCTATTGGTTAAACATGAATAACAACAGATCTTGGAACATTCTTAACTGGAACATTAGAGGCATTAATGCCCAAGACAAATGGCTGGCAATTAGACAGAAATTGGAGGAAAGTGCTGCTGGTGTAGTTTGTATTCAGGAAACAAAAAGGGAAAATTTTGACCTTGCATACCTTCACAACTTTTGTCCACAGAGATTCAACAAATTTGAATTCCTCCCTTCCATTGGAGCATCTGGTGGCATCCTCACTGCCTGGAATGGTGCTTTGTTCACAGGAGAGCTACTCTTTCAAAACAAGTTCTCTATTTCCATTCAATTCACATGTAATATTTCTTCAAACAGGTGGATCCTCTCAAACATATATGGGCCCTGCAGACATGAGGAAAAGATTGAATTTATTGACTGGTTTAGCAACATTCAAATGCCAAATGATGTGGATTGGATAATCATGGGTGACTTTAATTTTATCAGAACACCAGAGAATAGAAACAAACCAGGTGGAGATGTCAATGAGATGCTATTATTTAATGAAGCCATCAGTAGCTTGGGACTGATTGAGCTACCTTTGAAAGGAAGACAATATAGCTGGAGCAACATGCAGGAATCCCCCCTCCTTGAAAAATTGGATTGGTTCTTTACCTCTGCTTCCTGGATGACAAGCTACCCTAACTCCATGGCCCTTCCTTTGGCAAAGCCAATTTCTGATCACCTACCTTGCATGATAAGAATTTGCACAAATATTCCTAAATCAAAGGTGTTTAGGTTTGAAAACTACTGGTTAAAGCACAGCTCCTTCAAACAAGTTGTGCAATCAGCTTGGAACATTCCAGTAGGTTATACTGATCAAGCCAAAAAGATTAATGCTAAGTTCAAAAATTTAAGAAGAGCTCTGAAGTTATGGGCTAGAAGTCTGTCCTGCATGAAAAAACAGATTGAGGATCTCAATGCATGCATATTCTTTTGGGACTGGGTTGAAGAATTCAGAAACCTCTCCTTATTTGAGGCCAACTGCAGATCTATGCTCAAGGAATACTTGTTGACTGTTCTGAATAATCAGAAGATTTACTGGAAACAGAGAGGCAAAATAAAAGGGGTTAAGTTTGGAGATGAAAATACCAAAATTTTTCACACAAAGGCTTCCATTAATCATAGGCATAACAAAATTGCAATGTTGCTAAATTCAGATCAAGTGGAAGTTACTGAGCATGAAGGAAAAGCTGCTATCCTATGGGATACTTTCAAAAGAAGATTGGGACAATCTAATGGACACACTGTGCATTTTGATCTCCATGATTTATATAACCAAGCAGTGGATCCTGCCATTTTTATTCAATTAGAGGAACAGTTCACCAGGGAGGAAATTGAGGAGGTTGTCAAAAACCTACCATCAGATAAATCACCAGGACCTGATGGTTTCAACAATGAGTTCATTAAAGCTTGCTGGGATATTATTAAGGAAGATGTTATTGACCTCATCATGGCCTTCCATGCTGGTACTGTGAACTTGGAGAGTATAAACACATCTTACATTACTCTGATTCCAAAAATTGAAGTTCCTATAACACCCAATGACTTCAGGCCAATCTCTCTGCTAAATGGGGTTCTTAAAATCTTTACAAAATTGCTGGCTAATAGATTACAAAAAATTATCCTCAAATTGGTTCACATCAACCAATATGGATTCCTCAAGGACAGAGTAATTCAAGACTGCCTAGGATGGGCATATGAATATATACACCAATGCCATAAATCAAAAGAGGAACTGCTGGTTATTAAACTAGATTTTGAAAAGGCATTTGACACAATTGAACATCAAGCAATCATTGAGATTTTTAGAGCAAAAGGATTTGGAGAAAGATGGATCACATGGATGCAGATGCTATTTACTACAGCATCCTCTGCTGTCATGCTCAATGGAGTGCCTGGGAAGAAATTTTATATCAAGAGAGGAGTGAGACAGGGAGATCCTTACTCACCCTTGATCTTTGTTCTTGCTGCAGATCTACTTCAGAGTATTTTGAACAGGGCCATGAGACTGAATGTTATTGCATCCCCACTACAGGTCAATTCCTGCCCAGATTTCCCAATTGTTCAGTATGTAGATGATACTCTGGTCATCATGCAAGCTAATGCCAGGCACCTAGTGTGTCTCAAAGCACTTTTAAATACTTTTGCTACAGCTACTGGACTCAAGGTTAATTATGCAAAGTCTATAATGGTACCTCTCAACATTAGAGAAGACAGAGTGGAGATTTTCACTAACACACTGCAATGTGCTAGGGGACAGTTCCCTTTTACATACCTAGGGCTACCTTTGGGCATTCATAAACCAACTGTAGAGCAGTGTCTACCTCTTGTTTACAGAGTTGCAAAAAGGCTTGCAGGCCTCTCTACTTTCATGACCCAAGCAGGCAAAGTTCTCCTGGTCAAATCAGTCCTCTCCTCATTATCCATCTTCTTCATGAGCTGCCTAGACATTCCTGTAACCATTAAGAAACAGATTATTAAGTACTTGAGACACTGCCTTTGGAGAAGCTCTGACATGGAAGATAGAAGACCAGCTTTGGTAGCTTGGCACACAGTTTGCAGGCCAAAAAATCAGGGAGGTCTGGGCATTTTAGACATTTACACTCACAATAAAACACTTTTGATGAAGAATCTGCACAAATTCTTCAATAGACATGATATACCTTGGGTAAAACTTATATGGGAAAGTTATTACTCTGAAGGACAATTACCAGGAAATAATATGATTGGCTCTTTCTGGTGGAAAGCAAACTTGGCTCTTATAGACCAATACAAAGCCCTGGCAAGATGCAATGTGGGAGATGGAAGAACTGCTTTCTTCTGGGATGACTTGTGGCATACTTCAATTCTCAAACATTCTCTACAACACTTACACTCCTTTGTCAGAAACCCACATACAACTGTACAAACAGTTATCAACACAGAATACCTCCAGGACCTGTTTCATCTACCACTCACAACTGAAGCCTATGAGGAATTCTTGCAAATGGAAGACATATGCATCCAAGCAAGACAATCTGAACATATAGATGCCCTGGACACCTGGAGTTACATTTGGGGGAATGAATTCTACTCCTCAATCAAGGCCTACAAAGTATTGATTGGACACAAGCAAGTCCCACCACACTTCAATTGGATCTGGAACTCATCCTGTCAACCAAAACATAAGGTATTCTTCTGGAAGCTACTTCATGATAGAGTAAATACAAGGAATCTTCTAAGAAGGAAAAACTTTGTGTTGGAAGTCTACAACTGTGCTGTTAGAGATTGTCAACAGGAAGAAACTCTGCATCATCTGTTTTGGGATTGCCCCTTTGCTCAACAATGCTGGAACTACATCTGCCCTACTAGGACTCTAAATTTATCAGTCCTCGAAGCCTTCCAAGACCTTAAGAATAAGCTACACTTCCCTTTCTTCATGGAGATCATAATTCTTGGATCATGGGCCATCTGGATATCCAGAAACAATAAGATATTTGAGAATATTACTCCAACTTTCCAAGGCTGGAAGTGCATATATTTAGAGGAACTCAAACTTCTGAAATTCAGAATGAAGACTAAGCATGAGAGAATGTTCTCTAACTGGCTGGATTCTTTGCTGTAATCTCTTTTTCTTCTTCTTTTGTCTGTAGTTTTTTTAGTTTTTTTAGTTTTTAGTTAGTTAGTTTTTTAGTTTTAGTTTTTTTAGTTTCTTTTCTTTTTCTTTTCTTTTTTTCTAGGCTTACCTCAAGCCCATAAGACTACTCTGTTTCATCTACCTTAATAAAAGTTGCAGTGGGGTGTTTACCCTACTGTTTATATTCAAAAAAAAAAGTAGTAGCGCGGGGTGTGGTCCCATTTTCAAACTCTACCCGCCGCCCCCCTCCCCTCGTGGATCGCCTTTTCAGTTTAAAAAATAATAAAAGAAAATGATGAAAATATCAAAAAAAAATAGAAGAAAATAAGTTTCCCATGTGATATGTGGTCTAGTTGTTGGGAAAATTTGCAAATATGAATTTCGACTTCATTTGCAAAATCTCATTAGGATTTGTAAAAATGGGCATAACTTTTGCATACTAACTCGGATGAAAAAGTTTTTTATATGAAAAATCATCTACTCGAAAAGTTACATCCAAATTTAGCTGGGAGAACCCCATTAAACATTTCTAAAATCCTCAAAAACCTAACAGAAAAAAAGTTATGGGGCTTTTAAGATCTGGATGCAAAAAATTCATTTTTTCTTTAATTTTTGTTAAACCTGGTCAAACTGTGGTCAAACTAATTATTCAAGAATATTAGTGTTACTAAATAATTATTTCAGTTTTTTTGAATTTTGGTCAAATCTGGTCATAATTTGGTCAAACTGTTATCAAACTGTGGTCAGACTTTGGTCAAACTAGTTATTCAAGAAATATTACTGTTAATAAATAATTATTGTTTTTTAGAACAATAGTTTTAAACTCAAGCAGTGAAATGTGTTACTTCATGCTCAAGCTAAACTCCCGAGGGTTAATAGGATTGACATCTTACTATTGTCAGGAAAACAACAAGTGAAGACTTGGAATCGAGGGAGAATAGAACCCGGAAGTTAAGCGTGCTCAGGCTGGAGTAGTGAGAGGATGGGTGACCATCCGGGAAGTTAGATAATTTGGAATGATGAGGGGTGATTAGAGATTAAATTGAGCAGCGATGAGGGTGATTAGAGATTAGAGGTTAAAATAATTCAGAAATTTTAAAATTCGGGCAAAAAATTCGAAAAAAAATCCGCGGGTTAGTAGTAGCGCGGGTTTTTACCCACGCTACTACTAACGGACGTAGTAGTAGCGCGGGTGGCACCCGCGCTGCTGCTATACGTTAGCTGTAGCGCCTTATTAGTAGCGCCGGTCCTCGCGCTGCTAATAGGCCCAAAACCCGCGCTGCTGCTAGGCTTTTCCCTAGTAGTGCTAGCCGCTCCAACCAGACGTACAACTGAGACAGCAGTTGGAACTGGTCTACCAAGTCATTGTCTTCACCAAGCCGACTGGTTCTATTTCCTCAACACTTTCATTTCCTCATTTCTGTGTTGTGTGTTTGTTCATATTTGTGTTTGAAGACTTTGACTAAAGACTTTCTCAATTTCCTCAGTTCAATTTCTTCTGTCTGTTTGTCTTCATCTTGTGCTATCCTGTGCTTACGCTTTCTGTACTCTGTTTTTGTTTTTCATTTCATCATGATGACCATGCATGTATTCTGTTATGTTTACTTCTGAGTACTTATTCCGCTGCAAGTAGTTCTTCGCTAAGGAATTTCCTCACTAGCAAATTACTCAGTGAAGAATTTCATAAATATCGCCTATTCACCCCCCCTCTAGTCGATATAACGCACTTTCATCAGCCAACTGAAGAACATGCCAGCACCGCTGATGGTTTTCAGGCTGCTGAAGTTTCACACCCTGATTTTCATGCTACAACACTTAAGCTAATAAATCATGATAAAATGTGGTTTGACAAAAACTTTTGAGTGTTTTGTCTTTTGCATTGATTGAATGTTTGACTATTGTTTGCAAGTGCTCTAAAAATCAAATGAATCCTCCAACTCTTATACTCCTTCTCCTTGCTCCAAACTCTTGAACCAATGATCATGCCATGTGTATAGGATATAAAAATAATTTCTTACAAAAATAATTTGGCCAAATAGTATTTTCAAAAATTAGTTTTTCAAAAACCCCAGAATTGAGTTTTGCACTGCAAGTACTTAATTAAAGGCAGTAAAAATCTTTCCAAAAATATGTTTGACTCCTATTAGATATAGGATAACCAGAAACCACAAAAATATAATTTTAAAAGTTATTTTCTTATTTTATTTAAAGGCTTTTTCTTCAGGCCAGAAATGGTCTTAAATAGGTTAAAATTATTTTAAAGCTTTAAAAATATTTGAGAAAAATTAGGGAGACTCAATGGACATATATTTTCCATATATATGAGTTTCAACCCATGGTCATGATCAAAATATTGGACAAAACCTCCCAAAACCATTTCTGCTCATTTCAAGGATTTGAAATATTTCTACAGGAAATATTTTCATAAAAATCCAAGAAAATTCTAACATGTCACATATGACATTTTTGATGATCTTGACAAGTACCATGTCATGGAGAATAGTATAACCCCATGAAACCCTCTCAAAACCACTTCTGTCCTTTTTCAAGTTTGAACATTTTTGCACTGTCAAACATGTCCAAATACTCTCAAACTTGGTGCACATGCTCAAATGGTGTAATAATGCATCTAGACCAAATGGCACAAGTTGGAGAGAATGTTATCTTGATCAAAGTGCCCCAAAACCCTCTCTGACCAGAATCAAATTTGAACAAGTTTGTACTACCAACTTCCTCTCCTTGACCCCAACTTTTGTGAGCATGTTAAAATCCTCAAATGATGACACTACACAAAGTGGTGCATCAAGGAGAATAGATTTGCATGACTAAATATTGGTAAAACAATTTCTGTTGATTTCTAGGGTTTACCAAAGTTACATTGGCCACTTTGCCCAAATGAGCACAAAATTGGTGGAAGATCCTAATTATATGTGACATTTCACCCTGTGGAGTCTCATGGCGAATGGAAATCATCTGCTTGCCCAAACCACCAACAAACACCTTCTGGTAATTTTTAAAAGTTGATGTTTTCCCCTCTTTCTTGTTCTCCTTGATACCAACTTTTTACCATAGCCCCTCCACGACCTCCTCTACCTCCAGTAACAATGGCTGCATTTTAGCTCAATTATTTGGGGGTGAAACCCTCACTTTCTCTCTCTGGACAACACCATTTCTCTCTCTCTCAACCTCCCTCCTCACTCCAGTGGATCCCCAGGGCATCCAATGCCATATCCACATTGTTTACTCCCCCTTGCAGCTGCCAAACACAAGTGGGCGTGTGAGGACGTGAGAAAAAGCCACGGGTGTCATCCATTTGCGCACTCTGGAGCACGTCAGCGTGCTCCCGACCGTTGACGCCGCGTCCCCCGACCACCTCGAGCCTCCCCCTCGTGCCAGTCGAGGTGCCTCGACGTCCGCAACACGCCACCGTGCAGGCCCCCTCGTCTCTCCCTCTCTCTCACCTCATGCGGTGCGCGCCCGGGGCCGCCCAGCTCGGCCAATGCCCGGCCTTGCACGCGCAAGCATAGGGCCTCGCCCTGCTCCCTCTCTCTCTCTTCCTGGCACCCTACGAGACTCCCATGAACGCCGTAGACAGCTCCTCTCCCTCCCTCCTAGCCTCCCGGGCCGTTGCCGCGGCCACCCGTGCGTCGCGTCCACGGTGAGCTACGGGTCGTCTATTTAAGGCCACCCCCGAGCCCCCTCTCTACTCCTTTGGCTCCCTCTCCCTCTCGTGCACCCCTAGAAAAACCCACACCCCTCCCCGTGTCTTCCGTTCACCGCAATGGCCGGAGCGCCGCCGTCGGGCTCCGCCTAAATCCGGGCTATACCGTGCCTCTCCTCTCTCCCTAGCCACTCCAGTACTCTCATACCACCACCTCGAGGCCCTCCATCGCCGTCGTTCATCCCCGCGAACGCTGCGCGCTCGTGGCCAAAGATGGCCGACGGCCTCCTCCGCGGCCGTCCAAGTCGTCGCCGCTACGGCCCTCGTCGGCGTGCGTAAAGCACCTAGGTGGATGCGGCGCGGCCTCCTGAGCTCATCCATAGCCAGAGCGTTGCCGGAGATGCCCTGTAGCGCCGGCAGTCGTCGTCGGGGCTCTCTGCTCCCGCGGCCAGGAGAGTGCGCGCGAGGATGACGAAGACGAAGGCCCTGCAAGCGGGCCCCGCTCGTCAGTGGCCCAGCCCCGGGTCATGCTGGCAAGTGGAGGCGGGTTCACCCTCTCCCGCGTCCCCGCAGCGAAGGCGCATCGCGCCTGGGTGCCTTCGACGTCGCCCCGTCGTCCGCGTGGCCGAGCCACTGGGCCGGCCCAGTCGCGCCTCGCCGTTAAATCCCGCCCAGTGCGCGCTGCCGCCGCTGGATTTTGGCCCATTAGGTACTTTCATTTGCTTTTTCTTTTTCAGCAAGATTCAAACTTTTCCAGAGACCTCATTTATAGTCCAAATCTGACGATTCAACTTTTAGGTGACTCCATAAATCAATAGCTATTTAATGAGCAAAGTGAACATTTTTACACTGCCTAGTCTCACCTGGATCTAACAAATAGGTCATTTGTACTCCTAAACCATCTTAAAAAATCAATAGAATATTCATTTCAACTCCAAATCCAGTGAAACCAGTTTCTAAATGTTTCTAAAATCATGCCTAATTTAATGGGTACTTTTACTCATTTTTATAAAAAGGCATTATGTGGACAACTTGCAGATCCATTAAATCCATTGATTCCATCATATTGAAATGTTACAGAATATCCACTTATCCAATTCCATTGAAATCACTTTGGTCATTCCTCATATGAATAGAGGTATCCTAGAAAAGTCAACTGCATATTTTTAGAGCACTTCTATTTTTGGCTTCTGGTGTTGCTTATTATGATTGTTTCCGACGTTAGTTGACAAAGTAGATGGAGTACTTGGAGAAGGACCTGAAGACTTGCAGACTCAGATGAACCAGGCAAGCAGCCCTTTGACCATGTCTATGAAACCATTTTTATGCATGTCATGTGGCACTTTTATTGCTTGCATCGAAATCATGATGAGATGGTAACCACTTTGGTGGGTTGCCTTCGTTACTTCCTCGTTGATACTTGCATTATGCATGACCCTACCTTCCCATGAGGGTTATGCTGGTGGGAGTAGATAGGATGCTAAAGTAGTTGCTACGCAAAAAGGGACGTGAATATGCATGGTGATGGAGACAAAGTATTTTCAAAGGACTTTTCGAAAACCCCATCGGGTGCCACTTATGCCCGAGGGAGATGATGTGTTGGGTAACCACTTGATGACGAAGTGGTGTACCGAGGCAAGTGTGTGTGTTGTTGTTTTTCAAAACGGATTGGTTTAAGTTGCGACCGTTATTCCAACCTTACATGCGCAACCACTCTACCCTTATATGGGAAAGGGCATTATTGATTACCTAGGCCGATACTAGCTTGGAGCCCGCATTACTAGTGACGGGGGAGAGTTGGTGCTCTCTCTCGGGACGGGGTCGTGCCAGGTAGGGCGGCCATGACTGTTTTTACAGGGCACCGGATACACCGTTGTGTCCCCTCTCGGATGTTACGATCTCGAGCGAGTCTCGTATGATGTACATCGTGAGGATACGGAACAACGAGTGGACTCTTTGTTAGTGTCGTCTAGGGAAAGATAGTGATCGGGTGCTTACCCCGGGTACTTGAGGTACCGCGGGTCGTGGATGACACGGAAGTTCCCCAGATCTTGTGGGTAAAGTGTGCAACCTCTGCAAAGTGTAAAACTATTCGAATAGCCGTGTCCACGCTCAAGGACAGTTGGGTAACCGCTCTTGGGCTACGTCCACTTGTTTACAAACCAGTGTGTGTGGGAAGAACTACTTGGGTCAAGTCAAAGGACTTGGCATAGATGAGTTGGGTTGGATACCACTCCCTTTATGTTGATATCTGTTACCTGTCCTCTTGGTTACTTGTATTCTCCTGATGCATGCCTTACAAGTTGTTGAACATGTCATTGCACTCAAAACTAGCTTTCCGCAAAAAATTTACCTATATCATGCATTGTTCTATCTTGAACCAAAACATGGGTTGCTTGCGAGTACATTCAAAGTACTCATTGGCTTGCCACTGGTTATTTTATTGGCCAGGCATTTAAGAACATGATATAATGATGGATACTTTGGTGACGAACATGCGAGCTAGGACGCTTCCCAGTCAGAATGCATGTAGGGTTAAGGCAGATGGCATGGGTCCAAGTTATCGACGAAGATTTCCGCTACAATGTTATACTCAAGACTTGACCATAATGGTCCTACTTGTGTAATACGGTATGTATGGATGTTAGACTCTTGTTATTCAGCTTCTGTGTGTTCAGTGAGCATTGATCTCTGGGATCACTGTACACGTGCATTCGGTGATCACGACTTATGAGTCTGGGTCCCCACAGAGTTGGTATCAGAGCCATGCTGACTGTAGGAAGCCTTAGTTAGCATGGTCGTTAGTTAGGGTAAAACTATTTCCAAAACTACTACTAGTTTTCAAAACTATCTATACTTCTATTCCCTTCTCAGTTTTTCGAAAACTAAGGTATACTTTCCTTATTGGTCTCTTCCCCTTCAAAACCTTTGGTCGCTAGAACCCTCATGCCCCTGGCCATTGGATTCCTTGTAATCCTCGTGGATAATTTAGAAGGAAGATGCCTTGCCAGAAATTCACCTACATCTCCTGAACACAAGATTGGCGACATCACAACAAGACGATACCAACAGAAGATACATCCTCGAGGGATGAGGACCTGAAGACCCAGAAGATGGTGACACCCTTGACACCGCCCCAAGATGATGCAACCTTAGCCTACGATGATCAGGGCATAGGATATGCAAGATCATGATATACATCGCTAATAGAGCAACTATGTCCTTACCGTTGTTGTATCGACAACCACCGGTGGATGAGAACCTCGCCATTTGGTCCGCCTCACTATAGTGAGCAGGAAAACGGTTCTCTTCATACCCCGCTCTTGGTGTCGATGTTTCCATCAACGTAACCGATATGTTGGACCTATACTATGCCTTGTTAATGTCATTGCATAAAGGATTACCTACCTGGTACCATCGACGCCTTGGAAGACAAAACGGGATCGTCATGATTAAGAAGACAACAGAAGACCGAGTCAATGCCAGCTACGAGGAGCCACCTTCACCCCATCACTTCAACAGGCAAGAAGTTGTTGAAGATTTTCAGGCTCAACCTGGATCGTTTCATCGAACAACTACAAGAGACGTAGCAACACCTGAGGAAAACTCAGAAGACTGCACGAGGCTCAAGGCACGATTACTGAGTCCGGGAACCCCTAGGGTAGGATGAGTCGTGTACCCCCTATGCGCAGTCGAGTCCGTATGATGGTTCGAATAGAACCATGACTGTGTGTTGTTTGTTTTTATTTGTTTGTGTTTTGATATCAGTCGCCCTTTTGCCCTAGGCAACAAGTACGCGACTATATCACCTTCCTTGTTTTCTTTTGTTTGGCCCCTTTTGGCACTTGTTTGTTTGCACCTGCACTATAGAACCCCCTTTAGGCAACCCCCCCTTTATGCTACTTATCCCTCTCATCTCTCTCCTCAGCTGAAGACCAGCAAGACAAGATGCACCAAGGAGTCTACTTCGGCGACCAACTAGCACTGAAGACTTTTGCTACGCCCCCTAGACCAAGTGCAGCCCCTTAGAGTTATGGTTGCCCCTCAAGATTAGAGACCCATTCCTAGACCCTTCGATACTTCATGAGATACCCTAGCTCGAATCCTTAAACCATGTGCTTAACCCACAGAATTTCAAGAGAACCTGTTAAGCCTCCGTAACCTTGATTATCACTGGGTTCATTATGGAACTAGTGGACATAGTGAACGAGCACATTATCATCCTAAGATAGCACCAAAACTGACGATGCCATAGGGAAGACCAATTTGAGGATATAGGAATAGAGGACAAATGACTTGGTGAGTTTATATCAGTGACCTTGAGGAACTATCTGAGACTTTGGTGGATCATGAGGCTTTTCATGTTGGTAGATGAACTTGGTGGGATCATGTTGATAGAGTAGCCTAACTTTCATTACCCCTGGAGTAAATTGGATTTTGTAGGACAATTAAGACCGCAAGCTGAATTCTTGGAAGTATAAGGATTTGACCTAGCCAGGGGATATTGATAGGAGACAGTTGACTTTACAATAAGGACTTGGGATAAACACATAGGAATTCCCGTTGGACATGAGATTTGGATTTAAATAGGTGATCCTAGTTGAGTATAGGTGGTGAGTAAGTCTACATGGTTCGGAGTAAATTGGATTTAGACTGATGATCTCGATTATGATACCATGTTTCTTGGAGGACAATAAACTAGGAGATTGGATTAATTGTCGGAGTTTATCTAGGGATATGTATGAGCTTGATCTTGGAGTTTACTTGATCATGATAATGGGAACTGATGGACTGACTATAGTAAAGATAACCCTTTTCAAGTATTTGAGGATTATAGGACATTAGAAGATCATGTGGAGCACCATAAATATTGGATTTGTAGAATTAAATGGATTATGTAGTGATTGATGGAGGTTAATGAGCTATTGGAGTTGATTCATATGAAGGAAACAAGATCTTGGAGTGGCTTACGACGTGTTTCCTTAGGATAGAGATGCTTTATCATGGACCTTGGATCAATAGACTGAGCACTTGGATTGTCATGTTTTATTCCAGCTTGGAAGCTTGTATGCTCTACCCATGGATTTTTAGGGGTAGCCATACATACGAGTTTGGGGATTGTAGACATATATGATTTTGTTAGACCTCCTCTCGAGAGTCATGAGGATATGAATAACATGAGTGATGATTGGAGTTGACCTATACGAATGATGCTATCAGTGATATGAGGTGATCTGTTTGGAGGACTAGATAGAACAATTGGCATCTCAGGAATTGTGCTCAAGGATAAATGTTCACTCGCACCCTAGAATCCTTGAAACCCTTAAGCCCTACCAGGCTACAACATGGTCGGACCATGACCGTGGGTCTTGACTCTAGATCGAGAACACCTTGGACCATACTCAACCGTGATCACCACCAATACCCCCATCCTACTTTATGTACCTCAAGAACAAGTCTTCATGAAGTACTTGGACAAGTTGGTTGTCATCTTTAGTGACATACTTGTCTACCTGGAAACGAAAGAAGAGCCGTTCAGCTAGTTAGACGACATTTGAAGACCGCCATGCCAAGAAGGAAGAACTACACCAACCACCATCATCAAGAAGTAAACCTCCGCGTTCAAGACCAGGTGTATCTACAAGCCACTTCTCTCAAAGGAACCCAACATTTTCATGTCAAAGGGAAGCTCACACCAAGATTATCGACCCTCTTCGAGATCACTACGACACGATTGAAGAGTAGACGGCTACCAGCTGGAGTTACCACCTGAGTTACCCACTGTGCATAGCGTTTTCCACGCAACACACCCCCAAAAGTGTTTCCAACTTCCTAACTAGCCCGATCCCTACAAGGGCGTCAATCACCAAACCATTGACCCCCAGCCCAACCTGACCTAACGCGAGAAACCCCAATTGCAATCTGGATCAAGCAAGAACGGCATACACGAAGACACACCATCAAGTACTTCAAGTTCAATGGAGCACCAAACGGAAGCAGAAGTAGTATGAGGACGTGAAGACTACCCCAAATCCAAGTTTCCATATTCCTTTCCGCGCCTAGTCTGGGAATCTCGGGGACGAGATTCTTGTAAGGGGGGTAGGTCTGTCACACCCTGATTTTCATGCCACAACACTTAAGCTAATAAATCATGATAAAATGTGGTTTGACAAAAACTTTTGAGGGTTTTGTCTTTGCTTTGATTGAATGTTTGACTATTGTTTGCAAGTGCTCTAAAAATCAAATAAATCCTCCAACTCTTATACTCCTTCTCCTTGCTCCAAGCTCTTGAACCAATGATCATGCCATGTGTATAGGACATAAAAATAATTTTTTACAAAAATAATTTGGCCAAATAGTATTTTCAAAAATTAGTTTTTCAAAAACCCCTGAATTGAGTTTTGCACTGCAAGTACTTAATTAAGGGCAGTAAAAATCTTTCCAAAAATATGCTTGACTCCTATTAGATATAGGATACCAAGAAACCACAAAAATATAATTTTAAAAGTTATTTTCCTATTTTATTTAAAGGCTTTTTCTTAAGGCCAAAAATGGTCTTAAATAGGTTAAAATTATTTTAAAGCTTTAAAAATATTTGAGAAAAATTAGGGAGACTCAATGGACATATATTTTCCATATATATGAGTTTCAACCCATGGTCATGATCAAAATATTGGACAAAACCTCCCAAAACCATTTCTGCTCATTTAAAGGATTTGAAATATTTCTACAGGAAATATTTTCATAAAAATCCAAGAAAATTCTAACATGTCACATATGACATTTTTTATGATCTTGACAAGTACCATGTCGAGGAGAATAGTATAACCCCATGAAACCCTCTCAAAACCACTTCTGTCCTTTTTCAAGTTTGAACATTTTTGCACTGTCAAACATGTCCAAATACTCTCAAACTTGGTGCACATGCTCAAATGGTGTAATAATGCATCTAGACCAAATGGCACAAGTTGGAGAGAATGTTATCTTGATCAAAGTGCCCCAAAACCCTCTCTGACCAGAATCAAATTTGAACAAGTTTGTACTACCAACTTTCTCTCCTTGCCCCCAACTTTTTTGAGCATGTTCAAATCCTCAAATGATGACACTACACAAAGTGGTGCATCAAGGAGAATAGATTTGCATGAATAAATCTTGGTAAAACCATTTCTGTTGATTTATAGGGTTTACCAAAGTTACATTGGCCACTTTGCCCAAATGAGCACAAAATTGGTGGAAGGTCCTAATTATATGTGACATTTCACCTTGTGGAGTCTCATGGAGAATGGAAATCATCGGCTTGCCCAAACCACCATCAAACACCTTCTGGTAATTTTTAAAAATTGATGTTTTCCCCTCTTTCCTTGTTCTCCTTGAGACCAACTTTTAACCACAGCCCCTCCTAGACCTCCTCTACCTCCAGTAACAATGGATGCATTTCAGCTCAATTATTTGGGGGTGAAACCCTCACTTTCTCTCTCTGGACAGCACCATTTCTCTCTCTCTCAACCTCCCTCCTCACTCCAGTGGATCCCCAGGGCATCCAATGCCATATCCACATTGTTTACCCCCCCTTGCAGCTGCCAGACACAAGTGAGCGCATGAGGACGCGAGAAAAAGCCGCGGGTGTCGGCCATTTGCGCGCTCTGGAGCACGTCAGCGTGCTCCCGACCGTTGACGCTGCGTCCCCCGACCACCTCGAGCCTCCCCCTCGCGCCAGTCGAGGTGCCTCGACGTCCGCAACACACCACCGTGCAGGCCCCCTCGTCTCTCCCTCTCTCTCACCTCCTGCGGTGCGCGCCTAGGGCCGCCCAGCTCGGCCAATGCCCGGCCTCGCACGCGCGAGCATCAGGGCCTCACCCCGCTCCCTCTCTCTCTCTTCCTGGCACCCTACGCGACTCCAACGAACGCCGTACACAGCTCCTCTCCCTCCCTCCTGGCCTCCCGAGCCGTTGCCGCGGCCACCCGTGCGCCGCGTCCACGGTGAGCTACGGGTCGGCTATTTAAGGACACCCCCGAGCCCCCTCTCTACTCCTTTGGCTCCCTCTCCCTCTCGTGCACCCCTGGACAAACTCACACCCCTCCCCGTGTCTTCCGTTCACCGCAATGGCCGGAGCGCCGCCGTCGGGCTCCGCCTAAATCCGGGCTATCCCGAGCCTCTCGTCTCTCCCTAGCCACTCCAGTACTCTCATACCACCACCTCGAGGCCCTCCATCACCGTCGTTCATCCCCGGGAACACCGTGCGCTCGTGGCCAAAGATGGCTGACGGCCTCCTCCACGGCCGTGCAAGCCGTCACCGCTACGGCCCTCGTCGATGTGCGTAAAGCACCTAGGTGGATGCGGCGCGGCATCCTGAGCTCATCCATAGCAAGAGCGTTGCCGGAGATGCCCTGTAGCGTCGGCAGTCGTCGTCGGGGCTCTCTGCTCCCTCGGCCAGGAGAGCGCGCGGGAGGATGACGAAGACGAAGGCCCTGCAAGCGGGCCCCGCTCGTTAGTGGCCCAGCCCCGGGCCACGCTGGCAAGTGGAGGCGGGTTCACCCTCTCCCGCGTCCCCGCAGCGAAGGCGCATCACGCCTGGGCGCCTTCGACGTCGCCCTGTCGTCCGCGTGGCCGAGCCATTGGGCCGGCCCAGTCGCGCCTCGCCGTTAAATCCCGCCCAGTGCACGCTGCCGCCGCTGGATTTTGGCCCATTAGGTACTTTCATTTGCTTTTTCTTTTTCAGCAAGATTCAAACTTTTCCAGAGACCTCATTTAAAGTCCAAATCTGACGATTCAAATTTTAGGTGACTCCATAAATCAGTACCTATTTAATGAGCCATAGTGAACATTTTTACACTGCCTAGTCTCACCTGGATCTCACAAATAGGTAATTTGTACTCCTAAACCATCTTCAAAAATCCATAGAATATTCATTTCAACTCCAAATCCAGTGAAACCAGTTTCTAAATGTTTCTAAAATCATGCCTGATTTAATGGGTACTTTTACTCATTTTTATAAAAAGGCATTATGTGGACAACTTGCAGATCCATTAAATCCATTGATTCCATCATATTTAAATGTTACAGAATATCCACTTATCCAATTCCATTGAAATCACTTTGGTCATTCCTCACATGACTAGAGGTATCCTAGAAAAGTCAACTTCATATTTTTAGAGCACTTTTATTTTTGCCTTGTGGTGTTGCTTATTATGATTGTTAACGACGTTAGTTGACAAAGTAGACGGAGTACTTGGAGAAGGACCAGAAGACTTGAAGACTCAGATGAACCAGGCAAGCAGCCCTTTGACCATGTCTATGAAACCCTTTTTATGCATGTCATATGGCACTTTTATTGCTTGCATCGAAATCATGATGAGATGGTAACCACTTTGGTGGGTTGCCTTCGTTACTTCCTCGTTGATACTTGCATTATGCATGACCCTACCTTCCCATGAGGGTTATGCTGGTGGGAGT
Source organism: Aegilops umbellulata (assembly GCA_032464435.1). Classification (NCBI taxonomy): domain Eukaryota; kingdom Viridiplantae; phylum Streptophyta; class Magnoliopsida; order Poales; family Poaceae; genus Aegilops; species Aegilops umbellulata. Next base: position 91,382,656 of record CP136058.1, read on the forward strand.
AGATAGGATGCTAAAGTAGTTGCTACGCAAAAAGGGACGTGAATATGCATGGTGATGGAGACAAAGTATTTTCAAAGGACTTTTCGAAAACCCCATCGGGTGCCAGTTATGCCCGAGGAAGATGATGAGTTGGGTAACCACTTGATGACGAAGTGGTGTACCGAGGCAAGTGTGTGTGTTGTTTTTTTTAAAACGGATTGGTTTAAGTTGCGACCGTTATTCCAACCTTACATGCGCAACCACTCTACCCTTATATGGGAAAGGGCATTATTGATTACCTAGGCCGATACTAGCTTGGAGCCCGCATTACTAGTGACGGGGGAGAGTTGGTGCTCTCTCTCGGGACGGGGTCGTGCCAGGTAGGGCGGCCATGACTGTTTTTACAGGGCACCGGATACACCGTTGTGTCCCCTCTCGGATGTTACGATCTCGAGCGAGTCTCGTATGATGTACATCGTGAGGATACGGAACAACGAGTGGACTCTTTGTTAGTGTCGTCTAGGGTAAGATAGTGATTGGGTGCTTACCCCGGGTACTTGAGGTACCGCGGGTCGTGGATGACACGTAAGTTCCCCAGATCTTGTGGGTAAAGTGTGCAACCTCTTCAGAGTGTAAAACTATTCGAATAGCCGTGTCCACGGTCAAGGACAGTTGGGTAACCGCTCTTGGGCTACGTCCACTTGTTTACAAACCAGTGCGTGTGGGAAGAACTACTTGGGTCAAGTCAAAGGACTTGACATAGATGAGTTGGGTTGGAGCCCACTCCCTTTATGTTGATATCTGTTACCTGTCCTCTTGGTTACTTGTATTCTCCTGATGCATGACTTACAAGTTGTTGAACATGTCATTGCACTCAAAACTAGCTTTCCGCAAAAATTTACCTATATCATGCATTGTTGTATCTTGAACCAAAACATGGGTTGCTTGTGAGTACATTCAAAGTACTGATTGGCTTGCCACTGGTTATTTTATTGGCCAGGCATGAAAGAACAGGATATATTGAAGGATACTTTGGTGACGAACATGCGAGCTAGGACGCTTCCCAGTCAGAATGCATGTAGGGTTAAGGCAGATGGCATGGATCCAAGTTATCGACGAAGATTTCCGCTACAATGTTATACTCAAGACTTGACCATAACGGTCCTACTTGTGTAATACGGTATGTGTGGATGTAAGACTCTTGTTATTCAGCTTCTGTGTGTTCAGTGAGCATTGATCTCTGGGATCACTGTACACGTGCATTCGGTGTTCACGACTTATGAGTCGGGGTCCCCACATGAAGAAAATGCTAGTTCCAGGGCTGATGACTCCATTCCAGCCGCTGAAGAAATTGCCAGGGCATCCACTAGTGGTGCACCTGAAGAAACTGAAGAAGTCAGGGCAACTGCATTAGTTGCGCCTAAGGAAATTCAAATAGATTCCTCAGCTCCACCTGCGCCTACACCAACTCCTATCCTTCCATCTGCATCTGATGTGAAGAAGACCAAGTCTACAGAGCGAGCTGTAGTGAAGAAAAGGAAAGCATCAAGTGCTTCAGAATCTTCAGCTCCAAAGAAGATGAAGCCTATGACCATCTCTTTTGAAAATCCTATCGATGCTGTTCCGATTTCCACCATGCCATCAAAGGACCTTGTTCCTTTTGGTGAAGAATATGAGATCCCAAGCGGATCTGATGAAGAAACTCAATCTACTGCTTTGTCGGAGCAGATTGATGAGGAAATTGAAGTGGATGCGATCCCTTCAACCCCAGTGGTATCCTCACCAATGCCTCAGTTCACTTCTAAAGAGGCTGGTGTTGAAGAATTAGAAGATGAAGACGTGGATATTGGAAGCACAACGCCAGTGATGAATGATGACTTTTGGGAAAGTCAGCATCCAAATTCTCCATTCTTCACTCCACAACAGCAAATTCCTCACTCCCCTACACCAACAATTCAAATGGGCTCTGAAGAAACTCATCCCACCTCGTCTGTCTGTGAAGACATTCCAGCCACTAGTGCTGAAGAAACTGCTGCTGCTGCATACGTGACAACTCAAACTGCACCTGAAGAGGAACTAGAAATTCCTCAGCCTGAAGAACCTGAGCTCGCGATTCCTGAGGTTGTAATGCAACTCACTGACACCCCTCTGCCAAAGCCAAAGGATCCGTTCTCAAGGAAGCAAAAGTTCAAGGCTGGAGACTTCTTTGGCGAGCACGTATTCTTCACTGATTACAATCCATATGACTCTGCTCGCATAAGGAAGAGGTGTTTCTGGACTGCTGGTCAAGCAAACTTCTATTCCTCAGTGCTGTTCAACAAAGACAAAGTCTTCGATCATGCACATATTCCTCATGTAGACATGGAGTCTCTGTCGTGCTTCAAGCCAGTCCTCAGTGTTCTTCACGACGCTGGGCTACTAAACTTCTGCACTGACATATGTGATTGGAATGAAGAACTCATTCTTCAGTTCTACGCAACGCTGCACATCACAGGCGACTTTGAAGATGTAAACTCATTGGTTCTGGACTTGATGACAGAGAACACTCATTACAAGGCACCAGCGTCTGAATTGCTTCGTTCCCTACCACTAAGTCCTCCCCTTGAAGATGCACGTTGTGCTTATAATGAACCTGAGCTTTCAAATCACTACATGCAAGTTTTGATGATGCCTTTGAAGCCAGGGCAGGCCGCTCGAACCAATTTCCACGTCAAGGAATTACGGTATGTGCCTCGGACTGTCTATCGCATTCTGTCAAAGACAATGAGTCCTATCAAAGGCCACGACTCAAATGATGAAGAAGTTGTTGGCATCATGAAGAATATGCTTTTCAACATCATTCATGGCGTTCCCGTCAACTTCCATGATTTCTTCATGAGGACTCTGGCCAATATTGCAATGTCACCTTTTGAGCTGAAGCCTTATGCGCCATGGATTATGAGGTTCATCAGGACAAGGTCTTCACTCAACTACAAAGCTGACACTCTGAACCACTACTGCTACTTGCCTCCAATTGAAGTCCTCAAAAGGACATTTTCCTCAGCTGATGACAAAGGCAAGGCAACTGCTGTGATCGATGAAGGCATTCGTCCATTGGATGGTCAGTTTCACAAGGCTGCATCCTACTCCACCAATGATGACTCTGCCACACATGACTCTGCCGCCAACAATGCCAAGCAAAATCCTCAAGCCACAGCACCCAGGGTGATGACTGATCGTGAGTTACTCCTCAGTCTTCATCAAAAGGTTGATCGCAATCATAAATGGGTCAAGCGTCAGTTTGGTTCAATTCTTCACAACATGACTTCAACACACAATGCAGTGAAGAAAAACCAATACTACCTCCATGAAACCTTCAACCGTACCTGGGCTGTTCTCTCTCATGTTTACAGCGCTGAAGATCTGAAGAAAATGGGTCTCAAGGAAGATTTTGACTGGGCTGCACCTCCTCCGAAGAATTACAAGGAGGTCAAGGTTCCTTCTTTGGTGGCCAGCTCCTATTCGTCATCGCGTGCCACTTATGAACATGAAGACTTGGACGACACTGTGGCAGGCCCTACTACAACAACCAACCCCGATAACGCTGGCGCTCCTTCATCAACTTGATTATCTTCAGGGGCGCCAGTCCTCAGTTTCGATCCTTTTGGTCATTCGATGACAAAGGGGGAGAAATTTGAGTTAGTCTTCAAGCGGATCTATTATATGGGCGTTTTTTTGCTAAGTTACAACTCTCATTCTTCTGAAATTTTTATTGGATCGAATTGTAAACTTAAAGCCGATAGTGGTCTGATACTTCTGCTACGTTATTCTGCATGCTTATTCCTCATTAATATTATTGCACACATGCTGAAATTCGTCAGTCACCATTTTTCATCATCCATTTCAAATTCTTCATATTATATATCAAATGCGTGTATGAATTACAAGATATAGGGGGAGATCTCCATGATTCAACTCTTCAAGTGTGCATTGCTTCAAAAGCAAATTCCTCACTATGCACATCTTCAGGGGGAGCTCTTCTATATCTTGCAATCAAATTCCTCAATATCAGTACCTACACTTCATATGATTATCCCCGTTGAAAACTTAACCTATATTGTCATCAATCACCAAAAAGGGGGAGATTGTAAGTGCATCTAGTGCCCCTTAGTGATTTTGGTGTATTGAAGACTGATAGGTTAAGGATCTAATGTGTTTATGAGTGTACACAGGTCTATAACTCTATGAGGAGTTTGATATTTACAGAGAAAGTCGACCCCTAAAAATGAAGTTCTTCGACTGAAGACTTTGTTATTCTGAAGACTTTCTGAATACTCTGAAAGTGAAGAAATTGGTGTAACCTTGAAGACTTGGTATTCATTCGAGGAACATGAAGCATGAAGACTTTTGTTTTCGTAGTTTCATTTTCTCTTTCTTGAGTCATAGGAAACACCGTACTGTTAAAGGGGGTCGAGGAAATACTAAGGAAAAATTTTCCATATGATGCTCAACTCAAAATCCTACATCTACCAATCCCTTCGAGTGAAGCCATTGGAAATCTCATACAGTTCAGTCAATTTCTTCAGTGACATAGACGTAGTTCTTCTGGTCACTGAGGACTTTGTTCTGACTGAGGAGTTAGGAATTCACCAGTGTGGATTGCCTACATAGTGAGGAGCATGATAGCCCTGAGGAATTTGAACCTCAAATTTCCGACCGTTGTTGTGCTACGCGCCAGCTGTCCCAAAATATCTTATCCATCCAACGGTCATATTATTGAAGGGCATTTGTGTCTTATCATGTTGGGCTGCTCCCTAGGCTATAAATAGCCTCCCCCTACAACCACTAGCCGGTTGGCTGCTCCGCTAGAAACTGGCACTTGTCAATTGAGAGCATCCCATCCTCCGAGGACTTTGAGCGAAAATCATCAAGTGAGAAAAATCCAAAAACCCAAACCCAAACACCTACAAACCCAAAGTGATTGAGCATCACTGAAGAGATTGATCCTGCGTGGATCCGACGCTTGTTACCTTTGAAGACTGTGCTTCTTCCAGACGGTTAGGCGTCATGGTCTAGAGCATCCAAGAGGAATTGTGGATCGCCGAGTGACCGAGTTTGTGAAGGCTCAGAAGTCACCTGAAGACTTACCACGAGTGATTGGGTGAGGACTGTGTGTCCTTAGCTTAAGGATAATACGGTGAGGACTATGTGTCCAGGACTGAGTGTCCTCAGGTTTAAATACCTAGCCGCTCCAACCAGACGTACAACTGAGACAACAGTTGGAACTGGTCTACCAAATCATTGTCTTCACTGAGCCAACTGGTTCTATTTCCTCAACACTTACATTTCCTCATTACTGTGTTGCGTGTTTGTTCATATCTGTGTTTGAAGACTTTGACTAAAGACTTTCTCAATTTCCTCAGTTCAATTTCTTCAGTCTGTTTGTCTTCATCTTGTGCTATCCTGTGCTTACACTTTCTGTACTCCGTGTTTGTCTTCATTTCATCATGATGACCATGCATGTATTCTGTTATGTTTACTTCTGAGTACTTATTCCGCTGCAAGTAGTTCTTCGCTAAGGAATTTCCTCACTAGCAAATTCCTCAGTGAAGAATTTCATAAAAATCGCTTATTCACCCCCCCCTCTAGTCGATATAACGCACTTTCACTCTCAAACCCTAGTTCATCTCTTGTATCCAATCTTTGTCCCAAAGCCCCAGATTGGTACCTGTGGGTTGCTAGTAGTGTTGATTACTCCTTGTAGTTGATGCTAGTTGGTTTATTTGGTGGAAGATCATATGTTCAGATCCTTTATGCATATTAATACCCCTCTGGTTATGAATATGAATATGATTTGTGAGTAGTTACGTTTGTTCCTGAGGACGTGGGAGAAGTCTTGCTATAAGTAGTCATGTGAATTAGGTATTCATTCGATATTTTGATGAGATGTATGTTGTCTTTCCTCTAGTGGTGTTATGTGAATGTCGACTACATGACACTTCATCTTTGTTTGGGCCTAGAGGAAGGCATTGTTAAGTAATAAGTAGATGATGGGTTGCTAGAGTGACATAAGCTGAAACCCTAGTTTATGCATTGCTTCGTAAGGGGCTGATTTGGATCCATATGTTTCATGCTATGGTTAGGTACCTTAATACTTCTTTTGTAGTTGTGGATGCTTGCAATAGGGGTTAATCATAAGTGGGATGCTTGTACAAGAAAGGACAACACCCAAGCACCGGTCCACCCACATACCAAATTATCAAAGTAACAAACGCGAATCAAATGAGCGTGATGAAAACTAGCTTGACGATAATTCCCATGTGCCCTCGGGAGCGTTTTCCTTCATATAAGAGTTACCAGGCTTGTCCTTTGCTACAAAAAGGATTGGGCCATCTTGCTACACCTTATTTACTTCCATTACTTGTTACCCATTACAAATTACCTTATCACAAAACTATCTGTTACCGATAATTTCAGTGCTTGCAGAGAATACCTTACTGAAAACCGCTTGTCATTTCCTTCTACTCCTCGTTGGGTTCGACACTCTTACTTATCAAAAGGACTACGATAGATCCCCTACACTTGTGGGTCATCAATGCTTTAATGCAATCCTATGAAGAAAAGCTTGAATTAGAAGTTTTTATCCCTGGAAAACTTTATGATGAGTGGGAACCTACTATTAAAATTAAGATTAAAAATCATGAATGTTATGCTTTATGAGATTTGGGTGCTAGTGTTTCCATGATTCCAAAAACTTTGTGTGATGTGCTAGGTTTTCGTGAATTTGATGATTGTTCTTTAAATTTGCATCTTGCGGATTCCACCATTAAGAAACCTATGGGAAGGATTAATGACGTTCTTATTGTTGCAAATAGGAATTATGTGCCTGTAGATTTCATTGTTCTTGATATTGATTGCAATCCTACATGTTCTATTATTCTTGGTAGACCTTTCCTTAGAACGATTGGTGCAATTATTGATATGAAATAAGGAAATATTAGATTCCAATTCCCATTAAGGAAAGGCATAGAACACTTTCCTAGGAAGAAAATTAAATTACCTTATTAATCTATTATGAGAGCCACTTACGGATTGCATACCAAAGATGACAATACCTAGATCTATTCTTGTTTTTATGCCTAGCTAGGGGCGTTAAACAATAGCGCTTGTTGGGAGGCAACCCAATTTTATTTTTTGTTCCTTGCTTTTTGTTTCAGTATAGTAATAAATAATTCATCTAGCCTCTGTTTATATGTGGTTTTTGTTTTAATTAGTGTTTGTGCCAAGCAGAACCAATAGGATCTTCTTGGGTGATAGTTGGTTGATCTTGCTGAAAAGATAGAAACTTTACGCTTACGAAAACGTGATAAAATACCAATTATTTTTGCAGTAGATCAATATACAAATTATCCAGGTTGTCCTAGTTTTTCGGAATTTTTGGAGTTCCAGAAGTATTCGAACAAATCAGATTGCTACAGAATGTTCTGTTTTTGACAGATTCTGTTTTTCGTGTGTTGTTTGCTTATTTTGATGAATCTATGGCTAGTATCGGGGGGTATGAACCATAGAGAAGTTGGAATACAGTAGGTTTAACACCAATTTAAATAAAGAATGAGTTCATTACATTACCTTAAGGTGGTGGTTTGTTTTCTTATACTAACGGAGCTCATGAGATTTTCTGTTGAGTTTTGTGTTGTGAAGTTTTCAAGTTTTTGGGTAAAGATTTGATGGATTATGGAATAAGGAGTGGCAAGAGACTAAACTTGGGGATTCCCAAGGCACCCCAAGGTAAAATTTAAGGACAACCAAAAGCCTAAGCTTGGGGATGCCCCGGAAGGCATCCCCTCTTTCGTCTTCGTCTATCAGTAACTTTACTTGAGGCTATATTTTTATTCACTCACCACATGATATGTGTTTTGTTTGGAGTGTCTTGTGTGATTTTAGTCTTTGATTTTTAGTTTACCACAATCATACTTGCTGTACACACCTTTTGGGAGAGACACACATGAATCGGAATTTATTAGAATACTCTATGTGCTTCACTTATATCTTTTGAGCTAGACGATTTTGCTCTAGTGCTTCACTAATATCTTTTAGAGCGCGGTGGTGGTTTTATTTTATAGAAATTGTTGATCTCTCATGCTTCACTTATATTATTTTGAGAGTCTTTTAGAACAGCATGGTAATTTGCTTTGGCTATAAAATTATTCCTAATATGATAGGCATCCAAGATGGTATAATAAAAAACTTTAATATAGAGTGCATCCAATGCTATGATACTTGATAGTTGTTTTGAGATGTAAAGGTGGTAATGTTAGAGTCATGCTAGTTGGGTAATTGTGAAATTGAGAAATACTTGTGTTGAGGATTGTAAGTCCCGTAGCATGCACGTATGGTAAACATTGTGTGACAAATTTGAAGCATGGGGTGTTCTTTGATTGCTTTACTGATGAGTGGCGGTCGAGGACAAGCGATGGTCTTTTCCTACCAATCTATCCCTCTAGGGGCATGCGTAGTAATACTTTGCTTCGAGGGCTAATAAACTTTTGCAATAAGTATATGAGTTCTTTATGACTAATGTGAGTCCATGGATTATACGCGCTCTTACCTTTTCGTAATTTGCTAGCCTCTACGGTACCGTGCATTGCCCTTTCTCACCTCGAGCGTTGGTGCAAACTTCGCGGGTGCATCCAAACCCCGTGATATGATACGCTCTATCACACATAAGCCTCCTTATATCTTCCTCAAAATAGCCACCATACCTACCTATTATGGCATTTCCATAGCCATTCCGAGATATATTGCCATGCAACTTTCCACCATTCCGTTTATTATGACACGCTCCATCATTGTCATATTACTTTGCATGATCATGTAGTTAACATCGTATTTGTGGCAAATCCACCCTCATAATTATTTCATATATGTCGCTCTTGATTCATTGCATATCCCGGTACACGGCCGGAGGCATTCACATAGAGTCATATGTTGTTCTAAGTATCGAGTTCTAATTCTTGAGTTGTAAATAAATAAAAGTGTGATGATCATCATTATTAGAGCATTATCCCATGTGAGGAAAGGATGATGGAGACTATGATTCCCCCACAAGTCGGGATGAGACTCCGGACAAAAAAAAGAGGCCAAAGAAGCCCAAACAAAAAAATGAGAGAAAAAGAGAGAAGGGGCAATGTTACTATCCTTTTCCACACTTGTGCTTCAAAATAGCACCATGATATTCATGATAGAGAGTTTCTTATTTTGCCACTTTCATATACTAGTGGGAATTTTTCATTATAGAACTTGGCTTGTATATTCCAATGATGGGCTTCCTCAAAATGCCCTAGGTCTTCGTGAGCAAGCTAGTTGGATGCACACCCACTTAGTTTCTTTTGATGAGCTTTCATATATTTATAGCTCTAGGGCATCTGTTGTATGGCAATCCCTACTCCTTGCATTGAATCAACTGATGGGCATCTCCATAGCCCGTTGATTAGCCACGTCAATGTGATACTTTCACTTTTTTTGTCTTCTCACATAACCCCCATCATCATATGCTATTCCACCTATAGTGCTATATCCATGGCTTGCGCTCATGTATTGCGTAAGGGTTGAAAAGGATGAAGCGCGTTAAAAAGTATGAACCAATTGCTCGGCTTGTCATCGGGGTTGTGCATGATGGGAGCATTTGTGTGACAAAAATGAAGCATGGCCAAACTATATGATTTTGTAGGGATAAGCTTTTTTTGGCTATGTTATTTTGATAAGACATAATTGCTTGGTTAGCATGCTTGAAGTATTACTATTTTATGTCAATATTAAAACTTTGTCAAGAATCTTTTGGGTCTAAACATTCATGCCAGAATAAAGAGAATTACATTGAAAAAATTATGTTAGGTAGCATTCCACATCAAAAATTCTGTTTTATCATTTACCTACTCGAGGACAAGCAGGAATTAAGCTTGGGGATGCTTGATACGTCTCCAACGTGTTGGGCAATAAAGTCGTGGCGAGCCTGGGAAACGGTGCGTGCCTGCGTGCGCGGTGAACGCGTCGGGCTTGGCCCATGGTAGCCTGGGTCGCGTGCATGCGCGACTAGGCGTGTGTGCGTGTGTGCCCGTTGTGTACGTGCGCACGGGCCGTTGTGTGTAGACGAGTAGCGCGGAGCTCAGACCGCGTCGAGGCGCTGGACTCGGGCCGCGGTGACTGCGTATGCGCGCGTCGGGAGCGCGTGCCTGGGAGCGCGGGACGTGGGTGAGTGCGTGTGTGGAGTGCGTGGGAGCATGGCGCGGCGCGTGTGTGCGTGAGGGTATAAGAGCCATCTCCATCCCCTCCTTGTAGCTCGCCGGGTCGAGTTCGTGCTCGAGGAAGAAAGAAAAGGCCGTACGTGCGGCAGGGGCGTTCGTGCGCCGGCAAAACCACCTGTGCTTGTTGTTTCCTTCTTCTCCTCGCTCTTCTTCGTTGGTTCGGGCACAGAGCAAGATAGGGATCAGGGAGAGCGAGGAGAGCTAGGGCTAGCTAGGGTTCCGGGGAGGTTTTGCGCCAACACAACGTATCTATAATTTTTGATTGTGCCATGCTATTATATTATCTATTTTGGATGTTTAATGGGCTTTAATATACCTTTTTGTGCTATTTTTGGGACTAACCTATTAACCGAAGGCCCAGTGTAATTTGCTGTTTTTTTGTCAATTTAAGTGTTTCGCAGAAAAGGAATATCAAACGGAATCCAAACGGAACGAAACCTTCACGGGGATCTTTTTTTGGAACAAACAAAATCCAGGAGACTTGGAGTGGAAGTCAAGGAAGCAGCAAGGAAGCCATGAGGCAGGAGGGCACGCCCCTACCGTCGTGTGCCCCTCATAGCTCCACCGACCTACTTCTTTCGCCTATATATGCTCTTATACCCTGAAAACATCCAGGGGAGCCACGAAACCACTTTCCACCGCCGCCAACCTTCTGTACCTGTGAGATCCCATCTTGGGGCCTTTTCCAGCGATCTGCCGGAGGGGGATTCGATCATGGAGGGCTTCTACATCAACACCATCGCCTCTCCGATGATGTGTGAGTAGTTTACCATAGACCTTCGGCTCCATAGTTATTAGCTAGATGGCTTCTTCTCTCTCTCTTTGGATCTCAATACAAAGTTCTCCTTGATCTTCTTGGAGATCTATTCGATGTAATACTCTTTTGCGGTGTGTTTGCCGAGATCCGATGAATTGTGGGTTTATAAACTTGATTATCTATGAATATTATTTGATTCTTCTCTGAATTCTTATATCCATGATTTGATATGTTTGGAAGTCTCTTCGAATTATCGGTTTAGTTTGGCATACTAGATTGATCTTTCTTGCAATGGGAGGAATGCTTAGCTTTGGGTTCAATCTTGCGGTGCTCGATCCTAGTGACAGAAAGGGAAACGACACGTATTGTATTGTTGCAATCGAGGATAAAAAGATGGGGTTTATATCATATTGCTTGAGTTTATCCCTCTACATCATGTCATCTTGCCTAATGCGTTACTCCGTTCTTATGAACTTATTACTCTAGATGCATGCTGGATAGTGGTCGATGTGTGGAGTAATAGTAGTAGATGCAGAATCGTTTTGGTCTACTTGACACGGACGTGATGCCTATATTCATGATCATTGCCTTAGATATCATCATAACTATGCGCTTTTCTATCAACTGCTCGGCAGTAATTTGTTCACCCACCGTAATATATGCTATTTTGAGAGAAGCCACTAGTGAAACCTATGGCCCCCGGGTCTACTTTACATCATTTAAGTTTCCAATCTACAATTCTAGTTTACTATTTATTTTGCAATCTTTATTTTCCAATCTATACAACCAAAAATACCAAAAATATGTATCTTATTATCTTTATCAGATATCACTTTTGCAAGTGGCCATGAAAGGATTGACAACCCCTTTATCGCGTTGGTTGCAAGGTTATTGATTGTTTGTGCAGGTACTAGGCGATTTGTGTGTAGTCTCCTACTGGATTGATACCTTGGTTCTCAAAAACTGAGGGAAATACTTACGCTACTTTGTTGTATCACCCTTTCCTCTTCAAGGGAAAACCAACGCATGCTCAAGAGGTAGCAAAGCCTCCCAAACGCCGAAAACAGTGCCGTCAATCAAAACCACATCGAAGCCACACAAGCAATGTAGAGAGGATAGCAACTACCTCCCACTCTCTGAAGAGGAGACCAGGCTCAGGAAGGACAATTTTGTCGTCCCCGAAGACCCTCTGGAGCAAGAATGGTTCAAGCGGAGGCTTTTAGCCACCGCCCGCAGCCTAAATAAGCAAAAAACGCAAAATCAAGGCCGAACAGGACACCCTCAATGACTGATGGACTAAAGTCCTAGCTGTCGAAGAGGGGTACGGTAGTGATCAGCCAACTAGGAGTTATTATCCTAAACAAATGATATTGCCCCAGTTCGACGAGGAGGCTACAGAGCCAACACACCCGACGTATACAAACGCCGAACAGCCAAACCGACCTCCTAGAGGGCGGGACAGGGAAGTTGACAAGGCCGAACACCTAGCCACCCCACCTCACTGTCATGGCAAGGATCAAGTGCGGCCCAGTTACAAGTATGACCTCCGCCATGACCTAGATGCTTGTGGAGGCCGTACCAGGTCCCTCTATGGACCCAGAGGGGATCTGCTCGCATACCGGGAAGGATACTACGATCGGTTAAACCGAAACAATAGAGTCCGGGAGCAGCATGAGAGTAGGAGGGCCGAAGACCTCCGTCGCGACGTAGCCCGATTTTGGGGCGCCGCACACCCCATTTTCTTCACAGAGAGGGTAATGCAGCACCAATTCCCAGAAGGCTTCAAGCCTATGAACATCGAATCATATGATGGAACCACAGATCCAGCCGTATGGATAGAGGATTTCCTCCTCCACATCCACATGGTGCGAGGAGACAACCTCCACGCCATTAAATATTTACCGCTCAAGCTTAAAGGCCTAGCTCAACACTGGCTGAACAGCCTTCCCGAAGACTCTATAGGTTGCTGGGAAGAGCTTGAGGACGCTTTTCGAGCAAAGTATCTGGGCACCTATGTACGGCCTCCGAATGCTAACGACCTAAATTGCATCACGCAACAACCCGGAGAATCTGCTCGACAATTCTGGAACTGATTCCTGACTAAAAACTCAGATCATTGACTGTCCGGATGCCGACGCCTTGGCTGCCTTTAAGCATAGTGTCAAGGACGAATGGCTTGTACGGCAGCTCGATGAGGACAAACCAAGAACTAGGGCAGCACTTACTTCCCTCATGACCCGCTTTTGCATGGGCGAAGAAAGTTGGCTTGCTGGCAAGAACACCAACCCAAACACACCCGGTACTAAACCCGGGCAAACGTCGGGTCGGGCCGGGTTTCGGGCCGGGCTTGTAAAAGCCCGACCTTCATTTCTCAATCCGGAGCCCGGCCCTAAGCCCGAAATACTCCCTATTTTCAAGCCCGAGCCCGGCCCGAAATCAAGCCTGAAGCCCGAAAGCCCGGCCCGATTGCTGTTTTTTAGTATGCGCACGAGCAAGCCCGGCCCGAAGCCCAAAATCCCGGCCCGAAATACAGAAAAATTGAAGCCCGAGCCCGGCCCGAACTATCTTTCGGGCTGCAAAACAAAGCCCGAGCCCGGCCCGAATGTCAAGCCCGACCCGGCCCGGCCCGGGTTTTTCGGGCCGGGTCGTCGGGCCGGACTGCCCATGCCCGGGTTTACCCGGTACCTTCGAGGTTCGGGACGGAAATCGAAAGCCCTGACGCACAAGAATAAACGTTGCCACAATGACGATGAAAGTGAGGATACAACAATAAATATTAGATTCCAAAACCAAAAATCCGGAGCCCGAAAGAAAGCCCCTAAAGGCAAAGGTGATGGCCCATCCAGACTGGACGCAATTCTGGACAGGCCTTGTCAGATCAACGACACATCTCAGAATCCCGCCAACCACTCCAACCGAAATTGTTGGGTGATCAAACAGGCTGACAAACTCACAACCATAGACTCGGGCAAAAGCCCACGAAGCAAAGATGATGACAAGCCCCGTAGGTTGAATAATGGAGACCAGAAACCCTTCCCTTCCGATGTCAAGACGGTAAACATGATCTATGCAACCCACATACCGAAGAAGGAGAGGAAGTGAGCACTAGGGACTTATACTTCGTCGAGCCAGTAGTGCCAAGTTCAATCCATGGTCAGCCTGCCCGGTCAAATTCGATCGCAGGGATCATCTCACCAACATACGCCATGGAGGGTCTGCAGCCCTAGTGCTAGACCCCATCATCGATGGATTCCACCTCACTAGAGACCTAATGGACGGACGGAGCAGCATCAACCTGATGTACGAGGATACAGTGAGGAAAATGCGGATCGATCCATCAAGGATTAAACCCAGTAACACCACCTTTAAAGGGGTCATTCCGGGAGTGGAGGCCCGTTGCCCGAGCACCATGACACTCGAAGTAGTGTTCAGATCTCTGGTTAATTTCCGAAGCGAGGACTTGATCTTCGATATAGCACCTTTTCGCAGCGGCTATCACGCCATCCTCGGCCGAACAACGTTCGTCAAATTCAGTGTCATTCTGCATTACGCGTACCTCAAGTTGAAGATGCATGGTCCTTCGGGAGTCATAACTATCACCGGCAACACAGACGGCTCACTTCGAACCGAAGAGCATCGAAGAGCACACTGCGGCCCTAGTGGCCAAAGACCACACCAGCTCATACATGTCGAGATGCTGATACGTCTCCAACGTATCTACTTTTTCTCACGCTTTTCCTCTTGTTTCAGACTCTAATTTGCATGATTTGAATGAAACTAACCCCGGATTGACACTGTTTTTAGCAGAACTACCATGGTGTTGTTTTTGTGCAGAAATAAAAGTTCTTGGAATGGAACAAAACTTTGCGAGGATTTTTTATATCAATAATAAGAATTTTTGGAACCAAGATCCACTGGAGTGTGGCCTTAATATCCCTTAGTTTCCAATATGGATCCCACTGCCACGGGAGGGTAGGACAAAAGATGTCATGCAGGTTCTTTTAATAAAGCATGTATGACTATTTACGGAATACATGCCTACATTATATCAATGAACTGGAGCTAGTGTCGTATCGCCCTAGGTTATAACTGTCACCTGATGAATATCATCCAACAAGTCACCGATCCAATGTCTACAAATTTATTTATATTGATCTTGTTGCGTTACTATTGCTATCATCACTGTTACACTTGCTACAAATTACCGATGTCACTGTTACCGTTACTATTGCTGTTGTCACTACTATCAAAACTATCAAACTACTTTGCTACTGATCACTTTGCTGCAGATAATCAATCTCCAGGTGTGGTTGAATTGACAACTCAGATGCTAATACCTTCAAATATTCTTTGGCTCCCCTTGTGCCGAATCTATAAATTTGGGTTAAATACTTTACCCTCGAAAACCGTTGCGATCCCCTATACTTGTGGGTTATCAAGACCTTTTTCTGGCGCCATTGCCAGGGAGCATAGCTATATTTGTTAAGTCACTTGGGATTATTATCAATTTATCACTATGAAGAATCTTAAGGATCCTAAGCCAAAGATATTTCCCTCAAGTACGAGGGGAGGTAAGAAACTGCCATCCAGTTCTGCTTTAGATTCACCTTCTGTTATGAGTAAACTTGCAACAACACCACATGCTATTAATTCTGATATGTCGCAAGTTATTGATGATGCTACTTCTACTATGAATGATGCTTATGATGATGCTAGTACCTTGCTTGATAATGATGATGTGCCACTTGGTGATTTTCTTGATGAACAAATTGCTAGAGTTATACAACATGATGTTGTTGAATCTGATGATGAGCTTGAAATTGAATCTCCTGAGACACCTGCTAGAACTAGCCTTCCTAGATATGAATTGCCTAAGGTACCAGAAGGTTATGTTATGAGTGAATAAACAACTAGAGACATTCTTGCTTGCAATGATAGAGATGATCTAGAGAGATTACTACAAAAGTATAAAGAGAAATCTCTGAATGCTAGAATCAAATGTGATCCTAAGTTTGCTACTTCACCTATCTTTATTGATGATAAGTATTATGAATTCTCTATCGACCCAGAGTTAATTACTTTGGTTGAATCTGATCCTTTCCATGGTTATGAAACTAAAACTGTTGTGGCACATCTTACTAAGTTGAATGATATAGCCACCCTTTTTACTCATGATGAGAAAACTTTCTATTACTTTATTCTCAAATTATTTCCTTTCTCATTAAAGGGTGATGCTAAAGCTTGGTACAACACTCTTGCTCCTGGTTGTGTGCGTAGTCCCCAGGATATGGTTTATTCCTTCTCTGCAAAATATTTTCCTGCTCATAAGAAACAAGCTGCCTTATAGGAAATATTTAACTTTGTGCAAACTAAAGAGGGAAGTCTCCTGCAAGCTTGGGGGAGGCTTTGCCAATTACTTAATGCTTTGCCTGATCATCCTCTTAAGAAAAATGAAATACCTGATATCTTCTATAATGGACTAACCAATGCTTCTAGGGACTTCCTAGATAGTTGTGCTAGTTGTGTTTTCAGGGAACGAATTGTTGGACAAGATGAAGAATTATTGAATAATATATTGAAAAATTATGATGATTGGACTATTCCTGAACCACCGCCTAAACCCACTCCAAAGAAGAGGGGTATATTATATCTTAGTCCTGAAGATATGCAAGAGGAAAAGAAATCAATGAAGGAAAAAGGTATTAAAGCTGAGGATGTTAAAAATTTACCTCCTATTGAAGAAATACATGGGCTTAATACACCACAACTGCCTAAGGTGGTAGAAGTAAATTCTCTTATGAAGTTTAATGATAATGATAATCCTTACAATATGCATCCTAGTCAATGCCTTTATGAGTTTGAAAACTATATTAGAAAACAAGATCACTTCAATGCAAATGTTATGAAACAATAGAAATATAATTCCGATATGATTGCTTGCTTGGGTGACTTGTTATTTAGAATATCAAATGATGTTAGAGGTGTTGGAAAACATTCTTCTATGGTTCAAATCAGTTAGAACAAGTTGCTAAATCACAAAGAGAAATATTTAATGAAATGAATCATAATATGCATGACTTTGTTGTTAGAGTTGCAACTAGAGGAGGTAAAATGACTCAGGAACCACTTTGTCCCGAGGGACACCCAAAAAGAATTGCACAAGATTCACAAAGAGCTAACACTAGTGCGCCTAGTCCTTCTAAAAAGAAAAAGAAAAAGAAAAATGATAGGACTTTGCACACTTCTAGTGAACCTGAAATAGAGAAACCTCCTGATAATGATAATGAAACTTCTATATCAGATGCTGAAACTCAATCTGGCAATGAACACTCACCTAATAATAATGAAAAAGATAATTATGAGGTTCATGATGACACTCAACCAAATGATAAAGAACCAGATAATGATGTTGAGATGGAACCACCTGTTGATCTTGATAACCCACAACCTAAAAATAAAAGATATGACAAAAGAGACTTCATTGCTAGAAAACACGGTAAAGAAAGAGAACCGTGGGTTCAAAAACCTATGCCTTTTCCACCCAAGTCAACTAAAAAGAAAGATGATGAAGAATTTGAATGCTTTGCTGAGATGCTGAGGCTAGTCTTTTTGCGTACCCGCTTGACTGATATCTTCAAAATGCCTCCTTATGCAAAGTATATGAAAGACAGCATCACAAATAAGAGAAAAATACCGGAAGATGAAATCTCCACTATGCTTGCTAATTATACTTTCAAAGACGGAGTACCTAAAAAACTTGGAGATCCGGGAATACCAACTATACCTTGCTCTATTAAAAAGAATTATGTGAAAACTACTTTGTGTGATTTAGGAGCTGGTGTTAGTGTTATGCCTTTCTCTTTATATAAAAGACTTGACTTGAATAAACTCACACCTACCAAAATATCTTTGCAAATGGCTGATAAATCAACTGCCATACCTATCGGTATCTATGAGGATGTGCCCATTTTTGTTGCTAATGTTACCATTTTGACTGACTTTGTTATACTTGAGATGCCCGAGGATGACAACATGTTGATTATCCTTCGTAGACCCTTCTTGAATACTGCAGGGGCTGTTATTGATTGCAATAAAAGCAAGGTCACTTTTCATATCAATGGTAATGAGCATACGGTGCACTCTTCAAAGAACCAATTCCAAGTGAATGGTATTAATGTTATTGACAAATCTCCGACAATCACTATTGGAAGTTTTCAAATACCTCTACCTACTGTCAAAAAGAAATATGAAACACTTATTGTTGGGGAAATGCATATCCCCATTGAGGTAACTTAGTGATTTACGAAAGTTCTTCGGTTTCATGCTAATCAAAAGTGGTTGTTAATAAGACCTGATCAACCTTATTAATGAATCTTTTTTGAGCGGTATGAAGTTGATGAATTTAGTAAGCACTACCTTCTGTCCCTACTTTTTGTTTCCTGTTTTTGTTAGTTAAATAAAATAAAATTCCATGTTTTGTCTGTTTTCTGAATTTCCCGTGCAATAAAAAATGACCCAAAAATAAAAGTTCTTAGAATGCCCTGGAAATTTTATATGGTTTTTTCTGAATATTTAAGAATTTTTGGTGCAAATAATACCAGAGGGAGGTGCACCAGGTGGGCACAACCCACCTAGGCGCCAGAGCCCCCAGGCGCGCCCTGCTGGGTTGTGGTCCCCACGTGGGCCCCTCACTTATCTTTTTAGCCCACATCCTCACTCACCTCCAGAAAAAATCCCCATTGCTCTCTCTCTCTCCCGTGTTCTTGAGCTCAAACCCGCGGATTTCGATCTCTTTGCTCGAAGCTCTGTTTTCGAAACTATTTTGAGGGATTGTTGCTTGGTATGTGACTCCATCATTTGTCCAATTAGTTTTTGTTTTAGTGGTTCATACTTTGAATAATTAGTTACTCTTGGTGCTGTTGTAGATGTGCTTGCATGTTGAACTCTTTGTGTTGTAAGTAGTTTGAATGCTTGCTATGGCCTCTATGTATCCCTATGAGTAGTTGCTATCAATTTTGCGAAGTTTTATTGGAAAATTTTGTGAACTAAAAATTCAGATTTTTTTTCATAGGAAAAATTGTACGCGGACATGAATATCTTCAGGAAGTTTGGCTCAAAGAAGAACTCCAAGGGTGTTATTGGGGAGTCTTCTGACAATGATCTCCACCCTAGGAGGTTGGCGGAGGTACGGCCGTGCGAATGGTCGCACACCCCATTCCTGCAAGAAGCTGGAATTCATGAGGAGTTCATGCAATTAATTGTCAATGCCGGTCTCACCAACTTCATCGCAGATGAGTGTGACCAGCACCAAATCCTCACAAACGTCTTTGTTCAAAGCTTTACTTTCTTGCCTAGAAATAATCCTCCTGAAGTGAGCTTTGATTTATATGCTGAAAACCATCAGATACCGCTTACTGAATTTTGTGACATATGCATGATCCCGTCTGATGGGAGCTTGCTTGAGCCTAGGCCGACCGAATTTGAGGATTTTTGTCACACTCTGACAGTGGGTGATGAGAGGAGAGTGTCGTCCATCACTGCCGGGCTTACATTTTCCTGTTGTTCGTTACTTTGCACTTTTTATTACCAAATGCTTGCTTGCTAGGGAGAAGGTGGGTGCACTTAGTTCACCAGACCTTGCTGTTTTACGTCGTGCAATAGAGGGAGACAACACTTATAGCTTGGGAGCTATCGTGGCTCATCGCCTCCATATTAATAAATCTCAATGGAAAATACATGGTGGGATTTTTGCTACTCGTTTGGCGGCTCACTTCGAGGTTGTGATACGCCCCCATGATGTCCCTCTTACCACAGTTTACCTAGACCGTGCAGCCATGGATCACCATCACTTTCTTGCACATGATCGTCCTGATATTTCCATTCCTTATAACTTGGTCTATTGCGTTGACACTCGTGATGTTATCCCCTTGCTTGCACCTGCTCTGTTTGATTCCGTTGCCAGGGGCGGATACCGGATTATGCCTGCAGACATCCTCGCCTACTAGAACGCTCAGGATGCTGCCGAGGCTGCACAGGCACCTCCGCAGTGGGATGAGTGGATGCCCGCTCCTCAGGATCCCTAATACCCTCCAGGCTACTGATCGATTACCAACTTAGGCCAAAAGCCTAAGCTTGGGGGAGTACGTGTTCTCACTGACATTATATTCATGTTCACTTATCATTTTAGCTGTCGGTGCTCATACTTTTTCATTGTATCATCCATGCTTAGATTTATTTTCTTGCTTTCTTCTTGTGTGTTTGAAAAACTTTAGAAAAACCAAAAAAAATAGTTGTAGTAACTTACTTTCTATGCATGCTTAGTAGTAGTATTAAAAAGAAAATCCAAAAAGATTTCCTTGTTCTCCTTTTGCTTGTTGGGAGCTTTCCCGTGTAAATAGTTTTTCTCGTATTTTGCTTTCTATTTGCTTGTTTAAGAAAACCAAAAAACTCCAAAAATATTTCAGTGTGTTTCTATGAATTTCTATTCTTTTTATTCGAGTTGTACCAAGGAGAAGACCACGATGAAAATGTTGAGTGGC
Source organism: Aegilops umbellulata (assembly GCA_032464435.1). NCBI lineage: Eukaryota > Viridiplantae > Streptophyta > Magnoliopsida > Poales > Poaceae > Aegilops > Aegilops umbellulata. The sequence goes on from CP136058.1 coordinate 91,403,214, forward strand.
GCTCATATGAATAATTGTTGAACTAATAAAGAGCCCATTTTACCTTGTCTTTTCATGTTGAATAAAATGTTGCAGATTCCAGCTTAGTCCATGGCACTCTTGCACTATTATTATTATTTTCATATCATTCGGTCATGCAAGTGAAAGGCAATAATGACGACATTCGATGAACTGGCCGTGGCAAAGAGAAATTGGTATGAACTCGACTTGTTCTGTTTGTGTAAATATGTTTAACCTAGTATCCAGGCTTCAGCCCATTATTATTAAACATGTTTGCAATGACAATTAGATATTATAGTTTCTCATGCCATGCATAAGTAGCTGGGAGTTCATAATGATTTATCTTGGATATCAATATAGCGTTAAAATGATTGTGATGTAGTATGATGATATGGTATCCTCCTCTGAATGTTCCAGTGGCTTGACTTGGTACCTGTTCATGCATGTAGTTGAATCAAAACCAACATAGCCTCTATAATGTTTATGTTCATGGTGTTCATATCCTACTCATGCTAGTGTCCAATGTTACTTATGCATAATGCCTTGTCATGATCGTTGTTGCTCTCTAGCTGGCTGCTTCCCAATCTTAATTGCTAGCCTTCGCCTGTACTAAGTGGGAATTCTGCTTGTATATCAAAAAATTGAACCCAAAGTTATTCCAGATGAGTCCACCATACCTACCTATATGCGGTATTACCCTGCCGTCCTAACTAAATTTGCATGCGCCACCTCTAAGAACTTCTAAAATTTATCCTTTTTGTGTGCATGGATCATTCATGGAACGACAGGAGGTGGTCGATATCTTGCGTGCTAAGCGGGTTATCCTCAGGTCGAGTGTTTATTCACTCGCCATCCCGTGAGGAAATGGGCGGTAATGGGGATGCCCAGTCCCAAAATGCAAACATGAAAAGAGTTCATCTCTGAAATAATCAAACAAAAACTCCCAATGGATTCAAAACCTTTACTTTTACTGCTTGGGAACCGCCACTGGCATGCTTAGCATGGAAGGTGTTGATAACTGATGGTCGTGAAGTGAATGAGAAGGGTGCATGTCTTAAAATATCATTTATCTCTGTTTTAAAAATTGAGCTCTGGCACCTCTGCAAATCACTACTTCCCTCTGCGAAAGGACTTCCTATTTACTTTTATTATTGTGTCATCACCTTCTAAAAACAAGCGCCAGAAACTGAGTAGAGCAGAGCTGTCATGATTTATGCATTGCGTGTAGCTAATGTTGGGTGCATCATGACTGGATCTTTTCTACCATGAATTACAATGTTTAGTCGCTGCATGAACATTGGAGGTTCTCTACATTTATGTTTTGCGGTCTCAGAAAGGGCTAGCGAGATACCACTATTGTAATATTATATCATGGTTGTTTTGACAACATGTTGTCGTTTGAGATATCTTATTATTCCTCGCTAGCTAATTATGTTACTGATACGAGTCATTATAATCTTTAAGAGTTATTGTTGACATGGTTAGTTATAATGTTGGCTGAAAACCTGGGTGCTGTTTAAGCTTATTTATGCAAACATGAGCAAAAGGGTTCGTAAAAGTTTTTCTTTCTCACTTTCTGTTTATCAACTGAATTGCTTGAGGACAAGCAAAGGTTTAAGCTTGGGGGAGTTGATACGTCTCCAACGTATCTACTTCTTCTCACGCTTTTCCAGTTGTTTTGGACTCTAATTTGCATGATTTGAATGAAACTAACCCTGGACTGACGCTGTTTTCAGCAGAACTACCATGGTGTTGTTTTTGTGCAGAAATAAAATTTCTCAGAATGGAACGAAACTTTGCGAGTATTTTTTATATCAATAATAAGAATTTTTGGAGCCAAGATCCACCGGAGAGGGGCCCCTGGGTGGGCACAACCCACCAGGGCGCACCCCCCTCTCCTGGCGCGCCCAGGTGGGTTGTACCCACCTGGTGGCCCCGCTGACGACCCCCCTAATACTATAAATTCACATTATTTCAGAAAAAATCAAGGAGAAAGAATTATCGCGATCCACGAAATATCCGCCGCCAAGCCCTGTTCTTCCTCGGGAGGGCAGATCTAGAGTCCGTTTGGGGCTCCGGAGAGGGGGATCTTTGTTCTTCGTCATCACCAACCCTTCTCCATCACCAATTCCGTGATGCTCCCCACCGGGAGTGAGTAATTCCTTCGTAGGCTCGCTGGTCGGTGAGGAGTTGGATGAGATTCATCATGTAATCGAGTTAGTTTTGTTAGGGCCTGATCCCTAGTATCCACTATGTTCTTAGATTGATGTTGCTATGACTTTGCTATGCTTAATGCTTGTCACTTTGGGCCCGGGTGCCATGAATTCAGATCTAACCGTTTATGAATTCATCATTATATCCATGTTTCAAATCCGATCTTGCAAGTTATAGTCACCTACTACAGTTATGATCCGGCAACCCGCGACTGACAACAACCGGGCCCACTCCCGGTGATGACCGTAGTTTGAGGAGTTCATGTATTCACTATGTGTTAATGCTTTGTTTCGGCTCTCTATTAAAAGGAGGCCTTAATATCCCTTAGTTTCCAATATGGACCCCTCTACCACCGGAGGGTAGGATAAAAGATGTCATGCAAGTTCTTTTAATAAAGCACGTATGACTATTTACGGAATACATGCCTACATTATATCGATGAACTGGAGCTAGTATCATATCGCCCTAGATTATAACTGTCACATGATGAATATCATCCAACAAGTCACCGATCCAATGCCTACGAATTTATTTATATTGATCTTGCTGCGTTACTATTGCTATCATCACTGTTACACTTGCTACAAATTACTGCTATCATTGTTACCGTTACTATTGCTGCTGTCACTACTATCAAAACTATCAAACTACTTTGCTACTGATCACTTTGTTGCAGATAATCAATCTCCAGGTGTGGTTGAATTGATAACTCAGCTGCTAATACCTTCAAATATTCTTTGGTTCCCCTTGTGTCGAATCTATAAATTTGGGTTAAATACTTTACCCTCGAAAACTGTTGCGATCCCCTATAATTCTGGGTTATGAGATGCCGACCTACCTAAGGGCCGGTGAAAATAGTAAATGGATTCGATCCCGTTCCCCATCATGGGAACTCGCATGTGTTCGCCGCAAATAGGGATACGTGCCCCACGGCACGCCCACATTCTTCAGGCTCTACGTGCCTTGTCGGCACAACTTCGCACTCAAAATTCCACGGGCAGCCATGAGGCATACATTAACCCGAAGTACATGTCCGGTTAAACCGAACTTCGGAATTGCCTCATCTTCGGATGACCTGGGGACCAATTCCGGACACCCCAAAGCTTAAAGCTTCATCGGAAGGGTCCTCACCCATCAAAGGTCTCAGTGAAGGTCCCAATCCCCTCCTATCAGAAGCAAAGGCGCAAACGTGCAACAGGGCACAGTGAAGGCTTCAACTCACACGTCAAGGCCCTGTGTCAACCTTTCCTCTGTACAGTTTATTTTTTTTCTTTTGGTCTTACAAGTACTGCCTTCGTAGTTCAAATTGTATGGTTAGACGTGCTTTACGAGAAATAATGAAAATGCCCTTTATGGTGTTCGGATATCCGCATCCTGCGACTTGTTGTCTCCCTTTCGGATTCTCTCCTCGCTCTTCGAACAACCCAGCATGAAGATATTTTAATCAGTCAAGAGTTTGATTTATATATCAGCTCAATATCTTCAAGTTCGGCACCGCTTCCCTCTAGGTGTCCGGCGTCTCGGATATTGCACTATATGCATCTGTTTTGAACTATGTATTGGGTCAATAGTTGGGTTGCCCGGCTCGTGTGTTTGACCCTTATGTTCTGCATGTTCGGCTAAGAGGGCAAAGGGAGAACCCCTGCGATTGTACTACTGGTTTGCCCGGTCAAGTACCTCAGGAGGAAAAAGCCGAAAACTTATCGTCATAGTAAGCGCGAACGGGTCTGTGATCGATGACGAGATTGGACTCTAAAAATCGTTGGTGATTTCACTGTGTCACACAAAGGGTTCGTCTTAACACAAACCACGTGATCGGAAGGGGCAGGCTTTAATCCCTAATTACATTACAATACACCGGGGGCTAGTCCCTAGTCCCCACCGTCAAGCTCCTAAGGCTACGTGAAAGTAGTAAAACCGAATAGTCTGATTGCCTGGTTTCGCTCCCGCACTACCGCCTCCGGGCACCAAGACGTTGGCCAAGGGTAACAGTACAGAGAAGAAACACCGCTTGTGATATTCACTTGGGGGTTAAAGACGATGACTAGCAGCTTTCAGAGTAAACATACGGCCACACAGAGTCAAAATGTAATCATTACAATATCAAATAAGTTTGCCACGCGCATAATAAAGAATAAGTCCCACTTGGTACAAACTTGCTACAACTACTCAAGCATTACATTTTTCGAACACTGGCCCTCTATCGCCCGCGCTCCATTCATCATCTGCGCAAAGTACTGCTCGGGGCGGCGATGCTCCTTCCCCTGGGGCAGAGGACCAGTGTCCATCTCTGGATTAATCCTTGGCCAATGAACCATGGTCTTCGCAGACACGAGCCTCGCCCCCTCAAGGCATGTTGATCGCTTCACGGTGTCAATCCGGAGCGGCGCCTCCCACAGCTTCTGCACAAGGCCGAAGTAGGTGTCTGCAATGGGCTCGGCCGGCCACAGGCTGACATAAAGGTCCTTCAAGGCCAGCTCAGACATTTGATGCATCTCTATCAGCTACTTCATTTGATCGCTGAGGAGGGGCGGACGCTTAGAGTCCGAAAACTGTGACCAGAAGAGCCGCTGCATGGAATCCTCCTCGAGGGTGGCATAGTGCCTCGCCACGGCCGCCGCATTCTTCGGAAGTTTGGTGAAGACGCATGCGGAGCACCAGACCCTCGTCAGCAGGGTGAATCTGTTTCCTCTGAACACACTCTGCAGTAAAAATTTCTTACCATTGGCAATTTGCACGGCTTGCTGAAGCTCCTCTGGGACACCTCGAGCGTCACTCCTCGCCTCTTGGAGCTCCTTCTCCACCTTGAATAGACGGGAGGATTGCTTGGTATTATGGCCGAAAGCGACTCTTTGTTAAAGGAGAAAAAGTTGTCAGATAAAGGCACTATTTGCACTTGAGCGGTATTTTTATTATTACCTTCGGTGTTAAGTAAAACAGTCGTTTTAGATTCCGGACATCACTTGGTATCGAACAAGGGGGAGACTTGCTGAGGAACTCGCCCCGCAAACCGAATACTGGTCGGATGAATGGAGACCGGGTACAAGTCTCGGCGTTGGAGGCAAGTTCGGGGGCTATTGAGGGAGTCATGGCCTAAGGGGTCCTCGGGGCGATGGCCCATTATACATGGGCCGGCCTGGTGGGGCCGTTGAGGGAGTCCTGGACGAAGGGGTCCTCGGGCGTCCGGTCTATTATCAAATGGGCCGGACTGGTGGGCTGTGAAGACATGAAGGCCGATGGTTGTACCCGTGTCCGAATTGGACTCTCCTTGGTGTGGAAGGCAAGCTTGGCGATCAACTATGAAGATTCCTTCCTATGTACTCGACTCTATGTAACCCTAGATCCCCCAGTGTCTATATAAACCGGAGGGTGTAGTCCAGAAAGGATATACTCATTACCATAGTCATACAGGCTAGGTTTCTAGGGTTTAGCCATTATGATCTCGTGGTAGATCAACTCTTGTAATACTCATATTCATCAAGATCAATCAAGCAGGAAGTCGGGTATTACCTCCATAGAGAGGGCCCGAACCTGGGTAAACATCGTGTCCCCTGTCTCCTGTAACCATCGACCTTAGACGCATAGTTCGGGACCCCCTACCCGAGATCCGCCGGTTTTGACACGGACATTGGTGCTTTCATTGGGAGTTCCACTGTTCCGTCGACGAAAGGTTCGATGGCCCCTTCGATCGTCAATGGTGACACTGTCCAACGAGAAACCTTCCTCCTTGGATAGATTTTCTTATTCGGCGGCTTCGTACTGCGGGCCAACTCGCTTGGCCATATGGAGCAGATCGATAGCTACGCCCCTGGCTACCAGGTCAGATTTGGAAGCTTGAACTATGTCGCGGATATCCGTGGAGACTTGATCTTCAATGGATTTGAGACCACTGCGATCGCTCCCCCTCGCTCCGGTGAACATGACTTAAATCTGTCATCGGACCATATTCAAGAGATGGTTCCTGTAACTGCTACGGCCTTAGATCCGGAGCAGATCACGCCATCCGAAGACACAGAATACGCAGCATTGGAGCCGCACACAGACTCAGCACCTTGCAATATCTGCATCAACGGAATTCCGGACTCATTTGCTACTATAAGTTCTGCACCACGCACGCCTGCGGACGCTGAGCTGGATCGGTTATCGATCTTCGAGTTCAGCGCCGCAGATATCTTCCAACACTCGCCCTTGGGAGATGTGCTAAATTCATTAAAGAGCCTATCCTTGGCGGGGGAATCATAGCTGAAATATGTCCGGTTCGAACTGGAGGCTGATGATGGAGAATTTCGCTTCCCACCCGCCACCCACTTCATAGCCACGGTCGAGGATTTAACCGACATGCCTGATTATGGCTCCGAAGACATCCACGGTATAGACGACGATACCGACAAGGAGCAAGGCCAAGATCCGCCATTCACTGGACATGGGACGGCCACCTCTTCGTACGACGTGTACATGGTTGATACACCTAAAAAAGCTAGCGATGATGACAAAGAAGATACAGTTGAGAATAAACCTCCTGGGACACAGTCCAAGCGCCGGCGCCCTAAATGCCGCTCTAAGTCATGTCGCTCAACAGACAGCAACGCTGGCACCGGAGAAAATAGTACTCCGGACGACGTGGAAAACAATGAAGACCCTGTTGGAGCAAGATCCGAACAGGAGGAACAAGAAAATGGGCAAGCTAGCCCCGATGAACAGGCCCTGCCCAGCGACAATTCGAAGGATGACAACTACCTTCCGCTCTCCTAAGATGAGGTAAGCCTCGGCGACGAAGACTTCGTCGTACCCAAAGAACCCCTCGAGCAGGAGCGCTTCAAGCGTAGGCTAATAGCTACTGCAAAGAGCCCGAAAAAGAAGCAGCAACAGCTTCAAGCTGACCAAGACCTACTCAATGATAGATGGACCAAAGTCCTGGCCGCCGAAGAATACAACCTTAGTGGCCCAGCCAAAAGCTACCAAAAGCATAGACTGCTACCTCAGTTTGATGACGAGGCGTTGGAGCCCGTACCATCATCACACAATTCGGCAAGTCATCGACAACTCGGTCCGGATAAAGAGGCAACTCAAGCCGAACACCAGACCGCCCCACCTCGCTGTAAAGGCAAGAATAACACACCCGTGGCTATACAGACGACCTTCGATGGGACTTGGACAGCAGAACTGGACACACAAGATCGATCTACGGATCGCAAGGGCAAGCCCGGACACGCGACGATGGCTACCTATCTGGACGTGACAAACCTAGCCACGCCCGAGCCGAAAACCGCAAATGGACTCCTTAGGAGTTACGTCGCAGTGTGGCCCAACATAGAGGCGCCGCACACCCTCTTTGCTTCACTGATGAAGTAATGGATCATGAATTCCTCGAAGGATTCAAACCCGTCAATATTGAACCATACAACGGAACAACCGATCCCGCAGTATGGATAGAAGATTTTATCCTCCACATCCATATGGCCCGTGGAGACGACCTCCACGCCATTAAATACCTCCCACTAAATCTAAAAGGGCCAGCTCGGCACTGGTTAAACAGCCTGCCTGAAAATTCTATAGGCAGTTGGGAGGACTTGGAAGAGGCCTTCCTCGACAACTTCCAAGGAACATATGTCCGGCCACCGGATGCCGATGACCTAAGTCACATTGTCCAACAGCCCCGAGAGTCAGCCAGGAAGCTCTGGACTCGGTTCTTAGTCAAAAAGAACAAAATCGTCGATTGTCCGGACAAGGAAGCCCTTGCGGCTTTCAGACATAGTGTCCGGGATGAATGGCTTGCACGCCACCTCGATCAAGAAGGGCCTAAATCCATGACAGCCCTCACTGCTCTGATGACCCGCTTTTGCGCGGGAGAAGACAGCTGGCTCGCTCGTAGAAGCAACAACGCTAGCCTCTATTGGAAAAGGCAGTGCCTAGGAGGCGCTTAGGAACGCCTAGGCGCAAGGCAATGGCCAAACGCCTCGCCTAGGGCATAAGTGGTGGTCTAGGCAGGGCAAGCAAGGAATTTCCTACCCAAGCAAGAAATCGTGCCACATACTGCACTGATATGCCAAACGGGTTATATTTCAATGGCAGTAGACGGTAATTAACTTATTTATATGCCCTAAATTAATATCAACACCCTTATAATAATCATAAATACACTACAAGTAAAAACTATATTACCGCCTAGGCCGCGCCTAGGGCACTTAGGCACCGCCTAGGCACTAGGCGAAGGCCAACCGCCTCGCTTATGCCTACCGCTTTTTCCAACCTTCCGCCGCCAGCGACTCGGACACTTCTGAAATCCGAGACGGCAACGGCAAGCCACGACGAAGCAACTACAACAGCCGCAATGATAATTAGAGATCATGCGACACATTGGTCAACGCTGGATTCAACAATCCCAAGCCCGGTCAACGGAACAAGCCATTCAAGGCAAACCGAGACGATTCATCCAACCTTGACAGGATATTGGACCGACCCTGCCAAATTCACGGCCACCCAGATAAACCAGCTAATCATCGCAACAGAAACTGCTGGGTCTTTAAGCAGGATGGCAAGCTCAATGTCGAACACAAGGGGAGGAGACCGACAGGTGACAGGAACGACAGAGAGGTTCACCAATGACATACTGGGGGTCAGAAGCAATTTCCTCCCGAGGATAGACTACTCCCAGAGCGGAAATAGCAGTCCGACTTCTGCCGCCCACCTCGTATACCTGCAAAATTTGTATCGCGCATACATCACTATGGACTCAAGATACCATGGGCATTGGTGGAAGCACTTTACACACAAACCTGCAAGCATTCCCGTAACACCTTTTATCTATTTCCTTTTTATTTTCTCCTTCACTATCTTTTAAAAACAGGTGACGAACAAGACAAACATCTAAAACTGACTCTATCGGAGTTCGGATCCGTAAACTCACCTAAGGGGCTCCGTCCACCAAGGATTCCCCTCACCGAGGACAGGCGGCGCAGACGTGCGACAAGAGGTCCAAAGAAACTTTTTGTAGACCGCACTTTATTTCAAGCCTGTACTATGCCTCTTCCTCCGCCCCCGACCCCGAGCATGTCAAATGGTCGGGGTTGTGGTCTTTATATATATATATAAAGTAATCATTGGCATATCACTCAGATCCCAGTAAACAGTACCCGAATTAATCATCCGTGTTGTTTCACTGATGAAGACGGCTCCCATGTTGTTTCACAGATACACCTTGGCATAGCCTGCCAGGGGGTCGGTATGGGAACAAATGAGTTGCCAACAAAAGTCCGAACAACTCTATAGCGTACTTCGGCATCGCAAGTTTGGCCTTATATGCATCAGCTCCGAATCATTGTCTTGGGTCAATAGTTGGGTTGCCCGGCTCCTGTGCTTGCTATCCTATGTTCCGCTCCATCGGCTAGGGTAGTAAAGGGAGAACTACTGCGATTGTGCTTCCGGTTCATCCGGTCAAGTGCCTTAGTAGAGAAAGCCAAAAACTGACTGTTATGATGTGGCAAGAGTTGGTCAACCACTTGATGACTTACTAGAATCTTTAGCGATTCCCCGTGTCACACGAGGGATCTTTTTCAGAACAAGAATGTAAAGCATCGTATCATAATACGTCGCGTACATACTAGGGGATATGTCATAGTCCCACCATAAAACTCCTATGGCTAAGTGAAAGTGTTAACACCCTATAGTACGATTGCCTGGTTCGCCGCATTATCACCTCCTTCATGGACCAAGACGTTGGATAAAGAGTGATTAAATGATTTGCCGAACACCCCCGTACTTCCTACGAGGGGGCTGAAGCCGACGACTGGAAAACTTTCAGATTATATTACAACGGCCGCACAGGAGGAATACAAGCTCCAGAGCAAAACATAAAAATAGGTTAACTATAAAATTGTCTTTTACAATTCTCATACACCTCACTCGAACATTATGTCTTTCGAGCACTGACCCTCTATCAAGCGGGCAGCCTCTAGGACGTCTTCAAAATAATGCTCCGGTTTAGGACGGTCCTTGCCCTCGGGTGGACTCTTCGCTACAACATCGATGGCCTTCATCTTCCCGTAGAGTGTCTTGACTCGAGAAAAAGCCATCCGTGCACCTTCAATGCACCCCGACCGCTTCACAGCGTCGATACGCGGCACCGCGTCAACAAGCCTTTGCACCAAACCGAAGTAGCTATCCGGAATAGGCTCAGTTGGCCACAACCGGATTATGGCGTTCTTCATGGCAGCACCGGATATCCTATGAAGCTCGGCCCATTGGGACATCTGTTCATTCAGCAACACAGGGCACTTTGATGCGCCAAACTATGACCAAAAAAGCTTCTCCGTGGCGTACCCATCTCGTGCTTGGTAATACTGCGCCGCATCAGAAAAACTCTTCGGCAAGTATAAAAACTCGTCCGGAGAACTCCACACTCGGTTAAGCTGAGCATAGTTCGGATCGCCGAACTTAGTTTGTAGCAAAAAGGGCTTACCAGCTGCAATCTCCCCAGCTTGCCGGATCTCCTCACGGGCTGCTCTCGATTCCGACCGCGCATCTCTCGCCTCTTGTAAGGCCTTGTTCAGTTCAGCAGTTTTGGCTCCATTCTCCTTCTCCAGAAATTCACAGCAGCTAGTAGCATTTTTCAGTTCGGGCGCCATCATGGATAATTTCTCCTCATCTTGGCACCGTGCAGCTTGTTCGGCTTCTAACTCGGCCGATGCCTTTTCGGCAGCAGCATTGCTACGCCGGGCCTGCTCCTTGGCCCGAGCCAGCTCTGCTCAGAGAACTTCAACGGCGGCAGCACCATCTGCAGCCATGGATATTCCAGCATATAAATTTTAGCATCATGCTTATACCACAAAAATGTATGGGGATTTCCCTGAATACATACCTTGTGACTCGTCAAGACGCATATTGATTAACGCAAGAACGTCCCCTGCTACATCAAGCTTCCGCTGCAGCTTGGCAATATCCATAGTCTGGGAAGTAGCCAAAGGGAAAGCAGCCTGTGTTCAAGTTCGTCTGGTTAGTCCTTGAATAATTATTTTCGATCCTCCGTTCGCTTCCCAGTGGAAGCCAACCCGAGTCTTAGGGGCTACTACCTATACACAGGTGCATCTTTGCAAGTAAAACATAGCTGAAAACATTATATCACAAACCTCGAAGCCTTTTAGCAGGCTCATGAAGGCTTCATTTAATCCGCTCTTCGCGGACAAAATCTTCTCAACCACTGTACCCATCAAGGTGCGCTGTTCCCCCGAGACAGATGCGTTTCGCAACATGTCCCGCAATATGTCCGGAGCCGCCGGGTCTCGGGAAGCCGCTCTAGGAGCACAGTCATCCTTTGAAGGAATTCGTTCACCTGTCTCCGGAATCATCGTCGGATGCAAGCCAGATAGTCCGGGGCCTTTATTATTGGCCCCAGAATCCCGGACGGCCGGAGGTCCACCTTCGGGTACTGCCTCTTTCATCCCCTGCATAGCTTGTTGAGCAAGAAAAACCCTCCGCGATGACACTTCGGAGTTGTCCGCCTTATTGGGCGAGGAGGTCGGGGGAGGTGTCTCGCTTTCCATCATCTCTGGGAGGAGACCTCCTGAAGAAGAGGATTGCCCCAAAAAACTCTGTGCTGACCTGTAAAGATGCACAAACATGTTACGTATATCTTTGATAACGGCAAAGGAGCGAGACGCTATCAAAGCACCCCGAATTCACTCACGGTTTGGTCGAGGACTTGTCCCCATGTTGGAGTTGTTCAACGACGTCACCTTCCAAACCCAAGACGCTTGACGGTGGCATCTTGCCCCTCTTGGGAGACCGCCCCTCCCAACCTTCGGAGGCGGCCCTTTTCCTCCTACTCGGAGAAGGGATATTGGCTCCTCTCTTGCCTCTGTCTTCAGGCGAGGAAAGGTCGATTTCTCCGGACTCAGTATCCGACTTACCTCCGGAACAAAGGCCATCCCTGGTCTTTTCACTCTCCTCTTTGCCCTCCCTTGTCGGCGCCTGGTATGGTGTCGAGGCCAGCATCCTTGTTAACACAAGATTAGCTGCATCTTCGAGAAGGGGAGCCGGACACCTAATCCGTTCCACTTTCTTTATCCAGCCCTGAAAAAGGATGGTTCAGTCAATGTCTTCCCACTGGGTATCTGATTATGAGTTGTTCGGCGAACGGGCACTTACCAGGGTGTGTAGATGGTTACAGTCTAGGCCGATATCTTCGGTGGTGTCTGGCCATTGCTTTCGTCTCTCGAAAAATAATCTCCACATTCCTTTGTGCGTAGTGCCGAAGAAGTGCTGAAGAGTCCGCGGCCCTTCTGTATTAAACTCCCACAGGCGGAGAGGCCGTCGCTGGCACGGCGGGGTCTGACGGACTAGCATTACTTCAACATCATTGACGATATTGATGTCCCTCTCAATGAGGCTTCGGATGCAACTTTGCAGAGCCCGCACCTCGTCCGCTGATCCCCAGTCCAACCCCTTATTAATCCATGATGCAAGCTGAATTGGGGGCTGGATCGAAATGCGGGCGTAGCTGCCCACTTGGAGCCATGGGGCTCGGTGATATAGAACCACCCCTGCTGCCATAAGTCGGAAGATTTGGCAAAGGATCCTTTCAGCCAAACAGCGCTAGCAAGCTTGCTCATCGTGGCACCACCACACTCTGCCTGCTCCCCCTCTATCACTTGCGGCTTCACATCGAAGGTCTTGAGCCACAAGCCGAAGTGCGGAGGAGTTCGGAGGAAGGCTTCACACGTGACAATAAACGCCAAGATAAGAAGAATAGAGTCCGAGGCCAGATCGTGAAAATTTAGCCCATAATAGAACATGAGCCCTTGGACGAAGGGGTTAAGTGCAAACCCTAACCCGCGGAGGAAGTGAGACACAAACACGACTCTCTCGCCGGATCTAAGGGTGGGAATAACCTGCCCCTCGGCAAGAAGCCGATGAAGGAGTTCTGCGGTCAGAAACCTCGCCTCCCAAAGCTTTGCAATATCTCCCTCCGTGATAGAGGAAGCCACCCACCGGCCTTGACGGCTGGATCCGGACATGATCGGAGCTTGTGGCGATTGAAACCCGGGTGTTGGAACTCGGGATAGCAAGGGATGAGGAAGAAGCAAGCGTGAAAGAAAAAAGACGGGTCTGTGCCCCTATATAAAGACCGCGAATATCGAGCATCTCCTCCTGGGCCTCAAAACTTGCCTATTCCCAAGGAGTTGTACCCAAGTGACCGGTGGGGTTACCCACGTCCGGGTTAATAAGAATCCCTAAAAAAAGGGAGACATGATCTCCGCTTGGATAAGGCGATTCCAATAAAACCACGTCTTGATACGTGGGACGACGGGCTAGCCAACGGTTCGCAAATAATGATCGAGCGGGCGTGATGCCATATTACCCAAAAAGTTGTCAGCAGATTGGGTTTGTGAAATAGTATATCCTCTGCAGTTGTGTTTACAAGTCCGGATACAATCATTACATCGAAAGACTATCTTGGAGTTCGGAAAGGGGAACCCGCCTTGCAATGCCGAAGACAATCTGCATGCTGGACTCCTCGTCATTCAAGCCAGGTTCAGGGGCTACTGAGGAAGTCCTGGACTAAGGGGTCCTCGGGCGTCCGGTCTATTATCAAATGGGCCGGACTCGTGGGCTATGAAGACATGAAGGCCGAAGACTGTACTCGTGTCCGAATTGGACTCTCTTGGCATGGAAGGCAAGCTTGGCGATCAACTATGAAGATTCCTTCCCGTGTAACCGACTCTATGTAACCCTAGATCACCCCCGTGTCTATATAAACCAGAGGGTGTAGTCCGGAAAGGATATACTCATTACCATAGTCATACAGGCTAGGCTTCTAGGGTTTAGCCATTACGATCTCGTGGTAGATCAACTCTTGTAGTACTCATATTCATCAAGATCAATCAAGTAGGAAGTAGGGTATTACCTCCATAGAGAGGGCCCGAACATGGGTAAACATCGTGTCCCCTGTATCCTGTAACCATTGACCTTAGATGCACAGTTCAGGACCCCCTATCTGCCGGTTTTGACACCGACAGCCGTACTATGATCAGAGATCTATGAAGCCGTGGTGCGCCCTCCAAGTCAAGAAGGCGTAGGTCTCTTTGATTCCTAATTGTAATCTATCTTCGGTAACCCTAACCCTATCAGTGTCTATATAAACTGAGGGTTGTCATCATTAGGGAGAGAGCTATCTTCATCCCCCATAGCCTAGGGTTTAGTTCATGCTGATCTCGAGGTAGAACTACTCTGTAAACCACGTTATACAATCAATACAATCAAACAGGACGTAGGAATTTACCTCTTCAAGAGAGCCCGAACCTTGGTAAACACTGTGTTCGTCGTCCCTTGTTACCCTCGATCCTAGATCCACAGCTCGGGACCCCCAACCCCGAGGTTAGCCGGTTTTGACACTGACAATGGGGAGGTGGGATATGATGGTTATCAACATCTCGTCGGGGAGGCTGCTGATGAAGTCAACGTTCACCGAAGGCTCTTGCGGTTCTTGCTCAACCCGCCTCCGCTTGTTGCCAGGCTCGTCCTCCATCTCGCAGCAGGCGGCGATCCTCGGTGGCGGTGCTTGTAGATGAGAATGGACGACTGTTCTACATACCTTCCCGAGGCGGCCGAAACAAAAGTCCAAAACCAACAATAAATTGCAGCGCTCGCGGCGTGCACGGCGGACTGCTCACAGTCATCTCGTCTAATCAAACAGCTGCCCTCGGTAGTAAATGGTTAGTTGAACGCTCACGGTTGGACTAATACGATCATTTGTGATAATAACGTGGTGGCTATTTGTTAAAAATGTCTAGGAAAATCAATGTATAAAAAGGTGAAACAAACCCTAAATAATTTCATATGTTTAGCGAAACTGGTTTAAAGGTTTTTGGATGCACAGGTAGTGATCATACTTAGTGCAAAATGAAGGCTAGCAAAAGATTGAGAAGCGACCAACCAAGAAACGAATAATCTCATAAGCAAGCATTAATCATAATTAACACTGAATAATGCACCACAAGTAGGATATAATTTCATTGCATAATTATTGACTTTCGTGCTTGCATAGGGAACACAAACCTTAACACCAATATTCTTACTAAAGAATAATTACTCATCAAGATGACTCACATATCACATCATCATATCTCAAAACTATTACTAAGAATAAAGTTTATTTTGTGCAATGATCTCCATGAAAGTTTTTGTTCTATCCTTATTGGATATCTATCACCTTGGGACTAATTTTCATGTGTTGCTTTTGATAAGCTCAAACAAATATAAGTGAAGATCATGAGCATAATTTTTTTCCTTTCTCTCAAATTGATTTAAATGAAGCAAGAGAGAATTTCTTTAAAATTTTATTAACTATAAATCTAAGTGAAGCAAGAGAGCATTTCTTCAAAAATACTAAAGCACACCGTGCTCAAAAAGATATAAGTGAAGCACTAGAGCAAGTCCATAGCTTGTAAAAATTTAAGTGAAGCATAGAGAGCAATTCTAACAAGTCATGACATAATTTTGGCTCTCTCAAATAGGTGTGTCCAGCAAGGAATCAAGACTTAAAACACAAAATAAAACAAGCAAACACTCATATCATACAAGACGCTCCAAGCAAAACACATAGTATGTGAAGATAAAAATATAGCTTCGAGTAAAATACCGATGACGTTAGAAGAAAGAGGGGATCCCACTCGGGGCATCCCCAAGATTAGTTGCTTGCTCTCTTTTGGATAATAGCTTGGGATGTTGGGGCATCCCAAATCTTAGGCTCTTCTTACTCCTTATTCCTTCATCCATTGTAAGGTAACCCAAAACTTAAAAACTTCAATCACACAAAACTCAACAAAACCGTCGTGAGATCCGTTAGTACAAGAAAGCAAATCGCTACTATAAGTATTGTACCAAACCAATTCATATTTTGTTTTTGCATTATATCTATTGTATTCCAACTTTTCTATGGCAAAAACTCATCAAAGAAAACCATAGAGCCATCAAAACAAGCACACAACACAAAGAAAACAGAATCTGTCAAAACAGAACAGTCTGTAGCAATCTGACTATTTCGAATACTTCTGAAACTCCAAAAATTCTGAAAAATTAGGAAGACCTAAGCAATTTGTATATTAATCTATTTCAAAAAAATTTGGCATTTTAGCATGCTCTAGAAAAAAATGAGAATTGTTTTCATGAGAGAAAAATATTTTTGTTTTTTAGCAAGATCAAACAACTATCACCCAAGAATATCCTAAAGGCTTTACTTGGCAAAAACACTAATTAAAACAAAAAAACACAATCATAATAGTAGCATGATTGTGCTAACACTCAAGAACATAAATCAAAAAGCAAAAATAAATTGTATTCATTGGGTTGCCTCCCGACAAGCGCTATAGTTTTACGCCCTTAGCTAGCCATAAAGCAAGGATCTAAGTTTTGTCATCTTTGTTTCAAGATCCATAAGATTCCCTCATGATTGATTCATATGGTGGCCTAATTCTTGTTCTAAGAAAGTGTTCCATACCCTTCCTCAGAGGAAATTGGAACTTAATATTACCTACTTTCATCAATCACGACACCGATAGTGCGTAAAAACGGTCTACCAAGAATAGTTGGACAGGACGGATTGCAATCAATATCAAGAACAATAAAATCTATGGGCACACAATTTCTATTTGCAAGAATAAGAACATCATTAATTCTTCCCATAGGCTTTTTAATAGTAGAATCTGCCAAGTGCAAATTTAAAGGACATTTTTTCAAAATTGGTAAGACCAAGCACATCACATAAAGATTTCAGAATCATAGAAACACTAGCACCCAAGTCACACAAAGCAAAACACTCATAATTTTAAATCTTGACTTTGATAGTAGGTTCCCATTCGTCGTGCAATTTTCTAGGAATTGAAACTTCTAATTCCAATTTTTCTTCAAAAGCTTTCATCATAGCATCAACAATATGTTTAGTAAAAGCTTTATTTTGTTCATATGCATGGGGTGAATTTATCATGGATTGCAACAAAGAAATACAATCAATCAAAGAGCAACTATCATAATTAAGGTATTTGTAATTCAAAAGAGTGGGCACATCACTAGTTAATGTTTTGACCTCTTCAAACACTACAAAAAAAAAGACACATCCATGACATTTTGGGCCGAACGAATTTTTTTTCTGTCATACATATGACACTTCTATGACGATAATTGTGACAAAACCCGGTATCATCATAGATGTGGTGGGCTCCTACTTCTATGACAAAAAATCATGACAGAAAATGGTCTTTTCATCCTGGGTGAGCCGGAGACGCAGCTGCATGACATTCTTTGGGCCGTCCATGACGGAAAAAACCGTGGTAGAAGCGAGGGCGAGGAAAATTTCGGGGAGTTCCCGGTTACGGTGGGAGGTCGGGGGCCGAGCGATGCGCGTTTCTCTCATACACGTACGCGTGTGTGTGCAAGGCGTTGGCTCTAACTAAACCCGAGCAAGGCGTTGGGCTCTAACTAAACCCGAGCGATTGCACTGCAGGCTACGTGTTACTGAACCCGAGCGATCGATCGATGGCTGTTAACTGAACCCGATTGAGCGATTCCTTCGCTACTGCTGCTAACTGAAGCCGGTCGATGCTGCCTCTGGGATGAACAGTGAGCATTCCGGGGGGGTTGGATGAACAGTGAGCGGTGGCGTTGCCTCTGGATGAACAGGACCCCGTGGTGTGGTGGAGGGCTGGATGAACAGTAGACGGTGGAGGGGTGCCCGTGGAGGGGTGGTTGAACAGGACCCCGTGGTGTGGAGGGCTGGATGAACAGTAGACGGTGGAGGGGTGGTTGAACAGTAGCCGGTGGAGTAGCGCGCGGTGGAGGCTGGATGAACAGGTGCCCGTGGAGGCTGGAGGAGGTCGACGGTAGCCCGTGGAGGCTGGAGGAGGTCGACGGTGGAGAAGAACAGTATCCCGTGGAGTCCCGTTTTGCGGTACGCCACACCCCTCCCGATCAACAGGACCCCCGTTTCGACCGTAGCGCTCCAACACAAGTCAATTTCGTCCATTTTGCGGTACGCCACACCCCTCCCGATCGACAGGACCCCCGTTTCGACCGTAGGAGGTCTGTTTCGTCCGTTTTGTGGTACGCGACACCCCTCCCGATCAACAGGACCCCCGTTTCGACCGTAGGAGGTTCGTTTCCTCTGTTTTGTGGTACGCCACACCCCTCTCGATCAACAGGACCCTGTTCTGAATGTAGGAGGTCTGTTTCCTCCGTTGTGCGGTACGCCAGGCCTCATTTCCATCGCCTGTTCCGTCTAAGCCCTCCCGATGAACACAACCACGCATTCCATTCCGACGCACGGTTGGCTCCCACGCGTTTCGTTGCCTCCCGATGAACACGACGCATTCCGTTTCCTCCCCATGAACACAACGACGACGTTGTTTCTCTGTTCCGACCCAGCCATGTACACGAGCCCTGGCCGTACGTAAGCGCTAGTAGGCGTTCGAGACCCCGCCCGTATGTACACATACATGGTCGTATTTTCATTCTTGCACCCTGGCCACTGTACGTACGTGTACATGCTACATGCGCGCCTCTACTACGACACATGCGCGCCTCTACATCGACCAGTATGTACGTACATGTTCGCGACCAGAATGACAACGCTACGTACGCTTCGACCAGGTGGGTCCCGACTGTCAGCCACTTCCTTGCCTGCGAAGATGTAGCAGGTGGGTCCCAGCAGTCAGGGGGCGAATCGTTTTGTTTTTTTGCCTGGACGCACTTCCTTGCGTGTGAAGGTGTAGCTGCTGGGTCCCAGCAGTCAGGGGGCGAATCATTGTTTTTTTGCACGGACGCACTTCCTTGCGTGCGAAGGTGTAGCTGGTGGGTCCCAACAGTCAGGGGCAAACATTTTTTTTGTGAAATACGGTGGCCAGTTCGGTGGGTCCCCGCTGTCAGGTGGAGGAATAATTATTTTGCACGTAATAAGGAGGCACTTCCTTTCTACGGCCGTGGACCCAGCTGTCAGCCTCTCCACGTACAGTCCATGTCCGATGGCCGTTCCTTGACCACGTTGACCACGCCGCGCCGAGAGCACCAGGGCGGTGGATGACGGCAAGGCCTAGGAAGGGGACGACGCGGAGCCGGGGAAGACACGGCAGTGGATGCCCACGCGTAGAGGAGTACAAGGGTTCACTGGTTCGCTACGGTGTGAGGCTGCCGTCGCCGCAAAATAACAGGGGGTGTGGGTGAGTAGAGGGATGTCCTGGCTAGTGGTGGGAGTAGTAGGGGGCGGTGAGGCCTCTACCGCATCGCAGCCGGCCACGGGAGGCAGGAGCACGAGGCACGACCGGCGCTGGTTTGGGCAGCTGGAGCAAGAAGACCAGAGGTTGAAGAAGCACTACGGCCGTTGGATGGACATCGTACGGTCACTGGAGCTAGAATCGTGCATATTGACTAAGTTGACAAAGCCCTCCGTCCCCGTCAACTTAGTAGGCCCACAAGTCAGCCTGGCACTATACTGGGTCCCAGCTAACAGGGGGAGTATTCATATTTTGTGCGTAATAAAGTGGCACTTCCTTGCATGTGAAGATATAGCTAGTGGGTCCGAGCTGTCAGCGGCGGTAATGTTTTTTTCGCAAAATACAGAGGCCCTTTCGGCGGGTCCCTGATGTCAGGTGGAGGAATCATTATTTTGCGCGTAATAAGGAGGCATTTCCTTGCGTGCGGCCGTGGACCCAGCTGTCGGCCTCTCCACGTACAGTCCACTTTAGATGCATGTCGGTCGTTGACCACGTTGACCAGGCCGCGCCGAGAGCACTAGGGCGGTGGACGACACGGAGGCAGGGAAGACTCGGCAGTTGTTTCCCACGCAAAGGGGAGTACGACTGTACGAGGGTTTGCTGATTTTTCTGCCGTCGCTGGAGAATAACAGCAGGTGTGGGTGAGTAGAGGGATGGCTAGGCCAGCGATGGGAGTACGGTGGGGTGGTGAGGCCTGCGCGGCATCAGAGCCGGCCACGGGGAGGAGGGAGCAGGCAGTCCTGTCGGCGCTTGTTTGAGCGGCTGGAGCAGGAATAGCAGAGATTGAAGAAGCACGACGGCCGTTGGATGGCCATCCAATAGTCACTGCTTTTGCGTGAACCTTTTTTTAGGAAAGCCTCAAATCTGTGGAAAACAGCATACATCCCATCTGCCATTATTTCTAATAATTTAAAGCCCATTTGCTAATTATTAAGTTTTTTTTGAGCCCATATTTTTTTTGTTAGCATTACATCCCATATTCTGGCAACGGTTAAAAAATTATACGAAATTTTGCATATTTCGGTGCGGTCCAAACTGTTTTTAATCCCAAAATTTTGACTCACATTCAAACTGATTTTAAAAATAAATGTATATAAATATAAAATCCAACAAATTCTCCACGCATAAAAATTAATGTAATTTAAAACCTCGAAATGAAAAAAAAAGATATATGAAACTAATTGCCGGTTTGATGTGTTTTAAAAATGTACAGCCCATTTCTCATTACTGATGGGCCATTTTCTCGGCCAGCCGAATGAAAGCTCTCCTCATCTTGAAAGATTTGCAGCCCAACAGGCCTGACAAAGCAACTTACTTGGCAAATCACAAAAAAACTTGGTTGTGGCCGTGGACCCAGCTGTCAGCCTCTCCACGTACAGTACTCTTCTGATGGAATGTTGTTGACCACGCCGCGCCGAGAGCACCAAGGCGATGGACGACGGCGAGGCCTAGGAAGGGGACGACGCGGAGCCGGGGAAGACGCGGCAGTGGATGCCCACACGGAGAGGAGTACGAGGGTTCACTGGTTCGGCTGCGGTGTGAGGCTGCCGTCGTCGCAGGGCCTGGCTAGCGGTGGGAGTAGTAGGGGGCGATGAGGCCTCAACGGTAGCACAGCCGGCCACTGGAGGCAGGAGCAGGCGGTCTCCCCGGCGCTGGTTTGGGCGGCTGGTGCAAGAAGAGCAGCGATCGAAGAAGCAGCAGGAATGTTCGATTCAAATCCAATGGTTACTGCTGCTAGAATCGTTTGTTGACTAAGTTGACAAGCCCTACGTATGCGTCAACTTAGTGGACCCAGCTGTCAGCTTCTCCACATACAGTACTCTTCCGATGGAAGTTAGTCGTTGACCACATTGACCACGCCGCGCCGAGAGCACCACAGCGGTGGACGACGGCGAGGCCTACGAAGGGGACGACGCGGAGCCGGGGAAGACGTGGAAGTGAATGCCCACGCGGAGAGGAGTACAAGGGTTCACTAGTTCTGCTGCGGTGTGAGGCTGTCGTCGCCGCAGAATAACAGGGGGAGTGGGTGAGTGGAGGGATGGCCTGGCCAGCGGTGGGAGTAGTATGGGGACAGTGAGGCCTCCGCGGCAGCACGGCCGGCCACGGGAGGCAAGAGCATGCGGCATGACCAGCGCTGCTTTGGGCGGCTGGGGCAAGAAGACCATAGGTTGAAGAAGCACTACGGTCATTGTATGGACATCGTTGACCACGCCACGCCGAGAGCACCAGGGTGGTGGACGACGGCGAGGCCTACGAAGGGAACGACACGGAGCCAGGGAAGACACGGCAGTGGCTGCCCACGCGATGGAGAGTACGAGGGTTGACTGGTTCGGCTGCCGTCGCCAGAAAATAAGAGGAGGTGTGGGTGAGTAGAGGGATAGACAGGCCAGGGATGCGAGTATGATAGGGACGTGAGGCCTGCCCGGCAGCACTGCCGGCCACAGGAGGCGGGAGCAGGCGGTTCCGATGGCGCCGGCTTGTGCAGCTGGGGCAGGAAGATCAGAGACTGAAGAAGCACGATTGCCGTTAGATTGACATCTAACGGTCTGACGCTGGTAGAGTCGATTGTTGACTAAGTTTATTTTTTGAGAAACCTTGTGTACGCATGAACTTAGTAGGCCCACAAGTCAGCCTCCAAATCTTTGGCAGACAACATAAGGCCCATGTGCTATTTTTTCTAATTTGCAGCACATTTGCTAATTCATAAGTAATTTATTATACCCCATTTTCTGCCCAGGACCACGGTCAAAAAGTTCAACCTTATTTTGCATATTTCGGTGGAGTCCGAACTGTTGTAATCCCGAAATGATAAACATATTTTTAAGAACTTATTGATTTGCCAAAAAAATCGTTTTGTTTTTGTAAGCAAATAAGACGTGGGACAATTGAGTTGGTTTAAGGGAAAACCAGTGGTAAAAAAATCAGCGTTGGGTGGGAAAAAACAACAAAAATCAGGATGTAAATATGAAAAGGGAATTTTATGTGTTTTCAATTGTAAGTGCATCTAGTGCCCCTTAGTTATTTTGGTGTACTGAAGACTTATAGGTTAGGGATCTAATGTGTTTATGAGTGTACACAGGTCTATAAGTCTGTGAGGAGTTTGATATTTACAGAGAAAGTCGACCCCTAAAAATGTAGTTCTTCGACTGAAGACTTTGATATTTTGAAGAATTTCTAAAGACTTTGAAAGTGAAGAAATTGGTGTAACCCTGAAGACTTGGTATTCATTCGAGGAACATGAAGCGTGAAGACTTTTGTTTCCGTAGTTTCATTTTCTCCTTCTTGAGTCATAGAAAACACCGTACTGTTAAAGGGGGTCGAGGAAATACTAAGGAGAAAATTTCCAAGTGATGCTCAACTCAAATCCTACACCTACCAATCCCTTCGAGTGAAGCCATTGGAAATCTCATACAGTTCAGTCAATTTCTTCAGTGACAGAGACACAGTTCTTCTGGTCACTGAGGACTTTGCTCTGACTGAGGAGTTAGGAATTCGCCAGTGCGAATTGCCTACACAGTGAGGAACATGATAGCCCTGAGGAATTTGTACCTCAAATTTCTGACCGTTGTTGTGCTACGCGCCAGCTGTCCCAAAATATCTTATCCACCTAACGGTCATATCATTCAAGGGCATTTATGTCTTATCATGTCGGGCTGCTCCCTAGGCTATAAATAGCCGCCCCTACAACCACTAGCTAGTTGGCTGCTCCGCGAGAACTTGACACTTGTCATTTGAGAGCAACCCATCCTCCGAGGACTTTGAGCGAAAATTATCAAGTGAAGAAAATCCAAAACCCAAACCTAAACACCTACAAACCCAAAGTGATTGAGCATCACTGAAGAGATTGATCCTGCGTGGATCCGACGCTTGTTACCTTTGAAGACTATGCTTCTTCCAGACGGTTAGGCGTCATGGTCTAGAGCATCCAAGAGGAATTGTGGATCGCCGAGTGACCGAGTTTGTGAAGGTTCGGAAGTCACCTGAAGACTTACCACGAGTGATTGAGCGAGGACTGTGTGTCCTTAGCTCAAGGAGAATACAGTGAGGACTGTGTGTCCGGGACTGTGTGTCCTCGAGTTTAAATACTCAGCCGCTCCAACCAGATGTACAACTAAGACAGCAGTTGGAACTGGTCTACATAATCATTATCTTCACCAAGCCAACTGGTTCTATTTCCTCAACACTTTCATTTCCTCATTACTGAGTTGTGTGTTTGTTCATATCTGTGTTTGAAGACTTTGACTGAAGACTTTCTCAATTTCCTCGGTTCAATTTCTTCAGTCTGTTTGTCTTCATCTTGTCCTATCCTGTGTTTACGCTTTCTGTACTCTGTGTTTGTCTTCATTTCATCATGATGACCATGCATGTATTCTGCTATGTTTACTTCTGATTACTTATTCCGCTGCTAGTAGTTCTTCGCTAAGGAATTTCCTCACTAGCAAATTCCTCAGTGAAGAATTTCATAAAAATTGCCTATTCACCCCCCCCCCCCTCTAGTCGATATAACGCACTTTCAATTGGTATCAGAGCGAGGTACTCCCTTGTTCTGTGTGATTTTGGTTTAACCGCCTGGAGTTTTAGTTATGTCAACCGCAGGTATGATCAAGGTCTCTGCTGGGTGTCCTACCTTTGATGGGACGGACTACCCCTACTGGAAGAACAAGATGTGCATGCCTCTTGAGGCAATTGATAACGATCTCTGGTACGTTGTGGAAAATGGTGTTCCCTCAGTCTCACCCTCACTGAACGCTACCGATGTGAAGAGATTCAAGCAACTCGATTCCCAAGCGAAGAATATCATATGTGGCCATCTGAGTAAAGGACAGTATGGTAGAGTGAGTGCTTTGGAAACTGCTAAGCTTATCTAGGATAGGTTGTCCAAGGTCAATGAAGGAGTTTCAACTCAGCGTGACTCTCGAGTTGATGTTCTTCGCAATCTCTTCAACCGCTTCAAAAGACTCGACAATGAAAATTTTCAGCAAACCTTCGATCGCCTCACTGACATCTCAAATGAGCTTCAAGCACTTGGTGCCACTGACATCACCGACCATGAGGTGGTGAAGAAATTGCTGAGATCGCTTGATTCCTCATTTAATACTCTGGCACTGATGATACAAGAGCGTGCTGATTACAAGTCACTTGACCCCGCTGATATCCTCGAGAGGCTAAACACTCATGAGTTCCAGCTTGCTAAAAAGAGAGATCTCTATGGTTCGAGCTATGGCAGATCACGTGCACTGAAGGCCAAGGCAGTATCAGAATCCGAAGATGAAGACTCTGGTAGCAGCCTTCATGACCCTGAAGAACTGAGTCATGATCTAGCACTGGTTGTGAAGAAATTCCAGAAGCCCTCAAGACGTGGTCGCTTTGGAAAACCCTCAAGGAGCAATGATTCCTCATCCAGTGACTACAAGAAGAGGCTTTGTCACAAGTGCAAGAAACCAGGACATTACATTCAAGATTGTCCTCAGTGGGAAAAGGAATCAAAGAAGAAGAAATACAAGGATTGCAGTTCTGATGATGCGAAGAAAAAGAAGAAGTCTTCAAAATCTTCATCATCAAAATCCTCAAAATCTTCATCTCACAAGAAGAGCAGCTCCAAGAAGGCTCGGGCTTTCATTGGCAAGGAAATGGACTCTGAAGCTGAAGCTGAGGAACAAGAGGAAGAGGAGGCATCTGAGGACTCTGAGTCTGGTGTGGCGAGCCTAGCTCTCGCTACTGCATTCGTCAGCAAGTCTATCTTCAACCCTGAAGAAAATGACCTCACCAACAAGACTGATGAAAGCAATGATGACTATGCTCCCACCTATTGCTTCATGGCAAAGGGTGCCAAGGTACCTAAATATACCTCCTCTGAGTCTAGTGAAGATGAATCTGATGAAAATCTTAAGCCCAGCTACACAAAACTTGCTAAGATTGCTGTGAAACAACAAAAGGCTTTTGAAAAGGTTCAAAACATGCTAGACAAAAGTGATGATATGTTTGGTGAAGAAATGGATCGCACTAAAGCCTTGACTGAAAATCTTTAGAGACTTCAGACCAGGTTTGATAACCTTCAAGGTCATCATAACACTCTCTTGTCTGATCATGAGAAGCTTTCTTATGAATTTCTTCAAAGAAAGCAAGATCTTGAGGAGCTAAGAGTGAGTTATGAAGATCTTCAGAAGGAGCGTGATTCATTGCTTGCTCAACAAATCTGCGCTACTCAGGAAGAATTCATTCCTCCATGTTTAAAATGCATTGAACGAGAGTCTGCTAATTCCTCACCTGAATGTTCAAATGCTTCTAATGTTACAAATTCTTCACCTGTCTCTGCTATCACTAATTCCTCATCTGAGGACATTGCTAGTATCACTGTCGATGCAGGGCTGAAGGAATTGTACATGACAGGCATGTACAAAAGCCTCAAAGGGCATCAGGCTCTTTGTGATGTGCTTAAAAAGCAGATTCTCAACAGGAATCCTAGGAAAGATGGTATTGCCTTTGAGAGGAAACTCAATGCTGATGGTACATATTGCAAGCCTGAGCAGTACCCCAAAACCTCATGGGTTGCTGCAAAGGGACCTCCAGTTGACCCATCTAATTTATCTAGCTATACATGTGAATCTTCTCATTCTTCTGATGAGTCATTTGACTCCAACTATAAACTGTTCAAAAATCAGAATGGTGAAGTATTTGCTAGATATGTTCGCACTAACTGCAGGAACGATTCCCCTATGAAGAAAATCTAGGTTCCCAAAAGGTGCCTTGAAAGTCTTCAGGTGAATGTCCTCATGACACCACCTGTGAAGAATAGGAACCCCAGATCAAATTCTTCATATGGACCAAATTCTTCATATGGATCCAAGTCCTCATACGGACCAATTTCCTCACGTGGATCAAATTCCTCAAAAGGATCAAAGTCCTCATATGAACATCATCGTGCTAACAACTCTGTTTCGCAGGGAAGAGCCAAGGGCTATGAATATGAGCATTATTCTTCTAATCATTATGTTCATAAGTCCTCGAAGAATTTCTCTGCTTATTCATATGCTTACCCTAACCCCTCTTATGTGAAACGTATTGGTTTGGCCGCTATGCCACTATTCTCATATGGAGCTCGCAGAGTGATGAACTCTTTGCCACCCCTTCAGATGTGGGTGGTGAAGAAAAAGAACTAATCTCTTATGCAGGGTCAGGTCTCCAGACGTACTGTAACGTCTGAAGAATTTGCTGGGGACCTGACAAATTTCCTGAAAGGACGCAGGCTAATCATGAAGAAGTGAACTTTCATTTCACACATCCTCTCTCTGCTTTATCTATCTTACTGCTTGATGAAATTGATCTGATGAATTGTGATATCATATTCTTCACTGCTGAAGTATATGAAGTTCGTAAGTTGCACTAATTCATCTGCAGGATGATCAACCCAAAGCTACTGAGTGGGTACTTGATAGTGGATGTACAAATCACATGACTGGTGACAGGAATCTGTTGATGGATGCTCCTTTATCGTCATCACATCTGAAGCATATCATCTTCGCTGATAAAAGCAAAAGTCAGGTATTGGGTCTAGGTAAAGTTGCTATCACAAAGGATCGACACATGGACAAAGTCATGCTTGTTGAGTCCTTAGGATACAACCTTATGTCTGTCTCAATGCTTTGTGATCTTGATATGGTTGTTGTCTTTGGCAAGTATCATTGTGTTGTGATTATGGAAGCTGACAAATCCAAAGTCTTCGAAGGCTTTAGGAGAGGAGACTTTTATATTGTTGATTTCTCTACAGATTCACAACCAACCGTGTGCCTACATGCAAAAGCTTCAGAAGGATGGCTATGGCATCGACGACTTGGTCATGCAGGCATGAGGAACTTACACACGCTTGCAAAGAAGAAGCATGTCATTGGCATTGGGAATGTCAAATTCCTCAAGGATCACTTATGCGGTGCCTGTGAAGCTGGAAAGATGACCAAGGCCAAGCATCCAGCAAAGACCATCATGACAACTACTCGTCCATTCGAATTGCTTCACATGGATCTCTTCGGTCCTAATCACTATTCCTCTGTTTCAAATGAAGCATCTCAATATGGCTTTGTTATTGTTGATGATTACTCTCGTTACACATGGGTACACCTTGTCTCTTACAAACATGAAGTGCAGGAAGTCTTCAAACGATTTTCCTCAAGGGCTTCAACCAACTTTGGTGTGAAGATCAAGCACATTAGAAGTGACAATGGCACTGAGTTTAAGAATTCGGGTCTCGATGACTATCTTGACGAACTTGGTATTACTCATGAGTTATCTGCTCCTTATACTCCTCAACAGAATGGCGTCGTGGAGCGCAAGAACATGACTCTTGCTGAGATGGCTCGCACCATGCTTGACGCATACAAAACCCCTCGTCGTTTCTTGGTTAATGCAATTGATACTGTGTGCCACATCATCAACAGAGTATATCTTCACAAATTCTTCAAGAAGACTGCCTATGAACTCCTCACTGACAAGAAACCCAATGTGAGTTATTTCAAAGTCTTCGGTGCTAAATGCTGGATTAGAGATCCTCATCACAACTCTAAATTTGCACCGAAAGCACATGAAGGTTTTATGCTTGGTTACGGAAAGGACTCGCACACCTACAGAGTCTTCAACAATGTTCTTCACAAGATTGTTGAAACTGTAGATGTGCGGTTCGATGAAACTAATGGCTCACAAAGAGAGCACCTACCTTCTGTGTTAGATGAACCAGCACCTGAGGACTCTATCAAGCACAAGGCTACTGAAGATGTCATTCCTACTGAAGAATCTACTGAAGAATTCATTCCAGAACGTGAAGAACGTCGAGCTGATGCACCTGAAGAAAATGCTAAGGAAATTGATGCTGAAGAAAATGCTGATCAAATTCCTCAACGACAACCAGCTCATCCTCGCGTTGCAAAATAAGTGAAAGTGGACAAGATCATCGATGACATTAGAGCACCAGGTCCTCTCACACGCTCAAAAGCTTCACATATATCTAACTTTTGTGGGCACTTTGCTTTTGTCTCTATCATAGAGCCCACTAAGGTAGATGAAGCATTTCTGGAGCCTGAGTGGATTCAGGCCATGCAAGAAGAATTACATCAGTTCAAGCTCAACAATGTCTGTGAACTGGTCAATCGTCCCGATCCTCGCAAGCATAACATCATTGGCACAAAGTGGATCTACCGCAACAAGCAAGATGAAAATGTTGTTGTGGTGAGGAATAAGGCACGACTAGTGGCTCAAGGCTACACACAGGTTGAAGGAGTTTATTTCGATGAAACTTTTGCACCTGTTGCTAGACTTGAGGCTATTCGCATATTGCTTGCTTATGCTAACCATCATGATAGCATCTTATATCAAATGGATGTGAAAAGTGCATTCCTCAATGGTAAGCTTGAGGAAGAAGTATATGTTGCTCAACCCCCAGGTTTTGAAGATCCAAAACATCCTGACAAAGTCTTCAGACTTAACAAGGCCCTCTATGGCCTCAAGCATGCCCCAAGGGCATGGTGTGATACATTGAAGGAGTTCTTCATGAAGAAAGGCTTCACACCCGGTTCACTCGATCCCACTCTATTTACTAAATCTTATGATGGTGAACTGTTTGTGTGCCAAATATATGTTGATGATATCATCTTTGGCTGTACTGACCAACATTATAGTGATGAATTTGCCTATATGATGAGTGAAGAATATCAAATGTCTATGATGGGAGAGTTGAAATTCTTCTTAGGTCTTCAAATTCGTCAACAACGCAATGGCATATTCATATCTCAGGAGAAATACCTCAAGGATGTCTTGAAGAAATTCGGCATGCAAGATTGCAAAGGCATCAAAATTCCTATGCCCACAAATGGTCATCTATGCACTGATGAAAATGGTATTGACTTCGATCATAAGGCATACCGCTCCATGATTGGCTCTTTATTGTACTTATGTGCATCTAGGCCAGATATAATGCTTAGTGTTTGCATGTGTGCCCGATTTCAAGCTGCACCAAAGGAATCACACCATAAGGCTGTGAAGCATATTCTTCGATATCTAGCTCACACACCAACACTAGGATTATGGTATCCCAAGGGCTCGGATTTTGATCTCATTGGATATTCTGACTCTGACTATGCTGGTGATCGTGTGGACCGCAAGTCAACATCTGGTACTTGTCATTTCCTCGGACGATCCTTGGTCTATTGGTCCTCGAAGAAACAGAACTGCGTATCACTGTCTACTGCTGAAGCTGAGTACATTGTTGTTGGTTCTTGCTGTGCTCAACTGCTATGGATGAAGCAAACACTCAAGGACTATGGCGTCAATGTGAAGAATGTGCCTCTCCTCTGTGACAATGAGAGTGCCATCAAGATTGCTCACAACCCAGTTCAGCACTCGAAGACAAAGCACATTCAGATTCGTCATCATTTTATTCGTGACCATGTGTTGAAGGGCGACATTTCTATTGAGCATGTGAAGACTGAAGAACAGCTAGCCGATATCTTCACTAAGCCCTTGGATGAGAAGAGATTTAGCAAGTTGCGGTGTGAGATAAATATCATAGAATCTTCGAATGTACTTTGAAAAGGCACTCATCCTAACACTTATGCAAAATTGATGACTTAGATATGCAACACATGAAGAAACTATTTTCTTCAATCAATGAAGAATAACACTCTAAGTGTGAAGAAATTAATGAAGAATTTGATTCTCAGAACCCTACGACAATTGTACGCGGTGTCTGAAATCATCATTCTTATACGGTGGGTCACGCCACCACAAAAGTTGAAAATCTTCAATTTGAGTTTTTCCTCAGTTTTGAAATTCCTCAGTTGTTCAAATTCTTCAACTTGCAAAATCTTCAACTGTGCCGTCATTGGCTATATATATATATATATATATATATATATATATATATGATTTTATGTCCTCTACAGCATTCACTTATAGTTATTTCTTAAAGTTGGTTTTTCTGCTAAGTGAATGTGATCGGACCCTTCCCCTCTATGCTATACTCAATCCAATCTATTCACAAAATCTTCATGTGCATTCTATTTGAAACTCGTTCAAAATCTTCACTGTGTCCTTGTCAGCTGAAGAAATTGTGAACGGAACGTTAAAACTAATCTTATCCAAATTTTCGGTTTTCCCGCTCAAACCGTTCCGCATCCCACGATGCATTATTCTATTCACCCACGATCTTACACGATCTCCGCTACACAGTACGTGGGTGACACATGTCATGAGAAGGAGAAAGGTCAGGGGCACGTTCGTCCCAAATCTTCGGGCGAACAGTTTTTCACTGCCTCTATAAATACCCCTCACCCCTTCCACATCTTTTACTCCGCTCGATCTCTCTCTCCCGCTCAAGCTTCCCAAACCCTAGCACCGCCGCTACTCCATCGTCACCGTCGTACTCGCGCCGACCGCGGAAATCTTCACCTCCGCCGCCGCCGTAGACGTCTTCCTCCGCCGAGTTAGGGCGTGGAAGATCTACATCGACGAACTTCACTGTTTCACCTCTCTGTTCGTCGTGTTGTTCAATCAGGGTAATTAAAAGTTACTTTTACTGCCCTCTTTGATTCAAAAGTTTTCTACAAAATCTTCAAAGGTGTTTTATTTCTCAAATCCTCACACACGAAACACCTCACAAATCTTCTGTTCTTGATTCATTTTTCTAAGCATAATTTTCTTCAAGATTCCACAATTGTGTGGATCTTCAGTCTATACAACTCTGGAACCTAAGACAAAACGCTTAGTGAAATTCCTCAAGACACTTCTGGTTAAATTCCTCGAACTTGTTCTTTTTGAAAAACCTTCTGAGAACGCATATGACCTCTCCAAATTCCTCGCAACTATACTCTGTTCACAGGTACTCATGTCTGCTGCTGAATCACTAGGTTCTCATCAACTTCACTCATTTGCAGCGTTCCTCGAAGAAAAACTGCATACTTCTTCAGAGAATTCGATTGTTCAAATTCCCCAGCTGAAGAAAATGGCAGATGGTAAGAAGCCGCGGAAAGGAGGAAAGAAACCTGAGGTTATGACTGCGTTTGAAATCCCTGAGGATATATATACTGAGTACTGCACACCTGATGAAGCCAAGCTTGGCAAAGAGAATAAAAATTAGCGCAAGGTGCACATTTAGAGGATAGAACAGAGATGGGCACGTGAATGGAGGGAGTACAGATACGTCACTCCAAAGTACATGAAGAAATTTGCTCTCAACCCTCCATGCCCACGACTATCACTGACACCTGGCCAAGTTGCCGATCCCACTAGCGCCAAATGCGGTGAGGATTTTCCTGAGGAATGGGCAAGGCGTCAAGCCAAGTTGGCAAGACAAGCCAGAGAAGAAGTGAAGAAATTCAATGAAGATTCTGCTGCTGCTGCCGCCACTGAGGCCTCTGTCAAGCCGAGGAAATCAATGGTTAAGAAGCCTGCCCATAAGCCAAGTGCTTCACCAACAATGCCCTCACGGCCAAGTTCCTCAGCTGCACCCTCACGGCCAGGAACTTCAAAATCTTCAAAGCAAATTCCTCATGCTGCTCCTGCTCCACCAAAGTCCTCAGCACCTCCTCCACAATCCTCAGCTGTTCCGACAAAGTCCTCAGCACCTGTGCACCTGGCCTCGTGCCAAAGGACTGTAGGCATCTCTATTGCCTCTGGTGTCTCAGCAAGTTCCTCAGCTGCGCCAAATTCTTCATCTGGCCCAACTTTGCTGAAGACTAAAGCAACTGCTGGACGAGGTCCTCGGCCAAGTCCTAAGAAGAAACAGGTCGCCTTCCAAGAGCCACCTGAAGATGATGAGGCTGATGATGATGAACTTGCAGAAATCATCAGAGACCGACAAGTTAGGGCCGCTTGAGCCAAAGGCACACCTGTGCCACTACTGCTGGATCCAAGGGCGATCCTCGAATATATTGATCTCTGGCATAAGGATCCAAATATGCCTATGCCTGACTTCAAGTTGACACCTGGCCAAAGTCACATGCTGACTCATTTCATCCAAGAGGAGAAATGGAAATATGATAGGGCCAGAGAGATCAAGAAATCACAGTACAGAAAAGAGAAACTGTTGAAGAAAAATGTTGTCAAGATGACAACTGAAGAACTTGTCAAAATGCAGGCTGACATCAAAGCCCTCGGCGACAAATTTGACTCATACTATGCTGATTGGAAAGGAGCCAAAGTCAGGTTTGTGAAACTGACTGAGAAGTTCACCAATGTTGCAGCCCCAACGTAACAAGAAGTTCCTCAAGCTGAAGTTCTGCTAAGCCCACTGAAGAACATGCCAGCACCGCTGATGACTTTCAGGCTGCTGAAGAAAATGCTAGTTCCAGGGCTGATGACTCCATTCCAGCCGCTGAAGAAATTGCCAGGGCATCCATTAGTGGTGCGCCTGAAGAAACTGAAGAAGTTAGGGCAACTGCATCAGTTGCGCCTGAGGAAATTCAACCAGATTCCTCAGCTCCACCTGCGCCTACACCAACTCCTATCCTTCCATCAGCATCAGATGTGAAGAAGACCAAGGCTGCAGAGCGAGCTGCAGTGAAGAAAAGGAAAGCATAAAGTGCTTCAGAATCTTCAGCTCCAAAGAAGATGAAGCCTATGACCAGCTCATATGAAAATCCGATCGGTGTTGTTCCAATCTCCACCATGCCATCAAAGGACCTTGTTCCTTTTGATGAAGAATATGTGATCCCAAGCGGATCTGATGAAGAAACTCAATCTGCTGCTTCGTCAGAGCAGATTGATGAAGAAATTGAAGTGGATACAATCCCTTCAACCCCAGTGGTTTCATCACCAATGCCTCAGTTTACTGCTGAAGCGGCTGGTGTTGAACAAATTGATGATGAAGATGTGGACATTGGAAGCACAACTCCAGTGATGAATGATGACTTTTGGGAAAGTCAGCATCCCAATTCTCCACTCTTCACTCCACTGCAGCAAATCCCTCACTCCCCTGCACCAACAGTTCAATTGGGCTCTAAAGAAACTCATCCCACCTCATCTGTTCGTGAAGACATTAAAGCCACTAGTGCTGAAGAAACTGCTGCTGCTGAAAATGTGACAACTCAGACTGCACCTGAGGAGGAACCAGAAATTCCTCAGCCTGAAGAACCTGAGCTCGCGATTCCTGAGGTTGTGATGCAACTCACTGACACTCCTCTGCCAAAGCCAAAGGATCCGTTCTCAAGGAAGCAAAAGTTCAAGGATGAAGACTTCTTTGGCGAGCACGTATTCTTCACTGATTACAATCCATATGACTCTGGTCGCATAAGGAAGAGGCGTTTCTGGACAGCTAGTCAAGCCAACTTCTATTCCTCAGTGCTGTTCAACAAAGACAAAGTCTTCGACCATGCACATATTCCTCATGTAGACATGGAGTCTTTGTCGTGCTTCATGCCAGTCCTCAGTGTACTTTACGACGCAGCGCTGCTCAATTTCTGCACTGACATCTGTGATTTGAATGAAGAACTCATTCTTCAGTTCTACGCAACGCTGCACATCACCGGCAACTCTGAAGATGTGAATTCATGGGTTCTGGACTGGATGACTGAGAACACTCATTACAAGGCACCAGCGTCTGAATTGCTTCGTGCCCTACCACTAAGTCCTCCCGTTGAAGATGCACGTTGTGTTTAGAACGAACCTGAGCTTTCAAATCATTATATGCAAGTGCTGATGAAGCCTTTGAAGCCAGGGCAGGCCCCTCGAACCAAATTCCTCGTCAAGGAATTGTTGTATGTGCCTCGGACTGTCTATCACATTCTGTCGAAGACAATGAGTCCTATCAAAGGCCACGACTCTAATGATGAAGAAGTTGTTGGTATCATGAAGAATATGCTTTTCAACATCATTCATGGCGTTCCCGTCAACTTCCATGATTTCTTCATGAGGACTCTGGCAAATATTGCTATGTCACCATTTGAGCTGAAGCCTTATGCGCCATGGATTATGAGATTCATCAGGACAAGGTCTTCACTCAATTACAAAGCTGACACTTTGAACCACTATAGCTACTTGCCTCCTATTGAAGTCCTCAAAAGGACATTTTCCTCAGCTGAAGAAAAGGGCAAGGCAACTGCTGTGATCGATGAAGGCATTCGTCCATTGGATGGTCAATTTCGCAAGGCTGCATC
Source organism: Aegilops umbellulata (assembly GCA_032464435.1). Taxonomy (NCBI): domain Eukaryota; kingdom Viridiplantae; phylum Streptophyta; class Magnoliopsida; order Poales; family Poaceae; genus Aegilops; species Aegilops umbellulata. The sequence continues at coordinate 91,437,823 of CP136058.1, forward strand.
TTACTCCACCAATGATGACTCTGCCACACATGACTCTGCCGCCAACAATGCCAAGCCAAACCCTCAAGCCACAGCACCCAGCGTGATGACTGATCGTGAGTTACTCCTCAGTCTTCATCAGAAGGTTGATCGCAATCACAAATGGGTCAAGCGTCAGTTTGGTTCAATTCTTCACAACATGACTTCAACACACAATGCAGTGAAGAAAAACCACTACTACCTCCATGAAACCCTCAACCACACCTGGGCTGTTCTGTCTCAAGTTTATAGCGTTGAAGATCTGAAGAAAATGGGTCTCAAAGAAGAATTTGACTGGTCTGCACCTCCTCCGAAGAAATACAAGAAGGTCAAGGTTCCTTCTTTGGTGGCCAACTCATATTCTTCATCGCGTGAGACTAATGAAAATGAAGACTTGGATGACACTGCGGCAGGCCCTACTTCAACAACTGACCCCGACAACGCTGGCGCTCCTTCATCACCTTGATTATCTTCAGGGGCGTTAGTCCTTAGTTTTGATCCTTTTGGTCATTCGATGACAAAGGGGGAGAAATCTGAGTTAGTCTTCAAGCGGGTCTATTATAAGGGCGTTTTTTTGCTAAGTTACAACTCTCGTTCTTCTGAAACCTTATTGGATCGAGTTGTAATCTTAAACCCGATGGTGCTCTGATACTTTTGATGCACTGTGCTCTGATACTTTTGATGCACTATTCTGCATGCTTATTCCTTGTTAATATTATTGCACGCATGCTGAATTACATCAGGCACCATATTTCATCATGCATTTCAAATTCTTCATATTATATATCAAATGCGTGTATGAATTACAAGATATAGGGGGAGATCTCCATGATTCAACTCTTCAAGTGTGCATTGCTTCAAAAGCAAATTCCTCACTATGCACATCGTCAGGGGGAGTTCTTCTATATCTTGCAATCAAATTCCTCAATATTAGTATTTACACTTCACATATTTATCCCCGTTGAAAACTTAACCTATATTGTCATCAATCACCAAAAAGGGGGAGATTGTAAGTGCATCTAGTCCCCCTTAGTGATTTTGGTGTATTGAAGACTTATAGGTTAAGGATCTAATGTGTTTATGAGTGTACACAGGTCTATAAGTCTATGAGGAGTTTGATATTTACAGAGAAAGTCGACCCCTAAAAATGAAGTTCTTCGACTGAAGACTTTGATATTCTGAAGACTTTCTGAAGACTTTGAAAGTGAAGAAATTGGTGTGACCTTGAAGACTTGGTATTCATTTGAGGAACATGAAGCGTGAATACTTATGTTTTCGTAGTTTAATTTTCTCTTTGTTCAGTAATAGGAAACACCGTACTGTTAAAGGGGGTCGAGGAAATACTAAGGAAAAATTTCCATGTGATGCTCACCTCAAATCCTACACCTACCAATCGCTTCGAGTGAAGCCATTGGAAATCTCATACAGTTCAGTCAATTTCTTCAGTGACAGAGACGCAGTTCTTCTGGTCACTGAGGAATTTGTCCTGACTGAGGAGTTAGGAATTCGCCAGTGCGGATTGCCTACACTATGAGGAACATGTTAGCCCTGAGGAATTTGAACCACAAATTTCCGACTGTTGTTGTGCTACGCGCCAGCTGTCCCGAGATATCTTATCCATCTAACGGTCATATCATTGAAGGGCATTTATGTCTTATCATGTCGGGCTGCTCCCTAGGCTATAAATAGCCACCCCCTACAACCACTAGCTGGTTGGCCGCCCCCTAAAAATGAAGTTCTTTGACTGAAGACTTTGATATTCCGAAGAATTTCTGAAGACTTTGAAAGTGAATAAATTGGTGTAACCCTCAAGACTTGGTATTCATTCGAGGAACATGAAGCGTGAAGAATTTTGTTTTTGTAGTTTCATTTTCTTTTTCTTGAGTCATAGGAAACACCGTACTGTTAAAGGGGGTCGAGGAAATATTAAGGAGAAAATTTCCAAGTGATGCTCAACTCAAATCCTACACCTACCAATCCCTTCGAGTGAAGCCATTGGAAATCTTATATAGTTCAGTCAATTTCTTCAGTGACAGAGACACAGTTCTTCTGGTCACTGAGGACTTTGCTCTGACTGAGGAGTTAGTAATTCGCCAGTGTGAATTGCCTACACAGTGAGGAACATGATAGCCCTGAGGAATTTGTACCTCAAATTTCCAACCGTTGCTGTGCTACGCGCCAGCTGTCCCAAAATATCTTATCCACCTAACGGTCATATCATTGAAGGGCATTTATGTCTTATCATGTCGGGCTGCTCCCTAGGCTATAAATAGCCGCCCCCTACAACCACTAGATGGTTGGCTGCTCCGCGAGAACTTGACACTTGTCATTTGAGAGCAACCCATCCTCCGAGGACTTTGAGCGAAAATCATCAAGTGAGGAAAATCCAAAACCCAAACCCAAACACCCACAAACCCAAAGTGATTGAGCATCACTGAAGAGATTGAACCTGCGTGGATCCGATGCTTGTTACCTTTGAAGACTGTGCTTCTTCCAGACGGTTAGGCGTCATGGTCTAGAGCATCCAAGAGGAATTGTGGATCGCCGAGTGACCGAGTTTTTGAAGGTTCGGAAGTCACCTGAAGACTTACCATGAGTGATTGAGCAAGGACTGTGTGTCCTTAGCTCAAGGAGAATACGGTGAGGACTTTGTGTCTGGGACTGTGTGTCCTCGAGTTTAAATACTCAGCCGCTCCAACCAGATGTACAACTGAGACAGCAGTTGGAACTGGTCTACCAAATCATTGTCTTCACCAAGCCAACTGGTTCTATTTCTTCAACACTTTCATTTCCTCATTACTGAGTTGTGTGTTTGTTCATATCTGTGTTTGAAGACTTTGACTGAAGACTTTCTCAATTTCCTCGGTTCAATTTCTTCAGCCTGTTTGTCTTCATCTTGTCCTATCATGTGTTTACGCTTTCTGTACTCTGTGTTTGTCTTCATTTCATCATGATGACCATGCATGTATTCTGCTATGTTTACTTCTGAGTACTTATTCCGCTGCTAGTAGTTCTTCGCTAAGGAATTTCCTCACTAGCAAATTCCTCAGTGAAGAATTTCATAGAAATCACCTATTCACCCCCCCTCTAGTCGATATAACGCACTTTCATCAATGTAATGATACGTGTATATGAACTAGTAAAACTAAAGGTAGAGATTAGAGAACGGATGTAGGACATGCATTTCAAAAGGAAAATAGAACTGGGTTGTGTGTTTGATTCAGTAAAAAAACTGCCTACGGATGTTGTAAGACAAAATATAACTAACGCTGGCAGGCCAGAGGCCAGTAGATACCTGCTGGATCTTTGTGCTCCGTTGTCATCATGGGCTGGGCTTGTTAAAAACAAAACCAACCCTGCGCAGTCTACAGCCCAATTGAAACTTGCTCGACCTAAAAAACAATAAACGTGCTCAATAAATGAGAGAATTCCGCAAGTACAGACCGATAACTGGGATGCAGCACAGATATTTTTTTTATCGTGATAATAAGTGCATGCACTTGTTTCGAAAAAATTGGAGAACTGGGAATTCGAACGGCGGGTGCTTATGCTACCCATCAAATAAAAATCAGGTGCCTGAAAATTTGGTTTGAAACAAATGATTCAGCTTTATATCCACGTCGACCCTCGGCATGATGGTTGGAAGCAAATGCAAGTTCATACCAAAGGATCGTTAACAACAATACCCACTTGCAGACGACAAGGTAGTACAACTACCAATACCGAACTAACTTATAATCTTTTTACTCCTGGCCCTAGTGTTCGTCTGGTAGAAAATCTTGCAGAGGACCAGCTCCCGCTCCTTCTCTTGCTCCAGGTCCCCGAGGTGGTACTGGTGCATCACCCAGTTGGTCCTCTGCTGGTCGAAGTTCTTGTTGGTGTGCAGCACTAGAACCTTTTTGCTGCACGTCTGCCGGCCGTTGACCATCACCGGCAAGGTATTGCCGATCTTGTGGCACATCGCGTGCATGCCGCACTCCGACTGTATCTTGCGACGCGTCCACGTGCCCCTTTTGAACGCTCTGGAATTGCGCTGGAAAAAATGCTTCCTTAGGCCACTCGGTGTGATACCTACAGTATTGTGGAATACAGGTTTTAGTGTACCTAGTTGGCATTTTCATAACATCTTTGGCATGTTGTTGTCACTTCTTTCACTTTTCATTAACTGTCAAATTGTAATTGCTTCACTAGGTCTGCGTCTAGAAAGAAAAATAGAGCTATAAACAAAGGAATATGTTTGTGCAAGTAGACGGCCGATCGGTGTCTTACCTGGAAGTTTCTCAGGTTGGGTGTAGCATATGTCGTGCTCGCTGTCGATGGTTGGTATGAACAAATCGATGAGAGACTGAAATCTCGTGCTGTCAGCACTAACTTTGGCCTCAAGGTGCTCGATCAGCTCCTGATCCGTGGGATCGAACTTGACGCCAGCCGGCAGCACCGGCCAATCCTTCTTCGACTTGCATCGGTAATTCCAGTTATATGGTACTCAATGTATGGTCAATCGACTGTTTTAAGTGAATGATGAAATATTTCGACAGATAAGTGGTACTCCAAATCTGAAGTCCGGAATACCCGAACACACCGCCGGGATTCTTGTGTCACCTCACGCGTAGCGTGTTGTCACGTCAATTCAATGTGTGGACATGATGAATAATTTGACCGACGTATACTAGTACTGCTACTGTACTACTTACTAGTCGTATTTACTGTCACAATTTATACATAGGTTTAACTAACAAGTACGCACTTGAAGCCTAACTAATATATATACACACACACACACACACACACACACACACATATATGGCTTCTGCACAGCATCTCCATCATCATTATCAGTACATCCTACGCAGGTGAGTTAGGATGCACTTGATCCCAGGAAGGTATCTATCCTTCAAACCAGAGGAGTGCTTCAAACTAACAGCAGTACATAATATCCAACAAAAGAGGGTCGTGCCACAGCAGCAGAATACATGGCTCAGTCTAGATATCAGCACGAATCAAGTTGTGCATATTTGTTGTTGGCATGAACCACATCGTCACATGTCGGGTTTGCAAAAGCCATCCATCGCATGGAAGCTTGATGCCTTTCACACACTGAAGATTATCTGGCAACAAGCTGTGTCGACAAATCTCTGGATATGGTGATTCATGAAACCCATGGTATGATGTGTAAACACAGCCCCCCCTCGCGAATGGAAGCTGCATAGCACAGTAATCATCGCCGGTGATATGATCGATGATTGGTTGGATGATCGAATAATTGAGCCCGAGGAACAAGGAGTGGTTGCCGAGGCTGTAAACCCGCCTCCAGTTGAATACGCCTGGCCCAACGGAGCTGGGATCTTTCTCAAACACGAAGCAGCCATAGCCATCAATGTCACGATCGCCCCATGCATTGTACTGCATGCGGTTTGATGTAATCGTTTGGTCAATTTGGTACGTGCGAATGAGCATCAAATGACCGCCGTCAGCTGAACGAGCGATAAACCACCACCCATCAGTTGGTATGATTCCAGGTCCTGGAATCATGAAGGCCAGCGCATTTGCGTCTGCTGCAACAATTCAAATTGGAGACCAAAATGACAAAAGTAAACAATCATGTTCAGAGTATGTGTGGAATTAAGATTATTATAATAGTGACACATATCATGGATAGAGAATTGCAATGCCGTGGTCATAATCATACCCCAAGTTACAAAAATAAGCCAATGGCTTTCATATTCTAGCAATATGTCATGGTTCAAACATCATGTAACAATGAGAGGAAAACAGCTATGACAACGCCTACTCATATTCTACCATAGCACTTACTACTACTGTTCTCGTATCAACTCTAAGTAATAACATGCGTTGTTACAAAAGTCTCGTAAACGAGAGTAACATATAGCAATCATGATATTATGCTCATAATATGTATTCTAACAATCATTAGATGCCAATTGTTCTCATATCAACTCTAACAATAACATGTGTGGTCATAAAAATCTAGGAAATGAGAGGAACATATAGCAATGATGTGTTTATAGACATGCTATGCATTATAAATTTGTAACAAATGAACAGGCACTCGTATTCATAAGGTAAAGATGAGATGAGATAGAACAATTACACGACGATAGATTTCACCAGTATAGGCAGCCAATCTGTGCGTCGCCGCGTAAACGATGCCATCATGCACTATAGCATCAGACAGAAATGTTTCCTCAACAGGATTGATGATGATCCATAACCATGTATGGCGACCGGATTCCAGATAGACTAATCCCTTGTTGAACAAGGCAATGAGCTTGTAATCCATGTAGTCTTCTAATGTTGTGGGCACTTTGCGGATTACAACATTCTGCAAATAGAGGTCGAGCCAAAAGCTTGACACGTCTCGTGCGTAGTAGGCAGGAGTGTCCGGTGGGCCGTGAGGCTCGGTGGCGGCGGTATCCAATGATGGAAGGGTGATCTCTCCATGGGTGTAGATATCCACGAGACGCCACGGACTACCGGTGTGGTGGATGAGGACGATCCAGTTGGCCTTCATGCCCGCCCAGTAGTGGCCGCGCATGAAGGACAGGTGGACGGGTAGTGGTAGCATGTCGAGGGGCACCACGGCAACCTCCGTAGGATCTTCAAGTCGGTGTTTGGGCCACCTGCGAGGATCGGGCATCAGCAAGCAGGGTGTCTTGAAAAGAGCCGGCCGGTTGCAGACGAGTAGACGGTACAAAGACACCGAGCATGCGGCCAGACGGATGATGCTGAGTAGGTCCATACGACTACAGATCTGCTCCAAGAGAACATCGGGGAGGGAATTCCAATCGCGGCTCTGCTTGTCAGTCGGTTCTGCCATTGAGGTTTTCGGTGCCTGCGAGCCAGCAGGGAAGTGGATTCGGGCGGGCGAGCGAAGAAGCTTCTCCTCGTGTGGCCGAGCAGTGACCTTCCGAAGAGGCGAAGAGCCAAGTGCAAGGTTCACACGAGTACGAATTGTTGAACCTCCCGAAGAGGCAAAGAGCCAAGCGCATGGTTTTATAGGAGTTGTCGTCCTAGTAGGAGTGTACTACAACTATAGCGAACGATGCTACTGTATGATGCCGCCACCTCACGTATATCCAAAGCTGTGCCACCTTTTTTTCTCAAAGAGCATGTTGGAGCCCGTGCAACAACCACACAAGTTGCACGTACACATAACACATTTACTAGTAATAAATTCTAAAGGACAAATGCCAGTATGCCACACAAGTTCATCCCAAACTCATGTGATAAATTTGTGCACGACTAGTCTACTATATTCACAGCGCTACCGTTCACAATTACCGTACTCCACTTACACGTTATAGATGGGCTACATGTCCTCCTCCAAGTTCCAGTCCCAGGTGTTCTTCATGGATGGCACGATCCATAGCGGCGGGCAACGGGAATCATTGTCACAGCTTTCTAGTCCGGTTCCACATGATGGAGACTCATCCAAGCTGAAGCGGCACAAATCAGGGATAGCATGTCCCAGCATGTCGTTCATCCGGCGGTGCGCACTGAAGACACAACCATGCTTCATGAACGGCAGGCCTTCCGTGTCGTGCACGGAAGGTGGCATCCGCTTCACAATGGGGTAGTTGTCCCCGATGAAAAGCGAGTACTCTCCAAGAGTGTTCCTTGGCACTCACGTAGCATCACGGGGGTCGAACTCAGCACCGTTCATCTGGTACATGCGGCATCCCAGATCTGGACACATGGTGGCGTACATAGTCAAGGTCCATGCATAATAATGTTGTGCTCAAATATGGCGGTCAGTAATACTGTGCAGCAAATAGTACTACTCCGGTATAGAGGAAGTAAAATAACCGGCTTATTATATATAGCCACTCTTGGCTACATGGATGAGAGAGTAAGACATGGAAAAACAAAAATGGTGGCAGCTAGTGGGTTCAAGTCTTCAAGGGCCTAGCTAGCTATACGTGTCCTCCAAGGTAAAAAGTACTCCTACTAGTACTACAAAGTATACTACTAGTACAACAATGAAAGAGAAGGCGAGAGGGTTAAAAAATGGAATACCTGGGTAGATGGTGACGGTCCGATCGTGGTAGATTGTGTGACCATGTGGCACATCAGTGGTACCATGGGTAACGACTGCTAAGATAGTTGATCCCAATATGCCAAAGTCAGCTACAAGGTTCCAGGTTAGACCGAATCGCGGATGCAAATGCACATCCAGGATCGGCGATCTTATTTTGATCGAGGGATGACTGGTCCCTGCAAAATAATGGAGTACCGTTAGGGATGCAAATGATGGTTTGTGCATTCCATTTGTAATCTCCCATACCGTAGGATGCTAACCAGATGAAACAAGTCCCCTGGCTTGTCACCGCGAAGATGCGGCCTAGATGGAACACGGCGTCTTCGAACATGTAGGGGTACAAATCTGCCGCGGCCAACATGCGCCAGCCTCTGCCCTATCTGTCGTTACTGCCTCTTGTATTGATGGCAATCCTTATGTCGAACACCGCGATGAGATAGTAATCGTCGTAGGCGCGTCGCTTTGTCGGCGGGTCCGCAATTGCTATCTTCTTCAATCTCATGGAGGCATCATCATACGTATTCAAGCCCAGCCAGTCCGAAAGGCCGATCCCAATGGTGGAGAAGGGGTCTACCGGAACAGTCGCACTGCTGTGGATGTTGTGCAAAATGATGGTGGTATCCGGCCGGAGGTATGCAAGCCAATCTTCGTTCGCACCGACCCAGACCTATATATAAGACGGTGGGCAGCGGAGAAATTACGGGACGGAAATGGAATAACTAAGTACTACATGATCAAACTCCATTACTGACCTGCTCATCGGACAAAATCCGACTACCTCTCAACGTCGGCAACTCTAGCGGAGTCAACATGCAACCATGGCCAGGGAGCGGTGGACTGTTCGAAGGATTGTCCCATAGAAGAACCTTCTCCTCGAGGACACAGGGAAGACCAACAAGCATGGCCTATTCCCAAGCCTGTTTAAGCAGCGTTTTGAAAAAGTTGGTGCAGGAAGCACCGAGTCTTGCGGCGGTGAGGACGTCGGAGTGGCGCGCGATTTCTCCCAAAGGATCGTCGTCCAAGGTCTCCCAGCCCCGAAGAGGAGGAGAACCGCCTGGCGAATCCATGGGAGCAGCAACGAACTGCCTTCTCTTTGGGGGGAGGGGAACTGGCGAGGAGGAGGTAAGAGCGTAGTAACCGCAGGGCCTCGTCCCTTCCAACTGTAGATTGTTCCTCAGCGAAGGGGTGAGGCTATTATATACTACTAGTACTAGCATTATGGAACGTTATGGGATTGCATTATATTGTAAATAATAGCACTAGTAAGAAATTTTTGGCACTAGGTAGTAGTTTTTGGCGTGGATTAAGAAATTTTGGGTATGTTTTTGCCATTTTTTGTACACGCCAACTAGTGTAAAAAAACGTCTTACATTATGTGACGGAGGAGTACGTACTCGTACTGTAGCAGTACTAGTACTACTTTTCTCAACTAGTAATGTGATGTATTGTACTTCTAGTCTAGTCTAGTATAGTGCACCTGTTTTGAACTCTTGAATCTCAGGGCCAAGGAGCTATAGTTGGAAGTGGAGGGTACTACTGTTCTCTAGAACCATCGATGTACTATCAATGCAGGGGAAGTACACCTGCATAGTGGCCTAGTGGGTACTCTCGGTGCTCTATTCAGCCGCTCCTCTCACGTAGCTGGCCTACTCAGCCGCTCCTCTCACGCACACACTAGCTGTCTGTTTATCAGCGACGGTTATTGCAGGGGCAGAACATTTGAGTTATTTGATACAGCGAGACTAGGCGTTTTGCTTCCATTTGTGGAGGTGTAATGGATCTCGTCGAACTTTGTTAGTAGTTCCTTCTTTATGAATGAGATGAAGCAAAGCTTTTGCCTCCGTTTCAAAAAAACACGTCAAGAGGAATTTCTTTTATAGTAGAGCCGATAATGGAGTGAAGTCCATGCATGCAACGCCACAAGCTTGTGACGCCCTCGATTCAATCGTACACTAATCATACACGCAAATGTGTACGATCAAGATCAAGGACTCACGGGAAGATATCACAACACAACTTTAGACACAAATTAAAATAATACAAGCTCTATATTACAAGCCAGGGGCCTCGAGGGCTCGAATACATAAGCTCGAAAACACAAGAGTCAGCGGAAGCAACAATATCTGAGTATAGACATAAGTTAGACAAGTTTGCCGTAAGAAGGCTAGCACAAAAGCATCTACGATCGAAAAGGCAAGGCCTCCTGCCTGGGAGCCTCCTAACTACTCCTGGTCATCGTCGGTCTCCACGTAGTAGTAGGCATCGGCGGTGGCATCTGGCTCCTGGGCTGCGACATCTGGTTGCATCAACCGGAAAGAAGAAGAAAGGGGGGAAAGGGGGAGCAAAGCAACCGTGAGTACTCATCCAAAGTATCGCAAGCAAGGATCTACACTACATATGCAACTTTATCAAAGGAAGGTTGTATATGTGGACTGGGCTGCAGAAATGCCAGAATAGAGAGAAGGCCTAGTCCTATCGAAGACTAGCATCTTCTGGAAACCACCATCTTGCAGCAACATGAGGGAGTAGAGTAGCATAAAGTAAAGTAGCAGTAGTGTTATCAACCTCGGCCAGAGATCCTTTCTCGACTCCCTGCGAGAAAGCAATCCCAGAGCCATACTATCCAGTTATCATCACAATCCAATTCTCATCACCATCCAGTTCTCATCACAAGTATCCAGTTCTAGTTGTATCGATCGGGATACAACTCCAAGTGTCCATTACCGTAGGACAGGCTATGGATAGATGTTTTCTTCCCTGCAGGGGTGCACCAACTTACCCACCACGCTCGATTAACTCCGGCCGGACACACTTTCCTGGGTCATGCCCGGCCTCGGCCAAACAATTCGCCGCAACCCGACCTAGGCTTAATAGAGAGGCCAGCACGCCGGACTAAACCTATGCCCCCAGGGGTCATGGGCTATCTCCCCGGGAACTCCTGCACGTTGCGTACGCGGCCGGTGAGCAGACCTAGCTACCTCCTTCAACAAGGCAGGCGCTTACGCAGTCCAACCCGGTGTGCGCCGCTCAGTCGCTGACGTCTATTAAGCTTCGGCTGATGTATACAACGCAGAACAGCCATACTATGACCACGTGATGGTTAGTGCTATCAGGCCAGAGGACCCTCGGATCAAATATCCAAATTGTAGTGGATTAGGAACGCGCGGTAACAAGCAGAGACTCATGAAAGATGTGACCCCGTTGCCCTGTCTCGAGGACTTGCGGTAAGGGCTAGGAATGCCCGGCCACGCCTCATAATTATCTCGCGGGCACCCTCCAGGTCAACCCGTCTCCACATCACTCGCAATTAAGCTCCCGCGGGTACCCCTAAGGGCCGACCCGTCTTTAGTAACATGGTTCAGTGTAAGTTCATAGTAACCATAGTAACTGTGTGTCCAAACATCAAGGGGAAAACCCGAGGAATCACCCCTGAAGAATTCCACTCGATGTAATCATCAAGGTGAACGTAAGAGGAACCACCCCCGAGGTTCACACTTGAGGGGTTGCACGATAGAGTCGTATCAGAAGTGGTTAAGGCGGAATCACCCCAGATGACCATGACCAAATAGCTACACTACAGGGTTAACATCAGAAGTACTATAGAGGTCTCACCCTCGGCACTCGATAGTAACTCTGCAGAGTCAAGCAACAAAAGGGAAAGTGATGTGCAATGCCGGGGCCTGGTCTTCGATCCCGTTGACCGGGTCTTCAATGATGAAGCAGGGGCAACAAGGACAAGGTGGGGTCACTGATGGATCACTAACCAACCTATACTAAGCAGTTTAGGAGAAGCAGGTAAGGTACAACAGCAGATACAAAAGCAGGCTATGCATCAGAATAGGAGCAAACAATAACAATAGCAAAATCTAATGCAAGCATGAGAGAATGGAATGGGCGATATCGGGATGATCAAAAGGGGGCTTGCCTGGTTGCTCTGACAAGGAGGGGTCGTCGTCGACGTAGTCGATCACCGGGGCATCATCGGCCTTAGGGTCTACCGAAGAGAAGAGGGGGAAGAAACAGGAAATATAAAGCAAACATAGCATCACAAAGCATAACATGGCAATATGATGTGCCGGGTGTGACCTAATGTATGGGTACACGATATAGGTGAAGGGGGAATTCAACCGGGAATGATTTCCTGGATTCGGACCTGTGTCAAACAGATGACCGGAGGTGGAATGTTCCAGGTTCAGATAGTTAGAGGCATCTGACAGGTAAACGGATCGCGTATTCGGATTCGTCTCGTCATTCTGAGCAACTTTCATATAGATAACATTTTCATCCAAGGTACGGTTTATTTTTTTATGAATTTTCAAAGATTAAAGCATATTCTGAAATTAATAATATTTCGAAAATAGATTAGAAATGCTAAGTGTACCCAAAAGTACACCCACCCCGCGGCTGTGTGGGGGCTGACAAAGGGCTCAGTCAACTGCCCAGTCAGCAGTTGACTGGTCAATGTTGACTGGTCAAAGGCCCCTGTGGGACCCATCTGTCATTGACTGAACAACTAAATGTTTTAGTTAATCTAATTAAATCATGGGGCCGAGCTGTTAGTGTCTATTAACTTAATTAAATTTAGTTTTTAGTTAATTAACTAATAGTGGGGGTGGGGGTCACCTGTCATTAGGCTAATTCTAAGTAAAAAAACAAAAAGAACAGGGGCTAATCCCCATCATCAGTTCGGATGAGCCCGTGCTCGTTCAGAGAAAGGCGAGACCATGGCCAAGAGCGGCCGGCCGAAGCAGTTGCGATGGGCGGGAGAGCGGGGCGCGGCCTGGCGCCGGTGCGGGGCGCACGAGATGGCCGTCGACTCGCATGAGGTAGAGGGAGGAATGGTGGGCGCGGGGGACCGGGGAGCTGCGGACGGGCGAGGCGCGGCGCGGCGGCTGCACGCGCATGCGGTGGTGGGGGAGGAGTGGCGCGGGGCGGCACAGAGGAGAGGCGTCGTGGGGGCGGTAGCGCAGGGCGAGGCTCTAAGCGGCGACGGCGGTAGCAGAAGATGGCGGAGGCGAGCGGCTGCAGCATGGTGAGCGAGGCAAGGCCAAGGCGGGAGCGGGCGAGGCGAGCGGCCGGCGGAGGCGGGCATCAGCTCGAGACAGGGGGCATGGAGAGCAGCTGCGGGGCCGGAGCAGGGCAGTGCTAGGCGGCGGGGCGATGCAGCGGTGCAGCAGACGGAGGCGCAAGCGATGTGCGCGGCAGTAGGTAGAGCAAATCGCAGCGCAGCAGCAGAAGAAGCAACGGCGGCGTACTGGGTTTATGCACGGAAAGAAGGGGTAGCAGAGGAAGGACGCGGGGTGCTCACCGCGTAGGCACAAGGAGGCCCCGTGACTGATTAGGAGCAGCAGAGGCGGCCAGTTCGAGGGCGGACGACGGTGATGCGGGCGGTCTGCGTCGGGGAAGAAGTGGTCGAGGGCGACGGTGGAGCTGCCCCGAGCTCGAGGTAGCGGTCGTAGGCGTAGTGGAGGTCGAAGGCGGAGCTCCCGGTGCGGTCCTAGGCAATGGGGTCGACGGAGGGCGCGCGGTCAAGTGCGTCCATGGAGACGGTGGGCGTTCGGGCGAGGCGAAGAAGGAGCGAGCGTGTGAGAGAGAGGGAGGAGAAATATCTGGGCAAGGGGATCTGACAAGGCCGAGAGGGGGCCGTGGCGTCCTTATCCTTTCCGGGGCGTCGTCGGTGAGGCGGGTCCGGCGGGGACGGCGCCTGTAGCGACCCAGGACAAAGGAACAGGGAGGGAGGGGTGTCCGGTGCAGGGAGTGCGCTGGATGGGCCGGCTCGGGTGGATTAGGCCCAGGGGATATGGGGCTTTTTTCCCTTTTGCCTTTTCCTTTAATCTTTTTGAAAGTGCAACTATCCCTGGGTGGTTTTGGTAATTCCTAACAACATATAGCTCATTGACCTAACATTATTCCAAGATGAATATTTTAGAAAAGCTCAATGGATGGCATGGCATGGATGAGGAAAGTGGATCCCTCAAAATTATAAGGACAAAGGATTGGCTCAAGCCTCAAGAACAAGACTCTACATTTTATATTTTAGTGATCCAAGATCACATTGAGTCCATAGGAAAAGCCAATACTATTAAGGAGGGATGAGGTGTTGCCGAATGAGCCTCTTGCTTCATGTGCTTAGTGATATGCTCCAAAATCCTCAACTACCTTTCCATATCCACATATGACCCAAACCTAAAGTCAAACTCGGCCCCACATATTCTTTCTATCCGGAGCCACCGAGTTTCACATGTCATAGCCACTGCCACAAACCCTAGCAAATCAGTTTCACCGATAGGGATCTCGGTCTCACCGAGATGGGATTGCAATTTCCCTGTTTCCCTTCGTAACGTTTCGATCCAACCGAAGTGAGCGATCGGTCCCACCGAGATTGCAATGTAAACTCACGGTTTCCCTTTCGTAACATTTCGGTCTCACCGAAAAGAGCGAATTGGTCCCACCGAGTTTACCTGACCAACTCCCTGGTTAGCTTATTACCAAAATCGGTCTCACCGAGTTTGTGTAATCGGTCACATCGAGATTACGTTATGCCCTAACCCTAACCATATCGGTCCTACCGAGTTGCATCTCAGTCCCACCGAAAATCCTAACGGTCACTAGATTCGCTGAATCGGTCTGACCGAGTTTAACGATTCAGTCCCATCGAGTTTGGCAGATTGTGTGTAACGGTTAGATTTTGTGTGGAGGCTATATATACCCCTCCACCCACTCTTCATTCATGGAGAGAGCCATCAGAAAAGATCTTCACTTCCAATACACACTTTCTGAGAGAGAACCACCTACCCTTGTGTTGAGCTCAAGATATTCCATTCCTACCATATGAATCTTGATCTCTAGCCTTCCCCAAGTTGCTTTCCACTCAAATCTTCTTTCCACCAAATCCAAATCCTGTGAGAGAGAGAGTTGAGTGTTGGGGATACTATCATTTGAAGCACAAGAACAAGGAGTTCATCATCAACACACCATTTGTTACTTCTTGGAGAGTGGTGTCTCCTAGATTGGCTAGGTGTTACTTGGGAGCCTCCGACAAGATTGTGGAGTTGAACCAAGGAGTTTGTAAGGGCAAGGAGATCACCTACTTCGTGAAGATCTACCGCTAGTGAGGCAAGTCCTTCGTGGGCGACGGCCGTGATGGAATAGACAAGGTTGCTTCTTCGTGGACCCTTCGTGGGTGGATCCCTCCATGGACTCGCGCAACCATTACCCTCCGTGGGTTGAAGTCTTCATCAACGTGGATGTACGATAGCACCACCTATTGGAACCACGCCAAAAACATCTATGTCTCCAATTGCGTTTGAATCCTCCAAACCCTTCCCTTTATATTCTTGCAAGTTGCATGCTTTACTTTCCGCTGCTCATATACTCTTTGCATGCTTGCTTGAATTGTGTGAAGATTGCTTGACATGTGCTAAGATAGCTAAAATCTGCCAAGAACTAAAATTGGGAAAAGGATAGATTTTTATTTGGTCAAGTAGTCTAATCACCCCCCCCCCCTCTAGACATACTTCCGATCCTACAAGTGGTATTAGAGCTTTGGTCTCCATTTGCTTTGATTTCCATAGCTTTTGGTGGTCATAGCCTTGGTTTCACAGCCTAGGAGAGTATGGTGTCTAGCGAGGAAAATTATCACCGTAGAGGTCCTTACGTTGATGGTACTAATTTTGCTAGTTGGAAGCATAAAATGAAAATGCATATTCTTGCACATAGCCCCACCATTTGGGCTATTGTGTGTGTTGGCTTGCAAGGTGACTTCTTTGATGGGAAAGAACCAAACCGTGAAGCTACTGTGGAAGAGTTGAAGATGCTGCAATACAACGCTCAAGCTTGTGATATTCTCTTCAACGGATTGTGCCCCAAAGAATTCAACAAAATCAGCCGTCTTGAGAATGCAAAGGAAGTTTGGGATACTTTGATTGATATGCACGAAGGTACCGACTCCGTCAAGGAATCCAAATTGGATGTGCTTCAAAGTCAACTTGACAAGTTCAAAATGAAGGATGGTGAAGGTGTCGCTGAAATGTACTCTAGGCTTCCTCTTATCACAAATGAGATTGCCGGCTTAGGGAGTGAAGAGATGACCGATAGATTCATCATCAAGAAGATCCTAAGAGCCTTGGATGGAAAATATGATACCGTGTGCACATTGATCCAAATGATGCCCAATTACAAAGATCTCAAGCCAACGGAAGTCATTGGAAGAATTGTTGCTCATGAGATGTCACTCAAGGAAAAAGAGGAACTTCACAACAAATCAAGTGGTGCTTACAAAGCCTCATGTGAAGCCCCCACATCATCAAGTGAGAAGCAAATCTTCAATGAAGAATTGAGCTTAATGGTGAAGAACTTCAACACGTTCTACAAGAGTAGAAGCAAAGATAGAAGCTCCAAGTCAAGGTCCTACAATGACAAAAGATCTTCTAGTCGAGAGCGAAACTGCTACAATTGTGGAAGACCCGGACACTATTCCAATGAGTGTATGGCTCCCTACAAAAGAAGAGAAGATTCTCCCAAGAGAAGGAGTAGAAGAGAAGAATCACCATCTAGAGAAAGAAGGAGTAGAGATGATCGTTATGAACGAAGATACTCACGGAGAAGCAAGGATTCGGAAAGAAAGGACAAGTCATCAAGGAGCTACACAAAACGAAGACATCAAGCTCATGTTGGTGAATGGGTATCCGTCTCCGACTCCGACAACCACTCCGAGAGAAGTTATCACTGCGATTCCGAATATACTCAAGATGAAGGTGTTGCCGGTCTAGCACTTGTGTCAACCAACTCCTACGACATATTTGACTCACCAAATGAAGGAGTTGGAACATGCTTCATGGCTAAAGGCCCAAAGGTATCACACCCTTAGTATGTTGATTTCAATAGTGATGAAGATGACTTGTTAGGTGATGATGATTTACTTGTTGACAACTCTAGTGATGAATACTATGATGAAACGTCAATTAATCATGCTAATCAAGATAAAACGAATGACAATGATAAGGAGAAAATTGAGTCTCTAACTAAAGAACTAAACACTCTTAAGTTAGCTCATGAAACTATCTTAGAAGATCATCGAGAACTTTTAAGAACACATGAGAAATTACGCTTTGAAAAGCTCAACCTTGAGCAAGAGCATGAGTTCTTAAAAGCAATTAATGATGATCTTCGTAAGAAAAGTTCTTATTACATTGCCAACCGTTTAATCTTATCCACTTACATGCCTCAAGTCAAGTCTAGTAACAAGAACAAGAAAGATTCTTCCTCTAGTAGTAACAATCATCATGCTAAATCCAATATTGTTGCTTCTAGTAGTTCTCTTGATTCCACTAATGATTCTCTTAGACAAGTTACACTTGAGAAATAAAATAGCCTATTGAAGGGAATTATAGAGAAAGGAGTCTACAAGAGCATTGCCGGGAGTAAGCAATTCGAGGAAATTGTACGCAAGCAAGGAAGGCACTGAAAGAATCAAGGTGTTGGTTTTGAACGAAAGTTCAATGCCAATGGAGTTGAGTGGGAAGAAGATCAATACCCCAAGACAAAGTTTGTTTCTCAACAAGAGAAGTATGATCCCACTTCTTTCAAAGGGACACAAGCTCAAGGTGATCTTCCACCACAAGACTACAAGCAAAAAGGCAAGGACAAGCTTCAAGAGGAAATTGATGCATTTGAAGAAGCTCCTAAGACCTCAATCAAGTGGATTCCCAAGACTACTTCAAGTTCCACTTCATCAAGTACAACTACAACACGAAGGATTCCCATCAAGATGGTGTGGATCCAAAATAAGAAGAACTAGAGAGTTCTTGAGGGTGACTCCTGTTGGAAATATGCCCTAGAGGCAATAATAAAAGCATTATTATTATATTTCCTTATTCATGATAATTGTCTTTATTCGTGCTATAATTGTGTTAACCGGAAATCGTAATACATGTGTGAATAACAGACAACAACATGTCCCTAGTGAGCCTCTAGTTGACTAGCTCGTTGATCGACAGATAGTCATGGTTTCCTGACTATGGACATTAGATGTCATCGATAACGGGATCACATCATTAGGAGAATGATGTGATGGACAAGACCCAATCCTAAACATAGCATAAGATCGCATAGTTCGTTTGCTAGAGTTTTCCAATGTCAAGTATCCTTTCCTTAGACCATGAGATCGTGTAACACCCGGATACCGTAGGAGTGCTTTGGGTGTGCCAAACGTCACAACGTAACTGGGTGACTATAAAGGTATGCTACGGGTATCTCTGAAAGTGTCTGTTGGGTTGACATGGATCGAGACTGGGATTTGTCACTCCGCTTGACGGAGAGGTATCACCGGGCCCTCTCGGTAATGCATCATCACAATGAGCTCAATGTGATCAAAGTGTTTGATCACGGGATCATGCATTACGGAACGAGAAAAGTGACTTGCCGGTAACGAGATTGAACGAGGTATTGGTATACCGACGATCGAATCTCGGGCAAGTAAAATACCGATTGACAAAGGGAATCGTATACGGGATTAATTGAATCCTTGACATCGTGGTTCATCCGATGAGATCATCGTGGAGTATATGGGAGCCAACATGGGTATCCAGATCCCGCTATTGGTTATTGCCCGAGAGCCGTCTCGGTCATGTCTACATGTCTCCCGAACCCGTAGGGTCTACACACTTAAGGTTCGGTGACGCTAGGGTTGTGAAGATATGTATGTGCAGTAACCCGAATGTTGTTCGGAGTCCCGGATGAGATCCCGGACGTCACGAGGAGTTCCGGAATGGTCCGGAGGTAAAGAATTATATATAGGAAGTGCTATTTTGGCCATCGGGACAAGTTTCGGTGTTATCGGTATTGTACCGGGACCACCGGAGGGGTCCCAGGGGTCCACCAGGTGGGGCCACCTGCCTTGGTGGGCCACATGGGCCTTAGGGGGTGTGCCTTGGCCTGCTTGGGCCAAGGGGAACCAGCCCCAAGGGCCCATGCGCCAAGGAGGCTTGGAGAGGGAGAGTCCAAAAGGGGGAAGGCACCTCCGAGGTGCCTTGGGGAGGATGGACTCCTCCCCCCCTTTGGCCGCACCCCTTCCTTGGAGGAAGGGGCAAGGCTGCGCCCTCCCCCCCCTCTAATGCACCTATATAAAGGGGGGCAGGGGAGGGGGGCTGCTCACGAATTGCCCTGGCTCCTCCCTCCTCCCTGCAACACCTCCTCCTCCTCCCGTAGTTGCTTAGCGAAGCCCTGCCGGAGTTCTGCTGCATCCACCACCACACCGTCGTGCTGGATCTTCCTCAACCTCTCCTTCCCCCTTGCTGGATCAAGAAGGAGGAGACGTCTCCCGTCCCGTACGTGTGTTGAACGCGGAGGTGCCGTCCGTTCGGCACTAGATCATCGGTGAATTGGATCACGGCAAGTACGACTACCTCATCCACGTTCACTCGAACGCTTCCGTTGTGATCTACAAAGTGGTATGTAGATGCTATCTAATCTGAATACTCGTTGCTAGATGAACTAATAGATGGATCTTGGTGAAACCGTAGGAAAAATTTTAATTTTCTGCAACGTTCCCCAACAGTGGCATCAGAGCCAGGTCTATGCATAGTTCTTCTTGTGCGAGTAGAACACAATTTGTTGTGGGCGTAGATGTTGTCAATTCTTCTTGCCGTTACTAGTCAATCTTGATTCAGCGGTATTGTGGGATGAAGCGGCCTGGACCAACCTTACACGTACGCTTACTTGAGACCGGTTCCACCGACTAACATGCACTAGTTGCATAAGGTGGCTGGCGGGTGTCTGTCTCTCCTACTTTAGTTGGATCGGATTCGATGAACAGGGTCCTTATGAAGGGTAAATAGATATTGACAAATCACGTTGTGGTTTGAACGTAGGTAAGAAAACGTTCTTGCTAGAACCCTAATTCAGCCACGTAAAACTTGCAACAACAATTAGAGGACGTCTAACTTGTTTTTGCAGCAAGTGCTTTGTGATATGATATGGCCAAAGTTGTGATGTATGATGAATGATCTATATGTGATGTATGAGATGTTCATGCTATTGTAATAGGAATCACGACTTGCATGTCGATGAGTATGACAACCGGCAGGAGCCATAGGAGTTGTCTTTATTTTTTTTGTATGACCTGCGTGTCATTGAGAATCGCTATGTAAATTACTTTACTTTATTGCTAAACGCGTTAGCCATAGTAGTAGAAGTAATAGTTGGCGAGCAACTTCATGGAGACACGATGATGAAGATCATGATGATGAAGATCATGGTGTCAAGCCGGTGACAAGATGATCATGGAGCCCCAAGATGGAGATCGGTGGAGCTATGTGATATTGGCCATATCATGTCACGTTTATTATTTGATTGCATGTGATGTTTATCATGTTTTGCATCTTGTTTACTTAGAACGACGGTAGTAAATAAGATGATCCCTCATAATAATTTCAAGAAAGTGTTCTCCCTAACTGTGCACCGTTGCTAAGGTTCGTCGTTCCGAAGCACCACATGATGATCGGGTGTGATAGGTCCTTACGTTCGCATACAACGGGTGTAAGACAGATTTACACACGCAAAACACTTAGGTTGACTTGACGAGCCTAGCATGTACAGACATGGCCTTGGAACACAGAAGACCGAAAGGTCGAGCATGAGTCGTATAGAAGATACGATCAACATGAAGATGTTCACCGATGTTGGCTAGTCCGTCTCACGTGATGATCGAACACGGCCTAGTTGACTCGGATCATGTAATACTTAGATGACTAGAAGAGGGATGTCTATCTAAGTGGGAGTTCATTAAATAATTTGATTAAATGAACTTTATTATCATGAACTTAGTCTAAATATTTACAATATGTCTTGTAGATCAAATGGCCAACGTAGTCCTCAATTTCAACGCGTTCCTAGAGAAAACCAAGCTGAAAGACGATGGTAGCAACTATACGGACTGGGTCCGGAACCTGAGGATTATCCTCATAGCTACCAAGAAAGATTATGTCCTAAGAGCACCGCTGGGTGACACACCTATTCTCCCTGCAGAACAAGACGTTATGAACGCTTGGCAGTCATGCTGCGATGATTACTCCCTCATTCAGTGCGGCATGCTTTACAGCTTAGAGCCGGGACTCCAAAAGCGTTTTGAGAGACATGGAGCATATGAGATGTTCGAAGAGCTGAAAATGGTTTTCCAAGCTCATGCCCGGGTCGAGAGATATGAAGTCTCCGACAAATTCTTTAGCTGTAAGATGGAGGAAAATAGTTCTGTCAGTGAACACATACTCAAAATGTCTGGGTTGCACAACCGCATAACTCAACTGGAAGTTAATCTCCCGGATGAAGCGGTCATTGACAGAATCCTCCAGTCGCTTCCACCTAGCTACAAGAGCTTTGTGATGAACTACAATATGCAGGGGATGGTAAAGACCATTCCTGAGGTATATGCTATGCTGAAATCAGCAGAGGTAGAAATCAAGAAGGAGCATCAAGTGTTGATGGTGAATAAAACCACTAAGTTCAAGAAGGGCAAGGGTAAAAAGAACTTCAAGAAGGACGGCAAGGAAGTTGCCGCGCCCGGTAAACAAGTTGCCGGGAAGAAGCCAAAGAATGGACCCAAGCCCGAAACTGAGTGCTTTTATTGCAAGGGAAGTGGTCACTGGAAGCGGAACTGCCCCAAATACTTAGCGGACAAGAAGGCCGGCAAAACCAAAGGTATATGTGATATACATGTAATTGATGTGTACCTAACCAGTACTCGTAGTAGCTCTTGGGTATTTGATACCGGTGCAGTTGCTCACATTTGTAACTCAAAGCAGGAGCTGCGGAATAAACGGAGACTGCCGAAGGACGAGGTGACGATGCGCGTCGGGAATGGTTCCAAGGTCGATGTGATCGCCGTCGGCACGCTGCCTCTACATTTACCTACGGGATTAGTTTTAAACCTCAATAATTGTTATTTAGTGCCAAGTTTGAGCATGAACATTGTATCTGGATCTCGCTTAATTCGAGATGGCTACTCATTTAAATCAGAGAATAATGGTTGTTCCATTTATATGAGAGATATGTTTTATGGTCATGCTTCGATGGTTAATGGTTTATTCTTAATGAATCTCATACGTGATGATACACATATTCATAGTGTGAGTACCAAAAGGGTTAAAGTTGATAACAATAGTCCCACATATTTGTGGCGCTGCCGCCATGGTCACATAGGTGTCAAACGCATGAAGAAGCTCCATACAGATGGACTTTTAGAGTCTCTTGATTATGAATCATTTGACACGTGCGAACCATGCCTCATGGGTAAAATGACCAAGACTCCGTTCTCAGGAACAATGGAGCGAGCAACCAACTTATTGGAAATCATACATACCGATGTGTGCGGTCCAATGAGTGTTGAGGCTCGCGGTGGCTATCGTTATGTTCTCACCCTCACTGATGACTTGAGTAGATATGGATATGTCTACTTAATGAAACACAAGTCTGAGACCTTCGAAAGGTTCAACGAATTTCAGAGTGAGGTTGAAAATCAACGTGATAGAAAGATCAAGTTTCTACGATCAGATCGTGGAGGAGAATACTTGAGTCACGAATTTGGCACACACTTAAGAAAATGTGGAATAGTTTCACAACTCACGCCGCCTGGAACACCTCAGCGTAATGGTGTGTCCGAACATCGTAATCGCACTCTATTAGATATGGTGCGATCTATGATGTCTCTTACCGACTTACCGCTATCTTCTTGGGGCTATGCTTTAGAGACTGCCGCATTCACTTTAAATAGGGCTCCGTCGAAATCCGTTGAGACGACACCGTATGAATTATGGTTTGGGAAGAAACCTAAGCTGTCGTTTCTAAAAGTTTGGGGATGCGATGCTTATGTCAAGAAACTTCAACCTGAAAAGCTCGAACCCAAATCGGAAAAATGCGTCTTCATAGGATACCCTAAAGAAACTGTTGGGTATATCTTCTACCACAGATCCAAAGGCAAGATCTTTGTTGCCAAGAATGGATCCTTTCTAGAGAAGGAGTTTCTCTTGAAAGAAGTAAGTGGGAGGAAAGTAGAACTTGATGAAGTGTTGCCTCTTGAACCGGAAAATGGCGAAACTCAAGAAATCGTTCCTGAGGTGCCTGCACCGACAAGAGAGGAAATTAATGATGATGATCAAGATGCTTCTGATCAAGCTGCTACTGAAATTCGAAGGTCCACAAGGACACGTTCCGCACCAGAGTGGTACGGCAACCCTGTCTTGGAAATCATGTTGTTAGACAACGGTGAACCTTCGAACTATGAGGAAGCAATGGCGGGCCCGGATTCTGACAAATGGCTGGAAGCCATGAAATCCGAGATAGGATCCATGTATGAAAACGAAGTATGGACTTTGACTGACTTGCCCGTTGAACGGCGAGCCATAGAAAATAAATGGATCTTTAAGAAGAAGACAGACGCGGATGGTAATGTGACCATCTATAAAGCTCGGCTTGTCGCTAAGGGTTATCGACAAGTTCAAGGGATTGACTACGATGAGACTTTCTCACCGGTAGCGAAGCTGAAGTCCGTCCGAATCATGTTAGCAATTGCCGCATACTATGATTATGAGATATGGCAAATGGACGTCAAAACGGCATTCCTTAATGGTTTCCTTAAGGAAGAATTGTATATGATGCAGCCGGAAGGTATTGTCGATCCTAAGAATGCTGACAAGGTGTGCAAGCTCCAACGCTCGATTTATGGGCTGGTGCAAGCATCTCGGAGTTGGAACATTCGCTTTGATGAGATGATCAAAGCGTTTGGGTTTACACAGACTTATGGAGAAGCCTGTGTTTACAAGAAAGTGAGTGGGAGCTCTGTAGCATTTCTCATATTATATGTAGACGACATACTTGTGATGGGAAATGATATAGAACTCTTGGACAGCAT
Organism: Aegilops umbellulata; assembly: GCA_032464435.1. NCBI lineage: Eukaryota > Viridiplantae > Streptophyta > Magnoliopsida > Poales > Poaceae > Aegilops > Aegilops umbellulata. The sequence continues at coordinate 91,461,804 of CP136058.1, forward strand.
TAAGGCCTACTTGAATAAAAGTTTTTCAATGAAGGACCTTGGAGAAGTTGCTTATATATTAGGCATCAAGATCTATAGAGATAGATCGAGACGCCTCATAGGTCTTTCACAAAGCACATACCTTGATAAAATATTGAAGAAGTTCAATATGGATCAATCTAAGAAAGGGTTCTTACCTGTGTTACAAGGTGTGAAATTGAGCTCAGCTCAATGTCCGACCACGGCAGAAGATATAGAAGAGATGAGTGTCATCCCCTATGCCTCAGCCATAGGTTCTATTATGTATGCCATGCTGTGTACCAGACCCGATGTAAACTTTGCCGTAAGTTTGGTAGGAAGATACCAAAGTAATCCCGGCAAGGAACACTGGACAGCGGTCAAGAATATCCTGAAGTACCTGAAAAGGACCAAGGAAATGTTTCTCGTTTATGGAGGTGACGAAGAGCTCGTCGTAAAAGGTTACGTCGACGCTAGCTTCGACACAGATCTGGATGACTCTAAGTCACAAACCGGATACGTGTATATTTTGAATGGTGGGGCAGTAAGCTGGTGCAGTTGCAAGCAAAGCGTCGTGGCGGGATCTACATGTGAAGCGGAGTACATGGCAGCCTCGGAGGCAGCACATGAAGCAATTTGGGTGAAGGAGTTCATCACCCACCTCGGAGTCATACCCAATGCGTCGGGGCCAATCAAGCTCTTCTGTGACAACACTGGAGCTATTGCACTTGCAAAGGAGCCCAGGTTTCACAAGAAGACTAGGCACATCAAGCGTCGCTTCAACTCCATTCGTGAAAATGTTCAAGATGGAGACATAGAAATTTGTAAAGTGCACACGGATCTGAATGTCGCAGATCCGTTGACTAAACCTCTCCCTAAGGCAAAACATGATCAGCACCAGAACTCTATGGGTGTTCGATTCATCACAATGTAACTAGATTATTGACTCTAGTGCAAGTGGGAGACTGTTGGAAATATGCCCTAGAGGCAATAATAAAAGCATTATTATTATATTTCCTTATTCATGATAATTGTCTTTATTCGTGCTATAATTATGTTAACCGGAAATCGTAATACATGTGTGAATAACAGACAACAACATGTCCCTAGTGAGCCTCTAGTTGACTAGCTCGTTGATCGATAGATAGTCATGGTTTCCTGACTATGGACATTAGATGTCATCGATAACGGGATCACATCATTAGGAGAATGATGTGATGGACAAGACCCAATCCTAAACATAGCATAAGATCGCATAGTTCGTTTGCTAGAGTTTTCCAATGTCAAGTATCCTTTCCTTAGACCATGAGATCGTGTAACACCCGGATACCGTAGGAGTGCTTTGGGTGTGCCAAACGTCACAACGTAACTGGGTGACTATAAAGGTATGCTATGGGTATCTCTGAAAGTGTCTGTTGGGTTGACATGGATCGAGACTGGGATTTGTCACTCCGCTTGACGGAGAGGTATCACCGGGCCCTCTCGGTAATGCATCATCACAATGAGCTCAATGTGATCAAAGTGTTTGATCACGGGATCATGCATTACGGAACGATAAAAGTGACTTGCCGGTAACGAGATTGAACGAGGTATTGGTATACCGACGATCGAATCTCGGGCAAGTAAAATACCGATTGACAAAGGGAATCGTATACGGGATTAATTGAATCCTTGACATCGTGGTTCATCCGATGAGATCATCGTGGAGTATGTGGGAGCCAACATGGGTATCCAGATCCCGCTGTTGGTTATTGCCCGAGAGCTGTCTCGGTCATGTCTACATGTCTCCCGAACCCGTAGGGTCTACACACTTAAGGTTCGGTGACGCTAGGGTTGTGAAGATATGTATGTGCAGTAACCCGAATGTTGTTCGGAGTCCCGGATGAGATCCCGGACGTCACGAGGAGTTCCGGAATGGTCCGGAGGTAAAGAATTATATATAGGAAGTGCTATTTTGGCCATCGGGACAAGTTTCGGTGTTATCGGTATTGTACCGGGACCACCGGAGGGGTCCCGGGGGTCTACCAGGTGGGCCCACCTGCCTTGGTTGGCCACATGGGCCTTAGGGGGTGCGCCTTGGCCTGCTTGGGCCAAGGGGAACCAGCCCCAAGGGCCCATGCGCCAAGGAGGCTTGGAGAGGGAGAGTCCAAAAGGGGGAAGGCACCTCCGAGGTGCCTTGGGGAGGATGGACTCCTCCCCCCCTTTGGCCGCACCCCTTCCTTGGAGGAAGGGGCAAGGCTGCGCCCTCCCCCCCTCTAATGCACTTATATAAAGGGGGGCAGGGGAGGGGGGCTGCGCACGAATTGCCCTGGCTCCTCCCTCCTCCCTGCAACACCTCCTCCTCCTCCCGTAGTTGCTTAGCGAAGCCCTGCCGGAGTTCTGCTGCATCCACCACCACACCGTCGTGCTGGATCTTCCTCAACCTCTCCTTCCCCCTTGCTGGATCAAGAAGGAGGAGACGTCTCCCGTCCCGTACGTGTGTTGAACGCGGAGGTGCCATCCGTTTGGTACTAGATCATCGGTGAATTGGATCACGGCAAGTACGACTACCTCATCCACGTTCACTCGAACGCTTCCGTTGCGATCTACAAAGTGGTATGTAGATGCTATCTAATCTGAATACTCGTTGCTAGATGAACTCATAGATGGATCTTGGTGAAACCGTAGGAAAAATTTTAATTTTCTGCAACGTTCCCCAACAACTCCGCCAACATACTTCACTCTTATCACTTTGGCAAGAACAAGTGCAATCAACTTCCACATCTTGCACTAGTTCAAGGAGTCACAAACCCTCTTGTTGGTAAGTCAAGGGACAAGGTAACCTAAAAACTTTCATAGACATCATCTTATGTGTGCATCACTCTATGTCTATGGATATCCTTGTTTGTTCCTTGTGGGACTAACCCATGTAGGTATTGAAAGTGCAATTCACTCCAATGGATAGCTCCAAGTGATCTACATCAACATTGAGCATCCACATCTTCAACATCTACATGAAGTCATCATCGACAAAACCCAAGGTTAGTTCATCCCTCTTAGGGGGGATATCATATCTAGGGGGAGCTTTACTCTAAGAATTGAGCTAAAGCAACTCTAATGATGTGAACACAACAATGCTTTATGTAAAAGTGGTAACCCCACTTGTGCTTAAACAATGAGTATGACCTATGATCAAATGTTCTCATTTGACTCCTAAGTCAATATACTCATATATAGATGACCTAGTCATCGCCAATTGCTTGATAGATGCTAGAATTGGTTGTGCATGCTTTGCCACATATTTCAATTGCCATTTTATTGTGTGAGCATGTTGAGAGCACATTTTACTCATTCGAGGACATCCACTTGTTGTTTTGATTGATTGGTTTTTCTTTTCCTTGCCAAGTGGATGGACAAGAATGCCTAAGAACCTTCTCTAGCTATCTATGCTTTTCTCGTCTCAAACTCTATTCATGCTACATCACAAAATTTGATCAAGTCAAATTCAAACCACTCTGTGTGAGGAGCACTCGGAGTTCCCGATTTGTCATAGACTTAAACTTCCAAAACTTCTTTGTGCTTTTCGGTCTGACCGATTCCTCCATTTCGGTCATACCGAGATCACTAAGTCGATCTAGGTTTTCACCTCGGTGCAACCGATTTGAACTTTTCGGTCACACCGAGTTGCTATAACTGTCAACAGTTATGCATCTCGGTGCCACCGAGTTGTTCCAATCGGTCACACCGACAGGGTCGGGCTATATATACTCACGGGCAAAATTTTGGAGATTTCTCCGAAACCTCTTCGCCCACGCATACCTCGCTCTGCCTCCTGGGTCTCCGGATTGTCCTCCTCATCGCCAGCCGCCTCCAGTCGCTGGTCTCCGCCTCCATCAACGGAATTCGTCTCCGCCGTTGCCGCCGTCGCGAGTCCGCCGCCGAACTAGGGTATGGACTCGATCACAGTGCTATTCCCCGTCCAATTCCTAGCACATTGTGTTCTTTATGATTCTTGCTACGATTGAAACAGTCCTATCCAGTCAAAACAATCCTTAGAATAGTTGAGATTCGAAAATTTAGGTTTAGGTTTCCGCCGAAACCATCTCGAACCCACCGGGTTGCGGAACTTGGTTCCACCGATTCGGCCACGGCCATTGCACATGTGGTTCTCAGTCTGACCGAGAATTACAAATCGGTGAGACCGAGTTCAGGACTTTGTGAAACCCTAGCAGTCTCGGTGCCACCGAACTGTGACTCGGTCTGACCGAGTTCACTAGTTTTGGTTCCAAAAGCTGCTTCGGTATCACCGAGTTTGCAAATCGGTTGATCCGAAATGCTTTCTGTGGAAAGCTAAAACTAAGTTTTTGACTCATTCTTTTGCAAAAATCTCTGCATTTTGTGATGCTCATCCACTCTATCTCATCTATAATCTATTCACAGTGTCAGCAGTCAGAGTTTGCAACATGTCTGATCAGAGTGATAGCCAGAACAGATCTGAGGAGCAGGTTCATTTGAGTGAGGGCACTAGTCCCTCTAGCAGTTCTGATGAGGGTAGCAGGAGCACCCCAACCAATCTGCCTAAAGCTGCCACTAGATCAAGCAAGAAGAGAACTTCTAAGTCAGAAGATGAGGATTATGTGGCAGAAGAGGAAGCCACATCCAAGAAGAAGGTGCTCAAGAAAGAGTATGGCTCAGCTGCAGCCATCAAGCCTGGAATGCTAAAAAAGGCACCTGCAAGAAGAGTTCCCACTTCTAAGCCTAGGAAGGCTGTAACTGAAGAAACCATGAAACTTGTCATGGAATCTGAAGAGGAAGCAAGTGGCCAGGATAAGAAGAAGAAGAGAGTCAGAACTACAACTGCCAGAGTTATTGGTAAACCCTCCATGAGGAGAGACTCAGATGAAGAAGAGGAAGAAGAGGTTGCTGCACCAGCACCAAAGGCACAGAAACTTATGGGTGATGCCATAAGGTCAGGGGCTACTGCATCCAAGCCCAAGGAAACACCCAAAGCTGCATCTAAGCCCAAGAGTGCACCAAAGAGAAATACCAGGAACATATCTGCTACTGAAAAGAACAAGGCCCCAGTGCCTAACATTGCTGAAGAAGAAGAAGGTCAAGTGCTCAGGAAACTTAAGCCCATGATCCCAAACCACAATGATGCTCATCCTGTGGCTGAGGACATGAAAACTAGAAGAGATTCAGGGCTGAAGAAGTGTAGAGAAGCAGATCCATATGCTTCAAGGAGAAGAACTGCTGTGGATTACATGTTTCATACCAAGGAAAAGCAGGATTTCTATGAGACAGTGCTGCTTGATAAGAAGCCCATAGTATGCGACATGAGATGGGTTGATTGGGAGTACATCAAGGAGAACGAAGAACACTATCCTGGAGTGTATGACAGCTTCAAGGGTTGTGGAGTTGCAGACTTTGTTGGGCAGAAGCTCACAAAGTGGAATGAGGAGCTTATCATGCAATTCTACTCCACAGCACACTTCTACCAGATGGCGGGATAGTGTGGATGTCAGAAGGAACTAGATATCAGTCAACAGTTGCTGAATGGGCACAGCTCATTAATGCCCCAGAAGAGTAGGAAGATGACTTGGACATCTATGCCAAGAAGAAGATGGATCACAATTCCATGTCCAATATGTACAAGGAGATTCCAAACAAAGCACTTGACACATTCAAGTTTGGCTCAGTACATTTCCTTCTATCAGGGCTGCCCACCATCAACTGGATTCTGAGGCATACTCTATTGCCCAGGTCAGGTGATCACAAGATGATCCGAGGCCATGCAATTAACATGCTCCACATATTTGATGTGCCACAAAAATTCAAGGTGATGAGTCTCATGGTAGAAACCATTAAGAGGACAGCAGCTGGTCAGAAGAGGAGATGTGGATATGCCCCACAAATTCAAGAGCTAATAAACTCAAAGATGGACACACGCACATACCTGCTGGACAAGGAACACCTGCCCATTCATCCAGACTTTGAAGACAATCAGGTTGTCATGAACAAGGATGAACCATCATCTGCACATGCTCAAGCAAAGAAGGAGAAGGCAAAGATGGAGAAAGCTGCCAAGATGCCAACTCAAGAGGAGGCATCTGAGTATTTCTTGAAGAACAAGCAGGAGCAGCTCAGTTACCTGATAGCATCCACTCTGAGAATTGAGAAAGGATTGGCCACCCTGACTCAAAACCAAGAGAGCTTGGAAAGAATCATGGAACAAAAGTTCTATGACCTAGATGTGAAGGTGACACAGATTCAGTCTGTCGTGGAACAATTACAAGATGATATGCAGGAGAGGAAGGGCAAGACCACAACAGATGCATTTGCCAGGGTGCCCAGAGCTCAGAGATCATCTGCAGTGCCAGTTCCTGACACCAGAGCCACCACTTCTGCACCAGCTACAGCTTCAGTTCCACCAGCTCCAGCTCCTACCCTAGCAGCTCCATCTACTTCAACTGAAGCCTTCGTCCTTGGCGTTATCCGGTCTCCACCACTTGAAGACCAAGCATGAGAGTCGTTAGTACTATGCATTTTCTATGAACTTTTTGGTAACTTGTTGCCAAAGGGGGAGAAAAATGTATAGATCATAGGCTTCGAGAGAGAGAGAGAGTTTGCATTTGTTCTCTCTTGTCTTTTGGTTGAAACTTTATTTGCTTTTGAGTGCTTGAGATACTATGCCGTAATCTGTGAGACATTGATAATCATGTGTTTGATCATAAGCTACACTTAATGCTTGTTGGATATCATTATCAGTTTATTCCTATTTTGATCATTCACCATGCTTGGTGATGAGTGCATGTATTTTACTCTTATCATTTTGAGCGCTCCACCAAGATATATGTGACATGGAAGAGTAACCCATAATTCTAACAATTTGTGCATTTGCAGTCCAAAGCAAATCTTAAAATATGCAAAAATTTAGGGGGAGCTCTTACTTATCACATACTTCTCAAAGCGACGATATATTCCATTCTTATTATCATTTGTCGAAGCTTTGATCTGTATGTTGTCATCAATTACCAAAAAGGGGGAGATTGAAAGTGCATCTATCCCTGGGTGGTTTTGGTAATTCCTAACAACATATAGCTCATTGAGCTAACATTATTCCAAGATGAATATTTCAGAAAAGCTCAATGGATGGCATGGCGTGTGAGAGAGAGGGAGGAGAAATATCTGGGCAAGGGGATCTGACGAGGCCGAGAGGGGGCCGTGGCGTCCTTATCCTTTCCGGGGCGTCGCCGGTGAGGCGGGTCCGGCGGGGACGGCGCCTGTAGCGACCCAGGACAGAGGAACAGGGAGGGAGGGGTGTCCGGTGCAGGGAGTGCGCTGGATGGGCCGGCTCGGGTGGATTAGGCCCAGGGGATATGGGGCTTTTTTTCCCTTTTGCCTTTTCCTTTAATCTTTTTGAAAGTGCAACTATCCCTGGGTGGTTTTGGTAATTCCTAACAACATATAGCTCATTGACCTAACATTATTCCAAGATGAATATTTCAGAAAAGCTCAATGGATGGCATGGCATGGATGAGGAAAGTGGATCCCTCAAAATTATAAGGACAAAGGATTGGCTCAAGCCTCAAGAACAAGACTCTACATTTTATATTTTAGTGATCCAAGATCACATTGAGTCCATAGGAAAAGCCAATACTATTAAGGAGGGATGAGGTGTTGCCGAATGAGCCTCTTGCTTCATGTGCTTAGTGATATGCTCCAAAATCCTCAACTACCTTTCCATATCCACATATGACCCAAACCTAAAGTCAAACTCGGCCCCACATATTCTTTCTATCCGGAGCCACCGAGTTTCACATGTCATAGCCAGTGCCACAAACCCTAGCAAATCAGTTTCACCGATAGGGATCTCGGTCTCACCGAGATGGGATTGCAATTTCCCTGTTTCCCTTCGTAACGTTTCGGTCCAACCGAAGTGAGCGATCGGTCCCACCGAGATTGCAATGTAAACTCACGGTTTCCCTTTCGTAACATTTCGGTCTCACCGAAAAGAGCGAATTGGTCCCACCGAGTTTACCTGACCAACTCCCTGGTTAGCTTATTACCAAAATCGGTCTCACCGAGTTTGTGTAATCGGTCACATCGAGATTACGTTATGCCCTAACCCTAACCATATCGGTCCTACCGAGTTGCATCTCAGTCCCACCGAAAATCCTAACGGTCACTAGATTCGCTGAATCGGTCTGACCGAGTTTAACGATTCAGTCCCACCGAGTTTGGCAGATTGTGTGTAACGGTTAGATTTTGTGTGGAGGCTATATATACCCCTCCACCCACTCTTCATTCATGGAGAGAGCCATCAGAAAAGATCTTCACTTCCAATACACACTTTCTGAGAGAGAACCACCTACCCTTGTGTTGAGCTCAAGATATTCCATTCCTACCATATGAATCTTGATCTCTAGCCTTCCCCAAGTTGCTTTCCACTCAAATCTTCTTTCCACCAAATCCAAATCCTGTGTGAGAGAGAGTTGAGTGTTGGGGATACTATCATTTGAAGCACAAGAACAAGGAGTTCATCATCAACACACCATTTGTTACTTCTTGGAGAGTGGTGTCTCCTAGATTGGCTAGGTGTTACTTGGGAGCCTCCGACAAGATTGTGGAGTTGAACCAAGGAGTTTGTAAGGGCAAGGAGATCGCCTACTTCGTGAAGATCTACCGCTAGTGAGGCAAGTCCTTCGTGGGTGACGGCCGTGATGGAATAGACAAGGTTGCTTCTTCGTGGACCCTTCGTGGGTGGAGCCCTCCATGGACTCGCGCAACCGTTACCCTCCGTGGGTTGAAGTCTTCATCAACGTGGATGTACGATAGCACCACCTATTGGAACCACGCCAAAAACATCTATGTCTCCAATTGCGTTTGAATCCTCCAAACCCTTCCCTTTATATTCTTGCAAGTTGCATGCTTTACTTTCCGCTGCTCATATACTCTTTGCATGCTTGCTTGAATTGTGTGAAGATTGCTTGACATGTGCTAAGATAGCTAAAATCTGCCAAGAACTAAAATTGGGAAAAGGATAGATTTTTATTTGGTCAAGTAGTCTAATCACCCCCCCCCTCTAGACATACTTCCGATCCTACAAGTGGTATTAGAGCTTTGGTCTCCATTTGCTTTGATTTCCATAGCTTTTGGTGGTCATAGCCTTGGTTTCACAGCCTAGGAGAGTATGGTGTCTAGCGAGGAAAATTATCACCGTAGAGGTCCTTACGTTGATGGTACTAATTTTGCTAGTTGGAAGCATAAAATGAAAATGCATATTCTTGCACATAACCCCACTGTTTGGGCTATTGTGTGTGTTGGCTTGCAAGGTGACTTCTTTGATGGGAAAGAACCAAACCGTGAAGCTACTGTGGAAGAGTTGAAGATGCTGCAATACAACGCTCAAGCTTGTGATATTCTCTTCAACGGATTGTGCCCCAAAGAATTCAACAAAATCAGCCGTCTTGAGAATGCAAAGGAAGTTTGGGATACTTTGATTGATATGCACGAAGGTACCGACTCCGTCAAGGAATCCAAATTGGATGTGCTTCAAAGTCAACTTGACAAGTTCAAAATGAAGGATGGTGAAGGTGTCGCTGAAATGTACTCTAGGCTTGCTCTTATCACAAATGAGATTGCCGGCTTAGGGAGTGAAGAGATGACCGATAGATTCATCATCAAGAAGATCCTAAGAGCCTTGGATGGAAAATATGATACCGTGTGCACATTGATCCAAATGATGCCCAATTACAAAGATCTCAAGCCAACGGAAGTCATTGGAAGAATTGTTGCTCATGAGATGTCACTCAAGGAAAAAGAGGAACTTCACAACAAATCAAGTGGTGCTTACAAAGCCTCATGTGAAGCCCCCACATCATCAAGTGAGAAGCAAATCTTCAATGAAGAATTGAGCTTAATGGTGAATAACTTCAACAAGTTCTACAAGAGTAGAAGCAAAGATAGAAGCTCCAAGTCAAGGTCCTACAATGACAAAAGATCTTCTAGTCGAGAGCGAAACTGCTACAATTGTGGAAGACCCGGACACTATTCCAATGAGTGTACGGCTCCCTACAAAAGAAGAGAAGATTCTCCCAAGAGAAGGAGTAGAAGAGAAGAATCACCATCTAGAGAAAGAAGGAGTAGAGATGATCGTTATGAACGAAGATACTCACGGAGAAGCAAGGATTCAGAAAGAAAGGACAAGTCATCAAGGAGCTACACAAAACGAAGACATCAAGCTCATGTTGGTGAATGGGTATCCGGCTCCGACTCCGACAACCACTCCGAGAGAAGTTATCACTGCGATTCCGAATATACTCAAGATGAAGGTGTTGCCGGTCTAGCACTTGTGTCAACCAACTCCTATGACATATTTGACTCACCAAATGAAGGAGTTGGAACATGCTTCATGGCTAAAGGCCCAAAGGTATCACACCCTTAGTATGTTGATTTCAATAGTGATGAAGATGACTTGTTAGGTGATGATGATTTACTTGTTGACAACTCTAGTGATGAATACTATGATGAAACGTCAATTAATCATGCTAATCAAGATAAAACGAATGACAATGATAAGGAGAAAATTTAGTCTCTAACTAAAGAACTAAACACTCTTAAGTTAGCTCATGAAACTATCTTAGAAGATCATCGAGAACTTTTAAGAACACATGAGAAATTACGCTTTGAAAAGCTCAACCTTGAGCAAGAGCATGAGTTCTTAAAAGCAATTAATGATGATCTTCGTAAGAAAAGTTCTTATTACATTGCCAACCGTTTAATCTTATCCACTTACATGCCTCAAGTCAAGTCTAGTAACAAGAACAAGAAAGATTCTTCCTCTAGTAGTAACAATCATCATGCTAAATCCAATATTGTTGCTTCTAGTAGTTCTCTTGATTCCACTAATGATTCTCTTAGACAAGTTACACTTGAGAAATAAAATAGCCTATTGAAGGGAATTATAGAGAAAGGAGTCTACAAGAGCATTGCCGGGAGTAAGCAATTCGAGGAAATTGTACGCAAGCAAGGAAGGCACTGAAAGAATCAAGGTGTTGGTTTTGAACGAAAGTTCAATGCCAATGGAGTTGAGTGGGAAGAAGATCAATACCCCAAGACAAAGTTTGTTTCTCAACAAGAGAAGTATGATCCCACTTCTTTCAAAGGGACACAAGCTCAAGGTGATCTTCCACCACAAGACTACAAGCAAAAAGGCAAGGACAAGCTTCAAGAGGAAATTGATGCATTTGAAGAAGCTCCTAAGACCTCAATCAAGTGGATTCCCAAGACTACTTCAAGTTCCACTTCATCAAGTACAACTACAACACGAAGGATTCCCATCAAGATGGTGTGGATCCAAAATAAGAAGAACTAGAGAGTTCTTGAGGGTGACTCCTGTTGGAAATATGCCCTAGAGGCAATAATAAAAGCATTATTATTATATTTCCTTATTCATGATAATTGTCTTTATTCGTGCTATAATTGTGTTAACCGGAAATCGTAATACATGTGTGAATAACAGACAACAACATGTCCCTAGTGAGCCTCTAGTTGACTAGCTCGTTGATCGACAGATAGTCATGGTTTCCTGACTATGGACATTAGATGTCATCGATAACGGGATCACATCATTAGGAGAATGATGTGATGGACAAGACCCAATCCTAAACATAGCATAAGATCGCATAGTTCGTTTGCTAGAGTTTTCCAATGTCAAGTATCCTTTCCTTAGACCATGAGATCGTGTAACACCCGGATACCGTAGGAATGCTTTGGGTGTGCCAAACGTCACAACGTAACTGGGTGACTATAAAGGTATGCTATGGGTATCTCTGAAAGTGTCTGTTGGGTTGACATGGATCGAGACTGGGATTTGTCACTCCGCTTGACGGAGAGGTATCACCGGGCCCTCTCGGTAATGCATCATCACAATGAGCTCAATGTGATCAAAGTGTTTGATCACGGGATCATGCATTACGGAACGAGAAAAGTGACTTGCCGGTAACGAGATTGAACGAGGTATTGGTATACCGACGATCGAATCTCGGGCAAGTAAAATACCGATTGACAAAGGGAAGCGTATACGGGATTAATTGAATCCTTGACATCATGGTTCATCCGATGAGATCATCGTGGAGTATGTGGGAGCCAACATGGGTATCCAGATCCCGCTATTGGTTATTGCCCGAGAGCCGTCTCGGTCATGTCTACATGTCTCCCGAACCCGTAGGGTCTACACACTTAAGGTTCGGTGACGCTAGGGTTGTGAAGATATGTATGTGCAGTAACCCGAATGTTGTTCGGAGTCCCGGATGAGATCCCGGACGTCACGAGGAGTTCCGGAATGGTCCGGAGGTAAAGAATTATATATAGGAAGTGCTATTTTGGCCATCGGGACAAGTTTCGGTGTTATCGGTATTGTACCGGGACCACCGGAGGGGTCCCAGGGGTCCACCAGGTGGGGCCACCTGCCTTGGTGGGCCACATGGGCCTTAGGGGGTGCGCCTTGGCCTGCTTGGGCCAAGGGGAACCAGCCCCAAGGGCCCATGCGCCAAGGAGGCTTGGAGAGGGAGAGTCCAAAAGGGGGAAGGCACCTCCGAGGTGCCTTGGGGAGGATGGACTCCTCCCCCCTTTGGCCGCACCCCTTCCTTGGAGGAAGGGCCAAGGCTGCGCCCTCCCCCCCCCCTCTAATGCACCTATATAAAGGGGGGCAGGGGAGGGGGGCTGCTCACGAATTGCCCTGGCTCCTCCCTCCTCCCTGCAACACCTCCTCCTCCTCCCGTAGTTGCTTAGCGAAGCCCTGCCGGAGTTCTGCTGCATCCACCACCACACCGTCGTGCTGGATCTTCCTCAACCTCTCCTTCCCCCTTGCTGGATCAAGAAGGAGGAGACGTCTCCCGTCCCGTACGTGTGTTGAACGCGGAGGTGCCATCCGTTCGGCACTAGATCATCGGTGAATTGGATCACGGCAAGTACGACTACCTCATCCACGTTCACTCGAACGCTTCCGTTGTGATCTACAAAGTGGTATGTAGATGCTATCTAATCTGAATACTCGTTGCTAGATGAACTAATAGATGGATCTTGGTGAAACCGTAGGAAAAATTTTAATTTTCTGCAACGTTCCCCAACAGTGGCATCAGAGCCAGGTCTATGCATAGTTCTTCTTGTGCGAGTAGAACACAATTTGTTGTGGCCGTAGATGTTGTCAATTCTTCTTGCCGTTACTAGTCAATCTTGATTCAGCGGTATTGTGGGATGAAGCGGCCCGGACCAACCTTACACGTACGCTTACTTGAGACCGGTTCCACCGACTAACATGCACTAGTTGCATAAGGTGGCTGGCGGGTGTCTGTCTCTCCTACTTTAGTTGGATCGGATTCGATGAACAGGGTCCTTATGAAGGGTAAATAGAGATTGACAAATCACGTTGTGGTTTGAACGTAGGTAAGAAAACGTTCTTGCTAGAACCCTAATTCAGCCACGTAAAACTTGCAACAACAATTAGAGGACGTCTAACTTGTTTTTGCAGCAAGTGCTTTGTGATATGATATGGCCAAAGTTGTGATGTATGATGAATGATCTATATGTGATGTATGAGATGTTCATGCTATTGTAATAGGAATCACGACTTGCATGTCGATGAGTATGACAACCGGCAGGAGCCATAGGAGTTGTCTTTATTTTTTTTGTATGACCTGCGTGTCATTGAGAATCGCTATGTAAATTACTTTACTTTATTGCTAAACGCGTTAGCCATAGTAGTAGAAGTAATAGTTGGCGAGCAACTTCATGGAGACACGATGATGAAGATCATGGTGTCAAGCCGGTGACAAGATGATCATGGAGCCCCAAGATGGAGATCGATGGAGCTATGTGATATTGGCCATATCATGTCACGTTTATTATTTGATTGCATGTGATGTTTATCATGTTTTGCATCTTGTTTACTTAGAACGACGGTAGTAAATAAGATGATCCCTCATAATAATTTCAAGAAAGTGTTCTCCCTAACTGTGCACCGTTGCTAAGGTTCGTCGTTCCGAAGCACCACATGATGATCGGGTGTGATAGGTCCTTACGTTCGCATACAACGGGTGTAAGACAGATTTACACACGCAAAACACTTAGGTTGACTTGACGAGCCTAGCATGTACAGACATGGCCTTGGAACACAGAAGACCGAAAGGTCGAGCATGAGTCGTATAGAAGATACGATCAACATGAAGATGTTCACCGATGTTGGCTAGTCCGTCTCACGTGATGATCGGACACGGCCTAGTTGACTCGGATCATGTAATACTTAGATGACTAGAAGAGGGATGTCTATCTAAGTGGGAGTTCATTAAATAATTTGATTAAATGAACTTTATTATCATGAACTTAGTCTAAATATTTACAATATGTCTTGTAGATCAAATGGCCAACGTAGTCCTCAATTTCAACGCGTTCCTAGAGAAAACCAAGCTGAAAGACGATGGTAGCAACTATACGGACTGGGTCCGGAACCTGAGGATTATCCTCATAGCTACCAAGAAAGATTATGTCCTAAGAGCACCGCTGGGTGACACACCTATTCTCCCTGCAGAACAAGACGTTATGAACGCTTGGCAGTCATGCTGCGATGATTACTCCCTCGTTCAGTGTGGCATGCTTTACAGCTTAGAGCCGGGACTCCAAAAGCGTTTTGAGAGACATGGAGCATATGAGATGTTCGAAGAGCTGAAAATGGTTTTCCAAGCTCATGCCCGGGTCGAGAGATATGAAGTCTCCGACAAATTCTTTAGCTGTAAGATGGAGGAAAATAGTTCTGTCAGTGAACGCATACTCAAAATGTCTGGGTTGCACAACCGCATAACTCAACTGGAAGTTAATCTCCCGGATGAAGCGGTCATTGACAGAATCCTCCAGTCGCTTCCACCTAGCTACAAGAGCTTTGTGATGAACTACAATATGCAGGGGATGGTAAAGACCATTCCTGAGGTATATGCTATGCTGAAATCAGCAGAGGTAGAAATCAAGAAGGAGCATCAAGTGTTGATGGTGAATAAAACCACTAAGTTCAAGAAGGGAAAGGGTAAAAAGAACTTCAAGAAGGACGGCAAGGAAGTTGCCGCGCCCGGTAAACAAGTTGCCGGGAAGAAGCCAAAGAATGGACCCAAGCCCGAAACTGAGTGCTTTTATTGCAAGGGAAGTGGTCACTGGAAGCGGAACTGCCCCAAATACTTAGCGGACAAGAAGGCCGGCAAAACCAAAGGTATATGTGATATACATGTAATTGATGTGTACCTAACCAGTACTCGTAGTAGCTCTTGGGTATTTGATACCGGTGCAGTTGCTCACATTTGTAACTCAAAGCAGGAGCTGCGGAATAAACGGAGACTGCCGAAGGACGAGGTGACGATGCGCGTCGGGAATGGTTCCAAGGTCGATGTGATCGCCGTCGGCACGCTGCCTCTACATTTACCTACGGGATTAGTTTTAAACCTCAATAATTGTTATTTAGTGCCAAGTTTGAGCATGAACATTGTATCTGGATCTCGCTTAATTCGAGATGGCTACTCATTTAAATCAGAGAATAATGGTTGTTCCATTTATATGAGAGATATGTTTTATGGTCATGCTTCGATGGTTAATGGTTTATTCTTAATGAATCTCGTACGTGATGATACACATATTCATAGTGTGAGTACCAAAAGGGTTAAAGTTGATAACAATAGTCCCACATATTTGTGGCACTGCCGCCTTGGTCACATAGGTGTCAAACGCATGAAGAAGCTCCATACAGATGGACTTTTAGAGTCTCTTGATTATGAATCATTTGACACGTGCGAACCATGCCTCATGGGTAAAATGACCAAGACTCCGTTCTCAGGAACAATGGAGCGAGCAACCAACTTATTGGAAATCATACATACCGATGTGTGCGGTCCAATGAGTGTTGAGGCTCGCGGTGGCTATCGTTATGTTCTCACCCTCACTGATGACTTGAGTAGATATGGATATGTCTACTTAATGAAACACAAGTCTGAGACCTTCGAAAGGTTCAAGGAATTTCAGAGTGAGGTTGAAAATCAACGTGATAGAAAGATCAAGTTTCTACGATCAGATCGTGGAGGAGAATACTTGAGTCACGAATTTGGCACACACTTAAGAATATGTGGAATAGTTTCACAACTCACGCCGCCTGGAACACCTCAGCGTAATGGTGTGTCCGAACGTCGTAATCGCACTCTATTAGATATGGTGCGATCTATGATGTCTCTTACCGACTTACCGCTATCTTTTTGGGGCTATGCTTTAGAGACTGCCGCATTCACTTTAAATAGGGCTCCGTCGAAATCCGTTGAGACGACACCGTATGAATTATGGTTTGGGAAGAAACCTAAGCTGTCGTTTCTAAAAGTTTGGGGATGCGATGCTTATGTCAAGAAACTTCAACCTGAAAAGCTCGAACCCAAATCGGAAAAATGCGTCTTCATAGGATACCCTAAAGAAACTGTTGGGTATATCTTCTACCACAGATCCAAAGGCAAGATCTTTGTTGCCAAGAATGGATCCTTTCTAGAGAAGGAGTTTCTCTTGAAAGAAGTAAGTGGGAGGAAAGTAGAACTTGATGAAGTGTTGCCTCTTGAACCGGAAAATGGCGAAACTCAAGAAATCGTTCCTGAGGTGCCTGCACCGACAAGAGAGGAAATTAATGATGATGATCAAGATGCTTCTGATCAAGCTGCTACTGAAATTCGAAGGTCCACAAGGACACGTTCCGCACCAGAGTGGTACGGCAACCCTGTCTTGGAAATCATGTTGTTAGACAACGGTGAACCTTCGAACTATGAGGAAGCAATGGCGGGCCTGGATTCTGACAAATGGCTGGAAGCCATGAAATCCGAGATAGGATCCATGTATGAAAACGAAGTATGGACTTTGACTGACTTGCCCGTTGAACGGCGAGCCATAGAAAATAAATGGATCTTTAAGAAGAAGACAGACGCGGATGGTAATGTGACCATCTATAAAGCTCGGCTTGTCGCTAAGGGTTATCGACAAGTTCAAGGGATTGACTACGATGAGACTTTCTCACCGGTAGCGAAGCTGAAGTCCGTCCGAATCATGTTAGCAATTGCCGCATACTATGATTATGAGATATGGCAAATGGACGTCAAAACGGCATTCCTTAATGGTTTCCTTAAGGAAGAATTGTATATGATGCAACCGGAAGGTTTTGTCGATCCTAAGAATGCTGACAAGGTGTGCAAGCTCCAACGCTCGATTTATGGGCTGGTGCAAGCATCTCGGAGTTGGAACATTCGCTTTGATGAGATGATCAAAGCGTTTGGGTTTACACAGACTTATGGAGAAGCCTGTGTTTACAAGAAAGTGAGTGGGAGCTCTGTAGCATTTCTCATATTATATGTAGACGACATACTTGTGATGGGAAATGATATAGAACTCTTGGACAGCATTAAGGCCTACTTGAATAAAAGTTTTTCAATGAAGGACCTTGGAGAAGCTGCTTATATATTAGGCATCAAGATCTATAGAGATAGATCGAGACGCCTCATAGGTCTTTCACAAAGCACATACCTTGATAAAATATTGAAGAAGTTCAATATGGATCAATCTAAGAAAGGGTTCTTACCTGTGTTACAAGGTGTGAAATTGAGCTCAGCTCAATGTCCGACCACGGCAGAAGATATAGAAGAGATGAGTGTCATCCCCTATGCCTCAGCCATAGGTTCTATTATGTATGCCATGCTGTGTACCAGACCCGATGTAAACCTTGCCGTAAGTTTGGTAGGAAGATACCAAAGTAATCCCGGCAAGGAACACTGGACAGCGGTCAAGAATATCCTGAAGTACCTGAAAAGGACCAAGGAAATGTTTCTCGTTTATGGAGGTGACGAAGAGCTCGTCGTAAAAGGTTACGTCGACGCTAGCTTCGACACAGATCTGGATGACTCTAAGTCACAAACCGGATACGTGTATATTTTGAATGGTGGGGCAGTAAGCTGGTGCAGTTGCAAGCAAAGCGTCGTGGCGGGATCTACATGTGAAGCGGAGTACATGGCAGCCTCGGAGGCAGCACATGAAGCAATTTGGGTGAAGGAGTTCATCACCGACCTCGGAGTCATACCCAATGCGTCGGGGCCAATCAAGCTCTTCTGTGACAACACTGGAGCTATTGCACTTGCAAAGGAGGCCAGGTTTCACAAGAAGACTAGGCACATCAAGCGTCGCTTCAACTCCATTCGTGAAAATGTTCAAGATGGAGACATAGAAATTTGTAAAGTGCACACGGATCTGAATGTCACAGATCCGTTGACTAAACCTCTCCCTAAGGCAAAACATGATCAGCACCAGAACTCTATGGGTGTTCGATTCATCACAATGTAACTAGATTATTGACTCTAGTGCAAGTGGGAGACTGTTGGAAATATGCCCTAGAGGCAATAATAAAAGCATTATTATTATATTTCCTTATTCATGATAATTGTCTTTATTCGTGCTATAATTATGTTAACCGGAAATCGTAATACATGTGTGAATAACAGACAACAACATGTCCCTAGTGAGCCTCTAGTTGACTAGCTCGTTGATCGATAGATAGTCATGGTTTCCTGCCTATGGACATTAGATGTCATCGATAACGGGATCACATCATTAGGAGAATGATGTGATGGACAAGACCCAATCCTAAACATAGCATAAGATCGCATAGTTCGTTTGCTAGAGTTTTCCAATGTCAAGTATCCTTTCCTTAGACCATGAGATCGTGTAACACCCGGATACCGTAGGAGTGCTTTGGGTGTGCCAAACGTCACAACGTAACTGGGTGACTATAAAGGTATGCTACGGGTATCTCTGAAAGTGTCTGTTGGGTTGACATGGATCGAGACTGGGATTTGTCACTCCGCTTGACGGAGAGGTATCACCGGGCCCTCTCGGTAATGCATCATCACAATGAGCTCAATGTGATCAAAGTGTTTGATCACGGGATCATGCATTACGGAACGATAAAAGTGACTTGCCGGTAACGAGATTGAACGAGGTATTGGTATACCGACGATCGAATCTCGGGCAAGTAAAATACCGATTGACAAAGGGAATCGTATACGGGATTAATTGAATCCTTGACATCGTGGTTCATCCGATGAGATCATCGTGGAGTATGTGGGAGCCAACATGGGTATCCAGATCCCGCTGTTGGTTATTGCCCGAGAGCCGTCTCGGTCATGTCTACATGTCTCCCGAACCCGTAGGGTCTACACACTTAAGGTTCGGTGACGCTAGGGTTGTGAAGATATGTATGTGCAGTAACCCGAATGTTGTTCGGAGTCCCGGATGAGATCCCGGACGTCACGAGGAGTTCCGGAATGGTCCGGAGGTAAAGAATTATATATAGGAAGTGCTATTTTGGCCATCGGGACAAGTTTCGGTGTTATCGGTATTGTACCGGGACCACCGGAGGGGTCCCAGGGGTCCACCAGGTGGGGCCACCTGCCTTGGTGGGCCACATGGGCCTTAGGGGGTGCGCCTTGGCCTGCTTGGGCCAAGGGGAACCAGCCCCAAGGGCCCATGCGCCAAGGAGGCTTGGAGAGGGAGAGTCCAAAAGGGGGAAGGCACCTCCGAGGTGCCTTGGGGAGGATGGACTCCTCCCCCCCTTTGGCCGCACCCCTTCCTTGGAGGAAGGGGCAAGGCTGCGCCCTCCCCCCCTCTAATGCACTTATATAAAGGGGGGCAGGGGAGGGGGGCTGCGCACGAATTGCCCTGGCTCCTCCCTCCTCCCTGCAACACCTCCTCCTCCTCCCGTAGTTGCTTAGCGAAGCCCTGCCGGAGTTCTGCTGCATCCACCACCACACCGTCGTGCTGGATCTTCCTCAACCTCTCCTTCCCCCTTGCTGGATCAAGAAGGAGGAGACGTCTCCCGTCCCGTACGTGTGTTGAACGCGGAGGTGCCGTCCGTTCGGCACTAGATCATCGGTGAATTGGATCACGGCAAGTACGACTACCTCATCCACGTTCACTCGAACGCTTCCGTTGCGATCTACAAAGTGGTATGTAGATGCTATCTAATCTGAATACTCGTTGCTAGATGAACTCATAGATGGATCTTGGTGAAACCGTAGGAAAAATTTTAATTTTCTGCAACGTTCCCCAACAACTCCGCCAACATACTTCACTCTTATCACTTTGGCAAGAACAAGTGCAATCAACTTCCACATCTTGCACTAGTTCAAGGAGTCACAAACCCTCTTGTTGGTAAGTCAAGGGACAAGGTAACCTAAAAACTTTCATAGACATCATCTTATGTGTGCATCACTCTATGTCTATGGATATCCTTGTTTGTTCCTTGTGGGACTAACCCATGTAGGTATTGAAAGTGCAATTCACTCCAATGGATAGCTCCAAGTGATCTACATCAACATTGAGCATCCACATCTTCAACATCTACATGAAGTCATCATCGACAAAACCCAAGGTTAGTTCATCCCTCTTAGGGGGGATATCATATCTAGGGGGAGCTTTACTCTAAGAATTGAGCTAAAGCAACTCTAATGATGTGAACACAACAATGCTTTATGTAAAAGTGGTAACCCCACTTGTGCTTAAACAATGAGTATGACCTATGATCAAATGTTCTCATTTGACTCCTAAGTCAATATACTCATATATAGATGACCTAGTCATCGCCAATTGCTTGATAGATGCTAGAATTGGTTGTGCATGCTTTGCCACATATTTCAATTGCCATTTTATTGTGTGAGCATGTTGAGAGCACATTTTACTCATTCGAGGACATCCACTTGTTGTTTTGATTGATTGGTTTTTCTTTTCCTTGCCAAGTGGATGGACAAGAATGCCTAAGAACCTTCTCTAGCTATCTATGCTTTTCTCGTCTCAAACTCTATTCATGCTACATCACAAAATTTGATCAAGTCAAATTCAAACCACTCTGTGTGAGGAGCACTCGGAGTTCCCGATTTGTCATAGACTTAAACTTCCAAAACTTCTTTGTGCTTTTCGGTCTGACCGATTCCTCCATTTCGGTCATACCGAGATCACTAAGTCGATCTAGGTTTTCACCTCGGTGCAACCGATTTGAACTTTTCGGTCACACCGAGTTGCTATAACTGTCAACAGTTATGCATCTCGGTGCCACCGAGTTGTTCCAATCGGTCACACCGACAGGGTCGGGCTATATATACTCACGGGCAAAATTTTGGAGATTTCTCCGAAACCTCTTCGCCCACGCATACCTCGCTCTGCCTCCTGGGTCTCCGGATTGTCCTCCTCATCGCCAGCCGCCTCCAGTCGCTGGTCTCCGCCTCCATCAACGGAATTCGTCTCCGCCGTTGCCGCCGTCGCGAGTCCGCCGCCGAACTAGGGTATGGACTCGATCACAGTGCTATTCCCCGTCCAATTCCTAGCACATTGTGTTCTTTATGATTCTTGCTACGATTGAAACAGTCCTATCCAGTCAAAACAATCCTTAGAATAGTTGAGATTCG
This sequence comes from Aegilops umbellulata, assembly GCA_032464435.1. NCBI lineage: Eukaryota > Viridiplantae > Streptophyta > Magnoliopsida > Poales > Poaceae > Aegilops > Aegilops umbellulata. The sequence goes on from CP136058.1 coordinate 91,483,295, forward strand.
AAAATTTAGGTTTAGGTTTCCGCCGAAACCATCTCGAACCCACCGGGTTGCGGAACTTGGTTCCACCGATTCGGCCACGGCCATTGCACATGTGGTTCTCAGTCTGACCGAGAATTACAAATCGGTGAGACCGAGTTCAGGACTTTGTGAAACCCTAGCAGTCTCGGTGCCACCGAACTGTGACTCGGTCTGACCGAGTTCACTAGTTTTGGTTCCAAAAGCTGCTTCGGTATCACCGAGTTTGCAAATCGGTTGATCCGAAATGCTTTCTGTGGAAAGCTAAAACTAAGTTTTTGACTCATTCTTTTGCAAAAATCTCTGCATTTTGTGATGCTCATCCACTCTATCTCATCTATAATCTATTCACAGTGTCAGCAGTCAGAGTTTGCAACATGTCTGATCAGAGTGATAGCCAGAACAGATCTGAGGAGCAGGTTCATTTGAGTGAGGGCACTAGTCCCTCTAGCAGTTCTGATGAGGGTAGCAGGAGCACCCCAACCAATCTGCCTAAAGCTGCCACTAGATCAAGCAAGAAGAGAACTTCTAAGTCAGAAGATGAGGATTATGTGGCAGAAGAGGAAGCCACATCCAAGAAGAAGGTGCTCAAGAAAGTGTATGGCTCAGCTGCAGCCATCAAGCCTGGAATGCTAAAAAAGGCACCTGCAAGAAGAGTTCCCACTTCTAAGCCTAGGAAGGCTGTAACTGAAGAAACCATGAAACTTGTCATGGAATCTGAAGAGGAAGCAAGTGGCCAGGATAAGAAGAAGAAGAGAGTCAGAACTACAACTGCCAGAGTTATTGGCAAACCCTCCATGAGGAGAGACTCAGATGAAGAAGAGGAAGAAGAGGTTGCTGCACCAGCACCAAAGGCACAGAAACTTATGGGTGATGCCATAAGGTCAGGGGCTACTGCATCCAACCCCAAGGAAACACCCAAAGCTGCATCTAAGCCCAAGAGTGCACCAAAGAGAAATACCAGGAACATATCTGCTGCTGAAAAGAACAAGGCCCCAGTGCCTAACATTGCTGAAGAAGAAGAAGGTCAAGTGCTCAGGAAACTTAAGCCCATGATCCCAAACCACAATGATGCTCATCCTGTGGCTGAGGACATGAAAACTAGAAGAGATTCAGGGCTGAAGAAGTGTAGAGAAGCAGATCCATATGCTTCAAGGAGAAGAACTGCTGTGGATTACATGTTTCATACCAAGGAAAAGCAGGATTTCTATGAGACAGTGCTGCTTGATAAGAAGCCCATAGTATGCGACATGAGATGGGTTGATTGGGAGTACATCAAGGAGAACGAAGAACACTATCCTGGAGTGTATGACAGCTTCAAGGGTTGTGGAGTTGCAGACTTTGTTGGGCAGAAGCTCACAAAGTGGAATGAGGAGCTTATCATGCAATTCTACTCCACAGCACACTTCTACCAGATGGCAGGATAGTGTGGATGTCAGAAGGAACTAGATATCAGTCAACAGTTGCTGAATGGGCACAGCTCAATAATGCCCCAGAAGAGTAGGAAGATGACTTGGAAATCTATGCCAAGAAGAAGATGGATCACAATTCCATGTCCAATATGTACAAGGAGATTCCAAACAAAGCACTTGACACATTCAAGTTTGGCTCAGTACATTTCCTTCTATCAGGGCTGCCCACCATCAACTGGATTCTGAGGCATACTCTATTGCCCAGGTCAGGTGATCACAAGATGATCCGAGGCCATGCAATTAACATGCTCCACATATTTGATGTGCCACAAAAATTCAAGGTGATGAGTCTCATGGTAGAAACCATTAAGAGGACAGCAGCTGGTCAGAAGAGGAGATGTGGATATGCCCCACAAATTCAAGAGCTAATAAACTCAAAGATGGACACACGCACATACCTGCTGGACAAGGAACACCTGCCCATTCATCCAGACTTTGAAGACAATCAGGTTGTCATGAACAAGGATGAACCATCATCTGCACATGCTCAAGCAAAGAAGGAGAAGGCAAAGATGGAGAAAGCTGCCAAGATGCCAACTCAAGAGGAGGCATCTGAGTATTTCTTGAAGAACAAGCAGGAGCAGCTCAGTTACCTGATAGCATCCACTCTGAGAATTGAGAAAGGATTGGCCACCCTGACTCAAAACCAAGAGAGCTTGGAAAGAATCATGGAACAAAAGTTCTATGACCTAGATGTGAAGGTGACAGAGATTCAGTCTGTCGTGGAACAATTACAAGATGATATGCAGGAGAGGAAGGGCAAGACCACAACAGATGCATTTGCCAGGGTGCCCAGAGCTCAGAGATCATCTGCAGTGCCAGTTCCTGACACCAGAGCCACCACTTCTGCACCAGCTACAGCTTCAGTTCCACCAGCTCCAGCTCCTACCCTAGCAGCTCCATCTACTTCAACTGAAGCCTTCGTCCTTGGCGTTATCCGGTCTCCACCACTTGAAGACCAAGCATGAGAGTCGTTAGTACTATGCATTTTCTATGAACTTTTTGGTAACTTGTTGCCAAAGGGGGAGAAAAATGTATAGATCATAGGCTTCGAGAGAGAGAGAGAGAGTTTGCATTTGTTCTCTCTTGTCTTTTGGTTGAAACTTTATTTGCTTTTGAGTGCTTGAGATACTATGCCGTAATCTGTGAGACATTGATAATCATGTGTTTGATCATAAGCTACACTTAATGCTTGTTGGATATCATTATCAGTTTATTCCTATTTTGATCATTCACCATGCTTGGTGATGAGTGCATGTATTTTACTCTTATCATTTTGAGCGCTCCACCAAGATATATGTGACATGGAAGAGTAACCCATAATTCTAACAATTTGTGCATTTGCAGTCCAAAGCAAATCTTAAAATATGCAAAAATTTAGGGGGAGCTCTTACTTATCACATACTTCTCAAAGCGACGATATATTCCATTCTTATTATCATTTGTCGAAGCTTTGATCTGTATGTTGTCATCAATTACCAAAAAGGGGGAGATTGAAAGTGCATCTATCCCTGGGTGGTTTTGGTAATTCCTAACAACATATAGCTCATTGAGCTAACATTATTCCAAGATGAATATTTCAGAAAAGCTCAATGGATGGCATGGCGTGTGAGAGAGAGGGAGGAGAAATATCTGGGCAAGGGGATCTGACGAGGCCGAGAGGGGGCCGTGGCGTCCTTATCCTTTCCGGGGCGTCGCCGGTGAGGCGGGTCCGGCGGGGACGGCGCCTGTAGCGACCCAGGACAGAGGAACAGGGAGGGAGGGGTGTCCGGTGCAGGGAGTGCGCTGGATGGGCCGGCTCGGGTGGATTAGGCCCAGGGGATATGGGGCTTTTTTTCCCTTTTGCCTTTTCCTTTAATCTTTTTGAAAGTGCAACTATCCCTGGGTGGTTTTGGTAATTCCTAACAACATATAGCTCATTGACCTAACATTATTCCAAGATGAATATTTCAGAAAAGCTCAATGGATGGCATGGCATGGATGAGGAAAGTGGATCCGTCAAAATTATAAGGACAAAGGATTGGCTCAAGCCTCAAGAACAAGACTCTACATTTTATATTTTAGTGATCCAAGATCACATTGAGTCCATAGGAAAAGCCAATACTATTAAGGAGGGATGAGGTGTTGCTTAATGAGCCTCTTGCTTCATGTGCTTAGTGATATGCTCCAAAATCCTCAACTACCTTTCCATATCCACATATGACCCAAACCTAAAGTCAAACTCGGCCCCACCGATTCTTTCTATCCGGAGCCACCGAGTTTCACATGTCATAGCCACTGCCACAAACCCTAGCAAATCGGTTTCACCGATAGGGATCTCGGTCTCACCGAGATGGGCTTGCAGTTTCTCTGTTTCCCTTCATAACGTTTCGGTCCAACAGAAGTGAGCGATTGGTCCCACCGATATTGCAATGTAAACTCACTATTTCCCTTTCGTAACATTTCGGTCTCACCAAAAAGAGCGAATCGGTCCCACCGAGTTTACCTGACCAACTCTCTGGTTAGCTTATTACCAAAATCGGTCTCACCGAGTTTGTGTAATCGGTCACACCGAGATTACGTTATGCCCTAACCCTAACCATATCGGTCCTACCGAGTTGCATCTCAGTCCCACCGAAAATCCTAACGGTCACTAGATTCGCTGAATCGGTCTGACCGAGTTTAACGATTCAGTCCCACCGAGTTTGGCAGATTGTGTGTAACGGTTAGATTTTGTGTGGAGGCTATATATACCCCTCCACCCACTCTTCATTCATGGAGAGAGCCATCAGAAAAGATCTTCACTTCCAATACACACTTTCTGAGAAAGAACCACCTACCCTTGTGTTGAGCTCAAGATATTCCATTCCTACCATATGAATCTTGATCTCTAGCCTTCCCCAAGTTGCTTTCCACTCAAATCTTCTTTCCACCAAATCCAAATCCTGTGAGAGAGAGAGAGTTGAGTGTTGGGGATACTATCATTTGAAGCACAAGAGCAAGGAGTTCATCATCAACACACCATTTGTTACTTCTTGGAGAGTGGTGTCTCCTAGATTAGCTAGGTGTTACTTGGGAGCCTCCGACAAGATTGTGGAGTTGAACCAAGGAGTTTGTAAGGGCAAGGAGATTGCCTACTTCGTGAAGATCTACCGCTAGTGAGGCAAGTCCTTCATGGGCGACGGCCGTGATGGAATAGACAAGGTTGCTTCTTCGTGGACCCTTCGTGGGTGGAGCCCTCCGTGGACTCGCGCAACCGTTACCCTCCGTGGGTTGAAGTCTTCATCAACGTGGATGTACGATAGCACCACCTATCGGAACCACACCAAAAACATCCGTGTCTCCAATTGCGTTTGAATCCTCCAAACCCTTCCCTTTACATTCTTGCAAGTTGCATGCTTTACTTTCCGCTGCTCATATACTCTTTGCCTGCTTGCATGAATTGTGTGAAGATTTCTTGACGTGTGCTAAGATAGCTAAAATCTGCCAAGAACTAAAATTCGGAAAAGGATAGATTTTTATTTGGTCAAGTAGTCTAATCACCCCACCCCCTCTAGACATACTTCCGATCCTACACTTTTCTTTTTACAAAAAATGTTATGCAATATTTGAGCTGCCAAGAGGAGTTCTGAAAATGTGGGACTTGGCCAAATAAATACATTACAATATTTGGCACCTGCCACAAAAAGTTTGGGAGGAGTTTGAATTGATTTGGATTTTTCACAAATGGAAAATCATTTAAAAATGCTGATTCGGAACTACTTTAATTCTCAGGGGAATTTAGCTATCTCAAATGATGTTGAATCACTCATGACATTTAGTTAGTGAATATTTGCAACCCAGCGAACATTTTTGTTTTACTGTTTGGAGAAATAATTTATTTGACTTTATTTTAAAATTGAATTTGAATTAAGATTTGAATCAAGCTAGGATTAGCAACAATAGAGTGATGATGTGGCATCATTAGCAGAGGATTACTGTAGCATGTCACTGGGGGTGTTACAAAGCTACATAGTAGTAGTAGAGCACTTTACGTACAGAGCCATATTGCACAGTTCCCAATGCCCCGCCAGGCTTTTCCGGCTCCTTGGGTTTAATTGGGAGGCGCTAGTTTAAATATGCTACTAGGTGGAAGCTGCAAGCGAGGTGCGGCTAGGGCGAGCATGCGAGCCATGGGATGCGGGGAAGGAAAACCCGTTCACGTGGCTAGGTTGTCCAGTGCACCCAGATTGTGGGGCCGCACGTCCGTTTGACTTCAAAACTCAAACTAGCTGTGTAAAATATTGGCTCACAGCGAAGTGTAGTAGTACTATTTAAAAAAAGGCCGCCGTGCGTTCGGCCGGGATCGAACCCACAAAACGAGGTATACACTCCCGTGACCACTAGTAGTACTTGTTGGAGTACAACGCAACCTAGAATCGACTTTTGTTGCTAGTAGTACGTACATTGTTCCTTACAAGAAATCCCTAAGAGCATGGTTAATAGTATAGCCAGCTGCTGGCTATAAGCGAGTGCCATGTCATCTACAGCCCATCTTATAGCCAACATGTAGTACAATAATAGATCAAAAGAGTGTACTACTTTTTTATTATGTGGCCCACTTCTCATTCTCACAAAGTGCCTAGGAGCACGTGCTAGAGCTGGCTCTTCACGAAGAGCCCGCTTACCTTCTCTCTCCTCTTCTCACTACAAAAAAGAAGACACATCCGTGACATTTTGGGCTGAACGAATTTTTTTTCTGTCATACATATGACACTTCTATGACGATAACTGTGACAAAACCCGGTATCATCATAGATGTGGTGGGCTCCTACTTCTATGACAAAAATTCATGACAGAAAATGGGCTTTTATTCCTTGGCGGGCCGGGAGACGCAGCAGCATGACATTCTTTGGGCCGTCCATGATGGAAAAAACTGTGGTAGAAGCGAGGGGGAGGAAAATTTCGGGCCCGGTTACGGTGGGAGGTCGGGGGCCGACGTACGCGCGTGTGTGCGAGACGTTGGCTCTAACTGAACCCGAGCGTGGCGTTGGGCTCTAACTGAACCCGAGCGATTGCACTACAGGCTACGCGTTACTAAACCCGAGCTATCAATCGATGGCTGTTAACTGAACCCGATCGAGCGATTCCTTGGCTACTACTGCTAACTGAAGCCGATCAATGCTCCCTCTAGATGAACAGTGAGCGTTGCTGGGGGGTTTGGATGAACAGTTCCCGATGGGGGTGGATGAACAGGACCCCGTGGTGTTGCCTCTGGATGAACAGGACCCCGATCGATCGAGCCGGTTGGGGCTGGATGAACAGGACCCCGTGGAGGGCTGGATGAACAGGACCACCCCGTGGAGGGCAGGATGAACAATAGATGGTGGAGTGGTGCCCGTGGAGGGGTGGTTGAATAGGACCCCGTGGTGTGGAGGGATGGATGAACAGTAGACGGTGGAGGGGTGGTTGAACAGTAGCCGGTGGAGTAGTGCGCGGTGGAGGCTGGATAAACAGGAGCCCGTGGAGGCTGGAGGAGGATGACGGTGGATGAACAGTAGCTCGTGGACGCTGGAGGGGGTCGACAGTGGAGATGAACAGTATCCCGTGGAGTCCCGTTTTGCGGTACGCCACACCCCTCCCGATGAACAGGACCCCCGTTTCGACCGTAGCGGTCCAACACAAGTCTGTAGGGCAGGAGATGAAGGATCTTAGGAAGGCAGGGATAGGAGTAGGAGGTATCCAACGTTTTGTGAGAGAGTGGCCTTAGTCTGTCTGTATGGAGTTTGGCTAGCCCGAATGTTCACATTCTACGCTAGCGTCTTGTAAATATTTTCTGCCTTCTATAAAAATATGGTACGCCATGTACTCTCGAAAAAAAACACCCCTCCCGATCAACTGGACCCCTGTTTCGACCATAGGAGGTCCGTTTCCTCCGTTTTGCAGTACGCCACACCCCTCCCGATCAACAGGACCCCTGTTTCGACCGTAGGAGGTCCATTTCCTCCATTGTGCGGTACGCCAGGCTTCGTTTTCATCGCCTCTTCCGTCCAAGCCCTCCCGATGAACACGACCACGCATTCCGTTCCGACCCAGCCGCGTTGCCTCCTGATGAACACGACGCATTCCGTTGCCTCCCCATGAACACGACGACGACGTTGTTTCTCTGTTCCGACCCAGCCATGTACACGAGCCCTCGCCGTACGTATGCGCGAGTAGGCGTTCGAGACCCCGCCCATATGTACACATACGTGGCCGTATTTTGTTTCTTGCACCCTGGCCGCTGTACGTATGTGTACATGCTACGTGCGCGCCTCTACTACGACACGTGTGCGCCTCTACATCCACCAGTATATATGTACATACAGGTTCGTGACCAGAATGACAACGCTACGTGCGCTTCAACCAGGTGGGTCCCAACTATCACGCACTTCCTTGCCTGCAAAGATGTAGCTGGTGGGTCCCAGCAGTCAGGGAGGCAAAATACGGTGGCCCGTCCAGTAGGTCCCTGCTGTCAGGTGGAGGAATAATTATTTTGTACGTAATAAGGAGGCACTTCCTTGCTACGGCCGTGGACCCAGCTGTCAGCCTCTCCACGTATAGTCCGCGTCCGATGGAAGTCGTTCCTTGACCACGTTGACCACGCCGCGCCGAGAGCACCAGGGCGGTGGACGACGGCGAGGCCTAGGAAGGGGACAATAGGGAGCCGGGGAAGACGTGGCAGTGAAAGCCCCCGCGCGCGCGGAGAGGAGTACGAGGGTTCATTGGTTCGGCTGCAGTGTGAGGCTGCCATCACCGCAGGGCCTGGCCAGTGGTGGGAATAGTAGGGGGCGGTGAGGCCTCCGCGACAGCACAGCCGGCCACGGGAGGCAGGAGTATGCGGCATGACTGGCGCTGCTTTGGGCGGCTGGAGCAAGAAGACCAGAGGTTTAAGAAGCACTACGGTCATTGGATGGACATTGTACGGTCAGTGGAGCTAGAATCGTTCATATTGACTAAAGTTGAGAAAGGCCCCCGTCCCAGTCAACTTATTAGGCCCACAAGTCAGCCTCCCACCATGGTGGGTCCCAACTAGCAGGGGAAGTATTCATTTTTTATGCATAATAAGAAGGCACTTCCGGTGGGTCCGAGCTGACAGCGGGGGGAACGATTTTCGTGAAATACGCTGGCCCGTCCGGTGGGTTCGAGCAGTCAGGGGGGAAACGTTTTTTCGCGAAATAAGGTGGCCCGTCGAGTGGGTCCCTGCTGTAAGGTGGAGGAATAATTATTTTGCGCGTAATAAGGAGGCACTTCGTTGCGGCCACCTGGACCCAGATGTCAGCCTCTCCACGTACAGTACTCTTCCGATGAAAGTCGGTCGTTGACCACGCCGCGCCGAGAGCACTAGGGCGGTGGTCTGGATGATGGCGAGGCCTAGGAAGGGGACGACGCGGAGCCGGGGAAGACGCATCAGTGGAAGCCCGCACGGAGAGGAGTATGAGGGTTCACTGGTTCGGCTGCGGTGTGAGGCTGTCGTCGCCGCAGAATAATAGGGGGTGTGGGTGAGTAGAGGGATGGCCTGGCCAGCGGAGGGAGTAGTAAGGGGAGGTGAGGCCTCCGCCGCATCGCAGCCGACCACGGGAGGTAGGAGCACGAGGCACGACCGGCGCTGGTTTGGGCGGCTGGAGTAAGAAGACCAGAGGTTGAAGAAGCACTACGGCCGTTGGATGGACATCGTACGGTCACTGGAGCTAGAATCGTGCATATTGACTAAGTTGACAAAGCCCTCCATCCCCATCAACTTAGTAGGCCCATAAGTTAGCCTGCCACTATACTGGGTCCCAGCTAACAGGGGGAGTATTCATTTTTTTGTGTGTAATAAGGAGGCACTTCCTTGCGTGCGAAGATATAGTTGGTGGGTCCGAGCTGTCAGCGGCGGTAACATTTTTTTCGTAAAATACAGAGGCCCTTTCGGTGGGTCCCAGATGTCAGGTGGAGGAATCATTATTTTGTGCAATATAAGGAGGCATTTCCTTGTGTGCGGCCGTGGACCCAGCTGTCGGCCTCTCCACCTAAAGTCCAGTTCAGATGCATGTCAGTCGTTGACCATGTTGACCAGGCCGCGCCGAGAGCACCAGGGCGGTGGAAGACGGCGAGGCCTAGGAAGGGAACGACACGGAGGCAGGGAAGACTCGGCAGTTGTTTCCCACGCGGAGGGGAGTACGGCTGTACGAGGGTTTACTGGTGCGTCTGCCGTCGTCGGAGAATAACAGCAGGTGCGGGTGAGTAGAGGGATGGCTAGGCCAACGGTGGGGCGGTGAGGCTTGCGCGGCAACAAAGCCGGCCGCGGGGAGGAGGGAGCAGGCAGTCCCGCCGGCGCCTGTTTGAGCGGCTGGAGCAGGAAGAGCAGAGATTGAAGAAGCACGACGGCCGTTGGATGGTCATCCAACAGTCACTGCTTGTGCGTCAACCTTTTTTTAGGAAAGCTTCAAATCTGTGGGAAACAGCATGCAGCCCATCTGCCATTATTTCTAATAATTTACAGCCCATTTGCTAATTATTAAGGTTTTTTTGGAGCCCATATTCTTTTTGTTAGCATTACAGCCCATATTGTGGCCATGGTTAAAAAATTATATGAATTTTTGCATATTTCGGTGCGGTCCGAACTGTTTTTAATCCCGAAATTTCGACTCACATTCAAGCTGATTTTAAAAATAAATGTATATCAATATAAAAACAACCAAATTCTCCACGCATAAAAATTAATGTAATTTAAAATCTCGAAATGAAAAAAAAATTGAAACTAATTGCCGATTTGATGTGTTTTAAAAATGTACAACCCATTTCTCATTACTGATGGGCCATTTTCTCGGCCAGCCGAATGAAAGCTCTCCTCGTCTTGAAAGATTTGGAGCCCAACAGGCCTGAGAAAGCGACTTGCTTGGGAAATCACAAAAAAAACTGGGCTGTGGCCGTGGACCCAGCTGTCAGCCTCTCCACGTACAGTACTCTTCCGATGGAAATGGTTCCTTGACCACGTTGACCACGCCGCGCGGAGAGCACCACGGCGGTGGACGACGGCGAGGCCTAGGAAGGGGACGACACGGCAGTGGAAGCCCGCGCCAAGAGGAGTACGAGGGTTCACTGGTTCGGCTGCGGTGTGAGGTTGTCGTTGCCGCAGGGCCTGGCCAGCGGTGGGAATAGTAGGGGGCGGTGAGGCCTCCGCGGCAGCACAGCCGGCCACGGGAGGCAGGAGCATGCGGCACGACCGGCGCTGCTTTGGGCGGCTGGGGCAAGAAGACCAGAGGTTGAAGAAGCACTACGGCCGTTGGATGGACATCGTTGACCACGCCGCGCCGAGAGCACCAGGGCGGTGGACGACGGCGAGTCCTACGAAGGGAACAACACGGAGCCGGGGAAGACATGGTAGTGGTTGCCCACGCGGTGGAGAGTACGAGGGTTGACTGGTTCGGCTGCCGTCGCCAGAAAATAACAGGAGGTGTGGGTGAGTAGAGGGATAGACAGGCCAGGGATGCGAGTATGACGGGGCCGTGAGGCCTTCCCGGCAGCACTGCCAGCCACGGGAGGCGGGAGCAGGCGGTTCCGACGGCGCTGGTTTGGGCGGCTGGGGCAGGAGGATCAGAGACTGAAGAAGCACGATCGCCGTTAGATTGACATCTAACGGTCTGACGCTGGTAGAGTCGATTGTTGACTAAGTTTCTTTTTTGAGAAACCTTGTGTACGCATGAACTTAGTAGGCCCACAAGTCAGCCTCCAAATCTGTGGCAGACAATATAAAGCCCATTTGCTATTTTTTTAATTTGCAGCTCATTTGCTAATTCTTAAGTAATTTATTATAGCCCATTTTCTGCCTAGGACCACGGTTAAAAAGTCCAACTTTATTTTGCATATTTCGGTGGAGTCCTAACTGTTGTAATCCCGAAATGATAAACATTTTTTAAGAACTTATTGATTTGCCAAAAAAATCATTTTGTTTTTGTAAGCAAATAAGACGTGGGACAAATTTAGTTGGTTTAAGGGAAAACCAGTGGTAAAAAAATTAGCGCTGGGTGGGAAAAAACAACAAAAATAAGGATGTAAATATGAAAAGGGAATTTTATGTGTTTTCAATATAATGATATGTGTATACGAACTAGTAAAACTATAGGTAGAGCTTAGAAAACAGATGTAGGACATGTGTTTCAAGAGGAAAATAGAACTGGGTTGTGTGTTTGATTCAGTAAAAAAAACTGCCTGCGGATGTTGTAAGACAAAAAATAACTAACGCTGGCGGGCCAGAGGCCAGTAGATACCTGCTGGATCTTTATGCCCCGTTGTCGTCATGGGCTGGGCCTGTTAAAAACAAAACAACCCTGGCAATCTACAGCCCAGTTGAAACTTGCTCGACCTGAGAAAACAATATACGTACTCAATAAACGAGAGAATTCTGCAAGTACAGACTGATAATTGAGATGCAGCACGGATATTGTTTTTTTATCATGATAATAAGTGCATGCACTTGTTTCAAAAAAATTGGAGAACTGGGAATTCGAACGGCGGGTGCTTATGCTACCCATCAAATAAAAATCAGGTGCCTGAAAATTCGTTTTGAAAAAAATGATTCAGCTTTATATCCACGTCGACCCTTGGCATGATGGTTGGAAGCAAATGCAAGTTCATACCGAAAGATCGTTAACAACAATACCAACTTGCAGACGACAAGGTAGTACAACTACCAATACCAAACTAACTTATAATCTTTTTACTCCTGGCCCTAGTGTTCGTCTGGTAGAAAATCTTGCAGAGGACCAGCTCCCGCTCCTTCTCTTGCTCCAGGTCCCCGAGGTGGTACTGGTGCATCACCCAGTTGGTCCTCTGCTGGTCAAAGTTCTTGTTGGTGTGCAACACCAGAACATTTTTTGCTGCCCGTCTACCGGCCGTTGACCATCACCGGCAAGGTATTGCCGATCTTGTGCCACATCGCGTGCATGCCGCACTCCTACTGTATCTTGCGACGCGTCCACGCGCCCCTTTTGAACGCCCTGGAATTGTGCTGGAAGAAATGCTTCCGGCTACTCAGTGTGATACCTGCAGTATTGTGGAATACATGTTTTAGTGTACCTAGTTGGCATTTTCATAACATCTTTGGCATGTTGCAGTCACTTGTTTCACTTTTTATTAACTGTCAAATTGTAATTGCTTCACCAGGTCTGCGTGTAATAAGAAAAATAGAGCTATAAACAAAGGAATATGTTTGTGCAAGTAGACGGCCGATCCGTGTCTTACCTGGAAGTTTCTCAGGTTGGGTGTAACATATGCCATGCTCGCTGTCGATGGTTGGTATGAACAAATCGATGAGAGACTGAAATCTCGCGCTGTCAGCACTCACTTCGGCCTCAAGTTTCTCAGGTTGGGCCAATCCTTATTCGACTTGCATCGGTAATTCCAGAATACCCGAACACGCCAGCCGGATTCTTGTGTCACCTCACGCGCAGCGTGTTGTCACGTCAATTCAATGTGTGGACATGATGAATAATTTGACCGACGTATACTAGTACTACTACTGTACTACTTACTAGTCGTATTTAGTGTCACAATTTATACATAGGTTTAACTAACAAGTACGAACTTTGTCGGTGTACTAAAGTAGGGGTACCTTAGTACCCCGAACTTGTGCACGGGTAGTAGTAGCCTCCCGCAGCAAGGCCTGCCAGGGGAGCGACATGAGTCTCCACGGCCCGCTCCGGGCCGGACGAAGGCCAAGTGATCGAGCCTAGAAGACCAAGCCCCGGCAAGAGGAGCTTGCCGGGCCAAGACGACAAGGCCCCGGCAAGAGGAGCTTGCCGGGACGACTAAGCCGAAGCACCAAGGCCCCGGCGGGAGGAGCTCGCCGGGACGACCAAGCCAAGGCATCCCAAGAGAAGCCCGCCGCGGCGCACCACGCGCCCCGGCAAGGCCTGGCGAGCGGCAAGCTCCCAGGTGCAGCAAGCCGTTTGCCGCAGCAAACCACCACATCAGGCCCGCGCTCCAGCTCACCTGCCCACGCGTCGCTCTGGGGCTTCCCGGGAGGCACGTGGCGGGACGCCGCGCAACCTGAGACGCGCGGTGGCATGCAACATTGACAGAGTCGCCCCCGTGGCGAGCGGAGGCGCTCCTAACGGTCCGCCTCGGCACTGTTCAGGCGATCCAGACGGGCATTTAATGCCTTTGTCCCCCGCCGTCAGAGTTAGGTGCGATAGCACTGTGCGGCCACTATTCCCACAATCCCTTGCCATTTTTACCCTCACCTGCGTCGCTCCCTGTGGGAAACCCCTTGGCATATAAAAGGAGGCCCATGCGCACGTAGAGGGGGGATCGGACCGAATAGGCCCTCGCCTACGTCCAGCTCCAGCTTACTGTAGCTTCTTGCGCTCCAGAGCAAGAACCCGAATCAACCAGACATGCAGCAGTAGGGTTTTACGCATCCATGCGGCCCGAAGCTGGGTAAAATCGTTGTGTGTGTGTGTCGCCTCGATCTGTTCTTTGTGCATCCTCGCCCCCGCCGAACCGACAAGGGGCTCCGTCCCCATAGGTGCTCGTGGAGGCCGATATCCCCCGACATCTTTGGCGTGCCAGGTAGGGGGAGCGTCGAGGTTGTGTGAATCAGATCCGGCGTCCGCGCGAACCAGGCTCTCATCGTTTGCGCCAGTATGGCGCCGAAGAAGAAAGCTCCGGAGGTGACCGGCCCGTCAGCGTCGAACCCACCACCCATGGAGCCGACGGGTGATGGGGGGGACGCCGGTGGAGGAACGGGCACCGTCGAACCAGTTCTTGGTCCCGCGGCATCCGAGCTCGCCCCGCGCCCCGCTCAGGAGGCGAAAAACCAGCAGCGTCATGGTACCCATGGTACCATACGCTCGCTGGACCCGGGCCACGCTGGTGGATCCCAGGGCGCTCAGGACCGGCATGCGATCCAGCGTGCCGGGACGAGCGTCGCGCGGCTGCTTGGACCGGGTGCTGCTCCTTCTAACGTGGTTAGGAGTTCGAGCACATCCCGCTCCTCGCGCCGCTCGCCGCCTCTGCCCGCCACCCCAGCGGAAGCTCTCGCGCGAGCCCAGCTGCTCCTAGACTACCCTCCAACGCCGGACAAGCTCGACGGCTGGAGGGCAACCATCCAGAGCCTCATCGGTTTCGCCAACGGTGACACTCCGCGGCAGCACAGCGCGTCGCAGCCGCGGCCAGTCTCCCAGGCGAGAACCGATGGCGCCAAGAACGGCGAGGGCGCGACCACCATGCACTCCCCGCCCCAGAGGCCACGGTCGCCGACTCGCCGGGTTCACCTCGACGACGACTCCACCGCGTCGTCGAACCCGCGAACTCGCCGCGACCAACGCCAAGTCCTTCACGAACGAAGGGAAGAAGACGCTCGAACCCGCATCGAGCGCAGAAGAGAGGCGCGGCGTCAATCAGACCAGCGCGTTGGGCCCACTGGGGACATGCACGCGCCAGGGGAACCAGGCGAACTGCCGTATTCGGTAGGTTGCCCTGCGTTCACCCGCGAGCTGCGGCAAGTGCAGTGGCCCAGCAAAAAGAACTTCAAACCCGACGTGCCCGAGAAGTACGACGGCAAGTCGCATCCGTCTGAGTTCCTCAGCATCTACACCATTGCGGTGCAGGCTGCCGGGGGACGGGACGATAAGATCCTTGCCAACTACTTCCCGCTGGTACTCAAGCCCAACGTCAGATCCTGGCTCATGCACTTGCCAGACGGCTCCATCTCCTCCTGGCCAGATTTATGCCACCAGTTCGTGGGCGCCTTCACGGGCGGCCACAAACCCCATGGCCAGGCGAGCGACCTCCATCTGCTTGTTCAGAAGGAGGGGGAGCCTTTGCGCAAGTTCATCCAGAGGTTCAGCCGTGTGCACTACAACATCCCAGACGTCCACCCCGCCGCGGTGATCAGTGCGTTCCACCAGAACGTGCGTAACCGCAGGATGCGGGAGGAGATGGCGATGTGCAAAATCAAGGAGGTCAGCGAGCTTTACGCCCTGGCCGACAAGTGTGCACGCGCTGAGGAGGGGAGGCGGCTCCCCGGAGAAAGTGTTGGAGAAGGAGACTCCGACAGTGAAGGTACCGCCCCGGCAAGGAAAGGCCGGCGGCGGAACGGCAAGAAGAAGAAAAACCCAGAGGTACTGGTTGTCGAAAAGTCCGGCAGCGAGGGCTCCGCCAAGAAAGCCCAGGCGGGGGGCCCCGGCAAGGAGGTTGCCGGGTGCGCCAACTGCCGGGCGGCGGCGGCTGCCGATAAGCGGGACGGTACCGACAAGAAGTACTGCAAGATCCACCGCACCAGGGGCCACGACCTCCAGAGTTGCAAGCAAGTCGAGCGACTTGTCGACCTGCAAAAGGCCGAGTACGCACGACGCGACAAGGAGAGGGCCCAAGCAGGTGGCGGGGGATCTGGCACGAAGCGTCCCGGCCCGGGGGAGCGCCGCGGCAAGGACAAGCAGCGGCAAGCAGACAGACCTCCCCGGGGCCGCGACAAGAGCGAAGACGAAGACGACGATTAAGACATGGAAGACCCCGAGACCAGCGAGCAGGAGTTTCAGAAAGCCACTGAGGTCCTGTGTGTCGACGGCGGTGCCTCCCTGCACGCTTCCCACCACCAGCTTAAACGGTGGGTGCGGGAGGTCAATGCAGTTGAGCCACCCGTCGAGTCGCGCAGACCCCTGAGATGGTCCAGCACGCCCATCATCTTCGACATTGAGGACCACCCTGATCGCACAACCGCGGTCGGGTGCTTGCCGATGTTGGTCTCCCCAACGATCCGCAACCTCAAGGTCACTAAGATGCTAGTTGACGGCGGGGCCGGCTTGAATCTGATCTCCTCTGCTGTTCTCCGGAGACTCCAAGTTCCCGACAGCGAGCTCGAAGAAACCGGCACATTCCAAGGAATCAACCCGGGAAGGAGCAAGCCGAAGGGAAAGATCACGCTGCCGGTGACATTTGGCAGCGAGCTGAATTTCAGAACTGAGAAGGTCACCTTTGACGTCGCCGACCTTCCGTTGCCTTACAACGGGATCCTCGGCCGACCAGCACTCGCCAAGTTCATGGCGGCCTCTCACTATGCATATAACATGCTCAAGATGCCCGGCCCGATAAGCGTCATTTCTGTCCCCGGCGACAAGAAAGATGCCCTTATCTGCGCCGACCAGTTGTACCGGGACGCAACAGCGGCAACGGCCCGCGGTCCGCCCGCCGCTGGAGCTTCCGGGGGAAAGAAGAAGTCCGGCAAGTGCTCTGGCGCCCACTCCGGCAAGTGCGCCTCTTCGGAGTGCTGCGCTGCCGTCGAGGACGTGCCATCGAGCCCTGCCGGCAAGAAGACCAAGTCCGGCAAGTGCTCTGGCGCCCACTCCGGCAAGCGCGCCTCTTCGGAGTGCTGCGCTGCCGTCGAGGACGTGCCCTCGAGCCCCGCCGGCAAGAAGGCCAAGCCCGGCGAATGCTCTAGTGCCCACTCCGACAAGCGCGCCTCTTCGGAGTGCTGCGCTGCCGTCGAGGACGTGCCATCGAGCCCCGCCGGCGAACACGAGAAGACGACGGCTGCTCCACCCGCGACCAAGAAGGTGCCCGCCAAGGAGGACGGCACTGGTGGTACCTTTGAAGGAAATATGCCCTAGAGGCAATAATAAAGTGATTATTTATTTCCTTACATATCATGATAAAAGTTTATTATTCATGCTAGAATTGTATTAACCGGAAACATAATACATGTGTGAATACATAGACAAACAGAGTGTCACTAGTATACCTCTACTTGACTAGCTCATTAATCAAAGATGGTTATGTTTCCTAACCATGAACAAAGAGTTGTTATTTGATTAACGAGATCACATCATTAGTTGAATGATCTGATTGACATGACCCATTCCATTAGCATAGCACCCGATCGTTTAGTATGTTGCTATTGCTTTTATCCATGACTTATACATGTTCCTTTAACTATGAGATTATGCAACTCCCGTTTACCGTAGGAACACTTTGTGTGCTACCAAACGTCACAACGTAACTGAGTGATTATAAAGGTGCTCTACAGGTGTCTCCGAAAGTATTTGTTGGGTTGGCATATTTCGAGATTAGGATTTGTCACTCCGAATGTCGGAGAGGTATCTCAGGGCCTTCTCGGTAATGCACATCACATAAGCCTTGCAAGCATTGCAACCAATGAGTTAGTTGCGAGATGATGTATTACGGAACGAGTAAAGAGACTTGCCGGTAACGAGATTGAACTAGGTATTGGATACCGACGATCGAATCTCGGGCAAGTAACATACCGATGACAAAGGGAACAACGTATGTTGTTATGCGGTCTGACCGATAAAGATCTTCGTAGAATATGTAGGAGCCAATATGGGCATCCAGGTCCCGCTATTGGTTATTGACCGGAGACGTGTCTCGGTCATGTCTACATTGTTCTCGAACCGTAGGGTCCGCACGCTTAAGGTTTCGATGACAGTTATATTATGAGTTTATGAGTTTTGATGTACCGAAGGAGTTCGGAGTCCCGGATGAGATCGGGGACATGACGAGGAGTCTCGAAATGGTCGAGACGTAAAGATCGATATATTGGACGACTATATTCGGACATCGGAAAGGTTCTGAGTGATCCGGGTATTTTCGGGAGTATCGGGGAGTTACGGGATTACGGGAGAAGTGATGGGCCTTGATGGGCTTTAGTGGGAAGAGGAAAAAGGCTGCCGCGCCCCCCCTTCCCTCTGGTCCGAATTGGACTAGGGAAAAGGGGGCCGGCCACCTTTCCTTCTCCTCCTATTCCTTCTCCCTTCCTCCCCTCTTGGTGGACTCCTACTAGGACTTGGAAACCTAGTAGGACTCCACACCCTGGCGCGCCAAACCCTAGGCCGGCCACCCCCTCCCTTGCTCCTTTATATACGGGGGCAGGGGGCACCCCATAGACACACAAGTTGATCTACGGATCGTTCCTTAGCCGTGTGCGGTGCCCCCTTCCACCAAATTCCACCTCGGTCATATCGTTGAAGTGCTTAGGCGAAGCCCTGCGCCGGTAACACATCAAGATCGTCACCACGCCGTCGTGCTGATGGAACTCTTCCCCGACGCTTTGCTGGATCGGAGCCCGGGGATCGTCATCGAGCTGAACGTGTGCCAAGAACTCGGAGGTGCCGGAGTAACGGTGCTTGGATCGGTCGGATCGTGAAGACGTACGACTACATCAACCGCGTTGATATAACGCTTCCGCTTTCGGTCTACGAGGGTACGTAGACAACACTCTCCCCTCTCGTTGCTATGCATCACCATGATCTTGCGTGTGCGTAGGAATTTTTTTGAAATTACTACGTTCCCCTACAGTGGCATCCGAGCCTAGGTTTTTATGGTTTGATGTTATTTGCACGAGTAGAACACAAGTTAGTTGTGGACGATACAAGTCATACTGCCTACCAGCATGTCATACTTTGGTTCAACGGTATTGTTGGACGAGACGATCCGGACCAACCTTACGCGTACGCTTACGCGAGACCGGTTCCCTCGACGTGCTTTGCACATAGATGGCTTGCGGAAGACTGTCTCTCCAACTTTAGTTGAACCGAGTGTGGCTACGCCCGGTCCTTGAGAAGGTTAAAACGGAGTCTATTTGACAAACTATCGTTGTGGTTTTGATGCGTAGGTAAGATGAGTTCTTGCTTAAAGCCCGTAGCAGCCACGTAAAACTTGCAACAACAAAGTAGAGGACGTCTAACTTGTTTTTGCAGGGCATGTTGTGATGTGATATGGTCAAGACATGATGCTAAATTTTATTGTATGAGATGATCATGTTTTGTAACCGAGTTATCGGCAACTGGCAGGAGCCATATGGTTGTCGCTTTATTGTATGCAATGCAATCGCGATGTAATGCTTTACTTTATTACTAAGCGGTAGTGATAGTCGTGGAAGCATAAGATTGGCGAGACGACAACGATGCTACGATGGAGATCAAGGTGTCGCGCCGGTGACGATGGTGATCATGACGGTGCTTCGAAGATGGAGATCACAAGTACAAGATGATGATGACCATATCATATCACTTATATTGATTGCATGTGATGTTTATCTTTTTATGCATCTTATCTTGCTTTGATTGACGGTAGCATTATAAGATGATCTCTCACTAAATTATCAAGAAGTGTTCTCCCTGAGTATGCACCGTTGCAAAAGTTCTTCGTGCTGAGACACCACGTGATGATCGGGTGTGATAGGCTCTACGTTCAAATACAACGGGTGCAAAACAGTTGCACACGCGAAATACTCAGGTTATACTTGACGAGCTATGCATATAAGATATGACCTCGGAACACGGAGACCGAAAGGTCGAGCGTTAATCATATAGTAGATATGATCAACATAATGATGTTCACCATTGAAACTACTCCATCTCACGTGATGATCGGACATGGTTTAGTTGATTTGGATCACGTGATCACTTAGAGGATTAGAGAGATGTCTATCTAAGTGGGAGTTCTTAAGTAATATGATTAATTGAACTTAAATTTATCATGAACTTAGTCCTGGTAGTATTAGCATATCTATGTTGTAGATCAATAGCTCGCGTTGTTGCTTCCCTATGATTATTTTGATATGTTCCTAGAGAAAATTGTGTTGAAAAATGTTAGTAGCAATGATGCGGATTGGATCTGTAATCTGAGGTTTATCCTCATTGCTGCACAGAAGAAGTTTGTCCTTGATGCACCGCTAGGTGACGGACCTTTTGCAGGAGCAGATGCAGACGTTATGAACGTTTTGCTAGCTCAATATGATGACTACTTAATAGTTTAGTGCACCATGCTTAACGGCTTAGAATCGGGAATTCAAAGACGTTTTGAACGTCATGGACCATACGAGATGTTCCAGGAGTTGAAGTTAATATTTCAAGCAAATACCCGAGTTGAGAGATATGAAGTCTCCAACAAGTTCTGTAGCTAAAAGATGGAGGAGAATCGCTCAACTAGTGAGCATGTGCTCAGATAGTCTGAGTACTACAATCGCTTGAATCAAGTGGGAGTTAATCTTCCAGATAAGATAGTGATTGACAGAATTCTCTAGTCACCATCACCAAGTTAGTAGAACTTCGTGATGAACTATAATATGCAAGGGATAACAGAAAATATTCCCAAGCTCTTCGCGATGCTAAAATCAGCGAAGGTAGAAATCAAAGAAAAACATCAAGTGTTGATGGTTGACAAGATCACTAGTTTCAAAAGGGGCAAAAGGAAAGAAGGGGAACTTCAAGAAGAACGGCAAGCAAGTTGCTGCTCAAGTGAAAAAGCCCAAGTCTGGTCCTAAGCCTGAGACTAAGTGCTTCTACTGCAAAGGGACTGGTCACTGGAAGCGGAACTACCCCAAGTGATTGGCGGATAAGAAGGATGGCAAAGTGAACATAAGTATATTTGATATACATGTTATTGATGTGTACTTTACTAGTGTTCATAGCAACCCCTCAGTATTTGGTACTAGTTCAAGTTGCTAAGATTAGTAACTCGAAACGGGAGTTGCAGAATGAACAAAGACTAGTTAAAGGGCAAGGTGACGATGTGTGTTGGAAGTAGTTCCAAGATTGATATGATCATCATCACACACTCCCTATACTTTCGGGATTAGTGTTGAAACTAAATAAGTGTTATTTGGTCTTTGCATTGAGCATGAATATGATTTGATCATGTTTATTGCAATACGGCTATTCATTTAAGTAAGAGAATAAATTGTTGTTCTGTTTACATGAATAAAACCTTCTATGGTTATACACACTAACGAAATGGTTTGTTGGATCTCGATCACAGTGATACACATATTCATAATATTGAAGCCAAAAGATGCAAAGTTAATAATGATAGTGCAACTTAATTGTGGCACTGCAGTTTAGGTCATATTGGTGTAAAGCGCATGAAGAAACTCCATGCTGATGGGATTTTGGAATCACTTGATTATGAATCACTTGATGCTTGCGAACCATGCCTCTTGGGCAAGATGACTAAAAACGCCGTTCTCCGGAACAATGGAGCAAGCAACAGATTTGTTGGAAATCATACATACTGATGTATATGGTCCGATGAATATTAAGGCTCGCGACAAGTATCATTATTTTCTGACCTTCACAGATGATTTGAGCAGATATGGGTATATCTACTTGATGAAACATAAGTCTGAAACGTTTGAAAAGTTCAAAGAATTTTAGAGTGAAGTGAAAATCATCGTGACAAGAAAATAAGGTTTCTACGATCTGATCGCGGAGACAAATATTTGAGTTACGAGTTTGGTCTTCAATTAAAACAATGTGGAATAGTTTCACAAATTCATGCCACCTGGAACACCACAGCATAATGGTGTGTCCAAACGTCATAACCGTACTTTATTGGATATAGTACAATCTATGATGTTTCTTACCGATTTACCAATATCATTTTGGGATCATGCATTAGAGACAGCTGCATTCACGTTAAAAGGGGCACAATCTAAAGTCCGTTGAGACGACACAAAATAAACTATGGTTTGGCAAGAAACCAAAGTTGTCGTTTCTTAAAGTTTGGGGTTACGATGCTTATGTGAAAAAGTTTCATCCTGATAAGCTCAAACCCAAATCGGAGAAATGTGTCTTCATAGGTACCCAAAGGAGACTGTTGGGTACACCTTTTATCACAGATCCGAAGGCAAGATATTCGTTGCTGAGAATGGATCCTTTCTAGAGAAGGAGATTCTCTCGAAAGAAATGAGTGGGAGGAAAGTAGAAAACATGATAAGGTAATTGTACCTTCTCCCTTGTTGGAAAGTAGTTCATCACAGAAATCTGTTCTTGTGACTACTACACCAATTAGTAAGGAAGCTAATGATGATGATCATGTAACTTCAAGATCAAGTTACTACCGAATCTCGTAAGTAAACTAGAGTGAGATCCGCACCAGAGTGGTACGGTAATCCTGTTCTGGAAGTCATGTTACTAGACCATGACGAACTTGCGAACTATGAGGAAGCGATGATGAGCCCAGATTCCGCGAAATGGTTAGAGGCCATGAAATCTGAGATATGATCCATGTATGAGAACAAAGTATGGACTTTGATGGATTTGCCCGATGATCGGCAAGCCAAAGAAAATAAATGGATCTTGAAGAGGAAGACGGACACTGATAGTAGTGTTATTATCTACAAAGCTAGAATTGTCGCAAAAGGTTTTCGACAAGTTCAAGGTGTTGACTACGATGAGAGTTTCTCACTCGTATCTATGCTTAAGTCTGTCCGAATCATGTTAGCAATTGCCGCATTTTATGAAATCCGGCAAATGGATAAACAAAACTGCATTCCTTAATGGATTTATTAAAGAAGAGTTGTATACGATGCAACTAGAAAGTTTTTTCGATCCTGAAAGTGTTAACAAAATATGCAAGCTCCAGCGATCCATCTATGGACTGGTGCAAGCATCTCGGAGTCGGAATATACGCTTTGATAAGTTGATTAAAGCATATAGTTTTATACAGACTTGCGGTGAAGCCTGTATTTACAAGAAATTGAGTGGGAGCACTACAGCATTTCTGATAAGTATATGTAAATGACATATTATTGATCGGAAATAATGTAGAATTATTCTGTAAAGCATAAAGGAGTATTTGAAAGGAGTTTTTCGAAGAAGGACCTCGGTGAAGCTGCTTACATATTGAGCATCAAGATCTATAGAGATAGATCAAGACGCTTGATAAGTTTTTCAATAAGTACATACCTTGAAAAGATTTTGAAGTAGTTCAAAATGGAACAGTCAAAGAAAGAGTTCTTGCCTGTATTACAAGGTGTGAAATTGAGTAAGACTCAAAGCCCGACCACGGCAGAAGATAGAAAGAGAATGAAAGTCATTCCCTATGCCTCAGCCATAGGTTCTATAAAGTATGCCATGCTGTGTACCAGATCTATTGCATACCCTACCACTGAGTTTGGCAAGGGAGTACAATAGTGATCTAGGAGTAGATCACTGGACAAGCGGTCAAAATTATCCTTAGTGGAATAAGGATATGTTTCTCGATTATGGATGTGACAAAAAGGTTCGTCGTAAAAGGTTACGTCGATGCAAGTTTTGACACTAATCTAGATGACTCTAAGTCTCAATCTAGATACATATTGAAAGTGGGAGCAATTAGCTAAAGTAGCTCCGTGCAGAGCATTATAGGCATAGAAAATTGCAAAATACATAACGGATCTGAATGTGGCAGACTCGTTGACTAAACTTCTCTCACAAGCAAAACATGATCACACCGTAGTACTCTTTGGGTGTTAATCACATAGTGATATGAACTAGATTACTGAATCTAGTAAACCCTTTGGGTGTTGGTCACATATCGATGTGAACTATTGCTGATAAATCACATGGCGATGTGAACTAGATTATTGACTCTAGTGCAAGTGGGAGACTGAAGGAAATATGCCCTAGAGGCAATAATAAAGTGATTATTTATTTCCTTACATATCATGATAAAAGTTTATTATTCATGCTAGAATTGTATTAACCGGAAACATAATACATGTGTGAATACATAGACAAACAGAATGTCACTAGTATACCTCTACTTGACTAGCTCATTAATCAAAGATGGTTATGTTTCCTAACCATGAACAAAGAGTTGTTATTTGATTAACGAGATCACATCATTAGTTGAATGATCTGATTGACATGACCCATTCCATTAGCATAGCACCCGATCGTTTAGTATGTTGCTATTGCTTTTATCCATGACTTATACATGTTCCTTTAACTATGAGATTATGCAACTCCCGTTTACCGTAGGAACACTTTGTGTGCTACCAAACGTCACAACGTAACTGAGTGATTATAAAGGTGCTCTACAGGTGTCTCCGAAAGTATTTGTTGGGTTGGCATATTTTGAGATTAGGATTTGTCACTCCGAATGTCGGAGAGGTATCTCAGGGCCTTCTCGGTAATGCACATCACATAAGCCTTGCAAGCATTGCAACCAATGAGTTAGTTGCGAGATGATGTATTACGGAACGAGTAAAGAGACTTGCCGGTAACGAGATTGAACTAGGTATTGGATACCGACGATCGAATCTCGGGCAAGTAACATACCGATGACAAAGGGAACAACGTATGTTGTTATGCGGTCTGACCGATAAAGATCTTCGTAGAATATGTAGGAGCCAATATGGGCATCCAGGTCCCGCTATTGGTTATTGACCGGAGACGTGTCTCGGTCATGTCTACATTGTTCTCGAACCGTAGGGTCCGCACGCTTAAGGTTTCGATGACAGTTATATTATGAGTTTATGAGTTTTGATGTACCGAAGGAGTTCGGAGTCCCGGATGAGATCGGGGACATGACGAGGAGTCTCGAAATGGTTGAGACGTAAAGATCGATATATTGGACGACTATATTCGGACATCGGAAAGGTTCTGAGTGATCCGGGTATTTTCGGGAGTATCGGGGAGTTACGGGATTATGGGAGAAGTAATGGGCCTTGATGGGCTTTAGTGGGAAGAGGAAAAAGGCTGCCGCGCCCCCCCTTCCCTCTGGTCCGAATTGGACTAGGGAAAAGGGGGCCGGCCACCTTTCCTTCTCCTCCTATTCCTTCTCCCTTCCTCCCCTCTTCGGCCTCCTCATGGCCTCGAGGAAGCTGCGCCATTACTTCCAAGCACACGAGATCACAGTGGTCACTCGCTTTCCGCTTAAGAGGATACTGCAAAATCCCGAAGCGACAGGCAGGATTGTCGAGTGGGCACTAGAACTGTCAAGCTTTGGCCTCAAGTTCGAGAGCACATCGACCATCCAGAGCCGAGCATTGGTAGAGTTCATAGCAGAGTGGACGCCGACACCGGACGAAGAAATTCCCGAGACGAGCATCCCCGGCAAGGAAGCAACCAAAGAGTGGCTGATGTACTTTGATGGTGCCTTTTCACTGGAAGGCGCCGGTGCTGGCGTGCTGCTCATCGCGCCCACCGGAGAGCACCTCAAGTACGTCGTCCAGATGCACTTTCCCAAGGAGCAAGCAACCAACAATACGGCAGAGTATGAAGGTTTGCTCGCCGGTCTCAAGATCGCGGCGGAACTTGGGATTAAGAAGCTCATTGTCAGGGGTGACTCGCAGCTCGTCGTCCGCCAAGTGAACAAGGATTACCAGTGCCCGTTGATGGAAGCTTACATTGATGGAGTGATGAAGCTGGAAGAGCGCTTTGACGGCCTGCAAATGGAATATGTTCCAAGGGCAGAAAACGGCATCGCCGACGGCCTGTCAAAATGCGCCGCACTAAAGCTACCTGTGGAACCAGGGACCTTTGTGCTCAAGCTGACTCAGCCATCCGTGACGCCATCGACTGGGCCAAGCAAGAAGAGAAGACCGGTCTCTGATGGCTCTCTCCCGACAGAGCTTCCCGAAGCCGCCGCCAAGAGAGCCCCCGAGATCAACGCCAAGAGTGCTGAGGAGCTGCCCGCTCCGGCAAGCCCCAGGGTTTGTCCCGACGAAGCAGGCGCTCCCGGCAAGCCACGCCCCGGCAAGCCTGCCGGGGAACGTCAAGCTCCGGCTGAGCCTCAAGTCCTCGCCGTGGAAGCTGATGTTCCCGCAGCCGCCGATATGCCTCTAGTCCTCGTCGTTGAGCCACAGGCTCCGACGTGGGCACAGCATATCGTCCGTTTCCTCCAGACAGGAGAGCTTCCCGAAGAACAAGAAGAAGCTGAAAGAGTAGTCCGGCAGTCCAGTATGTACCAGTTCGTCGACAGCGCACTGTACAGAAGAGGACGCAATGGGGTGAAATTGAAGTGCATCCACCGGGAAGACGGACAGAAGCTGTTGGCGGAGATACACGGAGGCATATGTGGGCACCACATTGGCGCCAGAGCACTTGCCGGAAAGGCGTTCCGGCAGGGCTTCTTCTGGCCCACAGCCCTCCAGGATGCAACTGCACAAGTAACCAGGTGTGAAGCGTGCCAGTTCCATTCCAAGAAGATACACCAGCCAGCTCAAGCTCTCCAGACGATCCCTTTATCCTGGCCCTTCTCGGTCTGGGGGCTCGATATCCTCGGCCCCTTCCCCCGATCCATCGGGGGCTTTGAGTACTTGTTCGTTGCCATCGACAAGTTCACAAAGTGGCCAGAAGTGGAACCAGTGAGGAAGGTGACCGCCCAGTCCGCGATCAAATTCTTCAGGTCGATTGTTTGCCGCTTCAGGATCCCCAACAGGATCATCACCGACAACGGTACGCAGTTCACAAGCCACGCCTTCATGCAGTAGACCCAAGATCTCGGCACCAAGGTCTGCTTCGCTTCTGTTGCTCATCCCCGGAGCAACGGTCAAGCGGAAAGGGCCAACGCCGAGGTACTGCGCGGGCTCAAGACTAGAAGTTTAGACAAGCTGCTCAAGCGCGGACGGAACTGGATCGAGGAGCTGTCGGCGGTTCTTTGGTCGGTCAGAACGACGCCAAATCGAGCCACCGGCCAGACACCATTTGCTCTAGTCTATGGAGCAGAAGCAGTTACCCCCACGGAACTCGTATACGGGTCACCTCGAGTGCTCGCTTATGATGAGCTTGAGCAAGAGCGGTCGCTCGAAGATGACGCACTGCTCCTCGAGGAGGATCGTCTCCAGGCCGCTGTGCAATCCGCTCGCTACCAGCAAGCTCTGCGTCACTATCATAGCCGCAAAGTTAACGCCAGGAGCCTCGAGGAAGGCGACCTTGTTCTTCGGCGCGTTCAGTCGGCCAAGATACACAACAAGTTGACGCCGAAGTGGGAAGGCCCTTACCGAGTGAAACGAGTCACGAGGCCCGGCGCCGTCCGCCTCGAGACCAAAGATGGTACTCCGGTGAGCAATTCCTGGAACATTGAGCATCTTCGCAAGTTTTACCCGTAAGGCGCGGTTGTCGGACCCCGTCCGGCAACCAACTCTTTGTACAAAAGTCTTGCCGCAGACGCATGTAATCCTTTGTACAAAGCCAGGCACAGACCCTGGCCGCAATTACGCACTGGGGCCCCCCAAGTTTTAGCATGCATGCTGAGTCGAGTCTCGTCCTTGGTTAGGGTCGATAGTGCCTAACAGTCGCTAACCCCTAACTTGGAGGTCGAGTCCGCGTCTTTTTCCCATCCTTTCCCTTTGGCTCGCGGGAACCGCCTACCCTTGCCGAGCCGCTCAAGGACGAAGAAGGGGAGAAGGACAAGCCAGCACCCGCCTCCCGACAAGCCAGAATTGCCGGGGGCTGCAACCTCAGATAAGTCTTTACATCCCTTATCATGCATTCTCTCGTGAGCTGCAGAATGTGAAAACCTTGCTTCCTCCAAAAAAGCTGTCGTGCTCTCTTAAGCGACAAACCTCGGAGCGCGTTCCCAGGGCCCGCTTCGGATAGTAGCCGCGGCGGCAAGGGGAGGAAACGAGGGGCCAGAACCCGCCTTCTCCCTGCCTCTGCCTAGAGCGGGAGGAGGGCCAAGGGGCGCGGGGGACGGCAGGGTCCGTTGCTGGGCGGGGAAGTGTCTATCTTAATGGTGCAAAGGGTCCGCCCCTTGCCGCGGGATGTATCCGCGAGACAAATGATCCGGCAAACAGCCCCTTTTCATTAAAAACATTCCACTCAGGTACAGTTCAGAGAGAATGAAAAACATGAAAGATGGGATTACAAGATTTTAACGCAACTAAGGCCCGAGGGCTTACAAGATAAAAAGAGATAAGGTGCCCGTAATCCCTTTCTTGTCTCTCTCCTCAGGAGGTACGGCAAGGAGGCGAGAAGGGCAAAAGGGGCGCCTAGGCGAGCTACGGGTGGCAGAAGACGCCAAGAGAGCGTCCGAGGCCCCCACCCCGGAGCTCCGGAGGCCGGAAGAAGACGGCGACGCCGGAAGCGGAGCTCGAGAAGGAGGCGGCGAGACGTCAACACGCTGTCGAGGGCATCTAGCCCTCGTACTCCGATTTGACGGCCTTGCCGCCAGCCTCTTCCGCAGCCTCGCCACTCCGGCCGAGAAGACGAAGCCCCGACAAGAGGAGCTTGCCGGGCCGGAGAGAAGACCCCGGTGGTCGTCGCCGCGAGCAGGGGTGGTGACGGCGTCTAGGGCGAGGTTGGAAGACGAGGCAGCGACCTTGCCGCCCGTCCTCTTCCTCTTCCGCATCCTCCCTACGCCAGCCGCCCAAGGAGACGGCCCCGGGGAGTTCACGGCGCCAGCGACGTGGACGATGGGGGCCGCCGGTGCCACGCGGAGCTGCGACTAGCGCCTAGTCGTGCCCGTCACCCCGGCGATCACCCGCCCTCGTCGTCGCTGTCGCTCCCCTCCTCGTCACTCTTGCTCGAGGAGGAGCCTTCGCTGTCGGAGGAGCTATCCACGCAGCATCGGGCTCGGGTGCCGAGGTCCCCGAAGACCTTGACGGAGAGCAGATCGCCCTCCATCAGCTTGAAATGGAGGGTGAATCCCACCGTCAAGCTGTGGATCCGGGCGAACGACTTCCACCCTCGGCCCAGGCACATCACGCCGGGGGCTCGGGATTCGACGTGGACTCGTGTACCACTGATCCCGCAGCCCCTCATGCGCAGCCTCAGCGTCTCGTGTTGTTCCGCCTCCAAGACGTCCGCGAAGGGGGCCGGGAGGCGGAGGCGACGGCGAGGCGCCCGGCGCAGCCTGATGATGAACTCACAGGGGTCGTCCCCGAGATGAACCACCGAGGGAAACGGAGCCGCCGGCGGAGGCGAGGCCGGCGCGCCGCCCTGCCCGCCTTGAGCGCCTCGGCCCCGTCCACGGCCTCGTCCGCGACCTCGCCCCTCCCCCTTACCCTTACGGTTGGCTCCGCCGCCGCGGGTGCAAGGGGAGGAGGGGCTCGCTGCCTGGCGGCAACCC
Organism: Aegilops umbellulata; assembly: GCA_032464435.1. Lineage (NCBI taxonomy): Eukaryota > Viridiplantae > Streptophyta > Magnoliopsida > Poales > Poaceae > Aegilops > Aegilops umbellulata. The sequence goes on from CP136058.1 coordinate 91,512,559, forward strand.
TTGCCGCCACCGAAGAAGGACCCGGGCCATGACAGCTGGGGAGAGGGGACCAGGGATCTGAGAGAAGGAAGAAGGAAGGAGTGCGGACCCTCGTCATCCCCTTCCGCTCCTTATAAAGGGGCGGAGTGGGGGCTCGGCCGCTCCGCCCAACCAATCAAAACAGAGGAAGGGCAGGCGACGGGGCCGACCCTCTACTTCGGCCCGCGTCGGCCCGGCTTCCTGCCTCCACCACCGCGACCCCAAGCGCATGGAGGACGCGTGGCGGACGGGCAGGGCCGAGGCGACTGATGAGGCGACCTCTCTCTCCCCCACTCGAAAGTGGGGGCGGACGTTTCGCTTCCCCAAATAAAGGAGATCGTGCCCGACGTGACGCATGCCTCCGGGCCTCAAGCCCCGCGCACGCCGCCCACGTCACGCACGCCTCGCCCCCCCCCCCCCCACGACGCCGCGATAAGCGCGCGCCACTTGGGGAGGGCGCGACGGGCACGGAGTTAAGGAGCAGCGCAACCCAGGCCACGTGTACCCGTGCACTGTTAGGGCCTGGCCCAACAACGCTCGGCACTGTGTACGGCCCAGACCCGGGGGCTCCTGTCGGTGTACTAAAGTAGGGGTACCTTAGTACCCCGAACTTGTGCACGGGCAGTAGTAGCCTCCCGCGGCAAGGCCTGCCAGGGGAGCGACAAGAGTCTCCACGGCCCACTCCGGGCCGGACGAAGGCCAAGTGATCGAGCCTAGAAGACCAAGCCCCGGCAAGAGGAGCTTGCCGGGCCAAGACGACAAGGCCCCGGCAAGAGGAGCTTGCCGGGACGACTAAGCCGAAGCACCAAGGCCCCGGCGGGAGGAGCTCGCCGGGACGGCCAAGCCAAGGCATCCCAAGAGAAGCCCGCGCGGCGCGCCACGCGCCCCGGCAAGGCCTGGCGAGCGGCAAGCTCCCAGGTGCGGCAAGCCGTTTGCCGCGGCAAACCACCACATCAGGCCCGCGCTCCAGCTCACCTGCCCACGCGTCGCTCTGGGGCTTCCCCGGAGGCACGTGGCGGGACGCCGCGCAACCTGAGACGCACGGTGGCATGCAACGTTGACAGAGTCGCCCCCATGGCGAGCGGAGGCGCTCCTAACGGTCCGCCTCGGCACTGTTCAGGCGATCCAGACGGGCATTTAATGCCTTTGTCCCCCGCCGTCAGAGTTAGGTGCGATAGCACTGTGCGGCCACTATTCCCACAATCCCTTGCCATTTTTACCCTCACCTGCGTCGCTCCCTGTGGGAAACCCCTTGGCATATAAAAGGAGGCCCATGCGCACGTAGAGGGGGGATCGGACCGAATAGGCCGTCGCCTACGTCCAGCTCCAGCTTACTGTAGCTTCTTGCGCTCCAGAGCAAGAACCCGAATCAACCAGACATGCAGCAGTAGGGTTTTACGCATCCATGCGGCCCGAAGCTGGGTAAAATCGTTGTGTGTGTGTGTCGCCTCGATCTGCTCTTTGTGCATCCTCGCCCCCGCCGAACCGACAAGGGGCTCCGTCCCCATAGGTGCTCGTGGAGGCCGATATCCCCCGACAAACTTGAAGCCTAACTAATATATGTATATATATATGGCTTCTGCACAGCGTCTCCATCATCATTATCAGTACATCCTACGCAGGTGAGTTAGGATGCACTTGATCCCAGGAAGGTATCTATCCTTCAAACCAAAGGAGTGCTTCAAACTAACAACAGTACATAATATCCAACAAAAGAGGGTCGTGCTACAGCAGCAGAATACATGGCTCAGTCTAGATATCAGCACGAATCAAGTTGTGCATATTTGTTGTTGGCATGAACCACATCGCCGCATGTCGGTTTTGCAAAAGCCATCCATCGCATGGAAGCTTGATGCCTTTCACACACTGAAGATTATCTGGCAACAAGCTGTGTCGACGAATCTATGGATATGGTGATTCATGAAACCCATGGTATGATGTGTAAACACAGCCCCCCCTCGCGAATGGAGGTTGCATAGCACAGTAATCATCGCCGGTGATATGATCGATGATTGGTTGGATTATCGGATAATTGAGCCCGAGGAACAAGGATTGGTTGCCGAGGATGTAAACCCGCCTCCAGTTGAATACGTCTGGCCCAATGGAGCTGGGATCTTTCTCGAACACGAAGCAGCCATGGCCATCAATGTCACGAACGCTCCATGCATTGTACTACATGTGGTTTGATGTAATGGTTTGGTCAATTTGGTACGTGCGAATGAGCATCAAATGACCGTCGTCAGCTGAACGAGCGATAAACCACCACCCATCGGCTGGTATGATTCCAGGTCCTGGAATCATGAAGGCCAACGCATTTGCGTCTGCTGCAACAATTCAAATTGGAGACCAAAAGGACAAAAATAAACAATCATGTTCAGAGTATGTGTGGAATTAAGATTATTATAACAGTGACACATATCATAGACAGAGAATTGCAATGCCGTGGTCATAATCATACCCCAAGTTAAAAAATAAGCCAATGGCTTTCATATTCTAGCAATATGTCATGGTTCAAACATCATGTAACTAGGAGAGGAAAACAGCTATGACAGCGCCTACTCATATTCTACCATAGCACTTACTACTACTGTTCTCCTATCAACTCTAACAATAACATGTGTGGTCATAAAAATCTTGGAAATGAGAGGAACATATAGCAATGATGTGGTTATAGACATGCTATGCATTATAAATTTGTAACAAATGAACAGGCACTCGTATTCATAAGGTAAAGATGAGATGAGATAGAACAATTACACGATGATAGATTCCACCAGTATAGGTAGCCAATCTGTGCGTCGACCGCGTAAACGATGCCATCATGCACTATAGCATCAGACAGAAATGTTTCCTCAACAGGATTGATGATGAGCCATAACCATGTATGGCGACCGGATTCCACATAGACTAATCCCTTGTTGAACAAGGCAATGAGCTTGTAATCCATGTAGTCTTCTAATGGTGTGGGCACTTCACAGATTACAACTTTCTGCAAACAGAGGTCGAGCCAAAAGCTTGACGCGTCTCGTGCATAGTAGGCAGGAGTGTCCGGCGGGCCGCGAGGCTCGATGGCAGCGGTATCTGAAGATGGAAGGGTGATCTCTCGCTGGGTGTAGATATCCACGAGACGCCATGGACTACCAGATTGGTGGATGAGGAAGACCCAGTTGGCCTTCATGCCCGCCCAGTAGTGGCCGCGCATGAAGGGCAGGTGGATGGGTAGTGGTAGCATGTCGAGGGGCACCACGGCAACCTCCGTAGGATCGTCAAGTCGGTGTCGGGGACACCTGCGAGGATCGGGCATCAGCAAGCAGGGTGTCTTGAAAAGAGCCGGCCGGTTGCAGATGAGTAGACGGTACAAAGACACCAAGCATGCGGCCAGACGGACGGTGCTGAGTAGGTCCATACGACTACAGATCTGCTCCAAGAGAACATCAGGGAGGGAATTCCAATTGCGGCTCTGCGTGTCAGTCGGTTCTCCCATTGGGGTTTTTGGTGCCTGCGAGCCAGCGGGGAAGTGGATTCGGGCTGGCGAGCGAAGAAGCTTCTCCTCGTGTGGCCGAGCAGTGAGCGGGGGGATATGGTACACGCGAGCTACCAAGGAAGATGGCGTGGGCGGGCGAGCAGTGAGCGGGGGTAAATGGTGTGCGGCCGACGATGTGGAAGAGAGGAGGAAGAAGAAGACAGGAGGAAGAAGAGTGGAAGATGGGGAAGAAAGTGCATTCAATCTCAATTCTACTAGTACTACTACCAGGATATACCATCCTTCGGAGTGTAAATAGTTACACCGATGACATGTGGGTCTACCACAACAGGGCCCATATGTCAGTTAATGGAGGACAGATGATTTAGTATTTGCGGAAGCATGCTCTACTGGCAGACATGATGGCAGTACTGGGTAAGGCTGATTTAGTAACACCAACACGCTGGTTCAGCTTATTAATTACGTGTCCCATCTGCTGCAGCGTGTATTGTCACTTCACTACGAAGACTAGTTGAATAGTTCTCTCTGACCGAGATGGGGAATAAATGGATCATGAGGACTTCCTTTCTACAGTATCCCTGTGCCTCTACGCTCACTTCACTCATTTTGCTCCGTACCTAGTCACTTGTTGAAATCTTTAGAAAGACAAATACTCCGTATTTGAGAACAGAGGGAGGCTTTTACTCCGTACTACTCCCTCCGTTCCAAAATAGATGCCTCAACTTTGTACTATATTTAGGAACAGAGGGAGTATCACCATATGGACGGAACAGAGGATGCTTGAAATATGAACATGTCAATGGGAGGGAGTAAGCCCCATGCATACATGCAACACTCACACGTACACATGGACGCACGCAGCACTCACGCACCCATGCGGCACACAGCACATGACGCAACACACACGCTCACGCTCAAGTGCTCAACCTACTCCCTACGTCCGTGAAAGACTGTACATTTAGAGATTTACACATTGACCAGGGCATAATTAACGCCCAAAAGTAGCAGAATTATGTGTGCATGCGACCATTGAGATAAGAAGATTAGATGAAGGCCGTTGCATGCTGTAATTAAGGATAGACATGTAGCCTATACCTACAGCACAAGTTGGTGCATTAGTCAATCAATATCGATTTAGTAGATTAAAGGCTAAATGCATTGGAAGTGTAGATGTACATCATGTAGTACACTCTTTGTTGGAAGACCGAGGGAGGACACGTGCATGCACTCACATACACAGCCAGGGCGGTTCGCGCGCAAGGGTTGGACTCGTGTCGCGCCTGCGTAAAGTTTTGTTTAACTGATTTCTTTGCTCTGTCAACTGACAGGTGGGACCCAGAAACCAGGTGACAATTTAACCAGTCAACAAAGTGCCACGTCGACTATGTGGCCGGTCAGTATGGTGCAATACAGTGCTCTACGATGAGCTAGTGATCGCATAATGGCCGCAAAACTATATATAGTGACCGTAAAGAGCGTATTGTTACATACGTTGACCGCCAGTGTATTTTTCTCGTTTCAAATTAAGCCATATTAATCGGAAAGGACGCAGTATGGACTACTACTACTAGTACTAGTACTGCTTTGATGTGTCCCGTCAACTCGCCGAACGAGGAGAAGCTTGCTTACTACGCCTCTCCCTCACCCACGCGCGCGGTGGTTCGCAGGACGAGGAGAGGGTTTTGACTACAGCGCCCTCTCCCTCTCCCTCGCCCTCGCGGTGGACGTGCAGCAGTTCAATTGGTGTCAGATTGCCAGAAGCATATTGTACTGTAGTATCATCATTGTTGGACCTTCCGAAGAGGCGAAGAGCCAAGTGCAAGGTTCACACGAGTACGAACTGTTGAACCTCCCGAAGAGGCAAAGAGCCAAGCGCAAGGTTTGATAGGAGTTTTCGTCCTAGTAGGAGTGTACAAGTACAACTATAGCGAACGATGTTACTGTATGATGCCGCCACGTCACGTATATCCAAAGCTGTGCCACCTTTTTTCTCAAAGAGCATGTTGGAGCCTGTGCAACAACCACACAAGTTGCACGTAGACATAACACATTTACTAGTAATATGAAACGCCCTCGATGCGGCTATATCTCCCACGTGTCGAAGCACGACTTAGAGGCATAACCGCATTGAAAGCAATGTCGCAAGTGAGGTAATCTTCACACAACCCATGTAATACATAAGGGAAAGAGATACATAGTTGGCTTACAATCGCCACTTCACACAATACATGAGTAAAACATTACATCATACAGTTAAAATCAGGGCCCGACTATGGAGCCAAAATAAAAGAAGAAACCCCAAAAGCGACAAAGGTCCCCGATCGACCCCAACTGGGCTCCACTACTGATCGACTAGAACGTAACAACATAAAGGACAAGATCTTCATCGAACTCCTCCTTGAGCTCGGATGCGTCACCTGCACAGTTTCATCGGCACCTGCAAACTGGTTTGGAAGTATCTGTGAGTCACGGGGACTCAGCAATCTCACACCCGCGAGATCAAGACTATTTAAGCTTAAAGGTAGGACAGGGTAGTGAGGTGGAGCTGCAGCAGCGACTAGCATATATGGAGGCTAACATACGCAAATGAGAGCGAGAAGAGAAGGCAAAGCACGGTCGAACAACTATGACCAAAAAGTGATCCTGAACAACTTACATCAAACATAACTCCAACAACCGTGTTCACTTCCCGGACCCCGCCGAGAAGAGACCATCACGGTTACACACGCGGTGGGTATATTTCAGTTAAGATCAACTTCGGGTTTTCTACAACCGGACATTAACAAATTCCCATCTGCCACATAACCGCGGGCACGGCTTTCGAAAGTTCAAACCCTGCAGGGGTGTCCCAACTTAGCCCATGATAAGCTCTCGCGATCAACGAAGGATATTCCTTCTCCCCGGGAAGACCCGATCAGTCTCGAAATCCCGGCTACAAGACATTTCGACAGTAATAAAACAATTCCAGCAAAGCCGCCCGATGCGCCGACATCCTGATAGGAGCTGCACATATCTCGTTCTCAGGGCAACACCGGATGAGACAGGCTACGAGTAAAACCAGGCCTCGAGTTTCCCTGCGGTGGCCCCGCAGGCGGCTCGGTTCGGACCAACACTTAGACAAGCATTGGCCCGGGGGGGGGCTAAATAAAGATGACCCTCGGGCTGATCAAACCCAAGGGAAAGGGATAGGTGGTAGGCAAATGGTAAAACCAAGGTTGGGCCTTGCTGGAAGAGTCTTATTCAAAGCGAACTGTCAAGGGGGTCCCATAAATCACCCGACCGCGTTAGGGACGCAAAATCCGGGAACATAACACCGATATGACGGAAACTAGGGCGGCAAGAGTGGAACAAAACACCAGGCATAAGGCCGAGCCTTCCACCCTTTACCAAGTATATAGATGCATTAATTAAATAAGATATATTGTGATATCCCAACAAGTAAACATGTTCCAACAAGGAACAACATCTCCATGTTCCAACAAGGAACAAAGTTCATCTTCACCTGCAACTAACAACGCTATAAGAGGGGCTGAGCAAAGCGGTAACATAGCCAAACAACGGTTTGCTAGGACAAGGTGGGTTAGAGGCTTGGTTTGACAATATGGGAGGCATGACAAGCAAGTGGTAGGTATCGCAGCATAGGCATAGCAAAAGAGCGAGCAACTAGCAAGCAAAGATAGAAGTGATTTCGAGGGTATGGTCATCTTGCCTGAAATCCCGCAAGGAAGAAGAACGAGTCCATGAAGAAGACAAACGAACGTAGACGAACGGATCCTCACAATCGCAACGTTATCGGAACTAACCCGAAGAAGCAACACCGGAAAGAAGGAAACAACAAAGTAAACAACCACCACATAAACATGGCATGATATGCGAGATGTGATATGCAATGCATATGCGACCTCCGGAAGGACAAAGATGAACAAGGAATAATCTTGGCAAACCAATTATGCCACTGGATAGTGAGGTGATTTCAGTTGAAATCGATATAAAGATCACCGGAATCGGATGCACGGTTTGCAAATGACAAGCAAAACAAGAATGACAAGAATCTGCCATTAACAGCATGATGCTACTTAGAAAGCAACAAGAAATTAGGTTACTGCACCCAAACATATCAACAAGATGCTTGACAAAAGATGAACACTGAGCTACGGCTAAATCACACCACAACAGGTTCAAATAAGCATGGCAAAAGATCAAAAGATAACAGGTTCTCAGACTTAGTGAAAATACTATCATGCAAGAAACTAACATCAGGATGACATGTTTAGAGCAATGAAACAACATGCTACAGAATGAGGACATAGCAAAGCAAGGCATGGTGTGAATCTACTCAAATCACTTAACAAAAGTCCCTTACTAATCATAAGCCAAAAAGGAATAGAAAATATAGTAACACCCATGTCAATTAAGCAAGTTTCGATACAGGTTTCAGACTTAGCAGAAAACTGGACATGTCAAAAACACATAACAAGTAGACATGTTCGTGAGCTCGATGCACTCACTACAGAGCATTGCATGATAAACTAAGCATACATACGTCAAGAATACATGGCATAGAAGCTATCCATGGCAAAAACAACATCATAGCATGCAAGAATCAACTACAACAAGCTTGGCAAAATCGAATAACATGTAAACAATCTGCCAGCAACATTTTATAGCAAAAGTAGAGCTCGATTGACCGAAGATATGGCACTCCATAAATACAAACAAAGGCATGGATGGATATATCAAATCCATATGCTCAAAACGCCCTTACAGATCATGCTCAAAAAAGGCATAGATCTCTCTGAAACAACATGAACACATGGCACAAAAATAACAGCAGGCAAGGACTTAGTGAAATGACTAAGTCTCTGAAATCAGCAACATTAAGTACCCTAGTTTGCATGCTTTTGCTAGTCACCACATAGATCACAAAAATACATGGCATAAATCTCTGGAAAGATGGCATGGCATATTACAAAACACATGTAGAACTCAACTTCATAGGATGCACACATCAATCATGGCAAAAATGACAAAAGTGCATCTACTGAAACAGATCTGAAACTAACATCACATAGCCCTCTTCTAACAGCATTTTGGGCATCAAGATGACCTCAAATGAAAATGATGCAATGGAATGAAACGATTTACACATCGAGGCGAACAATATGATATGCTACACGCCCAAAACGGAGCAGCGGATGCAGAGATATGGCATGATAAACATGGCAATAAAATAATAGAATTTCGGGGACTTGGAAGATTTCGGGGCAACCTCGACGGGAAAAGTCAACGCGCCAGGATCTCGCTGGAGATGGCGGGGAAGGAGGCGGGGCTTGCCGGAGATGGCGGATCCGGGCCGGATCTCGCCGGATCCGGCCGGATCCCAGTGCGGGAGGGGCGGAGGAGGCGGCGGGACCGCGAGGACGGGCGGCGCCGGCGGCTTGCGGGCGGCGGCGCGCACCGGCGTGCGAGGAGGCGGCGGCCGGCGGGAGAGGCAGCGCGCTCGAGGAGGGGCGGCGAAGGCGGCGGCGCGAGGCGCAAGGCGGCGGAGGGCGCGGGCGCTCGGGGCGAGGCGGGCCACGGCGGCGGGTCGGTTGCCGGCAGTGGCGGACGCGCGGGAGACAGGCGGCGGCGGTGGCGGGCGCCGGCGGGCGGAGGCGGCGGGGCGCGGCGAGGCGCGGGGGCACGCGCGGGCCCGGGCCGGCCGGCCTCGGGCCCCGCGGGCCACGGCGGGCGCGGAGGAGAGAGAGGGAGCGGGGAGGCTGACGTGGCGCGGCGCGATAGGTCCGGGCGGCGGCGGCGCTGATGTGGCGCGCCCGGATTGGCCGGGGTGAGGTGGCTAAGCGCGGTGGACACGTCCGGTGCGGGGGCGGACGTGTCCGGCTGCAGGAGGAGGACGAAGCTAGGGTTCATGTGCGCGAAAATCCGGGGGGAGCACATATTTATAGGTAGAGGGAGTTAGGAAGCTCCAAATGGAGTGCGGTTTTGGGCCACGCGATCATGATCGAACGACCGAGAGGATAGAAGGGGTTAGGATGGGTTTGGGGCCACTTTGAAAGGGGTGTTGGGCTGCACCAAAACAGGCCTTTGCGGTTACCCGGTTAACCGTTGGAGTATCAAACGGACTCCGATTGACCCGAAACTTGACAGGCGGTCTATCGGTGCTATACTAAGGCCGCTTGGCAAACCTCGGTCCATTCTGAGAAAGTTTAATACCCGCTCACGGAAAAAGGTAAAAGGGGACGCCGGAGGACGTAGGAGCGCCGGATTGCAAAACGGACAACGGGGAAAATGCTCGGATGCATGAGACGAACACGTATGCGAATGCGATGCACATGATAACATGATATGAAATGCAGATGATGACATGGCAAAGAGCGACACGCAAGCACATGACATGGCAAGGACGGCGAATAATTGACGGACACCTGGCGCATCAGAACCGGGGCGTTACAACACTCCACCACTACGAGAGGATCTCGTCCCGAGATCTAGAATGGCACCGAAGGGGAAACGGAAGAGGAAGAGAAGAGGTAAAACTAAGTTGCTTCTTTGACAAAAGAGTGAAACCAAAGAACCTTGAGAGGTTGAACAATTTAAAGAAGAATGAAAAGGAGATGAATGAGATTACGAACACTCTGTTAGATAAGAGGAACAAGGAACACCATGTGAACCTTGGAGGTTGCAAAGTTATGAATTACGAGCACAATGGACAAGAAGGAACTGAAAACACTCTGGTTGAAACGAGATAAACAAGGAATAAGGAAGAACAAATTCGGACAGCACTCCGGTTAAATGGATTAGCAAGGAAAAAGACATGATCTTGACAAAACAAGAAGATGGTTCAAAGAGAGCAATATCACAATGCCTTCGGGACAAATGAAAGAGTGGAATCAAGAGAACAGAGAAGAGAACAACAACTTCTATCACAATTGAATTTGAAAGAGCCTCCTTAAAATAAGGATTGAACGGAGTTGTTGGAGAACCAACAACGAAACGAATAAGCTTGTAGTGGGCTTATGGAAACATCTCAAAATTATAAGGTGACAACCTGCCACTCACGGGAAAAGAATTGGATTGATAAGAACAAGGAGACGAGAAAGCTTATTTCACCGGGAGGATAAATGAAGAACTTGGGTCATTAATGAGCACCATAAATAGCAACAATCCTTAGGGAAGGCTTTAGGTGAAATATAACCCAAGATAACTCCAATGAAGAGATTGATGGATTTAAAATACCTCATTCTTGACAACATGTGAGTCATGAGACATGAACTCCAATTATCAAGAATGACATAATACCACCTCGAATGATACGGTTGAAAGGATTGCACTTTAAAATGCAAGATAAAGAATACTTGAGCTCCTCTGAAAAGAATCTCGATGAACACTTCGAGAAGGAATTAAATCCTTTGTGAATCATCATGTAGCCTCCATAAAGAACTCCGGTAATAAAAGGATGATAAAAATAACGAGAAGTTGAAAACACAAGGTAAAGCTTTGAGATGATTAGATGGACCTCCGTGGTGAAAGAATTGCGAGAGCTTGGAACTCCGAGGAAGACAAGATGAAACAATTGAAATCAAGAATTTATTCATCATGAATAAACTCCGAAAGGAGGAATTAAACACTTGGATGAAACAAGAACAAGAATTATGTTATGCGCATCCTTCACCCATTAAATTGATGACAAGCAATGGATTTGGCATACTACTTATTCTCGTAGAAAAGATTAAGAGAGATATAGCACAAACTTGAGAAGGTCTTCAATGAACCACCGTAAAAATTGAAAATGAACGAAGAAGAGATAAGAAAACACCGGGAAGAATTAGCAAATGAACGAAGATGCTTGCTAGGATTTAGATACATGAGAACGAAGAGATCATGAACTGGTTAGAGAATATTGAAAGATGCTTCGGTAAGATTTGGAGAACGATAGACGAAGCCACGAAGGAGATTGTGGTCATCACGCCGGTTCAAAGTCTTTGGTGGCTAAAGCGTTCCGCCATGGTTTTTATTAGTTAACTACTCATGTTGATGCGGAGGATCTGGTCAGACGATGTGACGGTTGCCAAAAGTTTTCAAGACGCGCTCATGTGCCGGCTCAAGAATTGAGGATGATTCCGATTACTTGGCCGTTTGCAACTTGGGGGCTGGATATGGTTGGGACTTTCAAAAGGTCCAAGGATAAGAAGACCCACCTCCTGGTGGCGGTTGACAAGTTTACAAAGTGGGTGGAGGCAGAACCTGTTAGCAAGTGTGATGCGGCCACGGCGGTTCGGTTCATCAAAAAGGTGATTTTCTGGTTTGGCTTTCCACATAGTATCATCACAGATAATGGTACCAATTTGTCCAAGGGGGCCATGAAGGAGTTCTGCGGACGTGAGCACATCCGGCTTGACGTTTCATCAGTAGCCCACCCACAGTCCAATGGTCAAGCAGAAAGAGCTAATCAAGAGATCTTGAGAGGCATCAAACCGCGCTTATGGTTCCTTTGCAGAGGACACCGGGTTGTTGGGTAGAAGAGTTACCATCTGTGTTATGGAGTATCAATACTACACCCAACAGATCCATAGGATACATGCCGTTCTTCATGGTCTACGGAGCAGAGGCGGTTCTTCTCAGTGATATCCGTCATGACTCACCTCGTGTAGCGGCTTATGTTGAAGCCGACAACGAGACGGCACGACAAGATGCTTTGGACCTGTTGGATGAGAAGCGTGACATAGCAGCTGCCCACTCGGCGATTTACCAATAGGATCTTCGTCGTTATCACAGTCGCCGAGTCAGAACCAGAACCTTTCAAGAAGGAGATTTGGTGCTTCGGCTCATTCAAGATCAGACTGCTTTGCATAAGTTATCCCCACCTTGGGAGGGTGTAACGCCCCGGATCTGATGCGCCAGGTGTCCGCCAGTTATTCGCCGTCGTTGCCATGTCATGTGCTTGCGTGTTGCACTTTGCCATGTCATCATCTGCATTTCATATCATGTCATCATGTGCATCGCATTCGCATACGTGTTCGTCTCATGCATCCGAGCATTTTCCCCGTTGTCCGTTTTGCAATCCGGCGCTCCTACGTTCCCCGGCGTCCCCTTTTACCTTTTTCCATGAGCGGGTATTATACTTTCTCGGAATGGACCGAGGCTTGACAGGTGGCCTTGGTTTACTACCGGTAGACCGCCTGTCAAGTTTCGGGTCAATCGGAGTCCGTTTGATACTCCAACGGTTAACCGGGTAACCGCAAAGGCCTCTTTGGTGTGCAGCCCAACACCCCCTTCAAAGTGGCCCAAAACCCATCTAAGTCATCTCCATGTTGTCGGTCGTTCGATCACGATCGCGTGGCCGAAAACCGCTCTCCATTTGGAGCTTCCTAGCCCCCTCTATCTATAAATATGTGCCTCCCCCGTCCAAATCGCAGTCCAAACCCTAGCCCCGCTCCCCGCGCGCCGCCGGACACGTCCGTCCGCGCCGGACGCGTCCAGCCTCCACATCACTCCAGCCAATAGGAGCTTGCCACGTCATCGCCGCCGCCTCCTCGCCCAACCGGCGCCCGCCACCTCATCCCGCGCCGCCCTCTCTCTCCTCCCGCGCCGCCCTCAGCCCGCCGGGGCCCGAGGCCGGCCCGCCCGGGCCCGAGCCGCCCGCGCGCCCCGAGCCCCACTGCCGCGCTCTGCCGCCTCCGCCGCCCTCCCTCGCCGCGCACCGCCTCCGTCGCCGCTCATCGCCGCTTGCGCCATCGCCGCTGCCGCGCCATGCGCCGGCGCCGCCCCGCCGTTCCGTGCCCCGCGCGCCGCCGCGCGCTCGCGCCCTTGCGCCGCCGCCGCCGCGAACCTCTGCGCCGGCCCCGCCGCCTCGCTGCCGCCGCCTCTCCGTCCTCCCCTCGCCGGAGTTCGCCGGAGTTCCACTCCGGTCGGATCCACCGCGGGGTGGATGAGATCCACCCCTTCGGCCATCCAAACGCGCTCCGTCCCCGTCTCGGATCCCCGCGTCCCGGATATCGCCGTCCCGAGTTGACTTTTCCGGAGGGTATATTTTCACTAAGTCCCCGACATTTGGACATTATCATGCCATGTTCATCATGCCATAACTGTCTGCATGTAGCTCCGTTTTGGGCGCATAACATGTCGAGTTGTTCGACTCGAAGAGTACATCATTTCTTTCCATTGCATCATTTTCATTTGGGGTCGTTTTGATGCCCGAAATGCTGTCAGAAGAGGGATATGTGATGTTAGTTTCTGTTTCTTATCAGAACATGCACTTTTGTCATTTTTGCCATGATTGATGTCTACCTCCTATGAAGCTGAGTCCTACATGAGTTTTGTAATATGCCATGTTAACTTTCCAGAGAATTATGCCATGTATTTTTGTGATCTTTGTGGTGACTAGCACAAGCATGCAAACTAGGGCACTTGATGTTGCTGATTTCAGAGACTTAGTAATATCACTAAGTCCCTGCCTGCTGTTATTTTTATGCCATGTGTTCGTGTTGTTTCCGAGAGATCTATGCCTCTTTTGAGCATGATCAGTAAGGGCGTCTTGAGCATATGAATTTGCTCTATCCATCCATGCCTTTTTTTGTATTTATGGTGTGCCATAGCTTGAGTCAATCGAGCTCTACTTTTGCTTCAAAATGTTGCTGTCAGATTGTTTACGTGTTATTCAATTTTGCCAAGCTTGTTGTAGTTGATCCTTGCATGATATGATGTTGTTCTTGCCATGTCTAGTTCCTATGCCATGTCTTCTTGATGTAATATATGCTTAGTTTATCATGCAATGCTCTGTAGTGAGTGCTTCGAGCTCGTAAACATGCCTACTTGTTATCTGTTTTTGACATGTCCAGTTTTCTGCCAAGTCTGAAACCTGTAACGAAACTTGCTTAATTGACATGGGTGTTATCATATTTTCTAGTCCTTTTTGGCTTATGGCCAGTAAGGGACTTTTGTTAAGTGCTTTGAGTAGATTCATGCTATGCCATATTTTGCTATGTCCTGATCCTGTAGCATGTTGTTTCATTGCTCTAAACATGTCATCCTGATGTTAATTTCTGGCATGATAGTATTTTCACTAAGTCTGTGAACCTGTTATCTTTTGCACTTTTGCCATGCTTGTTTGAACCTGTTGTGATGTAATTTAGCCGTAGCTCAGTGTTCATCTTTTGTCGAGCATCTTGAGTAGATGGCTGTCATATGATATGTTGATATGGTTGAGTGCAGTATCTTAGTTTCTTGTTGCCTGCTAAGTAGCATCATGCTGTTAATGGCAGATTCTTGTCATTCTTGTTTTGCTTGTCATTTGCAAACCGTGCATCCGATTCCGGTGATCTTTATATCGATTTCAACCGAAATCACCTCATCTTTCCAGTGGCATACTTGGTTTGCCAAGATTGTGCCTTGTTCATCTTTTCCCTTCCTAAGCATGCATATGCATTGCATACCACATCTCGCATATCATGCCATGTTTATGTGTTGGTTGTTTACTATGTTGTTTGTTTGTTTCCGGGTTGCTTCTCTCGTTAGCTTCGGTTTTCGTTCCGGAGTTGTGAGGATTCGTTCGACTACGTCCATTTGTCTTCTTCATGGACTCGTTCTTCTTCATTGCGGGATCTCAGGCAAGATGACCATACCCTCGAAATCACTTCTATCTTTGCTTGCTAGATTGCTCGCTCTTTTGCTATGCCTTTGCTGTGATACCTACCACTTGCTTATCATGCCTCCCATATTGTTAAACCAAGCCACTAACCCACATTGTCCTAGCAAACCGTTGTTTGGCTATGTTACCGCTTTGCTCAGCCCCTCTTATAGCGTTGTTAGTTGCAGGCGAAGATGAAGTTTGTTCCTTGTTGGAACATGGAGATGTTGTTCCTTGCTTGGAACATGTTTACTTATTGGGATATCACAATATTTCTTATTTAATTAATGCATCTATATACTTGGAAAAGGGTGGAAGGCTCGGCCTTATGCCTGGTGTTTTGTTCCACTCTTGCCGCCCTAGTTTCCGTCATATCGGTGTTATGTTCCCGGATTTTGCGTCCCTAACGCGGTCGGGTGATTTATGGGACCCCCTTGACAGTTCGCTTTGAATAAGACTTTTCCAGCAAGGCCCAACATTGGTCTTACCATTTGCCTCACCACCACCTACTTTTCCCTTGGGAGTCGCTCTCTCGAGGGTCATCTTTATTTAGCCCCCCGGGCCAATGCTTGTATAAGTGTTGGTCCAAACTAGAGCACCGTGCGGGACCGTCCCTTGGCAACTTGGGTTATGTTGGTTCCTGTACGCTTAGCTTATCTGGTGTTGCCCTGAGAACGAGATATGTGCAGCTCCTATCAGGATGTCGGCGCATCGGGCGGTTTTGCTGGACTTGTTTTATTGCTGTCGAAATGTCTTGTAGCCGGGATTCCGAGACTGATCGGGTCTTCCCGGGGAGAAGGAATATCCTTCGTTGATCGCGAGAGCTTATCATGGGCTAAGTTGGGACACCCCTGCAGGGTTTGAACTTTCGAAAGCCGTGCCCGCGGTTATGGGCAGATGGGAATTTGTTAATGTCCGGTTGTAGAAAACCCGAAGTTGATCTTAACTAAAATACACCAACCGTGTGTGTTACCGTGATGGTCTCTTCTCGGCAGGGTCCGGGAAGTGAACACGGTTGTTGGAGTTATGATTGACGTAAGTAGTTCAGGATCACTTATTGATCATAGTTGTTCGACCGTGCTTTGTCTTCTCTTCTCGCTCTCATTTGCGTATGTTAGCCACCATATATGCTAGTCGCTTGCTGCAGCTCCACCTCATACCTTTTACCCCTACCCATAAGCTTAAATAGTCTTGATCTCGCGGGTGTGAGATTGCTGAGTCCCCGTGACTCACCAGATACTTCCAAACCAGTTTGCAGGTGCCGATGAGACCGTGCAGGTGACGCACCCGAGCTCAAGGAGGGGTTCGATGGAGATCTTGCCCTCTATGTTGTTTCGTTTCTAGTCGATCAGTAGTGGAGCCCAGTTGGGGTCGATCGTGGACCTTTGTCGCTTTTGGGGTTTCTTCTTTTATTTTGGCTCCGTAGTCGGGCCCTGGTTGTAACTGTATGATGTAATGTTTTATTCATGTATTTGTGTGAAGTGGCGATTGTAAGCCAACTATGTATCTCTTTCCCTTATGTATTACATGGGTTGTGTGAAGATTACCTCACTTGCGACATTGCTTTCAATGCGGTTATGCCTCTAAGTCGTGCTTCGACACGTGGGAGATATAGCCGCATCGAGGGCGTTACAGAGGGTCCTTTCGTGGTCAGCAAGAATCTGCACAACGGGTCATACTATCTGATCGATATTCGAGAGCATAAAGACTCACGTACATCAGAGGAGGAGACCAATAGGCCGTGGAACATAGCTCATCTTCGGCCTTACTATACCTGAGCCATCGGCTCTACTTATGTATATATTATGACAAGTGTATATATTATGATTAATATAATAAACTGGAGCCTCAGCTAAAGCGGGGTATCTGTTCTTTTACATCATGCGTGGTTACATGGAGTTGTTCTGTCTTAAAGCGGCCTCCGGTTTACCCCTTGAAAGTTTTATAAACATCACTTGGGGGCTTGGTCGTGTCCGAACCAATGCAACACCTTTTAATAGGCGAAAGCCACCAGATCACTTGGGGACATGGTCAAGTCTGAACCAGTCACGCCTCTTGATCGGCCTAAGGCCATAGAATCACTTGGGGGCTTGCTCGAACCCGAACCATTGCCACGCCTCTTGATCGGCATAATGCCACGGTTTCATTTGGGGACCTGGCTGACTTGAACCGTAGCTACACCTATCGGGAGCTTCGTCGTGTCCGACCATGGTAACACCATCTGATCGGCTCAATAAAAGCCTCTTTTTGCAAACGGTTTTATCATTGCCTTTTCTTCCAACATTTTTATTTCTATTGCTTTGCGTTTTTTAAACCGGCAACGTTTTAAACCGGTTCAAACTGTCAATTGACGGAACACGGTCCATTTTTAATTCGGAGATTATTTGCCCGGTTTGACTTTTTCTGTTAACATCCCATTATGGAGTAACATGGTGTTTTTCATAAACCGGCATTTTATACACAGGAGCTGTTTTCTCCATTGACGGTTTAGGTTTATAAACCTCCGTTTCAAGATTGGCTAAAGCCAACTTCATGCCCATCGATGGCAGGTATTTTGTATCACAAAATTTGGTCATATACCTCAATTTCATTGCATATCTATATAAAGGTTATAAACCGGCTGGCGGTACAGCCGCCGCGGCAGTTTAAGATTTTGTGATTGCAGGAAATATAGATTGAAGGTTTCGCCCATTCAAACAAAAGTATCAGTGCCTATGCACGAAGGTATCTCAGAAGCAGGAGTATTGGCTATCGTATTACAAGGCAACATGGTGCCCACATAAGATCATTGTTTTCTTGGCGGAATATAACAAAGCAGCCATTTAAACCGGCCTCCGGTTCAAGCTTGGTCAACCCCCTGATCTGATGGTTGTGGGTCCTCCTGCGCCGCTTCAGCTTCTTCTTCCCTACCCAGTGGCTGGAAATCAACAGTGGTCCAGTCAATTCCCATTAGGGCTTGAAAGACAGCTTCATCATGGATCAGGGACGACGGTTCAATATCAGGAGCGTAAGTATGCTTACGGATTGGAGGGATCAGATTCTCCGCTTCAGGAATCGGTGCAGCCACTCGTTTATTCTGGTTGTTATATTGAGCTTGATAATGCGACAAGTCTGCCTCCTCCGCCAATTGCCAAGCTAGAGGGCACACTGCCCGGTTTATCGCTCTCAGGTCATCCTCATTGAACTCCGAACCATCTTCCTTCAAACTGGGATAACCTTGAGCTGCCTCAATAGGATCGAAATCCGGTACCCAAGCTTTTGCCCGGATTAAGGCATTGATGGCACGGGTTCGAGCAGCAGATTTCTTCAGCTCTACAATACGGGCAGGAAGCATTGACAACCACTTAAGAGTATCTTGAATTAAAGAGGGCGCCGGATTGTTATGTGATGCAGTAGAGATGATCCGCTGCGCTCCAGTATACAGCTCTTCGATTAATGTATAGGCGGCCTTCAATTTCATCCGAACATCTGACCCCAAGTGAACAATGCGTGTACCTACAACATTACAAAGAGTTCACAAACCGGACCTATCATAGGAAGGCCAAATTATTACAGAAGTCAAAGGAAGTTTACCAAAGATGGCGGCAGTCATGGCATGCACTTGCCGCTTTACGCTGGTTAGCTCATCTACCACCGATTTAAGGGCAGCTTCAGCAGTTTCAATTTTCTTGGTCAAAGCGGTCTTCTCAGTGGCCCAATCCGCCCGCTCTTTGTTGAAGCCCTCCTTCAGCTGTTCCATGACGCTTAAAGCGTTGGTCAATTCCTCTTTCGCCTTTGAGGTTTCAGCTTGTTGGGATTTCAAATTTTCTTGAAGATCGGCGAGTTGGCTTTCTTTGGTTTTCAGCTCAGCCTGCATACAGACAGTCATATGATTTAACAAACGGTACAAGAATTGAAGTACCAACCACATAGCAAGTTATGCACTTGGCACTTGGGGGCTAATGCATATTTCATCTTCATCTATCAATTAATTGCAAAGTCCCAAGCTCAATACAAGTATTCAACTTGGCACTTGGGGGCTAATGCATATTTGCTCTTCATCTGTCAATTAATTGCAAAGTCCCAAGCTCAATACAAGTATTCAACTTGGCACTTGGGGGCTAATGCATATTTGCTCAAGTAAGTTCTGATGCTACCATATTAAACTACTTAAGTGCCCGGTTTAACTACATTAAAGTTGAACCGGCCCTTGGGGGCTATATCAGTGAATTTCAATGCATTCAGATTTATATTAGTAAGTCCCAGTTTGAAAGAGAATTGCAAAACCGGCCCTTGGGGTCTAGGAGAGTTAACAAAATTGAAGTATCCAAGCAGGAAACAGCACATGGAGGTTACCTCAAATTTTTCCTTCATCATATTCACCAGGCCGGCTTCATAGTCACGGCTGGTGTACAGCCGGTTCAAGTAGCCGGAATGAAGATCTTGGGTATTCAAAGCAGCGTAAGTCGCCAGATCAACATTCCACTTGCCCTTGCTCATAGTAGCGAATTCTTCTTTGGCAGTATGCCTGGATAAGGCGACCGGATTACTAGGTTCAGTACGGCCAATGCGAGTAATCACAACATCATCATCCTTGGCATCACCGGTTTGACCAGGGGCAGTTGGTTTGCTAACAGGCCGGATTGGACTGGTGGTTTTCTCAACCCGGATGGGTCTTCCGGGCTGGTCAGCAGGCCTTTCTTCGGCAATAACATCATCACCTTGCAGTGGGGGGTCGTTGGGTATATCATCGCGAACGACCGCTTCAGGATCCGGTGTTTTATCCCGTTTAGGAATGGCATCTTCCTTGCCCGCTTTATCCAGGCGAGCCTTCTTGCTTGGCCTAGGCTTGGCCCTACAAGGAGTAATCAAAATCAAATACAGCATATGTTCCAATATGATGTATCAGAAATATTATGATAAGTATAGCTTACCCAAGCACCGTCTTGAGTGGTGGCAGCTGAGTAGCTGATGACTCGCCAGAGGATGAGTGGGAAGTAACCTGATAATCGGAGTCAGAGGGATTAAGAGGTTGACGATAACAGCCCGCTTTAGGACAAGCACTGACAAGCAAATTAGAGACCTCTGGACGGCGTTTCCGAACCGGACTGTTCGGTAAACCGGCGGAGGTAACTACCTGGCCACTGTGCCGGGTTGTGCGGCGAGCTTCGTGCTGTTGGGTCTTCATAAGAAATTTGGGATCCAAGTAAGCAAGAGGATGAGAAAATTTAACTTTCCAGTTTGCCTGATGGATTTTTAGTGAAGGCAAAGGGTTCGAATCAGAAGATAGAGTAATTACCTCTGCAGCATCAACATGACTAGCTTCGGCATCATCCTGACAAATATTATCATCAATAAGGCGTGTGTAATGTAAGCCAAGTGAATCAAGTTCTACCTCAAGGTCCGGATTACCCACATCGTCATCAGCGAGCGGATCAGAGGATGCAGTGGTTTTCCTCTTATGAGCAGGCCTCTTAATGACTTTGGTTTTTGGCCGGGTTGGTCGTTCCGGTTTGTCTGATTTCTCCTGCGGTAGCTTCTTGCTCCAAAACGGATCATTGCCCTGTTTCAACAGATATTGGTGTCAAATAATAAACAGATATAGCAATGTCAGGGTCAATGAAAGGTGAAATTGCAAACTTACAGCTGGCGGTTTGTTCGTGGCGCAGAAAGGAAGCAGGCCGGTTCGGGCACAGATGTGTTCCGGTTCGTTCAAAATTTTCTTCACAGCTTCTGTGACTTCTTCGTCGGAGAGCTGGATGTTCATGTGTCGCAGTGGGTCGTCAACACTGCCCATATATTCGCACATCAAACCAGAGCGTTGACTAAGGGGCAGTATGCTCCATGATATCCAACAACGAGCGAGATCAACTCATGTTAAATCATTGGCCATAAAGGCTCTAAGCTTAGACAGTTGAGGAGCGTATTTACTCCTCTCCTTGGCAGTCAACCTTTGTGGAAAGGGGTGCGTATTGCTAAGCCACTCCGGACGAAAGCCAGGCAAGGGATTTTCATTAGCAGGGGAGGTGTCTTTACAATAGAACCATGATTGATTCCATTCTTGGGGATGGCTATGCAGTTTTGCGTGAGGGTAAGTGACCTCTTTCCTTTTCTGAATCACCATACCACCCAATTCCATATTGGAACCATCAGTAAATTCTGTGCGGCGATTTAGATGAAAACAATCTCTGAATAACTCGACTGTGGGTTCCTCTTGAAAGAACACCTCACAGAGTACTTGGAAATGGCATATGTTGGTGACAGAATTGGGGCCAGTATCTTGCGGACGGTGTTGGAAATTGGCCAAGACATCCCAGTAGAATTTTGAACCGGGCGGATTAAAACCTCGGGCTAAGTGGTCTGCGAAAACGACAACCTCTCCTTCTTGAGGTGTGGGAGGACATTCTTTGCCAGGGACCCTCCAATGGATGGTGTTTTTGCTGCTTAAAGCGCCAGTCAGGACTAAGTTGTTCAGTTGAGTTTCTGTGACGCGAGAAGGAGCCCAGTTGCACTCATATACTTGTTTGGCCATGGTGGAGTCTACAAAATAAGTGATTCCGGTTCAAGATTGTGTTGGGTAAAAGTATACACAGGTATGAACAATGTTAAACCGGAGGTAACTATATCTAAACCGGAGTTCTATGAAGCGGCATCATATGACTAACGAGTTCTGGCGGTTCAACAAGGGGACTAATGGTATATACCGGTTTATTAATTTTTTTTTACATTGAGTTAAACCGCCTGATCTAAGCATTGAAAGCAACAGAGGTTGCGGATGGCTAAGTATGAAGAAACAGGTTTCACAAGGTCTTATTACAGCAATGGATCTGAAACAAGTTCAGAAAAGAAGATAAAATATTCAAAGACTTAAAGCAGAGCGGAAGTGAATCAATGGGCAGATATATAGACGAGATCTACAGACTCGAGCATGAAACTACAGGCGGATGCTAAAAGCTACTGCTAATCAGAGCAGGGTTTCACAGATCTATCTAGGAGTCGGGGTACGAGCATTAACAAACGATGAACACGGCAAGAACACGAAACCCTAAGAACAGATCTATGCTAAGAAGAACAGAAGGCTTACCAGAATCGAGGAAGATGCGGAAAACTACCGCAGTGCTCTGGTACGTTCAGGTTGATGCAGCGGCCCAGGATGGTGCAGAGGTCAACGGCGGCGGCGGAGCTCCGAGGCTAGCGACGCGAGGAAAAGAAGAGAAAGGGGACGAAGGGGAGAAAAGAAATGACCCTTCGGTCTTATTTATAAGGCAAGAGACACATGTCAGGCACGTGAATCAAGGAACCACAAATCTTGGAGACGGAGCTGTCGCCTCGTTTATGGCGGATTCATTAAACAAAGAAGATATCATGAATGTTATTTTTATGATGACATCATGCCGGTTTACAGAAACTAGAGAAGGTGACATCACGGCGGTTCAACAATGACAAGAAGATGTTGAAGACGAAGATTTTTTGCTAAGGATTGACATGAACCCATTCAAATCAATCTGGGGCCTAATGTTGGGGATATTACTACTGGGCGTAAACCGGCCTACCTGGGCCGGGTTAACTTCATCAGTAGTACAAAGGTGTTAAAGCCCAAAGAAGCAGATAAGGGCCCAAGGCCTGTAGTCGGTTTAAGATCTGTAGCCGTAAACCGGCTTTATATGTAAACTTGTATTGTAAGTTAGGAATAAGGAGAGACCAACCCGGATACGAGTATGAACCGGTGATTGGGACTCTGTGAACCGACGGGCGTCACCCGTGTATATAAGGGGACGACCCGGCGGCGGTTCAAGGACAGACAACAACAACTCGAGACTTAGGCGAAGCTTGTTTGCTCCCTAGTCATCGAAACCCCATCAATTCCATCACAACTAGACGTAGGCTTTTACCTTCATCGAAGGGGCCGAACTAGCAAAAAAACTCTCTGTGTCCCTGTGTCTGCTTTAACCCCTTCAAGCTAACCCGTGGCGATGGTTCCACGACTAAGTCCTTTCACTAGGACATCTGCCGTGACAAAACCACGATAGGTGGTACTCCTCCATATGTGCTTAAGTTATTGATCTCACCCGGAAAATAGATCATAATTTGTTTACTGTACTTTTCTTGTCCGTACCAAATCATAGTGGCTAGTTGAAAGCAAACATTGGTTGCGAAGTAGCTTTGTCCGGTTTGCACCTTCAAATCCGCCATGGCACGGGCACTATACTCGTAAAGCTTATGGTTTCCCCCCTTTATATTCACTACCAGCATTGTAGGTGCTTCATGTCGTGCTAGCACTGCTCCTCAAGACCTCAACCCAAAGCTTACGTGTTGAAATACGAATCTGATATGATGCTCATATCACTAAAACAGAGAACGTTTAATGGGTCACCTAATGTTCCTATATTCGTTTCGAAAAGCATGTGCGCCACCTAGTGGTCCAGCTAGTTCCACTTTCCTGATTTTCTCTTGATGCTTAGGGTTTTCCCCTTTTATCTACTCGACTATGATCTGCGTAGGTGCTTTCTATCGTACTAGCATTACTCCACCCTTCAAGCTAAACAACACAACACTCAGAATTCGAAAGCTTAGTAGTCCAAATATGATTGTGATATGATACTGATATTAGTTAACCGACACATTTAAATGGTTAGCTAAAGGTCCCTCTTGAGTTTCCAAATGCATGTCGCGACATATAGAGAGACAGCATAATTGCATTTCTTTGTCACTTGTTGACCGTACTTTCTTGTCCATACCAAATCTTAGTTGTTATTTCAAAGCAAACATCGGTTGCTAACTACCCTTTGCACGGTTTGCAGCTTCAGATCTGCCATCCCACTGCCATGGTCAACACTGTACTCATCATGCTTATGTTTTCCCCATTTTATGATGACCACAATCAGCCTACGTGGTGTTGGGTAACGTAGTAATTTCAAAAAAATTCCTACGCACACACAAGATCATGGTGATGCATAGCAACGAGAGGGGAGAGTGTTGTCTACGTACCCTCGTAGACTGAAGCGGAAGCGTTGACACAACGTAGAGGAAGTAGTCGTACGTTCTCCTCGCGAACCAACCGATCACAGCACCGTTACTCCGGCACCTCCGAGTTCTTGGCACACGTTCAGCTCGATGACGATCCCCGGGCTCCGATCCAGCAAAGCGTCGAGGAAGAGTTCCGTCAGCATGACGGCGTGGTGACGATCTTGATGTGTTACTGGCGCAGGGCTTCGCCTAAGCACTGCAACGATATGATCGAGGTGGAATTTGGTGGAAGGGGGCACCGCACACGGCTAAGGAACGATCCGTAGATCAACTTGTGTGTCTCTGGGGTGCCCCCTGCCCCCGTATATAAAGGAGCCAAGGGGGAGGGGCTGGCCAGTCAGGCCTTGGCGCGCCAGAGAGTCCTACTCCCTCTGGGAGTAGGATGCCCCCCCCCCAATCCTAGTTGGACTAGGATTCTCCAAGGGGGAGAGAGAGAGAGAGGGGGCGCCCACCTCTCCTAGTCCTAATAGGACTAGGGGAAGGGGGGAGGCGCGCAGACCATGGGGCATCCCTCTCACCTCTCCTCCAAGGCCCATGTTGGTCCATTATGCTCCCAGGGGGTTCCGGTAACCCTCCCGGTATTCCGGTAAAATCCTGATTTCACCTGGAATGCATCCGATGTCCAAACATAGGCTTCCAATATATAATTCTTTATGTCTCGACCATTTCGAGACTCCTCGTCACGTCCGTGATCACATCCGGGACTCCGAACTCCTTCGGTACATCAAAATGCATAAACTCATAATAACTGTCATCGTAACGTTAAGCGTGCGGACCCTACGGTTCGAGAACAATGTAGACATGACCGAGACACGTCTCCGGTCAATAACCAATAGCGGGACCTGGATGCCCATATTGGCTCCTACATATTCTACGAAGATCTTTATCGGTCAGACCGCATAACAACATACGTTGTTCCCTTTGTCATCGGTATGTTACTTGCCCGAGATTCGATCGTCGGTATCCAATACCTAGTTCAATCTCGTTACCGGCAAGTCTCTTTACTCGTTCTGTAATACATCATCTCGCAACTAACTCATTGGTTGCAATGCTTGCAAGGCTTTATGTGATGTGCATTACCGAGAAGGCCCTGAGATACCTCTCCGACAATCGGAGTGACAAATCCTAATCTCGAAATACGCCAACCCAATATGTACCTTCGGAGACACCTGTAGAGCACCTTTATAATCACCCAGTTACGTTGTGACGTTTGGTAGCACACAAAGTGTTCCTACGGTAAATGGGAGTTGCATAATCTCATAGTTAAAGGAACATGTATAAGTCATGGATAAAAGCAATAGCAACATACTAAACGATCGGGTGCTATGCTAATGGAATGGGTCATGTCAATCAGATCATTCAACCAATGATGTGATCTCGTTAATCAAATAACAACTCTTTGTTTATGGCCAGGAAACATAACCATCTTTGATTAATGAGCTAGTCAAGTAGAGGCATACTAGTGACACTCTGTTTGTCTATGTATTCACACATGTATTATGTTTCCAGTTAATACAATTCTAGCATGAATAATAAACATTTATCATGATATAAGGAAATAAATAATAACTTTATTATTGCCTCTAGGGCATATTTCCTTCAGTCTCCCACTTGCACTAGAGTCAATAATCTAGATTACAAAGTAATGATTCTAACACCCATGGAGTTTTGGTGCTGATCATGTTTTGCTCGTGGAAGAGGCTTAGTCAACGGGTCTGCAACATTCAGATCCGTATGTATCTTGCATATCTCTATGTCTCCCACCTGGACCAAATCCCGGATGGAGTTGAAGCGTCTTTTGATGTGTTTGGTTCTTTTGTGAAATCTGGATTCCTTTGCCAAGGCAATTGCACCAGTATTGTCACAAAAGATTTTCATTGGACCCGATACGCTAGGTACAACACCTAGATCGGATATGAACTCCTTCATCCAGACTCCTTCATTAGCTGCTTCCGAAGCGGCTATGTACTCAGCTTCACATGTAGATCCCGCCACGACGCTTTGTTTAGAACTGCACCAACTGACAGCCCCACCGTTTAATGTAAATACGTATCCGGTTTGCGATTTGGAATCGTCCGGATCAGTATCAAAGCTTGCATCGACGTAACCGTTTACGACGAGCTCTTTGTCACCTCCATAAATGAGAAACATATCCTTAGTCCTTCTCAAGTACTTAAGGATGTTCTTGACCGCTGTCCAGTGATCCACTCCTGGATTACTTTGGTACCTGCCTGCTAAACTTACAGCAAGGCACACATCAGGTCTGGTACACAGCATTGCATACATGATAGAGCCTATGGCTGAAGCATAGGGAACATTTTTCATTTTCTCTCTATCTTCTGCGGTGGTCGGGCATTGAGTCTTACTCAACTTCACACCTTGTGCCACAGGCAAGAACCCTTTCTTTGCCTGATCCATTTTGAACTTTTTCAAAACTTTGTCAAGGTATGTGCTTTGTGAAAGTCCTATTAAGCGTCTTGATCTATCTCTATAGATCTTAATGCCCAATATGTAAGCAGCTTCACCGAGGTCTTTCATTGAAAAACTCTTATTCAAGTATCCCTTTATGCTATCCAGAAATTCTATATCATTTCCGATCAGCAATATGTCATCCACATATAATATCAGAAATGCTACAGAGCTCCCACTCACCTTTTTGTAAATACAGGCTTCTCCAAAAGTCTGTATAAAACCAAATGCTTTGATCACACTATCAAAGCGTTTATTCCAACTCCGAGAGGCTTGCACCAGTCCATAAATGGATCGCTGGAGCTTGCACACTTTGTTAGCTCCCTTCGGATCGACAAAACCTTCTGGTTGCATCATATACAACTCTTCTTCCAGAAATCCATTCAGGAATGCAGTTTTGACATCCATTTGCCAAATTTCATAATCATAAAATGCGGCAACTGCTAACATGATTCGGACAGACTTAAGCATCGCTACGGGTGAGAAAGTCTCATCGTAGTCAATCCCTTGAACTTGTCGAAAACCTTTTGCAACAAGTCGAGCTTTATAGACAGTAACATTACCATCAGCGTCAGTCTTCTTCTTAAAAATCCATTTATTCTCAATTGCTTGCCGATCATCGGGCAAGTCAACCAAAGTCCATACTTTGTTCTCATACATGGATCCCATCTCAGATTTCATGGCCTCAAGCCACTTTGCGGAATCTGGGCTCACCATCGCTTCTTCATAGTTCGTAGGTTCATCATGGTCTAGTAACATGACTTCCAAAATAGGATTACCGTACCACTCTGGTGCGGATCTTACTCTGGTTGATCTACGAAGTTCAGTAGAAACTTGATCTGAAGTTTCATGATCATTATCATTAGCTTCCTCCCTATTTGATGTAGGTGTCACAGAAACAGATTTCTGTGATGTACTACTTCTCAATAAGGGAGTAGATACTGTTATCTCATCAAGTTCTACTTTCCTCCCACTCACTTCTTTTGAGAGAAACTCCTTCTCTAGAAAGTTTCCGACTTTAGCAACAAAAATTTTGCCTTCGGATCTGTGATAGAAGGTATACCCAATAGTCTCCTTTGGGTATCCTATGAAGACACATTTTTCCGATTTGGGTTCGAGCTTATCAGGTTGAAGCTTTTTCACATAAGCATCGCAGCCCCAAACTTTAAGAAACGACAACTTTGGTTTCTTGCCAAACCACAGTTCATAAGGCGTCGTCTCAACAGATTTTGATGGTGCCCTATTTAACGTGAATGCGGCCGTCTCTAGAGCATAACCCCAAAAAGATAGCGGTAAATCGGTAAGAGACATCATAGATCGCACCATATCTAGTAAAGTACGATTACGACGTTCGGACACACCATTACGTTGTGGTGTTCCGGGTGGCGTGAGTTGCGAAACTATTCCGCATGGTTTCAAATGTAGACCAAACTCGTAACTCAAATATTCTCCTCCACGATCAGATCGTAGAAACTTTATTTTCTTGTTACGATGATTTTCCACTTCACTCTGAAATTCTTTGAACTTTTCAAATGTTTCAGACTTGTGTTTCATTAAGTAGATATACCCATATCTGCTTAAATCATCAGTGAAGGTGAGAAAATAACGATATCTGCCATGAGCCTCAACATTCATTGGACCACATACATCAGTATGTATGATTTCCAATAAATCTGTTGCTCTCTCCATAGTACCGGAGAACGGTGTTTTAGTCATCTTGCCCATAAGGCACGGTTCGCAAGTGCCAAGTGATTCATAATCAAGTGACTCCAAAAGTCCATCAATATGGAGTTTCTTCATGCGTTTTACACCGATATGACCTAAACGGCAGTGCCACAAATAAGTTGCATTATCATTATCAACTCTGCATCTTTTGGCTTCAACATTATGAATATGTGTATTACTACTATCGAGATTAAGTAAGAACAAACCATTCTTTAATGGCGCATGACCATAAAAGATATTACTCATATAAATAGAACAACCATTATTCTCTGATTTAAATGAATAACCGTCTCGCATCAAACAAGATCCAGATATAATGTTCATGCTCAACGCTGGTACTAAATAACAATTATTTAGATCTAATATTAATCCCGAAGGTAGATGTAGAGGTAGCGTGCCGACTGCGATCACATCGACTTTGGAACCATTTCCCACGCGCATCGTCACCTCGTCCTTAGCCAATCTTCGCTTAATCCGTAGCCCCTGTTTTGAGTTGCAAATATTAGCAACAGAACCAGTATCAAATACCCAGGTGCTACTGCGAGAATTAGTAAGGTACACATCAATAACATGTATATCATATATACCTTTGTTAACCTTGCCATCCTTCTTATCCGCCAAATACTTGGGGCAGTTCCGCTTCCAGTGACCAGTCTGCTTGCAATAGAAGCACTCAGTTTCAGGCTTAGGTCTAGACTTGGGTTTCTTCTCTTGAGTAGCAACTTGCTTGCTGTTCTTTTTGAAGTTCCCCTTTTTCTTCCCTTTGCCCTTTTTCTTGAAACTAGTGGTTTTGTTAAACATCAACACTTGATGCTCCTTTTTGATTTCTACCTCCGCGGCTTTTAGCATCGCGAAGAGCTCGGGCATAGTTTTGGTCATCCCTTGCATATTATAGTTCATCACGAAGCTCTTGTAGCTTGGTGGCAGTGATTGGAGAATTCTGTCAATGACGCAATCATCCGGAAGATTAACTCCCAGTTGAATCAAGTGATTGTTATACCCAGACATTCTGAGTATATGCTCACTGACAGAACCGTTCTCCTCCATTTTACAGCTATAGAACTTATTGGAGACTTCATATCTCTCAATCCGGGCATTTGCTTGAAATATTAACTTCAACTCCTGGAACATCTCATATGCTCCATGGTGTTCAAAACGTCGTTGAAGTCCCGGTTCTAAGCCGTAAAGCATGGCACACTGAACTATAGAGTAGTCATCAGCTTTGCTTTGCCAGACGTTCACAACATCTGGCGTAGCTCTTGCACTAGGCCTGGCACCCAGCGGTGCTTCCAGGACGTAATTCTTCTGTGCAGCAATGAGGATAATCCTCAAGTTACGGACCCAGTCCGTGTAATTGCTACCATCATCTTTCAACTTTGCTTTCTCAAGGAACGCATTAAAATTCAACGGAACAACAGCACGAGCCATCTATCTACACAACATAGACAAGCAAGATACTATCAGGTACTAAGTTCATGATAAATTTAAGTTCAATTAATCATATTACTTAAGAACTCCCACTTAGATAGACATCCCTCTAATCCTCTAAGTGATCACGTGATCCAAATCAACTAAACCATGTCCGATCATCACGTGAGATGGAGTAGTTTCAATGGTGAACATCACTATGTTGATCATATCTACTATATGATTCACGCTCGACCTTTCGGTCTCTGTGTTCCGAGGCCATATCTGTTATATGCTAGGCTCGTCAAGTTAAACCTGAGTATTCCGCGTGTGCAACTGTTTTGCACCCGTTGTATTTGAACGTAGAGCCTATCACACCCGATCATCACGTGGTGTCTCAGCACGAAGAACTTTCGCAACGGTGCATACTCAGGGAGAACACTTCTTGATAATTTAGTGAGAGATCATCTTATAATGCTACCGTCAATCAAAGCAAGATAAGATGCATAAAAGGATAAACATCACATGCAATCAATATAAGTGATATGATATGGCCATCATCATCTTGTGCTTGTGATCTCCATCTTCGAAGCACCGTCATGATCACCATCGTCACCGACGCGACACCTTGATCTTCATCGCAGCATCGTTGTCGTCTCGCCAATCTTATGCTTCCACGACTATCACTACCGCTTAGTAATAAAGTAAAGCATTACATCGCGATTGCATTGCATACAATAAAGCGACAACCATATGGCTCCTGCCAGTTGCCGATAACTCGGTTACAAAACATGATCATCTCATACAATAAAATTTAGCATCACGTCTTGACCATATCACATCACAACATGCCCTGCAAAAACAAGTTAGACGTCCTCTACTTTGTTGTTGCATGTTTTACGTGGCTGCTACGGGCTTTAAGCAAGAACTCATCTTACCTACGCATCAAAACCACAACGATAGTTTGTCAAATAGACTCCGTTTTAACCTTCTCAAGGACCGGGCATAGCCACACTCGGTTCAACTAAAGTTGGAGAGACAGTCTTCCGCAAGCCATCTATGTGCAAAGCACGTCGAGGGAACCGGTCTCGCGTAAGCGTACGCGTAAGGTTGGTCCGGATCGTCTCGTCCAACAATACCGCTGAACCAAAGTATGACATGCTGGTAGGCAGTATGACTTGTATCGTCCACAACTCACTTGTGTTCTACTCGTGCAAATAACATCAAACCATAAAACCTAGGCTCTGATACCACTGTTGGGTAACGTAGTAATTTCAAAAAAATTCCTACGCACACGCAAGATCATGGTGATGCATAGCAACGAGAGGGGAGAGTGTTGTCTACGTACCCTCGTAGACTGAAGCGGAAGCGTTGACACAACGTAGAGGAAGTAGTCGTACGTTCTCCTCGCGATCCAACCGATCACAGCACCGTTACTCCGGCACCTCCGAGTTCTTGGCACACGTTCAGCTCGATGACGATCCCTGGGCTCTGATCCAGCAAAGCGTCGAGGAAGAGTTTCGTCAGCACGACGGCGTGGTGACGATCTTGATGTGTTACCGGCGCAGGGCTTCACCTAAGCACTGCAACGATATGATCGAGGTAGAATTTGGTGGAAGGGGCCACCGCACACGGCTAAGGAACGATCTGTAGATCAACTTGTGTGTCTCTGGGGTGCCCCCTGCCCCCGTATATAAAGGAGCCAAGGGGGAGGGGCTGGCCGGCCAGGCCTTGGCGCGCCAGAGAGTCCTACTCCCTCTGGGAGTAGGATTCCCCCCCCCCCCCAATCCTAGTTGGACTAGGATTCTCCAAGGGGGAGAGAGAGAGAGGGGGGGCGCCCACCTCTCCTAGTCCTAATAGGACTAGGGGAAGGGGGGAGGCGCGCAGCCCATGGGGCATCCCTCTCACCTCTCCTCCAAGGCCCATGTTGGCCCATTATGCTCCCGGGGGGTTCCGGTAACCCTCCCGGTATTCCGGTAAAATCCTGATTTCACCTGGAATGCATCCGATGTCCAAACATAGGCTTCCAATATATAATTCTTTATGTCTCGACCATTTCGAGACTCCTCGTCACGTCCGTGATCACATCCGGGACTCCGAACTCCTTCGATACATCAAAATGCATAAACTCATAATAACTGTCATCGTAACGTTAAGCGTGCGGACCCTACGGTTCGAGAACAATGTAGACATGACCGAGACACGTCTCCGGTCAATAACCAATAGCGGGACCTGGATGCCCATATTGGCTCCTACATATTCTACGAAGATCTTTATCGGTCAGACCGCATAACAACATACGTTGTTCCCTTTGTCATCGGTATGTTACTTGCCCGAGATTCGATCATCGGTATCCAATACCTAGTTCAATCTCGTTACCGGCAAGTCTCTTTACTCGTTCTGTAATACATCATCTCGCAACTAACTCATTGGTTGCAATGCTTGCAAGGCTTTATGTGATGTGCATTATCGAGAAGGCCCTGAGATACCTCTCCGACAATCGGAGTGACAAATCCTAATCTCGAAATACGCCAACCCAATATGTACCTTCGGAGACACCTGTAGAGCACCTTTATAATCACCCAGTTACGTTGTGACGTTTGGTAGCACACAAAGTGTTCCTACGGTAAATGGGAGTTGCATAATCTCATAGTTAAAGGAACATGTATAAGTCATGGATAAAAGCAATAGCAACATACTAAACGATCGGGTGCTATGCTAATGGAATGGGTCATGTCAATCAGATCATTCAACCAATGATGTGATCTCGTTAATCAAATAACAACTCTTTGTTTATGGCCAGGAAACATAACCATCTTTGATTAATGAGCTAGTCAAGTAGAGGCATACTAGTGACACTCTGTTTGTCTATGTATTCACACATGTATTATGTTTCCAGTTAATACAATTCTAGCATGAATAATAAACATTTATCATGATATAAGGAAATAAATAATAACTTTATTATTGCCTCTAGGGCATATTTCCTTCACGTGGTTCGTGTCGTAATAGCACTGCTCCACCCATCGAGCTAAACAAGCTTAGTTGTACAAATGCGTATCTGATATTATTGCTGATATTAGTAAAACTGAGAGATGTTTAATTGGTTAGCTGAATGTTCCTACTTTAGTTTCAAAATGCATGTCAGCCACATATGGAGAGACCGGAAAGAATAGTATTTCTGTGTGCGCTCTGGTTCATCATGGGTGGCCAACCGACATTGTATTGAAAGACTTGTAATATCTTCAATCTTCTTGCTCTTCTGCTCTTCTTTAAAATGATACTCTTCTCTTGTGGTTGACTGGTCAGGTCGAGTTGTTCTCCCTTAGTAAATTTTGAATCTGTCAGGTCAGGTCGACTTGTTCTTCTTTACTATATGTTGAAGCTATCATCTGCGAAGTGTCATCACTTCTGGAGCTCTCATATTTTTAGTAGTAGGCCACATTATATTAATGCACACAACAAATTACAGCATGCATGGCATCTTTTAAAAGAATTGCAGAGATAGCACAAAGGGGTTTACAGGGAGGCAGTATTGGATTAGAATCACTTCTGCATTACAAAGAATATCTCACTTATTTTTATGTTTTCATGCATGTCAGATATTGAACATCATCAAAATGAATATGAGAATGGGCGCACGAAAGGAATATTGTGGAACAATCCACTGGCTATCAAACTTGGCATGGTGGAGGATGGCCTATCTTATTCACCCATCAAGGTGCTTGCTCTAACTTTGCAAAGTTGTATTGGTCGCACATATTTTGCATCTGACCTCCTGCATTACTTCTACTTTGTTACACCATCTGCTTAGTTTAAGCGTCATATATGAGTATATTACATACCTATCCATTTTCTGTACCTATTCCATGTGTCGTCACACTATGTTTTTCCAGTCAAATGTTGTTCTTTCGTAATAGGTGTACAAAAGGAAGAGGGTGAGTGCAGGTCGTCAAGGAGTACAAACTAGGTATTTGGAAAAGGTAGTGATACATGTTAAATCAGATAGATCAGCAGCCACAGAAAACACAGGTCCAACTGTAACACACTTTACCCCTACTCCAGTGGCCAAACCACTATTAGAACTACTGGGAGCCCAGCGTCAGGTATTGTCTATGATATCAATTCAAAATTTGAACTCCTAAATTTCTGCTTGTGCCTTACCTTCTCTCTTGGATGAAAACTAATTTCAGATGAATCTCCTTGCTCAAAGGATCATACGATCTCAAAACAATAATGGTCTCTGCATTGCTCTTGTTAGTACCTCTCTCCCTTTTGGCTTGTAATGCTGTACTTAATTAATTGCTATTTGATTGTGTATCATCAGTCTGCACCTGAGCTTCATTATCCTCTATTTCTTCCAATATTATTTGATCTATATTTACTCTTTGCAAAATGTAGAATAATGGCAACGCTTATAAAGAATTTTCTTTGGGCAATTTATTGAATTATCCTTCCATCAACATGGAGAAGGGCTTTGTCCAGCCCGTGTTAACATGTAATGTAAGTTCATCCTTCTCAAGCCTTCAAACTTTGTTCTAGTATAGATTTGGATAGGCATCATTTCCTCCACTGCTGTTTGCTTTGCTGTTTACATATGATTGGATGTTTGCAACAACTACCAGTTTCAAATTGTAGTTGTAAAAACATGTTCCTTATGCAGAACATATCCATTTATTTGCTTATATAATTGTGAAACTTGTTACATGTCTCCTTGTTTCTCTTTCAGACTCGTATCTCTTACGCCAGCAGAACTTTTGGGAAGATAGTGAGCCAAACCATCTTGAGGACAGCGAGATGACCCCAAGGTCCTGTCTTGATGAAGACATTGAGTTGAAGCTACTCACCAACAGGTGTGAGACAACCTCTGTGCAGTCGCTGCCTCAACAAGTTCGACTTCTTCAGTCTCAACTTAAAGCGGAAAGGCTTGCTTCAGCTCAGCTCCGACTTGAAGTCAAAGATGCAATGAAGATGTCAGAGGACTGCCGTGCGCACCATCATGCCTTAAATCTAGTGTTGATGCATCTATCGTTGCAACAACTGAGGTCTACTCAGCTTCTTCAGCTGTTTAGGGGGGGGGTCAACCTGGCCAGGCCTAGTGCCTTCTGAAGTGCTCTCAGTTTTGTATATTCTTTTGTCAGCGTGTTTATTTGCACTGGTGGCGAACTTTGATGCCTAGTGGATGTAATATGTGTGATAGCCGTGATAGCCTAGCGTAAGTTGCTTGCTTATTTATTTCCTTGTTGTCTTGTTTATTTGTTTGCTTGTAGTCATTGCAGTTCTTTTTCCGCGGTTTGCTAGTGGCTGCAATAACCTATTTTTTAAAACTAGGCCACAATAACCATGGGCTAATATTTACTGTAGTGACACTGGGCCTCCTACGTGCCGTAGAAACAGTGGGCCTTCTATGGGCCGTAGAAACAATGGGCCTTCTACGGGTCGTAGAAACAATGGGCCTTCTACGGGCCGTATCATCAATGGGCCTTATACAGGCAGTATGATTGATTGGCCAAACATGGGCCAATAACAGGCCGCATTATGGCCGTAAACGGGCTAGAGTTGGAATCGTCCGTTCATGGGCCGACCATAATGGGCCATCGTTAATAGGCCGTATTTGATGACGCTATGAAAACGGCCCAACGTATTAACGGACCACAAATGGGCCGACTATAACCACGGGCTGAATTTGGCCCACAAGCAGAAAATGACAGTAACGGGTCGTAAGTAAACGAATGCTGGAAATGAGCCCAAGAATAAATGGGCTCTGAGAAGGTTGAAAGATAACATGGGCTGGAAACGGCCCAACGGAATAACAGGCCGTTAATGGGTATAAAGTGATACACTATTCTTTATGGGCCAGTTTCACCACGGGCCGTTAATGGGTGTAAAGAGATACACTGTTCATTACGGGCCAGTTTCACCACGGGCCGTTAGTAGGCGAAGAGTTACAGAGGGCCTCATATGGGCCGAAAGACGTCATGGGCCATACATGGGCCAGAAGTGAAAACGGTCTGGAATCATATTGGATGGCCCAGATGGCGCTACTGGGCCTAATTCGAATAGGGCGTAACGGGCCTTGGGTTAGCGGGTTGTAAATGGGCTATATGCGAATAGGCCGTTAACATGCTTTCCATGCGCCGGCCCGCCAACTTTTGACCAAGTCAAATGGGCCGGCCTTTTCACAGGAATGGGCCTCTATTGGGTCGTGCCACGTGTCGACGTATCATAGGCGCCTATCTGACCCACTGACGAGCTGACACATGTTTCGTCCGGCCAATAAGAATTTTACACGTGGAAATTTCCCATTGGTCGGGCCTGTTAACGGGTTATCGGATCCAAAACCCGACCCGATAGCTTAACGGCGTTCCGTTACGGTGGATGCCATGTGTCGGTCACCCTTGACGAAAGCACTTCTGTGACACGCGATTTATCGTCATGGAAGTGGACACTTCCGTGATGATAATTTTGGCAATGTCATGGAACACTTCTACGACAGCACAGGTATGACTATCTTGATTCTGTCATAAATTTGTCATGGATGTACATGCATGACAAAAAACGCGACCTACTATGACAAACACGTATCATCACGAAAGTGTATTTTTTTTTTGTAGTGAAACCCACTTTCATCAATTTTCTCAACAAGATTTTCACCCTCCAAAATATTGGGATGCCTTCTAGCTAAAGTTGACTCTTATCCAGTCCCTTTTTCATCAATATTAACTTTACTAAACAAGGAATCTATAGAAAAACACCAATCATTTTAAGATCTTCATTGCTTTTGCGAAAGTAATCACTAGAAAACGCTTTTTCTAAAAATTCTCTTTTAGTTGTAAGCATATCGGTTCTTTTCTTACTTTTATCCATAGAAACATAAAGATCTTTAATTGATTCATCAACCTTAGGCACAAAAAATTTCATCTTGAGACTTTCCACATCATGAGAAATTCTATCAAACCTTCTAGACAAATCATCAATCTTATTCAACTTTTCTTCTATGGAAGTGTTGAAAATGTTTTGCTAAATTCTTTAATATTATTCCCTAGATCATAGGTCTTCCTATTATCATTATAAGAAGGATTTCCAGAGGAATTACCATAATTATTAGAGGAATTACTAGGAAAAGGCCTAGGATTAAAATTACCTCTATAAGAATTGTTATTGAAATTATTTTGAGAGATAAAATTCACATCTATGGCATCACTATTTTTCTCAATCAAAGTAGACAAAGGCATATAATTAATCAACAGGAGCACTTTTACTAGCAACCAATTTCATAAGAGCATCAACTTTTTTACTCAAAGAAGAAATTTCTTCAACCGAATTAACTTTTAGCTCTTTCGGTATGCCATTGCGAATAATTTGCCATAATATTGTCAAGTAAATTGGTGGCTTCACCCAAAGTAATTTCCATAAAAGTTCCACCCGCGGTGGAATCTAAAAGATTACGAGAAACAGAATTCAACCCCGCATAAAAAAATTGTATGATCATCCAAAGATTTAATCCGTGAGTTGGGCAATTCCTTAGCATCATTTACATCCTTTCCCAAGATTGTGCAATATGCTCATGTTCAAGTTGCTTGAAATTCATGATCTGGGTTCTAAGGGAAATAATTTTTGTTGGCGAAAAATACTTAGTTATAAAAGCATGTTTGCACCTATTCCAAGAATCGATACTATTGCGATGCAAAGAAGAGAACCAAATTTTTGCAGAATCACGCAAAGAAAACTGAAATAATTTCATCTTCACAACATCATTGTCCAGATCTTTTTTATTTTGTATATCGCATAACTCCACGAAGGTATTAAGATGGGACGTGACATCCTCATTAGGAGTACCGGAAAATTGATCTTTCATAACAAGATTCAGCAAAGCAGTATTAATATCACAAGACTCTGCACTAGTGGCGAGAGGAGCAACCGGAGTGCCGATAAAATCATTGTTGTTGGTATTTGAGAAATCACATAACTTGGTGTTCTCTTGAGTCATGATGACTACACAACAAGATTTCACTCAAAAACAGATCCGGCAAGAAAACGGCAAACAAAAAATAGGGGCGAATAAAACGGCAATTTTTTTGTGAAGTGGGGACAGGAAAACGAGAGGCAAATGACAAATAATGTAAATTGCAAGGAGATGAGATTTGTGATTAGGAACCTGGTATATGTTGAAGATCCTCACCGGCAACGGTGCCAGAAATTGGCACATGGCTGGGAGACTGTCTCGACTTGATCCTCCCAGGCAACGGCGCTAGAAATTCCTTTTGATGCGGCTCGGAGCTACATCGGTGTTTCCCCAAAGAGGAAGGGATGATGCAACACAGCAGCGGTAGGTATTTCCCTCAGTGATGAAACCAAGGTTATTGAACCGGTAGGAGAACCAAGCAACACAACATAAACAACACCTGCACACAAATAACAACCACTCGCAACCCGACGTGTTAAAGGGGTTGTCAATCCCTTTCGGGTAACGGCGCTAGAAATTGGCACGTGGATGGGAGATAAAATTGTAGTAGATTGATAGATCGAACGCCAAATAAAATAAATAAGAATAAAATGTAGTGTAAGTGCATCTAGTGCCACCCCTAGTTGGTTTTGGAGTATTGACGACAAACTTGGTTGAGGGACTAATCTGTTTGTGAGAATTGCAGGATAACACGGGTAGTAGTCCCATATTGATTCGGTTTACCTACCAGAGATGACCCCTAAAAATGTGTGAAGACATTGAAGACAATGGTGGTTTGTGAAGATATTCACACTGAAGATTATGACATGGGAAGACATTCACGTGAAGACTATGGAGTACGAAGACATAGTTGTTTTGTAGTTTCCTTTTCTTCTTTGTTGAGTCATAGGAACCACCATACTGTTAAGTGGGGTCCAAGTGAACAAAGTCAGAGTGACTGATGTGATGCTCAACCAAATCCTATGTCTTCGAGCGAAGACAATGAGAGCAAATCTTATCCAGAGTTGGATGAGTCAGCTTTACTTGTAGCCCAAGTCAATCTGTCGCGTGTGTTTGAAATCTGACCGTTGGACACGTGTCAGTTCCTTAGTGACCCACGATCATTTCGGACAAATCAGGTCGGGTTGCCTCCTGGCTATAAATAGCCCACCCCTACACCATAAATTGGTGGCTGCTCAGAGTTAGTGCATGGCTTTTGCCATTTGAGAGCAACCCACCTCCGAAGCATTTGAGAGAGAGATCCTTGCAAGGACAAAGCCCAAAACACCCAGAGCCAAAGAGTGTTAGGCATACTTAAGTCTTTCTGTCCGCGTGATCTGAAGACTTGTTACACTTGAGGACTGTGAATCCTCGAGCCGGTTAGGCGTGGTGTTCTGAGCATCCAAGAGCCATTGTGGATTGCCAGTGAACAAAGTCTGTGAAGGTTTGGAGGTCTAGCTTGAAGACTTACCAGAGTGGCTCCCCTTGTGTCGAATCAAAATATTTGGGTTGAATACTCTACCCTTGAAAATTGTTGCGATCCCTTATACTTGTGGGTTATCAAGACTATTTTCTGGTGCCGTTGCCGGGGAGCATAGCTCTATTATTTGAGTCACTTGGGATTTATATCTGTTGATCACTATGAGGAACTTGAAAGATGAAGGAACCAATATTTTTCCCTCAACTACGAGGGGAGGTAAGGAACTGCCATCTAGCACTGCACTTGATTCACCTTCTGTTATGAGTAAATTTGCGACACCTACACCTATTATTGATTCTGATATGTCGCATGTTATTGATGATGCCACTTCTGCTATGCATGATCCTTATGATGAAACTACTTCTATGCTTGATAATACCATGCCATTAGGTGAATTTCTTGATGAACAACTTGCTAGGGTTAGAGAGAATGAAATTATTGAAACAGATAATATTGATGAAAGTGATGATGAAGATTCTCCCCCTAGATATGAATTGCCTAATGTGCCTGAGGGTTATGTTATGGATGAAGAAACTGCTAGAGACCTTTTTGCTTGCAAAGATAGATATGATCTTAAGAAACTGTTAGCTAAGCTGAAAGAAAGTCTTTGAATGCTAGAATGAAATATGACCTGCTTTCGCTACTTCGCCTATCTGTATTTCTGATAAGGATTATGATTTCTCTATCGATCCTGAGTTAATTACTTTGGTTGAATCTGATCCTTTTTATTGCTATAAATCTGAAACTATTGTGGCACATCTTACTAAATTGAATGATATAGCCACCCTATTCACTCATGAGGACAAAATTTGTTACTACTATATCCTTAAGTTATTCCCGTTCTCATTAAAGGGTGATGCTAAAACATGGTTTAATTTTCTTTCTCCTGGTTGTGTGCGTAGTCCCGAGGATATGATTTATTACTTCTCTGCTAAATATTTCCCCGCTCATAAGAAACGAGCTGCCTTAAGGGAAATATATAATTTTGTGCAAATTGAAGAAGAGAGTCTCCCACAAGCTTGGGGGAGGCTTCTCCGATTAATTAATGCTTTGCCTGATCATCCTCTCAAGAAAAATGAAATACTTGATATATTTTATAATGGACTAGCCGATGCTTCCAGAGACCACCTGGATAGCTGTGCTGGTTGTGTTTTCAGGGAAAGAACTGTTGAGCAAGCTGAATTGCTATTGAATAATAAACTGAGTAATAATAATGACTGGACACTTCCTGAACCAACTCCTAAGCCAACTCCAAAGAAAAGGGGTATTCTATTTCTTAGTCCTGAAGATATGCAAGAGGCAAAGAAATCTATGAAAGAAAAGGGTATTAAAGCTGGAGATGTTAAGAATTTACCACCTATTGAAGAAATACATGGTCTTAATAACCCGACACAGGTAGTAAAGGTAAATTCTCTCTATAGATTTGATGAAGGTGATATTCCTCGTAATAAGTCTGCTAGCCAATTCTTGGATGAGTATGATAATTTTATTGTTAAATAAGAAAAATTCAATGCTTATGTTGGTAGACAATTGAAACGTAATGCTTATATGGTTGAACACTTGAGTGATTATATGTCTAGAGTTAAAGGTGACCTTAAGCTTATTAGTAAACATGCTTCTATGGTTACCACTCAGGTAGAACAAGTGCTTAAAGCATAAGATGATTTGCTCAATGAATTAAATAATAAGAAAAATGATAATGTTGTTAGAGTTATGACTAGAGGGGGTAGAATGAGCCAGGGACCTTTGTATCCTGAGGGCCACCCTAAGAGAGTTGAGCAAGATTCTCAGAGAACTAATGTTGATGCACCTAGTCCTTCTAAGAAGAAGAAAAAGAAAAATGATAGGACTTTGCATGCTTCTAGTGAACCTGTTGTTAACACACCTAAGAATCCCAATGCTATTTCTATTTTTGATGTTGAAACACAATCTAGTAATGAACATGAACCTAGTGATAATGATGATGTTCATGTTGATGCTCAACCTAGCAATAACAATGATGTAGAGATTGAAC
Organism: Aegilops umbellulata; assembly: GCA_032464435.1. NCBI lineage: Eukaryota > Viridiplantae > Streptophyta > Magnoliopsida > Poales > Poaceae > Aegilops > Aegilops umbellulata. The sequence goes on from CP136058.1 coordinate 91,553,733, forward strand.
CTGCTATTGATCTTGATAACCCACAATCAAAGAATCAATGTTATGATAAGAGAGACTTTGTTGCTAGGAAGCACAGTAAAGAAAGATAACCATGGGTTCAGAAACCCATGCCTTTTCCTCCTAAACCATCCAAGAAAAAGGATGATGAGGATTTTGAACGCTTTGCTGAAATGATTAGACCTATCTTTTTGCGTATGCGTTTGACTGATATGCTTAAAATGAATCCTTATGCTAAGTATATGAAAGATATTGTTACAAATAAAAGAAAGATACCAGAAGTTGAAATTTCCACATGCTTGCCAATTATACTTTTAAAGGTGGAATACCAAAGAAACTAGGAGATCCAGGAGTACCAACTATACCATGCTCCATTAAAAGAAACTATGTTAAAACTGCTTTATGTGATCTTGGAGCCGGTGTTAGTGTTATGCCTCTCTCTTTATATCATAGACTTGATTTGAATAAGTTGACACCTACTGAAATATCTTTGCAAATGGCTGTTAAATCAACTGCTACGCCTGTCAGTATTTGTGAGGATGTGCCTGTTGTCGTTGCAAACGTTACTATTTTAATGGACTTTGTTATTCTTGATATTCCTGAGGATGATAGTATGTCGATTATCCTTGGTAGACCCCTTTTGAATACTGCAGCAGTTGTTATTGATTGCAACAAAGGCAATGTCACTTTTCATGTTAATGGTAATGAGCATACGGTACACTTTCGGAGGAAACAACCTCAAGTCCACAGTATCAATTCTATTGAGAAAATGTCAACGATTACTATTGGAGGTTTTGAATTCCCTCTTCCTACTGTCAAGAAGAAATATGATATTCTTATTGTTGAGGACATACATATCCCCATTGAGGTAACCTAGTGTTATTCGGAAATTCTCCGTTTCATGTTATTCGGAAAGAGTTTGTTAACAAGACTTGATCAACCTTGTTAGTGGATTCCTTTTGGTGAGCATGAGATGGATGAAGTTAGAAAGCACAACTCTCTGTACCCTCCTTTTACTTTCTGTTATTTGATTAAATAAAGCAAAAATAGTATTTTCTCTCTGTTTTCTGAGTTATCCTTGCAATAAAAATAACCTAAAAATAAATGTTCTCCAAATGTCCTGAAAATGGAATATGATTTTTTGTAGAATATTTAAGAATTTCTGGCACTAAGAACACACCAGGGGGGCCCACCATTTGTCCACTAGGGCACAGGACGCACCCACCCCCCTGGGGCACGCCCCCGTGCCTCGTGGGCCCCACATGGACCCCCTTCCACTTATTCCAGCACCCACTCACTTCGTCTTCCTCCGGAAAAAAATCCTCCCATAGCTCAAACCCGTGTTCTAGCTCATCTTGCTGCCATTTTCGATCTCTTTGCTCAGAGCTCCATTCACAAAACTGTTTTGGGGGATTGTTCTTCGGTATGTGACTCCTCCAATGGTCCAATTAGTTTTTGTTCTAGTGATTTATTTATTGCAAATTTTTGCTGCTAAGGTGACCCTTTTATTGAGCTTTCATGTCAAGTTTATATGGTCAAAAGTAGTTTTAATGCATGATATAGCCTCTAGGCACTTGTGGGGGTAGTTTCTATCAATCTTTTTGAGTTTGGTTCACTTTTATTTTGAGTCACTAAAAAATTTCAGAAATTTTTCAGAGAAAGAAAATGATGAAGATATTGTTGAGGAGCTCGAGGGATAAGCAGAATGAGGAGAATAAAAAGCCCAAATACAATCTTCCTCGCACTGCGGAGGTTCGGCCGTGCGAATGGGCTTATGATGCGTTCTTGAGAGCCGCCAGAATTTACGATGACTTTTATTACTTGGCTAAGAATGCAGGCCTCACCGACTTCCTCCACGACCAGCGCGAACAATATCTCCTACTCACTAATATTTTCGTGCAAAATTTTTATTTCCATGCTAAGAAATCACCACCTTCAGTGGGGTTTCACTTATATGATGAGGTTAAGGAGATGTCACTCCATGATTTTTGTTGGGTCTGCAAGATACCCTTTGTGGGCAGCATCGAGGAACCACATCGTAGTGATGTGGATGGATTTATTGATAGAATTGTTGTAGGAGAAACGAGGAAAGTTTCCGATGCAAGAATTACTAGTATACATTTCCTGTTCTACTCTACTTTGCGATATTTGCTAGTAGAAGCTTAATTGGTCGCGGGAACAGTGGAAATCTTAGCGCTCCTGATCTTGTCATTTTGCGCCATGCTTTGTTTTGTGATACAACTTTCAGCTTAGGCGCTATTGTTGCTAAACGATTAAGTCTGAACCGTACAAAGGGCCCCATCTTTGGAGGCATCTTTGCTTCACGCCTTGCTAAACACTTTGAGATACCTATTAGGCATTATGAGAAAGAGGAAAAGTTGTTGCCCCCTATTTTTCTAGATTATAAGAGTATGGTAGCACATGAATTTATTGTTAAAAATAAGAAGAAGATGCTTAAGTATAATTTGATATTTGATAAAACTCACTGTGAGACTATTACCTTGCCTGCACCCTCTTTGTTTAACATACTTTCAGGCACGTACCTCATCTTACCCGAGGCCATTTGTGCATGCTGGAGGCTGACACAAGTCCCAGAGCCTGAGCCTGAGCCACCACTTGACCCTTATCGACAGTCTGTTTATCAGTGGGATCCAGAGGAGATCGCCAACTAGTGGCACCCTGAGGACCCTCCTCAGTACACCGGGGAGAATAGCTTCGATCCGTGGGCATAGACCAACTTAGGCCAAAAGCCTAAGCTTGGGGGAGTATCTATTTCTCACCTACATTACATTCATGTTCACACACTCATTCTAGTTGTCGGTGCTCATACTATTTCATTGTACTATCCATGCTAGATTATTTTCTTTTCTAAGCCTTCTTCTTGTGTGTTTGAAAAACCCTAAGAAAAAAATTAGTTGTAGCTTTTAGCTAGTTTACTTTCCATGCATGTAGTAGTAGTAATTAAAAGAAAACCCAAAAAGATTTCTCGTTCTTCTTTTGCTTGTTGGGAGCTTTCCCGTGTAAATAGTTTTATTTCTTTTCTTATTCTTTGGGGTTCGAGAGGAGAAGACCATGATGAAAATGTTGAGTGGCTCATTATTGTTGATTTAACCAAGAGCCCATATTACCTTGTCTTCTCCCTTGTATTAAATGCTTGCAGATTCCAGCTTAATCCAATGCACGTGCACTGTTATTATTATCCACACCGTTCGGTCGTGCGAGTGAAAGGTAATAACGACGATATATGATGGACTGAGTGAGATGAGGGAAGCTGGTATGAACTCGACCTATCTTGTTTTTGTTAATATGATTAGTTCATCATTCCTGTTTCAGCCTATTATGAATGAAACATGTTTGCAATGACAATTAGAGATTATAGTTGCTCATGCCATGCTTAATTAGCTAGGAGTTTATAATGGTTTACCTTGCGTGCCAACATGCTATTAAAATGGTTGTCATGTGGTATGATAGGGTGGTATCCTACTTTGAACGATTCGAGTGGCTTGACTTGGCACATGTTCACGCATGTAGTTGAAACAAAATCAACATAGCCTCCACAATATTTATGTTCACGGTGATTTATATCCTACTCATGCTTGAACTCATTGTTGAATAATCTTAATGCATGTTCACGACTGTTGTCGCTCTCTAGTTGGTCGCTTCCCAGTCTCTTTCTAGCTTTCACTTTTATTAAGCGGGAATAATGTGTGTGCATCCACTTCCATAAACCCCAAAGTTATTCCATACGAGTCCACCATACCTTCCTATATGCGGTATTTACCTGCCATTCCAAGTAAATATATATGTGCCAAACTCTAAACCTTCAAATGAAATTATGTTTTGTATGCTCGAATAGCTCATGTATCAACTAGGGTTGTCTATATCTTCCATGCTAAGTGGGTTATTCTCACGATGAGTGGACTCCGCTCATCACTCACGAGAAAATGGCTGGTAACCGGGATGCCCAGTCCCGTGCTCAAATCAAATCAAAATAATTGCAAACAAAACTCACCCAGGATTGTTGTTAGTTGGACGGCACCCGTTGTTTTGGACAAGCCATGGATTGATGTTTGTTGGTGGTGGGGGAGTATAAACTTTACCATTCTGTTTGGTAACTGCCTATAATGTGCGTAGCATGGAAGATATCGAGATGTCTTGGTTGTTATATTGACAATGAAAGTATGTCACTCAAAATAATATTTATCTCTGTTTCAAAACTCGAGCTCTAGCACCTCCGCAAATCCCTGCCTCCCTCTGCGAAGGGCCTATCTATTTACTTTTATGTTGAGTCATCAACCTCTTATTAAAATGCACCAGTTCGAGAGCACTGCTGTCATTCGCATGCATTGCTATTAATTTACATTGAGTATGACTGTGACTGGATCTCTTTTACCATGAATTACAATGTCTAGTCAGTCCTTGATCTTCAGGGGTGCTCTGCATTTATGTTTTGCGGTCTCAGAAAGGGCTAGCGAGATACCATCTTGTTATATCATGTTATGATTGTTTTGAGAAAGTGTTATTATTCAAGATTTATTATTATTGCTCGCTAGTTGATTATGCCATTGATATGAGTAAACATGAGACCTAAATGTTATTGTGAATATGGTTAGTTCATAATCTTTGCTAAAAACTTGAATGTTGGCTTTACATATTTGCAACAACAAGATGAAACAGAGTTTGTAAAAGTGTTTCTTTATCGCTTTTAGTTTGTTAACTGAATTGTTTGAGGACAAGCAAAGGTTTAAACTTGGGGGAGTTGATACGTCTCCAACGTATCTACTTTTCTAAACACTTTTGCCCTTGTTTTGGACTCTAACTTGCATGATTTGAATGGAACTAACCCGGACTAACGTTGTTTTCAGCAGAACTGCCATGGTGTTATTTTTGTGCAGAAATAAAGTTCTCAAAATGTCCTAAAAATCCACGGAGACACGTTTTGGAATTAATGAAAAATATTGGCGAAAGAATCAGCATCGGGGGCCCACACCCTGTCCACGAGGGTGCAGGGTGTCGGTGTACTAAAGTAGGGGTACCTTAGTACCCCGAACTTGTGCACGGGCAATCGTAGCACCCCGCGGCAAGGCCTGCCAGGTGACCGCCCAAACTCTCCACGGTCCCCTTTTTGGGCCATTCAAGAACAAAGTATTTGAGCCAAGGCACAAGGCCCCGGCAAGGGGAGCTTGCCGGGACGACCACCCGAAGGGAGCAAGGCCCTGGCAAGAGGAGCTTGCCGGGACTGCCGCTCGAAGCACAAGACCCCGGCAAGAGGAGCTTGCCGGGAAGGCCGACCAAAGCGCGACAAGAGGCTTGCCGCTACGCGCCCCACGCTCCGGCAAGGTCCGGTGAGCGACAAGCTCCCGGACGCGACAAGGCATCGACCGCGGCAAAGCGCTTGCCGCGGCAAGTTACCACCCCGTGCCTATGCTCCAGCTCACCCACCAACGTGTCGCTCTGGGGCCGTCCCAGGCGTACGTGGCGAGAGGCTGTGTAGCCAGGGGCATGCGGTGGCGAAGCAACGCTAACAGAGTAGCCATCGTGGCAAACGGTGGCGCTCCTGACGGTCCCTTTCCTGCACCGTCTGTGCGATGCGGACGGGCATTTAATGCCCTTGTCCCCTGCCGTCAGAGTTAGGTATGATAGCACTGTACAAACAGCTGTACCCAACACAGCGATTTACAGTTTTACCCTGACCTGCGTTGCCACCTGTGGGTAACCCCTTGAGCATATAAAAGGAGGCCCCATGCGCAACGTAGAGGAGGAGGAGGCCACCCACGTTCGGTCTCGCCAGCGGCTCGTGTGTACTGAAGAACCACACGCTCCCGAACAAGAACACAATACAAAGCCACAAAGCAGCAGTAGGGTTTTGCGCATCCTTGCGGCCCGAAGCTGGGTAAACCCCTTGTGTGCATCGCCTCGATCCGCTCTTCGCGCGACCTCTGCCCCCCGCCGAACCAAAAAGGGGCTCGGTCCCCATAGGTGTTCGAGGAAGCAGATTTCCCCCGACATCTTTGGCGCGCCAGGTAGGGGGCGTCGAGGTTGTGTGAACCTGACCCGGCGTCCGCACAGGCTAGATCTCCATCATCTTCATCGACATGCCACCGAAGAAGAAGGCTCCGGAGGTGGCTGCTCCGTCCGCATCGAACCCGTCGCCCCTGGAGCAAACGGGTGGTGGGGACGGCACCGGCGGCGGAACAGACGTCGCCGAGCCAGCTCATGGTGCCGCGGCGTCCGAGCATGCATCGCGCCCCTCTCAGGAGGCACGGGACCAGCAGCGCCTTGGCACCCACGGTACCATACGCTCGCTGGACCCAGATCGAGCTGGCGGATCCCAAGGCGCTCAAGGCCAGCATACACACCAACGTGCTGGCGCGAGCGTGGCACGACCGCCTGGACCGGGTGCTGCTCCTTCTAACATAGTTAGAAGTTCGAGCACATCCCGCTCCACGCACCGTTCGCCACCGCTGCCCGCCACTCTAGCAGAAGCTCTAGCACGAGCCCAACTGCTCCTGGATTACCCTCCAACGGCCGACAAGCTCGACGATTGGAGGGCCGCCATTCAGAGTCTCATCGGCTTCGCCAACGGTGACACTCCGCGGCAGTCGAGTGCGTCGCAGCCGCGTCGAGCCAGTCAGGCGCCGGCCGGTGGCGACAAGGCCGGTGGGGGTGCGACCACCGTGCACTCTCCACCCCACAGGCCAGGGTCGCCGACCCGCCGGAACCACCACGACAACGACTCCACTGCGTCATCAGATCCGCGAACTCGTCGCGATCAGTGCAAGGTTCTTCACGAACGAAAGCAAGAGGACGCTCGCACTCGCATCGAGCGTCGAAGGTAAACGCGGCGTCAATCAGACCAGCGCGCTGAGCCTTCTGTTGACATGCATGCGCCAGGGGAACTAGGCGACCTGCCGTACTCGGTGGGTTGCCCTGCGTTTACCCGTGAGCTGCGGCAAGTCTAGTGGCCCAGCACCAAGAACTTCAAGCCAGACGTACCAGAGAAGTACGACGGCAAGTCGCATCCGTCGGAGTTCCTCAGCATCTACACCATTGCGGTGCAGTCTGCGGCGGGGCGAGACGACAAGATCCTTGCCAACTACTTCCCGCTGGTACTCAAATCCAACGTCAGATCCTGGCTCATGCACTTGCCGGACAACTCCATAACCTCCTGGACAGACTTTTGCCATCAGTTTGTTGGCGCCTTTACAGGCGGCCACAAACCCCATGGCCAAGCGAGCGACCTTCATCTGCTCGTCCAGAAGGAAGGGGAGCCCTTGCACAAGTTCATCCAGAGATTGAGCCGCATACACTACAACATCCCAGACGTCCACCCTGCCGCGGTCATCAGCGCGTTCCATCAGAACATGCGCAACCGCAGGATGCGGGACGAGATGGCGATGTGCAAGATCAAAGACGTCAGCGAGCTATATGCCCTGGACGACAAGTGTGCGCGTGCTGAGGAAGGGAGGAAACTCCCCGGAGAGAACGCTGGAGCAGGAGAATCTGACAGTGAGGATACCGCCCCGGCAAGGAAGAACCGGCGGCGGAACAACAGGAAGAAGAAGAGCCAAGAAGTACTGGTTGTTGAGCAGTCCGGCGATGAAGGCGCCGCCAAGAAGGCCCAGGCTGGTAGCTCCGGCAAAGAGGTTGTCGGATGCACCAACTGTTAGGCTGTGGCGGTCGCCGACAAGCGGGACGGCACCAACAAACAGTGCTGCAAGATCCACCGCACCAAGGGCCATGACCTCCAGAGCTGCAAGCAGGTCGAGCGGCTCATCGAGCTGCAAAAGGCCGAGTACGAGCGACGCGACAAGGAGAAAGCCCGAGCAGGTGGCGGAGGATCCGGCACGAAGCGCCCCGGCCAGGGAGGACGCCGCGACAAGGACAAGCAGCGGCAAGCAGACAGGCCTCCCCGCGGCCGCGACAAGGACGAAGACGAAGACGAAGACGAAGACATGGATGATGTCGAGACCAATGAGCAGGAGTTTCAGAAAGCCACAGAGGTCTTGTGCGTGGACGGTGGTGCTTCTCTGCACACTTCTCACCGCCAGCTCAAACAGTGGGCGCGGGAAGTCAATGCAGCGGAACCACCCGTCGAGTCACGCAAGCCTCTGAAATGGTCCAGCACGCCTATCATCTTCGATATTGAGGATCACCCTGACCGCACAACTGCGATCGGGTGCTTGCCGATGTTGGTCTCACCAACAGTCCGCAACCTCAAGGTCACTAAGATGCTAGTCGACGGCGGGGCCGGCTTGAACCTGATCTCCTCCGCTGTGCTCCAGAAACTCCAAGTCCCCGACAGCGAGCTCGAAGAGACCGGCACATTCCAAGGAATCAACCCGGGAAGGAGCAAGCCGAAGGGGAAGATAACGTTGCCAGTGACATTTGGCAGCGAGCTGAACTTCAGAACAGAGAGGATCACTTTCAACGTTGCCGATTTTCCATCGCCCTACAATGGGATTCTCGGCCGTCCAGCACTCGCCAAGTTCATGGCGGCCTCTCACTACGCATACAACATGCTCAAGATGCCAGGCCCGATAAGCGTCATCTCTGTCCCCGGCGACAAGAAGGATGCCCTTATCTGTGCCGACAAGATCTACCGGGAAGCAGCAGCCGCAACGGATCACAAGCCACTTGCCGCTGAAGCTCCCGGAGGGAAGAAGAAGACCAAGCCCGGCAAGTGCTCTGGTGCCCACTCCGGCAAGCGCACCTGTTCGGAGTGCTGCGCTACCGTCAAGGACGCGCCATCGAGCTCCGCCGGCAAGAAGAAGACCAAGCCCGGCAAGTGCTCTGGTGCCCACTCCGGCAAGCGCACCTCTTCGGAGTGTTGCACTACCGTCGAGGACGCGCCATCGAGCTCCACCGGCAAAAGTAAGAAGTCGATGGCAGCCCCGCCAACGACCAAGAAGGTGTCCGCCAAGGAGGACGGCACTGGTGGTACCTTCACCATCAATGCCACTCTCGACCCCAAATAGGAAAGCGCGCTCGTTGTTTTCCTGCGAGCGAATGTCGATGTGTTTGCCTGGCAACCATCTGACATCCCCGGTGTTCCCAGGAAAGTGATTGAGCACCACCTTGCCGTCTGTCCTCATGCGCGGCCCGTCAAGCAGAGAGTCAGGAAACAAGAAGTGGAGCGCCAAGAGTTCATTGCAGAAGAGATCAGGAAGTTGGAAGCGGCAGGCCTCATCAGAGGTGTGCTCCATCCGACGTGGTTGGCCAATCCTGTTGTCGTGCGCAAAGCAAACGGGAAATGGAGGCTTTGCATCGATTTTACCGATGTCAATAAAGCTTGTCCCAAAGATCCGTTTCCCTTGCCGCGCATTGACCAGATTGTTGACTCCACAGCCGGATGCGACCTGCTTTCATTTCTTGACGCATACTCAGGATACCATCAGATCTTCATGGCTGAAGAAGATGAAGAAAAGACCGCGTTCATCACTCCATGTGGCACGTACTGTTTCGTACGGATGCCTTTCGGACTGAAGAATGCTGGTTCAACATTTGCAAGGGTTGTCCACACCGCTTTTGAGCCACAAATCCACAGAAATGTGGAGGCCAACATGGATGACATAGTGGTCAAGAGCAGAGACAGGGCAACCCTGATTCAAGACTTAGAAGAGACCTTTGCGAACCTGCGCAAGATCAGCCTCAAGCTCAACCCCGAGAATTGTGTGTTCGGAGTCCCTTCCGGCAAGCTTCTCGGGTTCTTCGTGTCTCAGCGGGGAATCGAAGCCAATCCCGACAAGATCAAGGCCATCGAGCAGATTGAAGCACCAACCCGTGTCAAGGACGTACGAAGACTTGCCAGCTGTGTGGCAGCTCTCAGCATGTTCATTTCCAAATCTGCAGAACGCGCCCTGCCATTTTTCAAAGTCTTGAAAAGGGCGGGTCCAGTAAAATGGACTCCGGAAGCGGAGGCTGCGCTGCGGGACTTGAAGAAATACCTGTCCTCCGCTCCAATACTTGTCGCGCCTAAACCACAAGAGAAGTTGCTGCTATACCTGGCGGCAACCAATCAAGTGGTTAGTGCTGCCTTAGTAGCGGAGAGGGAGGTTGATGATGAGCTAGCAACCGCGGCAAGCGCGTCCAGCGACAAGCAGGGGGCTTCCCCGACAAGCTCTGGCCCCGACAAGGGTGGATCTGCGCAGGCACAAGAGGAGGTGCAGAAGAAGAAAATGGTGCAGCGCCCAGTTTACTTTGTCAGTTCCCTCTTGCAGGGGGCTAGGTCAAGGTACTCTGGTGTGCAGAAATTGCTTTTCGGCCTCCTTATGGCCTCGAGAAAGCTGCGCCATTACTTCCAAGCACACGAGATCACAGTTGTCACTCGCTTTCCGCTAAAGAGGATACTGCAAAATCCCGAAGCAACAGGCAGGATCGTTGAGTGGGCACTGGAACTGTCAAGCTTTGGCCTCAAGTTCGAGAGCACTTCAACTATCCAAAGCAGAGCATTGGCAGAGTTCATAGCAGAGTGGACGCCGACGCCAGACGAAGAAATTCCAGAGACGAGCATCCCCGATAAAGAAGCGAGCAGAGAGTGGCTGATGTACTTTGATGGTGCCTTCTCGCTGCAAGGCGCCGGTGCTGGCGTGCTGCTTATCACGCCCACCGGAGAGCACCTCAAGTACATCGTCCAAATGCACTTTCCCAAGGAGCAAGCAACCAACAATACTGCAGAATATGAAGGTCTGCTTGCCGGTCTCAGGATCGCGACAGAACTTGGGATCAAGAAGCTCATTGTCAGGGGTGACTCGCAGCTTGTCGTCCGCCAAGTGAACAAAGATTATCAGAGTCCGTTGATGGAAGCTTAAGTTGATGAAGTGAGGAAGCTAGAAGAGCGCTTTGACGGTCTGCAAATGGAACATGTTCCGAGGACTGAGAACGACATTGCCGATGGCCTGTCAAAGTGCGCCGCACTAAAGTTACCTGTGGAACCAGGAACCTTTGTGCTCAAGCTGACTCAACCATCCGTAACACCATCAACCGGACAGAGCAAGAAGAGGAAGTTGGTCTCCGGCGACTATATTCCGGCAGAGCTTCCCGCAGCCGCCGCCAAGAAGGTCCCCAAGATCGACACCAAGAGTGCTGAGGAGCAGTCTGCTCCGGCAAACCCCAGGGTTTGTTCCGTAGAAGCAGGCGCTCCCGACAAGCTTTGCTCCGGCAAGCTTGCCGGGGAATGTCAAGCTTCGGCTGAGCCCCAGATCCTCGTCGTAGAAGCAGACGTTCCCGCAGCAGCAGATGTGCCTTCAGTCCTTGTTGTCGACCCACAGGCTCCAGCATGGGCGCAGCAGACTGTCCGTTTCCTCCAAAACGGAGAACTTCCCGAAGAACAAGAAGAAGCGGAAAGAGTAGCCCGGCGCTCGAGTATGTACCAGTTCGTCGACAATACCCTGTACAGAAGAGGGCGCAACGGTGTGAAATTGAAGTGTATTCCCCGGGAAGACGGACAAAAGCTGTTGGCAGAGATACATGGAGGCATATGTGGCCACCACATTGGCGCAAGAGCACTTGCCGGCAAAGCGTTCCGGCGAGGCTTCTTCTGGCCGACAGCCCTCCAGGAGGCAACTGCACAAGTAACCAAGTGTGAAGCGTGCCAGTTCCATTCCAAGCAGATACACCAGCCAGCTCAAGCTCTCCAGACGATCCCTTTATCCTGGCCATTTTCGGTCTGGGGGCTCGACATCCTCGGCCCCTTCCCCCGAGCTGTCGGGGGCTTTGAGTACTTGTACGTCGCAATCGACAAGTTCACAAAGTGGCCGGAAGTGGAACCAGTGAGGAAGGTGACAGCACAGTCAGCCATCAAGTTCTTCAGGTCGATTGTTTGCCGCTTCGGGATCCCCAACAGGATCATCACCGACAGCGGTACACAATTCACGAGCCGCGCCTTCATGCAGTACGTCCAAGATCTCGGCGCCAAGGTCTGCTTCGCTTCTGTTGCTCACCCCAGGAGCAACGGTCAAGCGGAAAGGGCCAATGCCGAAGTACTGCGCGGGCTCAAGACCAGAACTTTCGACAGGCTACACAAGTGCGGAAGAAACTAGATCGAGGAGCTGTCGGTGACTCTTTGGTCGATCAGAATGACGCCAAATCGAGCCACTGGCCAGACACCATTTGCTCTAGTCTATGGAGCAGAAGCAGTTACCCCCACGGAACTCGTATACGGGTCACCTCGAGTGCTCGCTTATGATGAGCTTGAGCAAGAGCGGCTGCGTGAAGATGACGCGCTGCTCCTTGAGGAAGATTGTCTTCAGGCTGCTGTGCGAGCCGCTCGCTACCAGCAAGCTTTGCGTCGCTACCATAGCCGCAAAGTTAGAGCCAGAAGCTTCGAGGAAGGCGACCTTGTTCTTCGGCGTGCTTCGTCCGCCAAGAATCACAACAAGTTGACGTCGAAGTGGGAAGGCCCTTACCGGGTGAGACGAGTCACGAGGCCCGGCGCTATCCGCCTTGAGACCGAAGATGGCACTCCGGTGAGCAACTCCTGGAATATTGAGCATCTTCGTAAGTTTTACCCGTAAGGCGCGGTTGTCGGACCCCGTCCGGCAACCAACCTTTTGTACAAGTCTTGCCGCTGTTGCATGTAATCCTTTGTACAAAGCCAGGCGCAGACCCTGAGCAGCAGTAAATGAAGCGTTGGCGCCCTAAGTTTTAGCATGCATGCTGAGTCGAGTCTCGTCCTTGGTTAGGGTTGATAGTGCCTAACAGCCGCTAACCCCTAGCTTAGAGGTCGAGTCTGCGTCCCCTTTTCCTGTTCTTTCATTTCCCTTGGTTCGCAGGGTTTTGCATATCCTGGCCAGACCACTTAAGGACGAAGAGGAGAAGAAGGGCGGACCGGCATCTGGTCCCCGGCAAACCAATGTTGTCGGGGGCTGCAAGTACAAAGACTTACCCGCGGCAAACCAAAGTTGCCGGGGGCTGCTATCCCAGATAAGTTTTTGCATCCCTTGTCATGCATTCTCTTATGAATTGAGGAATACGAAAACCTTGTTTCCTCCTAAAAGCTACCGTGCTCCCTTAACGACAGGCCCCAGAGCGCGTTCCTGGGGCCCGTTTTGGTAGTAGTCGCGGCGGCAAAGGGGCGAAACGAGGAGCCCGAACCCGCCTCATCCCTACCTCCGCCAAGGGCGTGAGAGAGGTCGAGTGGCGCGGGAAGACGGCAGGGCCTGTTGCCGGGCAAAGAAGTGTCTATCTTAACGATATAAAGGATTCGCTCCTTGGCGTGGGTTTCACCCGCGAGACAAGTGCCCCGGCAAACATCCCCTTTTCATTAAAAACATTCCACTCAGGTACAGTTCAGAGAGAATGAAAACATGAAAGATGGGATTACAAGCTTTAAATGCAACTAAGGCCCGAGGGCTTACAGATTATAAAAAGATAAGGTGCCCGTAATCCCTTTCTTGTCTCTCTCCTCAGGAGGTAGGACAAGGAGGCGAAAAGGGCAAAAGGGGCGCCTAGGCGAGCTACGGGTGGCAGAAGACACCAAGAGAACACCCCGGGGCCGTCTGAAAGCTGGACGGTGACGGCGGCGCCGGAAGCAGGGCTTGACGAGGCGGAAGGATGTCAGCACGCTGTCGAGGGCACCATGCCCCCGTACTCTGAGTTGACGGCCTTGCCGCCTGCCCTCTTCCTCTTCCACAGCCTCCCTACGCCATCCGACAAGGAGACGACCCCGAGAAGCTCAAGGAGCTGGCGACACGGATGATGGGGTCGCCGGTGCCACACGGAGCTGCGACCGGCGCCTAGTCAGACCCGTCATCCCGACGACCGCTACCCTCGTCGTCGCTGTCGCTCCCCTCCTCGTCACTCTCGCTCGAGGAGGAGCCTTCGCTGTCGGAGGAGCTATCCACGCAGCACCGGGCCCGGGTCCCGAAGTCCCCGAAGGCCTTGATGGAGAGGAGGTCGCCCTCCATCAACTTAAAATGGAGGGTGAACCCCTCCATCAAGCTGTGGATACGGGCGAACGTCTTCCATCCTCGACCATGATACATGACGTCGGGGGCTGGGGACTCAACGTGGACTCGCGTGCCGCTGATCCCGCAGCCCCTCATGCGCAGTCTTAGCGTCTCGGGTTGTTCCATCTCCATCACGCTTACGAAGGGCGCCGGGAGACGGAGGCGACGACGAGGCGCCCGTCGCAGCCTGACGAAGAACTCGCAGGGGTCGTCCCCGATGTGGACCGCCGTGAGAAGAGGAGCCGCTGGCGGAGGCGAGGCCGGCGCGTCGCCCCGTCCGCCTCGCCCCCGAGCGCCCCGGCCTCGTCCACGACCTCGCCCCCTCCCCCTTCCCCTTACAGCTGGCTCCGCAACCGCGGGTGCAAGGGGAGGAGGGGCGCGTTGCCTAGCGGCAACCCTCGCCGCCACCGATGAAGGACCAGGGTTCCCTTTCTCCATGGCGAATGGAGGGAGGGGATCAGAAGCTGAAGGAAAGAAAAGATGAAGGAGTGTGGGTTCCCGTCGCCCCCTCTTGCTCTTTATAAAGGAGCTGGGTGGGGGCTCGACCGCCCCGCTCAGCCAATCAAGGCGCAGGAAGGCCAGGCGACTGGGACCGCCTGCTGCCTCAACCCGCCACGGCCTGGTTTCCTGCCTCCACCGTCCGCAACTCCAGGTGCATGGGAGCCGCGTGGCTGGCGTGCAGGACCGAGGCGACGGATGAGGCGACTTCTCCCCACCCCGTGATCGTGGGGAGCGGACGCCTCAGAGACCGTGCCTCGGCCCCGTCCAGCGAACGAGCCACGCCTCCATGCCTCCCTCCACTTATGAAGATGGCGCGAACCGTCCCCCTTTATTGCGACGTGACGCATGCCTGCAGGGCTCAGCCCCGCGCACGCCTCCCACGTCACGCACGCCTCTTCCCACGACGCCGCGTTCGACGCGTGCCATTTGGGGAAGGCGCGATGGATGCGGAGTTAAGATGCAGCGTGACCCAGGCCGCGCGTGCCCGTGCACTGTTTTGGGCCTGGCCCAACAACGCTCGGCACCGTGTATGGCCCAGGCTCGCGGGCTCCTGTCGGTGTACTAAAGTAGGGGTACCTTAGTACCCCGAACTTGTGCACGGGCAAACGTAGCACCCCGCGGCAAGGCCTGCCAGGTGACCGCCCAAACTCTCCACGGTCCCCTTTTTGGGCCATTCAAGAACAAAGTATTTGAGCCAAGGCACAAGGCCCCGGCAAGGGGAGCTTGCCGGGACGACCGCCCGAAGGGAGCAAGGCCCTGGCAAGAGGAGCTTGCCGGGACTGCCGCTCGAAGCACAAGACCCCGGCAAGAGGAGCTTGCCGGGAAGGCCGACCAAAGCGCGACAAGAGGCTTGCCGCTACGCGCCCCGCGCTCCGGCAAGGTCCGGTGAGCGACAAGCTCCCGGACGCGACAAGGCATCGACCGCGGCAAAGCGCTTGCCGCGGCAAGTTACTACCCCGTGCCTGCGCTCCAGCTCACCCACCAACGTGTCGCTCTGGGGCCGTCCCAGGCGTACGTGGCGAGAGGCTGTGTAGCCAGGGGCATGCGGTGGCGAAGCAACGCTGACAGAGTAGCCATCGTGGCAAACGGTGGCGCTCCTGACGGTCCCTTTCCTGCATCGTCTGTGCGATGCGGACGGGCATTTAATGCCCTTGTCCCCCGCCGTCAGAGTTAGGTATGATAGCACTATACAAACAGCTGTACCCAACACAGCGATTTACAGTTTTACCCTGACCTGCGTTGCCACCTGTGGGTAACCCCTTGAGCATATAAAAGGAGGCCCCATGCGCAACGTAGAGGAGGAGGAGGCCACCCACGTTCGGTCTCGCCAGCGGCTCGTGTGTACTGAAGAACCACACGCTCCCGAACAAGAACACAATACAAAGCCACAAAGCAGCAGTAGGGTTTTACGCATCCTTGCGGCCCGAAGCTGGGTAAACCCCTTGTGTGCATCGCCTCGATCCGCTCTTCGCGCGACCTCCGCCCCCCGCCGAACCAGAAAGGGGCTCGGTCCCCATAGGTGTTCGAGGAAGCCGATTTCCCCCGACACAGGGCACCCCCCTGGGATGCGCCCCCTGCCTCGTGGGCCTCCTGGGACTCCACCGACCTCAACCCCAACTCCATATAATCACTTTCGGGGAGGAAAAAATCAGAGAGAAGGATTCATCATGTTTTACGATACGGAGCCGCCGCCAAGCCCTAATCTTCCTCGGGAGGGCTGATCTGGAGTCCGCTCGGGGCTTCGGAGAGGGGAATCCGTCGCCATCGTCATTGTCGGTGTCAAAACCGGTGGATCTCGGGTAGGGGGTCCCGAACTGTGCGTCTAGGCGGATGGTAACAGGAGACAAGGGACACGATGTTTTTACCCAGGTTCGGGCCCTCTCGATGGAGGTAAAACCCTACTCCTGCTTGATTAATATTGATGATATGGGTAGTACAAGAGTAGATCTACCACGAGATCAAGGAGGCTAAACCCTAGAAGCTAGCCTATGGTATGATTGTTGTATGATGAAGTTGTCCTACGGACTAGAACCCTCCGGTTTATATAGACACCGGATAGGGTTAGGGTTACACAGAGTCGGTTACAATGGTAGGAGATCTTGAATATCCGCATCGCCAAGCTTGCCTGCCACGCCAAGGAAAGTCCCATCCGGACATGGGACGAAGTCTTCAATCTTGTATCTTCATAGTCCTGGAGTCCGGCTGAAGGTATAGTCCGGCTACCCGAACACCCCTAATCCAGGACTCCCTCAGTAGCCCCTGAACCAGGCTTCAATGACGACGAGTCCGGCGCACAAATTGTCTTCGGCATTGCAAGGCGGGTTCCTCCTCCAAGTTCTTCGTAAAAGATTTGTAAACACCAAGAGTAGTGTCCAGCTCTGCAAAATAAGTTTCCACATATTGCCATAGAGAGAATAATATTAACACAAATCAAATCTGCTGACGTATTCCGTAGTGCGTCATTACACTACGGCCAAGTCCTTTACTCGAATCGTTTTTACTTTTCCACCTTAGCACGTTTTGCGAGGCGGTCCTTGGCACGTCTTGTCAAAGCAGAGATCATGTCCCCTTTTTACGGGATTCTCATCAATACGGACGTGGGTAACCCAATCATGCCCGTTAGCACGTTTCCTCGATTAAAGGCGAGTCCCAAACGGTTACAGGGAGGGCTCTTAGTATTCAACCTCTTATAAAGAGACCAAGGCCTTACTCCTTTCAATCTCAAACAAGTTCGCCCGTCGCCTCGAGTTCCAACACCCTAGGCTCCAAATTCCAGGCGCTTCGGACCTTCGACAATGTCCGGCTCTGACCTTGAAGGCCGATGGACGCCTTCCTCCGTCACGGAGGAGGATGTGCTAAAGTTGAGAGAGGCTAAGTTCTTGACCGGCGAAATTTCGCACAGGTTGCCTGCTCAAGGGCAGGCCATTCCCAGTCCCCAGCCCGGCGAGAGCGTGGTGTTCATGTCTCACTTCCTTCGGGGGTTAGGCTTCCCAATGGATCCCTTTGTGAGAGGACTGTTGTTTTATTACGGGCTGGAATTCCACGACTTAGCTCGGGAGTCCATCCTCCACATCTCCTCATTCATTGCTGTGTGTGAAGCGTTCCTCCGGGTTACCCCTCATTTCGGATTGTGGCTCAAGACCTTTAAAGTGGAGTCGAAGATGATCGAGGGACGGCACGTAGAGTGCGGAGGCGCTGTCATAAGCAGAAATGCTGATGCTCCATGGCCCGAGGGCTCTTTTCAAGAGGAGCTAGGCTTGTGGCAACGAGAGTGGTTTTATATCACCGCTCACCGGGGCACCAAGTGGGTGGCGCCTCCTGCCTTTCGCTCGGGTCCCCCACCACGGCTAGCGTCATGGGTCAACAAAGGGTTAGATTGGGGGTTACCCAAAGACGTGCCCCTGTTGCAGGGCCGCATTAGGGATCTCTTAGAAGGAGACCTCAGCCTGGTCAAAGTGACGCAGGTCATGCTGATTTGCCGGATATTGCCTGGCAAACGTCGCTCCCTTCGCATGTGGGAGTTTAATCCAGAGGGACCGCGAGCTCTCCAGAGTTTCATGGGCGCAACGCCCGCGGAGATGTATAAACTGTTCTTCGGATCACAAGAGATGTGTCCGGATTTAACCAAGGATGCAGGCCTAAGCTGCACTCGCCCGGATACTCAAGTAAGTAGCCCTGTGCCCGGACCTGCTATCCGTATAATTGTCATAAACTTGCTCCTAAAAGAGCTGTCCTTTTAAACAGGAGTGGATAGCGAAGGCGAAGCTGATCAGGTGTCCGGCTCCCCTTCCTGAAACCAGGCCGGATCCCGTGCTTGTCAGGATGTTGAAGATAATGCCTTTAGAGGGAAGTATGGGGGAGAACAAGGAAACTATGGCCTCCTCGAAGGAGGCTGCTCCGAAGGGAGGAACCCACAATTCCTCTCCTAAGGGGAAGAAGAGGGCCGCCTCTGACGACCCGGAGACCATGGCCTCGAAGCGGGGGGGAAATCCTCGTCAGAGGGTCCGACGCCGGGGAGTTCCTCGGCCGAACTACGCCCTCACAGGGATCAGCCCTCCAGCGAGCCGTAAGTAGAGAAAGGTTTTCCTTTTGAGGGATTAGGGTAATCCTTGATTTTATATTTGAGGAGACTTAACCGAAATTTTACCTTGTAGTTCGGACCTCAACCCTTCTCAGCAGAGCTCGTCTTCGGGGATCTTCTTCTGGAGATGATGGAGAGCGGGACGCCTCCCCCTGCCGTGCCGCCTAGTGAGGCGGGCGACCCTAAGGTGTCGTCGCGGAGGGTTTCTCCGAATCCGTTAGGGGCGGAAGATAGCTATGTGGCCCCCCAAGGTTCTCCGCGTCCGGCCTTCAAAAGAGGCCATGGGACAAGTCCGGCACCGTCTGGTGCTCGGTCGGAGGAGCTAAAGATTCTGCTGGGGCGAGCTCCTATCTCAGAGGAGCACCGTGCATTGATGGGCGCGGTGATTGAAAGGATTTCATCCGCAGAAAGCGGATTGCATGAGGCCGTCAAAAGCTTACTGACGGGTTTTGAGGTACGTTAGATAATGTACGCTTTTGTCAGTTGCGCATAAGTAAGATGTGCCCTGTGTAGATAGTAGCCCCTGAGACTCTATGCGTCGTCAAGAAATGACGGCACGCAGAGGATCATAATCCCAGGTCTAAGATGTCGCCTTTGAATGTAGGCGGCAGGGTGTCCGGAATCGAGCCAAACTAATGAGTTTGCCGAACTAACGCGGCAACTGGACATTGCAGATGCCGACATCACGCTTGTCAACAAGCGGCTTGATGAGGCTCAAGGTATGTAATTCCTCGGGCGGCATCAGGTAAGAAGAGTTTTATGCCAGTGTCTTATGATGTGTGTGCTTGACGCAGATGGTGCGGCCGCCGTGGAGAGTCTCAGGGTAGAACTTGCCCGAGCTAAGGGTCAAGCCAGAAAAAGCGATGCAGCTGCCAAGAAAGCCCTTGAAGAGCTGGGAGCCGAACAGGCTGCTCACTGCCGAAGCGAGGAAGAGATGGCCGAGATGGCCAAAAAGTTAAAGGGCGCTGTAAACCGTTGCAAACTTCTTGAGAAAGAAGACCGGGCGAGACAGACGGACTTAGAGAAGGCCATTGCCGATGCCAAGGACGCTCGCTCTGCGATGAGAGCTGCGAAGGAGGAGCTGCGTTAGGCCGAACAGATTGCGGCTGGAAAGCCCTTTATGCTGCGGAGGAAGTTTTGTGATCTGAAGTTTGCTCTGTTGGACCGGATGTGGAGTGTGGAGGACACCTATCTGGATTTGGCAGCAAGTGCTGCTGATGCAACCGAACACTTTCGAGATCAAAAAGATCGTGAAGTGGAAAAGCTTTTCTAGTCGCAGTTTCACAATCCAGATCGTCCACTGGCAGTGGACGATCGTTTGGCTCAATGGGCCGAACTGAATAGGTTGTCCGGACTCGCCATGAAGTACGTCATGGGTCATCTGTGGCCGGGGAGATCGGAGCCGAAGAGTTATTTCGGCTTGGTGCAGCAATTCCTTCATGCGGTGCCGCGTATTGGTGCGATGAAGAGGTCAGCATGCATAGAGGGTGCACGGATGGCTCTTGCCCGTGTCAAAACATACTGGGCAGAGATGGATACCACCGTTGTTGCATCCCGAGACTCGGACGAAAGCCGAGTACCCTCCGAGCACTATTTTCAGGAAGTCCTTGAAGGCGCTCGTGTAATAGAGACGCAGTGCTCGAAGGATGCTATGTTATGATAGCATATGTAATTATAAAGGAATATTTTGATAAATTCTACTGGCCTTTTATACTTGTGCCTTCAAGTATTTGGAACACCTCCTGTGCAGCCGTTTTAAGATATATATATATACAAAATCTGAAAGATGGCAGTCGTTGGCTTCAGCCCCCACGCACATAGTGCGGGGGTGCTCGCAGAAGACGCATTTTCATACTTAACCCAACGTCTTGGTCCTACAAAGGAGGTGATAGCGCAGCGGGCCAGGCAACCGGACTATAATGCTTTAACACTTTCACTTAGCCATAGGAGCTTGACAGTGGGACTATTTAGGTAGCCCCTTGGTGGCGACTGCGCTCGCCCGAGTTCGGGGCGCGTATGTGCCTGGCCGGGAAACGGCCCTTCGTTAAAGTGGAGGAATCCTATAGATTTCGATAGGTCATCGAGTGGCTGACCAGTCTCACGCTAAATCATGACAGTCAGTTTTCGGCTTTCTCTACTGAGGTGCTCGCCTGGCCTAACCGGGGCACAATCGCAGTAGTTCTCCTGGTGCTACCTTAGCCGATAGAGCGGAACGTAAGGTAGCCGAACTCAGGAGCCGGGCAGCCCAACATTTGACCAAAGACATGATTCGGAGCTGATGCATATAATGCCAAAACTCGCGACGCCGAACACTCCCTAAGGTGTTCGGTCTTTATGAGTGCGGGCAAGACAGCACTCTTTATTAAAAAGCCCCTAGTGTCCAGGTATGCACAAAAATTCTGACGTGGCCACATGCCAAGACGCCAGCCTCCTCCTTGGTTATATCAGAGAAAACCAGGGGATATGTAGCAACAAGAGACAGTAAAAAAGGTTTACGCAGGGTCTTAATCTAAAAAGAATCCTTTAGGATGGGTCCCTACTGCACGTCTGCGCCTGTGTCTCCGTTGTGCCGTATCCTGGACGGGCGTTGCACGACGTTCATCTGTAAAAGAGAGGAACTGAGTTGAAAATGGGTCGTGCCGAACAAAAGTTTAAAATAAACAAAGTATAAAATATATATATAATTGAGCTTTATTGTCTCTCATTGTATATGTGTGAAGCCCCTAGTGCGGGGGTATATGGCCATTAAGCCTGCATCAATGATAATTTTGGACCGAACTCGTTTATCCGCGTTCGTGGTCTTTAATGACCTATTCTGAAGTGTTTTTGGCTCGTGAGGCCGTTTTACTGTGGGGCTGCCAAAGCGGCCGCACAGTCCTCCGCTTGGGGGAGGCGCACTTCAGTGCTTCCCCTTCAAAGAGATGATGCCTCGTGGACCAGGCATCTTAAGCGTGAGGGATGCATAATGCGGTATTGCGTTAAAGCGGGCGAAAGCTTCGCGTCCTAGTAGAGCTTGATAGCGACTTGAGAACGGGACGATGTGGAAGGTCAGCTTTTCGCGATGGAAGTTATCGGTATAGCCGAATATAACTTCGAGCCGGAGAAAACCCATGCAATGGGTGTCCGGACCAGGTGTTACCCCTTGAAAGGAGGTTTTGCTGCGGCGGATTCTTGCTGGGTCTATCCCCATATGATGGATTGTGTCCTGATATATCAGGTTTAGTCCACTGCCGCCGTCCATAAGGACATTTGAAAAATGTAGTCCGCCAATTATTGGATCGAGTACCAAGGCAGTCCAGCCTGCGTTCCTGGTACTTCTAGAGTAATCCAGTTGATCGAAGATGATTGGTTTTGACAACCAGTGGTGGGGCCCCTTTGGGATAGGTCGTGTGGTGCGTAGCTTTATGGGCGCTGCACGTTTTGTTATGTGAAGTAAGTTTACGGTTTTTACTTCTTGTGGGAAGTTCTTTTGTTTCCTGGTACTCTGCTTTTGGGGTTCGTCCTCGTCTTCACTTGGTGTGTCGAGCCCCTTGTGTTCGGCGTTGACTCTAACGGATTGTTTGAAAACCCAACAATCTCTGTGGGTATGGTTAGCAGGCTTCCCGGGAGTACTGTGTATTTGACATATCCTGTCCAGGATTTTGTTTAAATTGAATGGATCGTCCCTGTTATCCTGGAGGGGAGGTTTTGTCTGATTCTGTCGTGAGCCTTTGAATCCGGCATTGACTGCCGTGCTCTTCGGACTTTTTTCCTTTGTCCGGCGACGGTCCTTGTTGCGTTGCGGTTTTTCGTTTCCATCCCTGGTTTCGGATATACTTGGGTCGCTGGCGCTGCATCTTGCCAACCAGTTGTCCTCTCCTGCACAAAAGCGGGTCATGAGGCTTGTTAGTGCGGCCATTGTTCTTGGCTTTTCTTGGCCGAGGTGTCTGGCGAGCCATTCGTCTCTGACGTTATGCCTAAAAGCTGCTAAGGCTTCGGCATCCGGACAGTCGACTATCTGATTCTTTTTAGTGAGGAATCTATTCCAGAATTGCCGAGCTGATTCTCCGGGCTGTTGAGTTATGTGACTAAGATGCATCCGGAGGGCGGACATAGGTCCCTTGAAAATTTGCTCCGAAAGCATCCTCGAGCTCTTCCCAACTTCCAATTGTGTTTTCAGGAAGGCTTTTAAGCCAATGCCGGGCTGGCCCTTTAAGCTTAAGGGGTAAATATTTTATGGCGTGAAGATCATCTCCTCTAGCCATATGTATGTGGAGGATATAGTCCTCAATCCAGACTCCAGGGTCTGTTGTTCCATCATATGCCTCTATGTTTACGGGTTTGAATCCCTCTGGAAATTCATAGTCCAGGACCTCATCGGTGAAACATAGGGGGTGTGCGGCGCCCCTGTATTTTGGTATGTTGGATTCTGATGATGGCTTTATTGCATTGCTCACGAGAGCTTGCTTTTTGGGCCCGTAAATGGACCTGACTGGACCATGATGTGAATCCTTAAGTGGGTCGCATGCCGATTTAAGTGCGGCGCTGCTTGCCGCTTTATGCTGGCCATGGGGTCGTCTATCCGACCGTGTGGCTTTCTTATTTTTTGAATGCGAGGGCTCTAGGGCTTCTTCGTCGAATTCAGGCAGTAGCTTTCTCTTCGGATAGCTTTTAGTGCGGCGACTGTCACCGTATTTATCTACGGTATTGATTACTTTGCTCCATCTGATCCTGAGTGCATCTTCCGCTGTTTTTAGCTTCTGCTTCTGCTTTTTCAGGCTACGTGCTGTTGCAACGAGCCTCTGGTGGAGATTCTTCTTCTTCGTTAGTTTATCCGGCGTAAGATCGTACGGAATGCCATTTTTGCCGGGGGAGGGATGTTCGTTTTCTCTATTCGTGTTGCCCTGTTCGGACGGTTGCTCTAAGGCCTGCTCGTTGTCTACCGACTCCTCCTGCTCTATGGCTGGGTCTTTATCAAGGCGGGGCTTGGGTCGGTGTTTACGCCGATGCTTTGATTGCTTTTCGGGGGGTCGATCTCCCGTTCCATCCCCTTTTTCCTCGTTATCGCTCCCTTTAGGGGTATCCACCATGTACACATCGTGAGATGAGGAGGCTGTCCAATGCCCTATGGGCATTGGTTCATCTGTATCTCCTGCATCGTCATCCATGTTGTCGATGTCTGCGGAGTCGAAGTTGAGCACGTCGTTTAAATTGTCGACAGTGGCTACCAAGTGGGTGGTGGGCGGGCTTTGAATTTCTTCATCGTCCGTATCCCATCCTCGCTGAGCGTAGTCCGGCCAGGGCTCTTCTGATAAAGAGAGAGACTTGAGGGAATTCAGGATGTCGCCGAAAGGCGAGTGCTGAAAGATGTCCGCGGCGGTGAACTCCATTATCGGCGCCCAATCGGATTCGATCGGCAGGGGCGCAGGGGGGTCGGAGTCCGGAAAGGAGTCCGGATCCTCGGAGTCACGGGTCCTGCAGAGTGCGGGGCTGGCGTTCAGCTCGATCGCCTTTGAGGTCGCAGCCCCCGAGGTGACGTCCAACCGATCATCCTCGATTGGTGCAACTGGCTCCGAATTGAGGGTTAGAGCCGGTGCGTTTGCGGCCTCCAGGGCACTGTTCGGCGGCAGAGCTAGATCATGCCCCACGAGACAGTGCGGCGCGCTTGGCTGTGGCTCGAATCCGTCGAGGATCAAATCTCCGCGGATGTCTGCCGTGTAGTTTAGGCTTCCAAACCTGACCTAATGGCCAGGGGCGTAGCTTTCGATCTGCTCCAGGTGGCCAAGCGAATTGGCCCGCAGTGCAAAGCCACCGAAGACGAAGATCTGTCCGGGGAGAAAAGTCTCACCCTGGACCGCATCGTTGTTGATGATCAAAGGAGCCATCGAGCCCAAAAGTGACTACACAGAGGAACTCTCAATGAAAGCACCAATGTCGGTGTCAAAACCGGCGGATCTCGGGTAGGGGGTCCCGAACTATGCGTCTAGGCGGATGGTAACAGGAGACAAGGGACATGATGTTTTTACCCAGGTTCGGGCCCTCTCGATGGAGGTAAAACCCTACTCCTGCTTGATTAATATTGATGATATGGGTAGTACAAGAGTAGATCTACCACGAGATCAAGGAGGCTAAACCCTAGAAGCTAGCCTATGGTATGATTGTTGTATGATGAAATTGTCCTACGGACTAGAACCCTCCGGTTTATATAGACACCGGATAGGGTTAGGGTTACACAGAGTCGGTTACAATGGTAGGATTTCTTGAATATCCGCATCGCCAAGCTTGCCTTCCACGCCAAGGAAAGTCCCATCCGGACACGGGACGAAGTCTTCAGTCTTGTATCTTCATAGTCCTGGAGTCCGGCTGAATGTATAGTTCGGCTACCCGAACACCCCCTAATCCAGGACTCCCTCAGTCATCATCAACCATCCTCCATTACTAATTTCATGATGCTCATCGCCGTGCGTGAGTAATCTCATCGTAGGCTTGCTGGCCAGTGATGGGTTGGATGATATTTACCATGTAATCAAGTTAGTTTTGTTAGGGTTTGATCCCTAGTATCCATTATGTTCTAGGATTGATGTTGCTATGACTTTGTTATGCTTAATGCTTGTCACTAGGGCCCGAGTGTCATGATTTCAGATCTGAACCTATTATGTTTTCATGAATATAACTGAGTTCTTGATCCTACCTTGCAAGTCAATAGTCACCTACCATGTGTTATGATCCGGCAACCCCGAAGTGACAATAATCGGGACACTCCCGGTGATGACCGTAGTTTGAGGAGTTCATGTATTCACTAAGTGTTAATGCTTTGGTCCGGTACTCTATTAAAAGTATGCCTTAATATCCCTTAGTTTCCAATAGGACCCCGCTGCCACGGGAGGTTAGGACAAAAGATGCCACGCAAGTTCTTTTCCATAAGCACGTATGACTATATTCGGAATACATTCCTACATTACATTGATGAACTGGAGCTAGTTCTGTGTCACCCTATGTTATAACTGTTTCATGAGGAATCGCATCCGACATAATTATCCATCATTGATCCATTGCCTACAAGCTTTTCACATATTGATCTTTGCTTAGTTACTTTTCCGTTGCCACTATTACGATTGCTACAAAAACTACTACTATTACTTTTGCTACCGTTACCGTTACTTCCATACTACTGCTACTAAACACTTTGCTGCAGATATTAAGTCTTTCAGATGTGGTTGAATTGACAACTCAACTGCTAATACTTGAGAATATTCTTTGGCTCCCCTTGTGTCGAATCAATAAATTTGGGTTGAACACTCTACCCTCGAAAACTGTTGCGATCCCCTATACTTGTGGGTTATCAGGACGTGAATAAACTGTAGTTGATTGATAGATCGAACGCCAAATAAAATAAATAATAATAAATTGCAGCAAGGTATTTTTGTATTTTTGGTTTAATAGATCTGAAAATAAAAGGCAAATAAAATAGATCGCAAAGGCAAATAATATGAGAAAGAGACCTGGGGGTCGTAGGTTTCACTAGTGGCTTCTCTCGAGAAAAATAACAAATGGTGGGTAAAAAATTACTGTTGAGCAATTGATAGAACTTCAAATAATCATGACGATATCCAGGCAATAATCATTATATAGGCATCACGTCCAAGATTAGTAGACTGACTCCTGCCTGCATCTACTACTATTACTCCACACATCGACCGCTATCCAGAATGCATCTAGTGTATTAAGTTCATGGAGAAACGGAGTAATGCAATAAGAACGATGACATGATGTAGACAAGATCTATTTATGTAGAAATAGACCCCATCGTTTTATCCTTAGTAGCAACGATACATACGTGTCGGTTCCCCTTCTGTCACTGGGAACAAGAACCGTAAGATCGAACCCACTACAAAGCACCTCTTCCC
The DNA here is from genome assembly GCA_032464435.1 of Aegilops umbellulata. Classification (NCBI taxonomy): domain Eukaryota; kingdom Viridiplantae; phylum Streptophyta; class Magnoliopsida; order Poales; family Poaceae; genus Aegilops; species Aegilops umbellulata. Next base: position 91,580,147 of record CP136058.1, read on the forward strand.
ATTGCAAGATAAATAGATCAAGTTGGCCAAACAAAACCCAAATATCAGAGAAGAAATACGAGGCTATAAGCAATCATGCATATAAGAGATCAAAGAAGATTCAAATAACTTTCATGGATAAAAAGATAGATCTGGTCATAAACTCAAAGTTCATCTGATCCCAACAAACACACCGCAAAAAGAGTTACATCATATGGATCTCCAAGAGACCATTGTATTGAGAATCAAATGAGAGAGGAAGCCATCTAGCTACTAACTATGGACCCGAAGGTCTACAAAGAACTACTCACGCATCATCGAAGAGGCACCAATGGAAGTGGTGAACCCCTCTGTGATGGTGTCTAGATTGGATCTGGTGATTCTGGACTCTGCGGCGGCTAGAATTGATTTTCGTCGACTCCCCTAGGGTTTCTGGAATATTGGGGTATTTATAAAGAAAAGAGTCGGTTTAGGGGGCACCCGAGGTGGGCACAACCCACCAGGGCGCGCCTAGGCCTCCTGGCGTGCCCTGGTGGGTTGTGCTCCCCCCGGAGCACCCCCAGGCGCTTCTTCGACCCATTGGTTGTCTTCTGGTCCAAAAAATCCACAAAAAGTTTCATGCGGACACCATTTGGTATTGATTTCCTGCAATGTAAAAAACAATGCAAAACAGCAAGTGGCACTTGGCACTATGTCAATAGGTTAGTACAAAAAATGATATAAAATGACTATAAGATTATTGTAAAACATCCAAGATTGATAATATAATAGCATGGAACAATCAAAGATTATAGATACGATGTTGGAGATGTATCACAGGCTGCTTCAAAAGTCTGTATAAAATCATATGCTTTGATCACACTATCAAAGCGTATATTCCAACTCCGAGATGCTTGCACCAGTCCATAAATGGATCGCTAGAGCTTGCACACTTTGTTAGCACTTTTAGGATCGACAAAACCTTCTGGTTGCATCATATACATCTCTTCTTTAACAAATCCATTAAGGAATGCAGTTTTGACGTCCATTTTCCAAATTTCATAATCATAAAATGCGGCAATTGCTAACATGATTCGGACAGACTTAAGCATCGCTACGGGTGAGAAGGTCTCATCGTAGTCAACTCCTTGAACTTGTTGAAAGCCTTTCGCAACTAGTCAAGCTTTGTAGATGGTAACATTACCATCAGCATTAGTCTTCTTCTTGAAGATCCTTTTATTCTCTATGGCTTGCCGATCATCGGGCAAGTCAAACAAAGTCCACACTTTGTTCTCATACATGGATCCCATCTCAGATTTCATGGCCTCAAGCCATTTTGCGGAATCTGGGCTCATCATCACTTCCTCATAGTTCGTAGGTTCGTCATGGTCTAGTAACATGACTTCCAAAACAGGATTACCATACCACTCAGGTGCGGAACGTACTCTGGTTGACCTACGAGGTTCGGTGGTAACTTGACCTACGAGGTTCGGTGGTAAATTGATCTGAAGCTTCCTCACTAATTGGTGTAGGCATCACGGGAATGGTTTTCTGTGATGAACTACTTTCCAACTCAAGAGAAGGTACAATTACCTCATCAAGTTCTACTTTCCTCCCACTCACTTCTTTCGAGAGAAACTCCTTCTCTAGAGGATCCATTCTTAGCAACAAATATTTTGCCTTTGGATCTTTGATAGAAGGTGTACCCGACAGTTTCTTTTGGGTATCCTATGAAGACACACTTCTCTGATTTGGGTTCGAGCTTATCAGGCTGAAGCTTTTTCACATAAGCATCGCAACCCCAAACTTTAAGAAACGACAACTTGGGTTTCTTGCCAAACCACAGTTCATACGGTGTCATCTCAACGGATTTAGATGGTGCCCTACTTAACGTGAATGCAGCTATCTCTAATGCATAACCCCAAAATGATAGTGGTAGATCGGTAAGAGACATCATAGATCGCACCATATCTAATAAAGTACGGTTACGACGTCCGGACACACCATTACGCTGTGGTGTTCCAGGTGGCGTGAGTTGTGAAACTATTCCACATTGTTTTAAATAAAGACCAAACTCATAACTCACATATTTGCCTCCGCGATCAGATCGTAGAAACTTTATTTTCTTGTTACGATGATTTTCCACTTCACTCTGAAATTATTTGAACTTTTCAAATGTTTCAGACTTATGTTTCATTAAGTAGATATACCCATATCGGCTTAAGTCATCTGTGAAGGTCAGAAAATAACGATACCCGCCGCGAGCCTCAACACTCATCGGACCACATACATTGGTATGTATTATTTCCAATAAGTCAGTGGCTCGCTCCATTGTTCCGGAGAACGGAGTCTTAGTCATCTTGCCCATGAGGCATGGTTCGCAAGCATCAAATGATTCATAATCAAGTGATTCCAAAATACCATCTGCATGGAGTTTCTGCATGCGCTTTACACCAATATGGCCTAAATGGCAGTGCCACAAATATGTTGCACTATCATTATCAACTTTGGATCTTTTGGCATCAATATTATGAATATGTGTATCACGAAAATCGAGATTCAAAAAAAATAGACCACTCTTCAAGGGTGCATGACCATAAAAGATATTACTCATATAAATAGAACAACCATTATTCTCTAATTTAAATGAATAATTGTCTCGCATCAAACAAGATCCAGATATAATGTTCATGCTCCACGCTGGCACCAAATAACAATTATTCAGGTCCAAAACTAATCCCGAAGGTAGATGTAGAGGTAGCGCGCCGATGGTGATCACATCAACCTTGGAACAATTTCCGACGCGCATCGTCACCTCGTCCTTAGCGAATCTTCGTTTAATCCGTAGCCCCTGTTTTGAGTTGCAAATATGAGCAATAGAACCAGTATCAAATACCCAGGCGCTGCTACGAGCATTAGTAAGGTACACATCAATAACATGTATATCAAATATACCTTTGTTCACTTTGCCATCCTTCTTATCCGCCAAATACTTGGGGCAGTTCCGCTTCCAGTGATCAGTCCCTTTGCAGTAGAAACACTCAGTTTCAGGCTTAGGTCCAGACTTGGGCTTCTTCCCGGGATTAGCAACTTGCTTGCTATTCTTCTTGAAGTTCCCCTTCTTTCCTTTGCCCTTTTTCTTGAAACTAGTGGTCTTGTTAACCATCAACACTTGATGCTCCTTCTTGATTTCTACCTTCGCAGCTTTGAGCATTGCGAAGAGCTCAGGAATAGTCTTATTCATCCCTTGCATATTATAGTTCATCATGAAGCCTTTGTAGCTTGGTGGCAGTGATTGAAGAATTATGTCAATAACACTATCATCCGGAAGATTAACTCCCAGCTGAGTCAAGTGGTTATGGTACCCAGACATTTTGAGTATATGTTCACTGACAGAACTGTTCTCCTCCATCTTGCAGCTATAGAACTTGTTGGAGACTTCATATATCTCAACTTGGGCATTTGCTTGAAATATTAACTTCAACTCCTGGAACATCTCATATGGTCCATGACGTTCAAAACATCTTTGAAGTCCCGATTCTAAGCCGTAAAGCATGGCACACTGAACTATCGAGTAGTCATCAGATCGAGCTTGCCAGACGTTCATAACATCAGCAGTTGCTCCTACAGCAGGCCTTTCACCTAGAGGTGCATCAAGGACATAATTCTTTTGTGCAGCAATGAGGATAATCCTCAAGTTACGGACCCAGTCCATGTAGTTGTTACCATCATCTATCAACATAGCTTTCTCTAGAACGCATTAAATTTCAAAGGAACGGAAGCACGGGCCATTGATCTACAACATAGATATGCAAAAACTATCAGGACTAAGTTCATGATAAATTAAGTTCAACTAATCATATTACTTAAGAACTCCCACTTATATAGACATCCCTCGAGTCATCTAAATGATCACGTGATCCATATCAACTAAACCATGTCCAATCATCACGTGAGATGGAGTAGTTTTCAATGGTGAACATATGTATGTTGATCATATCTACTATATGATTCATGTTCGACCTTTCGGTATCAGTGTTCCGAGGCCATGTCTATACATGTTAGGCTCGTCAAGTTTAACCCGAGTATTCCGCACGTGCAAAACTGTCTTGCACCCGTTGTATGTGAACGTAGAGCTTATCACACCCGATCATCACGTGGTGTGTCGGCACGATGAATTGTCGCAATGGTGCATACTCAGGGAGAACACTTATACCTTGACATTTTAGTGAGGGATCATCTTATAATGCTACCACCGTACTAAGCAAAATAAGATTCATAAAAGATAAATATCACATGCAATCAAAATATGTGACATGATATGGCCATCATCATCTTGTGCCTTTGATCTCCATCTCCAAAGCACCGTCATGATCTCCATCGTCACCGGCCTGACACCTTGATCTCCATCGTAGTGTCGTTGTCGTCTCGCCAACTATTTCTTCTACAACTATTGCTAACGCATAGTGATAAAGTAAAGCAATCACATGGCGATTGCATTTCATACAATAAAGCGACAACCATAAGGCTCCTGCCAGTTGCCAATACTTTTACAAACCATGATCATCTCATACAATAACGTGTATCACATCATGTCTTGACCATATCACATCACAACATGCCCTGCCAAAACAAATTAGACGTCCTCTACTTTGTTGTTGCAAGTTTTACGTGGCTGCTACGGGCTTATAGTAAGAACCATTATTACCTAGCATCAAAACCACAACGATGTTTCATCAAGTTTGTTGTTTTAACCTTCAACAAGGACTAGCCGTAGTCAAATTTGGTTCAACTAAAGTTGGATAAACAGACACCCGCCAGCCACCTTTATGCAAAACAAGTTGCATGTCTGTCGGTGGAACCGGTCTCATGAACGTGGTCATGTAAGGTTGGTCCGAGCCGCTTCATCCAACAATACCGCCGAATCAAAATAAGACGTTGGTGGTAAGCAGTATGACTATGATCACCCACAACTCTTTGTGTTCTACTCGTGCATATCATCTACGCATAGAGCTGGCTCGGATGCCACTGTTGGGGAACGTAGCATGCAATTTCAAAAAAAAATCCTACGATCACGCAAGATCTATCTAGGAGATGCATAGCAACGAGAGGGGGAGAGTGTATCCACGTACCTCATAGACCAAAAGCGAAAGCGTTAGCTTAACGCGGTTGATGTAGTCGAACGTCTTCTCAATTCAACCAATCAAGCACTGAACATACAACAACTCTGAGTTCTGCACACATTTAGCTCGATGACGTCCCCCGCTCTTGATCCAGCAAAGTGTCGAGGGAGAGTTTTGTCAGCACGACGGCGTGGTGACGGTGATGGTGATGTGATCCGCGCACGGCTTCGCCTAAGCACTATGACAATATGATCGAAGGAGTAAACGGTGGAGGAGGGCACCGCACACAGCTAAGAAACAATTGAAGTGTTTAGAGGTGCCCCCTGCCCCCGTATATAAAGGAGGGAGAGGGGAGGAGGCCGGCCTAGGGAGCGCCAAGTGGGGGATCCCACTTGGGCTCCTAGTCCTATTCGGCCCCCTTCCTTCTATCGGAGGGGGAAAAGGGGAAGGAAAGGGAAAGGGAGAAGGAAAGGGGGGCCGCACCCCCTCCCCTAGTCCAATTCGGACTCCCCATGGGAAGGGCGTGATACGTCTCCATCGTATCTAATTTTCCAAACACTTTTGCATTTGTCTTGGACTCTAACTTGCATGATTTGAATGGAACCAACCCGGATTGGCGCTGTTTTCAGCAGAATTGCCATGGTGTTATTTTTGTGCAAAAATAGAAGTTCTCGGAATGACCTGAAAATCAACGAAGATTATTTTTGGAATTAATAAAAAATACTGGCGAAAGAATCAAGGCTAGGGGGCCCACACCCTGTCCACGAGGGTGGGGGCGCGCCCCCTGCCTCGTGGGCCCCCTGGAACTCCACCGACCTCAACTCCAACTCTATATATTCACGTTCGGGGAGAAAAAATCAGAGAGAAAGATTCATCATGTTTTACGATACGGAGCCGCCGCCAGGCCCTAATCTCTCTCAGGAGGGCTGATCTGGAGTCCGTCCGGGGCTCCGGAGATGGGAATCCGTCGCCATCGTCATCATCAACCTTCCTCCGTCACCAATTTCATGATGCTCACCGCCGTGCGTGAGTAATTCCATCATAGGCTTGCTGGACAGTGATGAGTTGGATGAGATTTATCATGTAATTGAGTTAGTTTTGTTAGGGTTTGATCCCTAGTATCCACTATGTTCTGAGATTGATGTTGCTATGACTTTGCTATGCTTAATGCTTGTCACTCGGGCCCGAGTGCCATGATTTCGGATCTGAACCTATTATGTTTTCATGAATATATGTGAGTTATTGATCCTATCTTGCAAGTCTATAGTCACCTACTATGTGTTATGATCTGGCAACCCTGAAGTGACAATAACCGGGACCACTCCTGGTGATGACCGTAGTTTGAGGAGTTCATGTATTCACTATGTGTTAATGCTTTGGTCCAGTACTCTATTAAAAGGAGGCCTTAATATCCCTTAGTTTCCAATAGGACCCCGCTGCCACGGGAGGGTAGGACAAAAGATGGCATGCAAGTTCTTTTCCATAAGCACGTATGACTATATTCAGAATACATGCCTACATTACATTGATGAATTGGAGCTAGTTCTGTGTCACCCTATGTTATAACTGTTGCATGAATAATTGCATCCGGCATAATTCTCCATCGCCGATCCAATGCCTATGAGCTTTTCATATATTCTTCTTCGCTTAGTTACTTTTCCGTTGCCACTATTACAATTACTACAAAACTATCACTGTTACTTTTGCCACTGTTCCCGTTACTTCCATACTACTTTGCTACTAAATACTTTGTTGCAGATATTAAGTTATCCAGGTGTGGTTGAATTGACAACTCAACTGCTAATACTTGAGAATATTCTTTGGCTCCCCTTGTGTCGAATCAATAAATTTGGGTTGAATACTCTACCCTCAAAAACTGTTGCGATCCCCTATACTTGTGGTTTATCAAGACTATTTTCTGGCACCGTTGCCGGGGAGCATAGCTCTATTCTTTGAGTCACTTGGGATTTATATCTGCTAGTCACTATGAGGAACTTGAAAGACGAAAGAACTAAGATTTTTCCCTCAACTACGAGGGGATGTAAGGAACTGCCATCTAGCTCTGCACTTGATTCACCTTCTGTTTTAAGTAAGCTTGCGACACCTAAACTTGCTTCTGCTATTAATTCCGATATGTCGCATGTTATTGATGATGCTACTTCTGCTATGCATGATACTTATGATGAAACTACTTCTATGCTTGATACTAATGTGCCACTTGGTGAATTTCTTGATGAACGACAACTTGCTAGGGCTAGAGAGAATGAAATTATTGAAACTGATAATATTGATGAAAGTGATGATGAAGATTCTCCCCCTAGATATGAATTTCCTGTTGTGCCTGAGGGTTATGTTATGGATGAAGAAACTGCTAGAGACTTTTTTTCTTGCAATGATAGAAGTGATCTTAAGAAATTATTAGCCAAGCTGAAAGAAAAATCTCTGAATGCTAGAATGAAATATGATCCTGCTTATGCTACTTCACCTATCTTTATTACTGATAATATGATTTCTCTGTTGATCCCGATATAATTACTTTGGTTGAATCTGATCCTTTCTATGGCTATGAATCTGAAGCTGTTGTGGCACATCTTACTAAATTAAATGATATAGCCACCCTGTTCACTAATGATGAGAAAACTCGCTACTATTATATCCTTAAATTATATCCGTTCTCATTAAAGGGTGATTCTAAGATATGGTTTAATTCTCTTGATCCTGGTTGTGTGCGTAGTCCCCAGGATATGATTTATTACTTCTCTTCTAAATATTTCCCTGCTCACAAGAAACAAGCTGCTTTAAAGGAAATATATAATTTTGTGCAAATTGAAGAAGAGAGTCTCCCACAAGCTTGGGGGAGGCTTATCCAATTACTTAATGCTTTGCCTAATCATCCTCTCAAGAAAAATGAAATACTTGATATCTTTTATAATGGACTAACCGATGCTTCCAGAGACCACCTGGATAGCTGTGCTGGTTGTGTTTTCAGGGAAAGAATAGTTGATCAAGCTGAAATTCTATTGAATAATATGTTTACCAATGAAAATAATTGGACACTTCCTGAACCAACTCCTAAGCCAACTCCGAAGAAAAGGGGTATTCTATTTCTCAGTCCCGAAGATATGCAAGAGGCAAAGAAATCTATGAAAGAAAAATGTATAAAAGTTGAAGATGTTAAGAATCTACCTCCTGTTGAAGAAATACATGGTCTTAATTCATCACCTATTAAAGAAACACACAGTCTTGATAACCCGACACAGGTAGTAAAGGTAAACTCTCTCTATAGATATGATAAAGCTGAAATCCCTCCTGCTAAGTTTGCTAGCCAATGTTTGGATGAGTTCGATAACTTTACGGTTAAGCAAGAAGATTTTAATGCTTATTTTGGTAGACAACTGGAACGCAATGCTTATATGATTGAACACTTGGGTGATTATATGTCTAGAGTTCAAGGTGAACTTAAACTCGTTAGTAAACATGCTTCTATGTTTACCACTCAAGTAGAACAAGTACTTAAAGCTCAGAATGATTTGCTCAATGAATTGAATAGTAAGAATATGACTTTGTTGTTAGAGTTGCAACTAGAGGGGGTAAAGTGACTCAGTAACCTTTGTATCCTGAAAGTCACCCTAAGAGAATTGAGTAGGATTCTCAGAGAACTAATGTAGATGCACCTAGTCCTTCTAAGAAGAAGAAAAAGAAAAATGACAGGACTTTGCATGCTTCTAGTGAATCTGTTGTAGACACACGTGAGAATCCCAATGATATTTCTATTTCTGATGCTGAAACACAATCTGGTAATGAACATGAACCTAGCGATAATGTTAATGATGATGTTCATGTTTATGCTCAACCTATAAATGATAATGATGTAGAAATTGAACCTGCTATTGATCTTGATAACCCACAATCAAAGAATCAACGTTATGATAAGAGAAACTTTGTTGCTAGGAAGCACGGTAGAGAAAGAGAACCATGGGTTCAGAAACCCATGCCTTTTCCTCCTAAACCATCCAAGAAAAAGGATGATGAGGATTTTGAGCTCTTTGCTAAAATGATTAGACCTATCTTTTTGCGTATGCGTTTGACTGATATGTTTAAAATGAATCCTTATGCTAAATACATGAAGGATATTGTTACAAATAAGAGAAAGATACGGGAAGCTGAAATTTACACCATGCTTGGAAATTATACTTTTAAGGGTGGAATACCTAAGAAACTTGGAGATCCATGAGTACGAACTATACCATGCTCCATTAAAAGAAACTATGTTAGAACTGCTTTATGTGATCTTGGAGCCGGTGCTAATGTTATGCCTCTATCTTTACATCGTAGACTTGATTTAAATGAGTTAACACCTACTGAAATATCTTTGCAAATGGCCGATAAATCAACTGCTATACCTGTCGGCATTTGTGAGGATGTGCCTGTTGTAGTTGCAAACGTTACTATTTTAACGGACTTTGTTATTCTTGATATTCCCGAGGATGATAGTATGTCTATTATTCTTGGAAGACCCTTTTTGAATATTGCAGGGGATGTTATTGATTGCAATGAAGGCAATGTCACTTTTCATGTTAATGGAAATGAGCATACAGTACACTTTCCGAGGAAACAACCTCAAGTCCACAGTATCAATTCTATTGGAAAAATTCCATCGATTACTATTGGAGGTTCTGAATTTCCTCTTCCTACTGTCACAAAGAGATAAGATATTCTTATTGTTGGGGATGTGCATATCCCCGTTGAGGTAACATAGTGTTATTAGAAATTTCTCCGGTTCCATGTTATTCAGAATGAGTTTGTTAACAAGACTTGATCAACCTTGTTAGTAGATTCCTTTTGATGAGCATGAAATGGATGAAGTTAGAAAGCACAACCTTCTGTACCCTTCTTTTACTCTCTGTTATTTAGATTAAATAAAGCAAAATTAGTAGTTTCTGCCTATTTTCCAAATTATCCGTGTAATAAAAAATACCCCAAAAATAAAAGTTCTCCAAATGCCCTGAAAATGAAATATGATTTTTTCTAGAATATTTGAGAATATCTGGCACTGAGAACACATCAGGGGGAGCAAGCACCTGGCCATGAGGGTCCAGGGCGCGCCCACCCCCCTGGGCGCGCCCCCTGCCTCGTGGGCCCATGGTGGCTCCCCTCCACTTATTCCAGCCACCACACACTCCTTCTTCCTCCCAGAAAAATCACCAACCAGCTCAAGCACGAGTTCTAGCTCATTTTGCTGCGATTTTCGATCTCCTAGCTCAAAGCTCCACTCACAAAACTGCTTAGGGGAATTGTTCTTCGGTATGTGACTCCTCCAATGGTCCAATTAGTTTTTGTTCTAGTGCTTTATTCATTGCAAATTTTTGCTGCCTAGGTGACTCTGTTCTTGAGCTTGCATGTCAAATTTATATGGTCCCAAGTAGTTTTAATGCATGATATAGTCTCTAGGCACTTGTGGGAGTAGTTGCTATCAATTTTGTTGAGTTTAGTTCACTTTTATGTTGAGTTACTAAAATTTTCAGAAAATAATGAAGAGATTCTTGAGGGGCTCGTCGAGCCGAAGCTCGAAGGACAAGCAAAGTGAGGAGGATAAGAGGCCCAAATATAATCTCCCTCGCACCGCGGAGGTTCGGCCGTGTGAATGGCCTTGTGATGAGTTCTTAACAGCAGCCGGGATTCATATGATTTCTATTCTTTGGTTGAGAATGCGAGCCTCACCGACTTCCTCCACGACCAGCGCGAACAGTGTCTCTTACTCACTAATATTTTCGTGCGAAATTTTCATTTCCATGCTAAGAGATCACCACCTTCAGTGGAATTTTATTTATATGATGAGCATAAGGAGATGTCCCTTTCTGATTTCTGTCGGGTCTGTAAGATACCCCTTACTGGCAGCATAGAAGAACCACATCGTAGTGATGTGGAAGGGTTTATTGATATGATTGCTGTAGGGGAAACTAGAAAAGTTTCCGATGCAAGAATTACTAGCATACATTTTCCGATTCTGCGTTACTTTGCGATATTTGCTAGTAGATGTTTAATTGGTCGCGGAAACTGTGGAAACCTTAGTGCCCCTGATATTGTTATTTTGGGCCATGCCTTGTTTCGTGATAATTCTTTTAGCCTAGGCGCTATCGTTGCCAAACGATTAAGTCTTAACCGGACGAAGGGTCCCATCTTGGGAGGTATCTTTGCCTCGCGCCTTGCTGCACACTTTAACATACCATTAGGCATTATGAGAAAGAAGAAAAGTTGTTGCCTCCTATTTTTCTAGACTATAGGAGTATGGTATAACATGATTTTATCGTTAAGAATAGGGAAAAGATGCTTAAGTACAAACTAATATTTGGTAAAAATCGCCCTGAGATTATTACTTTGCCTGCTCCTTCTTTGTTTGACTTATCTATAGGCAAGTATCTTGTTCAGCCGGAGGCATTTCATGCCTACCAGAACCCCACACCAGCTACAGAGCCAGAGCCGGAACCACAATTTGATCCTTCACGACAGTCTGTTTACCAGTGGTATCCAGAGGAGATTGCCAACCAGTGGCAATCCGAGCCTCCTTCTCAGTACAACCCCAACTACCACTTTGATCCATGGGCATAGACCAACTTAGGCCAAAAGCCTAAGCTTAGGGGAGTACGTATTTCTCACCGACATTACATTCATGTTCACACACTCATGCTAGTTGTCGGTGCTCATACTTTTTCACTGTAAAATCCATGCTAGTTTATTTTCTTTTTCTCACTTTCTTCTTGTGTGTTTGATAAACCTTAAGAAAAACAAAACAAATTAGTTGTAGCTTTTAGCTAGTTTACTTTCCTTGCATGTAGTAGTAGTAACTAAAAACAAAACCCAAAAAGATTTCTCGTTCTTATTTTTATTTGTTGGGAGCTTTCCTGTGTAAATAGTTTTATTTCTTTTCTTTTCCTTGGGGGTCGAGAGGAGAAGACCATAATGAAAATGTTGAAGTGGCTCTTATATGCATTATTGTTGATTTAACCAAGAGCCCATATTATCTTGTCTTCTCCTATATGTCAGATGCCTGCAGATTCCAGCTTAGTCCAATACACGTGCACTATTATTATTATTATTATTATTATTATTATTATTATTATTATTATTATTATTATTATTATTATTATTATTATTATTATTATTATTATTATTATTATTATTATTATTATTATTATTATTATTATTCACATCGTTCGATCGTGCAAGTGAAAGGCAATTATGACGAAATATGATGGACTGATTGAGATGAGAGAAGCTGGTATGAACTCGACCTCTCTTGATTTTGTAAATATGATTAGTTCATCGTTCCTTATTCAGCCTATTATGAATAAACATGTTTGCAATGACAATTAGAGATTATAGTTGCTTATGCCATGCTTAATTAGCTAGGAGTTTATAATGGTTTACCTTGCGTGCCAACATGCTATTAAAATGGTTGTGATGTGGTATGATAGGGTGGTATCCGCCTTTGAATGATTCAAGTGACTTGACTTGGCACATGTTCACTCATGTAGTTGAAACAAAATCAACATAGCCTTCATGATATTTATGTTCATGGTGGATTGTATCCTACTCATGCTTGCACTCAATGTTTATTAATTTTAATGCATGTTCATGACTGTTGTCGCTCTCTAGTTGGTTGCTTCCCAGTCTTTTTCTAGCCCTCACTTGTACTAAGCAGGAATACTGCTTGTGCATCAACTCCCATAAACCCCATAATTATTCCATATGAGTCCACTATACCTTCCTATATATGCGGTATCTACCTGTCGTTCCAAGTAAATTTGTATGTGCCAAACTCTAAACCTTCAAATGAAATTCTGTTTTGCATGCTCGAATAGCTCATGTATCAACTAGGGCTGTCTGTATCTTCCATGCTAGGCGGGTTATTCTCAAGAGGAGTGGACTCCGCTCCTCACTCACGAGAAAATGGCTGGTCACAGGGATTCCCAGTCCCATGCTTTATGCAAATCAAATCAAAATAATTGCAAACAAAACTCCCCCAGGACTCTTGTTAGTTGGAAGCACTCGTTGTTTCGAGCAAGCCATGGATTATTGCTTATTGGTGGAGGGGGAGTATAAACTTTACCATTCTTTTTGGGAGCCGCCTATAATGTGAGTAGCATGGAAGATATCGAGATCTCTCGGTTGCTATGTTGACAATGAAAGTATGCCGCTCAAAATATTATTCATCTCTATTTCAAAATCTAGCTCTGGCACCTCTACAAGTCCGTGCTTCCCTTTGCGAAGGGCCTATCTATTTACTTTTATGTTGAGTCATCACCCTCTTATTAAAAAGCACCAGCTGGAGAGCACCGCCCTCATTTGCATCCATTACTATTAATTTATATTGGGAATGACTATGACTGGATCTCTTTTACCATGAATTACAATGTTTAGTCAATCCTTGATCTTTAAAGGTGCTCTGCATTTATGTTTTGCGGTCTCAGAAAGGGCTAGCGAGATACCATCCTGTTATATCATATTATGATTGTTTTGAGAAAGTGTTGTCATCCGAGATTTATTATTATTGCTCGTTGGTTGATTATGCCATTGATATGAGTAAACATGAGACCTAAATGTTATTGTGAATATGGTTAGTTCTTAATCTTTGCTGAAAACTTGAATGCTGGCTTTACATATTTACAACAACAAGAGCAAACAGAGTTTGTAGAAGTTTTTGTTTATCACTTTCAGTTTATCAACTGAATTGCTTGAGGACAAACAAAGGTTTAAGCTTGGGGGAGTTGATACTTCTCCATCGTATCTACTTTTCCAAACACTTTTGCCCTTGTTTTGGACTCTAACTTGCATGATTTGAATGGAACTAACCCGGAGTGAAGCTATTTTCAGCAGAATTGCCATGGTGTTATTTTTTTGCAGAAATAAAAGTTCTCGGAATGACCTGAAAATCAACGGAGATTATTTTTGGAATTAATAAAAAATACTGGCGAAAGAATCAAGGCCAGGGGGCCCACACCCTATCCACGAGGGTGGGGGCGCGCATACCGCCCTGGGCGCGCCCCCCTAATCTCTCTCGGGAGGGCTGATCTGGAGTCCGTTCGGGGCTCCGGAGAGGGGAATCCGTCGCCATCGTCATTATCAACCTTCCTCCATCACCAATTTCATGATGCTAACCGTCGTGCGTGAGTAATTCCATCGTAGGCTTGCTGGACGGTGATGGGTTGGATGATATTTATCATGTAATAGAGTTAGTTTTGTTAGGGTTTGATCCCTAGTATCCACTATGTTCTGAGATTAATGTTGCTATGACTTTGCTATGCTTAATGCTTGTCACTAGGGCCCGAGTGCCATGATTTCAGATCTGAACCTATTATGTTTTCATGAATATATGTGAGTTCTTGATCCTATCTTGCAAGTCTATAGTCACCTACTATGTGTTATGATCCGGCAACCCCGAAGTGACAATAATCGGGACCACTCCCGGTGATGACCATAGTTTGAGGAGTTCATGTATTCACTATGTGTTAATGCTTTGGTCCGGTACTCTATTAAAAGGAGGCCTTAATATCCCTTAGTTTCCAATAGGACCCCGCTGCCACGGGAGGGTAGGACAAAAGATGTCATGCAAGTTCTTTTTCGTAAGCACGTATGACTATATTTGGAATACATGCCTACATTACATTGATGAATTGGAGCTAGTTCTGTGTCACCCTATGTTATAACTGTTGCATGAATAATCGCATCCAGCATAATTCTCCATCATCGATCCAATGCCTATGAGCTTTTCATATATTCTTCTTCGCTTAGTTACTTTTCCGTTGCCACTATTACAATTACTACAAAACTATCACTGTTTCTTTTGCCACTGTTCCCGTTGCTTCCATACTACTTTGCTACTAAATACTTTGTTGTAGATATTAAGTTATCCAGGTGTGGTTGAATTGACAACTCAACTGCTAATACTTGAGAATATTCTTTGGCTCCCCTTGTGTCGAATCAATAAATTTGGGTTGAATACTCTACCCTCGAAAACTGTTGCGATCCCCTATACTTGTGGGTTATCAGGGCGCGCGCCACCCCCTTGTGGGCTGCCTTGGCTCTCCCCTATGGCCGATATGGCCCATTACTTCCCACGGGGGGTTCTGGTAACCCCCCGGTACTCCGATAAATACCCGGAACACTCCAGAACCATTCCAGTGTCCGAATACTATTGTCTAATATATCAATCTTTACCTCTTGGCCATTTCGAGACTCCTCGTCATGTCCGTGATCTCATCCGGGACTCCGAACAATCTTCGGTCACCAAAACACATAACTCATAATACAAATCATCATCGAACGTTAAGCGTGCGGACCCTACGGGTTTGAGAACTATGTAGACATGACCGAGACATATCTCCGATCAATAACCAACAATGGAACCTAGATGCCCGTATTGGTTCCTACATATTCTACGAAGATCTTTATCGGTCAAACCGCAATGACAGCATACGTCATTCCCTTTGTCATCAGTATGTTGCTTGCTCGAGATTCGATCGTCGGTATCTTCATACCTAGTTCAATCTCGTTATTGGCAAGTCTCTTTACTCGTTCCGTAATACAACAACCCGCAACTAACTCATTAGTCACATTGCTTGCAAGGCTTATCATGATGTGCATTACCGAGAGGGCCTAGAGATACCTCTCCGATACTCGGAGTGACAAATCCTAATCTCAATCTATGCCAACCCAACAAACACCTTCGGAGATACCTGTAGAGCATCTTTATGACCACCCAGTTACGTTGTGACGTTTGATAGCACACAAGGTATTCATCCGTTATTCGGGGGTTGCATAATCTCATTGTGAAAGGAATATGTATAAGTCATGAAGAAAGCAATAGCAATAAAATTTAACAATCATTATGCTAAGCTAACATATGGGTCTTGTCCATCACATCATTCTCCTAATGATGTGACCCCGTTCATCAAATGACAACACATGTCTATGGTTAGGAAACTTAACCATCTTTGATTAACAAGCTAGTCTAGTAGAGGCATACTAGGGACACTGTGTATTGTCTATGTATTCACACATGTATCAAGTTTCCAGTTAATACAGTTCTAGCATGAATAATAAACATTTATCATGATATAACAACAACTTTATTATTGCCTCTAGGGCATATTTCCTTCAATTTGAACATCAAACCACCCTTTTCTCCACGTGGCTCAGCACAGACGTGGCAGCCAGCCGGCTGGCAGCGTCAATTCGTGGCTCGACTTTGAGCAGGCCTTCGTGCGCAACTTCACTGGCACCTACAAGTGAC
Organism: Aegilops umbellulata; assembly: GCA_032464435.1. Classification (NCBI taxonomy): domain Eukaryota; kingdom Viridiplantae; phylum Streptophyta; class Magnoliopsida; order Poales; family Poaceae; genus Aegilops; species Aegilops umbellulata. The sequence goes on from CP136058.1 coordinate 91,596,521, forward strand.
CCGTCCGTCCTAGCCAGCTCGCCATGTGCGTCTAGGGTCCGGACGAGACCGGCCAACAGTACCTTGCGCGCTGGACCGAGCTCTGGAACAGCTGCGAGGGGGTCCACAAGGTTCAGGCCATCCAGTACTTCGTTAGCGGCTGCCGAGATGGGACCCTGCTCAAGCACAAGCTCTTGCGCTACGAGCCGACCACCATGGTCATGCTCATGGTCACAACGGACAAGTACGTCAACACCAACTCCGCAATGAAGATCCAAGTGGTGTTGGACAAGGCCGGCAAAGCGCTGTTGGCACCACCCTACAAGCTGGCTAGCGAAAGCAGTCGCCAGCAAAACAACAAGCGCAAGGCCGAGAAACCGGCTGCCCGCTATGACAACCACCTCGTCGCTGTCGCCGATCAGGCGCCCGCGGCTGAACTGGCCAGCAACCGGCGTCAGCGACCCGACAAGACTGCATGGCAGCTCGCCATGAGTTTCAAGGAGATGCTCGATGCCCCCGGCAAGCACCACAGTGGTGCGAGGCCATCTACGCACACTATCGGTGTCAAAACCAGCGGATCTCGGGTAGGGGGTCCCGAACTGTGCGTCTAGGCGGATGGTAACAGGAGACGAGGGACACAATGTTTTACCCAGGTTCGGGCCCTCTTGATGGAGGTAAAACCCTACGTCCTGCTTGATTAATATTGATGATATGGGTAGTACAAGAGTAGATCTACCACGAGATCAAGGAGGCTAAACCCTAGAAGCTAGCCTATGGTATGATTGTTGTATGTTGAGGTTCGTCCTACGGACTAAAACCCTCCGGTTTATATAGACACCGGAGAGGGTTAGGGTTACACAAAGTCGGTTACAATGGTAGGAGATCTGAATATCCGCATCGCCTAGCTTGCCTTCCACGCCAAGGAAAGTCCCATCCGGACACGGGACAAAGTCTTCAATCTTGTATCTTCATAGTCCAGGAGTCCGGCTGAAGGTATAGTCCGGCTACCCGGACACCCCCTAATCCAGGACCCCCTCCGTAGCCCCTGAACCAGGCTTCAATGACGACGAGTCCGGCACATAGATTGTCTTCGGCATTGCAAGGCGGGTTCCTCCTCCAAGTTCTTCATAAAAGATTGTAAACACTAAGGGTAGTGTCCATCTCTGCAAAATAAGTTTCCACATATTGCCATAGAGAGAATAATATCAACACAAATCTAATCTGCTGACGTATTCCGTAGCGTGACATCACACTACGGCCAAGCCGTTATTTGAATCATTTTTACTTCCCCACCTCAGCGCGTTTTGCGAGGCGGTTTCCTTGGCACGTCTTGTCAAAGCAGAGATCGTGTCCCCTTTATTTACGGGATTCTCATCAATACGGACATGGGTAACCCAATCGTGCCGCTAGTATGTTTTCTCAATTAAAGGTGAGTCCCAAACGGTTACGAGGAGGGCCTTTGGTATTCAACCTCTTATAAAGAGACCAAGGCCTTACTTCTTGTCAATTTCAAACGAGTTCACCCGTCGCCTCGAGTTCCAACACCCTAGGCTCCAGATTCCAGGCGCTTCGGACCTTCGATAATGTCCGGTTCTGACCTTCGAGGCCGAGGACGTGCTAAAGTTGAGAGAGGCCAAGTTCTTGACCGGCGAAATTTCGCACAGGTTGCCTGCTCAAGGGCAGGCCGTTCCCAGTCCCCAGCCTGGTGAGAGTGTGGTGTTTGTGTCTCACTTCCTTTGGGGGTTAGGCTTCCCCATGGATCCCTTCGTGAGGGGGCTGATGTTTTATTATGGGCTGGAATTCCACGACTTAGCTACGGAGTCCATCCTTCATATTTCCTCATTCATCGTCGTGTGTGAAGCGTTCCTCCGTGTTACTCCTCACTTAGGATTAGGGCTCAAGACCTTTAAGGTAGAGCCGAAGATGATTGAGGGACGGCACGCAGAGTGCGGGGGCGCTGTTATAAGCAAGAATGCTGATGCTCCATGGCCCGAAGGCCCTTTTCAAGAGGAGCTCGGCTTATGGCAATGAGAGTGGTTCTATATCACCGCTCCCAGGGGCACCAAGTGGGTGGCGCCGCCTGCCTTTCGCTCGGGTCCCCCAAAGCAGCTGGGGTCGTGGGTCAATAAAGGCCTAGAATGGGGGCCATCCCAGGACGTGCCTTTTTACAGAGCCGCATCAGGGATCTCTTAGAAAGAGGTCTCAACCTTGTCAAAGTGACGCAAGTCATGCTGATCCGCCGAACACTGCCCGGCAAACGTCGCTCCCTTCGTCTATGGGAGTTTAATCCGGAGGGACCACGAGCTCTCCAGCATTTTATGGGCGCAACGCCTGCGGAGATGTATAAACTGTTCTTTGGATCACAAGCAATGTGTCCGGATTTGACCGAGGACGCAGGTCTAAGCTGCAATCGCCCGGATACTCAAGTAAGTAGCCTTGTGCCCGGACTCACTATCCGTATATTTGTCATAAACTTGCCCCTTAAAAGAGTTGTCCCTTTAAACAGGAGTGGATAGCGAAAGCAAAGCTGATAAGGTGTCCGGCTCCCCTCCCTGAGACCAGGCCGGATTCCGTCCTAGTCAGGATGTTGAAGATTGTGCCTTTAAAAGAAAGTGAGGGAGGGGACAAGGAAGCTACGGCCTCCTCGAATGAGGCTGTTCAGAGGAAAGGAACCGAAAATTCCTCTCCTCCGGGGAAGAAAAGGACTGCCTCTGAAAACCCAGAGGCTATAGCCTCCAAGCGGGGGGGAAATCCTCGTCAGAGGGTCCTACGCTGGGGGATACCTTGGCCGAACTATGCCTTCAAGGGGGCCAGCCCTCCAGCGAGCCGTAAGCAAAGAAAGATTATATTTTTGAGAGAAAGATCCTTGCTTTAAACCTGAGAAGATTAACCAAGATTTTACCTTGTAGTTTGGACCTCAGCCCTTCTCAGCAGAGCTCGTCTTCGGGGGACCTTCTTCCGGAGATGATGGACAGCAGGACGCCTCCCCCTGCCGTACCACCTAGCGAGGCGGGCGTGTAGGATCTAGAAGTAGGTGTGTCTAGAGGGGGGTGATTAGACACTTAGTGCTAAAGTTGCAATTTTTAAGCTTTTTCGGTTTGAGTGGAGTGTTAGGCACAATTTCAACATACACAATACATATCAAGCAAGCATGCAAAGAGTATATGAGCAGCGGAATGTAAAGCATGCAACTTGCAAGAATGTAAAGGGAAGGGTTTGGAGAATTCAAACGTAATTGGAGACACGGATGTTTTTCCTGTGGTTCGGATAGGTGGTGCTATCCTACATCCACGTTGATGGAGACTTCAACCCACGAAGGGTAACGGTTGCGCGAGTCCACGGAGGGCTCCACCCACGAAGGGTCCACGAAGAAGCAACCTTGTCTATCCCACCATGCCCATCGCCCACGAAGGACTTGCCTCACTAGTGGTAGATCTTCATGAAGTAGGCGATCTCCTTGCCCTTACAAACTCCTTGGTTCAACTCCACAATATTGTCGGAGGCTCCCAAGTGACACCTAGCCAATCTAGGAGACACCACTCTCCAAGAAGTAATAAATGGTGTGTTGATGATGAACTCCTTGCTCTTGTGCTTCAAATGATAGTCTCCCCAACACTCAACTCTCTCTCACAGGATTTGGATTTGGTGGAAAGAAGATTTGAGTGGAAAGCAACTTGGGGAAGGCTAGAGATCAAGATTCATATGGTAGGAATGGAATATCTTGGCCTCAACACAAGGGTAGGTGGTTCTCTCTCAGAACATATGAGTTGGAAGTGTAGATGTGTTCTGATGGCTCTCTCCACGAATGAAGAGGAGGTGGAGGGGTATATATAGCCTCCACACAAAATCCAACCGTTACACACAATTTACCAATCTCGGTGGGACCGTATCAACAAACTCGGTCGGACCGAAATAGGAAACCTAGTGACCGTTAGAGATTTTCGGTGGGACTGACATGCAACTCGGTAGGACCGATATGGTTAGGGTTAGGGCATAATGTAATCTCGGTGAGACCGATTACACAAACTCGGTGAGACCGATTTTGGTAATAAGCTAACCAGAGAGTTGGTCAGGCAAACTCGGTGGGACCGATTACTAAACTCGGTTGGACCGATTTTGGTAATGAGTTAACCAGAGAGTTTGCATTGTAATCTCGGTAGTACCGATTGCCTAAACTCGGTGAGACCGATTTTGACAATGGACATACACAGTGAGATTGCAATCCCATCTCGGTGAGATCGAGATCCCTATCGGTAGAACCGATTTGCTAGGGTTTGGCAGTGGCTAAAGACAAGTGAAACTCGGTGGCGCCGGATAGAAAGAATCGGTAGGAACGAGTTTGGCTTTGGGTTTAGGTCATTTGTGGATATGGGAAAGTAGCTGAGGATTTTGGAGCATGTCATTAAGCACATGAAGCAAAGGGCTCATTAAGCAACACCTCATCCCTCCTTGATAGTATTGGCTTTTCCTATGGACTCAATGTGATCTTGGATCACTAAAAATGTAAAATGAAGAGTCTTGAGCTTGAAGCTTTAGCCAATCCTTTGTCCTTAGCATCTTGAAGGAGTTACCACAACCTTTAGTCCATGCCACTCCATTGTTGAACTTATCTGAAACATGCTAGATAGCAACGTTAGTCCAACAAGAGATATGTTGACATTAATTACCAAAACCACCTGGGGAGCACTTGTGCTTTCAATCTCCCCCTTTTTGGTAATTGATGGCAACATACATCAAAGCTTTAGAGAAAGATATAAAGAATAGCAAGTAAAGCTTTGGAAGGACATGTAACAAACATAGGCTCCCCCTACATGTATGCAATCATGTGAATATAAAATGTAGAAGCATGTGAGAGCATAATCATGACAGAGTAGGCAATGTGTTACATGTATCTTGGCCATATGCATCAGAGCAAAAGATTATTAAGAGAAATACCTTCATGCTTAGGAGTCCTTCTTGCAAACAGTATGTACAAAAGCAAGAATTCCTCATACTCATGATTCTGATGCATATACTTACCTTGTAGTCTTGAGTTGGCTTAGGATGGAATGAACCTGCATAAACAAGGTTAGATAACATAGGTACATCCACTAGCCAGAGCAAACCAAAAGAGACCACAAGAATACCAAGAATGGGATGACATGTAGAGAGTGAGTACAAGGTACCACATTGGATTAGACATGTCCCCAAGAGTAAAAATATGCAATGAATTTGAATGATTTCTTTCCCTTAGATGTCTTGCTCCCCCTGAATCTGACATGGGATATTGGGAGAAAATAGGGAATAGAAAATCAGAGCTGAAAGATATAAATGAATAGAACTTAATGCAAATGAGCACATATGAACATGTCTTTCCCCAAAAAAGACATGTGGCATCTCTCCTCTTGAACATCAAGCATCTGGGATCCTTGAGTGTTCTATCCCCCTGGAGATCTCTTTCTCCCCCTTAATACTTTCTCTCTCTTTCTCCCTGGTGATAAGCTTTGATGTGATCTCTCTCTCCCCCTTTGACATCAATTTGCAAGAAGGTTTTTCTGGAATCCGTCGAATAGGTTTGGTCATTGAGACTCAGCACAAAGCAATGGATAAAATTGTGATGCTTGTAGAGGACAAGATTCATTGAGTGGAGCTGGATCAGAAGAAATATAGAATAAGTGGCAAACTGTTTTTTCCTGTTGCGAAATCGGTGGCACCGAGTGGCATGTTTCGGTGGTACCAAAGGAATTCGGTTGGACCGAAAATTACAATTCGGTGAGATCGAGTTCATTATAGAGAAAATACTTGTCACCTCAGCTCACTAGTCAAATAAGATCTCACAAAGATTTGCAATGAATTAGCTGATAGATTTGCAAGGAATTTGATGTAGAAATATGCAGAACAAGAATCAAAAAGAAAAGAATGAGAGTTCTGGATGAAGTTTTTTTTTGTGTTGAAAAAGAGGGAAACAAATATGCAAGGGACAAATGCAATAACACAGAAAAGAACACAAGAGAACTTCATCTAGAATTGGGCGGTGACATAGTCACCTATGTTAGAGTATATTGACTTAGGAGTCAAGTGAGAACACTTGATCATAGGTCATACTCATCGTTTAAGCTCAAAATGGGGTTACCATTTTTCGTTTAAGCATCTTGATGTATTCACATCTTGTGGAGTTGCTTTAACTCATGACTTGGAGTAAAGCTTCTCTAAGATGGAATATCATACCTTGGGTGGTGTTGTGGATCTTGCTCATGTAGTTGAACTTGTGTGGGTGCTCGAAGTTGATGTAGCTCATCATGAGTTGGGAGCACCCCTTGGAATTTGAGATCATCTACCTACATGGGTTAGTTCTTGCAAGGAAAAGCACTTGTATATCCAAAAATGACAATCATGAAGCTCAACATAGAATTTCTCAAAGGATATGTTTGAATGGTTTCGTGCTTCCTTGTCGTCAACCACCGTTGTGTAGAGACTTGGTGATGTAGAGATTGCTCAAGACGTGAGTGAGTTGCAATCTCATAGAATTAGATTCAACCAAGTACCTACATGGGTTAGATAACATGCAAGGTACAAATGTATCCAAGACATAAGATGGTCATCATAAGACATATATCATGGATTAGCCATAAGCTCATGTCTTGCATGTATCCAATGGAGTTTATACTCCAAGTTCGAAGCATCAATGATGTTCAATTCTCCTATCAACCTGCAAAACACTTTCTCATCAAGTGGTTTAGTGAATATATCCGCTAATTGTTTATCGGTGCGAACATGCTTAAGATCAATGTCACCCTTAGCAACATGATCTCGAATGAAATGATGATGAACTTCAATATGCTTAGTTCGAGAATGTTGTACAGGATTATGACCAATTTTGATAGCACTTTCATTGTCACAAAGCAATGGAACATGTTTCACATAGACCCCATAATCTTTAAGAGTTTGGGTCATCCAAAGTAATTAGGCACAACATGAACCAGCGGCAATGTATTCCGCTTCGGCGGTAGATAAGGATACCGAGTTTTGTTTCTTGGAGGACCAAGACACAAGAGATCTACCAAGAAATTGATAAGTACCCAAAGTGGACTTTCTATCGACCTTGTCTCCGGCATAATCCGAGTCGGAATAGCCAACAAGATCAAAAGAGGACCTCTTAGGATACCAAATGCCAAAATTTGGTGTATGGATTAAGTATCTCACTATCCTTTTCACGGCCTTAAGATGACATTCTTTAGGAGCAGCTTGATATCGAGCACACATGCACACACTTAGCATAATATCAGGACGTGAGGCACATAGGTGTAACAATGAACCAATCATAGAGCGATAAACCTTTTGATCAACCGGTTCACCATCTTTGGTCCAATCATTATGTCCACTAGTAGGCATGGGTGTAGGCATACCTTTGCATTCTTGCATATTGAACTTCTTGAATAAGTCTTTGGTGTACTTCGTTTGAGAGATAAATGTACCTTCCTTAGTTTGCTTGATTTGCAAACCGAGAAAGAATTTGAGTTCACTCATCATAGACATCTCAAACTTCTTCGACATTAGCTTTCCAAATTTTTCACTAAAAAGAGGGTTAGTTGAACCAAATATGATATCATCAACATAAATTTGGCATACAAATAGTTCTCCATTAACCCTTTTAGTAAAAAGTGTGGAATCAATTTTTCCAATTTCAAAACCACTTGCAATAAGGAACTTGGTCAAGCATTTATACCATGCTCTAGGAGCTTGTTTAAGACCATAAAGGGCTTTGTGATGTTTGTAAACATGATTAGGTTTCTTAGGATTGACAAAGCCGGGAGGTTGTTTGACATAAACTTCCTCCTCTATTTCACCATTTAGAAAAGCACTTTTAATGTCCATTTGGTACAAGGTGATATTGTGGTGATTAGCATAGGCAAGTAAAATGCGAATGGACTCAAGTCTAGCAACGGGAGCATATGTCTCACCATAGTCCATACCTTCGACTTGTGTGTACCCTTGGGCGACGAGACGTGCTTTGTTGCGAACCACTTGTCCATCTTCATCTTGCTTGTTGCGAAACACCCATTTGGTACCAATGATGTTGTGGTTGTTGTCGGGCTTCTCAACCAATGTACAAACTTGGTTTCTCTCAAAGTTGTGTAGCTCTTCATGCATAGCGTTTATCCAATCCGGATCTTCCAATGCTTCTTCGACCTTCATAGATTCAATGCTAGAGATGAATGAATAGTTTTCACAAAAGTTAGCTAAACGAGTTTTAGAGCGAGTGATTCTCCCAGTTTGAATATCATTGTAGATTTGCTCGACGGGATGATCTTTGGCAATTCTTGCTCGAACTCGTGAAAGCTTTTGCTTGGGTCTTCATTGAACATCTTCTTCATCTTGTTCTTCTTCTTGGTCTTCTTCATTGTTGACATTGTCGTTCTCTTGTCGTGGTGGAGAAGGAGGTTGTTGATGTTCGTCTTGATGCATTTCCTCGTTTTCTTCATCTTGGTGTGTCCCACTTGTGGATGCTTCCGGGTCAATTCTTGGTTCACCTTGTCGTGAAGTAGAAGCTTCCACTTGGACGGATGAGCTACTCTCCTTCACCTCCGTTGGACGAATTTTGCCAATATACAAGTCTTGGATTGCTTTTGAAGGGTCTTTGTCTCCTACATCAATTGGCAATTGCTCTACTTGCGAGCCATTAGATTCATCAAACTTCACATCTACCGTTTCTTCAACCTTTCGGGTGAAATTGTTGTAGACACGGTAAGTGTGAGAGTTTGATCCATAACCAAGTAGGAAACCTTCATGAGATTTAGGAGAAAACTTTGAACGACGATGCTTATCAAGAATGTAGCACTTTGAGCCGAATACTCGAAAGTATCCAACTTGGGGCTTGTTACCGGTGAGGAGCTCGTATGCCGTCTTGCCGAGTAGCTTGTGAAGATACAAGCGATTTGTTGCATGACAAGCCGTCTCAACCGCTTCTGCCCAAAAGTGCTTTGGCGTCTTGTACTCATCAAGCATCATTCTCGCCATTTCGATGAGCGTCCGGTTCTTCCTCTCAACAACTCCATTTTGTTGAGGTGTGTACGTAGCCGAGAACTCGTGTGAAATCCCTTCTTCATCAAGAAAGGTGTCCACATTTGTGTTCTTGAAATCCGTTCCGTTGTCACTCCGAACCTTCTTGATCTTCACGTCAAACTGATTTTGCGCCTTCCTAGCAAAGTTTTTGAAGATCTTTTGGACCTGCGATTTATCATCAAGAAGGACACCCACGTAAATCTTGAAAAATCATCAACTATAACTAGACCAAAAGAATTTCCACCGAGACTCTTGTAGGCACTGGGACCAAAAAGATCCATATGAAGTAGCTCGAGTGGCCTCCTTGTGGTCATGATGTTCTTCACGGGATGCCTTCCTCCAACCTGTTTACCTACTTGACAAGCACTACAAAGTCTATCCTTATCAAATATAACATCGTTAACTCCAAGGATATGATTTCCTTTAATAAGCTTGTCAAGGTTTCTCATGCCAACGTGACCTAGTCGTCTATGCCACAACCAACCTTTTGAGGATTTAGCAATAAAGCAAGTTTTAGGTTGTGCCTTTTTAGAGAAATCGACAATGTAAAGGTCACCTCTACGTATACCGGTAAAAACCATTTTATGATTGTCTCGACGAAACACTTGGCAATCTACCTCAGTAAATAGAACATTCAAACCGAAATCAGCAAGTCTAGATACCGAAAGTAAGTTGTAGCCAAGAGATTCAACGAGCATGACATTTTGAATGGAGCTATCGTGTGAGATGGCCACCTTACCAAGGCCAACCACCTTACCCTTTGAATTATCACCAAAGGTGACATATTTTCGAGGGCCGTCATTTTCAGCAAGCTCATGGAACATCTCTTCGTCTCCGGTCATATGATCAGTACATCCACTGTCGAGAACCCATTCCTTTCCTCCTGACACATATCCCCGAAGTTTAGCCATAACACCAAAGTGTCTCATTGCATCATCAAGATCGAAGTCACTATCATCATCCTCATCATAGTATCCATGTTCAACATGATCTTGTGACTCATCATTTCCTACAGAGAGTGATTCATTAGATAAATGATCATCAAAGGGGTCACTTTTATGAATTCTTATAGCTTCGGATATAATATCATTAATGATTCCAACATTTACTTTAGCGTGCATGAGATTAGTAAGCTCAAATAGACAATCACCAAAACTAGGATCACTAGAGTTCATCTTACTCAAGGCAATAGATTTATGGAGAATTTCATCCAAATTTTTCAAGGAATAGTCGGGAAATCGTTCCTCAAGAAATTACCATATAGTATAAGCACAATTAAGAGTAGGTAAACTAGCAATCAAGTTTTTGGGCAATCCTCTAATGATGAGCTCAACGGTTCTAAGATTATGAATCATGTCAATATCTTCATCTAGGGTGGGATGCATAGGATCAACATGAGGAGCACAAGGACTAGCAATATACTCGTTCAAATGATATTGATTGAAAATCACAAGCATCTCATTTTTCCGCTCATGAAAATACTCTCCATCAAGAATAGGCACTCTATGTCTAAGACTCCCTAAAGTAGACACATCCATCTTCCTCCAATGGTGATTAAACCAAGGCAATGGAGACCAAAGCTCTGATACCACTTGTAGGATCTAGAAGTAGGTGTGTCTAGAGGGGGGTGATTAGACACTTAGTGCTAAAGTTGCAATTTTTAAGCTTTTTCGGTTTGAGTGGAGTTTTAGGCACAATTTCAACATACACAATACATATCAAGCAAGCATGCAAAGAGTATATGAGCAGCGGAATGTAAATCATGCAACTTGCAAGAATGTAAAGGGAAGGGTTTGGAGAATTCAAATGCAATTTGAGACACGGATGTTTTTCCCGTGGTTCGGATAGGTGGTGCTATCCTACATCCACGTTGATGGAGACTTCAACCCACGAAGGGTAACGGTTGCGCGAGTCCACGGAGGGCTCCACCCACGAAGGGTCCACGAAGAAGCAACCTTGTCTATCCCACCATGGCCATCGCCCACGAAGGACTTGCCTCACTAGCGGTAGATCTTCACGAAGTAGGCGATCTCCTTGCCCTTACAAACTCCTTGGTTCAACTCCACAATCTTGTCGGAGGCTCCCAAGTGACACCTAGCCAATCTAGGAGACACCACTCTCCAAGAAGTAAGAAATGGTGTGTTGATGATGAACACCTTGCTCTTGTGCTTCAAATGATAGTCTCCCCAACACTCAACTCTCTCTCTCACAGGATTTGGATTTGGTGGAAAGAAGATTTGAGTGGAAAGCAACTTGGGGAAGGCTAGAGATCAAGATTCATATGGTAGGAATGGAATATCTTGGCCTCAACACAAGGGTAGGTGGTTCTCTCTTAGAACATATGAGTTGGAAGTGTAGATGTGTTCAGATGGCTCTCTCCACGAATGAAGAGGAGGTGGAGGGGTATATATAGCCTCCACACAAAATCCAACCGTTACACACAATTTACCAATCTCGGTGGGACCGAATCAACAAACTCGGTCGGACCGAAATAGGAAACCTAGTGACCGTTAGAGATTTTCGGTGGGACTGACATGCAACTCGGTAGGACCGATATGGTTAGGGTTAGGGCATAACGTAATCTCGGTGAGACCGATTACACAAACTCGGTGAGACCGATTTTGGTAATAAGCTAACCAGGGAGTTGGTCAGGCAAACTCGGTGGGACCGATTACTAAACTCGGTTGGACCGATTTTGGTAATGAGTTAACCACAGAGTTTGCAATGTAATCTCGGTAGTACCGATTGCCTAAACTCAGTGAGACCGATTTTGACAATGGACATACACAGTGAGATTGCAATCCCATCTCGGTGAGACCGAGATCCCTATCAGTAGAACCGATTTGCTAGGGTTTGGCAGTGGCTAAAGACAAGTGAAACTCAGTGGTGCCGGATAGAAAGAATCGGTAGGACAGGGTTTGGCTTTGGGTTTAGGTCATTTGTGGATATGGGAAAGTAGCTGAGGATTTTGGAGCATATCATTAAGCACATGAAGCAAAGGGCTCATTAAGCAACACCTCATCCCTCCTTGATAGTATTGGCTTTTCCTATGGACTCAATGTGATCTTGGATCACTAAAAATGTAAAATGAAGAGTCTTGAGCTTGAAGATTTAGCCAATCCTTTGTCCTTAGCATCTTCAAGGAGTTCCCACAACCTTTAGTCCATGCCACTCCATTGTTGAACTTATCTGAAACATGCTAGATAGAGACGTTAGTCCAACAAGAGATATGTTGACATTAATTACCAAAACCACCTGGGGAGCACTTGTGCTTTCAGGGCGACCCTGAGGTGTTGTCGCGGAGGGTTTCTCCGAATCCGGCAGGGGCGGAAGATAGCTATGTGTCCCCCCAAGGTTCTCCGCGTCCAGCCTTCGAAAGAGGCCATAGGACAAGTCCGGCACCGTCTGGTGCTCGACCGGAGGAGCTAAAGAATCTGCTGGCGCGAGCTTCTATCTCAGAGGAGCACCGTGCATTGATGGGCACGGTGATTGAAAGGATTTCATCCGCGGAAAGCGGATTGCACGAGGCCGTCAGAAGTTTACTGACGGGTTTTGAGGTACGTTAGATAATGTACACTTTTGTCAGTTGCGCATAAATAAGATGTGCCCTGTGTAGATAGTAGCCCCTGAGACTCTGTGCATTGTCAGAAGTGACAGCGCGCAGAGGATCATAATCCTAGGTCTAAAATGTCGCCTTTGAATGTAGGTGGCGGGGTGTCCGGAATCGAGCCGAACTGATGATTTTGTCGAACTAAAGCGGCAACTTGACGTGGCAGACGCCGACATCGCGCTCGTCAACAAGCGGCTTGATGAGGCTCAAGGTATGTAATTCCTCGGGCGGCGCCTGGTAAGAGGAGCCTTATGCCAGTATCTTACAATGTGTGTGCTTGACGCAGATGGTGCGGCCGCCGTGGAGAGTCTTCGGGCGGAACTTGCCCGAGCTAAGGAACAAGCCAGAAAAAGTGATGCGGCTGTCGAGAAGGCCCTTGAAGAGCTGAGAGCCGAACAGGCTGCTCACTGCCGAAGCAAGAAGGAGATGGCCGAGATGGTCGTGAAGTTAAAGAGCGCTGCTGACCATTGCAAGCTTCTTGAGAAAGGAGACCGGGTGAGACAGACGGACTTAGAGAAGGCCGTTGCTAATGCCAAGGATGCTCGCTCTACGATGAGAGCTACGAAGGAGGAGCTGCGTCAGGCCGGATAGATTGTGGCTGGAAAGCCCTTTATGCTGCGGAAGAAGTTTTGTGATCCGAAGTTTGCTCCATTGGACCGGATGTGGAGTGTGGACGACACCTATCTGGATTTGGCAGCGAGTGCTGCTGATGCGACTGAACACTTTTGAGATCAAGAAGATCGCGAAGTGGAAAAACTTTTCTGGTCGCAGTTCCACAATCCAGAGCGTCCACTGGCGGTGGACGATCGTCTGGCTCAATGGGCTGAACTGAATAGGTTGTCCGGACTCGCCATGAAGTGCGTCATGGGTCATTTGTGGCCGGGGAGATCGGAGCCGAAGAGTTATTTCAGCTTGGTGCAGCAATTCCTTGGCGCGGTGCCACGTATCAATGCAATGAAGAGGTCGGCATGCATAGAGGGCGCACGGATGGCTCTTGCCTGTGTCAAGACATACTGGGCGGAGATGGAGACCACCCTTCTTGCATCCCGAGATTCGGATAAAAGCCAAGTACCCTCCGAGCACTATTTTCAGGAAGTCCTTGAAGGTGCTCGTGTGATAGAGACGCAGTGCTCGAAGGATGCTATGTTATAATAGCATATTTAATTATAAAGCAGTATTTTGAAAATTTGTAATAGACTTTTATACTTGTGCCTTCAAGTATTTGAAACACCTCATGTGCGGCCGTTTTAAGAGATATATATATATATATATATATATATATATATATATATATATATATATATATATATATATATATATATAAAATCTGAAAGATGGCAGTTGTTGGCTTCAGCCCCCACGCACATAGTGCGGGGGTGCTCGCAGAAGGCATATTTTCACACTTAATCCAACGTCTTGGTCCTACAAAGGAGGTGATAGTGCAGCGAGCTAGGCAACCAGACTATAATGCTTTAACACTTTCACTTAGCCATAGGAGCTTGACAGTGAGGCTACTTAAATAGCCCCTAGTGGCGCCTGCGCTCACCCGAAGTCGGGGCGCATATGTGCCTGGCCGGGAAACGGCCCTTCGTTAATGCGGAGGAATCCTATAGATCCCGGAGAGTTATCGAGTGGTTGACCAGTCTCACGCTATATCATGACAGTCAGTTTTCGGCTTTCTCTACTGAGGTGCTCGCCTGGCCGAACCGGGGCACAATCATAGTAGTTCTCCTGGTGCCGCCTTAGCCGATAGAGCGGAATGTAAGGCGGCCGAACACAGGAGCCGGGCAACCCAACATTTGACCAAAGACATGATTCGGAGCTGATGCATATAAGGCCAAACTCACGACGCTGAACACTCCCTAAGGTATTCGGTCTTTATGAGAGCGGGCGAAGCAACGCTCTTAGGTATAAGCCCCTAGTGTCTAGGTACGCACAGAAATTCTGACGTGGCCACATGCCAAGACGCCAGCCTCCTCCTTGGTTATACTACAGAGAACCAGGGGATGTGTATCAACAAGAGACAGTAAAAAAGGTTTACGCAGGGTCTTAATCTGAAAAGAATCCTTGTAACGGGTCCCTGCTGCATGTCTGCGCCTGTGTCTCCGTTGTGCCGTTTCCTGGACGGGCGCAGCATGATATTCATCTGTAAAAGAGAGGAACTAAGTTGAAAAAAGGTCGTGCCGAACAAAAGTTATATTAAATAAACAAAGTATAAAGTAAAATATGTAAAATTGAGCTTTATTGTCTCTTATTTTATATGTGTGGAGCCCCTAGGGCATTGGTATATGGCCACTAAGCCTTTATCAATGATACTTTTGTGCCGGACTCGTCCATCCGTGTCCGTGGTCTTAATGACCTGTTCCGATGTTTTGGCTGATGAAGCCATTTTATTGTGGGGCTGTTAAAGCGGCCGCACAATCCTCCACTCGGGGGAGGCGCACTCAATGCTTCCCCTTCAAGGAGATGATGCCTCGTGGACTGGGCATCTTAAGCGTAAGAGATGCATAATGCGGTATTGCGTTAAAGCGAGCGAAAGCTTCGCGTCCCAGCAGTGCTTGATAGCGACTTGAGAATGGGACAATGAGGAAAGTCAGCTTTTCGCGGCGGAAGTAGTCGGTAGAGCCGAATATAACTTCGAGCCGGAGAAAACCCATGCAATGGGTGTCCGGACCTGGCGTTACCCCTTGAAAGGAGGTTTTGCCATGGCGAATTCTTTTTGGGTCTATCCCGATGTGGCGGATTGTGTCCTGATATATCAGGTTAAGTCCACTGCCGCCGTCCATCAAGACATTTGTGAACTGGAGTCCGTCAATTATTGGATCGAGTACCAAGGCAGTCCAGCCTGCGTTCCTGATACTTCTAGAATAGTCCAGATGATCGAAGATGATTGGTTTTGACAACCAGTGGCGAGACTCCTTTGGGATAGGCCGTATGGCGCGTACCTTTATGGGTGCCGCACGTTTTGTAATGTGAAGTAAGTTTACTCTTTTTACTTCTTGTGGGAAGTTCTTTTGTTTCCTGGTACTCTGCTTTTGGGATTCGTCATCGTCTTCACTTGGTGTGTCGAGCCCCTTGTGTTCGGCGTTGAGTATGCCGGATTGTTTGAAAACCCAACAATCTATGTGGGTATGGTTAGCAGGCTTCCCGGGAGTACTGTGTATTTGACATATCCCGAATTCGATTGGCAGTCGCGCAGAGGGCTCGGAGTCCGGAGAGGAATCCGGCTCCTCGGAGTCACGGGCCATGCGGAGTGCGGGGCTAGTGTTCGGCTTGATCGCCTTTGAGATCGCAGCCCCCGAGGTGGTGTCCAACCACTCATCCTCGATCGCGTAGCGGGCTCCGAATTAAGGGTCGGAACCAGTGTGCGTGCGGCCTCCAGGACACTGCTCGGCGGCAGAGCTAGATCATGCCCATCGAGGTAGTGCGGCGCGCTTTGGCTGTGGCTCGAATCCGTCGAAGATCAAGTCCCCGCGGATGTCGGCCGTGTAATTTAAACTTCCAAATCTGACCTGGTGGCCAGGGGCGTAGCTTTAGATCTGCTCCAGGTGGCCAAGCGAATTGGCCCGCAGTGCGAAGCCACCAAAGACGAAGATCTGTCCGGGGAGAAAAGTCTCACCCTAGACCGCATCGTCGTTGATGATCAAAGGAGCCATCGGGCCTAAAAGTGACGACACAGAGGAACTCTCAATGAAAGCACCAATGTCGGTGTCAAAATCGGCGGATCTCGGGTAGGGGGTCCCGAACTGTGCGTCTAGGCGGATGGTAACAGGAGACGAGGGACACAATGTTTTACCCAGGTTCGGGCCCTTTTGATGGAGGTAAAACCCTACGTCTTGCTTGATTAATATTGATGATATGGGTAGTACAAGAGTAGATCTACCACGAGATCAAGGAGGCTAAACCCTAGAAGCTAGCCTATGGTATGATTGTTGTATGTTGAGGTTCGTCCTACGGACTAAAACCCTCCGGTTTATATAGACACCGGAGAGGGTTAGGGTTACACAAAGTCGGTTACAATGGTAGGAGATCTGAATATCCGCATCGCCTAGCTTGCCTTCCACGCCAAGGAAAGTCCCATCCGGACACGGGACGAAGTCTTCAATCTTGTATCTTCATAGTCCAGGAGTCCGGCTGAAGGCATAGTCCGGCTACCCGGACACCCCCTAATCTAGGACTCCATCACACACGCTCCGGCAGTGCGCCATCACCAAGCACATCATGAGGGGCGACATCCCTCCGCCTCCTCCATCGCTGCCGGCTACGGGGCACCCACCTCCTTCGCCCCCGGCGGTGGGTGCCAGGCGCGATGATGCTTTCCCTAACCCGAATGGCTGCTACATCGTCTTCACCAGCATGGGCGACGACAAGCACAGCGAGCGCCTGCTTCAGCAGGAGGTGAACACCGCCATCCCAGCCATGCCGGAGTACATGCATTGGTCGGAGCGCCTGGTCACCTGGACCCGGGAAGACCACTCGGTCGTCATGCCCATGCCGGGTGGCTACGCCCTCATCCTCGACTCCACCATAGTCGTTGCAAAGCACACCTGCAAGTTTTCGCGAGTCCCCATCGATGGCGGCAGTAGCATCAACATCCTCTACCGCGACACCATGACCAAGCTCGACATCAAGGCCAAGCAGCTGGAGCTGGTGAAAGATCGTGGATGTCGCCTAGAGTGGGGGGTGAATAGGCGTTTTAAAATATTTACGGTTGAGGCTTGAACAAATGCGGAATAAACCTAGCGGTTAATTTTTCAAGCACAAAACCTACAACGACTAGGCTCACCTATGTGCACGAACAGCTTATGCTAGGCAAGATAAACTACTAAGTGATAACAAGATATATGACAAGAAACAATATGGCTATCACAAAGTAAAGTGCATAAGTAAAGGGCTCGGGTAAGAGATAACCGAGGCACGCGGAGACGACGATGTATCCCAAAGTTCACACCCTTGCGGATGCTAATCTCCGTTTGGAGCGGTGTGGAGGCACAATGCTCCCCAAGAAGCCACTAGGGCCACCGTAATCTCCTCATGCCCTCGCACAATGCAAGATGTCGTGATTCCACTAAGGGACCCTTGAGGGCGATCACCGAACCCGTACAAATGGCAACCCTTGGGGGCGGTCACCGAACCCATACACTTTGGCAACCCTTGGGGGCGGTCACCGGTACCTGTTAAATTGCTCGAGGCGATCTCCACAACCTAGCTAATTGGAGACCCCGACGCTTGCCTGGAGCTTTGCACCACAATGATTGAGCTCCGAACACCACCAACCATCTAGGGCGCCCAAGCACCCAAGAGGAACAAGCTAAAGGGTACCAAGCACCCAAGAGTAATAAGCTTCTCAACTTGTAACTTCCACGTATTACCGTGGAGAACTCAAACCGATGCACCAAATGCAATGGAAAGGGCACACGGAGTGCCCAAGTCCTTCTCACTCAAATCCCACCGAAGCAACTAATGCTAGGGAGGAAAATGAGAGGAAGAACAAGAAGGAGAACACCAAGAACTCCAAGATCTAGATCCAAGGGGTTCCCCTCACATAGAGGAGAAATTGATTGGTGGAAATGTGGATCTAGATCTCCTCTCTCTTTTCCCTCAAAAACTAGCAAGAATCCATGAAGGGATTGAGAGTTAGCAAGCTCGAAGAAGGTCAACAATGGGGGAAGAACACAAGCTCAAAAGATTAGGTTCATTGGGGAAGAAGACCCCCTTTTATAGGAGGGGGAAATCCAACCGTTATGTGCTCAGCCCGCACACGAGCGGTACTACCGCTCCACAAGCGGCACTACCGCTCGGGCGGAAGAAGCAGGGAAAAGGAGCAACAAAACATGAACCTTGGGGCGGTAGTACCGCCGATAAGCGGTACTACCGCTCACCCCAGCGGTACTACCGCTGGAGGAGCAGAACACGGGACAAAAGGAGGTAGGACAGAGCAGAGTACGGTGGCAATAATGCGGTAGCGGTACTACCGCTTATAGGCGGTACTACCGTGCCTTACTGCCGCGCGACTACTGCTGAACCCGACACGAAAAGAGCAGACCCAAAATCGAGGCGGTAGTAGAGCGGTACTACCGCTTGACGCTACAAGCGGTACTACCGCTGCCATCGCGGTACTACCGCAGGGAGAAAAACGGAACTGCCAAAACTTCTTCATATGAGCTCCGAATTGAGCAAACTCAAGTTTGTTAGATAGAGGAAGACGAGTAGCATAAAAAGAAGAGGCAGGGGAGGTATGCCTAACAAATAGAGGAGTGAAACCTCCAACCGAGAAGAAACGACATAACCTCCAACATCGAAAACATCATAGAAGATGCGAGTGAACTCCGTTTTCGACGAACTCGAGCTTGTCATCAAGATGACCATAAGCTCCAAAACTCACAAAGAGAAGAACCAAACAAGAACCAATAAATAAGATGCAAGGATGCAATGGTTTGAGCTCTCTATGAACGATACGATCAAGCTACTCATCGAGAGCCCCCCTTGATGGTACGGCAATCGATCCTATAACCCGGTCTCCCAACTACCATCATGAGACCGGTAAAATAGAGAACCTATCAAGAGCAAACCATTCTCTTGCACATGGTCCACTTGAGCTAGAAGATGACGATCTTGACTCCCTCAAGTTGGACCACCTTTCTTGATTGCGTTGGCTCGATGAAGACTAGTTGATTGCTCCCCATACTCCACTATGGGTGAGCCACCCTTCCGCACATCTTCACAAGTCCATTGTCACCACAATGGATGGCAAGCTTCAAGCATTTGATCTCTTCGTGATGCTTTACTTGAACTTGCCCGCTTCACTTGAACTTGCACACCGCAACCTAACCCCACAAAGAACTCTCACGAAGACCATGGGTTAGTACACAAAGCGTAATTGACAATGCTTACCATACCATGGGATCGCTTGATCCCTTGGTACATCTTGTGCGCTTTGTGTGTTGATCAACTTGATTCACTCTTGACTTAGTCTTGATCAACCTTGACTCTTTCCAACTCTCTTCATTTGCATGATGTCTTGAAAGTAAACATGAATGATCACACAATCTTCTTCTTCAAGACATGCTTGCAATAAGCTCAACTCTCACATGACCAATCTTTGGATAATTCCTTAATAACACCTTGGTCACCACATAAACTCCTTGAAACCAACACATGGACTTCAAGAAATGCCTATGGAAAAATCCTTCAAATATAACTCAAGGCAACCATTAGTCCATAGAGATTTTCATCAATTACCAAAACCAAACATGGGGGCACCGCATGTTCTTTCAGCTGGCCCGGACGGTGTTCCACGACATCGTGTCAGGTCTCTCATGCTCTCCCATCGGCCGGATCAGGCTCAATGTCCTATTCAGCACCAGCGACCACTTCCGTCGCGAGCCCATCTGGTTCGAGGTGGTGGACTTGTCCAGCTTGTACCACGCGCTGCTGGGCCGGCCCACGGTTGCCAAGTTCATGGCGGTCCCCCACTACGCATACCTGAAGATGAAGATGCCGGGTCCCAAGGGCTTCATCACTGTTGTTGGCGACTACAAGAAATACCTAGAGTGCTTCTGTGCCGACGCCAAGCCGGCCGAGTCGCTGGTCATAGCCGAGGAGCGGCGCTAGCTCGACCGGATCGTCGCCTTGGCCAGGGAGCAGCCGGCTGTGCTGGCTCCGGCTAAGGAGTCAGATGGTGAAGCATCATTCCAGCCGTCTAAGGACACCAAGAAGATCCCTCTCAACCCATCCGACCTCGGCTGCAACAAGTATGTTGTTGTGGGCACCCGCCTCAACAGCAAATAGGAAGGCGAGCTTTCGACTTCCTCCTTGAGAATCGGGATATCTTTGCATGGTCCATAAAGGACATGCCAGGAGTTCTAAGGAAGTACGCCGAGCAAAAACTACACATCTGCAAGGATGTCAAGCCTGTCCGTCAACCCCTACGCCACTTTTCAAAAGAGAAGAGAAGAACCATCGGTGAAGAAGTCGCCCGGCTGCTCGCAGCCGGCTTCATCATGGAAGTGTTCCACCCGGAGTGGCTGGCCAACCCAGTCCTTGTCTTGAAGAAGAACGATACTTGACGCATGTGTGTCGACTACACTAGCCTCAACAAAGCATGCCCCACGATCCTTTTGCCCTCCCGCAGATAGATCAAGTGATCGACTCCACGACCGGCTGTGAGCTCCTGTCCTTCGTGGATGCTTACTCCGGCTATCACCAGATCAAGCTGGACCCGACTGAGGGAGTCCTGGATTAGGGGGTGTTCGGATAGCCGAACTATATCTTCAGCCGGACTCCTGGACTATGAAGATACAAGATTGAAGACTTCGTCACGTGTCCGGAAGGGACTTTCCTTGGCGTGGAAGGCAAGCTTGGCGATGCGAATATGTAGATCTCCTACCATTGTGACCGACTTTGTGTAACCCTAACCCTCTCCGGTGTCTATATAAACCGGAGCGTCTTAGTCCGTAGGACAGAACAACAATCATACCATAGGCTAGCTTCTAGGGTTTAGCCTCCTTGATCTTGTGGTAGATCTACTCTTGTACTACCCATATCATCAATATTAATCAAACATGACGTAGGGTTTTACCTCCATCGAGAGGGCCCGAACCTGGGTAAAACATCGTGTCCCCTGCCTCCTGTTACCATCCGCCTAGACGCACAGTTCGGGACCCCCTACCCGAGATCCGCCGGTTTTGACACCGACATTGGTGCTTTCATTGAGAGTTCCTCTGTGTCGTCGCCATCAGGAAGGATGCCTCATCCCGTCTTTAAAGACGGCACCGTTGCTAAGGGAGCTTTGGCTGTCGGCCAAACTCTCTGGCTAGGTGGTTTTCTTATGACCGCCTGTTCGGCTGCTGCCCCGACGATGACCTCTCGGGTCATCAAAAGCAATCTTCATGTCAGCTCGGAACTTGCCGAGCAGTTAGATCCAATGGGGCTCTCTTCCATAAACGAGCTCTTGGATCGCATCGCCGCCCTGGGGGTCACTACGGATTACGACCAGGTTGGGCCTAAACCCCATCTAAGAGAGATTAACTCTCCCCAAGTCACCCATCACGTTGCCGTGATAGAGGGACAGTGCGGCGACCCTTCATCTATCTTAAGGACTAGCTATGTCCGGATTCCCGATCCCTCCAAGCCGGATACCTGCGGAGGGGAGGATATCACTCAAGTCCAATGGAGCTCTCTTCCATAAACGAGCTCTTGGATCGCATCGCCGCCCTGGGGGTCGCTACGGATTACGACCAGGTTGGGCCTAACCCGATCTAAGAGAGATTAACTCTCCCCAAGTCACCCATCACGTTGCCGTGATAGAGAGACAGTGCGGCGACCCTTCATCTATCTTAAGGACTAGCTACGTCCGGATTCCCAATCCCTCCAAGCCGAATACCCGCGGAGGGGAGGATATCACTCAAGACCTGAACTTAGAATCAGGCGACGGGATGGATTCATTGGACAATATCCAAAAATCCAAACTTTCGAGTTCGGAAACTCCTTGGCCTCTGAGTCTCAGATTGGATGAGGTTCGGATTTAATTCCGCCCACCCACCCGAACATAAGCGATCTATCCCAAATTAGGCAAAAGCCTGAAGAAACAGTACATCATTACCGGGCCAGATTCCTCTTGGTTAGGAACAGGATAAAGGACTGCCGCGAGGAATACGCAATCTCAATTTTCTGCAATAATTGCACGGACAATGGAATCCTCAACGCCATAAGTCATCGTGATATCACACGCTTCGCTGACTTGGCGTCCATAGTACGAAAGTACTGTGCGATGGAAAGCGCCTGGAAAGCCGAAATAAAATTTTGGGACGATCCGGCCCTGAATATAAACCCAGTCCGAAATAAAAGGGTGCATCATCGCCAGACACCCAGGTTAAACACCAAAAAGCAAAAACCCTCTACAGGGCATGGAACCGTACTGGAAGGATGGCTTAACGAACCCTGTAAAATTCACAGTACAGAGGGCGCCACACCAACTCACAGCCTTAGAGCATGTTGGATACTCCGGCAGGTGGCCAAAATTGGCGAAGATCTCCTAATACCGGAGGCCACAGAAAGCCACCCCAGGGACACCAATACGGTATTTACAGTCTTCGAGACTTTCGCATCAAATAATATGCGAAAAAGAACACTCTGCAGCCTTGCCGAAGTCTACCAAGTAGCAACAATAAACCCATGGAGTGACAAGGCTATTACTTTCAATGCCGGCGATGAACCTAAATTCCGAACAGCCCGAGCACCAGCCGCATTGGTCATCAGTCCAATAGTGGACGGCTTTCGCCTCACCAAGGTACTCATGGATGGAGGCAGCGGATTGAACCTCATTTATGAGGAAACCCTTCAAAAAATGGAAATAGACTGGAACCGCATTGAGCAAAGCAGCACAACATTTAGAGGAATAATCCCAAGTCGGGAAGCGCGTTGTACAGGAAAAATCACACTAGATGTGGTGTTCGGCACGCCGGATAATTACAGGTCCGAAGAGGTCACGTTCCATGTGGCCCCGTTCAGTAGCGGATACCACGCTCTACTAGGGCGGGAAGCATTTACAATCTTCCAAGCAATACCCCATTACGGGTACATGAAGCTCAAGATGCCCGGACCAAACGGAATTATCACTCTCGCTAGTGATCCGGACATAGCACTCCGCGCCGAAAATAAGACAGCCGCACTAGCCCTTGAGGCACTATCCGAAGCCCTAGCGGCCGAGGAACTGACTACGCTGCGCTCCACCGTGAACAGGGACGATGTGATACTCGACAAAAGATCCAAGTCCACCTCCTTTAAACCAGCGGACGAAATAGTCAAATTCCAGGTCCATCCAACGGACCCCAATAAAACAGCTTCTATCGGGGCACAATTAAACCCTGAGGTAGACGCCGCACTGCGAGAGTTCCTACGTGAAAACTGGGACATCTTCGCCTGGCACCCTTCAGACATGCCAGGAATCCCACGCAGTCTGGCCGAACATAGCTTAAATATCCTGAAAGGATTCAAACCTGTCAAACAAGCTCTTCGGCGTTTTTCCGAACCCAAGAGGCAGGCCATGGGAGAGGAGCTAGCCAAGCTATTGGAGGCCGGATTCATTAGAGATATAAAACATCCGGACTGGCTAGCAAACCTGGTGATGGTACCAAAGAAGGACAAATCCTGGCGCATGTGCGTTGATTTCAAAGACCTTAACAAGGCCTGCCCAAAGGATCCCTTCCCCCTCCCCCGCGCCGATCAAATTATCGATGCTACCGCAGGACACGATTCGTTGTGTTTCCTCGACGCATATTCCGGCTACCATCAAATCAAGATGGCAGAGTCAGACCAAGCCACAACGGCATTCATCACACCATATGGCCCATTCTGCTTCAACACAATGCCCTTCGGGCTCAAAAACGCCGGCGCAACATATCAGCGCATGATTCAGACATGTCTGGCAACCAGATCGGCAAAACAGTGGAGGCATACGTAGATGATGTGGTCGTAAAAACAAGACACGTCGAATCTCTAGTAGACGACCTGAGGCTTACATTTGATAACCTCCGAACATACGACATCAAGCTCAACCTGGAAAAATGCGTTTTCGGCGTTCCAGCCGGAAAGCTCTTAGGCTTCATTGTATCCGGTAGAGGAATTGAAGCAAATCCAGCCAAGATCCGAGCTTTGTCACAATTGGATGTCCCGAAAGACCTCAAACAAATACAAAAATTAACCGGATGCGTGGCGGCTCTAAGCCGCTTCATCTCCCGCTTGGGAGAAAAGGCACTACCCCTCTATCGCCTCCTTCGGCGCACCGAACACTTCGAGTGGACGGATGCCGCCACGGCCGGACTCGACGAAATAAAAGCCATATTGGCAACAAACCCTGCCCTGGCCGCGCCAAACATTGGCGAACCAATGCTATTGTACATTGCAGCAACCCATCAGGTTGTAAGCGCGGTGCTCGTCGTCGAATGAGAAACGGACGGACACAAATTCCCCCTTCAAAAGCCGGTCTATTACGTGTCCACTGTCCTCACTCCATGCAAATCACGGTACCCGCATTATCAGAAGATTGCGTACGCGGTATTCATGGCATCCCGGAAGCTGCGACACTACTTTCAAGAGTGTTCAATAACGGTAGCCTCAGAAGTACCACTTAACGATATTATAAACAACCGTGACGCAACGGGCCGGATTGCAAAATGGGCCTTCGAGCTCCTCTCGTTCGACATGACTTATAAGCCACGACGAGCCATTATGTCGCAGGTTTTGGCCGACATCGTCGCAGAATGGACGGAGGCCGAACTCCCTAAAGAGTACGGCACATATTCAAACTGGATCATGCATTTCGACGGCTCCAAAATGTTGGCCGGTCTAGGGGCTGGCGTCGTTTTGAGGTCCCCCACAGGAGACACAGTTCAATATGTACTCCAGATTATGTACACAGACTCCAACAATGCAGCCGAATACGAGGCCCTTTTACATGGTCTCCGGATGGCAGTATCCATGGGCATTCAACGCCTAGAGGTGCGCGGGGATTCGAACCTCGCGATATCCCAAATAAATGGAGACTTCGATGCCAAGGATCCAAAATGGCAGCTTACCGCAACGCCGTCCTAAAAATGTCAGCTTGGTTCGAAGGGCTCGAATTTCACCATATAGCCCGGAAAACAATCAAACGGCAGATGTCCTGGCACGCATCGGCGCAAAACGCGATGTAGTCCCCCCCCCCCAACATCTTCTTGGAAAGGTTGTTCAAGCCATCCATAGTATGGGAAGGGGAACCCGGCAATAACGGCCCGGACCCAACCGCACCGCCCGACACCGAACAATCTGACATAATTGGAGGCTCTGCCAATGAAATAACACCTTCAGCCCACGTAATAATGGTCGTCATCGCCCCGTGGACAAAACCATTCCTAGCCTACCTCACTAGGCAGGAACTCCCAGAGGACTAAAACGAGGCACGCTGCATAGTACGGCGATCTAAAGCCTATAAAGTCCATGAGGGAGAACTTTATAAGAAAAGCACTACCGGAGTCCTTCAAAGGTGCATCTCCGAAGAGGAAGGGCGGAACCTGCTGGCTGAATTCATGCCGGACTCGGTGGTCATCACGCTGCAGCTCGGTCCCTCATAAGCAAAGCTTTCCGTACAGGCTTTTATTGGTCGACGGCCCGGGAAGACGCTCAGGACTTAGTCCAACGATGCGGCGGTTGCCAGCTTTTTGCAAACCAAAGCCATATGCCACCCACCGCCCTCCAAATATCCTCATCACTTGGCCCTTCGCGGTCTGGGGGCTTTACATGGTTGGACCCCTTAAAGGTGGAACCCACAAGAAAAAATACTTACTGGTCATGGTAGATAAGTTCACCAAATGGATAGAAGCCAAGCCTGTTAAGACGTCCAAATCCGGACCGGTGATAGACTTTATATCCGGGGTTGTACACCGTTACGGCGTCCCCCATAGCATCATCACTGATAACGGCACGAACTTTACGGCCGACGAGGTAAAACTCTAGTGCAAAAACATGGGCATTAAGCTCGATTATGCTTCCGTCTATCACCCATAAACTAACGGCCAGGTCGAATGTGCAAATGGTCTTATCATGAGCGGCATCAAACCCAGATTAGTGCGGTCCCTCAAGGAATCTAACACGCACTGGGCAGAGGAGCTCGACTTCGTACTCTGGGGGCTGCGGACCATGCCGAATCGCACCACCGGATACACACCATTCTTCATGGTGTACGGCGCAGAGGCAGTTTTGCCTTGCGACATAATTCATGACTCACCTCGAGTGCGCATGTACGAAGAAAGAGAGGCTGAGCTCGATCGGCAGGATAGTTTGGACGCATTGGAGGAGGAGCGTGACGTGGCAAAAGCCCGTTCCGCATTCTATCAACAGCAGGCTCGAAGATACCAAAGCAGAGAAGTACGGGCCAAAAATTACAACGTTGGCGAATTAGTTCTACGCTTGCCGGACAAGAAAAAGGACAAACTCAAGCCCAAGTGGGAAGGTCCCTTCATAATTGACCAAGTCCTGACTGGTGGAGTGTACCGCCTGCGAGATGCATCGGATAACCGACTCGAGCCGAACCCATGGAACGCAGCCCGTCTCCGAAGATTCTATGCCTAGCGCCGGACTTTGTGTTCGTCTCCTTCCTCTGTCCATTTTTTATGTTTTCTGTCTTACATTTCTCTCCTTCTCCCCTTCCTTTCTCTTATAGCCTCTAAAGGCCAAATAAGTGACGCGCTATCCGCGCTCATTAAACTTGGGGGCTTCTTTAAACAGAAGCTTATTTATGCGGGCTTCATGCCCAACACATGTGTCACACTTCCGCATGTACCTTTATTTACCATTATATGCATCGATATGACTTAAGTTTTGGCCAAGCTGGGTTTCCTGGCTCCTGTGCTTACCCCTATGTTCCCGATTGTTCGGCTAGGTGGTAAAGGGAGCACCTCTGCGATTGTTACTGCCGGGTCAGCCGGATGTGTACCTCAGACTGGGTGAAGCCGAAAGCTAGCGTTCTTAAGGGAATATTCGGTCGATGAACTAAAGATGATCTTTTAACTTATTCATTTATGCGCCCCCAGACGATTTTCTTTCTATGTCTCTTTTCGCAGCATGGACATGCACTTTAGGGCATGCCTCCCAGGGAAAGGAACCCTTAACGGAACTATTCTCCCTGGAAGATGTTTCTTACTAACCATGTAATATAACATAACTAGTTGGGCACTTGTCTGTTCAAGCACTAATGACCCCTACGCCTGGTCTCCATGCATACCCCGGTTCTTATATAACCGCGAGGGTATTCGGACACACTTCAGACCGTCAGGTCCCGAGGTTGAAGCGAAAAGGTCGGCCATGACAAACGATCTACAATCCGGCTAGAAGGCATTACAAATGTCAATTAAATTACATAGTCATTCTGACTGATTGTATTCCTGTTCAATACCATCTAACAGGTTGTCTAATTTACAGTCCTGCTGGGAATACTTTGCGGCCAATTCTACTTGGCCATATACTAAGCTTATAGGGATCTCCTTCTCATCGGGCCCCACAGGACCAACCTCGGCCATGTGGTTGGGGTCAGCCTTTGTGTACCGCGTCTTCACCATGGCCCAGGCCTCCCTAGCGCCTTGCCGGCAGGCCGATATCTTCCACAGTCGGAAGCGTCGCCGCGCTCCCTTCAGCTTCTCTGCCAGCTCTGCAAGACCTTCAGGCATGGAGATGGATGGCCACAAGGCCTGGGCGATGCCTTGCATCACCTACCGAACTCGCTCGTGCAGTTGCGAGAGCTCGGGAAGAAGGTCACCCGCAGAACCAGGCATCTCCTTTGCAGGACGACCTGTTAGCACACCTACAGACATTACTCTGTTAGTCGACTTCCTCGTCGAACTCTTTTTCCAAAGTTCGTTTAAGCACTTACTAAATATGCCGCGTCGAAGCTGCTGATTCTCCTTAGCGGAGTCCGACAGCTGGGCACGAACATCTTTTAGTTAACGTCCAGCTTGGTGTTGGCATCCTGGAGATCATTCTTCTCCCGCCTCACCTTTGTCAGCACGATCTTACCAGCCTTTAGCTGACGTAGGAGTTGTTGCTTCTCCGGATCTAATCCGGCGCCATCTGCAATTTCATTTGTCAGATTTGCACACACGCCGCACTTCACACAATACTTATCTTTTTGAAGCATATATTACCAGAGGGGGTCTCCTTGGGCTCCCCTGTCGCGGCTAGTGCGGCCTCAAGTTGGGCTTTCACTCTTCTAGCTCCTAGGACAGTTGGGTATTCTTCTCTGAAAGAACCTGCATATTACATGATCCTTAAATCAGTTATTCTAACTGTTTCAAGTCTCGGGGGCTACTGATATATATAACCATCAAATTTTCTCACACGTATGTCTTTCACATACTGCTCCGTGGCTCTGGCTAGACCATCTTGAGCGGCACGGAGGTACGCGTCTCCCGAATTGAAGGCATCCAATGCCTCGGGGGAGAAACAAGCGTCGCAAAGAACTATCCGGCGACGCTTTTGGTTCATGGCACTCTCCACCTTGGAATTGGTGGCAGACAGCCTGTCCGCATCCTCTGTTGGAGGAGCGTCCGGCGCGCGCCTCGTGTTCACCTCCGCCTCCGGACCAGGCTTTGGAGCCTGGCTGGTGGAGGCGCGATTGGTAGCCTCTCCGGATATAGTCCGGCGAGGTCTCTTTGTCATGAAGATAGCACGAGTGTCAACATGCCTTGAAGGAATAACATCAGGGGATGAGATGGCACGTTATACCTTTGCGCCGGCGTCTCAGTCCGAACCGCACTCCTTTTCAGCCCCTGGGGCCTTGCGGCCCCTCGTTGGCTAGTCGCCGCAGGCTCGGCCTCCCGCCTCAGGGACCTCCTCTGCAAAATGCGGTTGTTATACGGTAATCGAAAACATGCGAGGACGGGCCCCCATTCAAAGTGCTGGGATTTCGGTCTCACTTACCTGGGAGGCTGGGAGTAGCCCTGGGTAATCGGCCGTAATGGCCACCAAGGCGTTGTCCTTGCTCAATTGATGAAACACCCCATCAATTAGCTCCACAGATAAGTCCGGATCCTCTTGGGAGGCCGGGTCGAGGGACCGTCCCGGATCCTCGGGTTGTGGAGGGGGGCTGTTTATTTCTTTAACAGCCTGGCGCAGCTCCTGTGTTTAAGTCGTTAGACTATATACTTGACAATGGGAATACAAAACGGATGGACAAGTGAAAGTGTCCACTTACCCAGCTAGGAGGATTATACATGGTAAATCCACCCTGAGGGTTGACGCGGAGAAATTCCTCCTCTTCTCCCTTGTACAAAGCGGACAAGATCTTTATTAGAGCGGCAGCTGAGTCCGGTCCCTTATGGTCGTAACGGGTGGCGTCGTCCTCCCCGTTGAAGTCCCACATGGGGTGGCCTCTATACTGAAGCGGCTGCACCCCCCGCATGATGCATGCGCCCATGACTCCTATCATTGTTAGTCCGGAATGAGCTAATAATCTTATCCGGCCCATCAGGTAAAGGACATTGTCGGTGTCAAAACCGGCGGATCTCGGGTAGGGGGTCCCGAACTATGCGTCTAGGCGGATGGTAACAGGAGACAAGGGACACGAAGTTTTACCCAGGTTCGGGCCCTCTTGATGGAGGTAAAACCCTACATCCTGCTTGATTAATATTGATGATATGGTAGTACAAGAGTAGATCTACCACGAGATCAAAGAGGCTAAACCCTAGAAGCTAGCCTATGGTATGATTATTGTATGTTGTGTTGTCTTACGGACTAAAACCCTCCGGTTTATATAGACACCGAAGAGGGTTAGGGTTACACAAAGTCGGTTACAATGGTAGGAGATCTAAATATCCGCATCGCCAAGCTTGCCTTCCACGCCAAGGAAAGTCCTATCCGGACACGGGACGAAGTCTTCAATCTTGTATCTTCATAGTCCAGGAGTCCGGCTGAAGGTATAGTCCGGCTACCCGGACACCCCCTAATCCAGGACTCCCTCAGTAGCCCCTGAACCAGGCTTCAATGACGACGAGTCCGACGCGCAGATTGTCTTCGGCATTGCAAGGCGGGTTCCTCCTCCAAGTACTTCATAAAAGATTGTAAACACTAAGGATAGTGTCCGGCTCTGCAAAATAAGTTTCCACATATTGCCATAGAGAGAATAATGTTAACACAAATCTAATCTGCTGACGTATTCCGTAGCGTGACATCACGCTACGGCCAAGTCCTTTATTGAAATCGTTTTTACTTCCCCACATCAGCGCATTTTGCGAGGCGGTTTCCTTGGCACGTCTTGTCAAAGCAGAGATCGTGTCCCCTTTATTTACGGGATTCTCATCAATATGGACGTGGGTAACCCAATCGTGCCCGTTAACATGTTTTCTCAATTAAAGGCGAGTCCCAAACGGTTACGGGGAGGGCCCTTGGTATTCAACCTCTTATAAAGAGACCAAGGCCTTACTCCTTTTCAATCTCAAACGAGTTCGCCCGTCGCCTCGAGTTCCAACACCCTAGGCTCCAGATTTCAGGCGCTTCGGACCTTCGACAATGTTCGGTTCCGACCTTCAAGGCCGATGGATGCCCTCCTCCGTCACAGAGGAGGACGTGCTAAAGTTGAGAGAGGCCAAGTTCTTGACTGGCGAAATTTCGCATAGGTTGCCTGCTCAAGGGCAGGCCATTCCCAGTCCCCGCCTGGTGAGAGCGTGGTGTTCGTGTCTCACTTCCTTCGGGGGTTAGGCTTCCCAATGGATCCCTTTGTGAGGGGGGCTGAAGTTCTATTATGGGCTGGAATTTCACGACTTAGCTCCGGAGTCCATCCTCCATGTTTCCTCATTCATCGTCGTGTGTGAAGCATTCCTCCGTGTTACTCCTCACTTCGGATTATGGCTCAAGACCTTTAAGGTAGAACCGAAGATGATCGAGGGACGGCACGCAGAGTGCGGAGGCGTTGTTATAAGCAAGAATGCCGATGCTCCATGGCCCGAGGGCCCCCTTCAAGAGGAGCTCGGCTTATGGCAACGAGAGTGGTTCTATATCACCGCTCCCAGGGGGCACCAAGTGGGTGGCGCCGTCTGCTTTTCGCTCGGGTCCCCCGAAGTAGCTAGGGTCGTGGGTGAATAAAGGCCTATATTGGGGACCGCCCCGGGACGTGCCTTTGTTGCAGGGCCGCATCAGGGATCTCTTAGAAAGAGGTCTCAGCCTGGTCAAAGTGACACAAGTCATGCTGATCCGCCGAACACTGCCTGGCAAACATCGCTCCCTTCGTCTATGGGAGTTTAATCCGGAGGGACCACGAGCTCTCCAGCATTTTATGGGCGCAACGCCCGCGGAGATGTATAAACTGTTCTTCGGATCACAAGCAATGTGTCCGGATTTGACCGAGGACGCAGGTCTGAGCTGCAATCGCCCGGATACTCAAGTAAGTAGCCTTGTGCCTGAACTCGTTATCCGTATATTTGTCATAAACTTGCCCCTAAAAGAGCTGTCCTTTTAAACAGGAGTGGATAGCGAAAGCAAAGCTGATCAGGTGTCCGGCTCCCCTCCCTGAGACCAGGCCGGATCCCGTCCTAGTCAGGATGTTGAAGATTGTGCCTTTGGAGGAAAGTGAGGGAGGGGACAAGGAAACTACGGCCTCCTCGAGGGAGGCTGTTCAGAAGGAAGGAACCGAAAATTCCTCTCCTCAGGGGAAGAAAAGGACCGCCTCTGAAGATCCGGAGACCATGGCCTCAAAACGGGGGGGGGGATCCTCATCAGAGGGTCCTACGCCAGGGGGTACCTCGGTCAAATTATGCCCTCAAGGGGATCAGCCCTCCAGCAAGCCGTAAGTAGAGAAAGATTTTCTTTTTGAGAGATGAGAGAAATCCTTGCTATATGTCTGAGAAGATTAACCGAAATTTTAACTTGTAGCTCGGACCTCGACCCTTCTCAGCAGAGCTCGTCTTCGGGGGACCTTCTTCCGGAGATGATGGAGAGCGGAACGCCTCCCCCTGCCGCACCACCTAGCGAGGCGGGCGACCCTGAGGTGTCATCGCGGAGGGTTTCTCCGAATCCGGCAGGGGCGGAAGGTAGCTATATGGCTCCCCAAGGTTCTCCGCGTCCGGCCTTCGAAAGAGGCCATAGGACAAGTCCGGCACCGTCTGGTGCTCGGCCGGAGGAGCTGAAGAATCTGCTGGGGCGAGCTTCTATCTCAGAGGAGCACCGTGCATTGATGGGCATGGTGATTGAAAGGATTTCGTCCGCGGAAAGCGGATTGCACGAGGCCGTCAGAAGTTTACTGACGGGTTTTGAGGTACGTTAGATAATGTACACTTTTTGACAGTTGCGCATAAAAAAGATGCGCCCTGTGTAGGTAGTAGCCCCTGAGACTCTGTGCGTTGTCAGAAGTGACAGCGCGCAGAGGATCATAATCCCAGGTCTAAAATGTCGCCTTTGTATGTAGGTGGCGAAGTGTTCGGAATCCAGCCGGACTGATGAATTTGCCGAGCTAAAGCAGCAACTTGATGTGGCAGATGCCGACATCGCGCTTGTTAACAAGCAGCTTGATGAGGCACAAGGTATGTAATTCCTCGGGCAGCACCTGGTAAGAGGAGCTTTATGCCACTATCTAACAACATGTGTGCTTGACGCAGATGGTGCGGCCGCCGTGGAGATTCTCCGGGCGGAACTTGCCCGAGCCAAGGAACAAGCCAGGAAAATTGATGCGGCTGCCGAGAAGGCCCTTGAAGAGCTGAGAGCCGAACAGGCTGCTCACTGCCGAAGCAAGAAAGAGATGGACGAGATGGCCGTGAAGCTAAAGAGCGCTGCTGATCGTTGCAAGCTTCTTGAAAAAGAAGACCGGGCGGGGCAGACGGACTTAGAGAAGGCCGTTGCCGATGCCAAGGATGCTCGCTCTGCGATGAGAGCTGCGAAGGAGGAGCTGCGTCAGGCTGGAGAGATCGTAGCTAGAAAGACCTTTATGTTGCGGAGGAAGTTTTGTGATCCTAAGCATGCTCCGTTGGACCGGTTGTGGAGTACGACGAACACCTATTTGGATTTGGCAGCGAGCGCTGCTGATGCGACCGAACACTTTCGAGATCAAGAAGATCGCGAAGTGGAAAAGCTTTTCTGGTCGCAGTTCCACAATCCAGAGCGTCCACTGTCAGTGGATGATTGTCTGGCCGAATGGGCCGAACTGAATAGGTTGTCCGGACTCGCCATGAAGTGCGTCATGAGTCACCTGTGGCCGGGGAGATCGGAGCCGAAGAGTTATTTTAGCTTGGTGCAGAAGTTCCTTGGTGCGGTGCCGCGTATTAATGCAATTAAGAGGTCAGCATGCATAGAGGGTGCGCGGATGGCTCTTGGTCGTGTCAAGACATACTGGGCGGAAATGGAGACCACCGCTGTTGCATCCCAAGATTCGGACAGAAGCCGAGTACCTGCCGAGCACTATTTTCAGGAAGTTCTACAAGGCGCTCGTGTAATAGAGACGCAGTGCTCGAAGGATGCTATGTTCGAATAGCATATGCGATTGTAAAACGGTAGTTTGATAAATTGTAGGGACTTTTTATACTTGTGCCTGCAAGTATCGTAACACCTCCTGTGCGGCCGTTTAAAATATATAAAATCTGAAAGATGGCAGTCGTCGGCTTCAGCCCCCACGCAGATAATGCGGGGGTGTTCGCAAAAGGCACATTTTCACACTTGATCCAACGTCTTGGTCCTACAAAGGAGGTGATAGCGCAGTGAACTAGGAAATCGGACTATAATGCTTTATCACTTTCACTTAGCCATAGGAGCTTGACAGTGGGACTACTTAGATAGCCCCTGGTGGCGACTGCGCTCGCCCGAATTCGGGGCGCGTTTGTGCCTGGCCGGGAAACGGCCCTTCGTTAATGCGGAGGAATCCTATAGATTCCGGAGAGTCATCGAGTGGTTGACCAGTCTCACGATATATCATGACAGACAGTTTTCGGCTTTCTCTACTGAGGTGCTCGCCTGGCTGAACCGGGGCACAATCGCAGTAGTTCTCCTGGTGCCGCCTTAGCCGATAGAGCAGAACGTAAGGCAGCCGAACACAGGAGCCGGGCAACCCAACATTTGACCAAAGACATGATTCGGAGCTGAGGCATATAAGGCCAAACTCGCGACGCCGAACACTCCCTAAGGTATTCGGTCTTTATGAGGGCGGGCGAGACAACGCCCTTAGGTATAAGCCCCTAGTGTCCAGGTACGCGCAAAAATTCTGACGTGGCCACATGCCAAGATGCCAGCCTCCTCCTTGGTTATACTAGAGAGAACCAGGGGATGTGTATCAACAGGAGACAATAAAAAAGGTTTACGCAGGGTCTTAATCTGAAAAGAATCCTTGGAACGGGTCCCTGCTGCACGTCTACGCCTGTGTCTCCGTTGTGTCGTATCCTGGACGGGCGCAGCACGATATTCATCTGTAAAAGAGAGGAACTAATTTGAAAAAAGGTCGTGCCGAACAGAAGTTATATTAAATAAACAAAGTATAAATTGAAATAGGTAGAATTGAGCTTTATTGTCTCTTATTTTATATGCGCGGAGCCCCTAGAGCAGGGGTATACGACCACTAAGCCTTTATCAATGATATTTTTGTGTCGCACTCGTCTAGCCGTGTCCGTGGTCTTAATGACCTGTTTAGATGTTTTGGCTGGTGAAGCCATTTTATTGTGGGGCTGCTAAGGCGGCCGCACAATCCTATGCTTGGGGGAGGCGCACTCAATGCTTCCCCTTCAAAGAGATGATGCCTCGTGGACCGGGTATCTTAAGCGTAAGAGATGCATAATGCGGTATTGCGTTAAAGCGGGCGAAAGCTTCGCGTCCCAGCAGTGCTTGATAGCGACTTGAGAATGGGACAATGTGGAAAGTTAGCTTTTCGCGGCGGAAGTTATCAGTGGAGCCGAATATAACTTCGAGCCGGAGAAAACCCATGCAATGGGTGTCCGGACCTGGCGTTACTCCTTGAAAGGAGGTTTTGTTGTGGCGAATTCTTGTTGGGTCTATCCCCATGTGGCGGATTGTGTCCTGATATATCAGGTTTAGACCACTGTCGCCGTCCATCAAGACATTTGTAAACTGGAGTCCGTCGATTATTGGATCGAGTACCAAGGCAGTCCAGCCTGCGTTCCTGATACTTCTAGAATAGTCCAGATGATCGAAGATGATTGGTTTTGACAACCAGTGGCGAGACTCCTTTGGGATAGGCCGTATGGCGCGTACCTTTATGGGTGTCGCACGTTTTGTTATGTGAAGTAAGTTTACTATTTTTACTTCTTGTGGAAAATTCTTTTGTTTCCTGGTGCTCTGCTTTTGGGGTTCGTCATTGTCTTCGCTTGGTGTGTCGAGCCCCTTGTGTTCGGCGTTGAGTCTGCCGGATTGTTTGAAGACCCAACAATTTTTGTGGGTGTGGTTAGCAGGCTTCCCGGGAGTACTGTGTATTTGACATATCCTGTCCAAGATTTTGTTTAGGTTGGATAGCTCATCTTTGTTATCCTGGAGGGGCGGCCTTTTCTGATTCTGCCGTGAGCTTTTGAATCTGACGTTGACTGTCGTGCTCTTCGGACTGTTTTCCTTAGTCCGGCGACGATCCTTGTTG
This sequence comes from Aegilops umbellulata, assembly GCA_032464435.1. Classification (NCBI taxonomy): domain Eukaryota; kingdom Viridiplantae; phylum Streptophyta; class Magnoliopsida; order Poales; family Poaceae; genus Aegilops; species Aegilops umbellulata. Next base: position 91,632,241 of record CP136058.1, read on the forward strand.
CGTCGTGGTTTTCCGTTTCCATCCCTAGTTTCGGATGTACTTGGGTCGCTGGTTCTACATCTTGCCAACCAGCTGTCCTCTCCTGCGCAAAAGCGGGTCATGAGGCTTGTTAATGCGGCCATTGTTCTTGGCTTTTCTTGGCCGAGGTGTCTGGCGAGCCATTCATCTCGAACGTTATGCCTAAAAGCTGCTAGGGCTTCCGCGTCCGGACAGTCAACTATCTGGTTCTTTTTAGTAAGAAATCTATTCCAGAATTGCCGAGCTGACTCTCCGGGCTGTTGAGTTATGTGACTGAGATCGTCTGCATCCGGAGGGCGGACATATGTCCCTTGAAAATTTGCTCGGAAAGCGTCCTCGAGCTCTTCCCAACTTCCAATTGTGTTTTCAGGAAGGCTTTTAAGCCAATGCCGGGCTGGCCCTTTAAGCTTGAGGGGTAAGTATTTGATGGCGTGGAGGTCATCTCCTCTAGCCATATGTTTGTGGAGGATATAATCCTCGATCCAGACTCCAGGGTCTGTTGTTCCGTCGTATGCCTCTATGTTTACGGGTTTGAATCCCGCTGGAAATTCATAATTCAGGACCTCATCGGTGAAACATAGGGGGTGTGCGGCGCCCCTGTATTTGGGTGTGCCGTGATGTTCGGATACTGGCTTTGTTGCATTGCTTACGAGAGCTTGCTTTCTTGGCCCATAAATGGACCTGGCTGGGCCATCTTTTTGATGCGAATCCTTGAGTGGGTCGCATGCCGGCTTAAGTGTGGCGCCGCTTGCCGCTTTATGCTGGCCATGGGGCCGTCTATCCAACCGGGTGGCTTTCTTACTTTTTGAATGTGAGGGCTCTAAGGCCTCTTCGTCGAATTCGGGCAGTAGCTTTCGCTTCGGATAGCTTTTAGTGTGGCAACTGCCGCCGTATTTGTCTGCGGTATTGATTACTTTACTCCATCTGATTCTGAGTGCATCTTCCGCAGTTTTTAGCTTCCGCTTCTGCTTTTTCAGGCTACGTGCGGTTGCAACGAGCCTTTTGTGGAGGTTCTTCTGCTCCGTGGGCTTATCCGGAGTAAGGTCGTCCGGAATGCCGTTTTCGCCGAGGGCGGGTTGTTCGGTTTCTTTATCCGAGTTGCCCTGTTCTGACGGTTGCTCTAAGGCATGCTCATCGTCTGCCGGCTTATCCTACTCTATGGCTGGGTTTGTATCGAGGCGGGGCTTAGAGCGGTGTTTACGCCGCCGCTTTGATTGTTTTTCAAGAGATCGATCCCTCGTTGCCTCCCCGTGTTCCTCGTTGTCGCTTCCTTTAGGTGTATCCACCATGCACACATCATGAGATGAGGTGGCTGTCCAATGCCCTATAGGTGTTGGTTCATATGCGTCTCCTGCATCGTCGTCCATACCGTCGATGTCTTCAGAGTCGAAATTGAGCACATCGTTTAAATTATCTACGGTGGCTACCAAATGGGTGGTGGGTGGGTTTTGAATTTCTTCATCGTCCGTATCCCAACCTTGCTGACCGTAGTCCGGCCAGGGCTCTCCTGATAAAGAGAGAGACTTTAGTGACTTCAGAATAACGCCAAAGGGCGAGTGCTGAAAGATGTTCGCGGCGGTGAACTCCATGATCGGCGCCCAATCGGATTCGGTCGGCAGGCGCGCAGAGGGCTCGGAGTCCGGAGAGGAATCCGGCCCCTCGGAGTCACGGGCCTTGCGGAGTGCGAGGCTGGTGTTCGGCTCAATCGCCTTTGAGATCATAGCCCCCGAGGCGGCGTCCAACCACTCATCCTCGATTGGCGCAGTAGGCTCCGAATTAAGGGTCGGAACTGATGCGTGTGCGGCCTCCGGGACACTGTTCGATGGCAGAGCTAGATCATGCCCATCGAGACAGTGCGGCGCGCTCGGCTATGGCTCGAATCCGTCGAAGATCAAGTCCCCGCGGATGCCAACCGTGTAGTTTAAACTTCCAAATCTGACCTGACGGCCAGGGGCGTAGCTTTCGATCTGCTCCAGGTGGCCAAGCGAATTGGCCCGCAGTACGAAGTCGCCGAAGACGAAGATCTGTCCGGGGAGAAAAGTCTCACCCTGGACTGCATCGTTGTTGATGATCGAAGGAGCCATCGGGCCTAAAAGCGACGACACAGAGGAACTCTCAATGAAAGCACCAATGTCGGTGTCAAAACCGGCGGATCTCGGGTAGGGGGTCCCAAACTGTGCGTCTAGGCGGATGGTAACAGGAGACAAGGGACACGAAGTTTTACCCAGGTTCGGGCCCTCTTGATGGAGGTAAAACCCTACGTCCTGCTTGATTAATATTGATGATATGGGTAGTACAAGAGTAGATCTACCACGAGATCAAAGAGGCTAAACCCTAGAAGCTAGCCTATGGTATGATTATTGTATATTGTGCTGTCTTACGGACTAAAACCCTCCGGTTTATATAGACACCGAAGAGGGTTAGGGTTACACAAAGTCGGTTACAATGGTAGGAGATCTAAATATCTGCATCGCCAAGCTTGCCTTCCACGCCAAGGAAAGTCCTATCCGGACACGGGACGAAGTCTTCAATCTTGTATCTTCATAGTCCAGGAGTCCGGCTGAAGGTATAGTCTGGCTACCCGGACACCCCCTAATCCAGGACTCCCTCAGACATCCCTGTCACTTTCCCTCTGAGGGCTCCGTGGACGCCAGCTTAGGCGCTTCTTCAGGGGAGCAGTGTCGAACTCAGGAAGGTTGATCCGAACAGGGTCCGGCAGCGGGACGTCCTCTATATAAAACCATTCCGAAGGCCAATTCTCGGACGCCTTCTTTGGGGTTCCGGATAGATATCCGGTCCCGGCAATGCGCCACACCTCGGCTCCGCCCACTTGATATATTGACCCCTCCTGAGAACGGGGCACTAGGCGGAATAGCCTCTTCCACAGCGCGAAATGAACCTCAACACCCAAAAACAGCTTGCAAAGGGCTACAAAGCCCGCGATATGCAATATGGAGGCAGGCGTGAGGTTGTGCAGCTGGAGACCATAGAACTCCAGGAGCCCCCGGAGAAACGGATGAATTGGAAATCCGAGCCCTCTTATTAAATAAGGGACAAGGCATACCCACTCTCCTTTGGAGGGATTAGGGGCACTCTCCGCTTGTTCTCCGCCATTATAGGTGGCAAGACCGGCTCGGACCGGGACCATATAGGCCGGGGGGAGAAATCCCTTGGTCTGGAGCGTCACTAGCTCGCTATGCGGGATGGAGCATCTCTCCCAATCTCCAGGCTGAGGGCCGGAAGGGCGAGAGGAGGAGTTGCGACGGCTGTCCATGGTGGAATGGACCTTTGTCGGATGCGCTCTGATGAACACTCGCGAAGGGGAGTAGGTGTGGTTTGGATCTAAATCCACGTCCCCTTAAATAGGCGGCTCATTTACGCGGCTAGGGGTGTGAATGTAAAAACACCCAGACTTTTCGTATTCGTTTGACACGTGGGAGACGACCATTATTGGGCGTAGAAGCCAAGGAGCGCAACGTTTACAAGAAACTGGACTTTATTCAACAGGTACTCGGAATTTGGAGGAGAACCCGCCTTGCAATGCCGAAGACAATCTGCGCGCCGAACTCATCGTCATTGAAGCCTGGTTCGGGGGCTACTGAGGGAGTCCTAGATTAGGGGGTGTTCGGATATCCGGACTATATCTTCAGCCGGACTCCTGGACTATGAAGATACAAGATTGAAGACTTCGTCCCGTGTCCGGAAGGGACTTTCCTTGGCGTGGAAGGCAAGCTTGGCGATGCGAATATGTAGATCTCCTACCATTGTAACCGACTTTGTGTAACCCTAACTGTTGGGGATATTGCTATCTGGGGTAAACCGGCCTGCAGGGCCCGGGTTACCTCCGTCAATGGACCCGAGATGTTAAAGCCCAAGGAGAAGTAGAAGAGCCCAAGGCCTATAATCGGTTTAAAGGTTTATGGTGTAAACCGGCCTGGGGTAAACTTGTATTGGAAGTTAGGAATAGAGAGACCGAACCGGGCACGTTTATAAGCCGGAGGTCGGGACTTTGCAGACCGACGGGCGTCACCCATGTATATAAGGGGACGACCCGACGGCGGTTTGGGGACAGAGAAGAAGAACTCGAGGTTTAGGCGAAGCTTATTGCTCCCTAAGCCCTCGAAACCCATCAATCCCATCACAACTAGACGTAGGCTTTTACCTTCATCGAAGGGGCCGAACTAGTATAAAAACCGTGTCCTTGTGTCCACTTTTAACCCCTTCAAACTAACCCGTTGCGATGGCTCCACGACTAAGTCCTCTCACTAGGACATCTGCCGTGACAAACCCACGACAGTTGGCGCCCACCGTGGGGCTATCGCGAGATGGTTTCAAGTTTTTGGAGGGCCGCTTTGAAGGACTCGAGGGTTACGCTGTGGGACGGATGACCAAGAGCCGCCGCGGAAAACTCTACATCGACAGCACAGGCTGGGGCCCCGACGCCGGCTCGATCGAGTACGGGTACCGGGTCCCCTTTGGCGGCATCCATGTTTTCATCGGCAAGATCGGAGAACCGGGCCCCGAGTTAGGCGTCTGCGCCGACCTCGTCGAGACAGCTCAGTGCACGAGATCGACCCTGGCTAAACCGACCAGGAAGCACGCCTTCGTGGGAGTCATCCACGGGGGAAGCTACGAGGAAGGATCCGAATCTGGTGACGAAACCGCCATCTACTCCGGCGATGAAACGTCGACCGGGGAGACCGAATCTCTTTACCAGCTACAAGATGATCGGATTGGGGGCGGCTCCGATGGCAACAGTATTCCGGACCCCTCTGATCTGCCCTATCGGGTTGGGATCTTCATGGCTGGAACACAGGCGGCGCCACGATCATCAACTGCAGCAGCAGCGATCTCCGGATCGGCAGCAGCAACGGCTGCGCGGGCGGGAGGCCCTACGGGTTCACCAGCCCAAGTTTTGTCAGACCTGTTTGACGCACTGGCAGCGCTCATGGCGGAAGCCAACCCGGTGGATCAGGAGGTTCATAATGCTGAGATTGCCAAGGTGAGAGAGCAGATCACTCAAGCTAAAGCGGAGCTGGCAGCAGAAGAGATCAGGATGACGGCGGAGCGCGCCGCTTTGGATGCACAGGCTTACAGGCTCATGATGGACCAGAATGCGTCTCAGGAAGTCTTGAAGAGGAAATCCCGATCTCGATTGCCTGCAGCCCTCGACGCCCGAAATCTCTTCAACACCCCGGGGGTAAACCGTGCGGAGGCGACAGTTGGCGCCCCGGTTCAGCACCGGATTATAAGCCTGCCTCGTCACAACACTGGTACACCACCGGCCATGCCAACACCGTCAGGTCATTATTCCAACCCGATGGATAACCTCGTCGCGGCGGCAGCTCGGCTGGAAGCCATTCCGATCGAAGGCGATTCACCGCAGGACGTAGAGACACGCCGGGTCAAGGAGCTCCTTAGGACCGCGTTGGCCCAACAAGAAGCATATTCACAAAGCCGTGATCGGATTCACTCCACCCCTCGCCCCAGCAGGAGCCATAGTAGGCGTATGGAGGAGCCGGCTGTTTCAAGCAATGCCAGGCGTGAAGCGCTCCGCGGCAACAACCCGGCAGGCGTCGACAATGCTCAGGAGAGTGTGGATCGCACCCGTGCGCGGGAGGCCGGAATAGCAGCGCAGCATCAGGCTCGTCAGCTTACACCTATCTTCCCAGCGGCTACAGTTGAACCGGGGGTGGTCTCCAGTTCTTTGGGAGTACCGTGCCTTGTTCCCGCTTTACGCAACGTACGCCTGCCCAAAGATTTCAAAGGCCCCCGCAAGGTACCAAACTACACGGCAGATCAGCCTCCGGAGACATGGGTGGAGAGCTATGAAATGGCTATGGAGATGTTGGATGTGGATGACACGGCGTGTGCCAAGTATTTTACTATGATGTTAGAAGGAACGGCCCGGACTTGGCTAAAGAGCTTACCGCCTAATTCAATTAGTTCATGGGCCCAATTGCGCGCCCGGTTTATCAAGAACTTCAAGGACACGTGCAAACAGCCAATGTCGATAGTTGACCTAGCAGCCTGCGTTCAGCAAGAAGGGGAATCAACTACCCATTGGGTACGGCGGGTATCAGAAGTTTTGCACTCGTCAGATCGCATCAACGCAGACACCGCCGTGGTGCTGTTGGAAAGCAACTGTCGGTTTGGCCCTTTGAAGCTAAAGCTGGGCCGGATGAAGCGTGATTGCACAGATATAGGAACGCTCATGACCGCTTTAGTGAAGTATGCGGATTCTGACAGTACCAAGGATCCTGACTCTGGTGATGACAAAGCAGGGAAGGGAAAGAAGAATAGCAACACCAAAGGCCAGCAACATCGGCCGGCAGGTAATGGAGGCGGAGGAAAGCGTAAACCGGACGGGAGCATGGACTTGGTGGCCAGCACAAGTGCACAGGATAAAGGCCAGCGGCGTAAGGGGAAACAGCCAAGTTTCCGCGCACATCCCGGTCCTAATCCGGAGCGTTTGAACTTTTTCTTAAACCAGCCCTGTCCGAAGCACGGAACAAAGGAGGAACCAGCAGCCCATCTTTGGAAGGATTGTTATATCATGAAGGAATTCAAAAGCTCAAACACTTTCCAATATGATCACAGCTCCGGCGGTGGTTCAGGTTCCGGATCAGGATACGGTGGCGGAAATTCCGGTCCAGGGTTCCAGGGTAATCCGGGCGGACAGGACAGCCAAAATAATCAAAGTAATCAAAGTGGTTACGAACAGCAGCAATCAGGTTATCAGAACAACCCGAAACAGTTGAGTGGTGGACAGTATCATGTCTTTACTACAAGCTTGGATAAACGAGATAGAAAGCTTCAGAGGCGGGCAGTCAGTGCTGTCGAACCGGCCACGCCTCACTATCTGCGTTGGTCGGAACAGCCTATCATATGGAGCCGAGAAGATCATCCTCCCAGGGTTTATAATCCGGGTCAGTTAGCACTGGTGGTAGCGCCTCAGGTGGGAGGTTATAAGCTCACCAAGGTGCTCATGGACGGAGGGAGCAACATTAACATCTTGTATTATGAGACCTTCCGTCGCATGGGACTGGTGGATAAGGACCTCAAACCGACCCATACCGTGTTCCACGGGGTGGTGCCTGGCAAATCTGCGTATCCGGTCGGTAAGATAGCCCTTGAAGTGGTCTTTGGCGATAGTCATGATTCCAGATCAGAGACGCTGACGTTCGAAGTGGTTAAAATCCAAAGTCCGTACCACGCTTTGTTCGGACGGCCAGCCTATGCGAAATTTATGGCACGGCCCTGCTACGTGTATCTGCAACTTAAGATGCCGGGTTACAAGGGCACTATAACGGTTCATGGCAGCTGTCGAATCGCTTTGGAATGCGAGGAAGGAGATGCGACTTATGCAGAATCGGTTTGTGCTACGGAGGAGCTAAAGCAGTACAAAGACAGTGTTGATCCGGAGGATATGACTTCATTAAAAAAGCCAACTACGGACCACGATCCGGCCTTGAAGTTCAAGTCAGCGGCCGAAACTAAGCTTGTTGACTTCGTGCCTGGCGATTCATCCAAGCAGTTCAGCATCAGTGCAAACTTGGATCCAAAATAGGAAAGCGCGCTCATCGAGTTCATCCGTGAGAATCGGGACATCTTTGCATGGAAGCCGTCTGACATGCCTGGTGTACCGAGGCAACTCGCTGAGCACACCCTTAATGTGGATCCTAAGTATAAGCCGGTAAAGCAGTTCTTACGGCGGTTTAACGAAGAAAGACGTAAAGCGATTGGTGAGGAAGTAGCCAGGCTCCTGGCAGCTGGTTTTATTATTGAGGTTTTTCATCCCGAATGGCTTGCTAATCCGGTGCTGGTTCTTAAGAAAAACGGCACCTGGCGCATGTGTGTGGATTACACAGACTTGAATAAAGCTTGTCCAGCGGATCCTTTTGCTCTCCCCCGGATTGATCAAATCATCGATGCAACAGCAGGTTGCGAGCGTTTGAGTTTTTTGGATGCCTATTCGGGTTATCACCAGATCAAGATGGCAGTTAAGGACCAGGAGAAGACGGCGTTCATTACTCCCTTTGGAGCCTTCTGCTATGTGTCTATGCCCTTCGGGCTTAAGAGTGCGCAGGCTACTTATCAACGGTGTGTGCAAAATTGCCTCCACAAGCAGATTGGTCGTAATGTGCATGCTTATGTGGATGATATTGTGGTCAAGTCACGAAAGAAGGAGACCCTGGTTGACGATTTGAAGGAGACTTTCGATAACTTGAGAGTGTACCAAATGATGCTCAACCCGGCGAAATGTGTTTTTGGTGTGCCTGCAGGCAAGCTGTTGGGGTTTTTAGTATCCCATAGAGGAATTGAGGCTAATCCGAAAAAGATCACAGCCATCACCTCCCTGGCCAAACCGAAATGCGTCAATGATGTTCAGCGCATGGCCGGACGGATTGCAGCGTTAAGCCGGTTCATCAGTCGCCTCGGTGAAAAGGCGATCCCCTTGTATCAAATGCTCAAGAAAACGGATCAATTTGTCTGGAGTGCGGAGGCGGATAAAGCGTTTGAGGACTTGAAGCGGCAGCTAGTCAATCCGCCAGTTTTGGCAGCCCCTGTAGATAAAGAGCCACTCCTGTTATATGTTGCTGCGAATGCCAGAGCGGTTAGTGTGGCGATGGTGGTAGAACGAAAGGAGGCTGGAAAGGAACATCCGGTTCAGCGACCGGTTTACTATATCAGTGAAGTACTTATCGAGTCCAAACAAAGGTATCCGCATTGGCAGAAGCTGGTATATGGTGTTTTTATGGCAAGCCGGAAGCTGAGGCAATATTTTCAAGGACACCCCATCACGGTGGTCAGTTCTGCTCCTTTGGGTGACATCATACAGAACCGGGAGGCGACCGGTCGGATTGCTAAGTGGGCTATCGAGCTTGGGCCGCACGGTTTAAGATACGTGCCCCGGACGGCTATAAAGTCACAAGCACTTGTCGACTTCATAAATGATTGGACAGAGTTACAAGCGCCTGAGGAGAAGCCAGATAACACCTACTGGACTATTCATTTTGACGGGTCCAGGCAATTGGAAGGCTCAGGGGCCGGAGTCGTTTTAACTTCCCCACGAGGAGATAAGTTTTGTTATGTCCTCCGTTTAATGTTCCCCTGTACAAATAATGCGGCTGAGTATGAGGCTTTGCTTCATGGTCTTCGGATGGCTAAAGAGATGAATCTGAGCAGAGTTAGGTGCTTTGGTGATTCGGATCTGGTGGCTCAGCAGGTGTCTGGCACCTGGGATTCTAAGGACCCGCTCATGGCTGCATACCGACGTGAAGTAGATATGGTGGCTGGGCATTTCAAAGGCTATCAAGTGGACCATGTGGACCGCAGAAAGAATGAGGCAGCGGACGCTTTAAGCCGCTTGGGCTCTCAGCGTAAACCGGTCCCGCCCAATGTTTTCTTGGATGTATTGTATCACCCATCGGTACAGCTACCCGGTGAGCTGGAGTTGGCTGTTCCTGATCCGGAGGCTCAATTAGTGGCGGCTCTTCACATCACCCCGGATTGGACGCTCCCTTATCTGGCATATATGAGCCGGGGTGAGTTGCCAGAAGATGAAAGCTTGGCTCGACAGATAGTACGACGGTCCAAGTCTATGACCATTTTCAAAGGAGAGTTACATCATCGCAGCGTGTCAGGAGCGCTGCAACGGTGCGTATCCCCTAAGGAGGGGTGCGAGATATTACGAGAAATACATGAAGGGGATTGCGGCCACCACGCCGGTTCAAAATCATTGGTGGCTAAAGCGTTCCGCCACGGTTTCTACTGGTTAACTGCTCATGCTGATGCAGAAGACCTGGTCAGGTTATGTGATGGTTGCCAGAAATTTTCCAGACGAGCACACATACCGGCTCAAGAATTGAGGATGATTCCAATCACTTGGCCATTTGCGACTTGGGGGCTTGATATGGTTGGGCCTTTTAAGCGTTCCAAAGATAAGAAGACCCACCTACTGGTGGCGGTTGACAAATTTACAAAGTGGGTGGAGGCAGAACCTGTCAGTAAGTGTGATGCTGCCACGGCGGTTCGGTTTATAAAGAAGGTGATCTTCCGGTTTGGCTTTCCACACAGCATCATCACAGATAATGGTACCAATCTATCCAAGGGGGCCATGAAAGAGTTCTGTGCACAGGAGCATATACGGCTTGATGTTTCTTCGGTAGCGCACCCACAGTCTAATGGTCAGGCAGAACGAGCGAACCAAGAGATCTTGAGAGGTATCAAACCCCGGCTTCTGGTCCCTTTGCAAAGGACGCCGGGTTGTTGGGTGGAGGAGCTACCGTCTGTATTATGGAGCATCAACACCACGCCTAACAGATCCACGGGGTTTACGCCGTTTTTTATGGTCTATGGAGCAGAGGCGGTTCTCCCAAGTGATATACGACATGACTCACCTCGCGTGGCAGCATATGTTGAAGCGGACAATGAGCAGGCACGGCAGAACGCTCTTGACTTGTTGGATGAGGAGCGTGACTTGGCAGCTGCTCGTTCAGCGATTTACCAGCAAGATCTTCGCCGTTACCACAGCCGTCGGGTTAGGACCAGAACCTTTCAGGAGGGGGATTTGGTGCTTCGGCTCATCCAGGATCAGTCTGATCAGCATAAATTATCCCCGCCTTGGGAGGGACCTTTTGTGGTCAGCAAGAATCTGAATAATGGGTCATATTACCTGATTGATATTCGAGAGCGCAAGGATTCACGCACATCAGAGGAGGAGACCAGCAGGCCGTGGAACATAGCTCATCTTCGACCTTATTATACATGAGCCTTGGGCTCTGTTTATGTACATATCATGACCATGTATATATTATGATTAATACAATAAACCGGAGCCTCGAGTAAAGCGGGGCCTCTGCTGTTCTTCACATCATGTGTGTTTACCCCTGGAGGTCGCTTCACAGAAGTTCAAGTTATAGATTCCGGTTTAAAAGCCGGTTCAAGGGAAGATGTCTCCTACAAGGCTGTGAAGCTCTTAATATCCGGTTCAATATCCCGGTTCAAACATGGGGCTTCCTGTTCAAACATAGGTCGTATTCGAACCAAAGAGAACATAGCTATTCAAACACGGGGCTTCCTGTTCAAACATAGGTCGTATTCGAACCAAAGAGAACATAGCTATCCCTATAAAGTCAGTTGGGGACCTAGTCGGCCTGAACCGTAGCTACACCTCCGGGGGGCTTGGTCATGTCTTGACGACGGTAATGCCTTCTGGCTGGCACATTTGCCACTGAATCAGTTGGGGACCTAATCGACTTGAACCGTAGATTACGCCTTATGGGAACTCGGTCATGTCTTGATGATGGTAATGCCTTCTGGTCGGCTTTTTAGCCAATGAATCATTTGGGGGCTTGGTCGTGTCCGAACCAACGCAATGCCACTTGATCGGCCCTTGGCCATTGAGTCACTTGGGGGCTTGGTTGACGAACCAATGCAATGCCATTTGACCGGCATATTTGCCACGATTCAGTTAGGAACCTAGTCGACCTAAACCGTAGCTACACCTCTTGGGGGCTCGGTTTTGTCTTGACGATGGTCACGCCTTCTGAACGGTTCATAGTAACCACTATTTGCATGCGTTTTACTATCGCGTTGCCTTTTCATATTTGGTTTTTGTTTTCTGCCTTTATTGTGGTATTTTTTGTTCTTCGGAACGTCAAGTATTTTTAAACCGATTCAGCTGACATAGCCTGGTCCGTTTTTTTTTTAACCCGGAGGCAAGTTGCCCGGTTTGGCAAAGGCGCAGCACGGTTCATAGGGTCGAAAGACCTTGTGTGCTCAGTAAAGACAGGAAGCAAAGTTGGAAAACGTCATTGAAAAGAGCATCAGTACCCGTGCGCGAAGGCACATTCAAATGCAGAGGTATTAAACTATCTTATTACAAGGCAACGTAGTGCCTGAGTATATTGTTCGTTGACGGATTAAACGTCACCAATTAAGGTGAACCGGAGCGTTGATTACGCCTGTTCGCCGCCTCGGTTCGAAGGCTGTGGATCATCTTGCGCCGCATCCTCTTGGCTACCCATTGGCTGGAAATCAGCAGTGGTCCAGTCGATTCCCATTAGCGCTTGAAAGACAGCTTCTTCGTGAATCAGCAAGGACGGTTCAATGTCAGGGGCATAGGTATGCTTACGGATTGGAGGAATAAGATTTTCTGCTTCAGGGACCGGGGCAGCTACTCGCTTATTCTGGTTATCATACTGGGCTTGGTAATGTGACAGATCTGCTTCCTCAGCCAATTGACAAGCTAGGGGGCGCACCGCCCGGTTTATCGCCCTCAAATTGTCTTCACCAAAGTCTGAACCGTCTTCCTTCAAGCTGGGGTATCCTTGGGCCGCTTCGACAGGATCGAAATCTGGTACCCACGCTTTGGCCCGGATCAAGGCAGTGATGGCTCCAGTTCGAGCAGCTGATCTTTTCAATTCTTCAATCCGGGCTGGAAGCATGGACAGCCTCTTTAATGTGTCTTGAATCAGAGACGGCGCAGGGTTGTTATGCGACGCAGTGGTGATAGCTCTTTGTGCTCCGGTGTACAACTGTTCAATCAGAGTATAAGCAGCTTTGAGTTTCATCCGCACATCAGAACCCAAGTGTCCAATACGTGAGCCTGCAGTGTTTCAAGATGGATTACAAACCGGACATAGGATGTAGCAGACAAGGTACAAATTGGAAGAAGGGCGTCGAAAAGCTTACCAAAGACGGCAGAGGTCATGGAGTGTATCTGTCGCTTCACGGTGGATAATTCATCGACCACCGGTTTAAGAGCAGCTTCGGCATTTTCAGCCCTCTTCGTCAAAAGAGCTCTCTCAGTAGCCCAATCAGCTTGTTCTTTTTTGCGGCTTTCTTTCAGCTGTTCCATAACGGTTAAGGCATGGGCCAATTTGTCCTTCGTTTTTTCAGTTTCAGCCTGTTGGGTTTTTAAGATTTCCTGAAGGTCCGAGACTTGTTTCGCTTTGGTCTTCAGATCCCCCTGCAGCAGGTCGTAAACAGTGTTCAGAAAATATTGCACGGTTTGGAAGTATCAACCACACAAGCAAGTTATGTGCTTGATACTTGGGGGCTAATGCATACTTGATTTTAACGCAAGTTTTCCATTGCAAAAAGTCCCAAGATTAATACAAGTATTTAAACTTGGCACTTGGGGGCTAATGGTTATCTGATGATGTTTTCTGGTTATGACCTATGTTGAAGCCTTGGGTTTTCTAAACCGGACCTTAATTGTTAAAGCAGCCTGATCCGGTTTACCCTCTCGGTTTGGAAATATTGATAAGCTAAGTTGCAATGGAATGAAGCACAAGGGAGTTACCTCAAGTTTCTCCTTCATCATCTTGATCATGCCAGCTTCATAATCCCGACTGGTGTACAGTCGGTTCAGGTACCCAGAATAAAGATCCGGGGCGCTTAAAGCGGCGTATGTAGAGGAGTCAAGGTCCCATTTGCCCTTTATGGCCGAGATTTCGTCCTTGGTAGTATGCTTGGCTAAAGTAGCAGTGTTCCCCGGTTCAGAGTGACCAATGCCAGTAATCACAACATCATCATCCTTGGAATCGCTGCTCTGCAGTGGCCCTGTCGGTTTATCAACAGTTCCAGAAGGGGGGATGGATTCCTTAACCCGAACAGGACTGGCAGGCGGATCAGTACGGCTGGCAGGTTCGATAGTCCTTTCTTCAGCGCAGGTGTCATCTTGCGGAGATAGATAATTCTGAGTATCTTCACGACCCAGAGCGACAGCACCAGGAGTTTTTTCCGGTTCAGGAGCGGCAGTTCCCTCAGCCGGGTTATCCAGATGAGCCTTCTTGCTCGGTCTAGGTTTAGCCCTGGAAAAAGCCCAAAGATTGAATAAACGGTATAAGATGGATTAAGAGACCCATACAGAGATATGTTATGATCGGTCCAACTTACCCAATGACTGTCTTCAACGGTGGCAGTTGAGTGGCTGAAGATTCACCGGAAGATGAATGGGAAGTGACCTGATAATCGGAGTCAGATGGATTTAGAGGCTGACGAGTTAAACCTGCTTTAGGAGGAAAGCTAGCGCGTAAATCGGAGACCTCTGAGTGGCGTTTCCGAACCGGGCTGTTCGGTAAACCGGCGGAGGTGACTACCTGGCCGCTATGCCGGGTGGTGCGTCGAGCTTCATGTTGCTGGGTCTTCACAAGAAATTTGGGATCCAAGTAAGCAAGAGGGTGAGAAAATTTAATTTTCCGGTTTGCTTGGCGAGGTTTTTTCAAAGGCAAAGGAACGGCATCAGAAGAAAGAATAGTTACCTCTGGGCCTTCGGCATGGCTCGCTTCAGCGTCGTCCTGACAAATATCATCATCAATAAGACGTATAAAAAGCAAACCAACTGAATCGAGGTCTACCCCGAGGTCCGGATTACCCACAACATCCTCCTCTAAATCCGGAGTAGAGGAAGCGGTGTTCCTTTTCCTCTGAGCGGGCTTCTTCACCCTCGTCTTGGGTCGGGTTACCTTTTCGGTCGGCTCTTGAAACTTCTTGCTCCAAAATGGATCATCTCCCTGTGTCAGAAAGGACTGGAGTTAGCAATATGTCTATAAGGAGATCATAAACTCTATAACAGACAGAGGGGAAGTGCTTACAGCAGGTGGCTTGTTTGTGGCACAAAATGGAAGCAGGCCAGTTCGGGCGCAAGCATATTCTGGTTCATTCAGCATCTTTTTCACAGCTTCAGTGACTTCGTCTTCCGTTAGCTGAATGTTGCAGTGCCTCAAAGGATCATCAACCCGGCCCGTGTATTGGCACATTAAACCGGAGCGGATGCTAAGGGGCAGGATGCTCCATGAAATCCAGCAGCGGGCAAGGTCTACCCCTGTCAACCCGTTAGCCATGAAGGCTCTGAGCTTGGACAGCTGAGGGGCATACTTACTCCTCTCTTTGGCGGTTAGCCTTTGGGGGAAGGGGTGGGTATTGCTAAGCCTCTCCGGACGGAAGCCGGGCAGTGGATTTTCTTCAGCAGGGGAAGTATCCTTGCAATAGAACCAAGTATGATTCCATTCTTGCGGATGACTATGCAGCTTGGCATGAGGATAAGTCACTTCTTTCCTCTTTTGAATCGTCACACCACCCAGCTCCATATTAGGGCCGTCGGTGAATTCAGTACGTCGGTTCAAATGAAAGCAGTCCCGGAACAGCTCTACAGTAGGTTCCTCCTGGAAGTACGCCTCGCAAAGCACTTGAAAATGGCAGATATTCGTGACTGAGTTTGGACCAACATCTTGTGGGCGCAACTTAAAGTTAGCAAGGACGTCCCGATAAAATTTTGAACCGGGTGGATTAAAACCCCGGGCCAGGTGATCCGCAAACACCACCACTTCTCCATTCTGTGGGGTAGGAGGACATTCGTTTCCTGGAACCCTCCAATGAATGGCATTTTTGCTGTTCAAAGCGCCAGTCAGAACTAAGTTGTTCAGTTGGGTCTCAGTGATGCGAGAGGGAACCCAGTTGCATTCGTACACCTGTTTTGCCATGAGAAAATCTACAAGACAAAGGTGTTCCGGTTTAAGAACGAGTGTGAGTGTAAACCGAAGATGCTCTTATATAGAGTCAGGTTATCTACAATGATATCAACCAGCGGTTCATCAAGGGGACTAATGGATGTATGGATCGGTTTTTTCGCTTTGCTAAGAGTTAAACCGACCAGATCTAACAGTTGTGAATATGCAAGCAGAAACAGATCCCGTATGGATTCGTTCAAAGCAATGGATCTACAGCTAGGGCGAAAAAGAAGCAAAAATATGAAGTTTGGCTCACAGCAGAACAACGTAAGTTCGGCAAGCAGGAAAAAGAGTGAGATCTAAGGAGATGAGTACAGATTTATGGCGACTGCTGAGAGGGACTACAAGTCACGATACAGGTATCATCATCTGTTCGGAAAAGCTGCTATGGGGATGAACAAGAAACAGTAACAGGATGACGAACCCTAAAACAGATCTAAAAGCAGAAGAACAGAGGCCTTACCGGGATCCAAACGGATGTGGAAGGTCGCCGCGGTGCTCTGGACCGATCAGGTTGATGCAGCGGCCGGAGTTGATGCGGTGGCTGACGGCGGCGGCCGAGCTCTGAGGTCTGGGTTGCGAGGAAGACGAAGAAGGAGACGAACGGGAGGAAAGGAAGATGGCCTTCAAGTCCTATTTATAAGGCGCGGCGCGCGTGTCAGGCGCGCGAATCCAGGGGCCGGAGATTTCGGGAGCCCAGCCGTCGCCCTGATTGTTGCGGATTAGCAAAAGGAGACGATAACTTTGCACTGACGTCATATCGGTTTACCGTAGCAAGGGGAGACGAAGAAACCAGCGGTTCAACAGTTACTGGAAGACATTTGAAGACAGAAATTTTCGTTAAGGATTGACATGAACCTGTTCAAATCAATCTGGGGCCTAATGTTGGGGATATTGCTATCTGGGGTAAACCGGCCTGCAGGGCCCGGGTTACCTCCGTCAATGGACCCGAGATGTTAAAGCCCAAGGAGAAGTAGAAGAGCCCAAGGCCTATAATCGGTTTAAAGGTTTATGGTGTAAACCGGCCTGGGGTAAACTTGTATTGAAAGTTAGGAATAGAGAGACCGACCCGGGCACGTTTATAAGCCGGAGGTCGGGACTTTGCAGACCGACGGGCGTCACCCGTGTATATAAGGGGACGACCCGACGGCGGTTTGGGGACAGAGAAGAAGAACTCGAGGTTTAGGCGAAGCTTATTGCTCCCTAAGCCCTCGAAACCCATCAATCCCATCACAACTAGACGTAGGCTTTTACCTTCATCGAAGGGGCCGAACTAGTATAAAAACCGTGTCCTTGTGTCCACTTTTAACCCCTTCAAACTAACCCGTTGCGATGGCTCCACGACTAAGTCCTCTCACTAGGACATCTGCCGTGACAAACCCACGACACTAACCCTCTCCGGTGTCTATATAAACCGGAGGGTTTTAGTCCGTAGGATAGAACAACAATCATACCATAGGCTAGCTCCTAGGGTTTAGCCTCCTTGATCTCGTGGTAGATCTACTCTTGTACTACCCATATCATCAATATTAATCAAGCAGGACGTATGGTTTTACCTCCATCGAGAGGGCCCGAACCTGGGTAAAACATCGTGTCCCCTGCCTCCTGTTACCATCCGCCTAGACGCATAGTTCGGGACCCCCTACCCGAGATCCGCCGGTTTTGACACCGACACCGACCGACACCCTAAAGATGTCCTTCATCATGCCCTTTGGGGCATGCTGCTACATCACCATGTCGTTCCGCTTGATCAAGAATGTCGGGGCCACCTTCTAGTGCTGCATGCAAAAGTGCCTGCTGTCGCAACTCGGCTGCAACATCCATGTCTACGTCGACGACATTGTGGTGAAGACCAAGCATCACCTCACGCTCCTGGATGACCTCAAGGAAACCTTCGCCAATTTGCGCCAGTACCAGATCAAGCTTAACCCGGAGAAGTTAGTGTTCGGCGTACCAGCCGGCCATCTACTCGGCTACCTCGTCTTAGAGCGCGACATTGAGGCAAACCCGAAGAAAATCAAGGCCATCGAGCGCATGTGCAAGCTGACCCGGCTGCGCGATGTCCAGAAGTTCACCGGCTGCTTGGCCTCTCTCGGCTAGTTTCTCAGTCGGCTGGGCGAGAGGGCCTTGCCCCTGTATCAGCTGATGAAGAAGACGTCGTCGTTCAAGTGGAACGACCAGGCGGGCGAAGCTTTCCGGGATCTCAAACGCATGCTCTCCACTACACCCGTCCTAGCTACGTCGGCTGACAAGGAGCCGCTGTTGCTATACATCACCGCCACCTCGCGGTCGGTCAGCATGGTGTTGGTGGTCGAGCGACTAGAGAAGGGCAAGATCCAGCCGGTTCAACGCCCGGTGTACTGCCTGAGCATGGTGCTTTCTGCCTCCAAGCAGAACTGCCCCCACTACCAGAAGATGTGTTACGGCGTGTACTTCACCGCCAAGAAGCTCATACATTACTTCCAAGAGCATGTCATCACCGTGGTCAGCACGGCCCCCATCGGTGAGATCATGGGCTGCCGGGATGCCACCGGACGGGTGGCCAAGTGGGCCATCGAGCTGGCGAGCCGCACCATCCTCTACAATCCCCACACCACCATCAAGTCCCAGGCGCTGGCTGACTTCCTCGTCAACTGGACAGAGACCTGGTACCTACCGTCGCCACCCGACTCGATGCACGAGCGCATGCACTTTGACGGCTCCAAGATGCAATCCGGCTTGGGAGCTGGCATCATGTTGTCTTCCCCGAAGGGCGACCGGCTACGGTACACACTACAGATCCACTTCGCCGCCTCCAACAACGTTGCCGAGTACGAAGCCCTCATGCACGGTCTCCGCCTGGCCAAAGAACTCGGCATCCGACGCATCCTCTGCCACGGTGACTCAGATCTGGTGATGCAACAAACTTCTGGCGAGTGGGACGCCCGTGACGCCAACATGGCCAGCTACCGCTTCCTGGTCCACCAGCTTTCCGGCAACTTCGACGGCTGCGAGTTCCTCCTCATCCCCCACGCAAACAACGAGGCTTTTGGCTCACTGGCTAAGATAAGTTCCAGCCGGCAGGCAATCCCACCCGGCGTGAGCTTGCTAGGATGTCTTGGTAAGCTAGCTACCAGTTATGCAGGCGTCAACTTCTAGTTCTTTCTCTTCTTTCTTTTTCATTTTTATTCTCATTTTTTCACTAATCGTATAATCTCCTTTCTGGGGAAGGGGTAACATAGACGGAGGCACATGTAGACAGACAGATACTTTTTCAATCTTTTGCCTAAGCGAAGTAGTTGATCCCTTTGAGGTAAGGGAAAATCGAGACCGAAAGCTGTTAATAAAATACCGATAGTTGCATCTTCACACCCTCGATTGACATCAAGTAAGAGGACTAGCAGCCATACGTGATTTGCTGTCGTGCCATCGAGGAGACCCCCCCAGGGGCATGATGATTTTTCCGCGGTGTTGAGTGGACTCCCCTCGGCAATGCGATGATGTTTCGGCATGTGGGCATATAAATGCGCCTCATGGGCAAGACGACTACTCGATGCGACGACAAAGGACCCCTCCTCCTCATCGTGATGATTCTCCGTGCCACCAGGATGATCATCCCCAACGCCGCGCTGATCCATCTCGCAATCAGGACGACATTGCGTGACATCGGGATGATCCACCGGGATGACTATCCTCGGGAGTCGCGATGACTCGTTCATTTTGCGTTTTTGTGTTTGAAGATTGGATCCTTTAGATCCACGCTTCTCTTCATCGGCGACAGTTGTTGTTATAGTGCGCTGGTCCCGTGAGGGCTTAGCATAATGACTTTTCGACTGTATACTACAATAAAGTTTGCTCGGCTCAGGAGAGGGAGGTGCGATGGCGGGGCACCTTCGGTTCGCTCCAGTGCCATAGTCGTCGCTAGGTGGTCTACGGACCTGGATGTAATATCTGGTGTTCTTTGCACCGCCTTGATAGTAGATGAATAAATCATAAGTTTCCCCGCCCCCTAAAAAAGGACTGTTAACAATATTTATCATGGTTTATCTACTTTATTTATAGCAAATTGCTCATATGTTCAATGTTGGGTTGCAATGCGGCTTGACGGCCAGAGTGTGCGACCTCCGCGGCTCCTGACACGTTGCCCGCGTTTACGTCTTGACGTCCTTATGAACAGATATCAGAAAGCCGCGAGTGCTATTCGACGACTTCAAGGTCGTTGCACAGGCTACGCACCGAACATGCGCTCTGCTCCCTCTGTAAACTAATATAAAAGTGTTTAGATCACTAAAATAGTAATCTAAACACTCTTATATTGGTTTATGGAGGGAGTACATGATTACCGTTCAACATTTTGTTTCATATATGGAAGAGATACAACGAGCATGATATAAAACTTTTTGGTAGGAATAGCTACAAACTACAAATAATGAACACTCTAGCTTTGTGAAGCACGTTCAAGAAAGGAAAAGGAAAGGAAAAGCACATTCCATAATAACCTACTCTATTAATTTCTTTTAATCAATCAAGGCTGCTAACAATAATACAATGTGGGCCAGGCTATCGTGTAGAGGAGTAGCTAGCCAAGCAACCTTCCCAACAACAAGAAGAAGAGAACAATCAACTAACTCGTCGTGCATTCGGGTTTGAGTTTGAGCCAACCAAACCACGACCCGATCTGACTCCCCATTCTCCCCTCTCCTGTTCATCCATCGGGTCAAATCAAATCCCCTCCCTCCTCCCTCCCCTAATCCCCCAATCTCGAGCTCACCCACCAGGAAGCTCAGATCATCATCAAACCCCTCCCGCACTCCGTCTCCACTCCTCGCGGCGGCAAGCGAGCGCGCGCGCGCAGAGCCATCGGAGCCCCGATTCGGCCTCTGGGGTGTCCAGGAAACAGGGGGAATCAAGAAACCCTCCCCCCTTGCGAGGACCCGGGATCGATCGCTTGGTGGATTGCTGTTGCCTCCCCGCGCACGCCAATGCCGGATCCGGCCGGGCCGGTGGCCGCGTCCTCCTCCCCCTCCTCCTGCCCCGGGCTGCCGTCATGGCGTCTCTGAATCTCGCGGCCTGCCGCGGCCCCCGCCGATGCTCGCTGGATTCTCTGCCGAGGACGGAGCAGGAGCCGCAGCCGGCGGCGACGAGGAGCGACGATGCAGATCCGGCTCTCGCCGAGCATGAGGAGCATCACCATCTCCAGTAGCAATGGGCTGCTAGACTTGATGAAGCTCAAGACCGCCGCGCGCCACTTCTCGTACCGGACCGTCTTCCACACCGTCCTCATCCTCGCCTTTCTCCTTCCCTTCGTCTTTATTCTCACCGCTGTCATGACCCTTGAGGGATTCAACAAGTGCTCCTCCCTAGGTATGCAACCCTGGCTCGCCTAGCCTCCCCGCTTGTGCTGTTACTTCCATTCTTGGGATGATGTAGTGGCTTGAGGTCTTATCTGCTTTAGAGTTTAATTAGACAATATAATGGCTGGCAAATGATGTGCAATGTGCGTGCGGGATGTGACATTTGCTGCAATTTGGGTGGTGAATAACTTGGATGGGTTTGACCTAAATCAATGGTACATTGTTATCTGCATCTGCACTGGTCGTTAATAACATGAGTTTCTGTTGCTTCAGTCTATGGTCTGTTTAGGCCGTTTATGTGGTTGCATATGTGCTTAGTAAGGCTGATTAACCGTTTACTTAGTTTCATTGAGCTGCGGAGACCACCTATTCGGTCTCCTGTATAGAAGATAAGTAGACACGAGGATGCTTATGAAGAAGCTTAAAGTGTTTCTTTCTTCACTTTGAGAATGTCTTGATTGTTCAGTGAGAAATTAGTTGCATTTTTTGTTTAAAGCCGCAAACATTTTGGGTAGGAAGGACAGGCCTGGCACAGTGGTGTAGTACCCCCCACTTGTGCCAAGAGGTCCTGGGTTCGACGCAGCCTCTCTGCATTGCACTGTGCAGGGGTAAGGCTTGCCTCGTATAATCCTTCCCCAGACCCCACCTGGTGTGGTAGCTTCAAGGACTGGGTCTGTCCTTAAGCCATGAATGATAGCTATATGCAACGACCCTCGTTTTCTATGTTACAGGAAGCATCGATATCTTGCACTGATGTTTACATCTGGGAACTGCTACAGAGAACCTTAGTTAGCTAAGTAGAACACTGAAATCTTGTTTCCTGGGACCATAGTTCTTTGTATCCCATCCCAGAGGAACACTGCCATCGTTTCTGAAAAATCAGGAGTTCGCTCCTCTAAATGTTATGCCCAGAGAAAATGGATCAGTTATGTATATGGGCTTATTATCTTAGGCATCCCAATGGCTTTGTATGTCCCATTTTAAACTTCTCTTCTGTTCTATTGTTTGATTTACTTGAATTGGATACCTATATTATTTACCATGATACCTTGACGACAATTATTTTAGTTTACGTACTTCCGCCCTCATTACTTGGCCGTCTTCTCAAACATGATTTTTCTTCAATGCTTAAACTTTCTCACGTTTGTATAATTTGTCAAGTCAATCACTTGCTACAAATTCATCACTGATTGTTATCATTTACCAGATTGTCTGGGCAGACGGTTAGGTCCACGTCTTCTCGGTAGGGGTGAAGATGGCTCCATGGTATTAACATGTGCTTTGCACTTTCCTTAATCCTTTTGATGTTTTATTTAGCTTTTAATCGATCGCTGCACTCGAATGTGCAGAGGCTTGTAAGAGATCTGTATAGGATGCTTGATGAAATAAACTCGGAGGATGCTCCTGTTGATCTAAAAGTGGCAGAATCTTTTGATGATTTCATCTGGGATACAAAGAATAATGATTATGATTTGAAGTCATTTGCTTTGAGGCTGAAGGCCACGGTAAGCATTGATGCTTACAAATGTTGTATAGTGATCACCTAAAGTTGTCAAACGCAAAGAACATCACTGATGCAATTAGTGATCAGTGACCTAAAGTTTTACCTTTCATCCACTCCTCTTTGTTTAGCAAGTTGCAAAACTTATTGTTTACATAATGACATGCAGATGGAGACCATGGATAAGGAACTGAGATCATCCAGGTTATCGGAGCAGCTAAACAAACATTATGCAGCAATCGCAATTCCTAAAGGCCTTTACTGCCTTTCATTGCGTCTAACTGACGTATACTCCTCAAATGCCCTTGCGAGGAAACAGCTGCCACCCCCTGAGTTGGTCCCGCGTCTTTCCAACAACTCCTATTTCCACTTTGTTTTAGCATCAGACAACATCCTTGCAGCTTCGGTTGTGGTCAGATCAACAGTTAGATCAGCATTGAAGCCTGAGAGGATAGTCTTTCATATCATTACTGACAAGAAGACCTATCCTGCCATGCATTCATGGTTTGCATTGAATCCTCTTTATCCTGCCATTATTGAGGTGAAGGGTGTCCACCAATTTGAATGGTTGACGAAAGAAAATGGTCCAGTTCTTGAAGCTATAGAAATTCAGCACATTGCCAGAAGTCGTTACCATGGAAATCACCTTGCAAGAACCACTGCAGGTGACAGCCCAAGAGTTTTTGCAGCCAAGCTGCAGGCAGGAAGTCCAACATATACTTCTGTGCTCAATCATATTCGTATATACTTGCCTGAGGTATAAGAACTTTCTTCTAACTATCTTATGAAGAAATTAGCATGTATAGAATGTGATAGAACGATGTGGTGAAACACTCAACTGCAAAGATTATTTTCCTTTCTATAGGATTGGACGATTGGCTACTTGTGAATATATTTTTAGTGTGGTCTTTTGGTATCAAGAGGCAACCAATATTGCCTAAATTACCTTTTTCAGAAATGTCTAGCAATTGAAAGTGCTCCATAGCTAGTTGGAAATTCTCATTCTCCCTTTGTTTTTTAGATATTTGGAATTTTGTAGAACTGTAGAGAAGATTTCTATGGTGGTGCATAGCTGCGTACTTATTAATGCTTCTTTTTTGTTGAATATCCGCAATCACATAATAACACTTACAATTTGTCCAAGCAGTTATTCCCAAGCCTCAGCAAGGTTGTATTTCTTGATGATGATGTTGTTGTCCAACGTGACCTGTCATCACTTTGGGATATTGATCTAGCTGGGAAGGTAAATGGAGCTGTTGAGACTTGCAGGGGTGGAGATAGTTGGGTGATGTCTAAGAGGTTCAGGAATTATTTTAACTTCTCTCATCCACTCATTGCCACCAACTTTGATCCATTGGAGTGTGCGTGGGCGTATGGCATGAACATTTTTGACCTTGCTGCATGGAGGAAGACAACCATTAAAGATAAATACCACCTTTGGGTCAAGGAGGTAAAACATACTCCCTCCATTCACTATTATAAGATGTTCTAACTTTTTTTCTGAATCGGATGTATATAGACGCATTTTAGTGTGTTTGTTCACTCATTTCAGTCCGTATGTACTCCATATTGAAATATCCAAAACATCTTATAATAGTGAACGGAGGGAGTATATATCACTATTTCCATTTTCATATGTACATCTTTAGTCATTTATAGATACATTTCTTTTATTTTTGCCATTTCAATATAACAAGTTAATTTGCAACTATTGGATGTCCACCATGCCCCTTATTTGACCATAAGTTTCTAATTGCACCAACTTAAAATGTATAGAACACTGACTTCTCAAATATTTGGAGATTTTGTCTTCGCTGCTGAAAAAGTATAGCTGTACTGAGTGGTGCTGAATTCCATTTTATCAGCATTGTTTTCTGCTTCACATGATAGTTTACACTCTGCTTGTTCTATATTTAAACATTTATAAATTCTAAATTTATGTCGGGGAGCTCCAGTCTTATTCGTTGTGTTTATTTTACCTGCAGAATCTGAAGTCAAACTTCACGCTTTGGAGGCTTGGAACTCTGCCACCTGGCCTTATAGCATTTAAAGGCCATGTTCATCCGATTGATCCATCGTGGCACCTTTTAGGTTTGGGGTATCAGGAGAAGACAGATATCTCTAGTGTGCGGAAAGCAGCAGTTATACATTACAATGGACAAAGTAAACCATGGCTTGACATTGGTTTTAAACATCTCCAACCATTTTGGACGAAACATGTGAACTACTCGAATGAATTTGTAAGGAACTGTCATATAATGGAGCCTCAGTTGTAGATTGGCGAGACAAAAGATTCAACAAATAAAGGCGTAAATTAAGTGGAATTAAATTCGTTATTTTGGAGACCGGCATCGAAGGGTATCCAGGGAATGGACATAATTGGTTACATGTGCAGATGCAGCATATTCGATGAATAGAGAGGAATGTTTTGTTCCCATTTACACGAGGATCCCTTTCCTTTTGTTTATTCCATTTGTATCATAGCTCATGAAATTACACTATTGTTTAGGATGGTTCTTTTGTACTTGATGGAGTATTATAAATTGCCTGATTTGGCAGAGCTGATGATAGTCCCATCACTATTGTAATTGCTGGAGAGTGAGTATACAGTTCACCATGTGAAGAGGGTCAAATTTTGATTTTGCAAAAAACATCCCTGTACATTTTGCACCCAGTCTTTCTGATATATTTATGGTGATCATCTCAAATGAAATACTTGCTTTTCATTCCATGTCTCGGGTTTTTTCTATCTGAGATTTCTGAGGTTGTTTTGCATGCACTTGCATGTGACAGCATCAGTCATTTGGCCATATTGTTAGTGTTTACAGTTGAAGCATTGACTTCAATGCATGCTGGTTGGTGGGTTGATCAGCAGCAGTTTATGATCATTTCTGTTTACAGCCAAATTATTATTTGAATCTGTATGATTCTTGTTCTTCAATTTCTTTTAAAGTAGGAGACAATCTCTTTCTGAAAGTTTTGATAAGTATCAGGAGAAAGTTTTCGAGCTTTTCTTTATTGAGAATTTGTTGAACATAGGTGGCCCAATTGGGGCAGAACACATCAACACAAACCATTTTCAGTATTTGTATAGTTGAGAAGCGCTATATTGTTGAGTAGCTGAAAACTCGCATGGTACCCTATCTAAAAACTACAGTTCATCGCTAGCAAGCGTCAGCCTCAAAATCTGGGAAGACGACGAAGGCAATGGACAGCGGCGCGACATAGATCGGTGAACTGGCAGAAACTTGCACCGGGTACATCGGAGGGATGTCACCATCTTCAGTGAGCTCCAGAGGAACTCCATTCAGCAGCATGGTGCGCGCGAAACGGTTCCCGTCTTGAGCCGTCAGGTGGTATTCTTCCCTCTTCTCCAGCCCATCGGAGGCTTTGCTCCCAACCCAGGAGACCGTCCTCTTCAGGCCATGAACAAAGGAGCTGTCCCTTGTTATCCCCTGCCCTTGCGCTAGGCCGACGTTGAGGTCGTTCCTGACGGTGACCATGGACCCCATGTTTTGGCTCAGGTTGATCAAGAGGAGAGCCATACCGCCCTGAAAAGAACATTTTAAGAGCACACCAATCAACTAACCAGTGACTGAAGGCACAACACTCTGCTATGTTTACCAAGCCTAAATCAATCTCATGGGGCCACTCTTACCTTCTGCTTTCCGCAATGCGCATAGGCACGCAAGTATGAAGTACCGCCGAAGTCTATGGAAAGAACTCCATTCCCCATTAGTCGATGCCACAACAAGGCACTGAACATTTATCAAAGTTTAGTAATCTGAAGCGTATGCGAACGGTAAAGTATGTTTCTGGCAGGAATATACAGTACAGATACTTGCCTGTAGTAATCAGGGTTCGGCACGTAAGTATCGGTGTCGAGGAGGCCATAGTTGCCTCCAATCAAAGTCTGTCTGCAGTAGACCTTGGTGTCATACTTTGCTGACTGACCAAGTTGATCAAGATACCTAGTTAAAACAACAAATTTCAGGATGAGAAGACACGAGAAGAATGATGACCGTGATAGTCATTTGTTCTTCTGACAAGTAATTACCAGAAGCTATTCAGGAAAGTATTGGAAACTGTACGGCTGCCGCTGTTATATGCTCCGCCAGCTTCCCCGACCCATGGAGCCGACCATGGTCCATGTCGTTGTATCGTGAGCTGGAGATCTCTGAATGTGTCTGAAACCCTGCTTAAATGCTGCGGGTCCAAGATTCTATTGGCCACATGTGGATCATTACCTAATCAAGATTGAATAAATTATCTTGTGCCATCTTTGATATAGGAGAAAAAATAGAAATAATTAAGGTGTACTACCAAGAACTGAAAAAACACTCACCAGCACCAAGATTGTAAATATGGTGAGTCATTCCTCTGACAACATTTGGCCCAGAGACGTCAAGGAGCTTAGCAAACCATTGTTTGTCATAGAATCCTCCTGGGGCTAGCACCAATGGTTTGCTAGAGTTTTCATATAACTGATCGACGATCTTTTGAAGTTCAACCAGGTCTTTTCCGTATTGTTCAGCTCCCACGCTTGCACCGATTCCACTTCCACTCAGTTCATTACCTAGTAAATGAGCATAGTTACTTATATAGCGCTTTGCACACATGAAAGATGTTCCTTGCTTTGCGGGCAGCAAATATAGTTTTGGGTTTGACAATGTATTACCAAATTCCCATGAATCAATAGGATAGTTCGTTGAAACAGTATATTCCATAAACTCCTGAGCATTGCTTGAATTCCAAGCACCTCCCCAAACACCTCTGCGTATCTGCTTTCTCCCTCGAAGTGCATTAAGCCCAAAAGTAATAACTGCACTGAAGGAATTAAACAAAAAATAATTAGAAAATGCACGGCATATATTATTATACGCTGCTAACTGCTAAGATTTTAAAAGAAAGATGATGGGGGTATTTTTAATGCACTAATACTTTATCCCATAATGTATGTTGCATGTTCAGAAGTCTGATGTAATCAATCACAACTCGCTTAGAAGAAAATATAGATGGAAATTCCTAAAGATAAGCAACTGGCAAAGGCATTCACCCTGTATTGAGGAACAGATCATTCATTGCATCCCATCTTTCCATGGTTATGCATCCTTTAGAAAATCCAAACAAGCCACTTGAAGCCTTTGTAAATGGTCTGCATGGAGATCCTAAATTTGGTGTTTCATATACCACTTGATCTTGTAAGGAGCCTCCGACTCTGATGCGTAGTGGGCTAAAAGCTACAAGAATAAATTCGGCAGAAATATTCATCAGGGGAAGAAGATGAGGTGCCATCAAGACCATAAACTAGACAGTTATGAAAAGACGGTAAATAAAAAAGTGAAGAAACTAGCTACACAAAAAAGGAAAAACTTGCTAAGTGAAGACTCACAAGGGTTCCCTGGCTTTTCAATAAAAATGGGGATGGGGGAAACCCCTTTTGATAAAAAAAAAAGAAGACTCACAAGGATATTTGAGTGGCAGCTCAATTATTGTTAGATGCTAGGTTGTAAATGACTCACAAGGATATTTTACCCTTCTAAAAATTTAAGAATAAACTGAGCCTCCATAGGGAGTTGTTTTCTTTTTCCGAGAAAAAGCAAAGACTTTGCGTTTCTTTTCATTGAAAGGTGGGGGAACAAATTACAGTAGAAAATAGGGGAGTTGTAACTGAAAAGTAGAAAATTCTTCAATTGACAACGGTCAGAACACTAACCCTGGATAGCTTTAGCTAGCAACGGATTAGTCAAGTCCTGGCAATTCAGAGAAAGACCAAACTTAGTAATTTGCGTAAAATCCAAATTCATGTGATTAATAAGAGTATTATTGGGATTCAGAACCTACCATGTTCAAGATAGAAGCCTTTCCCCATGGGCACTGATCATAGTTGCACTTCTCCGGAGGCCACCAATCAAGGGTAGCGCAAATAAACTCATCACTGGTCGCAGCGATCGTCTTGGAGCCCCGTACGATGACGGTTACGTCGGAGTAATCTTCCGACAGGATCAGTGTAGGCAAGCAAACAAGGAGAAGGAGAGA
The DNA here is from genome assembly GCA_032464435.1 of Aegilops umbellulata. Classification (NCBI taxonomy): domain Eukaryota; kingdom Viridiplantae; phylum Streptophyta; class Magnoliopsida; order Poales; family Poaceae; genus Aegilops; species Aegilops umbellulata. Next base: position 91,660,653 of record CP136058.1, read on the forward strand.
CCACAACCTCATGCTTCCACCACCTGCAAATGATGTTGTCCACCAAATAGACAACTAGAGCGGCTCAGGCTTATCATGCTCTTTAAATAACGTGATTAGTTGGTATGGAAAGGTCCAAATTCCTGCTCTGTTGGCATAGCTGAAAGTGACAGCCACAGGTCCATTTTTCTTCCATATGTCATCTTTTCCAGGTTTTAACAGGTCAATTCATTATCAGCTTGGCTTTATTCATGTAGGATTCGTCACTGATGAAACGCCATTTTAACTCACATTTTAAAAAAATGTTTTCCACTTTGCATATTTCTTTCAAGATTTTAAACTTTATCAATCGGAGAGTAAAGTTGAAAATTATTATTTTTTAACAAATTGCCCCAAAGATACTGAAGAAATGATCTACAAACCTGTACTACCTGTTCCGCTAAAAATTCGAGCACATCGAAACCCAGCTGAATCTGAACCTCCAACGGAGCAAGAACACGCTCTACGGCTCTAGTAGCAGTGGTTCAGAGGATGAAACTAAGCAACACCAACTCCCTTCCTAACATACACCTAAACAGTATCGAATCTATTGAAGCAACTAAAACCAAGCCGGGCGCAGTGGCGATTTGCTGCAGATTTGCAAGCTAGGCAGTGCAGAGAAGGCGGAAGCAAACGGAAACGGAGACGAGGGCCATTAATTACCTGGAGATCACAGCCAAGCCAAGGGATGCTCCGGAGCCCGCTCGGAGAGTCACAGGAAAAAGAATGCTTGAAGAACAGAGCAACAGGTCTCAGAATGGGGCCCAGCGGATCAAAGGAAAATATGGCGTCCTTCTCCCGGAGATCCTCGCCGTCGCCGGCGCCGCTTGTCAGCGGCTGCCAAGAGTCAAGCGGCGCTTCTCCGAGAGAGAGAGAGAGAGGGAGAGAGATTCTTGAAGGAAGAAAAATCTGGAGGTAGCTGCCGCCCGCCGGTCCTCTTTATATCTCCCTTCGAAGCCACTCCCCCTGGAGAAAGCTGTGCCTCTCCTAATTAAACAGCAGCGGTATGACGACAAACTACTTACTTCGGTCCAAATCTGAACACTGAAGACGATGGTGCTTCTTGCAGAAGTTGAAAAAAGATGGGCACGTTTTCACTCCCCGCCACTGAATCCTTTTGTGGTCCCAGCCCAAGCTATTTTTTCGTATTGACTGGCAATACATTTTCTGTGAGTAATTAGATTGATCATGTGAGAGTGATGCTAGTAGATTCCCTTTCCGAATATTACTACTTTGATATCAGGCAATATTGACCATTGGATATATGTGGCTGAACGGATGAGATCTGTTAGATCTCAGTAACTCGCTTTTTCAATATTGATATAGATATAGACTAGGTATGTGCCCGTACGTTAACAGGGCAAAACATTATTTTTATAACACAATAAGAGCACCATGGGATATTTTTTCATGCAAAAGAAAATAGATAAAATAGGATTATGATTTGGTTATAAAGTATAGATTTTCTGTCATTTCGTAAACTGAAAAAATAGATATGTGCTCGTGATTGATTTTCTTTATTGGGTTATATCAAAGATTTGGGATTGATTGATATTTATTTGCTCGTTGACTTTTTATTGGGTTAGTATCAAAGATAAGGATTGATTGATATTTATTTGCTTATTATAAGCATGAAGTTATTGCTATTGATTGGGATACCAAAGATATCCGAGGGAGGGGGAAGGGATGAGCGAAAACATGTTCGACGGAGAGGAAAGCTTATATCATCTAAAAAGATCCAAAGGGGCACACCCAACAAATCATAACCGTCAAACCATGTCAATCCAATGCCCATATTGCTCCAATGGCGAGGGCTCAACATGTTTAGCGTGTAATTAATATCATATCAAATATCAATGTCAACACTATCCATATAATTAACGTGTAATTGATATCTTACCTAATGTCAACCTGCAATTAGTTTTCTCCCAAATATCAACATGTAATGCGTGTGCGCATTTACTACTACCTCTGACCTGGTTTATTTTGGGTCAAACTTTGACCTTTAATTTAACTAAAAAGTAATTTATATACCATAAAAATAACATCATTCGAAACCTCTTTCGAATATGGATCCAACAATACAAGTTTTGTGACATACAACTTATATTTTGTTAGTCAAATATACGGTTAAAATTGTGCACAACTACTACCTCTGTCCTGATTTATTAGTTTCCTTTGTATTTCATGCAAAATTCTGACCATGAATTTAATTAACAAAATGTTAATGCATGCCACAAAAAATAGTACCATTGGAAGCTATGTTCAAATACGAATCCAACGATATAACTTTTGATGACATGCATTAACATTTTGTCAGTTAATTCTATGATCAAATTTTGGCATGAAATACGAAGATGACCAGTAAACTAGGATAGAGGTAGTATAGATGTGGCACAAGAAAGTTGGCCAACATAATGTAGTGAGGTTGGTATTATTGGGGGTGGCATACATGTGCGTCCGAGATGGCATTCCATCAGTCAATGTAAAGCATTTGCAACATAACGTCAGGGTTGACAACATAACAGTAAGTATGGGAGTGTTCCAAAATTAGTTGAATGTGAAAAATTATCAGTAAGAAAATCCTACCATGAGTCATGACCATGATTCTCGCAGCAACAGCAACAACAACAACAACAAAACAGGAAAAGAGGAAAGTCATGACCATAATGATAATAAAAAAGGAGTCATGACTATGATAATCTTGTACTTATGGTGGCCAAGGAGAGCATCAATCTTATATAATGCGCACGCGAAGAAAGCCAAAGGAAACTTGTAATGATCCCTGACTTGAAGAAAGATCAAAGGATTAATGGACGATGTGATGTCTCTAGGGCGAACGGAAGTCCAAGTCAGGGATCAACTAATCCACGTCACACATTTTCAATGCGGATTAAAACTAACCCACGTACGTAGCTTCCATCCACTTCCCTCTTGGTGCAACTTGCTTGTCGAGTGGATATGCTAGGAACTGCTCACTATCGTGCCACCCCGAACCTATCCTCTCCAACAGGTCTCGTCTCTCGGATCACCAACGATCCGCATACGCATGCTTTTCTTCCTCAAATTGGTCTGACCAGATTCTTGCTCTTGTCTGGACGTAGGCATAAGATGACTGTGGGAGGGGTGGTCCAGATGGAGAGCATGCCACACTAGGGGACAAAATTACTGTTCTGACCCTTAGTGCAAAGAAAATCCTGATTTGACCTCGTATCAAAAAAAATTCGTTTCTGACCTTTTTTGGTGACGCCAAGGTCCCTGGCGTCTGGGTTACAAAGCAGACGCCAGGGTCCCTGGCGTCTGGCTCCTGGTCCGCACTGGCCGCCTGCCCGTTGACCTGCTGACGTGGCAAAGGGTCCAGACGCCAGGGACCCTGGCGTCTGGCCCTGGTAACTGGATAACCCCACCGGAAGAGTGTGTGGGTCCCACCCCACACACTTTCCCCAATCCAGCCCGAGCTTGAAGAAGATTTGCTGCCCCCCACCCTCTCTCACCCCTCAAGCCCCCCCCCCCCTCAAATCCTCCCCAAAAGGTGCTTCCCTTAGGTGGATCTTTCCATCACTTTGTTGCTTGTGGTAATCTCCCTCAAATCATCCAATTATTTTTTGTCAAATTTTGTTATTTTGGTTGCATTTTATACATGTTGGTGGAACCCTAGTTCATGTTTTCTCCCTTATGTTAGTGTGAATGGCTTGGTTAACTTTGATAATATAGTGCTATGCATGGTGTGTAGTAGGAATATATGCTTGTTGAGTAGAAAGATTGGGGGTTAGAGTTAGTTAGTGATTAGGGTTAACTTTGCTTAGTGTGTGTTAATTAGTGATATTTTTGTGGACATCACCAATAATTTAGTGTTGATATGATTTGGATATAATTAGATGTATTTGGATAAACACACCAATTCTCATTGAAGTCTTAAATGCATTCATGTTATTTTTAGATGGAGAGACTTGTTAATGTTCATTACATGGACAAGGAGGCATTCTTGAGTAACAATGCCGACACGGGTGAGGAACCATTGGTTTTTGATACAAGCCCTAGCTATGAGGATGTTGTTGCAAAAGTGAGACAAGTCTTAGAGTGGATGGACACCAATGTTGATGTTAAGTTAATAGGAAGGTATGATGTTGGAGTTGGAGCCAAATCTCGCTTGAAAAGTATGCCTATCACCTCGGATTTGCATTGGGATGTATACAAGGAAAAAGTATCCCAATCGAAAGACAAGTTACTTGAATTGTTTGCCACCAAGGTTGAATCTCCTCGGTTTACCATTGATTTGAAACGGCATGTCTCTTCCCCAATGGATGACATGAGCGAGAGGACAATGGTGCCACTTGTTGAGCATAGGGTTGTGGTTGATGCCCCCAATGTTTATCCCCCACCACGTCCCCGTGTACCATCTATCAAAGCAAATGAGGTTGAGTTGTATGCCCCCAATGCTTCTAGCCAACCACCAACTAGCCAAGCAAATGAAGTTGAGGTGATTGCTAGTGACGAAGTAATTCAAGAGGATGAAGATACTTATGATGACGACGAAGAGCAAGAGGAAGGGTTTCATGGTAATGATGTTGGTGACTTGGATGTGTACATAGCGCAAAAGGACATGGATCGTGACTTGCCTTTTAGGCGTCAATATGCGTATGACTCGGATGACGAGGGTCCAGTTGAACAGTTGGACGAGGATGGATTCACAAAGGAGGAGAACCAAATCCACTTTGAGCTGACGGGCTTACAAAAAAGAACTCACTTGTTTAAAGATCTCAGCCTTGCCCATAAAGCTATTGTTGACGGTGGAATGAGAATGACGGCGATTGAGCCAACACCATGCCCGGATCCAGGAGAACCAAGGGTGGAGAATGAGGACGAGAATGCTTATTTGAAGAAAGGATTGAAGTTTCTGAGCTTGCCTATGCTGAAGTTTTGGTTGGCTGACTATGCCATTCGAAACCATAGGCCAATTTATGTTGAGCACTCCGACATGAAGTTGCGTTACACCGTGGTGTGTGAGCAAAAGGAATGCACATGGAAGGTTCGTGCAAGAAAGCTTAAAGAAACCGACGAATGAGTGTTAAAAAGTTGTGATACCACTCATAGATGCAAACCGCCATCAAAACAACTTAGAGAGACACACCGTCAACTCACATCTGAGTATCTTGGATACAAATGGATGAAGGACATAGCCTTTGATCCCACTGTGAAAGTGAGGTTTCTCATGCGGACGGTGAAAAAACAATTTGGTTATGAAGTGAAGTATGGGAAGGCATGGAAGGCAAAGGCAAATGCTATTAGGATGTTGTACGGTGGATATGAAGAAGCATACAACCAGCTCCCAAGGTTGTTGGCCGCGATTGCACATAGGAACCCGGGCATGTTTCATGTGGTCGAGGATCACGAGGGAGTGTTCCACCGTGCCTTCTGGAGTTATGGACAATGTGTGGAGGCGTTTCAGCATTGTCGTATGGTCTTGTCTATAGATGGCACGTTCTTGACCGGTAGATATAAGGGCACACTAATGGTAGCAATGGCGCACTCATCAAACGACAACGTGTTGCCGTGTGCATTTGCTTTGGTGCCTTTCGAGCACCAAGACAACTGGGAGTGGTTCATGGGTCATGTTAGGCACAACGTGATTGGGGCTAGGGAGGTATGCATCATATCGGACCGGCATCATGGCATACTCAAGGCAATGGACATTGTTATTCCAGGATTTCCAAAGCTTCACCACAGATGGTGCATGAGGCATTTCGTGGCCAACTTTTACCGGGCATGTAAGAGCAAGGAGCTCAGCAAAGACCTTACCCATGTATGTGTGGCCTTCACCACCCAAGGTTTCGATGCTCGGTACAACAAACTCTTTGCATCGGTGAACAAAGGGGGAAAAGAGTTCTTAACTAGGAATTTAAGCGAGAAGCACAAGTGGGCACGCGCTCATGACGATGGTGGTTGGCGATATGGCGACATGACGAGCAATCTCGTAGAATGTTTCAACAATGTGTTGAAGGGTGCTCGTGCATTGCCGATGACTGCAATAGTGGAGTACACCTTCTTCAAGCTTAATGAGTACTTTCAGAGGCATTCTAAAGAGACTGCAAAATGGATAGGTGAAAAAAAGGATTATCCGGAAAAGGTTGATGAATGGTTGCAGTTACAAGCAAGCAAGTCTTCACGGCAACAAGTTATCATATTCGATAGACTTGAAATGATCTATCAAATTGATGAGCCAGGTGGCACAACACGAGACGGTAGACAATATGGTGGTGTTGCATTTGAGGTGAAACTGAAGACTCGGTGGTGCCAGTGCGAGAGGCCTAGTAAGTATCATTGGCCATGCTCGCATTTGATAACGGCGGCGAAGGCGAGAAACATACATGTTAATGATGGAAAAACCGTGAGGATGCAAGAGTTCCATGTGGAAGCTACTAGGTTGACATGGGCGCCAAGATTTCACCCTTTCTTGGACCAATCACAGTGGCCTGAGTACCATGGCCCTCATATTAGGCCAGACCCTCTTCTGAAGGTGGAGACAAAGGGTAGAAGGAGAACTAAGAGGTTCAGGGGTGATATGGATGACCTGGCTGGATACACTGGCATGAAACAATTTGGTAGCGGTCATTTCATGGAGGCTCTTGACATCATCAACTGTGGGGTGTGCGGTGAAGGGGGACACAATGAGCGGACATGCAAGAAAAAGAAAACCAAAAAAAGAAAAACAAGTCGTGGAGGCGGCACCGATGGTGAACGAGGTGGAAGAGGTGACGGTGGTGGTGGTCGAGGAAGCACAAGTGTCAGAGGTGGTAGTGGTGGTTGTAGAGGGAGCACAAGTGCTAGAGGTGCTAGTGTTGGTAGAGGGAGTACAAGTGCTAGAGGTGGTGGTCGAGCTAGCACAAGTGCTAGAGGTGGGGGTCGAGCAGGCACAACTGGTAGAGGTGGTGGTGGACGGAGAGGGAGCACAAGTGCTAGAGGTGGTGGTGGTCGTAGAGGAATGGTTGATAATGGATCGGCCTTCGGTTATTTGGTTAATCCAGATGGTTGATCTAATAATAATGGTATATTATTTGTTCATACAATTCCTAGCATTTATTCATTTACTGTATTTACGTATTTACTCTCTTTAGGTCTTGTGCTAACAATTGTTCTTTTTGTAGGCATGGCTTCATCCGGTTCCAGGACGAGGCCGGCGTGCGTGGACCAAGAGGACATGCCGAAGACGTGGATGGAGGCCAGTTTGGACAAGGAGAAGGAGAAGGATGTGCCCACACCACCATGTTGGTGTGGTGATGTTTGCAAGCTAAAGGTGTCCACTGACCGCAACAAGTCATGGACAGAAGGTAGAAGGTTTTTCGTGTGTCCCAACTATGCACATGATCGTCGAAGGCCAACTAACGCATATGACATACCACCGGTATGTTAGGTGTACATACAAAAAACGTCAACAAGTTGTCACTGATATGTCTAACAAAATCATGGTTTATATGTAGTCCCCTCCTCCACTTTGCAAGTACTTCACTTGGATAGATCACGAGGTACCAAAAGATGTCCAAGAGGACCAACGTCGAGATTGGTTACGGAGGCAGCGCCTATTCGAGGAGTCGTATGCACGGGGATTAGAGCGGGAGCGTCGTGAGAAGGAGGCTCGTGAGCGCAAGAAGCGTGAGCAAGAGAGGGCACGCAAAGAGAAGGAGGCTCGTCAAGAAGAGAGGACAAGAAAACTTGCAAGGGCTCGCGATGCACGAGAGGAGGACGAGGCACGTGACAAGAAGGGAAAGTGGCCCCGTACTACTCAGTAGACAAATGGAAAGGCACCGGCGTCGATGATGAACTGTCGAGACTTTGTTTAATGTATGGACTTGTTATTCGAGACCTTGTGTGGTCATGGACTACTTATGACATTCGAGACATCGTGTGTGAACTTGTTATTCTATACATTGTGTGGTCATGAACTACTTATGTGCAACCTATTTGAAATTATGTGCAAACTATGCTTTGTTCATATTTTTGTTTGATTTTCAATGTTTAAAAATTTGTGCAACAAGTTTAAAAGAGAGCACTAGTTGGAAATGTGCACACCCAGACGCCAGGGTCCCTGGCGTCTGGGTCCCTAACCAGAGAGCATTTTCAAAGTGCTCTCTGGTTAGGAACCCAGACACCAGGGACCCTGGCATCTGGTTCCCTAACCAGAGAGCACTTTGAAAATGCTCTCTGGATAGAGAACCAGACGCCAGGGTCCCTGGCGTCTGGGTCCCTAACCAGAGAGCATTTTCAAAGTGCTCTCTGGATAGAGACCCAGACGCCAGGGACCCTGGCGTCTGGTTCCCTAACCAGAGAGCACTTTGAAAATGCTCTCTGGTTAGGGATCCAGACGCCAGGGACCGGTTATTATCATATTTCCTTATTCATGATAAAGGTTTATTATTCATACTAGAATTGACCGGAAACTTAAATACATGTGTGGATACATGAAAAAGTACCATGTCCCTATTGAGCCTTTACTAGACTAGCTCGTTGATCAAAGATAGTTAAGGTTTCCTAACCATATACATGAGTTGTCATTTGATAATGGGATCACATCATTAGGAGAATGATGTGATGGACAAGACCCAACCGTAAGCTTAGCATTTGATCGTATTAGTTTATTGATATAGCTTTCTTCATGTCAAGTATCTATTCCTAAGACCATAAGATTATGCAACTCCTGGATACCGGAGGAATACCTTGTGTGATATCAAACGTCACTTCATAACTGGGTGATCATAAAGATGCTCTACAGGTATCTCCAAAGGTGTTTGTTGGGTTGGCATGGATCGAGACTGGGATTTGTCACTCCGTGATATCTCTCGGCCCTCTCGGTAATACAACATCATAAAGAGCTTGCAAGCAATATGCCTAATGAGTTAGTCACGAGATCTTGTATTACGGAACAAGTAAAGAGAGTGAGAATTGCCGGTAACGAGATTGAACTAGGTATGAAGATATCGACAATTGAATCTCGGGCAAGTAACATATCACGGACAAAGGGAATTGCATACGGGATTAACCGAATCCTTGACATCGTGGTTCAACCGATTAAAGATCTTCGTGGAATATGTAGGAACCAATATGCGCATCCAGGTCCCGCTATTGGTTATGACCGGAGAGAGGTCTTGGTCATGACTACATGGTTCCCGAACCCGTAGGGTCGCACGCTTAACATTCGTTGATGCTAGAATAGTATTGGGATATTTGATGATTGGTAACCAAACGTTGTTTGGAGTCCTGGATGAGATTAGGGACATCACGATGAGTCTCGGAATGGTCGAGAGGTAAAGATTTATATATGGGAAGTCAAATTTTGGGTTCCGAAAAAAGTGCAATTTTTTCGGTATTGTACCGGGAAGCTTCCAGAAGGTTTCGAAGGGTTCCGGACGGGTCCAGAAGTCCACAAGTGGGTCCACCATGTCCCAAGGGCTAGCATGGGCTGAGGGGAGGTGCCCTAGCTTTATTGGGCCAGGCGCACCAAGTCCTCAAAAGCCCATTTGGTTAGGAAAGGGAAAAAAGGGGAGTCCTAGCTAGTAGGAATAGGATTGGACTAGGAGTAGTCCTCCCCCCTTGGCGCCAACTCCTACTAGGAGTAGGGTTGGACTCCTAGCCCTCCCACACATATAAATATAGGGGAGGGGGCATAGCAAGGCACCCTAACACATTGGCCTTGGCTGCTGCCCCGTCTCTCCCTCCCGGCACAGTTCTCGTCCACATTGGCCTTAGCGAAGCCCTGCCGATATTCCGCCTCCACCACCACCATCACCACCATGCTGTCATGCTGGTTGCGATCCCATCTACTCCTTCGCCTTATCTTGCTGGATCAAGGAGGAGGAGGCGTCATCGAGCCGCACGTGTGCTAAACTCAGAGGTGCCGTCCGTTCGACACTAGATCGGTTGGATCGTGATCGGATCACGAAGAGTGAGTACGACTACTTCAACCGCGCTATATATGCTTCCGCTTTTGGTATACGAGGGTATGTAGACACACTCTCCTCTCTCGTTGCTATGCTTCTCCTAGATAGATCTTGGGTGTTCGTAGGATTTTTTATTTCATGCTTCATTCCCCATCAATATAACCATCTCCCTTAATGCATTGTCTATCACAACACGTGTTAGACATTTTGTGAAGGGATCTGCCAGATTCTTAGCCGACTAGATATAATCCAACGCTATCACTGTAGAGTTTCTTAAACGCCTGACAAATTCTAATCTTCTTATGTGCTTTGTGGATTGCATGTTGTCACTCTTTGCCTTGACAATAACCGTTTGATTGTCACAGTTCATAAGGATAGTCGGAACTGGCTTTTCAACCATTTGGGAGTCCATCAAAAGATCTCAAAGCCATTCCGCTTCGACACCAGATGTGTCTAATGTTGTTACTTTTGCTAGGTCTGTGTTGGGGGCATAACCCCTGGGTAGACTCGGAGGTACAAGACACTTTTTCAAAACATCAGGGCAACCAAGGACCCTTAATCCAGCTGGCTCCCCAGCAGCGGGCTGGCCGAGCATGACACCATGATCGAGCTGGCCGGGCGCAACCGGTGGGGTCAGTGCCTGTCCAACCTTGTAGTACGACAAAACCACACCCACATCACAGGGAGCGTGGCTATAGCCACCAGTACCACTGACCGGGGCAACCGACCTCAGTGCAACGCGACACTGTGAAGGCATAATGCCAACCACTCCGCGATGCAGAGACCGACGGGCTACAGTGACATGCAGCCGGCGGGCCCCATGAAAGATCAAATACGTTGGTGATAGGGCCCCGTCCCACTTTTTTTATCCATTGTAACCTGGGAGGTCCGGCTATAAGACCTCCCAAGAGCCCCGAGGAGGGGGTCGGTGTCGTGGTTCTAAGTCTGACAGTGATGTAGGGGGGTTAGTACGGAGAGGCTAGATCCTAGCTATGCAGGAGCTGTAAGCACACAAAGATGTACGAGTTCATGCCCTTCTTAGAGGAAGTAAAAGCCCTACGTCTCGGTGCCCGGAGGCGGTCGACTGGATTATGTGTGTATGAATAACCGGAGTGCGAACCCCTGATACTGAGGAGGGGGGTGGCTTATATAGAGTTCGCCAGCCCTCTCCTGCCCTCAGTAATGCAGGGTTTAAGGTACATTAAGGTTAGACGTTACTGGTAACGCCTCTAATAAAGTGTTATAATGACCATAAAGACTACTTAATGACCGGCCGTTTGCCTGCGGAGTGACTTTAGGTCTCCTGACGGTCGAATCGTTGGCTTCGTGGTCGAGTGATACTTCCTGGTCGAGTGTCTTGAACCCGTCGAGTGGGTACCTTCAAGTCGATTGAAAGGTGATTTCTTCTTTGGATGTCCTTGGGTAAGGCTCTTAGGATAGGTCCGTGCCCCTACCCTAAGTACATAGCTTCATCATTAGCCCCCGAATGGATCGAGGTTAGAGTGGAGAAAGAGTTAGGGATCTTTTCGACTGGTTCTTTGCGCTGCATGAGCATCTCGTTTTGGGTCAATCGTCACGGATGACGTTATCAACTTTTTTCAGTCGCCTTGATCCATTCCAAGTCTTTCGTCGAGTGAATTTCCTTGCTCGTGGAGTTCTGAATGACGATGTGAAAGGGATCTTCTGTCTGACAAATTGTTCTGCAACCCGCGGATTTCGCGGGATTTGATTTTCGGGAAGCGCGCGGGACGGGAGCGGCCGCAGTAATCGGATGTGATAAGGCGGAAGCTCCTCGATCCCCACGCCACCTTTTTAGCCACGTACCGCGCGCGCGTCTGCTGCAGGATTTGACGGATAGCCTGGGCCTACCAGTCAGCCACTTGGAAGCGGCCCCTTATAAGCTATCGGCTCGGGGTTTCCAACAGTGTGTTCTCTTCTTTCCTTCTCTCCTCGCAAAGTTCTCCGCCACCTCCGCTCTCGCCCTAGCGCCACAGGCCCGTTCGAGTTTTCTGGCGACGATGGTGAAGGACAAGACGTCTGCCCTGGAGCGCACGAAGAAGGCGGCGGCGGCACAGGGAAAAGGGAAGAAGTCCGCTCGGGGCGGATCTTCCTCAAGGACTTCTCTGCCCAGAGGCTGGATGCAGGGCGACTGGATGCCGACGGTGCTGAGGCAGGAAGATCTCGACGATATGGTTGAGGGAGGAGTCATCCCTCATGAAGCTGCGCGTATCCCGGGGAGAGAAGTCGAGCCCCAACCTCTTGATGGTGAGTGTGTGCTCCTCGCCACCCATATCGATCGCGGGTTTTCTCTGCCTCCTCATCCCTTTTTCCGGAGTTTCCTGAATTTCTTCGGAGCGCAGCTCCACCACTTCACTCCCAACTCTATCGTGTATCTGGCTGTTTTCGTTTCCTTATGTGAGGGTTTCTTGGGCAGTCGCCCCCATTGGGGGCTCTTTAAGCATATCTTCACCCGCCGTTCCCAATCGGTCAAAAAGGCCAAGTCGAGTGACGAGAGGACGCAGGTGATCCAGCTGTGCGGAGGCCTGGCGATCCAGACGAGGGGAAAAAGTTCCTTTCCATCCATCACTTTCCCTGAGTCGTTCCGTGGTTGGCAGGCGACCTGGTTTTACTGCAAAGACCAGGCGACTCCAGGTCAGTCGACTGGACTTCCCCCTTTCTCTCTGGAACGAGCCCAAAAACCTGCTTCTCTGAAAGTGACGCCGGAAGAAAAGGCCCAAGTCAAAGTGCTGGTCGGTCGAGTGGTTCAGCTTGTCCGTGACGGCGTGACTGGCATGGACTTGCTGGAAGTCTTCCTTAGGAGGCGCATCCAACCGCTCCAGGCTCGCGATCATCCGACGTGGCTGTATTCGGGTCTTGAAGACACCACTCGGATCCACCCGGAGGAGGTCACTGATGAGATGCTAGAAGGATGGCTGTCGAGCATCACAGGAAACAAAGACAATCCCAGAGGAGCCAGGAGGGTTCCTCCACTCGACAATACATACGAAGTGGACCAGGTCTGACCTTATATACCTGACTGAGATCTTGCTTTCTTCACTGGTTTTCTTTGAATTGATCGATTGTTTTTCATCTTGTCTGTCGTCTTCCAGGCAACTACCGAGATGTACTCGACACCCAACGGGGCGCAGGAGCCACCTGAAGAAGGGGAGGCGAGCGGCGGTGAGAGTGGGGATGAACAAGCCGAGTGGGAATCCGATGGCGAAGGAGAGGGAGACGACGATGACGTCGACTCCAGCGAAGAGGAGGAGGAGGAAGTTGAACCCCCTCGCACGGAGAGGCGATCTAAGCTTACACACGATCCGACGCGGGAACGTGGTAAGTCGACTGCTCCTGTTGGGCAGTCGTCGAAACGCCCTCAAACCTCTTCTCCTACGCCGACCGAAAAGGCTCCCAAGCACCCACGCGCGACGCCATCCAAGCCGCCCAAGGCTCTGCCCAAGATGAAGATGACTGTCCCCACCATTTCTGGGTAATAATAGAACTTGTTTTCCTTTGTCGACCGTGGACGGATCCTTGGTCGATTCACTGAACCAACTGACTGACTTTCGAAATTTGCAGCGCTGCTACTTCTGAGCTCTCCGCCAAGGACGACGATCAAGAGATGGAGGATGCTGTGACCTCCAACCCTGGTATGATTACTGATGCTCTGCCTTGAGTTGACTCGATATTTATTGCAGCCCTGGTCGATTGAATTTTTCCTTGTAGCTCCTCCTCATGTTATTAACCTCCCGGATGACGATGACGACGAGCCGCTGAGGGTGAGAAGGAACCGGAGGGCGTCGGCTGGCAAGACCCCCCAATCTGCTCCGGCGTCTGAAGCCGTAGCTCGGGATGGTGGTGGCACCACTCGGGCTTCTGTGACCTTTGCTGATCCTCTGACGAGCGTGCGGCCTTCGACATCGACCACAAATCCTCCTTTGCTTTTTGCCACGTACCCCGCCCCTGAGGACCAAGCGAGTGCCACGAAAGAGGCTATCCGTTAGGCGGGGATCATGATGGAGCAAGTGAAAGTGGCTCGGGAGGCTAGTCAAGCAGCCTATGACGCGAGTTCGGCTCTTCAGAGCAACGTCCAGGTCAGTCGACTCGACACTTGGTCTGTTACGACATGCTGTTTGAAGAATCTCTTTTCCGAAGATCTTTGTATCTGTACACCCACTGGGTGTGTCTGCCATCTTTTGGATGAGTGGGGCAGTCGACTGTAGTCTTTATACTGTGTTGTTGTAGTTGTACTTCTTCACTCGGTCTGGTCAGGCCATGTCGAATGGAACTGTATCTGGTCGACTGCGGACAGTCGACTTTTTTTAGAAAACCAGTGGGGGCACGCTGAGTGCACACACTGGATGTAGTCCCCGAGACTACTGTCGAATGTTTTGATTCGGCTGTAGTCTTAGAAACGTCATCATTGTCTCTTAGTTACTCGGAAGCAACTTATCTCAGACGTCTGTCGACTGACTTTTGCAGAAATCCTGTGACCTTGCGGCTCGCTATACTGAGTTGGAAAACAAGCAGATCCAGGTCAACCTTGACTTGAAGCTTGCTCAAGAGAACCTGAAGAAGGCGCAAGAAGAAGCAAAAGGTATGGTTGGTGAGGCTCCCCATTCTTGACGAGTGATTTTCCTTTCTTGTCTATTCTTGATGTTGATTTCACTCGACTTGCCGCAGATAAACTGGAAGAAGCTCTGAAAAAGAAGGATCAGGACCTCATAGAAGCACAGAAGGAAACCTCGAACAAAACGAAGCTTGCTGAAGAGAAGCTGGCTTCAGTCGGAACTCTTGAATAGGAGAACTCCAGGCTGAAGGCCGCTCTCGATGCAGCTAACCAGGAGGTCAGTCGTCTGAAGAACGACAAGATTGCTCTGAATGACAAGGCAAGCGAGTTGGTAGGGAAGAAGAATGATCTTGAAGCTTATCTCGGAGGACTCGCCAAGAAGTTGTTCGTCATGCTTGAGGGTAATAATCTTCATTTAACTGGTTTGCAGTAACCAAACTCGAGTAGAACCATTGACTTATTCTTGAATCGTGTTTGCAGAGTTTTGTCAGAACTTTGAAGAGGAGACCAGTCGAGTGGAACCAGGCTTGGACCCTGCCAACTCTCTTGTGAAGGACGAGGCTGCCATGAATGTGCTCCGTCTGGAGTCTCGCGTCGCCAGCGTGGTTGACTATCTGGCTCGGCTTAAGGTTGCGGTGTCGCGGATCGACACATCACTCTGGCCCAGGGCGACGCTTTCAAATGATCTCGAGTCTCTTATGACTCGACTGAATGACGTCCCTGGTCAAGTGACGGAATGGAAGAAATCCTCCGCAAGGTGTGGCGCTGATGTCGCTCTGTCTCTGGTATGCGTCCATTGCAAAGAGGTGCGAGAAGAGAAGCTGGCTGCCATCCAGGTTGCCAACAGCAGGAAGCTCAGCTTTCAGGACTTCATGGAGACTTTCATAGCCGCTGCCACTCGTATTGCAGACGGGGTCGACTTGGATGAGTTCGTTGCCCCTTCCAGTCCTCTGCCGGAGGAGTAAAAAACTTTGATGCTTCACTTTAAATTTGTCTCGGGATGCCGAGTGGATCTTGTAATCATTAAACTCTGTCGAGCCGAGGGCTCGAGTACTTTGATCCGTGGTCTGGGACCTTTTGGGTCTTATCCGAACTTGATTTATCATTGAATATCTTTGTGAATTATCTGTCGAGTGGAACTTGATCTTCACTCGAAATAACTTTGTATTTGTGGTGCAGCTCCGAAGGAGAAGGTAATGGTCGATTCGCATCTTACCGCCCTTGTGGATTGGGACGTGTTCTGTACTTAGGCGAGCGCTGGGCTGCAGCTAAGCCCCCGAGTGAGAGGTTTGCTCTCCACTCGGTAGGATTTTCTTACACTTAGGCGAGCACTGGGCTGCAGCTAAGCCTCTGAGTGAGAGGTTTGCTCTCCACTCGGTAGGATTTTTATATACTTAGGCGAGTGCTTGGACTGCAGCTAAGCCTCCGAGTGAGAGGTTTGCTCTCCACTCGGTAGGATTTTTATATACTTAGGCGAGTGCTTGGACTGCAGCTAAGCCTCCGAGTGAGAGGTTTGCTCTACACTCGGTAGGATTTGTATACACTTAGGCGAGTACTTGGACTGCAGCTAAGCCCCCGAGTGAGAGGTTTGCTCTACACTCGGTAGGATTTCACGTACTTAGGCGAGCAATGGGCTGCAACTAAGCCCCCGAGTGAGAGGTTTGCTCTACACTCGGTAGGATTTCACGTACTTAGGCGAGCACTGGGCTGCAGCTAAGCCTTCGAGTGGGAGGTTTGCTCTCCACTCGGTAGGATTTTTATAACTTAGGCGAGCACTGGGCTGCAGCTAAGTCCCCGAGTGAGAGGTTTGCTCTACACTCGGTAGGATTTCACGTACTTAGGCGAGCACTGGGCTGCAGCTAAGCCTCCGAGTGGGAGGTTTGGCTCGCCACTCGGTAGGATTTTAAACACTTAGGCGAGCACTAGGCTGCAAAGCCCCCGAGTGAGAGTCTGGCTCGCCACTCGGTAGGATTTTTATAACTTAGGCGAGTACTTGGACTGCAGCTAAGCCTCCGAGTGAGAGTCTGGATCGCCACTCGGTAGGATTTCAAACACTTAGGCGAGCACTGGGCTGCAGCTAAGCCCCCGAGTGAGAGTCTGGCTCGCCACTCGGTAGGATTTCAAACACTTAGGCGAGCACTGGGCTGCAGCTAAGCCCCCGAGTGAGAGTCTGGCTCGCCACTCGGTAGGATTTTTTTTTGCAAACTTAGGCGAAACGGATTCGCAGCTAAGCCACCCACTGGGGGATTTCGTACGCAAACAAAAGTGACAGCAAATACAGGAAGAACTAGAACACTCTTGCCTTTGATAAACATAAACTACAGAAGTTTTTTCTTATTACATCTCATCCCAGTGAGAATTCAAGTGTAAAATGGGCGGAGTAGTTCCGCATTCCAAGCTCGTGGCTCGTCGATCTTGCGATCAATGTTGTAGAGATGATATGCTCCATTGTGGAGGACTCTGGTGACGATGAAGGGACCTTTCCAAGTAGGAGCAAGTTTGTGTGGTTTCTGTTGATCCACTCGGAGGACCAAATCTCCTTCTTGGAAGGCTCGACTCTTCACATTTCTAGCATGAAATTGATGCAAGTCTTGCTGATAGATGGTCGATCTGATCATAGCCATTTCCCTCTCCTCCTCTAGGAGGTCGACTGCGTCTTGCCGGGCTTGCTCTGCTTCGTCTTTGTTATAAAGCTCGACTCTGGGTGCATTGTGAAGTAGACCACTCGGCAGGACGGCTTCGGCTACATAAACCAGAAAGAACGACGTTCTCCCAGTCGACCGGTTCGGGGTGGTCCTCAGCCCCCACAAAACTGACAGAAGCTCGTCGACCCAAGCGCTTGCTGCATGCTTGAGATCACGCATCAATCGAGGCTTCAGTCCTTTGAGAATCAGACCATTTGCTCTTTCAGCTTGTCCATTCGACTGGGGATGCATGACCGACGCGTAGTCGACTCGCATGCCTTGAGAAGCGCAAAAAGCTCTGAACTTGTCTGAATCGAAGTTTGACCCATTGTCAGTGATGATGCTATGCGGGACTCCATATCTGAATATTAATTCCCTGATGAAACTGATTGCAGTGCAAGCATCAAGATTCTTGATAGGTTTGGCCTCGATCCATTTGGTAAACTTGTCGACTGCCACAAGCACATGTGTGAATCCGCTCCTGCCTGTTCTCAGTGGTCCAACCATGTCCAGTCCCCAAACAGTGAAGGGCCAGACGAGTGGAATGGTCTTGAGGGCTGATGCTGGCTTGTGCGACATGTTGGAGTAGAATTGGCAGCCTTCACACTTGTCAACTATCTCCTTCGCCATTTCATTTGCTCTGGGCCAGTAAAAACCCGCTCGGTATGCTTTGGCCACGATGGTCCGAGAGGACGCATGGTGACCACAGGTCCCCGAGTGGATATCATCAAGGCTTATCTGACCTTCTTCTGGTGTTATGCATTTCTGACCGATTCCAGTTGCACTTTCTCTGTACAACTGTCCTTTTATGACCGTGAAGGCTTTAGATCGACGAACAATCTGTCGAGCCTCTTCTTCATCTTCTGGGAGTTCTTTCCTCAAGATATACGCAATATATGGTACTGTCCAGTCGGGAGTGATTGCCAAAACTTCCATGATTAGGTCGACCACAGCGGGAATTTCGATTTCAGTCGGATCTATGACACTTTTCGTCTGCGGGGCTTCTTCTGTAAAAGGATCCTCCTGGACGGACGGGGAGCGGATGTGCTCCAAAAACACATTGCTGGGAATGGCCTCTCTCTTGGAGCCTATCTTTGCCAAATCATCAGCTGCTTGGTTTTTCAGTCGGGGGATGTGATGGAGCTCTAACCCCTCGAATTTCTTTTCCAGCTTTCTCACTGCATTGTAGTAGCCGGTCATAGCTGGGCTTCTGACGTCCCACTCCTTCATCACCTGATTAACCACCAAATCTGAGTCGCCATAGACCAAGAGGCGCCTGACACCGAGTGAAATGGCCATGCGCAACCCATACAAGAGTGCTTCATATTCTGCTTCATTATTGGAGGAATCGAAGTGAATCTGGAGAACATATCTGAACTTATCTCCTCGGGGGGAGACCAATACTACCCCAGCACCAGAACCATTCAGCATCTTAGATCCATCGAAGAACATGGTCCAGTGCTTCGAGTGAACTTGAATCGGAAGTTGCTGTTCAATCCACTCGGCGACGAAATTTGCAATTGCTTGGGACTTGATAGCCTTCTTTGCTTCAAACTTGATATCTAAGGGAAGGAGTTCAATCGCCCACTTCGCCACTCGACCAGTTGCAGCTCTGTTGTGCGAAATCTCTGACAGTGGAGCGTCGCTGACGACTGTAATGGAATGGTCAGAGAAGTAGTGCGCAACCTTCTTCGTGGTCATGTAAATCCCATATACAAGCTTCTCGTAGTGGGGATATCTTTGCTTCGACGGAGTCAAAACTTCAGACACATAATATACTGGGCGTTGAACTCTGAAGGCCTTTCCTTCTTCTTCCCGCTCGACCGTGAGTACTGTACTGACAACTTGTCCCGTGGTCGCAATGTAAAGCAACAGAGGCTCTTTACTGATTGGGGCAGCAAGCACCGACTGGGTGGAGAGCAGAGCTTTGAGGTCTGCAAACGCTGCATCAGCTTCTGGAGTCCACTCGAACTTGTCAGACTTCTTCATCAGTTGGTAGAGAGGCAACGCCTTTTCACCGAGATGAGAAATGAATCGACTTAGAGCGGCCAAGCAACCTATAAGTTTCTGGACATCGTGCACACGCACAGGGCGCTTCATCCGGAGTATGGTACCAACTTTCTCGGGGTTGGCGTCGATCCCTCATTCGGAAACAAGGAAACCGAGTAACTTTCCACCTGGGGCTCCGAATGTGCACTTTGATGGGTTGAGCTTGATATCATACCTCCTGAGGTTAGCAAAGGTTTCAGCAAGGTCAGTCAGCAGATCGGAACCTTTCCGTGACTTAACCACAATATCATCCATGTATGCTTCCACATTCCGACTGATTTGAGTGAGTAAACACTTCTGAATCATCCTCATGAACGTGGCTCCGACATTCTTCAGGCCGAAGGGCATGGTGACATAACAGAAGCACCCAAATGGAGTGATGAAAGCTGTTTTTATCTCATCAGGCCCATACAGATGGATCTGATGGTACCCTGAATAGGTGTCTAGAAAAGACAACCGCTCACACCCCGTGGTCGAGTCGACTATTTGGTCAATGCGAGGGAGAGGAAAATGATCTTTCGGGCAGGCCCGATTGATATGTTTAAAGTCGATGCACATGCGAAGCGACTTGTCCTTCTTGGGGACCATGACAACGTTGGCGAGCCACTCGGAGTGGTAAATCTCTCGGATGAACTCCACTGCTAAGAGCCGGGCCACCTCCTCGCCAATAGCTTTCCTCTTCTGGACGGCGGACCGTCGAAGATGTTCTTTCACAGGTGTCGGTGTCAAAACCGGCGGATCTCGGGTAGGGGGTCCCGAACTGTGCGTCAAGGTCGGATGGTAACAGGAGACAAGGGACACTTTATTTTACCCAGGTTTGGGCCCTCTCGATGGAGGTAAAACCCTACTCCTACTAGATTAATATTGATGATATGGGTAGTACAAGAGTGGATCTACCACGAGATCAAGGAGGCTAAACCCTAGAAGCTAGCCTATGGTATGATTGTGTATGATGATGGTTGTATGGTTGTCCTACGGACTACAACCCTCCGGTTTATATAGACACCGGATAGGGTTAGGGTTACACAGAGTCGGTTACAATGGTAGGAGATCTCGAATATCCGCACGCCTAGCTTGCCTTCCACGCCAAGAAAAGATCCTTCCGGACATGGGACGAAGTCTTCAATCTTGTATCTTCATA
Organism: Aegilops umbellulata; assembly: GCA_032464435.1. Classification (NCBI taxonomy): domain Eukaryota; kingdom Viridiplantae; phylum Streptophyta; class Magnoliopsida; order Poales; family Poaceae; genus Aegilops; species Aegilops umbellulata. The sequence goes on from CP136058.1 coordinate 91,681,047, forward strand.
GTCCTGGAGTCCGGCTGAAGGTATAGTCCGGCTATCCGAACACCCCCTAATCCAGGACTCCCTCAACAGGCTTGAACTTCGGGTCGACTCGTAGACGGTGCTCAGCCAGCCCCCTGGGAACTCCAGGCATGTCAGAAGGCTTCCATGCGAAGATGTCCCAGTTCTCACGGAGGAACTGGATGAGCGCTTCTTCCTATTTGGAGTCGAGCGTCGTTGAAATGTGAGTCGGAGCAGCACTGGGGTCGGTCGGGTGAATGTGAACTGGCTTAGTTTCACCGGACGACTGAAAAGCTGATTCTGAAGCTGGCTTCTTGGCTGCAGCAATTCACTCAGATCAGCAGTCTTCTGGTACTCTTGCAGCTCGACTACTGACATCTGAGCATCAGCGATCTTTGATCCTTTCTGAGAACACTCCTCTACTTTCTTCCGATTGCCTGTAACAATGATCACTCCTTTAGGGCCAGGCATTTTCAACTTGAGATACACATAGCATGGTCGAGCCATGAAGCGTGCATAGGCTGGCCTGCCCAGAATAGCGTGATAAGCACTCTGTAAGTCCACAACTTCAAATGTCAACCTTTCCTTGCGGTAATTCTTTGAATCACCGAAAACCACATCGAGAGCAATCTGGCCAAGTGACTCGGCTTTCTTTCCAGGAATGACTCCATGGAAACTCATGTTGCTGGCACTGAGCCTGGACATCGGAATGCCCATCCCTTTCAATGTTTCAGCATACAATATGTTCAGGCCGCTGCCACCATCCATCAGGACTTTGGTCAGTCGAGTGCCTTCGACAACCGGATCGACCACCAGAGCTTGCCTCCCAGGGGTGGCAATGTGCGCAAGGTGATCGGACTGGTCGAACGTGATGGCAGTCTGAGACCACTTCAGGTAGCTGGGTGTTGCCGGGGCAACCATATTCACTTCACGGTTAATAACTTTCAGTCGACTTTTGCTCTCGACATCAGCAAAAATCATCAAGGTGGAATTGACTTGGGGATACCCGTCATCACTGTCTTCCTTATCCCCAACTTTGTCTGACTCTTTCTCCTTGTCCTTGGACTGCTTGCCCTGGAACTGCTGAATCAAGAGCCGACATTGTCGAGTGGTATGCTTGGGGTAAATGAGTTTACCCTCTTCATCTTTCTTGGTGTGAATGTGACACGGCAGATCCAAAACATCGTTTCCATCTTGATCTTTTACTTTCTTGGGGTTCCAGGGCCCCTTAGGTTTCCCCTTGAATTTTCCCTGGGTTACGGCCAGGGCCTCCCCAGGAGCGGCTGGCTCGGCCTTCCGCTTCTGCTTCCAACTGGAATTGCCTCCGGTTTCTGCTTGCCACTCCGGAGTCGATCTTCATCTTCACCATTAGTGTATTTGGTGGCAATTTCCATCATCCGATTCAGAGACATTTCTCCGGTCCGACCGAACTTCAGGTTCAACTCTCTGTTCTTGACGCCTTCTTTAAAGGCATAAACTGCTTGATGATCTGGTACATTCTCAACTGTGTGGTGCAGAGTGATCCACCTCCGGATGTAATCCCTCAGTGTTTCATTCGGCTTCTACACGCAAGACCGCAATTCCGTAAGGCCTGCCGGTCGTTTGCATGTTCCTTCGAAAGTCGTGACAAACACTCGGGAGAGGTCCTCCCAAGTATAGATGCTGCTAGGTGCTAGCTGATTCAGCCACGCTCTGGCTGAGCCCTCTAACAAGAGAGGCAAATGCTTCATAGCCACCTCATCATTGCCGCCACCAATCTGGACAGCCACTCGGTAATCTTCGAGCCAAGTGCCAGGCTTAGACTCACCAGTGAACTTCCCGACTCCAGTCGCCAACCTGAAGTTTGGAGGAATCACTGCGGCCCTGATGGCTCGACTGAAACACTCAGGCCCTGAAACATGTACTCTGCTGCTGGTAGGAGCATCTCTGTCAGGTCCTTCTCTGTGAGCCCTGTTCCTATCGACCAAACCTTGAACGAGGATGGACCTCGCATCAAAGCCTGGTTCTCTGGGATCGACTAGAATCCTCCGCCCAACACTATGAGGGCGTCTGTCATCCTGCTGTCGAGGAGGATATGACCCACTCCTCGGGGGAGGGGTTGGCACTCGACGTCGATCATTACGATCGAATCGGTGGTCATACTGCTCGTTTCTTATGTACTGATCTGGCCGGTCTCCACGTCCCTCACGCCTCGGGGGCGATCCTGGGCTGTGAGCCGACTGCACTGTATCCGCTGCAACGGATCGACTGTGGATCCTGTTCCGCAACTGAGAGACAGCGGAATTCTGGTTTCCCGCTGCCCGGAGCAACGCTCTGATTTGCAACAAGCCTCTGCCAGCTTCCGACTGTGAAGGCTGAATTGATTCCGCTATCCGGGCTGCGCCTGCCAAATTCTGAACAGGAGTTCGATATACCTGCGTGGGTGGGAAGAGCTGACGTCGACTGGACTCGGGAGCCCGCTGACGCGCCCACTCGTCGAGTGCTCGCTGGAGATTCTCCAGTCGAGTGCGCTCTTCCAAGTTAGCCATGCGCGCGTCCTCCAAGGCCCGGGCCTCGGGGGTCTCTCCAATGATAGGAGTATGGAGTGCATCCATGTTCCGGCGGCGGAGTTCTTCTCGCTGTAGTGACGTGAGAGGCTCAGGGAGATACTCTTCGTGGGGGTGCGACGGATCGCCCCCATCCGCGCCTCCACCGGTACGAGCAAAACCGGGAGGGCTGCGTGTGCCATCGATTGCCAGAACCTCCGCCGCAGGGTCACTGCTGTCGCATTTGGATGCGGTCTCTACGGAGCCAGTCGACAGGTCGAACAGGCCATAGAGAGATTCGTCGGGCTCGATTGCCGCGACTTGTAGGGTGGCCGACTGGCGAGCCACCGCATGCCTCACCCACCTCTGAAGTCTCGATCGACCAGAGCGCTTGCACTGGCGAGAGACGAGGCGGGGAGGTAAAACGGGAGCCGACTGATACTGGGTTGACGACTGCCGTAAGAGAACGCCGCGAACACACGCGCGAAAGTGCGTCGCCCCGCGGACGGGGAGCGCGTCGATGTCGAGCGGAGCCTCATGAAGCCAGGCGGAGTCGTCGGCGATAAACGTGAGTGCGCCGAGATGGATCTCGCGGCCCTCCACCAAAACTCCGCATGAAACCATGATCAAGGAGATCGGAAAAATCACAACTCCTACAATCAAGCACTAAGATTCCTGCCCCAAGGTGGGCGCCAACTGTCGTGGTTCTAAGTCTGACAGTGATGTAGGGGGGTTAGTACGGAGAGGCTAGATCCTAGCTATGCAGGAGCTGTAAGCACACAAAGATGTATGAGTTCAGGCCCTTCTCAGAGGAAGTAAAAGCCCTACGTCTTGGTGCCCGGAGGCGGTCGACTGGATTATGTGTGTATGAATAACCGGAGTGCGAACCCCTGATACTGAGGAGGGGGGTGGTTTATATAGAGTTCGCCAGCCCTCTCCTGCCCTCAGTAATGCAGGGTTTAAGGCACATTAAGGTTAGATGTTACTGGTAACGCCTCTAATAAAGTGTTATAATGACCATAAAGACTACTTAATGACCGACCGTTTGCCTGCAGAGTGACTTTAGGTCTCCTGACGGTCGAGTCGTTGGCTTCGTGGTCGAGTGATATTTCCTGGTCGAGTGTCTTGAACCCGTCAAGTGGGTACCTTCAAGTCGATTGAAAGGTGATTTCTTCTTTGGATGTCCTTGGGTAAGGCTCTTAGGACAGGTCCGTGCCCCTACCCTAAGTACATAGCTTCATCAGTCGGCTCATTTTACTCACACACAAACACATGCAAGGAGAGAAGGAGAGCTAGCTCCTTCTTTCCCCTCCACCCGAAACAGCTCCAGCAACACCATTGTAGCCCATGTGATCTTCGTAGTATGTCCGACAAGAGTAGGGGTATTACCTCCCTCGGAGGGCCTCGAACCAGGGTATTTCATGTGTCTCGCACCGCTCATGCCCAATCTCGCTTTTGGAACCCACCGACGCACTTCGGCTCCAACCACACTCGATAAGCCATCCCAGGGCATCTACCGCGAGAATACCACGAAAGTTGGCGCCCACCATGGGGCCGCAAGCGGCGTCGACGAGAGTCATGTTCCTGACAAGAGCCTACACTCCATCTGGCGAGTGCATGGCGCACGGCTTGGTTGGCATGGCATGTCTGGTGCATCCTCTTGCGTCGACGACGGTGCAAGCTCGACGCGGACGTCTCCTACTCCGTAGGCAGCTCCGTTGTTCCCATCGGCGAGCTGCGCGTCTTCGTCGCGCTAGTCCTCGATGAGTACCCTAGCATGGTGCTCACCTTCTCTGACCCGCCACCATCCGGTGGCTGTAGCATCTCCAACGTTGTCGCTGACTTCTGTGTCTGCGTGGAGGTATTGACCTCTGCCTCCAGCCAAGCCTCCGGCCGCAGCAGGGATCCGGCCGCTGCTGCTACAGCCCGTGCTGGCTAGTCCAACCCCTTGTGCTCGACGGTGCAGTACTTACGCGCCCCCATCATGCCCGGCATCGACCTGGCTGCTGCAGCGATTGAGCTCTTGGAGACCCCAAGCGTTTGCTTGCCAAGGCCACCGAGCTCGCTGCCACGCAACACCAGATGGAGTCCATGCAACGTGAGTACAATATCACCCACAAATCTGGTAGGCGACGTGCGCCGCCGTGGCGGGGCCATCGGCCAGATTCTGGCCGCAGGCCGGCCCACTTACGGCACTCCCGTTCAAAACATGAGGGCTGCGCAGGAGGCCGCAGCCGAGCTCGACCACCTGGAGGGCGAGGAGCTGCTACTGCAGCAGCAATGCGTGCACGACCTCATCACTGCTCCGAATCAGCAGCATGCTGAGTGGGACCTGGCCCAACCGACCACCTCCAACCCGGCTTCTCCTCCCCTTCATATGAACAACCAACAGCCGGGCGAAGCACTCAGGCAGACGCTGCAGGCGTCCTCTAGCGCCAGCCACGGGAGCCGGCACCTGGGCGGCGGGGTCGACGCAACCTCGACCCATCGGCTGGATGAGCCAGACAGTGGAGGCCGCCGGCGCAGCAACCCCCGTCCGCGCGCCGGGAGCGACTGGCCTGAGTAGGGCCGGTTGCGCACCCTGCAATCACCAGCCGGTTGGGGCCCCACGAGCCATAGTACGAGCACGATGCCCGCCACCGCATCAAGCGGTTGGTGTGCTCCCTCGCCCGACCTGCTTTGGACCACGCAACCATGGTGAGCCTTTCCCCAAAGGTTTTACGTTGGCCCGCGACACCCCCAAGTACAACGGGGTCACCAAGCTGGAGGATTGGCTAACCGACTACACCACGGCCGTCGGTATTGCCGGCGGGAACAAGCATGTGGTGGTGCACTACGTGGCCCTCATGTTGCTTGTCTCGGCCAATACATGGATGAACAACTTGCCATCGAACACCATCAACACCTGGCTGGACTTCAAGGATGCGTTCGTGCGCAGCTTCACTGGCACGTACAAGCGCCCGGGCTGGCAACGCCAGCTCTCCATGTGCGTCTAGAGGCCAGACAAATCCCTCCGCAACTACCTCACACGAAGGATGGAGCTGCACAACTCCTGCGAGGGGGTCCACGAGGTGCAAGCGATCCATTACTTCATTGAGGGGTGCCGAGATGGCACCTTGCTGAAGCACAAGCTCATGCGCTCCGAGCCAGTGACCATGGCGGAGCTCATGGCCAAGGCGACAAGTACGCCATGACTGACTCCGCCATGTGCCAGCAAGGCGATTCAGGCCTAGTCAGCCAACCCTCGGCTGGCTGGAGACAACAACAAGTGACAGCGGAACGATGACAACAAGCGGAAGGGCGAGCAACCAGATGCCTGCTACAACTACCGGCAAGTCGCGACCATCGAGGAAGAGCAGCCGACGGACCAGGGCGGCAGCCGGTGCTAGCGAACCGACAAGGGGGCATGGTAGCCCAAGCTCACCTTCGAGCAGATGCTCGACGCGCCATGCAAGCACCATAGTGGCGCGAAGCCGTCTACGCACACAACCTGACAGTGTAACTGGATGGCGCGCCTGATGTGGGGTGAGGGTCTTCTGCCTCCACCACTAGCTCCGGCAGCGTCCGCCATGAATTTCCCCGCCACAACGCGGCGTACATCGTCTCCACCAGTGAGAGCGACGACAAGCACAACCTACGCAAGCGCCGGCATGAGGTGAACGCCGCTGTCCCCCCCATTCCTCGGTTCATGCATTGGTCCGAGAGGCCCATCACCTAGAGTCACAAGGACCACTCGGCTGTGATGCCCATGCCGGGTGGCTACACCCTCGTCCTCGACCCGACCATTTCCTCCAAGAGGCTCACTTGCGGCTTTTCACGGGTGCTGATTAACGGTGGTAGCAGCATCAACATCCTCTACCGCGACACCATGCTGAAGCTGGGCATCAAGGAGAACCAAATGGAGCCCAGCCGGACGGTGTTCCATGGCATCGCGTTGGGGCACTACTGCTCCCACATCAGCAAGACACGAATGGACGTTTTATTTGGCACCATGGACCATTTCCGTCACAAGCCGATCTGGTTCGAGGTTCAAACTGAGCAACCCCTACCACACGCTCTTGAGCCGGCCCGCGCTGGCCAAGTTCATGGCGGTGCCCCACTATACTTACCTGAAGCTCAAGATGCCAGCTCCCAAGGGCATCATCACCATCGCCGACGATTACAAGAAGTCCTTGGAGTGCGCCGCAGCCGGCTCCCGGCTGGCTGAGTCCTTGGTCATTGTTGAAGAGAAGCGCCAGCTCGACCGGCTTTGTGGCCCTGGCTAGTGAGTAGCCAGCCGTGCTGGCTCCACCCAAGCATTCGGCGAACGAGGCGGCGTTCTAGCTGTCCAAGGACACCAAGCAGATCCCGCTCGACCCGGCCAACCCGGACCAGTGCGTTGTCGTGGGCACCCGCCTCAAAAGCAAATAAGAAGGCAAGCTCGTCGACTTCCTTCGTGAGAATCGGGACATCTTTGAATGGTCTCCGAAAGACATGCCGGGTGTTCCGAGGAAGTTCGCCAAGCACAAACTCCATGTGCGGCGGGATGCCAAGCCGGTCAAGCAACCATTCTGCCGTTTCTCAGAGGAGAAGGGAAGAACCATTGGTGAAGAAATCACCTGGCTGATCACAGCCGACTTCATCATGGAAGGTTTGCACCCCGAGTGGCTAGCCAACCCAGTCCTTGTGTTGAAGAAGAATGGATCTTGGCACATGTGTGTCGACTACACCAACCTGAACAAGGCGTACCCTAAGGATCCTTTTGCTTTGCCCTGGATCGATCAAGTGATTGACTCCACAGCAGGCCGCGAGTTGCTGTCTTTCCTGGATGCCTACTCCAGCTACCACCAGATAACGTTGGACCCGTTTGCTCGGCTTAGGACATCTTCATCACCTCCCTTGGTGCGTACTGCTACATCACCATGTCCTTTGGCCTAAAGAATGCCGCCGCCATCTTTCAGCGCTGGATGCAGAAGTGCCTCCTGCTACAGATCGGCGGGAACATGCATGTGTATGTGGATGACATCGTGGTGAAGACCAAGAAGCACCTCATCCTCCTGGATGACCTCAAAGAAACGTTTGCCAATCTGTGTGAGTACCAGATCAAGCTCAACCCCGAGAAGTGCGTGTTTGGCATGCCAGCCAGCCAGCTCATTGGCTTCCTCATCCGAGAGCGTGGGATTGAGGCCAACCCTGAGAAGATCAAGGCTATCGAGCGCATGCGCAAGCCTGACCGGCTGCGCGATGTTCAGAATTTCACCGGCTACCTGGCCTCTCTCAGCCGGTTCGTCAATCGGCTGGGGGAGAGGGCCCTGCCCTTGTACCAGCTGATGAAGAAGACCACCGCGTTCGATTGGACTACGCAGGTGGACGAAGCTTCCCGTGACCTCAAGCGTATGCTCTCCATCGCACCCGTGCTGGCCGCACCAGCTGAGAAGGAGCCCATGCTGATGTACATTGCGGCCACCACTCGTGTGGTCAGTGTGGTGCTGGTGGTGGAGCGCCCTAAGGAGGGCAAGGCGCAGCCGGTCCATCGGCATGTGTACTACCTGAGCGAGGTGCTCTCCCTCTCCCAGCAGAACTACCCCCACTACCAGAAGATGTGCTACAGCGTCTACCTGGCCACCAAGAAGTTGAAGTAGTAGTTCTAGGAGCACTCCATCACCATGGTGAGCACGCTCCCCTCTCAGAGATCATCGGTAGCTGGGACGCCATTGACCAGGTTGCCAAGTGGGCCGTCAAGCTGGCCACCCACACCATCCTCTACGAGCCCCGCACGGCCATCAAGTCCTAGGCATTGGCAACTTCCTCGCCGACTAGGCGGAGACCCATTACCCATAGCAGCCTCCCGACTCGAGTCACTGGCGCATGCACTTCGACGGCTTGGAGATGCTTACCGGCTAGGGAGCCGATATTGTCCTCTCCTCCCCCAAGGGAGACCGGCTCAAGTATGCGTTGTAGATCCACTTTGCCACTTCCAACAATGTGGCGGAGTACGAGGCACTCGTTCATGGCCTCCGGATGGCCAAAGAGATCAGCATCCGGCTCATCCTCTGTTTTTGCGATTCTGATCTGATGGTGCAGTAGGTCTGTGGCGAGTGGGATGTTGCCAACATGGCCAACTACCGCTTCCTGGTCCAGCAGATGTGCGGTAGCTTTGAGGGCCACGAGTTCCACCACGTCCCTCAAGCCGACAACGAGGCGACTGACACGTTAGCCAGGATCAGATGCACCCAACAAGCCATTCTAGCCGGCGTGTCCCTCGAGCACCTGCACAAGCCTTCCATCAAGCCTTCTCCTGATTCGGAGTCCATCTTCATCTCGGCTGACATGGGGGCTGCCGGCCCACTCCCAAGGGCTACCAACCAAGCCCCGGAGGTTGCCGACTTTGGCCCGCCGCCTCCCGACGCAACCAACCCCATACAAGTTGCCGTCCTGATGGTGGTCGAGGCACCATATTGGGCGCAGCCCATTCTCACCTACCTCCTAAGTGGAGAGCTCCCCGTGGACGAAGTCGTAGCCCGACAAGTGCAACGCTAGGTTTCAGCCTACAACATCATCGATCGCGATCTCGTCAGCGCAACACAACCGACATGTCCTAGCATTGCGTCGAGATGGACATTGCGATCCAGAGAGATATCCACCAGGGCGAGCGTGGTCACCATGACTCCTCAAGAGCCATCGTGGCCAAGGCTTTTCGCCATGTCTTCATTGGCCAACTGAATCTGGAGGACCCCAAGCAGCTGGTCCTCAAGTGCAACGTCTGCGAGCGTTTCAGCACAAAGAGCCATCAGCCGACTGCAGCCCTTAAGACCATTTCTATCACGTGGCCCTTTGCTGTCTAGGCCTCGACATGGTGGGGCCATTCAAGACTGCTCAAGGCGGCATGACACACCTCTTGGTCGCCATCGACAAGTTTACCAATTGGATCGAGGCCAAGCCAATCAAGAAGCTGGACGGTCCGACAACCGTCACGTTCATCAAAGACATCACTGTTTGCTACACAACTTATTCTTGTAGACTCGTGTTGGGCCTCCAAGCGCAGAGTTTTGTAGGACAGTAACAATTTTCCCTTAAGTGGATGATCTAAGGTTTATCAATCCATGGGAGGCGTAGGATAAAGACGGTCTCTCTCAAACAACCCTGCAACCAAATAACAAAGAGTCTCTTATGTCCCCAACACACAATATACATGAAGGAAATATGTCGTAGAGGAAATAATAAAGTTGTTATTTATATTTCCTTATATCATTATAAATGTTTATTATTCATGCTAGAATTGTATTAACCAGAAACTTAGTACATGTGTGCATACATAGACAAACAGAGTGTCCCTAGTATGCCTCTAATAGACTAGCTCGTTAATCAAAGATGGTTAAGTTTCCTAGCCATAGACATGTGTTGTCATTTGATGAACGGGATCACATCATTAGAGAATGATGTGATGGACAAGACCCATCCGTTAGCTTAGCACTATGATCGTTTAGTTTATTGCTATTGCTTTCTTCATGACTTATACATGTTCCTATGACTATGAGATTATGCAACTCCCGAATACCGGAGGAACACCTTGTGTGCTATCAAACGTCACAACGTAACTGGGTGATTATAAAGATGCTCTACAGGTGTCTCCGATGGTGTTTCTTGAGTTGGCATAGATCGAGATTAGGATTTGTTACTCCGTCTATCGGAGAGGTATCTCTGGGCCCTCTCGGTAATGCACATCACTATAAGCCTTGCAAGCAATGTGACTAACGAGTTAGTTGCGGGATGATGCATCACGGAACGAGTAAAGAGACTTGCCGGTAACAAGATTGAACTAGGTATTGAGATACCGATGATCGATTCCCGGGCAAGTAACATACCGATGACAAAGGGAACAACATATGTTGTTATGCGGTTTGACCGATAAAGATCTTTGTAAAATATGTGGGAGCCAATATGAACATCTAGGTTCCGCTATTGGTTATTGACCGGAGACGTGTCTCGGTCATGTCTACATAGTTCTCGAACCTGTAGGGTCTGCACGCTTAAAGTTCGGTGGCGATCGGTATTATGAGTTTATGTGTTTTGATGTACCGAAGGTAGTTCGGAGTCCCGGATATGATCACGGACATGACGAGGAGTCTCGAAATGGTCGAGACATAAAGATCGATATATTGGGTGACTATGTTTGGACATCGGAATGGTTCTGGTTGAGTTCGGGCATTAACCGGAGTATCGGGGGGTTACCGGAACCCCCCGGGGAGTATATGGGCCTTATTGGGCTTTAAGGGAGAGAGAGAGAGTGAGAGGGGCTGCCTACGGCAGGCCACGCGCCACCCAAGGCCTAGTGTGAATTGGACTAGGGGTGAGGGGGGCGCCCCCTTCCTCTCTTCTCTCTTCCCCTTCCTTCTCTCCTACTCCTACTACTTGGAAGGGGGGAATCCTACTCCCGGTGGGAATATTGTTGCTTCTAGTAGTTCTCATGATTCCACTAACGATTCTCTTAGCCAAGTTACACTTGAGCAAGAAAATAGCTTATTGAAGGGAATTATAGAGAAAGGTGTTTACAAGAGCCTTGCCGGAAGTAAGCAATTCAAGGAAATTGTACGCAAGCAAGGAAGGCACCGGGAGAATCAAGGTGTTGATTTTGAACGAAAGTTCAATGTCAATGGAGTCGAGTGGGAAGAAGATCATTACCCCAAGACAAAGTTTGTTCCTCAACAAGAGAAGTATGATCCTACTTCTTTCAAAGGGACACAAGCTCAAGATGATCTTCCACCACAAGACCACAAGCAAAAAGGCATGGACAAGCTTCAAGAGGAAATTGATGCATTTGAAGAAGCTCCTAAGGCCTTGGTCAAATGGGTTCCCAGGACTACTTCAAGTTCCACTTCATCAAGTACAACTACAACTCCGAGGATTCCCATCAAGATGGTGTGGATCCAGAAGAAGAAGAACTAGAGAGTTCTTGAGGGTGACTCCGCCAACATATTTCACTCTTATCATCTCGGCAAGAACAAGTGCAATCAACTTCCACATCTTGCACTAGTTCAAGGAGTCACAAACCCTCTTGTTGGTAAGACAAGGGACAAGGTAACCTAAAAGCTTTCTTAGACATCATCTTGTGTGTGCATCACTCTACGTCTATGGATATCCTTGTTTGTTCCTTGTGGGACTAACCCGTGTAGGTATTGAAAGTGCAACTCACTCCAATGGATAGCTCCAAATGATCTACATCAACATTGAGCATCCACATCTTCAACATCTACATGAAGTCATCATCGACAAAACCCAAGGTTAGTTCATCCCTCCTAGGGGGGATCTCACATCTAGGGGGAGCTTTACTCTAAGAATTGAGCTAAAGCAACTCTAATGGTGTGAACACAACTATGCTTTACGTAAAAGTGGTAACCCCACTTGTGCTTAAACGATGAGTATGATCTATGATCAAATGTTCTCATTTGACTCCTAAGTCAATATACTCATATATATATGACCTAGTCATCGCCAATTGCTTGATAGATGCTAGAATTGGTTGTGCATGCTTTGCCACATATTTCATTCGCCATTTTACTGTGTGAGCATGATGACCTAGTCTTCTTTTCTTTTGCCAAGTGGATGGACAAGAATGCCTAAGAACCCTCTATAGCTATCTATGCTTTTCTCGTCTCAAACTCTATTCATGCTACATCACAAAATTTGATCAAGTTAGATTCGAACGACTCTGTGTGAGGAGCACTCGGAGTCCCCGATTCTTCATAGACTTAAACTTCCAAAACTTCTTTGTGTGTTTCGGTCTAACCGATTCCTCCATTTTGGTCATACCGAGATCACTAAGTCGATCTAGGTTTTCATCTCGGTGCAACCGATTTGAACTTTTCGGTCACACCGAGTTGCTGTAACTTTCAACAGTTATGCATCTCGGTGCCACCGAGTTGTTCCACTCGGTCACATCGACAAGGTTGGGCCGAATCGGTGGAACCGAGTTCTGCAACCCGGTGGGTCCGAGATGGTTTCGGCGGAAACATAACCGTAGATTAGAATTAAATCGAAAATTTAGGCTTATGTTTCCGCCGAAACCATCTCGGACCCACCGGGTTGCAGAACTCGGTTCCACCGATTCGGCCAAGGCCATTGCACATGTGGTTCTCGGTCTGACCGAGAATTGCGAATCGGTGTGACCGAGTTCAGGACTTTGTGAAACCCTAGTAGTCTCGGTGCCACCGAACTGTGACTCGGTCTGACCGAGTTCACTAGTTTTGGTTCCAACAGCTGCTTCGGTATCACCAAGTTTGCAAATCGGTTGATCCGAGATGCTTTCTGTGGAAAACTAAAACTAAGTTTTTGACTCATTCTTTTGCAAAAATCTCTACATTTTGTGATGCTCATCCACTCTATCTCATCTACAATCTATTCATAGGGTCTGCAGTCAGTGTTTGCAACATGTCGATCCAAAGTGACAGCCAGAACAAGTCAGAGGGGCAGGTTCACTTGAGTGAGGGCACTAGTCCCTCTAGCAGCTCAGATGAGGGTAGCAGAAGCACCCCAAGCAACTTGCCCAAGGCTTCCACTAGAGCAAGCAAGAAAAGGACTTCAGAGTCTGAAGATGAAGATTATGTTGCAGAGGAAGAGGAAGCCACTTCAAAGAAGAAAGTGCTCAAGAAGGAATATGGCTCAGCTGCAGCCACAAAGCCAGGTATGCAGAAGAAGGCACCTGCAAGGAGAGTTCCCACTTCCAAACCTAGGAAGGTTGCCACTTGAGAAACCATGAAGTTTACCATGGAGTCAGAAGAGGAAGCTGTTGGCCAAGGCAAAAAGAAAAAGAGAGTCAGAACCACTACTGCCAGAGTTCTTGGCAAACCCTCCATGAGGAGAGATTCTGCGGAAGAAGAGGAAGAAGAGGTTGCTGCACCAGCACCCAAGGTACAGAAGCTGATGGGTGATGCTATAAAGTCAGGGGCTGCATCATCAAAGACCAAAGAAGCACCCAAAGCTGCCTCCAAGCCCAAGAGTGCACCTAAGAGGAACACCAGGAGTATACCAGCTGCTGAGAAGAACAAGGCCCCAGTGCCTGATGTTGCTGCTGAGGAAGATGATGAAGGACAAGTTCTGAGGAAACTCAAACCCAAGATTCCAGACCACAACGATGCTCATCCTGTGGCTGAGAATATGAAGATCAGGAGAGATTCAGGGCTGAGGAAATGGAGAGAAACAGATCCATATGCTACAAGAAGAAGGACTGCTGTTGATTAAAGGTTCCACACAAAGGAACAACAAGACTTCTATGAGACAGTGCTGCTGGACAAGAAACCAATAGTGTGTGATATGAGGTGGGTCGACTGGACCTATATCAAGGAAAATGAGGCACACTATCCTGGTGTGTATGACAACTTCAATGCTTGTGGAGTTGCAGAATTTGTTGGGCAGAAGCTCACAAAGTGGAATGAGGAGCTCATAATGCAATTTTACTCCACAACACATTTCTATCCAGATGGCAAGATAGTATGGATGTCTGAAGGTACAAGGTATCAATCAACTATTGAGGAATGGGCTCAGTTGATCAATGCCCCAGAAGAGCAAGAAGATGACCTGGATGTTTATGCCAAGAAGAAGAAGGATCACAATTCCATGTCAAACATGTATAAGGAGATCCCAGACAAAGCTCTTGAGACTTTCAAGTTTGGATCAGTCCATTTTCTTCTGTCAGGGCTGCCTACAATCAACTGGATCCTAAGGCACACTCTTTTGCCCAAGTCAGGTGACCAAAACATGATCATAGGGCATGCAATTAACTTGCTACATATATTTGATGTGCCATAGAAGTTCAAGGTCATGAGCCTCATAGTTGAGACTATCAAGAGGACAACAGCTGATCAGAAGAGAAGTTGTGGATATGCCCCACATATTCAGGAGTTGATTAACTCGAAGATGGGCAAAGGCACATACCTGTTGGATAAGGAACACTTACCCATCCATCCAGATTTTGAGGACAATCAAGTTGTGATGAATGAGAATGAACCATCATCAGTACAAGCTCAAGCAAAGAAGGAGAAGGCAAAGATGGAGAAAGCTGCCAAGATGCCAACTAAAGAGGAGGCATCTGAGTACTTTCTGAAGAACAAGCAGGAGCAGCTCGGTTATCTGATAGCATCAACTCTGAGGATTGAGAAAGGACTGGCCACCCTGACTCGAAACCAAGAGAGCTTGGAAAGAATCATGGAACAAAAGTTCTATGACTTAGATGTAAAAGTAACTGAGATTCAGTCTGCTGTGGAGCAACTACATGATGACATGTAGGAGAGGAAGGGAAAAACAACAACTGATGCATTTGCCAGAGTGCCTAGAGCTCAGAGATCATCTGCAATGCCAATAACTGACACCAGAGCCACTTCATCTGCACCAGCTACAGCGTCAGTGCCACCAGCTCTAGCACCTACACCAGCTCCAGCTCCATCTACTTCAACTGAAGCCTTCGTCCTCGGCATTATCCGGACTCCACCACCTGAAGACCAAGCCTGAAAGTCATTTTAGTGCTATGCATTTTCTATGAACTTTTTGGTAACTTGTTGCCGAAGGGGGAGAAAAATGTATAGATCATAGGCTTCCAGAGAGAGAGTTTGATTTTGTTCTCTCTTGTCTTCTTGGTTGAACTTTATTTGATTTTGATTGCTTGAGATACTATGCTGTTATCTGTGAGACATTGATGATCATGTGGTTGATCATAAGCTACACTTATGCTTGTTG
The DNA here is from genome assembly GCA_032464435.1 of Aegilops umbellulata. Classification (NCBI taxonomy): domain Eukaryota; kingdom Viridiplantae; phylum Streptophyta; class Magnoliopsida; order Poales; family Poaceae; genus Aegilops; species Aegilops umbellulata. The sequence goes on from CP136058.1 coordinate 91,696,277, forward strand.
GATGATACTATCATGTTATCCCTATTTGATCATTCACTTTGCTTGGTGATGAGTGCATGTATTTAATTCTTATCATTTTGAGCGCTTCACCAAGATGTATGTGACATGGAAGAGTAACCCATGATCCTATCTCATTGTGCATTTGCAGTCCAAAGCAAATCTTAAGATATGCACAAATTTAGGGGGAGCTCTTGCTTTTCACATACTTCTCAAAGAGACAATATCTTTCACTCTTATTATCATTTGTCGAAGCTTTGATCTATATGTTGTCATCAATTATCAAAAAGGGGGAGATTGAAAGTGCAACTATCCCTGGGTGGTTTTGGTAATTCCTAACAACATATAGCTCATTGAGCTAACATTATTCCAAGACTAATATTTCAGGAAAAGCTCAATGAATGGCATGGCATGGATGAGGAAAGTGGATCCCTCAAAATTCTAAGGACAAAGGATTGGCTCAAGCTTCAAGATAAAGACTCTACATTTTATATTTTAGTGATCCAAGATCACATTGAGTCTATAGGAAAAGCCAATACTATCAAGGAGGGATGAGGTGTTGCTTAATGAGCCTCTTGCTTCATGTGCTTAGTGATATGCTCCAAAATCCTCAACTATCTTCCTACATCCACATTTGACCTAAACCAAAAGTCAAACTCGGCCCCACCAATTCTTTCTATCCGGCGCCACCGAGTTTCAAATGTCATAGCCACTGCCACAAACCCTAGCCAAATCGGTCTCACCGATAGGGATCTCGGTCTCACCGAGATGGGATTGTAATCTCTCTGTTTCCCTTCGTAACGTTTCGGTCTAACCGAAGTGAGCAATCGGTCCCGCCGAGATTGCAATGTAAACTCTCTGTTTCCCTTTTGTAACATTTCGGTCTCACCGAAATGAGCGAACCGGTCCCACTGAGTTTACCTGACCAACTCTCTGGTTAGCTTATTACCAAAATCGGTCCTACCGAGTTTGTGTAATCGGTCACACCGAGATTACATTATGCCCGAACCCTAACCATATCGGTCCTACCGAGTGCTGACACACGAACACGTCCCGTGTACCCTCGACGCCGGGGGTGATGCACCGCAGCTCACGTTGAAGGAGACCTGACCGACAGCGCGATACGCAGGACAGTCAGCCGGCGCTTTTGCAGACCCGAAACCCCGCGCACCCGGGAGGGACCCCGTCAGGGATTGCGGCGGCTATGGGCTGCCCTAGGTCGATTCGCTCGCCCCTAGAGCCTCGTGGATCGCTGCCCTCCAACGCGAAGAACGAACGAAGAACGAGAAAGAAAGATACAAGGGTAGGGGATAAAGATAGATGAACACAAAAGTGTAATAGATTGATTGGTTCGATTGGTGTTGTTCAATCGGCTGTCACGCCTTAGGTATATAAGAGGCGGCTGGACTTCCCGTGCAAGAAAAAGGTTTGGATTCACGTCCAAAACCCTAGTCAAAATCGGATTGGTTTTATCCGAACCTTCCAAAACTGTTCGGTTTAAACTGGCTGCACTTTGAGGGTCTTTTTTGTGCTGGTAAACGACTTCGGATGGAAACGAGTCCAAAAGCAATCTTGACCATTTCGACGAGACAAACAACTTTGATGTTGAACGGTTTTTCATCAGAGGTTATCTTGAAGGTCAAATCGCTCGCACAAAACAGCTAATTATTCACGCAGCTCATCAGACATACCCACGTATGTGTCTGGTTCCGGGCGTCATATTTTGCTCACTGGAGGGTCGCGCTGTGCGGGCTCTAAATTTTGCATACGACTTCGGATTGGGACGACCTTTATATCAAAATCGGTCGCTTCGACGAGACGCACAACTTCCGTGTAGAACATTTTTCCATCCGAGATCATCTGAATAACCTTTTGAGCCCATCTTCAACTTCTCGTCCGATTGACTATCACAGCCTCCAACCCGGCAAGTTTTCCATCCGAGTAAGCTTTCCACACCAGCAATGTTTCTACCCGGTAAGCTTTCACACCGGAAAGGTTTCACTCCGGCAAGGTTTGTACTCCGGCAAGGGTTCCTCCCTGACAAGGTTTATCCCCCGGCAAGATTTCACACCGGCAAGCTTCCATACCGGCGATCTTTCTGTGCCGGCAAGCTTTCCACGCCGGCAAGCCTTCACACCGGCAAGCTTTCAAACCGGCAAGATTTTACCCCGGCAAGGTTTTCGCCCCGGCATGCTGCTTTATGATCGTGCCACTTTTGAGCATCAACACATGCCCCCTGTTTTTCGGTAAAGCTAGCGTGCCAAAAAATACTTGTACCAAGTTTGTTCTAAGGACGACGTCAACACTCCATCGTCCATTTATATGTTCTTAGGACGATAAGTATATATCGGCCATGTCTTGTGTGAACTTTCTGATGCAAACTTGGGTGAAACCTTCTCAGCTTCATTAACAATCCGGTGATAAAGTTCCATAGATATGTATCTCAATGTCATCCTCCGAACCATATTGTTCACCCTTTTGCTAGGATTTTGTAGACAATCAACAATAAACTTTCTCCAATCCTTACTTTTGCCTGCATAAAAATTTCATCAGTGGCCGAAGCTGTGGACTTCGGTTCGGCCTTACCTATGTTGATGAGACTAAGCATCGGCTATTGAGAGAAATGCAATACAACATGATGGACATGGTATCCGGATTCTTGCTATGCCAACTCTCTCCAATTGTCATGTCTAAATATATGAACAATTTTAATGCAACCCAAGGTAAATTCTTCATCTAGACATACCCCAAGATAAACTATAAGTGATTCGTCAAAACACATTGATAACCCTTGGATATTTGTTGCACTACTCATAACGAATCACCAAAAGCCTCAATATGTATATCACCTATAGCAAGTAAAAGAGTCAATCCGAATAACAGTGCATATTCGACCTTGATTAATCGTGCATAAAAATATTCTAAGCGACATGAGGCTTCAAAAAATAGTACCATAAAGAAATATATAAACAACACCAACACTTTGGCCATTGCTATGAATTGAACCATCAAAACATAATCTCCATAGTACTAGAGAGACACGGCTAATATTAATATTATGCATGACATTAATCCGATGTTCAGTAACAAAATCAACTATGATTTGGCCTCTTATAGATCTCAAAGATGCATAAGCCAAATCATATCCAAACAAAGTATAATCCCACCAACCAATTCTGCAGCTATGAATTGGTCTATGCAGCATATATTCAATGACATCGGTCATGATGTCTCAACTCCATTCAATCATAATATAGGCATACATATAAATTTTCATGAGCACGTACCTTGTCTCGCTCTCCAATCAAACTAAGGATGATGTTAGAATACTACACCAGCCATGCATTGACATACTCTTAGGACGATAGATAAATATCAGCCATTACCATGTAAACTTCATTCAAAGCACATATAGCCGAAATAAACAAATGAAATGACAAATCAAGTATTTCGGCCCTTTGGATCAGCAACAAACTTGTAGCTAATCAAATGTATAGTGACTTGGTAATACCCTTTCATGACGTAAGAAATTATATTGCGTCCATGGATTAAAATAAGCCCATTGAGGGTTACCAATCATACCTGATGACGAATTCCATGGCATAGGCGTTAATGGCATAATTGAAGAATATGGATAATGTGTAGACCAAAGATGTTGAAACCTTCGGCCTGGTCCTTCATAGTTTTTACTCTTTTCCTTCTTCACTTTTGCCGCACTTCTTGTAATGGAGGCTTGCACATAATTCTTATTTTGAGCACTTCCTTTGGGAACCCATGCCATATTCCTTTCTTCAAGTTCTTGTGCACTAAGTTTGTGTAATTCCCTCTTTTGCCAATACGATAAGCCGAGTGGGCATCTCGGCTGTGATTCTGTTTTGACCAATGGCAATTCCTTTTTGGACTTGTGCACTCTCAACTTCTTTTCTTCAGATTTGGCACTTTGACTCTCAATAATTGGTTGCTTCGTCTCATTGCCTTTTGTAGCCAATGTCAACACTTTAATTGGCTCTTTATTATTTGAGATCAAATCTGAAGTAGCACACTTACGACCATCTCTTTTCACGCGGTAGACTTGCTTGACCACCTCTCTTTTCATCCATGGTGTCTGGACCGATTCCTTATAATTGAAACGGTCTTTAACATGTGACTGTTCAAATGTTGATCTTCTCGGAGCTGCATAATATTGATGAGATGGTCTAAAATAAGATGGAGAATGTGCCCTTGTATCATACCTGTCCCATGATGAATATGTATCTACATGAGCATAGGGAGGCATCCACGGCATTGGCATTGGCGGCCCAAAATAAGGATATGAATATGTTGCATTCAAACTCTCACTTTGCCAATACCGATGCTCATATTTGCGCCTTGGGGGTGATCTTGGTTTCTTTGCATGATTGGGCCGATAAGCGTTCTTCTCTTCACTCTTCTTTTGATATTTCTCCAATAGTTTAGCGAAGGTGATTTTTGATCTTTTACACTTGCGCTTATTTCGGCCTTTGTTTTCTTTTGGTTTGCTTTCATCGATCGTTGGATTTGCTTGCTGCCCCCCAGTCCTTGGCGTCTCCATTGTAGCTTCGATGGAATTCTTGCCCTCAACATTATGTTCATTATGCTCTTCGACAACTTCTTTACTTGAAAGCTTGATCCCATCACCTGGAGTTTTTACCTTCTCTTCAAATGGATCGGCTTGAAGCAGCCGATGCAAAAACTTTCTACCATCGGGACCAATCGGAATAGACTCGTCATCTCTTGGTGTCTCAACAAATTTCAATCGTCCTTTATCAATGGCCGATTTAACTATTTGACGAAACATGTTACAGTCCTCAAAATTATGCTTGGACGAATCATGCAACTTACAATACATTCGTCCCTGGACAGATGGCTCAACATGGTGATCAAGAATTCTAATATAATTATTCCTCAACAACAAATCAAAGATTTGATCACACATGTTTGAATTAAAGGTAAACCTTTTATTTTCTAGCCGATCTTGCTGTGAGAACGGCTTTGGAATTAAGCAAAAGAATGGTTCAGATTTTGCACCACACCATTCGGCTATGCATTGTGTTTTGCACTCTATTTCCGATGTCTTTGGGTAAGATATTATACTAGCATCGGTTTTCTCAATAGAATTTACCCTTGGCTTTAAATTTCTAAAATGAAAATAGTTAGAACATACATGTCTCAATTGAGACCAAGTGCAAGCCAAGTATGAAATAAGCAAAGCTACCCAAATAGATATGAACTTTAGATAAAGCAACGGGGAAAGCTTTGGCTGTAATAATAAGTCACTATCGGTCTTTATAAATGGCGTAATGGATTGACCGATATGCTCAATAACAACTTTATTGCTAGCAAGTAAATTACCCTTCATTGGTCTTTCAAAATTACTTATGAGGATTTTTCTAATAGATGCATCAACAATAAAGTCCTGACCAAATCTGAAAATAGGTAAATTACTTGCTAAACATACCTCTTCAAATATGTTGGGAGAGCACGATGGTGGTGTGACTTGAACAATATCTTGCTCCGCCTTTGGATGGCTCCCCAACGCCTCTTCATCATCTTTTTCTTGATTCCGTGCATCATTACATTGAAGATTTTTGTCGGCCGAACTTTGTTCGGCTACTTGTTCTTGTCCTTGAAGTTCATCAATTTCTCTGGCACGAAACTCATAGGGCAGGAAGTAGGTTCCATTAACTTTAGAAAAATCAAGTATGGTCGCTTTGCTATGCTTTCCATGCCCTTTCTCAATAATGCTTGCCTCTTTGCATTTGATGGATTCATAATATATACTTCTTGATTCGGCTCTTTTAGCCGGAGCACTTTCATGTTCTGAATCATCTTTCTTTACATTGCTTCTACCAATTGGCAGTGCTTCTTTCACTTGAGCCAATTCTATTTCTTTTTGTTTCTGGCGGCGAGCGGTGAAATTGGCTTTAATCTTTTTCTCAATTTCAGCCCACTTCGGATACGATTGCCCCCCAATGCTTTTAGATTCTTTCGGCAATGGCACATGGGTGTTGCCGAAACTTTGCAATTGTGTAGGGGCTCTATAATATGATGTAGTATTAGGTGAAGGCATATGCATTGTTGTAAAACCATATTTTTGCTCGCCAATTTTATCAATTGGCAAAGATTCATCTTTTTGCAAAACTCTAGCTTTTATTGCAGCATAATCAGGAAACAACCCCTTCTCATATTGTTCAAGGCAAAGAGCATTAATCCTCTTGTTTTGTGCCAAGCTCTTTTTTAATGCAGCCACAACCGCTTCTGGAAGGGATTGCTCAGATTCTTTCGGCAATGATTCGTGAGTGTTGCCGAAATTCTTGAATTGCGTAGAGTATGCATTATATGCTACAGTATTTGATGACGGCACATGTGTTCCTGTAAAATTTTCACTTATTCGGCTGTGACCATGAAGATGCAGGGCCGAATTATGAACATCTACAGTTGCATACGGTGCTGAAAAATTACTAACATGAGGTGTAGCATATGATGGTTGAGAGTAACTGGCCGAATAGCTAGTAGTAGAATGGCCAATTCTCCCATCCATTGGCAAGGTTGGATTCACATATTGCAAATTAGTTGCCGATGAATAAAAAGGTGAAACACTTTCTTATATGCTATTGGAAATTTTAACAGGAGGTGTTTCAAATTGATTAACCAAACCCATCATGTTGTTCATCGGCATATGGATTTGTGGGGTTGCCGATGCATGAGAGTTTGGATACATATGTTGTACCTTGCTAAAATCATAAGAATTTGAAGCATGAAAATTGTTTCGCATCGGCCCTTGCGCATAATTAGATGCATGATTGATAAAACTAGGGCTAGCCGATACATTATGCTCATTAGGTGACCCAGCAACAACATATGAATTATTTGCATCTACAAAGGAGAATTCAGTATTCATATTATCTTTGTAGATTTCAGCAACTTGATGACGATCTCTTCGTAGCAAGAACGGGCCAGAGACCGTTCGAAGCTTCATCCCCTGCGGAGTCGCCAAAAAGTGTGTTGACACACGAACACGTCCCGTGTACCGTCGACGCCGGGGGTGATGCACCGCAACTCACGTCGAAGGAGACCCGACCGACAGCGCGATACGCAGGACAGTCGACGGGCGCTTTTGCAGACCCGAAACCCCGCGCACCCGGGAGGGACCCCGTCAGGGATTGCGGAAGCTATGGGCTGCCCTAGGTCGATTCGCTCGCCCCCAGAGCCTCGTGGATCGCTTCCCTCCAATGCGAAGAACGAGAAAGAAAGATACAAGGATAGGGGATAAAGATAGATGAACACAAAAGTGTAATAGATTGATTGGTTCGATTGGTGTTGTTCAATCGGCCGTCACCCCTTAGGTATATAAGAGGAGGCTGGACTTCCCGCGCAAGAAAAAGGCTTGGATTCACGTCCAAAACCCTAGTCAAAGTCGGATTGGTTTTATCCGAACTTTCCAAAACTGTTCGATTTAAACTGGCTGCACTTTGAGGGTCTTTTTTGTGCTAGTAAACGACTTCGGATGGAAACGAGTCCAAAAGAAATCTTGACCGTTTCGACGAGACAAACAACTTTTGTGTTGAACGTTTTTTCATCAGAGGTTATCTTGAAAGTCAAATCGCTCGCGCAAAACAGCTAATTATTCACGCAGCTCATCAGACATACCCACGTATGTGTCTGGTTCCGGGCGTCATATTTTGCTCACTGGAGGATCACGCTGTGCGGGCTCTAACTTTTGCATACGACTTCGTATTGGGACGATCTTTATATCAAAATCGGTTGCTTCGACGAGACGCACAACTTCCATGTAGAACATTTTTCCATCCGGGATCATCTGAATAACCGTTTGATCCCATCTTCAACTTCTCGTCTGATTGACTATCACAGCCTCCAACCCGGCAAGTTTTCCATCCGAGTAAGCTTTCCACACCGGCAATGTTTCTACCCGGCAAGCTTTCACACCGGAAAAGTTTAACTCCGGCAAGGTTTGTACTCCGGCAAGGGTTCCTCCCTGACAAGGTTTATCCCCCGACAAGATTTCACACCGGCAAGCTTCCATACCGGCGATCTTTCTGTGTCGGCAAGCTTTCCACGCTGGCAAGCCTTCACACCGGCAAGTTTTCAAACCGGCAAGATTTTACCCCGTCAAGGTTTTCGCCCTGGCATGCTGCTTTATGATCGTGCCACTTTTGAGCGTCAACACCGAGTTGCATCTCAGTCCCACCGAAAATACTAACGGTCACTAGGTTTGCTGAATCGGTCCGACCGAGTTTAATCATTCGGTCCCACCGAGTTTGGCAAATTGTGTGTAACGGTTAGATTTTGTGTGGAGGATGTATATACCCCTCCACCCACTCTTCATTTGTGGAGAAAGCCATCAGAACACATCTACACTTCCAATACACATTTTCTGAGAGAGAACCACGTACACTTGTGTTGAGCTCAAGATATTCCATTCCAACCATATGAATCTTGATCTCTAGCCTTCCCCAAGTTGCTTTCCACTCAAATCTTCTTTCCACCAAATCCAAATCCTGTGAGAGAGAGTTGAGTGTTGGGGAGACTATCATTTGAAGCACAAGAGCAAGGAGTTCATCATCAACACACCATTTGTTACCTCTTGGAGAGTGGTGTCTCCTAGATTGGCTAGGTGTCACTTGGGAGCCTCCGACAAGATTGTGGAGTTGAATCAAGGAGTTTGTAAGGGCAAGGAGATCGCCTACTTCGTGAAGATCTACCGCTAGTGAGGCAAGTCCTTCGTGGGCGACGGCCGTGATGGAATAGACAAGGTTGCTTCTTCGTGGACCCTTCATGGGTGGAGCCCTCCGTGGACTCGCGCAACCGTTACCCTCCGTGGGTTGAAGTCTCCATCAACGTGGATGTACGATAGCACCACCTATCGGAACCACGACAAAAACATCCGTGTCTCCAATTGCGTTTGAATCCTCCAAACCCTTCCCTTTACATTCTTGCAAGTTGCATGCTTTACTTCCCGCTGCTCATATACTCTTTTGCATGCTTGCTTGAATTGTGTGGAGATTGCTTGACTTTTGCTAAGATAGCTAAAACCTGCCAAGAACTAAAATTGAGAAAAGGCTAGATCTTTATGTGGTCAAGTAGTCTAATCACCCCCCTCCAGACATACTTTCGACCCTACACTTCTTACCAGCATGTCATAATTTGATTCGGCGGTATTGTTGGATGAAGCGGCCTGGACCGACATTACGCGTACACTTACGCGAGACTGGTTCTACTGACGTGCTTCGCACACAGGTGGCTGGCGGGTGTCAGTTTCTCCAACTTTAGTTGAATCGAATGTGGCTACGCCCGGTCCTTGTTGAAGGTTAAAACATCACATACTTGACGAAAAATCGTTGTGGTTTTGATGCGTAGGTAAGAACGGTTCTTTCTCAGCCCGCAACAGCCACGTAAAACTTGCAACAACAAAGTAGAGGGCGTCTAAGTTGTTTTTGCAGGGCATGTTGTGATGTGATATGATCAAGACATGATGCTAAATTTTATTGTATGAGATGATCATGTTTTGTAACAGAGTTATCGGCAACTAGCAGGAGCCATATGGTTGTTGCTTTATTGTATGAAATGCAATCACCATGTAATTGCTTTACTTTATCACTAAGCGGTAGCGATAGTCGTAGAAGCAATAGTTGGCGAGACGACAACGATGCTACGATGGAGATCAAGGTGTCGTGTCAGTGACGATGGTGATCATGACTGTGCTTTGGAGATGGAGATCAAAGGCACAAGATGATGATGGCCATATCATATCACTTATATTGATTGCATGTGATGTTTATCCTTTATGCATCTTATTTTGCTTAGTTCGGCAGTAGCATTATAAGATGATCTCTCACTAAATTTCAAGGTACAAGTGTTCTCCCTGAGTATGCACCATTGCGAAAGTTCGTCGTGCCGAGACACCACGTGATGATCGGGTGTGATAAGCTCTACGTTCACATACAACGGGTGCAAGCCAGTTTTGCACACGCAGAATACTCGGGTTAAACTTGACGAGCCTAGCATATGCAGATATGGCCTCGGAACACTGAGACCGAAAGGTCGAGCGTGAATCATATAGTAGATATGATCAACATAGTGATGTTCACCATTGAAAAGTACTCCATCTCACGTGATGACCGGACATGGTTTAGTTGATTTGGATCACGTGATCACTTAGATGATTAGAGGGATTTATATCTAAGTGGGAGTTCTTAAGTAATTTGATTAATTGAACTTTAATTTATCAAGTACTTAGTCCTGGTAGTATTAGCATATCTATGTTGTAGAACAATAGCTCGCGATGTAGCTCCCCGTTTAATTTTTATATGTTCCTAGAGAAATATAAGTTGAAAGATGATAGTAGCAATGATGCGGACTTGGTCCATGACCTGAGGATTTTCCTCATTGCTGCACAAAAGAATTATGTCCTTGATGCACCGCTAGGTGACGGACCTATTGCAGGAGCAGATGCACACGTTATGAATGTTTGACAAAGCTCTGTATGATGACTACTTAATAATTTAGTGCACCATGCTTTATGGCTTAGAACCGGGACTTCAAAAATGTTTTGAACGTCACGGAGCATATAAGATGTTCTAAGAGTTGAAATTGGTATTTCATACTCATGCCCGTGTCGAGAGGTATGATACCTCTGACAGTACTTTGCCTACAAGATGGAGGAGAATAGCTCAACCAGTGAGCATGTGCTCAGATTGTCTGAGTACTACAATTGCTTGAATCAAGTGGGAATTAATCTTCCAAATAAGATAGTAATTGACAAAGTTCTCTAGTCACTATCACGAAGTTACTAGAACTTAGTGATGAACTATAATATGCAAGGGATGACGAAAGTAATTCCCAAGCTCTTCGCGATGCTGAAATTGGCGAAGGTAGACATCAAGAAATAGCATCAAGTGTTGATGGTTGACAAGACCACTAGTTTCAAGTAAAAGGGCAAAGGAAAGAAAGGGAACTTCAGGAAGAACGGCAAGAAAGTTTCCACTCACATGAAGAAGCCCAAAGCCAGACCCAAGCCTGAAATTGAGTGCTTATATAGCAAAGGAAATGGTCACTGGAAGTGGAACTACCCTAGATACTTGGCGGATAAGAAGCATGGCATAGTGAACAAAGGTATATTGTATATACATGTTATTGATGTGTACTTTACTAGTGTTTATAGCAACCCCTCGATATTTGATACTGGTTCAGTTGCTAAGAGTAGTAACTCGAAACGGGAGTTGTAAAAATAAACAGAGACTAGTTAAGGGCGAGGTGATGATGTGTGTTGGAAGTGATTTCAAGGTTGATAAAATCACCATCACACGCTCCCTTTACCTTCAGGATTAGTGTTGAACCTAAAATAAATGTTATTTGGTGTTTGCATTGAGCATGAATATGATTAGATCATGTTTATTGCAATACGATTATTCATTTAAGTCAAAGAATAATTGTTGTTCTATTTACATGAATAAAACCTTCTATGGTCATACACTGAATATAAATGGTTTTTTGAATCTCGATCGTAGTGATACTCATATTCATAATATTGAAGCCAAAAGATGCAAAGTTAATAATGATAGTGCAACTTATTTGTGGCATTGCCGTTTAGGTCATATTGGTGTAAAGCGCATGAAGGAACTCCATGCTGATGGGCTTTTAGAATCACTTGATCCTTGCGAACCATGCCTCATGGGCAAGATGACTAAGACTCCGTTCTCCGGAACAATGGAGCGAGCAACTGGCATATAGGAAATAATACATACTGATGTAAGCGGTCTGATGAGTGTTGAGGCTCGTGGCGGGTATCATTATTTTATGAACTTCACAGATGATTTGAGCAGATATGGGTATATCTACTTGATGAAACATAAGTCTGAAACATTTGAAAAGTTCAAAGAATTTCAGAGTGAAGCGGAAAATCATCGTAACAAGAAAATAAAGTTTCTACGATCTGATCGCGGAGACGAATATTTGAGTTACGAGTTTGGTCTTCAATTAAAACAATGTGGAATATTTCACAAATTCGTGCCACCTGGAACACCACAGCATAAGGTGTGTCCGAATGTCATAACGTAGTGCAATCTATGATGTCTCTTACCAATTTACCACTATCGTTTTGGGGTTATGCATTAGAGACAGCTACATTCATGTTAAATAGGGCACCGTCTAATTCGTTGAGACGACACCGTATGAACTATGGTTTGGCTAGAAACCTAAGCTGTCGTTTCTTAAAGTTTGGGGTTGCGATGCTTATGTGAAAAAGTTTCAACCTGATAAGCTCGAACCCAAATCGGAGAAGTGCGTCTTCATAGGATACCCAAAAGAAAATGTTGGGTACACCTTCTATCATAGATCCGAAGGCAAGATCTTTGTTGCTAAGAATGGATCCTTTCTAGAAAAGGAGTTTCTCTCGAAAGAAGTGAGTGGGAGGAAAGTAGAACTTGATGAGGTAATTGTACCTTCTCGCGAATTGGAAAGTAGTTTATCACAGAAATCAGTTCCAGTGACTCCAACACCAATTAGTGAGGAAGCTAATGATGATGATCATGAAACTTCAGATCAAGTTACTACCGAACCTCGTAGGTCAACCAGAGTACGTTCCGCACGAGAGTGGTATGGTAATCCTGTTCTGGAAATCATGTTACTAGACCATGATGAACCTACAAACTATGAGGAAGCAATGATGAGCCCAGATTCTGCAAAATGGCTTGAAGCCATGAAATATGAGATAGGATCCATGTATGTGAACAAAGTATGGACTTTGGTTGACTTGCCCGATGATCGGCAAGCCATAGAGAATAAAATGGATCTTCAAGAGGAAGACGGACGCTGATAATAAGTGTTACTATCTACAAAGCTCAAATTGTCGCAAAAATGTTTTCGACAAGTTCAAGATGTTGACTACTGTCGGATGTGGGGTTCCCGCAAACCCTTAAGGTTCGAACACTGGGGTGCGCGCGAAGTCTTTCCCTCCTACCGATCTACGCCCTAGCTCGCTAAGATCTCGGGACGAACTCGACGAACACACAACACAGAAAGACATGAGATTTATACTGGTTCGGGCCACCGTTGTGGTGTAATACCCTACTCCAGTGTGGTGGTGGTGGATTGCCTATTGGGCTGATGATGAACAGTACAAAGGGAAGAACGGCCTCCTGAGGTTGATATGTTCTTGTGGCTAGGGTAGGCTCTCGATCAGATTGGATCTAGCTCAGATGAGATGCCCCTACTGTGGTGGCTAGCTCTACTTATATATGCTTTGGTCCTCTCCCCAAATATTGAGCGGGAAGGGAGCCAACAACGGCGGGCAAATTTGAAGGGGGACAGCTAGTACAAGCCATCCTGACAAAAGTGGTCTTCGCCTACGAAAGGCTCTGGTGGTGACGCTGTCTTGGGCTCCATGATGACCTCCGTCTTGCCGTCCTTCTGGTCTTGGCCTTGTTGCACTGATATGGCAACCTTTGCCTGATGCCTCGGTACTCTTCGCCTGCGCTGGCCTCCTTAGCACCAAAGAGGAAACAAGGACGCTACGCATGCTGGCACCCACCTGGCGCCTGCCTGGCGCCGATCGTCATGGCTCACGTCACGAGAGCCTCGTGAGGTTTGCCTCGACTTGATATCTTCGCTCCTCGTGAGCCTGCCTGACTAGGCCACTCCTGAGGAGGTCTTGCGTCGTCCACCTCGCGAGGCTTCGCTCCTCGCGAGGGTCTTGAATGTCTTGTTGATGAAGATGGGTCGCACGACCTGCTGGCTTAGCCACGCCGTGGGCCGCAGGCAGGCAAGTCTGGGGACCCCCATTCCCAGAATGCCGACAGTAGCCCCCGGGCCCAAGGTGCGCTCGGGCTTGGATTCGCGGCGAAGCCAAGGATCAAGTATGGAGCGTCGCAGGCCCCAAAAGCCTGCGGCCTGGGTTGACGCGTGGCGGTTGATTGGACATGGGCGTCTCCGCTTCCCCACGCTGCCTCGGCAACTGCTTGACTTGACAAGTCCCTGCGACATGCAAGGAAAACCATCATTACCTGCGATCGTGGGAGGCGCCGGTTGGCCTTCTCTTGCTATAAATGGGGGGGGGGGCGGAGCCCCCGTCGCCCATCCCTTCCTTGCTCGCTTGCTTCTTCCCCCTCGCTCCATTGCTAGCAGTGCCTCCAATGGCGCCACGAAGGAAGTTCTCTGCCACCGAGAAGGGGAAGGCCCCTCGCGAGGGACCCGACTCCCCGGCGCCCAAGCGCGGACGCGGCCATCTGCGCAAGCACGCCGCGTCCCCCGCCGTGGCCCACTGTCGTGGCGGCGCCGCGGCACGCGGAGGGGGTCGTCCCAGCCACGGCGGTCCAATTGAGGAAGGGAGGCGTGCCATGGTGGCACGGCCTCCCCGCCCGTGCTTCCATTTGGCGAAAGTGTCGCCGGAGTTCGTCGTCTGGTCGGAGAACCCGACCGGCAACTGGCTCCAGCTTCCGCGTTTCTTCGTCAGCTAACTGCCGGCCTCTGGTCCAGGCAGGCTCTGGTTGCAGGTGGATGGTTGCTGCAGCAAGGCCTCTTGGGTCGTGGTTGAGACTTCCGCCGCGGGCAACATAGCCCTGGCCCGCGGCTGGCAGACGTTTGCCCGCGCGCGCGGCCTGGGCAGGCAGTGCACCCTCCATTTCAAGTCCGATGGCGATGCGACCCTCTACGTGGGGGTGTTCGGGGAAGATGGTCGCCGCGCCGGATGCTGCCCCGAGGCGAACGACGACGAGGAGGTGCTCGTCCTTGGCGATGGCCGTGACGAGGATGAGGGCGAGCCCGCCCCTGGTGGCGCCCGTGCCTCGTCCGGCTACGACGGCTCTTCCTCCGGCAACAGCTCCAGCAGTGGTGGCTACGACCAGCCGCCGCGCCACCGCGCCTCCGTGAAGCATGAGGAGGGATCTGGCTAGGCTCGGGATGTTGCTAGATGCCTGCCTCCGTGGATCGCTGTAACACTACTTTTGTTTTGCTCTTTTTCCTGCATCAAGAATGAAACCAGTATGGGCCCAGGGGGGCGTGTACCGAACTATGGTTCCTTGGTTATTGCACTACACGTGTTGTTCTCGTGCCGTGTCGTTATTTTGCGCAAAGATAACTTAACCTGGTATATTCAGGACGACCTCTTACTCACGAGGTGTTTGCTTCCCTCGTGTCCATCTTGCCTTGGTGGCCTGCATTCGCTTAGGAACTGCAAGAATTCGTTAGGAAGTGCATTAAAAGGTTTGCCGTTCACCCTAGCCTTGACCAGGCGCTTTGTATCGCGGTACCCGAGGGGCACGGACCAGGAGGGATGCGCCAACTTTTGGGCTCGAACAAGGGTGGCTCGCGAGAAGGCAGAGAGGAGAAAAACGCTCACGAGGGCACCTGCCAAGGCCCCTCGCGAGGTATGCGAGAGAGAGAATACGAGCAACCCAGAGCCAGAAAACACAGTAAGAGGCGAGGGAATCAAATTAACAAGGAACGCAAAAAGCAAACTTTGATTAAGGAAAAGCGAGCCAACTACGGAAAGCAAATGAAAAGCCGCGTTCGGCACCTAATCTAGTCTTCAAGTCTTCTCACCAGCGCGGAGCTAAGTGCTGCCACTAGGCGTGGGCGGGAGCCCCAGGGCCTGAGGCCGGCGCTCCTGAGACTCCGGGGCGTGTACAACCCCAACTCATTATTACGTGAGAGTGTCACGGGCAGCGATTCTTCACAGGCACCGGGCCTTCTTCACAGGCTCTGGGCCTTTCTTCATAGGCTCTGGGCCTTGCTTCACAGGCTCTGGGCCTTGCTTCATGGGTAGAACTTCCGGAGGTGCTGGATGTTCCAGGCGTTTTGGATAGGTATCTCGTCTTGTGTCTCCAGGCGCACGACGCCAGGCCTGGAGATGTGGACGACCTTGAACGGGCCCTCCCACATGGGTGAAAGCTTATGCAGCCCTTCCCTCGAGAGAACCCGCCTCAGGACTAGGTCACCCGTCTCGAGCGTCCTGGAGCGGATGTTGCGGCAGTGGTATAACTCCGCAGCGCTTGCTGGTACCTTGCCGCCCTCAGCGCAGCTTCGCGATGACGTTCCTCCCCAGCACGTGATCCATCCCCCGTGTGGCGTCCTGCTGCGTTTCGTCGAATGCCAGGACCCTTGCGGAGCGATGCTTGACCTCGTGAGGAAGGACCGCTTCAGCTCCATAGACGAGGAAGAATGGAGTCTCGCCCGTTGGCTTGGTGGCGGTGGTGCGGATGGACCACAATACGGACTGGAGCTCGTCGTGCCAGCCCCTGCCGCAGGCCTCCAGCTTCTTCTTGAAGGTCCTGGTCTTGAGGCCCCTCAGGACCTCCGCGTTGGCGCCTTCAGCCTGACCATTACTCCTGGGGTGGGCCACCGAAGCGTAGCAGATCTGCGTTCCAAGGTTAGCATAGTAGGTTTTGAAGAGGTTACTAGTAAACTGCGAGCTGTTATCTGTGATGATGTAGTTGGGGACCCCGAAGCAGCTCACGAGGCCCTTGATGAACTTGACAGCAGAGCCGTCCGGGATGGTACGGACGACTTCCACTTACGCCCACTTGGTGAACTTGTCGATGGCGACGTAGAGATAGCGGTAGCCCCCTGGCGCCCGAGGGAACGAGCCTAAGATGTCAAGCCCCCAGACCGCGAACGACCATGTGAGCGGGATGGTTTGGAGGCCCTGAGCTGGCTGATGGACTTGTTGGCGTGGAATTGGCAAGCTTCGCTGGACTTCACCAGTTCGGCTGCGTCGTTGAGTGCTGTAGCCAGTAGAATCCACTGCGGAACACCTTGCCGACGAGGGTCCGTGACGACGAGTGGTATCCGCCGTCCCCGCCATGTATGTCAATCAGCAACTCCCTTCCTTGATCACTGGAGATGCAGCGCAGCGTGACATCGTTCGGTCGTTTCCTGTACAACTTGCCATCTTGGATACAGTACGCCATGGCTTGCCGGGCCACGCGCTCCGTGTCCTCTTCCTTCTCCGACAGCGTCCCGCGCATCAGGTACTCCTTGAATTCCTTGGTCCAGCATTCCTCCTGGGGCTCGAGCACCAAGAGCAGTCGAGCTCCTGAGGTCGGGCCACAGGCTGGGGCTCCCATGGCAGGAGGCTGTGGGAGCTCCTCCCGAGGCTGGGTCGTGCTTGAAAGAGATGGCATAGCTGATGGCTTGAAGAGCCGCTCCTCAAAGACACCGGGCTCTTGTGGTTGCCGCTTGGATGCTCTCCTGCCGATGTCATTGGCTTCCTTGTTGGTGCCCCGGGGCACGTGCTGCAGCTCCAGGCCTGAGAACTGTTTTTCCATCTTGCGCACCTCCGCGAGGTAGGCCTCCATATGCTCGTCCTTCGGTTCGTACACCTTGTTGGAGAAGTTGACGAGGAGTTGCGAGTCGCCTCTGACGGTAAGGTGCTTCACCCCTAGGGCCACCGCAGCCTTCAGGCCAGCTATAAGGCCTTCGTATTCTACGATATTGTTGGAGACCTTCTCGCCGTGCTGAAAGCAGAGTTGCACGGCGTAGTAGAGTTTGTCCTGGGTGGGCGAGATGAGCACCGCTCCAGCCCCCGTGCCCTGGTGCGCGAAGGCGCCATCGAAATACATGACCCAGCTGTCTGGAGCCTCGCTCCCTGGGGAGGTGGACTGGTCTTCGCCTTCCTCAAGTGTCAGGGCATCCGTCCATTCTGCCACAAAGTCAGCGACCGCTGCCCCCTTGATGACCCTGGTAGTGCTGAACTCCAACTGGAATGCTTGCAGCTCGATGTTCCACTCAGCGACCCTTCCAGCTGAGTTAGGGCTCCTGAGCACCCTCTCCAATGGGTAGGCTGAGACGACCTTGATGGGGTGGCCCTGGAAGTAGTGTCGCAGCTTGCGTGAGGCCACCAAGAGTGCGAGCAGGAGTTTCCGAGGCATGGGGTAGCATGCCCTCGCATCTTGCAGCATGGTGCTAACGAAGTACACCGGGTGTTCGACGAGGGATGGCACACTGTCGGGGCTTGGGTCCTGCAGAGATTGGGGCATCTCCTGAGGTGGAGGGGTTCCTGAGACCCGACTGTCCTCAGGAGCTTCTGCGACGTTGTCCTACCGAGCTTGGTCTTCCACCGCTGATGCCTCTGCTGCGCCTTCCTGACCCTGCGCCACTCCAGTTCCGGCTTGGCGCAGCGCACCCTTGGCTTGGTGCTCCTCCCGAACCGCCACCAGCGCCGCGCTGGCAGAGTATGGGGTGGCGGCAAGGTAGAGTACCAGGGGCTCGAGAGGCCGTGGTGCCACCATCACCGGAGGGCTGGTAAGGTATTTCTTGAGGTCTTGGAAGGCCTGGTCAGCCTCCGGGGTCCACTCGAATGGGCCCTTCTTCTTCATGACCTTGAAGAAGGGTAAGGCGCGCTCTCCCAGTTTGGAGATGAAATGCCCTAATGCGGTCACCCGCCCTGCTAGCTTCTGCATCTCTTTGAGGGTCTGTGGTGGGCTCATGTCCTCGATGGCCTTGATCTTCTTCGGGTTTGCCTCGATCCCTTTATGGGATACGAGGAATCCCAGCAGCTTGCCAGAGGGGACGCCGAACACACACGTCTCCGGGTTAAGCCTCAAGTTCACTTGGCACAGGCTCTCGAGGGTCTCCTCCAAGTCTTGGATCAATGTCCTCGCCTCGCGAGACTTTACCACTATGTCATCGACGTAGGCCTCTGTGTTTCTCCCGAGCTGCCGCCCCAGGGCGATGTGCATCAGTCGCTGAAAAGTCACGCCCGCGTTGTGCAACCCGAAGGGCATGCAGGTGTAGCAGTACACCCCACACGGTGTCAGGAAGGCTGTCTTCTCCACATCTTCCACCGCCATCTTGATTTGATGATACCTTGAGAATGCATCCAGGAAGCACAGCAGGTCGCACTCGGCGGTGGAGTCGACTATCTGGTTGATGCGCGTGAGCGGGAACGAATCTTGGGGGCAGGCTTTGTTAAGGTTGGTGAAGTCGACGCACATCCGTTCCTTCCCGCCTTTCTTTGGCACTACGACGGGGTTCGCCAGCCATTCGGGATATCGAACTTCGCGAATGGCACCTGCCGCCTCCAGCTTGCGTGTCTCCTGGACGATGAAGGCCTGCTTCTCAGTGGACTGCTGCCTCGCTCGCTGCTTCACGGGGCGTATGTTGGGGCATACCCTCAGATGATGCTGAATCACCTCTCTCGGGACCCCTACCAGCTGATTGGGCTCCCACGCGAATATCTCCTTGTTCGCGCGCAAGAACCTCACCAAGGCCTCTTCTTGACCCAGGTCAAGGACGGCGCCTACGGTAAAGGTGGCTCCCGAAGGCTCGTCCTCGTTGACCGGCACCTGCTTGGTTTCCGCCTTGTCTTGGGTAAACAACTGCTTCTTCTTGGTAGGCGCGACCTCCTTGGCCTTGGGGGTACTGGTGCCGGCAGGCTGTGCTGCCGCCGTGGCCTTGAAGGCAAGCCTGAGTGCCGTTACAACCTCCTTAGTGTCCCCCTTGATGGTGAGGACACCCTTGCTCCCTGGAATCTTCATGAGGTTGTAGGTCGGGTGAGTCGCCACCATAAACTGAGCGAGATCTAGGTACCCGAGGATGGCGTTGTATGAGAGACCGATGCGGGCGATGTCGAAGTACACCATCTCGGTGCAGTAGTTGTGCGTGTGCCGATGGTGACGAGGAGACGGATCTGGCCCAGAGAGTGGGCAGCTCCGCCACCAACTCCCGAGAAGGGCTTGCTGTGGCTAAGCCGCTTGAGCAACACGTGAAGAAGGCTGAAGGCTTCTACGGAGAGCAAGTTGAGGCCGGCACCGCCGTCGATGAGGGTCTTGGTAACAGCCACGTTGCGGATGGTGGGCGTGCAGAGCATTGGGAGCGTGCCTGAGTCGGTGGTGGAGTCGGGGTGGTCTTCTGAGCCGAAAGTGAGGTCGGCCTCTAGCGCAGCCCAACCCGGCAGAGCCCCCGGGCGCTTGGAGGTGGCCCGATCTGACGGAGGAACGACTTGACGTGGCGATCTGAAGGCGGTGCTTGAGAGCCGCCCAGCAGGGCCGCGACTGCGTGGTGCACCGGCACCGCGTAGCGAGCGGTGAAAAGGTCGTGGAGTTCCCCCCAGGAGGCCATCGTGGATCCAGGGAGGTTGTGCAGCCAGGCGCGCGGCTCGCTGGCGTGGGCCATGGGGAACCAGTTGGCCATGATCTTGTCGTTGCCTCTGGCTTCGAGGATAGCCTCCTCGTACGCCAACAGGAACGTTGACGGGTCTGCCGCGCTGTTGTAACGCGGCGGCATCTCTGGCTCGAACTTGGTTGGCCACCGCACTCATCGTAGGGCGGGGGCCAGGGCTCGGTACCCAGACGCCCCGCTGTCGATGTCGGCCGTAGAGCTGGATGGCGGGGCACCTGCCATGGGGGCGATGTGCGGAGATGCGGGGCGCAGGTTGGTGGAGAGGAGCTCCGGCGCACCCCTACCTAGCGCGCCAAATGTCGGATGTGGGGTTCCGGCAAACCCTTAAGGTTCGAACACTGGGGTGCGCGCGAAGTCTTTCCCTCCTACCGATCTTTGCCCTAGTTCGCTAAGATCTCGCGGACGAACTCGACAAACTCACAACACAGAAAGACACGAGATTTATACTGGTTCGGGCCACCATTGTGGTGTAATACCCTACTCCAGTGTGGTGGTGGTGGATTGCCTCTTGGGCTGATGATGAACAGTACAAAGGGAAGAACAGCCTCCTGAGGTTGAGATGTTCTTGTGGCTAGGGTAGGCTCTCGATCAGATTGGATCCAGCTCAGATGAGATGCCCCTACTGTGGTGGCTAGCTCTACTTATATAAGCGCTAGTCCTCTCCCCAAATATTGAGCGGGAAGGAAGCCAACAACGGCTGGCAAATTTGAAGGGGACAGCTAGTACAAGCCATCCTGACAAAAGTGGTCTTCGCCTGTGAAAAGCTCTGGTGGTGACGCTGTCTTGGGATGCACGATGACCTCCGTCTTGCCGTCCTTCTGGTCTTGGTCTCGTTGCACCGATATGGCAACCTTTGCCTGATGCCTCGGTACTCTTCGCCTGCGTTGGCCTAGTTAGAACCAAAGAGGAAACAAGGATGCTGCACGCGCTGGCACCCGCCTGGCGCCCGTATGGCGCCGATCGTCATAGCTCACGTCACGAGAGCCTCGTGAGGTTTGCCTCGCCTTGATATATCCGCTCCTCGTGAGCCTTCCTGACTAGGCCAATCCTGAGGAGGTCTTGTATCGTCCGCCTCGCGAGGCTTGGCTCCTCGCGAGGGTCTTGGATGTCTTGTTGATGAAGATGGGCCGCTTGGCCTGCTGGCTTGGCCACACCGTGGGCCGCAGGCAGGCAAGTCTGGGGACCCCGTTCCCAGAACTTCGACAACTACAATGAGATTTCCTCACTTTTATTGATGCTTAAAAGTCTGTCCAAATCATGTTAGCAATTGCCGCATTTTATGAAACTTGGCAAATGGATGTCAAACCTGCATTCCTTAATGGATTTCTTAAAGAAGAGTTGTATATGATGCAACCAGAAGGTTTTGTCGATCCTAAAGTTGCTAACAAAGTGTGCAAAGCTCTAGCGATCCATCTATGGATGGTGCAAGCATCTCGGAGTTGGAATATACACTTTGATAAGTTGATCAAAGCATATAGTTTTATACAGACTTGCGGTGAAGCCTGTATTTACAAGAAAGTGAGTGGGAGCACTACAACCTTTCTGATAAGTATATGTGAATGACATATTGTCGATCGGAAATGATGTAGAGTTTTCTGGAAAGCAGGAAGGAGTGTTTGAAAGGAGTTTTTCAAAGAAAGACCTCGGTGAAGCTGCTTAGATATTGAGCATCAATATTTATAGAGATAGATCTAGGCGCTTGATAAGTTTTTTCAATGAGTACATACCTTGACAAGTTTTTGAAGTAGTTCAAAATGGAACAGTCAAAGAAAAGGTTCTTGCCTGTGTTGCAAGGTGTGAAGTTGACTAAGACTCAAAGCCCGACCACGACAGATGATAGAGAGAGAATGAAAGTCATTCCCTATGCCTCATCCATAGGTTCTAAAGTATGTTGAGGGAGTCCTGGATTAGGGGGTGTCCGGATAGCCGGACTATAACCTTTGGCCAGACTGTTGGACTATGAAGATACAAGATTGAAGACTTCGTCCCGTGTCCGGATGGGACTTTCCTTGGCGTGGAAGGCAAGCTTGGCAATACGGATATGTAGATCTCCTTCTATTGTAACCAACTCTGTGTAACCCTAGCCCTCTTCGGTGTCTATATAAACCGGAGGGTTTAGTCCGTAGGACAACAACAATCATACCATAGGCTAGCTTCTAGGGTTTAGCCTCTCTGATCTCGTGGTAGATCTACTCTTATACTACCCATATCATCAATATTAATCAAGCAGGAGTAGGGTTTTACCTCCATCGAGAGGGCCTGAACCTGGGTAAAAACATTGTGTCCCTTGTCTCCTGTTACCATCCGCCTAGACGCATAGTTCGGGACCCCCTACCCGAGATCCGCCGGTTTTGACACCGACATTGGTGCTTTCATTGAGAGTTCCTCTGTGTCGTCATCTTTAGGCCCGATGGCTCCTCCGATCATCAACAATGATGAGGTCCAGGGTGAGACTTTCCTCCCTGGAAAGATCTTCGTATTCGGCGGCTTTGCACTTCGGGCTAATTCGCTTGGCCATCTGGAGAAGATTGAAAGCTACGCCCCTGGCCATCAGGTCAGATTTGGAAGTTTGAACTACACGACCGACATCCGCGGAGACTTGATCTTCAATGTATTCGAGCCACAGCCAAGCGCGCCGCACTGTCATGATGGGCATGACTTAACTCTGCCGCCGAATAGTGCCCTGGATGCCGCACCCGCATCAGCTCCGACCCCTAGCTCGGAGCCAACTGCGCCGATCGCGGACGGGTGGCTAGACCCCACCGCGGGGTCTGCAGTCTCAACAGCGATCGAGGCGAACGCCAGCCTTATCCTCTGCGAAGCCCGCGACTCCAAAGTGCCGGACTCCGAAACCTCCGCGCCCCTGCCGATCGAATTCAATTGGGTGCCGATCATGGAATTCACCGCCGCGGATATCTTTCAGCACTCGCCCTTTAGTGACATTCTGAATTCACTAAGGTCTCTCTCTTTGTCAGGACAGCCTTGGCCGGATTATGACCGACAGGATTGGGATGCGGACGACGAAGAAATTCCACGCCCACCCACCACCCACTTCGTAGCCACTGTCGATGATTTAACCGACATGCTAGACTTCGACTCCGAAGACATCGACGGTATGGACGTCGATGTAGAAGACGAACAGGAACCAGCGCCCACACGACACTGGACAGCCACCCCATCCTACGATGTATACATGGTGGACACACCCAAAGGAAACGACGACGAAGAATGGGAGGACGCAATGAAGGATCGTTCCTTCGAAAAGCAGTCAAAGCGGTGGCGTAAGCGCCGCTCCAAGCTCCGCCTCGATAGAGACAGCGGTCATACAGACCCAGCCACAAAGCAGGGTGAGCCGACGGACGATGAACATGGCATAGAGCAACTGTCCGAACAAGGCAACTTGGATAAACGAACCGAACAACCCGTCCTCGACGAAGATAACAGTCCGGACGACCTCACGCCGGACAAGCTCCTGGAGCAGAAGAGCCTCCACAAAAGGCTCGTCGCCACTGCGCGTAGCCTGAAAAAGCAGAAGCAGAAGCTCAAAACTGTTGGGGATCGTAGCAGAAATTAAAATTTTCCTACGCATCACCAAGATCTATCCATGGAGTATTCTAGCAACGAGGGGATAGGAGAGCATCTACATACCACTTGTAGATCACAACGGAAGCGTTCAAGAAGAACGTGGATGATGGAGTCGTACTCGTCGTGATCCAAATAACCGATGACCAGCGCCGAACGGACGGCACCTCCGCATTCAACGCACGTACGGTCGGGATGACGTCTCCTCCTTCTTGATCCAGCAAGGGGGAAGGAGAGGTTGATGAAGATCCAGCAGCACGACGATGTGGTGGTGGATGCAGCAGAATTCCAGCAGGGCTTCGCCAAGCGTCTATGGAGAGAGGGAGAGGTGTAACAGGGGAGAGGGAGGCGCCAAGGCTGCAGGGGTGAGGCTGCCCTCCCTCCCCCCTTTATATAGGCCCCTTGGGGGGGGCGCCGGCCCCTGGAGATCCAATCTACCAGGGGGGCGGCGGCCAGGGGGGGTGGAGTACCGCCCAAGGCAAGTGGGGCGCCCCCCACCCTAGGGTTCCAACCCTAGGCGCAGGGGGTGGGCCTTGGGGGGCGCACCAGCCCACTAAGGGCTGGTCCCCCTCCCACTTTAGCCCATGGGGCCCTCTGGGATGGGTGGCCCCACCCGGTGGACCCCCGGGACCCATCTGGTGGTCCCGGTACAATACCGGTGACCCCTGGATCACTCCCGATGGCCGAAACTGCACTTCCTATATATTATTCTTTACCTCCGGACCAATCCGGAACCTCTCGTGACGTCCGGGATCTCATCCGGGACTTCGAACAACCTTCGGTTTGCTACATACTAATATCTTTACAACCCTAGCGTCACCGAACCTTAAGTGTGTAGACCCTACGGGTTCGGGAGACATGTAGACATGACCGAGACGATCTCCGTTCAATAACCAACAGCGGGATCTGGATACCCATGTTGGCTCCCACATGCTCCTCGATGATCTCATCGGATGAACCACGATGTCGAGGACTTAATCAATCCCGTACTCAATTCCCTTCGTCTATCGATACTATACTTGCCCGAGATTCGATCGTGGGTATACCGATACCTTGTTCAATCTCGTTACCGGCAAGTCTCTTTACTCGTTCCCGTAACACATCATCCCGTGAACAACACCTTGATCACATTGAGCTCATTATGATGATGTCTTACCGAGTGGGCCCAGAGATACCTCTCCGTCATACGGAGTGACAAATCCCAGTCTCGATTCATGCCAACCCAACAAACACTTTCGGAGATACCTGTAGTGCACCTTTATAGTCACCCAATTACGTTGTGACGTTTGATACACCGAAAGCACTCCTACGGTATCCGGGAGTTGCATAATCTCATGGTCTAAGGAATGATACTTGACATTCAGAAAAGCTCTAGCAAACGAACTACACGATCTTTGTGCTATGCTTAGGTTTGGGTCTTGTCCATCACATCATTCTCCTAATGATGTGATCCCGTTATCAATGACATCCCCATGTCCATAGTCAGGAAACCATGACTATCTATTGATCAACGAGCTAGTCAACTAGAGGCTTACTAGGGACACATTGTGGTCTATGTATTCACACATGTATTATGGTTTCCGGACAATACAATTATAGCATGAACGATAGACGATTATCATGAACAAGGAAATATAATAATCCTTTTATTATTGCCTCTAGGGCATATTTCCAACAGTCTCCCACTTGCACTAGAGACAATAGTCTAGTTACATTGTGATGAATCGCACACCCATGGAATTTTGGTGTTGATCATGTTTTGCTCTAGGGAGAGGTTTAGTCAACGGATCTGCCACATTCAGGTCCGTATGTACTTTACAAATCTCTATGTCTCCATTTTGAACACTTTCACGAATGGAGTTGAAGCGACGCTTGATATGCCTGGTCTTCCTGTGAAACCTGGGCTCCTTCGCAAGGGCAATTGCTCCAGTGTTGTCACAGAAGAGAGTCATCGGGTCCGACGCATTGGGTATGACTCCTAGGTCGGTAATGAACTCCTTCACCCAGACTGCTTCTTGTGCTGCCTCCGAGGCTGCCATATACTCTGCTTCACATGTAGATCCCGCCACGACGCTTTGCTTGCAACTGCACCAGCTTACTGCCCCTCCATTCAAAATATACACGTATCCGGTCTGTGACTTGGACTCATCCAGATCTATGTCGAAGCTGGCGTTGACGTAACCCTTTACGACGAGCTCTTCGGCACCTCCATAAACGAGAAACATATCCTTAGTCCTTTTCAGGTACTTCAGGATGTTTTTGACCGCTGTCCAGTGTTCCTTGCCGGGATTACTTTGGTACCTACCTACCAAACTTACGGCAAGGTTTACATCGGGTCTGGTACACAACATGGCATACATAATAGACCCTATGGCTGAGGCATAGGGGATGACACTCATCTCTTCTATATCTTTTGCCGTGGTCGGGCATTGAGCCGTGCTCAATCGCACACCTTGCAACACAGGCAAGAACCCCTTCTTGGACTGATCCATTTTGAACTTCTTCAAAATCTTGTCAAGGTACGTACTTTCTGAAAGACCGATGAGGCGTCTCGATCTATCTCTATAGATCTTGATGCCTAAAATATAAGCAGCTTCTCCAAGGTCCTTCATTGAAAAACACTTGTTCAAATAGGCCTTTATGCTTTCCAAGAATTCTATATCATTTCCCATCAATAGTATGTCATCCACATATAATATGAGAAATGCTACGGAGCTCCCACTCACTTTCTTGTAAACGCAGGCTTCTCCATAAGTCTGCATAAACCCAAACGCTTTAATCATCTCATCAAAGCGAATGTTCCAACTCCGAGATGCTTGCACCAGCCCATAGATAGAGCGCTGGAGCTTGCATACCTTGTTAGCATTCTTAGGATCGACAAAAGCTTCCGACTGCATCATATACAATTCTTCCTTAATAAAGCCGTTAAGGAATGCCGTTTTGACGTCCATTTGCCATATCTCATAATCATAGAATGCGGCAATTGCTAACATGATTCGGACAGACTTCAGCTTCGCTACGGGTGAGAAAGTCTCATCGTAGTCAACCCCTTGAACTTGTCGATAACCCTTAGCGACAAGTCGAGCTTTATAGATGGTCACATTACCATCCGCGTCTGTCTTCTTCTTAAAGATCCATTTATTTTCTATGGCTCGCCGATCATCGGACAAGTCATTCAAAGTCCATACTTTGTTTTCATACATGGATTCTATCTCGGATTTCATGGCTTCTAGCCATTTATCGGAATCTGGGCCCGCCACCATCGCTTCTTCATAGTTCGAAGGTTCACCGTTGTCCAACAACATGATTTCCAGGACAGGGTTGCCGTACCACTCTGGTGCGGAACGTGTCCTTGTGGACCTACGAAGTTCAGTAGGAGCTTGATCAGAAGTATCTTGATCATCATCATTAACCTCCTCTTGAATCGGTGCAGGCACCACATGAACATTTTCCTGAGCTGCGCTACTCTGATTTTCAAGAGGTAGTACTTCATCAAGCTCTACTTTCCTCCCACTTACTTCTTTCGCGAGAAACTCTTTCTCTAGAAAGGACCCGTTCTTGGCAACAAAGATCTTGCCTTCGGATCTGAGGTAGAAGGTATACCCAACTGTTTCTTTGGGATATCCTATGAAGACGCATTCCGATTTGTGTTCGAGCTTTTCAGGTTGAAGTTTCTTGACATAAGCATCGCAACCCCAAACTTTCAGAAATGACAGCTTAGGTTTCTTTCCAAACCATAATTCATACGGTGTCGTCTCAACGAATTTTGACGGAGCCCTATTTAAAGTGAATGCGGCAGTCTCTAAAGCATAGCCCCAAAATGAGAGCGGTAGATCGGTAAGAGACATCATAGATCGCACCATATCCAATAGAGTGCGATTACGATGTTCGGACACACCGTTACGCTGAGGTGTTCCAGGCGGCGTGAGTTGTGAAACGATTCCACATTTTCTTAAGTGTGTGCCAAATTCGTGACTTAAATATTCTCCCCCACGATCTGATCGTAAGAACTTTATTTTTCTATCACGTTGATTCTCAACCTCACTCTGAAACTCCTTGAACTTTTCAAAGGTCTCAGACTTGTGTTTCATTAAGTAGACATACCCATATCTACTCAAATCATCAGTGAGAGTGAGAACATAATGATGGCCTCCGCGAGCCTCAACGCTCATTGGACCACACACATCTGTATGTATGATTTCCAACAAGTTGGTTGCTCGCTCCATTGTCCCTGAGAATGGAGTCTTGGTCATTTTGCCCATGAGGCATGGTTCGCATGTGTCAAATGATTCATAATCGAGAGACTCTAAAAGTCCATCAGCATGGAGCTTCTTCACGCGCTTGACACCAATGTGACCAAGGCGGCAGTGCCACAAGTATGTGGGACTATTGTTATCAACTTTACACCTTTTGGTATTCACACTATGAATATGTGTATTATCACGCACGAGATTCATTAAGAATAAACCATTGACCATCGGAGCATGACCATAAAACATATCTCATATAAATAGAACAACCATTATTCTCGGATTTAAATGAGCAGCCATCTCGCATTAAACGAGATCCAGATACAATGTTCATGCTCAAACTTGGCACTAAATAACAATTATTGAGGTTTAAAACTAATCCCGTAGGTAAATGTAGAGGTAGCATGCCGGCGGCGATCACATCGACCCTGGAACCATTCCCGACGAGCATCGTCACCTTGTCCTTCGCCAGTCTCTGTTTATTCCGCAGCTCCTGTTTTGAGTTACAAATATGAGCAACGGCACCGGTATCAAATACCCAGGAGCTACTATGAGCACTGGTAAGGTACACATCAATTACATGTATATCACATATACCTTTAGTGTTGCCGGCCTTCTTATCCACTAAGTACTTGGGGCAATTCCGCTTCCAGTGACCATTTCCCTTGCAATAAAAGCACTCAGTTTCAGGTTTGGGTCCATTCTTTGACTTCTTCCTGGCAACTGATTTACCAGGCGCGGCAACCTCCTTGCCGTCCTTCTTGTTCTTCCTACCCTTGCCTTTCTTGAACTTAGTGGTTTTATTCACCATCAACACTTGATGTTCCTTTTTGATCTCCACCTCCGCAAATTTCAGCATTGAATACAACTCGGGAATGGTCTTTTCCATCCCCTGCATATTGTAGTTCATCACGAAGCTCTTGTAGCTAGGTGGGAGCGACTGAAGGATTCTGTCAATGACCGCCTCATCCGGGAGATTAACTTCCAGCTGAGTCAAGCGGTTGTGCAACCCAGACATCTTGAGTATGTGTTCACTGACAGAGCTATTTTCCTCCATCTTGCAGCTAAAGAACTTGTCGGAGACATCATATATCTCGACCCGGGCATGAGCTTGAAAAATCAATTTCAGCTCCTCGAACATCTCATATGCTCCGTGTTTCTCAAAACGCTTTTGGAGCCCCAGTTCTAAGTTGTAAAGCATGCCGCACTGAATGAGGGAGTAATCATCAGTACGTGACTGATGGGCGTTCATAACGTCCTGGTTTTCTGGGAATGGTGCATCACCTAGTGGTGCTTCTAGGACATAATCTTTCTTGGCTGCTATGAGGATGATCCTCAGGTTCCGGACCCAGTCCGAATAGTTGCTGCCATCATCTTTCAGCTTGGTTTTCTCTAGGAACGCGTTGAAGTTGAGGGTGACATTAGCATGGGCCATTTGATCTACAAGACATATTGTAAAGATTTAGACTAAGTTCATGATAATTAAGTTCATCTAATCAAATTAATGAATGAACTCCCACTCAGATTTGACATCCCTCTAATCATCTAAGTGATACATGATCCGAGTCAACTAGGCCGTGTCCGATCATCACGTGAGACGGACTAGTTATCATCGGTGAACATCTCCATGTTGATCGTATCTTCTATACGACTCATGTTCGACCTTTCGGTCCTCCGTGTTCCGAGGCCATGTCTGCACATGCTAGGCTCGTCAATCCAACCTAAGTGTATTGCATGTGTAAATCTGGCTTACACCCGTTGTATGCGAACGTAAGAACCTATCACACCCGATCATCACGTGGTGCTTCGGAACG
This sequence comes from Aegilops umbellulata, assembly GCA_032464435.1. Taxonomy (NCBI): domain Eukaryota; kingdom Viridiplantae; phylum Streptophyta; class Magnoliopsida; order Poales; family Poaceae; genus Aegilops; species Aegilops umbellulata. The sequence continues at coordinate 91,726,074 of CP136058.1, forward strand.
ACGAACCTTAGCAACGGTGCACAGTTAGGGAGAACACATTTTTGATATTTTAATGAGGGATCATCTTATTTATGCTACTGTCGTTCTAAGCAAATAAGATGTAAAAACATGATAAACATCACATGCAATCAAATAGTGACATGATATGGCCAACATCATTTCGCTCCTTTGATCTCCATCTTCGGGGCGCCATGTTCATCGTCGTCACCGGCATGACACCATGATCTCCATCATCATGATCTCCATCATCGTGTCTTCATGAAGTTGTCACGTCAACTATTACTTCTACTACTATGGCTAACGCTTTAGCAATAAGTAAAGTAATTGCATGACGATTTAGGTTGACACGCAGGTCATAAATAAATAAAGACAACTCCTATGGCTCCTGCCGGTTGTCATACTCATCGACATGCAAGTCGTGATTCCTATTACAATAACAAGATCATCTCATACATCACATGCATGATTCATCACAACTTCTGGCCATATCACATCACAAAGCACTTGCTGCAAAAACAAGTTAGACATCCTCTAATTGTTGTTGCAAGTTTTTACGTGGCTGTTATAGGTTGCTAGCAAGAACATTTCTTACCTACGTTGAAACCACAACGTGAATTGTCAATCTCTATTTACCCTTCATAAGGACCCTGTTCATCGAATCCGATCCAACTAAAGTGGGAGAGACAGACACCCGCCAGCCACCTTATGCAACTAGTGCATGTCAGTCGGTGGAACCGGTCTCACGTAAGCGTACGTGTAAGGTTGGTCCGGGGCGCTTCATCCCACAATACCGCTGAACAAAGATAGGACTAGTAACGGCAAGAAGAATTGACTATTCGACGCCCACAACTACTTTGTGTTCTACTCGTGCATAGAAACTACGCATAGACCTAGCTCATGATGCCACTGTTGGGGATCGTAGCAGAAATTAAAATTTTCCTACGCATCACCAAGATCTATCCATGGAGTATTCTAGCAACGAGGGGATAGGAGAGCATCTACATACCACTTGTAGATCGCAACGGAAGCGTTCAAGAAGAACGTGGATGATGGAGTCGTACTCGTCGTGATCCAAATCACCGATGACCAGCGCCGAACGGACGGCACCTCCGTGTTCAACACACATACGGTCGGGATGACGTCTCCTCCTTGTTGATCCAGCAAGGGGGAAGGAGAGGTTGATGAAGATCCAGCAGCACGACGGCGTGGTGGTGGATGCAGCAGAATTCCAGCAGGGCTTCGCCAAGCGTCTACGGAGAGAGGAAGAGGTGTAACAGGGGAGAGGGAGGCGCCAAGGCTGCAGGGGTGCGGCTGCCCTCCCTCCCCCTTTATATAGACCCCTGGGGGGCAGGGGCGCCGGCCCCTGGAGATCCAATCTACCAGGGGGGCGGAGGCCAGGGGGGGTGGAGTACCGCCCAAGGCAAGTGGGGCGCCCCCCACCCTAGGGTTCCAACCCTAGGTGCAGGGGGTGGGCCTTGGGGGGCGCACCAGCCCACTAAGGGCTGGTCCCCCTCCCACTTCAGCCCATGGGGCCCTCCGGGATGGGTGGCCCCACCCGGTGGACCCCCGGGACCCATCTGGTGGTCCCGGTACAATACCGGTGACCCCTGGATCACTCCCAATGGCCGAAACTGCACTTCCTATATATTATTCTTTACCTCCGGACCAATCCGGAACCTCTTGTGACGTCCGGGATCTCATCCGGGACTCCGAACAACCTTCGGTTTGCTGCATACTAATATCTTTACAACCCTAGCGTCACCGAACCTTAAGTGTGTAGACCCTACGGGTTCGGGAGACATGCAGACATGACCGAGACGATCTCCGGTCAATAACCGACAGCGGGATCTGGATACCCATGTTGGCTCCCACATGCTCCTCAATGATCTCATCGGATGAACCACGATGTCGAGGACTTAATCAATCCCGTACTCAATTCCCTTCGTCTATCGGTACAATACTTGCCCGAGATTCGATCGTCGGTATACCGATACCTTGTTCAATCTCGTTACCGGCAAGTCTCTTTACTCGTTCCCGTAACACATCATCCCGTGAACAACACCTTGATCACACTGAGCTCATTATGATGATGTCTTACCGAGTGGGCCCAGAGATACCTCTCCGTCATACGGAGTGACAAATCCCAGTCTCGATTCATGCCAACCCAACAAACACTTTCGGAGATACCTGTAGTGCACCTTTATAGACACCCAATTACGTTGTGATGTTTGATACACCGAAAGCACTCCTACGGTATCCGGGAGTTGCATAATCTCATGGTCTAAGGAATGATACTTGACATTCAGAAAAGCTCTAGCAAACGAACTACACGATCTTTGTGCTATGCTTAGGTTTGGATCTTGTCCATCACATCATTCTCCTAATGATGCGATCCCGTTATCAATGACATCCCCATGTCCATAGTCAGGAAACCATGACTATCTATTGATCAACGAGCTAGTCAACTAGAGGCTTACTAGGGACACATTGTGGTCTATGTATTCACACATGTATTATGGTTTCCGGACAATACAATTATAGCATGAACGATAGACGATTATCATGAGCAAGGAAATATAATAATCCTTTTATTATTGCCTCTAGGGCATATTTCCAACAAAAACTGCGGAAGATGCACTCAGAATCAGATGGAGCAAAGTACTCAACACCGCAGACAAATGCGGCGGCAGTCGCCACACAAAGAGCTACCCAAAGCGAAAGCTCCTGCCTGAGTTTGATGAGGAGGTCTTAGAGCCCCCGCATTCAAAAAAATAAGGAAGCCACCCGGTCGGATAGACGACCCCATGGCCAACATAGAGCGGCAAACGGCACCACACACAAGCCAGCACGCGATCCACCCAAGGATTCACATCAAAAAGATGGCCCAGCCAGATCTATCTACGGGCCAAGAAAGCAAGCTCTAGTAAGCAGTGCAACACAACAAATATCCGAACACCACAGCACACCTAAATACAGGGGTGCCGCACACCCCCTATGTTTCACCGATGAGGTGCTGGACCATGAATTTCCAGCGGGATTCAAACCCGTAAACATAGAGGCATACGACGGAACGACATACCCTGGAGTCTGGATTGAGGACTATATCCTCCATATCCACATGGCCAGAGGAGACGACCTCCATGCCATAAAATACTTACCCCTCAAGCTCAAAGGTCCAGCCCGGCATTGGCTTAAAAGCCTTCCCGAAAACACCATTGGAAGTTGGGAAGAGCTCGAGGACGCTTTTCGGGCAAATTTTTAAGGGACCTATGTCCGACCACCGGATGTAGACGATTTAAGTCATATAACTCAGCAACCCGGAGAGTCAGCCCGGAAGCTCTGGAACAGATTTCTTACTAAAAAGAACCAGATAGTCGACTGTCCGGACGCCGAAGCCTTAGTAGCTTTCAAAACACAGCGTTTGAGACGAATGGCTCGCCAGACACCTCGGCCAGGAAAAGCCAAGAACAATGGCCGCATTAACAAGCCTCATGACCCGCTTTTGCGTGGGAGAGGACAGCTGGTTGGCAAGACGTAGCACCAGCGACCCAAGTACATCCGAAGTCAGGGATGAAAACGGAAAGCCACGACGCAGCAAAGACCAACACCGTAATAAGGGAAACAACCCGAAGAGCATGGCGGTCAACGCCGGATTCAAAAGCTCTCGTCAGGGTCGGCAAAAGCTGCCCCTTAAAGATAATAGGGACGAACTGTCTAATCTAAACAAAATCCTGGACAAGATATGTCAAATCCACAACACTCCCGGGAAGCCTGCAAATCATTCCTACAGAGAATGTTGGGTCTTCAAGCTATTCGGCAAACTCAATGCCGAACACAAGGGGCTGGATACACCAAGTGAGGACGATGATGAACCCCACAAACAAAGCACTGGGGAACAAAAGAAATTCCCACAAGAAGTCAAAACAGTAAACTTACTACACGTGACAAAAGGGAGAAACGAAGTGGCGCTCACAGAGATATGCGCCATGTGGCCTATCACAAAAGAGCCTCGCCACTGGTTGTCAAAACAAATCACCTTCGACCACCAGGACTACTCCGGAAGTATCCGGCACGCAGGCTGGGCTGCCTTGGTGTTAGATCCTATAATTGACGGATTCACTTTACACGAGTCCTGATGGACGGCGGCAGTGGTTTAAACCTGCTATATGAGGACACAGTCCGCAAAATGGGGATGGACCCAACAAAAATTTGACATAGCAACACTTCCTTTAAAGGAGTAACGCCATGCCCAGAAGTCCATTGCACGGGCTCTCTCCTACTAGAAGTTATGTTCGGCTCCCCCGATAACTTCCGTAGCGAAAAGCTAACCTTCCACATCGCCCCGTTTCAAAGTAGCTATCAAGCACTACTGGGACGTGAAGCTTTCGCCCGCTTTAACGCAATATCGCATTATGCGTCTCTCATGCTTAAGATGCCCGATCCACGAGGCATCATGTCACTAAAGGGAAATATTTAGTGTTCCTCGCACGCGGAAGACCGTGCGGATGCCTTGACAGCCACACACTAAAATGGCTTCACTAACCAAAGAACCTAACAGGTCGTTAAGACCACGGACGCGGCTAGAACGAGTCCGGCGTAAATATACAACTGATAAAGGCTTAATAGCTGTATACCCCTGTACATGGGGCTCCGCGCATGTAAAACAAGAGACAATAAGGCTCAATTTTACCCATTTTGAATTATACTTTGTTTATTTCGTATAACGTACATTTTGCACGACCTCTTTCGACTAAAGTTCCTGTCTTTTTCAGATGAACGCCATGCTATACCCGTCCAGGACACGGAACAACGGAGACACAGGCGCAGACGTGCAGCAGGGACCTGTTCCAAGGATTCTTTTTCGATTAAGACCCTGCGTAAACCTTTTTTACGGTCTCTTGTTGATACACTTCCCCCGGGTTATCAGTATAACCGAGGAGGAGGCTGGCGTCTTGGCATGTGGCCACGTCAGAATTTTGCACGTACCTGGACACACGGGGCTTATTACCAACGGCGCTGTTCAGCCCGTTTTCATAAAGACCGAATACCTTAGGGAGTGTTCGGCGTCCCGAGTTTGGCCTTATATGCATCAGCTCCGAATCATGTCTTTGGTCAAATGTTGGGTTTGCCCGGCTCCTGTGTTTTGCTGCCTTATGTTCCGCTCTATCAGCTAAGGCGGCACCAGGAGAACTACTGCGATTGTGCCCCGGTTCAGCCAGGCGAGCACCTCAGTAGAGAAAGCCGAAAACTGACTGTCATGATATAGCGCGAGACTGGTCAACCACTCGATGACCTATTGGAATCTTCGGGATTCCTCCGCATTAACGAAGGGTCGTTCCCCGGCCAGGCACACACGCGCCCCGAGTTCGGGCGAGCGTGGCGCCACCAGGGGCTATATAGTAGCCTCACTGTCAAACTCCTATGGCTAAGTGAAAGTGATAAAGCATTATAGTCCGATTGCCTAGTTCGCTGCGCTATCACCTCCTTCATGGACCAAGACGTTGGATCAAGTGTGACAATGCGCCTTCTGCGAACACCCCCGCATTATATGCGTGGGGCTGAAGCCGACGACTGCCATCTTTCAGATTATATACACATATACCTTAACGACCACACAGGAGGTATTATAATTCTTGCAGGCACAAGTATAAAAAGCTTCTACAATTCATCAAAACATTGCTTTACAATAATACATGTTATTTAAACATAACATCTTTCGAGCACTACGTCTCTATTAAACGAGCACCTTGCAGAACTTCCTGAAAATAGTGCTCGGCAGGTACTCGGCTTCTGTCCGAGTCTTGGGATGCAACAACAGTGGCCTCCATCTCCGCCCAGTATGTCTTAACATGGGCAAGGGCCATCCGCGCACCCTCTATGCATGCTGACCTCTTCATCGCGTTGATATACGGCACTGCACCAAGGAACTGCTGCACCAAGCTAAAATAACTGTTTGGCTTTGGCTTTTCCAGCCATAGATGACCCATGACATACTTCATGGCGAGTCTGGATAACCTATTCAGCTCGGTCCATTCGGCCGAACGATCGGTTAATGGAAGCGGACGCTCTGGATTGTGGAACTGCGACTAGAAGAGCTTTTCCACTTCGCGATCCTCTTGATCTCGGAAGTGTTCGGCCGCGTCAGCGGCACTTGCCGCTAAATCCAGATACGCGTCCGCCGAACTCCACGTCCGGTCCAACGGAGCATACTTAGGATCCCCGAACTTCATCCGCAGCATAAAGGGCTTTCCAGCCGCGATATCTCCGGCTTGACGTAGCTCCTCCTTCATCGCTCTCATCGCAGAACGAGCATCCTTGGCCGCTGTAGTGGCCTTCTCCAGGTCCGTACGTTCCGCCCGATCTTCTTTTTCAAGAAGCTTGCAACGGTCAGCAGCGCTCTTCAACTTCACAGCCATCTCAGCCATCTCCTTCTTGCTTCGGAAGTGAGCAGCCTGTTCGGCTTTCAGCTCTTCAATCGCCTTTAAGGCAGCCGCATCACTTTTCCTGGCTTGCTCCTTGGCTCGGGCAAGTTCCGCCCGAAGGTCCTCCACAGCGGCAGCTCCATCTGCATCAAGCGCACACATTGTAAGATACTGGCATCAAGCTCCTCTTACCAGGTGTCTCCGGATAAATTACATACCTTGCGCCTCGTCAAGCCGCTTGTTGACAAGCGCGATGTCGACATCTGCCACGTCAAGTTGCCGCTTTAGCTCGGCAAATTCATTAGTCCGGCTGGCCACCGGACACTTTGCCACCTACATAGGAAGACGACAAATTATACCTAGGATTATGATCCTCTGCGTGCCGTCACTTTCGACAGCACACAGAGTCTCAGGGGCTACTATCTACACAGGGCGCATCCTAAATATGCGGAACTATCAAAAGGTACATCACTTTGTGTACCTCAAAACCCGTCGGTAAACTCCTGACAGCCTCGTGCAACCCGGTCTCCGTGGACGCAATCCTTTCAATTACCGTACCCATCAATGTACGGTGCTTCTCTGGGATAGACGCTCGCCCTAGCAGATCCTTCAGTACCTCCGACCGTGCACCAGGCGGTGCCGGACTCGTTCGATTGCTTTTTCCAAAGGCCGGACGCGGAGGGCTTTGGGGGGCCATATGCCTGCCTTCCGGCCCGGCCGGATTAGGAGAAACCCTTCGCGACGATACCTCAGGGTCGCCTGCCTCGTAAGGCGGTATGGCAGGGGAAGGTGTTCCGCTCTCCATCATCTCCGGAAGAAGGTCCCCCGAAGATGAGCTCTGCTGAGAAGGGCTGAGATCCGAACTACAAGGTAAAATTTTGGTTATTATCCTCAGAAATAAAACAAGGATTTCTCTCATTTTAAACCTCCCCTCTCTACTTATGGCTCGGTGGAGGGTTGATCCCCTTGAGGGCATAATACGGCCGAGCTATCCTCCGACACAGGACCCTCTGGCGAAGATTTCTTCCCCCGCTTTGAGACCATGGTCTCCGGGTCTTCAGAGGCGGTCCTCTTCTTCCCGTGAGTAGAGGAATTTTCGAATCCTCCTTTCCGGACAGCCTCCTTCAGGGAGGCAGTAACTTTCTTGTCCCCCCCTTTGTTTTCTTCCGAAGGCGCGATCTCCAGCATCCTAGTTAATACGGGATCCGGCGAGGTCAAAGGAAGGGGGGCCGGACACCTGATTAACTTTGCCTTCGCGATCCACTCTTGTTTCAGGGACAACTCTTCTAAGGGCGATGTCGTGATAAATGTACGGATGGTGTGTCAGGGCACATGACTACTTACTTGAGTATCCGGATGATTGTAGCTCAGACCTGCGTCCTCAGTAGAGTCCGGGCACGCTGCTTGTGGCCCGAAGAACAACTTGTACATCTCCGCGGGCGTCGCACCCATAAAATGTTGGAGAGGTCGTGGTCCCTCCGAATTGAACTCCCATAGGCGGAGGGGGCGATGTTTGCAGGGCAGGGTTCGGTGAATCAACATGACCTGAGTCACTACGACCAGACTGACGTCTCTTTCCAGGAGATCTTGGATGCGGCCTTGCAGCAGGGGCACGTCCTTTGCTGGCCCCCAGTCCAGCCCCTTATTAACCCATGACATAAGTCGGGGCAGGGGACCCGAGCGAAAAGCAGGTGGCGCCACCCACTTGGTGCCCCTGGGAGCTGTGATATAAAACCACCCTTGTTGCCATAAGCTGGGCTCCTCTTGAAAAGAGCCCTCGGGCCATGGAGCGTCGGCACTTCTGCTTATAACAGCGCCTCCGCACTCCGCATGTTGTCCCTCGATCATCTTCGGCTCTACTTTAAAGGTCTTGAGCCACAGTCCGAAGTGAGGAGTAATGCGGAGGAACGCTTCGCACACGATGATGAATGATGAGATGTGGAGGATGGACTCCGGAGCTAAATCGTGAAATTCCATCCCATAATAGAACATGAGCCCCCTCACGAAGGGATCCGTCGCGAGGCCTAGGCCTCGGAGGAAGTGAGATACGAACACCACGCTCTCATCGGGCTTAGGAGTGGGAATGACTTGCCCTTGAGCGGGTAGCCTATGTGAGATTTCGCCAGTCAAATACCTGGCCTCTCTTAGCTTTAGGATGTCTTCCTGTGTGACGGAGGAAGGCATCCATCGGCCTTGAAGGTCGGAGCCGGACATCATCGAAGGTCCAAAGCGCCTAAATCTGGAACCCTGGGGGTTGGAACTCGAGGCAAGAGGCGGATTCAATTGAGATCGAAAGAAAGGTGTAAAGCCTTGGTCTCTTTATAAGAGGTTGAATACCAAGAGCCCTCCCCGTGAATGTTTGGGACTTGCCTTTGATTGAGGAGACATACCAACAGACACGACTGGGTTACCCATGTCCGTGTTAATGAGAATCCCGTAAATAAAGGGGACACGATCTCTGCTTCGACAAGACGTGCCAAGGAAACCGCCTCGCAAAGCGCGCTGAGGTGGGGCAGTAAAAACGATTCGAATAAAGGCTTGGTTGTTGTGTAATGTCACGCTACGGAATACGTCAGCATATTAGATTTGCATAAATATTATTCTCTCTACGGCAGTATGTGGAACTTATTTTGTAGAGCCGGACACTATCCTTGTGTTCAAAATCCTCTATGAAGTATTCGGAGGAGGAACCCGCCTTGCAATGCCGAAGACAATCTGCGTGCCGGACTCGTCGTCATTGAAGCCTGGTTCAGGGGCTACTGAGGGAGTCCTGGATTAGGGGGTGTCCGGATAGCCGGACTATAACCTTTGGCCGGACTATTGGACTATGAAGATACAAGATTGAAGACTTCGTCCCGTGTCCGGACAGGACTTTCCTTGGCATGGAAGGCAAGCTTGGCAATACGGATATGTAGATCTCCTTCCATTGTAACCGACTCTGTGTAACCCTAACCCTCTTTGGTGTCTATATAAACCGGAGGGTTTAGTCCGTAGGACAACAAAAATCATACCATAGGCTAGCTTCTAGGGTTTAGCCTCTCTGATCTCGTGGTAGATCTACTCTTGTACTACCCATATCATAAATATTAATCAAGCAGGAGTAGGGTTTTACCTCCATTGAGAGGGCTCGAACCTGGGTATAAACATTGTGTCCCTTGTCTCCTGTTACCATCCGCCTAGACGCACAGTTCGGGACCCCCTACCCGAGATCCGCCGGTTTTGACACCGACATATGCCATGCCGTGTACCAGACCTATTGTATACCCTGCCCTGAGTTTGGTAAGGGAGTACAATTTGGTCTAGGAGTAGATCACTGGACAGCGGTCAAAATTACCCTTAGAGGGCCAAGGAAATATTTCTCGGTTATGGAGGTGATAAAGAGTTCGTCGTGAAGAGTTACGTTGATGCAAGCTTTGACACCGATCTGGATGACTCTGAGTCTCGATCTAGATACATATTGAAAGTGGGAGCATTTAGCTAGAGTAGCTCCGTGCAGAGCATTGTAGACATAGAAATTTGCAAAATACATACGGATCTAAATATGGCAGACCCATTGACTAAACCTCTCTCACAAGCAAAACATGATCACACCTTAGTACTCTTTGGGTGTTAATCACATGGCGATGTGAACTAGATTATTGACTCTAGCATACCCTTTGGGTATTGGTCACATGTCGATGTGAACTATAGAGTGTTAAATCACATGACGATGTTGTTGGATTTCAGGTTCCGGCAGACCCTTGAGGTTCGAACTCTGGGGTGCGCGCGGAGATCTCGCCTTCTACCTGCCTGCACCCCGCCGCCTCGCAAGGATCTAAGCTATCGAAAGAACAGCACAAGAGACACAGGGTTTATACTGGTTCGGGCCACCGATGTGGTGTAGTACCCTACTCCAGTGTGGTGTGGTGGATTGCCTCTTGGGCTGATGATGATGACCAATACAAGGAAGAACAACCTCGCGAGGGTCTGTTCTTGGTTGGGGGGATGAACTACTAGGAAGAGTTCATTCGCCCTTCTCTCTCCCTCTCTGTTGCCTATGCTTTTCTCACTAATTGCCCGAGTTGCTCGATGTCTCTACCCTGGGGGTGTCTAGTCCTATTTATAGGCAAAGGCCCTGGGCCTCTTCCCAAATATTGAGCGGGAAGGGCGCCAACAGCTGGCCATTTTGAAGGGGAACATCTGGTACACTTAACCTGACTAAAGTTGGTCCTCGCCTGCCAAAGGCTCTGGTGGTGACGCTGGCTTGGGCTCCACAATGACGTCCTCCCCACCGTTGGACTGGTCTTGGTCTTGTTGCACCGAAACGGGTGCCTTTTATTGATGCTCTCGCCTGCGCTTGCCCCCTTTGCACCAAAGAGGAAAGGAGTATACTGCGCGGGCTGACGCCCTCGGTCGTCATGGCTTGCGTCATGGGCACCTTGTGAGGTACCCCGCCTTGATCTCTTCGCCTCCTCATGAGCCAGCCTGATGAGGCCATGCCTGAGGAAGCTCCGCGTCGTCCGCCCCGTGAGGCCTGCCCCCTCGCGAGGGTCTTGGGTCTGTGTCGACGAAGATGGGTCATGCTGGGCCCCTTTTGAGCCATGCCGCGGGCCGCAGGCAGGCAAGTCTGGGGACCCCCGTTCCCAGAACACCGACAGTAGCCCCCGGGCCCAAGGCGCGCCTGGACTTGGCCGTGCAGGGAGGCGGAAGGGGAAGGGCGAAGCGCCGCGGGCCCTAACAGCCTGCGGCCTCGGGCGCCGCGTGACGGTTGATTGGACGTGGGCGGCACTGTTCCCCCACGCCCCCTTATTTTGCGCCCTACTAGGCGGACTCGTAGTCGTACACAGCCGTTCCCTTTTCTGTTGCTCGAGCGTCCTCCATCCTTCCTCCTCTCGAACTCCAGCTCCTGCTTCCAACCCAATCTCGAATCTTCCCCCCTCCTTCCCATCGCCATGGCTCCGACGAAGAAGGAGAGAGGGAAGAAACCCATGCCTCCGCCTCGCTCGCCGCCGTTGGCCGGTCGATCATACTCAATCGAGAGGGCCTGGGCAAGGTCGGCTCGGCTCTGGCTACTATCTTCAACGAGTGCGGGAGGACGACGGCCTGGCCTACGTCTCACTTCCCCACTGATAGGATAATCACCGAGGTCCATTATTTTGCTGATGCCCTGTGGGCGGGTCTGGTTCCCCCCTTTTCCGATTTCTTCAGGGCTGTGCTTTCCCACTACCAGATCCACATGATGCATCTGGGTCCTGAATCCATCACCCTTCTTTCGGTCCTCGCTTTTGTTTGCGAGGCAATGATGGGCATCCTTCCTTAGGTTGCCTTGCTGCCCCACTTCTTCTCTCTGTGCCTTGTCGACCCTACCCAATGCTCGGCATGTGTGAGCTTCGTCGCCGCGTCTGAGACAGCGGCCTTAGGGATCGACTTCGGGCTTCCTTCGCCTTCGGCTGGGTTCCGCAAGCGATGGCTGTATGTTGATGTCGGGGTGCCCAGCCCCTGCTGTCGAAGCCAACCTCGCCTGCTGTCCCCAATTCGGGCTGGGGCCAGGAGACGCTCGAGAGCCCCCGGCTCGCCTTCGTCTGGCACCGCTTCGCGTTCTTGAAGTCGATCGGTGTGACAACCCCCAAGGTGGTGAAGGAGTTCCTGTTACGCTGCATTGCTCCTCTCCAACGCCACTCCCGCCGGATGTGGGCCTTCAGTGGGCGCGGTGATCGTATGAGGCTCCAGGAAGAGGATCTGATGCCTGAGGTGCTGAGGACAGTGCTCTTGATCCTGACTGGTGACCCCAACTCGGGTAGCATCCAGCGGGGAGGGGCCCTGCTGTACCTCTGCCAAAACAGGGACAATTTTGTGAAGCAGATGCCTATCTTTGATGAATGGGGGCCGCGCCCCGCCGGCCTCCAGGGGCCTCGCGAGAATCCAGTGGTGGTGACTACCCTTCCAGTCGGCCAAGGCGACTCTTCCTCAAGTGGCGGGGCAGGGAGGCATGTGGCGTCAGAGGCCAAGGGGCCTCCCGACGAGGTGACAGCGCCGGGTGATGCTCATGAGGGAGCAGCTGCTGGGGCTCGTGCCGTCGGGGCCGAGAGCGGCGAGCAGCTACCCTCAGCGCCTGCGCATGAGGCCCCTGAGGCTCCGGTTGCTCCTTCGGGCGAGGCGACTGGCAGTGCGCACCAGGCAGGTGCCCTTGACGCGGATCGCCTTGATGCTTCACCCTCGTCGCAGGTTGATCCCTGCACTCAGCTCTTGGGCCGCTTCCGCGTGGATTTTGAGGCCCTCTGGAAGAAAAAGGAGGCCCTGGGCGACGATTACCCTTGTCGCCTGCTAAAGCGTAGGAAGTACTTCTCCACCGATGAGTAAGCCTTCTCCTTTTCCAGCTCCCGATCCTCCTGTTGCTTTTTACTAATCCTTGCTCCGCAGGCCCCTTTCGGCCGAGCTCGCGGAGGGGGCTGAGGTGTCGTCCCCCTTGGCTTCGCCCCTTCCACTGTCCACCGGTGCTCTGAGCAGCACAGCCCTTGTGGTGAGGGCGATTGGCGAGGCGGATCGTCCCGAGGTGCATCGAGGTCCTGCGTTCCCTGTGATCTTCCTTCACGGGCCTTCTCGTGGCATGGCCAGCCTGCCGTGGGCTTCTCGTCTGGTTGTGAACTGCGACTGGCTGAGGCGCTTCTTGCGCCCTTCATCCGGAGACGGGCTGGCTCCAGGCCAGGCTTCTGGCGTGGCGCGCCCGGCCGTCGCGAGGGCGCCAGCCCCCAGCCCCCTGCCCGGAGGGGGAGCGCTGATTTGTGGTCCCCGACGCTTGCTTGGGGTAGATGATGGTGAGGAAGACGTGCTTGAGCGCGCTCGGGAGTGTCGCGCTCGTCGCCAAGGATTCCTTCGTAGTGCGGCTGACGCGGTGAGTCTGCTTGGGGAGGAGCTTACTGATGAAGACGTGCGCCTCGAGGCCGAGGGCCTGCGCCTGGCTGCAGAGAGGCGCGCGCTGGAGGGCGCCATTGCCCTTGCGCGTCATCAGCGTGATCTTGACGATGAAGAGGCGAAGGCGTCATTGGAGGCTTCTCGGGAGGCCCGATCTCAGGCCGCTGAGGAGGCCCGGGAAGCCAACGGACGACGAGAGGCGGCGGAGGAGCGGGCTCGGGAGCTCCTGGCCTGGTGCCACTCACTGGAGGAGCAGGCAGAGCTGCGCGAGGCAGCTCTCTCGTCGATGAAGGTGGCCTCTGGCGACCCAGCAGAGCTCCAGAAGCATAAGGAGGCGTTGACGCTGGAAGCCGCCGAACGCACCCGCGAATACGAGCGGCTGGAGACGAGGGAGCGCTTGGTGACGCAGGCGGAGGATGATGTCGCTGCGCGGGAAGCCCGTGTCCTGGAGGAGGTTGGACGTCGGGTGGCGATGGCGCGCCAAGACCTCGAGCGCGAGTTCGAGGGGAGGCCGGGGCTGATCCGGCTCGAGGCTGAAGGTAGGACCGCAACCTTGAGGACCAAGCTGGAGGAAGCGACGCGGCGGGCCGATGCTCTTCGGGCCACGCTTGAGGTAGCGCAAGGGGAGTCAACCACCTCCCGGGTCGAGGTGCTCCGTCTTCACCAGCGGGTGGAGGAGCCTGAGGCCGCCGTGCGCCAGAATGCGGATGAGATACGTCAGCAGCAGGTCCTGGAGCATGAGCACGGCCCCATGCTCTCCAGCTCTGGGAGAGAGCCAACACAGCCTTGGGCAACATCTGCGAGGCAGCTGTTGGCGAGCCGCACGCAATCAACTATGCCGGCAACCTTCAGTTCTTCACCGCCGTGGTGACGCAGCTGGAGGCGCGGTCGGTCAGGGCCGACAGGTTGGTGGAGGAGAGGAGCCGCGCCCTGCTCGGGCGCACCTTTTCCCGTGTCTTCAGCCATCTCCGGAACATGGATACCCACTTCGACTTCGACGCCGCCATTGCCCCAGTCCCCCAGGCCGTCCGAGACGACCTGGCGCACTGGGTGGAAGACAATGTGGATGCTCTTGTCAGGGCCTTCGCTTCAGACAACGATGACGTGATCGTGGCTGCTGACGAGGGCAGTGTGGTGAACGGCCCTGACGCCACTGGCGGCGACACAGACAGCGATGGCGAGTCTAGCGACGCCAGCTACAGTTCGGGAGGTGCTCCTGAGGATGCACTTGGGGATTTATCCGACTGATTATGCATTGTCCCTATTTCCTTACCCTGCATGAATAGAACTCAGGTTTTGGCCTGATGGTTGTGAGAGCATTTTGGGAGGGGGAGCCCCTCATGTAAAACTTGTGTTCATCGTATTAGTAGATGTTACATTGCCCGTGCGTCCGCGCCTGGTGGTTGGCTAGTTTACCTTTGTTTTGTGCGGGCCCCGAGGTAGCCTGTGGGAGGCTGTGGCGTTTCAAGTGTTCTCTAATCGAATCCGTAGGATGTGAGAGTGTCGCGGGCGGCGAGCTTCACAGGCGTTGGCCTTCTTCACAGGCTCCGGGCCTTTTCCAAAAAGGATAATCTTCACAGGCATTCGCCTTCTTCACAGGCTCTGGGCCTTTTCCAAAAGGATAATCTTCACAGGCATTCGCCTTCTTCACAGGCTCCGGGCCTTTTCCTAAAAGGATAATCTTCACAGGTATTCGCCTTCTTCACATGCTCTGGGCCCTTTCCTAAAAGGATAATCTTCACAGGCATTCGCCTTCTTCACAGGCTGTGGGCCCTTTCCTAAAAGGATAATCTTCATAGGCATTCGCCTTCTTCACAGGCTCTGGGCCCTTTCCTAAAAGGATAATCTTCACAGGCATTCGCCTTCTTCACAGGCTCTGGGCCTTTCCCTAAAATGATAATCTTCACAGGCATTGGAAATCCTCCCGAGAGGACGCGGCGGCGGCAGTCTGGGCTGCGCGCAAGCTAGGCCTGACCTGGCTCGCGAGGGGCTCGCGAGGGGAGGCAGCTGAGGCGAAGTGGTAATCGCAACGCGAGAAATGGCTCGAACTAGACTAAGCACCCCTTCCCCAAACACACGCAAATTTCAAATTTGAATCCAACTTAAATCCAGCGGGGGGGGGGGGGGGGAATCACAACCAAAGGGAAAAGCAATGAAAGCAGACAAAAGGCCGCGTCCGGCACCTAATCTAGTCTTGGACGTCTTCTCACCAGCGCGGAGCTAAGTGCTGCCACTGGGCGTGGGAGGGAGCCCTAGGGCCTGAGGCCGGCACCCCTGAGACTCCGGGGCGTGTACAACCCCACTCATTATTACGTGAGAGTGTCACGGGGCAGCGAGCTTCACAGGCACTGGGCCTTCTTCACAGGTACCGGCCTTGCTTCATATCGCCAGACGAGGGCCCCGCCTTGCGCCACACTCTAGTGCCATCAACGACGACTGGAAACCAGGACCCCGCCGATGGGGTAGAGCGGTCGCCAGCGGTTCCCCTGACGACCACGGGTCCTCCGCCAGGGGCAGGCCCTGAGGCACCTCCCCAGCAGAGGGCCTACCTCCTGAGAATGCCTTGCTCTGAACGCCGCGGTGGTGATGTCGGATCTCTGCCCCTCTCCTGCAGCCCCCTGCGCCCTCCTCCCGAGGGGTAGGAGACTATGGGAGCGGGGCAGCTGCTCGCCGTGGCGACCTGCACCTCCTGCGATCCATGATTAGCGTACGCCTGCTCCTGAGGGATTAGTGGTACCCGATAATCGTTGCCTCCAGCGTGGCCAGTGGGGCCGTCCCGGGGCTCCTCGAAGAGTTCAGCTTCTGGTGCCTCGTCCCCCCAGCTTGGGCTGAGGAGCGAGCCTTGTTCGCCCTCGTGAATGTGCGCTTGGTCCATCATGTGAGGCACGTATTCTTCTGGCGCCGTCATCCCGAAGGCCACGCCGTAGTGCTCCGCGTGCCATGAAGCTCTGCTTGACGCGCCCACCGCGGGATGATAGCGCAGCTGTCCGCTGGGGCCGTGGGCCGCGCCGAGTCCCTCTTCTTCGCGGACTAGGGGCGGGGGTAGCGCCGCCGCTGGCCCGGTGCCGACAGCTTCACTAGCGTTGGAGTAGCCTTGGAGCCCGCGGGCGCGCGCGGAGCCCCCGCGCGTGCCGCCCTGGGCTTGAGACGGGAGCTGGGTGCAGAAGGGGTGAGCCCCCGAAGCGGCAAAGCCCAGGAGCTCGGCGACCCGCTCCAGCAGCACATCGCGGCCGCCTTCCAGCAGCCTGCACTACAGCAGCTCTCGGGCCACCGTGAGCGCGGCCCTCGAGTTCGCCTGCTCCCGGCGGGTGTACGGTGTCGTGGTCGCGGCGTGATTGGAGGCCCTTGCTGCCGGCCGCGCTTGCCACGGCGTGAGGGTTGTCGAAGCCTGTCCGCGTCGCCCGCGGCCCGCAGCGCCCTGCGGACCACGAGCTGCCTGGGGCGCGGGGTCGCCCGAGGCGAGCGGCTCTACGCGGGCGGGCCACGCCGCCCATGGATCTGGGTTGCCCGCCTGGTCGCCGGACATGGTGATGACGACGCGACGGGACACGAAGCGGCAGAAGGGTGGATTCCGGCGCACCCCTACCCGGCGCGCCAAATGTCGGATTTCGGGTTCCGGAAGACCCTTGAGGTTCGAACTCTGGGGTGCGCGCGGAGATCTCGCCTTCTACCTGCCTGCACCCCGCCGCCTCGCAAGGATCTAAGCTATCGAAAGAACAGCACAAGAGACACAGGGTTTATACTGGTTCGGGCCACCGATGTGGTGTAATACCCTACTCTAGTGTGGTGTGGTGGATTGCTTCTTGGGCTGATGATGATGAGCAATACAAGGAAGAACAACCTCGCGAGGGTCTGTTCTTGGCTGGGGGGATGAACGACTAGGAAGAGTTTATTCGCCCTTCTCTCTCCCTCTCTGTTGCCTATGCTTTTCTCACCGATTGCCCGAGTTGCTCGATGTCTCTACCCTGGGGGTGGCTAGTCCTATTTATAGGCAAAGGCCCTGGGCCTCTTCCCAAATATTGAGCGGGAAGGGCGCCAACAGCTGGCCATTTTGAAGGGGAACATCTGGTACACTTATCCTGACTAAAGTTGGTCCTCGCCTGCCAAAGGCTCTGGCGGTGACGCTGGCTTGGGCTCCACAATGACGTCCTCCCCACCGTTGGACTGTTCTTGGTCTCGTTGCACCGAAACGGGTGCCTTTGCTTGATGTTCTCGCCTGCGCTTGCCCCCTTTGCACCAAAGAGGAAAGGAGTACACTGAGCGGGCTGGCGCCCGTCTGGCGCCTTCGGTCGTCATGGCTTGCATCATGGGCACCTCGTGAGGTACCCCGCCTTGATCTCTCCGCCTCCTCGTGAGCCAGCCTGATGAGGCCGTGCCTGAGGAAGCTCCGCGTCGTCCGCCCCGCGAGGCCTGCCCCCTCGTGAGGGTCTTGGGTCTATGTCGACGAAGATGGGCCGTGCTGGGCCCCTTTTGAGCCATGCCGCGGGCTGCAGGCAGGCAAGTCTGGGGACCCCCGTTCCCAGAACGCCGACAGATGTGAACTATTGGTGTTAAGTCACATGGCGATATGAACTAGATTATTGACTCTAGTGCAAGTGGGAGACTGAAGGAAATATGCCCTAGAGGCAATAATAAAGTTGTTATTTATATTTCCTTATATCATGATAAATGTTTATTATTCATGCTAGAATTGTATTAACCGGAAACTTAGTACGTGTGTGAATACATAGACAAACAGAGTGTCCCTAGTATGCCTCTACTAGACTAGCTCGTTAATCAAAGATGGTTAAGTTTCCTATCCATAGACATGTTGATGTAGGGTGGAACCCTAGATGGCCGATCTTTCACGAAAGGAGCGGATCCCTACGATGAACACGAAGAACACAAGGGGAAAATGAGGGGAAACACGAGAGAAACACTCAACCAACAAGAAATAGATCACACATATGCTAGATCGATGAACACAAAGAGCTACACGATGATCCAAGGTCAACAAAGGACGATACAAAGTAACCGGTTCTTCTCCGTGAGGAGGTCTTGGTAGGGGTCTTCTCTGCAAGGGAGGTCTTGAATCCAAGCTGGATCTTCTCCATAGAGGGGCCGCGGTCACTCTCGAAGAGACGATCCGGTATGGGTGAGCGAAGCTCTATCTCACATATGAGCTAAACCAACGCTAACCCTAGCTAGAATGAGGTGGGAGAGTATATATAGTCTACATCCACGAAGGGGTAAGTGAGAGGGGGGATACATGGGCCCTAGGCCCATTCTCTGCGCGCAGGCAGGGCGGTAGTACCGGCCACAGGGCGGTAGTACCGCTTATAGGCGGTAGTGCCGCTTAGGCTGAGCGGTAGTACCGGACCTGTATCGTGCGAACACTAGAGCTTGTCGGGTTGAGCGGTAGTGGCGCGACAGTGGGGAGCGGTAGTACCGCTGGAGGGAGCAGCAGTGCCGCTCGTTCTGGAGCGGCCGGATCCACTTCAAGCTCTTGATGTCCATCTTCCTCTTCGGATTCTCCTTGCTCCACAGCGTCTCCATGGCTAACTCCTTGGTACCTGAGTATGCATAAGGTCCGCGCTTGAAGTAGCATCCATGTCTTGCATGCGGAAAGGGAAGATTCGGAAAGGAGCAAATTCACCTTAGGTCCAATGGCGTAGGCTCGAGTGTACATGGGGATGATCGTCGGATGCTCCGCATCATCTCCCCTCCCTTGGGAAAGATCCGACCTCGGATCGAAATCCTCATCACCATGGAAACTGTTGTCGTGGACGGACTTGTAGTAGGACGAAGTGGAAGACATTGTGTAATCCAAGTACTCCAAGGTGTCTCCGGAGCGGTATACATGCAAAAAGAGCAAACACAAGCGGCACTCGGAAATACAATGGTTAGCGCACACAAAGTGTCCATCATGTAGAAATGAGTCCGTGAGGCAAGATTGTTCATGACAAAGCACATGAAGCTTAGCAAGATGATATGGAATGAGATGTAAAGCATTCACGGGAGCAAAAGCATTCACGGGAGTAATGCAACCACGGTGCAAAATGATGTCATAGTGAGACGGTTTATCAAGAGCATGAATATGGCAATGGATGCGCAATATGATTATGGTATCATGCAATTGATGGTAGGCAATGTGATCATTATGTATGAATATGCCATCAAGAAAGATCACAACAAATTTGCTAAGGAAAGGCACAAGCTCATATATCATGGATGACATGGGAATAGGTGCAACAAGACAAGCATAATGTGTGTCAATCCATGCAAAGGGTGCAAACTTGTGGTGAGTATGATATGTCCATCGAGCATGACATGTATGAGCACAATCAACAAATATGAAGGTGGGGGTGCAAAGTGTCAAAGGAATGTTGATGTACCAATGCTCGATGTCGTGGCATGAGTGGAGGTTCAAAGGTGCATACAATAAGTCCAAGCGCTCCTCAATGTGAAGGTCCATAGAGTCGATCTCCAATGTCGGTCCTCCATCCAATAGATGTATCATGTAGACAATAAGAAGGAAACAACAATGAAAGAATGACCCGTCCAATATGCATAATGAGGATGGCTCAAAGGGAATGAGTTCACCTTTATGAGGATGTCGAAAATATTGGTGTTGCACATCATGTATGCCTTCACATAACCAATATGTCTCGAGATGGTACCGCCTTGTGAATCCTTCAAAATGAAAGAACATGACAAACACTCAGAAAAACAAATGCGGTTAGTGCAAATGCAAGACCTATCATTCAAGGGGCGAGATACCCAACAAGTGTTTGAATCATTCTTATCATAAGAAAGGACAAGGTGTGGTATGGTATGAAAGCATATGATGCAACTACAACCAAAGACAATAGGCTTAAACAAGCAAGCATGCATCACAAGTAATATGTCCAAGTCTCCACGATCAGTAAGCATAGCATGGGTGCACTCACTACAATGGCATATGAGAGGTGCAACTAATGGAGACAAGAGACAAAGATCAAGATATATCATGTGAGAGGCATGAACATATATGTCATCAACCCAAGAAAGCGAGTAATGGAACATGGGTGATGCAACAAAGCAAGCAATCATAGAGATCAAGTCAAGCAAGCTAGTAGTGCGAAAATGCAACGTACTAGAAGGAATCATGGCAAACATGTCATGTGTGCAAATAGTGGGCATATAAAATGCACATGACATTCCACAAGCATAAGGGCAAGATATGAGCAAAATAGCATCAATAGCATGGGGCACATGATAAACATGGCAATAGCAACAAGGATCTCCACCAAGCATGCAAATACACATAGAAGTAGTATAATGGTGAATCACATGTAAGTGCAAGCAAGGGTCACAATTTCATGGCAAAATCATGTAAAGAGGCATAACATGCAAAGTGAACATGATAGAATGGGCATAAGGTGACAAGTGATATATAGCCCAAATCCGTGTGAGAACCAAGTAGAAAAGAGGCGCGTAGTGCTTGCGCGAAGGGAATGGTGGTAAGGATAGTCTACGGGATCCCAAATCGTCGTTGCTCTCAAGAGCTCGTTTCGTCAACTCTTGGGATTGAGAGGTTGACGAGTATACGTGAGTACCTACACAAAACGAAGACAAAGAGAAAATTGTGTGTGCGTGGTAGATGTACACATCATCCATCATGATGCATACGTGCGTGTGTTGGTTAGCACAAAATATCCAATACTCAAATAAATGAGATGCGTGATATAGAAACATGTCATCCATCATGAGAGGTTTGTTATTATGTATAGCATAATGGAGACTCAAATTGTGTAATGCATCATGAGAAATTTGCAGAGCATTGTTATTCATGGAATTCATATGGTGCAAGCAATTATGGGAATCATGCAAAGTATGGAATGCATCAAGATCTCCTAATATGTATGAGGAAACTATGGGGGTCTCCTCATGAGCAGTAATGGAAAATCACATGGAGAATATTGACAACATCCAAAACAATGCATATTTGGAACAATGTGATCATGGCATGGCATAGTAGATGAATTGCGCAAATCATGTAAAGGAAGCATAGCAATATCATCACATGAAAAACAAAAACCAATGACCATCATTTTGTCATCTATGCCACAAGTGCAAATGGGATTTATTTTAATGGGGCATGCATAGTTACTATGTTGAGATTGAAATGAAGCAATATGAGAGATCTCACTCATAGCATATGACAAGTTCAATGGATTGTAAAACATGAAGTGACCAATAGAATTTTCACATGATATCCTATGAAGCATAGCATCACAACTAGGCAACTCAACATGCTCATCATCGTATTCATCATAAATTGGTAAGTCATGACATGAAGAAGTCACACTAGCATGAAGCATGGGAATAGGTGGATCAACATCTTGCAAGGAATCATTGGTGAGATAGTCCACTATTGGGACAAGAGAAGCACCATCACCTATGTTACCTTTGGAGCATAGCTCATGTGTTGTAGGTGAGGTGGGAAAGACCAAATGGTGGTCATCTTCATCAACTTGATGGAACCATGTGGGGGGTGCATCATATTCCACCATGGCCATCGTCTTGTCCGTAGGAAGGACGAAGTCGTCGAGGATCGGCGCGTCATCATAAATGGGACCTAGCACCAAATGAGAAGACACAATAGAGGTAGAGGTTAAGTCATTAGAAATCGAAGTGGCCTCACTCTCTCTATGTGGTTGTTCACTCACTCCCTGAAGGTAGGTGCACTCAATTTCATGTATGGTGGAGTCACTCATCTCACTCAAGTGGTGGGGGTTGTGGCTCTCCTCACATGGGAATTGGGGCAACACATCATGTGTGGGGCTAGTGGTGAAGTCGCTCTCACTCTCAATATGGTGGCTAAAGTCACTCAAGTCATCATACGTCGCCGTGGTCGAAGGGAAAATCCCATGCTCAACCATCTCGTCGTTGTCACCATGGATGAAGGCCGAAGATGGCACATCATCGCTCTCGCCTCCTAAGATGGAAGAATCATCCTTGCTCGTCACCAAGTCGCTCGCCTCTAAAGCGTGGTCCTTGAAGGTCTCCGTAGTCGTATTTGTCGCCGCACCATCTTGAAAAAGAGTCGTGGAGGACTCGACATCATCAATGCCACAAAGAGGAATGGCGGTGAAGTCGAACTTGGGAGCATCGTCTTGGAGCTCATCGGGCTTGGACATCTTGGTGGTACTAGCCTCATGCTCGTCGCCTTTGAGTTTGGTCTTCGAGAAGTGTGCTTGGGGTGGAGAAGACTTGGCCTTCATGATTTCTTGTTCCGCCTTGAGAGCACCAATGTAGTTGTCGTCGAGGGACTTGTAGTTCTCGAGGAAGATAGTCTTGGAGATGTCGTTGTTCAATCCCATCATGAAGTGGAACTTCATTGACATGGGGTAGTCCACGCCGGCTCGTCGCAAGGCAATCTTCATCTCCTTGAAGTACTCGTCGATGGACTTGGATCCTTGGATGGTGTTCTCCAATTGGCGTAGAAGTTGTTCCGTGTAGGTTGGAGGCACAAACTCTCGCCGCAAAACTCTCTTCGTCTTGGGCCAACTCATGTCGTAGGTCTCCGAAGGTGTGTGAAACCACCATGTCGAGGCGTAGTCGTGGAAGTTTCTTGTGGCGCACTTCACTTGATCTTCGGGAGGAACTTGATGTAGCTTGAGGTAGTCGTCCATCAAACGCTCCCACTCGAGATACTCCTCGGGTTCTAGAGTCCCATAGAAAGGAATCTCGTGGTTGGTGTCGAGGTCGTAGTAGCTCGTGGAGGTCGTGGACTTGAGCTTGGGGAGCTTGTCTTGAGCGTAGTCTTGAGGTGCTTGTTGGCGAAGATGCCGTATATCCGAAGGTGAAGATGCCTTGAAGTCGCTTGGCGAAGATGCCAAGGGAGATGGTGAAGTCGTTGAGCGGTTGTTGGTGTTGAGCTCTTGCCCTTCACGTTCTTGTTGGTCATGGTGTCGATGCCGATGTGATCTTGCCGGAGATGGTAGCTCGGAAGCATGTGCTCTTGAGCGTCTTCTCGAAGATGAGGAAGATCGCTTGTAGGACTTGATGTGGGCTTTGATCTCCTCCATTTGAGCGTTCATCTTGGCGTCATTGGAGTTGTTCATGGCATCGAACTCGTTGTTGTTGTAGACCAAGGGTGAAATGCCTTGCCTATCCATCACAAGACTCGAGCAAATATGAGTGGGAGAAAGAGAAGAACTTATACCAAATGTACCTTGACCGATGTTGAAGATGGATCAATGATCACTCAATGTGTAACAAGGAAATAGCACAATTGGTACCAATTCTTGTCGGTTTCTCACACCTACACAAATAAGGCTTATGGTGGAGCTCGGTGAGGATAGTGGCACAAAAATTTGATGCAAAATGTTAGCAAGAGTCAATAATGTTGAAAGAGATTCACAAATTCGCAAGTGAAACAAGTAGACCAATAGCAAAGAATGGCACATGGAAACACACACACGGATAGATAGATGGGGTCGTGCAACCAAGGAATGAGCACAAAATGTGGAGTCCACGGAAAACGCTCGTGTTGCACAACTCAAGAGAGACGCTAGCACGATTGCTCTATAGGCGGATACGACACTTGTGCACAACCTATAAGATGCAAAATGGATAAACTTCTATCCCAAGTATGCTATGTATGTATGGTTCCCGGTGTTTCTCTCAAGATGATCCAAGATGATCGGATATGACAATCTTATATGCAATGTGGTATGATGCTATGGCACTTGCTTACAAGCTCTTTGCTCTTTCTCTTTTGCTTAAAAGCTTTTTTTCTTTTTTTTTTTGATATGGCCACTTTTGCACAATGCACAAACCAAGATAACAATTGTGTATATGCGGGAACAATCTTGTGACACAATGGATGATGTGATACCAATATGATATGGTATGTATGCAATGTATGGTGTAGATCACTAATGTGCACAAGTAACGTTGCCGGGAATACTCAAATGGCTAGTCTCGATAGGTAAGTGATGCAAAATGGGCTAGGGGTTATCAATGCAATTGCAAGGGGAATATACAATGGTGTCGTCGAGGTTACCATCCGTTGCGATGATGAGTGGTGGTGTTCTTGATGTAGATACCAAGATGATGGTGACTCGTCCCTAAGTAGCCGAAACACCTTAGGAAACGGAAAAACCACAACTCAAAATCTCAAGGACAAAAGTCAAACGGTGGTAGCGGGAATGTGGTGGTGGTTGCGGAAGCTCAATGGGATTGCCTAAATGCAATGATGGGGTTTTGAGACGCAATGCGGAAGTCGAGGGTGACTATACAAGGTGTCGGAGTTGGAAGCACGGTCCCTAAGTAGCCGAAACACCTTAGGAGACACAACTCACAACACAAACAAAATTGGGTTAGGTTGGGATGGCGGAAGTGTGTGTTGGGTAAGTCTATGCGGAAGTTATGGTGGTGGTTGATGAAGAAGCAACCATCCCTAAGTAGCCTAAAAATCTTAGGAGACTCAAATCACAACTCAAACAACCTCAAATGTGATGGGGAACAAAATTGGTTGGGTTGCGGAAGTCGGTGGTGGTTATGCGGAGGATGTGGTGGAAGCCCTAGGCAAAGATGCCAAAGTTCCAAAAATTTGATGGAGTAAAATGTTGGTAAAACCTATCTAGAGGGATATAGGATGTCAATAGCTACTCAATGAGCTAAAGAACGCGAAAATCGGACTCCGGATGTGGAAGTTATGGGCAAAACGGTGAAACTCGGAATGCTGAAACTGGCATGGGCGGTAGTACCGCTTGGAAGGGCGGTAGTACCGCTTGTAAGCGGTAGTACCGCTTTGGATGGGCGGTAGTACCGCTCGTGTCGGGTTTTTTTCGACTGTTTCGGCTGAAACAGGGCCTGGCGGTAGTACCGTTGGTGGGGCGGTAGTACCGCTCGTGTCGGGTTTTTTTCAACTGTTTCGGCTGAAACAGGGCCTGGCGGTAGTACCGTTGGTGGGGCGGTAGTACCGCTTGTGGTACTAAGCGGTAGTGCCGCTCGGATGGGCGGTAGTACTGCTCGTGTCGGGATTTTTTGACAGATCGAATCGGGGCAAGATTTTGGGGCGGAAATGGATGATTTCAGGGTCAAAATTGGAGAGATTTCGTGGATGGAAAGTGGGGAAACTTGGGGAGATGCTAGATCCACTAGAAACCAAGCAAATCCATGGATCAAATCCAACAAAACATCATCAAACCAACAAATCACAAAAAAAATTGGGGCTATTTTTGTGGGGAATTTTCGAATTTGGGACAAAATCAACAAAACTAGGCTAGAAAACACAACGGGGAGGCTCCAAATTCGTGATAAACGTGGCTCATGATACCAAGATGATGTAGGGTGGAACCCTAGATGGCCGATCTTTCACGAAAGGAGCGGATCCCTACGATGAACACGAAGAACACAAGGGGAAAACGAGGGGAAACACGAGAGAAACACTCAACCAACAAGAAATAGATCACACATATGCTAGATCGATGAACACAAAGAGCTACACGATGATCCAAGGTTAACAAAGGACGATACAAAGTAACCGGTTCTTCTCCGTGAGGAGGTCTTGATAGGGGTCTTCTCCGCAAGGGAGGTCTTGAATCCAAGGTGGATCATCTCCGTAGAGGGGCCGCGGTCACTCTCGAAGAGACGATCCGGTATGGATGAGCGAAGCTCTATCTCACATATGAGCTAAACCAACGCTAACCCTAGCTAGAATGAGGTGGGAGAGTATATATAGTCTACATCCACGAAGGGGTAAGTGAGAGGGGGGATACATGGGCCCTAGGCCCGTTCTCTGCGCGCAGGCAGGGCGGTAGTACCGGCCACAGGGTGGTAGTACCGCTTATAGGCGGTAGTGCCGCTTAGGCTGAGCGGTAGTACCGGACCCGGATCGTGCGAACACTGGAGCTTGTCGGGTTGAGCGGTAGTGGCGCGGCAGTGGAGAGCGGTAGTACCGCCTATAGGCGGTAGTACCGCTGGAGGGAGCGGTAGTGCCGCTCGTTCTGGAGCGGCCGGATCCACTTCAAGCTCTTGATGTCCATCTTCCTCTTCGGATTCTCCTTGCTCCACAGCGTCTCCATGGCTAACTCCTTGGTACCTGAGTATGCACAAGGTCCGCGCTTGAAGTAGCATCCATGTCTTGAATGCGCAAAGGGAAGATTCGGAAAGGAGCGAATTCACCTTAGGTCCAATGGCGTAGGCTCGAGTGTACATGGGGATGATCGTCGGATGCTCCGCATCACATGTGTTGTCATTTGATTAACGGGATCACATCATTAAAGAATGATGTGATGGACAAGACCCATCCGTTATCTTAGCACTATGATCGTTCAGTTTATTGCTATTGCTTTCTTCATGACTTATACATGTTCCTATGACTATGAGATTATGCAACTCCCGAATACCGGAGGAACACCTTGTGTGCTATCAAACGTCACAATGTAACTGGGTGATTATAAAGATGCTCTACAGGTGTCTCCGATGGTGTTTGTTGAGTTGGCATAGATCAAGATTACGATTTGTCACTCCGTCTATCGGAGAGGTATCTCTGGGCCCTCTTGGTAATGCACATCACTATAAGCCTTGCAAGCAATGTGGCTAATGAGTTAGTTGCATGATGATGCATTACGGAACGAGTAAAGAGACTTGCCGGTAACGAGATTGAAATAGGTATTGAGATACCGACGATCGATTCTCGGGCAAGTAACATACTCATGACAAAGGGAACAACGTATGTTGTTATGCAGTTTGACCGATAAAGATCTTCGTAGAATATGTGGGAGCCAATATGAACATCTAGGTTCCGCTATTGGTTATTGACCGGAGATGTGTCTCGGTCATATCTACATAGTTCTCGAACCCGTAGGGTCCACACGTTTAAAGTTCGGTAATGATCGTTATTATGAGTTTATGTGTTTTGATGTACCAAAGGTAGTTCGGCGTCCCGGATATGATCACGGACATGACGAGGAGTCTCGAAATGGTCGAGACATAAATATCGATATATTGGGTGACTATGTTTGGACATCGGAATGGTTCCGGGTGAGTTCGGGCATTAACCGAAGTACCGGGGTGTTACCGGAACCCCCCCGAGGAGTATATGGCCCTTATTGTGCTCTAAGGGAGAGAGAGGGGGGCTGCCTAGGGCAAGCTGCACACCCCCAAGGCCTAGTCTGAATTGGACTAGGGGGGAGGGGCGGCGCCCCCTCCTTCCTTCTCTTCTCTCTTCCCCTTCCTTCTCTCCTACTCCTACTACTTGGAAGTGGGGAATCCTACTCCCGGTGGGAGTAGGACTCCCCAGGGCGCGCCACAGTAGAGGGCCGGCCCTCCCCCTCCTCCACTCCTTTATATACGGGGGAGGGCGGCACCCCATAGACACACAAGTTGACCATTTTGATCTCTTAGCCGTGTGCGGTGCCCCCCTCAACCATAATACACCTTGGTCATATCGTCGTAGTGCTTAGGCGAAGCCCTGCGCTGATAGCTTCATCATCACCGTCATCACGCTGTCGTGCTGACTAAGCTCTCCCTGACACTCTGCTGGATCATGAGTTCATGGGACGTCACCGAGCTAAACGTGTGCAAATCGCGGAGGTGTCGTACGTTCGGTACTAGGATCGGTCGATCGTGAAGACATATGACTACATTAACCTCGTTGTCATAACGCTTCCGCTTTCGTTCTACGAGGGTACGTGGACAACACTCTCCCCTCTCGTTGCTATGCATCACCATGATCTTGCGTGTGCGTAGGATTTTTTTTGAAATTACTACGTTCCCCAACAATACAATGATAAATTGTATAGGTGCACTAGTTCGGCGAAGAGATGGTGATACAAGCGTAATATGGATAGTAGATATAGGTTTTTGTAATAGGAACAATAAAAAAGCAAGGTAGCAAGTAACAAAAGCGAGCACAAACAGTGTTGCAATGCTTGAATATAAGGCATAGGGTTCATACTTTCGCTAGTGCAATCTCTGAATAGTGCTAACATAATTAGATCATATGGCAATCCCTCAACGCATGATAAAGAATCACTCCAAAGTTACTATCTAGAAGAGAACATAAGAAGAAATTATTTGTAGGGTATGAAACCACCTCAAAGTTATCCGTTCTGATTGATCTATTGAGCTATTCCTATAAGTGTCACAAACAACCCAAGAGTTCGTACTAAAATAACACCATATGATACACTTCAACCAACTCTAATGTCACCTAGATACACCAATGTCACCACAAGTATCCCTGAGTTAATTATACGAAATGCGTCAAACAACTTCAGATTCATAATATTCAATCCAACACAAAGAACTTCAAAGAGTGCCCCAAGATTTCTACCGGAGATAGTAAGACAAAAACTTGCATCAACTCCTATGCATAGATTACCCAATGTCACCTCGGGAATCCACGAGTTGAGTGCCAAAACATACATCAAGTGAATCAATATAATACCCCATTGTCACCACGGGTATTCATATGCAAGACATACATCAAGTGTTCTCAAATCCAATAAAGTATTCAATCCAATAAAAGTGAAACCTCAAAGGTAAAAAATCAATTCATCACAACAAGGGTGGACTACTCCCTCAGCCCCGAGGGTGGACTACTCCCTCCTCATCATGGTGGCCGCCGGGATGATGAAGATGGCCTCCGGTGATGATTTCCCCCTCTGGCAGGGTGCCAGAAAAGGGTCCATATTGGTTTTTCGTGGCTACAGAGGCTTGCAGCGGTGAACTTCCTGTCTAGGGTTATTTCTAGGTGTTTATGTATTTATAGGATTTTTGGCGTCGGTCTCACGTTGAGATGGGCTTCAAGGGGCCCACTACCCACTAGCACACGCCAGAGGGGGGTGGCGCTCCCAGGTGGGTAGTGGCTACCTCGTGGCTCTTCTGGCCCTCCCACAAAGCTTTTACCGCCTCTTTTCTTCCAAAAAAATTGTCAAAAAGTTTCACTACATTCGGAGAAATTTGATTTCTGCACAAAAAACAACACCTCGGTAGTTCTGCCAAAAACATCGTTAGTCCAGGTTAGTTCCATTTAAATCTTCTAAAATTGCACCCAAACCATATTAAATTGTTGTAAACATGGCATGAATACTTCATAAATTATAGGTATGTTGGAGACGTATCAGCATCCCCAAGCTTAATTCCTGCTCGCACTGGTACAAATACGTGCTATACAAATGGTTTTTAACCCCTTTCCGCGACGGTGTTTTGAACCATCGCCAAGTGAGTGTGTGCTATAGGGGGGGGGGGTCCTTCCCACATGACCCAGAAACTGTCGGGGATAGGCCCTCCGACCACATAGGCGGGGGCAAAATGAGCTCGTTTGCGATCGGGCGAGGCATCGAAGCCTAATCGTTTTCGTTCGTATGTACATCCCACACAGTGAATCCCAGAAAACATTTCCATTTGTATGTATATCACACACAGTTT
This sequence comes from Aegilops umbellulata, assembly GCA_032464435.1. Classification (NCBI taxonomy): domain Eukaryota; kingdom Viridiplantae; phylum Streptophyta; class Magnoliopsida; order Poales; family Poaceae; genus Aegilops; species Aegilops umbellulata. The sequence continues at coordinate 91,755,797 of CP136058.1, forward strand.
TTGTGTGGAAAAATTTGTGCAAGGTGGCCTAACGCAAATAGTTGTCTGCCGGAAGCCGTGTGTGATTGTTAGTTGATCCAACATGCCTACTTTCTAGAAACCGTGTGGTTGTTTGAGTTCATCGCCCACGGTGTTGTCAGAGTAACCGTCTGCAATAGAAAACCCCAATAAGCAGGGTAATTAGCCTATTATTGATAATCCATGTAGTAATCAAATTGTTTTTTCTTATAAAACACAGAAGATATTTCATATTCGTATAACGACAACCATGATTTCATAATCGAATTATATCAGATAGCTTCAGCACTCAGTTACACCAAAGAGGGATATAGCTAGCTACGCCATTACACAACAGCACCAAGTTTCACATGCAATATCGAAAACCTTTGGAAAAGTAGCATCATACATGGTAAATAGATAGATGAATCTCATTTGGGAAACTACAGAAGCGGTAGGCGAATATTGAGCCTTCAGTGATGTTGAATGTCCTTGCAACTTTAGGCCAATGGCTATGGATAACTGCTCGCCCAACCTTCATCCTCTTCAGGAAGACTTCAATATTGTACCGTGGGTGTTGAATGAATACCTTCCCCGCCTCTTGATCATGTAGGTGGTTTGAGAGGCAATCATCGGTGAACTACTTTGAAAAGTACTGAAAATAAAGATATGCATAAATCGCTGTTATAAATTTTGAAATGGCGCAAGGAGTAAAATCAAGGTAAAAGAGTTAGTACCATCCTATAGTTGAGTGATGTCTTCTTCATTGTGCAAACAAAGATATTGTTGTTATTTGTCACAAGTTTCTTTGTCCTAACAATCTTTCTGAGTTTCTTGACTTGACTGATATTCATCGACATCTCATTTAATCATATGCAAAATGGGTCAAACAGTGGGTCTAAGCCTCTGACAGCAGGACCTACTTGCGCAAGACCAAATTGTAAGAAACCTAAATATTAGAATGATACCTGCAACTGCACAATAATGTGCTATTAGCGAAAGTACCATGCATGAGCAAACCTCGATGGTAAACCACAGTGTCTCCCATTGTTTCCCTACAACACATGTAAGGAAGATCTTGATCAGGTTAACTGAGAGTTGCCATACTATCAGTAGAATATGTATTGAGTACAACCAAATTCGATTTATTTCTCACATGCATAATGATACAAAATTGTACACACAACAAATGAAAAATCAAATTTCAGAATCGAACCAAACAGTTAACTAGACAACAGACCAAATGAAACAAAACAGTTAACTGAGCACGACATTGCAGAATAGAACATATACTAGAAAATAATATGATTAACGAAACCAAGAATGCTTGAGAACAGTACCACGAAATGTAGCAATTGTTGGACCAAACTGTTAACTGAACTCTCATCGTTGTTGTTGTAGACCGAAAGAGGTGTGCTTTGCTTATCCATCACAAGACTCGAGCAAATGTGAGTGGGAGAAAGAGAAGAATTAGACCAATGTACCTTACCCGATGTTAAGATGGATCAATGATCACTCAAGAATGTATCAAGGAAATAGCACAATTGTCAATTCTCACACCTACACAATTAAGGCTTATGGAGTAGCTTGGTGAGGATGGTGGCACAAAAATTTGATGCAAATTGTTAGCAAGAGTCAATAATGTAGAAAAAGATTCACAAATTCGCAAGTGCAACAAGTAGACCAATAGCAATCAATGGTACACAGAAACACACACACGGATAGATAGATGGGGCCGTGCAACCAAGGAATGAGCTCAAAATGTGGAATCCACGGAAAATGCTCATGTTGCACAACTCTAGAGAGACGTTAGCACAATTTCTCAATAGGCAGATACGACACTTGTGCACACCCTATAAGAGACCCAAATGCAATGACTTATATCCCAAGTATGCTATGTATATATGGTTCCCAGTGTTTCTCTCAAGATGATCCAAGATGATCGGATATGACAATCTTATATGCAATGTGGTAGGATGCTATGGCTATTGCTTACGAGCTCTTTGTTTCTATTTGCTTAAAAGCTTTTTTCCTGATATGACCACTATGCGAAATGGACAAACCAAGATAGCAATTGTGTATATGCGGGAACAATTTTGTGACACAAGGGATGGTACTATGATACCAATATGATATGGTATGAATGCAATGGAAGGTGTAGATCGATGATCACACTCAAATTCCTTAGGGCTATCATGTTCCTCACTTATAGGCAATCCGCACTGGCGAATTCCTAACTCCTCAGTCAGAACAAATTCCTCAGAGACCAGAATATCTTCATCTCTGTCACTGAAGAAATTGACTGAACTGTATGAGATTTCCAAAGGCTTCACTCAAAGGATCGGATATGTGTAGGCTTTGAGATGAGCATCACTTGGAAATTTTTCCTTAGTTTTACCTCGACCCCCTTTAACAGTACGGTGTTTCCTATGACTCAAGAAAGGAAAACAAAACTACGAAAACATAAGTCTTGACGCTTCATAATCCTCGCATCAATATCAATATCTTCAAGGTCACACCAATTTCCTCATTTTCAAAGTCTTCAAGAAAACCAAAGTCTTCAAATGAAGACATTCATTTTTAGGTGTCGAATTTGTTCGGAAATATCAAACTCCTCAGAGACTTATAGAACATGTGTACACTCATAAACACATTACTCCCTTAACCTATAAGTCTTCAATACACCAAAATCACTAAGGGGCACCAGATGCACTTACAATCTCCTCCTTTTTGGTGATTGATGCCAAATAGGTTCAGTATTAAACGAGGATAAACATATAAAGTGTAAATACTAATATTGAGGAATTTGATTGCAAGATATAGAAGAACTCCCCATGAAGATGTGCATATTTGAGGAATTTGCTTTGGATTGCAAATGCACATTGTAGAATAAAATCATGGATATCTTCCCCTATACCTTGTAATTTATACACGCATTTAACATATGATATGAAGAATTTGAAATGCATGATGAAATATGGTGTCTGATGAAATTCAGCATGAGTGCATTAAGGTACTTGAGGAAATAAGCATGCAGAAAGCAGTTGAAAAGTATCAGACCACCATCGGACTTAATTTTACAACTCATCAAACAAACACTTCAAAAGAGCGAGAGTTGAAACTTAACGAAAAAACAACCCATATATAAGACCCGCTTGAAGACTAACTCAAATTTCTCCCCCTTTGTCATCAAATGACAAAAAGGGATGAAAAATGAGGACTAACGTCGCTGAAGAATATCATCATGAAGTCGATGGAGGAGCGCCGACGTTGTTGTGGTCATTTGTTGAAGTAGGGCCTGCCGTAGTGTCGTTGAGACCTTCAGCTTCATCCATCTTGCATGATGAAGAATATGAACTGGTGACGAGCTGAGGAACATTAACCTTCTTGAATTTCTTCGAGGGAGGTTGAGCCCAGTCAAATTCTGCTGAAAGTCCATCTTGAGGTCTTTGTCACTATAAAGATGAGACAAAATAGCCCAAGTGCGATCAACTATTTCATGCACATAATAGTGATTCTTCTTCACATTATTTTGCGTGACAGTCTTGTTCTGAAGAATTGAGCCAAATTGACGCTTGACCCACTTGTGATTACGATCGACCTTCTGGTGAAGACTTTGAAGCAGCTCATGATTAGTCATCACTCATGGGGCAGTGGCTTGAGGATTTTGCTCGTGGGCTCTGGCAGAATCTTGAGTAGCAGAGTCATCATTGGTGGAATACGATGCAGCTCTGCGAAAATGACCATCTAATGGGCGACTGCCTTCATTAATAATAGCATCTTTGCCTTTTTCATCAACTAAAGAAATGGTCCTTTTGAGGACTTCAATGGGACGCAGGAAGTTGTGGTGATTATGAAAATCTGCCTTGTAGTGGATTGAAGACCTGGTTTTGATGAATTTCATTATCCAGGGAGCATAGGGCTTCAATTCAAATGGCGGTAGTGCAACATTAGCCAAAGTCCTCATGAAGAAATCGTGATAATTAATGGGAATCCCATGAATGATGTTGAATAGCAGATTCTTCATGATGCCAACAACTTCTTCTTCTTCTTCTGAGTTGTGGCCTTTGATTGGACTGAGGGTTTTGGGCAGTATGGGATAGATGTTCTTGGCACATAGATCAATTCCTTCACTAGGAAGGTGGTTCTTGGAGCTTGGCCATATCGCAAAGGCTTCATCAGCACTTGCATGAGATGATTTGAAAGTTCATGTTCTTCATAGATCAGCCTTGCGCCTTCAGCAGGAGGACTGACTGGAATGGCGCCAAGCGATTCATAGTCCGGAGCTTTATAGTGAGTGTTCTCAATCATCCAGTCAAGCACCCATGAATTTGCATCAACCACATTGCCAGTGAGGTGCAGAGTTGCATAGAATTGAAGAATTAGCTCTTCATTCTAGTCACATATATCAGCATAGAAATTTAGGAGCCCGGCTTCATGAAGAACATTGAGTACTGGTTGGAAGCACTGGATGGACTCCATATCCACATGAGGAATTTGACGGTGCTAAAATACCTTGTCCTTGTCAAAGAGAACAGCTGCATAAAAGTTCATCTGGCTCGCGGTCCAAAACCTCTTGCGCCTAAGTCCAACTGAGTCATATGGATTTGCATCAGAGAAGAAATGATGGTCATCAAAGAAATCATTAGCCTTGAATTTTGGCCTCTTTGCATGAGGATTTTGTGGCTTGGACTGAAGATTTGCAGTTGAAGGTCTCACAACCTCTTGAGTCACAACCTCTGGTGCTGCTGATTGAGGAATTGAAGTTTCAGGTTCTTCAGCAGCAAGTCTGATTTTCTATTTCTTCAGCTCTTGCAGCTGGAATTTCTTTAGATATGGAATGGAGAGAAGTTGGATGTCCTTCAGATCCTGTTAGTATTTCTTCAGTCTGCACAGGGGACTGGGAAATTGGATGTAGATGCGTGGCCAATGGAGAGTTGGGTAAAGGTTTTCCCAATAGTCATCATTCATCATAGGAGTTGTAGAGCCAATATCCACATCTTCTTCAATTTCTTCAACACCCGCCTCTTCACTGTGAACTGAGGCACAAGCAATGATACCAGTGGTGTGGAAACAACATCTTCCACATTAATTTCTTCATCCAACTACTCCGAGGAAGCAACTGAAGGTTTTTCTTCATCAGTGTCATCTGGAATGACATAATCTTCACCAAATGAAATGAGCTCCTTTGATGGCACTACAAATATTGGAACTGCATCAATTGGTTTCACGAAATAGCTCGTCAAAGTCCTCACTTTCTTGGGAGTTGAGGACTCTGCAGAGGTTGATGCTTTCCTCTTCCTTGCTGCTCCCTTCTCCGTAGCCTTCATTTTCTTCACTTCCGATGCAGAAGGAAGAGTGGTTTTCTTCACTTTTGAAGATTTTGCTGGAGGAGCAGATGAAGTTGGTGCAGTTTCTTCAGGCATGACTAATGCAGTTACCCTGGCATGTTCAGTTTCTTCAGACACATCAGATTCTTCAGCTGGCCTAGGTTGTTCTTCAGGTGCAACATTGGTGGTTGCCCTGGCATCGTCTCCAGGAGCTGGAATTTCTTCAGAAGCCCTGGTAGCTTCTTCAGCAGCCTGATTTTCATTAGCTGCACTTTCATTTTCTCCAGTTTGCTGAGCAGATGCTATAGCCTGAGGAATATGCTGTTGCGATGATGCTGCAACGTCTGCCTTGAGGTTCTTGGCAATCTTGACAAATCTGACTTTGGCACCGAGCCAATCTGCATGATATGTGTCAAAGTCATCACTGAGGTCTTTGATCTCCCTCTGAACCATTACAAGTTCTTCAGGAGCCAGTGTAAGAATGTTGTTCCTCGGGGATTTCAAACATTGTGTTTGTCTCAGGCCTCTTGCCTCCCTTTTCTGAGGTCTCTTCCCATCTGCCATTTTCCTCACTTGAGGATTTTGAACTTTGGATGTTTTTGAGGAAGTATGCAAATTTTCTTCGAGGAACGCTGCAAACGAGTTAAGTTGATGAGAACCTAGTGATTAAGCAGCTGGAATTTTGTACCTCTGAACAGAGTATATGTGCGAAGAATTTGGAGAGGTCATATGTGTTTTCAGAAATTTTTCAAAAAATATCAAGTTTGAGGAATTTGACCATTGGTGTCTTGAGGGATTTCACTAAGCATTCTTGACTTAGGTTCCAGAGTTGTATAGATTAGAAAGTCCACACAATTGAGGAATCTTGAAGAAAAACATGGCTTAGAGAAACAAATCAAGGAACATAATCATTCATGTGTTTATGGAGTGGGAAGTTGAAGAATAAACACCGTTTGAGGTTTTTGTGGAAATCATAAGAATCAAAGTAGGGCAGTAAAATTAGGATTTAATTACCCTTGACGAAGAACACGACAAACTGGGAGTGGAGATGGAGAAGTGCGCCAGTTCAGATCTCCTACGCCCTAACTCGGCAGCGGGAGATAGCTACGCCGACGGTGGAGTGAAGATTTCCAAGATTAATGTGAGTATGATGATGACGAGGTTGAGGCAGCGAAGCTCTTCCTCACCGGCGACTATGAAGTGTAGCGGCGGCGCTAGGCCAGAGAGCTCGAGCGAGATTGAGGTCGAGCGAAGTAAATGAAGTATGAGGAGGGTGAGGGATTTTTATAGCCGTAGTGAAAAACTGCTCGTCCGAAGATTTTGGACGAACATGCCCCTGACCCTTGCTATCCTAACAACATGTGTCACCCACGTACAGAGAGGTGAAGATCGTGGGGGATCGTGGGTGAGTTCTTTAATCCATCATGGGAAGCGGAACAGTTTGAGTGACAACAACCAAAAATTTGAGAGGAATATTTTAAAGTTTCAATCGTAAATTCTTCAGCTGTCAAGGCCACAGTGAAGATTTTGAACGGGTTTCAAATAGAATGCACATGAAGGATTTGTGAACAGACTGGGTTGAGTTGAGCATAGAGTGGGAACAGGTTCGATCACATTCACTTAGATGAAAATCAACTTGAAGAATTAGCAATAAGTGAATGCTGCTGAGGACATAAAAACTCAAATCAGTCGAAAAGTTGAAGAATTTGCAAACTTGAGGAATTTGTTGAAGAATTTGCAAAATGAAGAGTACTCAAATTTGAAGATTTTCAACTTTTGTTGGTGGCATGACCCATCGTAAGTATTACGCGCATGCTCCTAGGGGGATAGATTGGTAGGAAAAGACCATCGCTCGTCCCTGACCGCCACTCATAAGGAAGACAATCAAAAAATAAATTATGCTCCGACTTCATCACATAACTGTTCACCATACGTGCATGCTACGGGAATCACAAACTTCAACGCAAGTATTCTTTAAATTCACAACTACTCAACTAGCATGACTCTAAGATTATCACCTCCATATCTCAAAACAATTATCATGCTTCAATCTTTTCTTAGTATTCAACGCACTCAAAAGAAAGTTTCACAAATCTTGAATATCAACCATATTATTATTAAGCAATTTACCATGCTATTATGACTATCAAAATGATCTAAGTGAAGCATGAGAGATTAATAGTTTCTTTAAAACAAATCCACCACCGTGCTCTAAAAGATCTAAGTGAAGCACATAGAGCAAAATTACATAGCTCAAAAGATATAAGTGAAGCACAAAGAGTATTCTATCAAATTTTAATTCATAAATGGCTCTCTCAAAAGGTATTTACAGCAAGGATGATTGTGGCACACTAACAAACAAATACACAAATAATACAAGACGCTCCAAGCAAAACACATATCATGTTGGTGAATAAAAATATAGATCCAAGTAAAATACCGATGGAAGTAGACGAAAGAGGGGATGCCTTCCGGGGCATCCCCAAGCTTTGACCTTTTGGTGTCCTTGGATTATCTTGGGGGTGCCATGGGCATCCCCAAGCTCAGGCTCTTGCCACTCCTTGTTCCATAATCCATCAATAGATTTCACCCAAAACTTGAAAACTTCACAACACAAAACTCAATAGAAATCTCGTGAGCTCCGTTAGAGAAAGAAAACATAAAACCACTTCAAGGTACTGTAAGGAACTCATTCTTTATTTATATTGGTGTTAAACCTACTGTATTCCAACTTCTATATGGATTATAAACTATTTACTAGGCATAGATTCATCAAAATAAGCAAACAACACACAAAAAACAGAATCTGTCAAAAATAGAACAGTCTGTAGTAATCTGTAACTAACGCAAACTTCTGGAACTCCAAAAAATCTACCAAAATTATACGACCTATACCATTTTTTTATTGATCATCAGCAATTGGAATCAGTATTTTATCACATTCTGGTGATTTTTAATAATTCTGGCACTGAGCGCAAAGTTTCTGGAAATTACAGCAAGATCAAATAACTATTATCCAAGAAGATCCAATAGGTCTAGCTTGGCACAAACACTAATTAAAACACAAAACCACATCCAAACAGAAGGTAGATGGGTTATTTATTCCCTAACATAATAAAAACACAAAAAACTAAAAATAAAATTGGGTTGCCTCCCAACAAGCGCTATCGTTCAACGCCCCTAGCTAGGCATAAAAGCGAGGATAGATTTAGGTGTTGCCATCTTTGGTAGGCAATCCATAGGTGGCTCTCATGATAGTTTCATATGGCAATCTTATTTTCTTTCTAGGAAAGTGTTCCGTGCCCTTTTTTAATGGAAATTGAAATCTAATATTCCCTTCCTTCATATCAATAATCGCACCAACCGTTCTAAGGAAAGGTCTACCAAGAATAATAGGCAAGAAGGATTGCAATCTATATCAAGAACGATGAAATCTACGGGCACATAATTCCTATTTGCAATAATAAGAACATCATTAATCCTTCCCATAGGTTTCTTAATAGTGGAATCCGCAAGATGCAAGTTTAGAGAGCAATCATCAAAGTCATGGAAATCTAGCAAATCACACAAAGTTTTGGGGATAGTGGAGACACTAGCACCCAAATCACACCAAGCATAAAACTCATGATCTTTAATTTTAATTTTAATAGTTGGCTCCCACTCATCATAGAGTTTTCTAGGGATAGAAACTTTCAACTCAAGTTTTTCTTCATAAGATTGCATTAAGGCATCAACAATATGTTCGGTAAAGGCTTTCTTTTGACTATAAGCATGAGGTGAATTTAGCACGGATTGCAACAAGGAAATACAATAAATTAAAGAGCAACTTTCATAATTAAATTCCTTGAAATCCAATATAGTGGGTTTAGCAACATCTAGGGTTTTATTTCTTTCAATCCCACTTTCATCAATTTCATCATGAAGGTCTAAATACTCTGAATTTTGAGAACGCCTTCTAGGTAAAGGAAGATCATATTCAGTTTCATCAAGATTCATATTGCAAAACAAAGATTTGATAGGGGACACATCAATAACTTTTAGATCTTCATCTTGATTTTCATAGGAATTGGAAGAACACGCTTTAATAAAGGCATCTTTGGAAGCATGCATCCTAGTGGTTCTTTCCTTGCACTCATCAATGGAAATTCTCATGGCTTTGAGAGACTCATTGATATCATGCTTAGGAGGAATAGATCTAAGCTTTAAAGAATCAACCTCAAGAGAAATTCTATCAACGTTCCTAGCCAAATCATCAACTTTAAGCAATTTCTCTTCAAGCAAAGCATTAAAATTCTTTTGTGAATTCATAAACTATTTAACACTACTCTCAAATTCAGAGGGCATCTTATTAAAATTTCCATAAGAGTTGTTGTAGGAATTTCCATAATTATTGGAAGGATTACTAGGATAAGGCCTAGGATTAAAATTCCCTCTATACGCGTTGTTACCAAAATTATTCCTACCAACAAAATTCACATCCATAGATTCATTATTATTCTCAATCAAAGTAGACAAAGGCATATCATTAGGATCAGAAGAAACACTCTTAGTAGCAAATAATTTCATAAGTTCATCCATTTTTCCACTCAAAACATTGATTTCTTCTATAGCATGCACTTTTTTATTAGAAGATCTTTCAGTATGCCATTGAGAATAATTAACCATAATATTATCTAGGAGTTTAGTAGCATCTCCTCAAGTGATTTCCATAAAAGTGCCTCCCACGGCCGAATCTAAAACATTTCTAGAAGCAAAATTCAATCCGGCATAAATTTTTTGTATAATCATCCACAAATTCAAACCATGAGTAGGGCAATTACGTATCATTAATTTCATTCTCTCCCAAGCTTGTGCAACATGTTCATGATCAAGTTGCTTAAAATTCATAATGTCGTTTCTAAGAGAGATGATCTTAGCGGGAGGGAAATACTTAGAGATAAAAGCATCTTTGCACTTGTTCCAAGAATCAATACTATTTTTAGGCAAAGAAGAAAACCAAGCTTTAGCACGATCTCTAAGCGAAAAAGGAAATAGCTTCAATTTAACAACATCATTATTGACATATTTCTTCTTTTGCATATCACATAAATCAACGAAGCTATTAAGATGAGTAGCGGCATCTTCACTAGGAAGGCCGGCGAATTGATCTTTCATAACAAGATTCAACAAAGCAGTATTGATTTCACACGATTCAGTATTGGCAAGAGGAGCAATCGGAGTGCTAAGGAAATCATTATTATTGGTATTGGTGAAGTCACACAATTTGGTTGCATCTTGAGCCATCGCGACAAACAAGCAATCCAACACACGAGCAAGACAAAGGCAAGCGAGAAAAGGGCAAACTGAAAGAGAGGAGGGGAAGGAGATTGGGAAAGAGAGGGCGAATAAAACGACAAGGGTGAAGTGGGGGAGAGGAAAACGAGAGGCAAATGGCAACTAATTGCGAGAGATAGGGATTGTGATGGGTACTTGGTATGTTGACTTTTTGCATAGACTCCCCGGCAACGGCGCCAGAAATTCTTCTTGCTACCTCTTGAGCTTGCGTTGGTTTTCCCCGAAGAGGAGAGGATGATGCAACAGAGTAGCGTAAGTATTTCCCTCAGTTTTTGAGAACCAAGGTATCAATCCAGTAGGAGGCCACGCTCAAGTCCCTCGTACCTGCACAAAATGATAGCTACTCGCAACCAACGCGATTAGGGGTTGTCAATCCCTTCACGTTCACTTACGAGAGTGAGAACTGATAGATAATGCTTTTGGTATTTTTGATATAGAGATGCAAAGTAAAAATTAAAAAGCAAAGTAAAAAGCAAAGTAAAAAGCAAAGCAAAATTAAAGTGATGGAGATTGATATGATGAGAATAGACCCGAGGGCCATAGGTTTCACTAGTGGCTTCTCTCAAGAGCATAAGTATTCTACTGTGGGTGAACAAATTACTGTTGAGCAATTGACAGAATTGAGCATAGTTATGAGAATATCTAGGTATGATCATGTATATAGGCATCACATCCGAGACAAGTAGACCGAAACGATTCTGCATCTACTACTATTACTACACTCATCGACCGCTATCCAACATGCATCTAGAGTATTAAGTTAAAAGCAGAGTAACGCTTTAAGCAAGATGACATGATGTAGAGAGATAAATTTATGCAATATGAAATAAACCCCATCTTGTTATCCTTGATGGCAACGATGCAATACGTGCCTTGCTGCCCCTTCTGTCACTGGGATAGGACACCGCAAGATCAAACCCAAAGCTAAGCACTTCTCCCATGGCAACAATGACAGGCTATGCAGCAGAATAGGATTAATCGAAAGCAGTAACATGCTACACTACTCTAATGCAAGAAGTAGAGAGAAGGAGTAGGCGATATCTGGTGATCAAGGGGGGGCTTGCCTGGTTGCTCTGGCAAGAAGGAGGGGTGGTCGTCGATATAGTCGATCTCGGGGGTATCGGCAGTGGTCTCGGGTCTATCGGAAAGAAGTAACGGAGGGGGAACACAATAAATAACAGAGAAATCAAAGCATCACAAAGCATAACAGAGCAATACGCGGTGCTAGGTGTGCCCTAACACGGTACGAGGTGATACCGACGAAGGGGGAAAACAACCGGGAAAGTATCCCCGGTGTAACGCCCTCGATGCGGTTATATCTCCCACGTGTCGAAGCACGACTTAGAGGCATAACCGCATTGAAAGCAATGTCGCAAGTGAGGTAATCTTCACACAACCCATGTAATACATAAGGGAAAGAGATACATAGTTGGCTTACAATCGCCACTTCACACAATACATGAGTAAAGAATTACATCATACAGATACAATCAAGGCCCGACTACGAAACCAAAATAAAGGAAGACTACCCCAAATGCTACACAGATCCCCGATCGTCCCGACTGGGATCCACTACTGATCGACTGAAACGAAACAACACAATGAACAAGATCTTCATCGAGCTCCTCCTTGAGCTCGGGTGCGTCACCTGCACGGTTCCATCGGCACCTGCAAACTGGTTTTGGAAGTATCTGTGAGTCACGGGGACTCAGCAATCTCACACCCGCGAGATCAAGACTATTTAAGCTTATAGGTAGGGTAAAAGGTATGAGGTGGAGCTGCAGCAAGCGACTAGCATATCTGGTGTCTAACATACGCAAATGAGAGCGAGAAGAGAAGGCAAAAGCACGGTCGAACAACTATGATCAAGAAGTGATCCTGAAACTACTTATGTCAAGCATAACTCCAACACCGTGTTCACTTCCCGGACTCCGCCGAGAAGAGACCATCACGGTTACACACGCGGTTGATGTATTTTAGTTAAGATCAACTTCGGGTTTTCTACAACCGGACATTAACAAATTCCCATCTGCCCATAACCGCGGGCACGTGTCAGGACCCCGATCCTAAGCCACATCGATCCAGCGTGTAACACATCACATCACTTTGCGGCCTCACGCACGGTACTCCCACGGGTGCCACCTTACCTGGCCCGGGACCGTTTGCGCCTTTTGTCTCACGTATATGAAAGTGTCGCTAGCATCCATATGACAGAGAACCCGGGCCGACATGGCTAGTCGTGAACCCAAAGCGGCGCTAGCCTATGAGGACAGGCATACATGAATCACATCGAACATGTCGGTCATCAACGTATTTATTCGGGCTGTAGCACTGGGCTAACAGGACTCCGGTAACCCGGGCTGTAGCAGGCTAGGCAGGACTCCGAATAACAGCGCGTGACATTTCCCCGAAGGGACAGACATAGGAACGACGTGAAACACATGCCGGCCAGTCAAGTGTCCAAGCAGTAGTGCTGGGCTAGCAGGACTCCGGTGAACCGGGCTGTAGCGGACCACTATCGCTCAGAAGCACAAGACTTACATTTCCTCATATGAAAGGCTGCCAAGGATAAACAACTAGATAGTCGGATCCCACTCATACCAAGCATTTCAATCATACACACAATATGCCCGATATGAGTAAATACAACATGGCATCACAACAGTACTCTACGACTCAAATACTTTATTTAGAAGGCTCCGAGGAGCCATACATATCATCCATACAGATAGGGGTCACATGACCCAACACTCAAGTCATACAAACATACAAGCACATGCGGAAGCAAAGTAGTCTGAGTACAGACACTAGAAAGAAAGAAGGCTTGATGAAGCCTGTCTATCTACAACGACCCTTCACAAGTCTTGGATCACCACCTGGGTGATAAGTCACTCGTCAACGTCGAGGTCTACATAGAACCCATCAGAGGGGTTGGTGTAGTCGTCTGAAAAACATGTTTAAAGCAACATGAGTACGGAGGTACTCAGCAAGTCTTACAACAGGAACCTACTATACATGCACATTCTCAAGAAGGTAGTGGGGTTATTGCAGCAAGCCAGCTTTGACTCTTGGCTAAGCTATCCTACGATAGACACCACTTGTAAATCATTTGTCGCACACGAGTCCACTAACACCAACACAATACTCCACCGTGGATCCTCTCTCGCCATCCCACGAGAGGGCCATCCGCGGTACTCACACTTATCTTGAGATTTTTAGTAGTATCCATTTAACTTGTCTATGAACTGATATAGGCAACCCAGAAGTCCATTACCGCGGACACGGCTATTCGAATAGATGATGTTAACCCTGCAGGGGTGTACTTCTTCACACACGCTTTCACCACTTATCGCCGTTTACACGACATGTACTCGGCAACCTTCAAGCGGAAGCCCAGCGAGGGTGTCGGCCACGGCATACCTAAACACTCAAGTCTCTAGTCCAGGTTTATCGCCTATTCGGGTTCCATCCGCAGGGAGTCCGGCCGAGGTTTCCACTAACGGCCCCGAACGATGTGAACAGGGTTCCCGAGACACCAAACGGGCGATTCGGTACACCGTGACACGTGCCTACCGCAACACAGCCCACCCCGATGGTCAGCACCGCGTGCGGCCCCCAGCATACTACAAACACCAGAAACTACTTTGCAACTCCTGGACAGAGGACGAGCGTGATCAAGAAGCCGAGAGAGTCAATTAAGGATCCCAATGTGTGGTAGTAACTGTATCGTGGATCACAAACACAGAACTCAGTTCCTAAGGACGGCCTCAATGAAACAACCCACCATGTACTCCTACATGGCCTCTCATCGATTCCTTTACCAAATCGTGTTCAACACTTCACTCTTGTCACCGACACAACCTTTCACTCCAGTTCATCATCCCGATGAGCCGGACCTGACACAACTCTAAGCATAGCAAGCATAGCATGGCAGGAACACACACACATGTAATGGCTCAATCAACTCCTACACATGCTAGTGGGTTTCATCTAGTTACTGTGGCAATGACAGGTCATGCAAAGGAAGTGGGTTCAACTACCGCAACACACAGCAGTTTGAAACGCGTTGTCTTAATGCAGTAAACGAGAGCAGAAGCGAGAACATGGGTTTGTATCGGAATGATCAACGAGTTGCTTGCCTGATGGGGTGGTCGTGGGATACTGCCCTTCAGTTGGATACTCGGAGATATCCTCGGAGGCAGAACCTACCACGAAGAACACATCGGAACACAATCAATACATGACGATATGCAACAATATGATGCATGCTATGACATGGCAATATGGATGTGCCCTGACCTAGTGCAAGTTAAGCCAGAAGGGAATGAACCCATTTGAACCAAAGATTCAAATGGTAGCTCATTTATGAAGATCATATTAGTGTATCAACTTGTAATGCCTAAACAGTGGGTTTAACTTGTTCTGACATGCATGAAACCAGTACCAATGGATAGGTTGGATTTTTCTGATAATTTTTCATATATAAAACTTTGCATTTGGAGTTATAGATAATTTTCTATGAATTTTTGAAGTTTGAACTATTTTCTGGATTTTCCTGTATAAAAATAAATCCAGTAATTAGTTATTGCGTCAGCATGAGGTCATGCTGACCTCAGCAGGTCAGCGGGGTCGTCCAGGTCAAACTGACCAGTGGGTCCCGCATGTCAGTAGCCAATTAGACTAAATAATTTTAATTAAAACTAATCTAGTTAGTTAGCAGAGGGGGGGCCCCACTTGTCATTGACTCAGGGAGTCAACCTGGGCCCACCCAGTCAAGGTCAAAGGGGTCAAACCCCAACGGCGTTCAGCCGCCGGCGAGCCAGACGCGGCGGCGGGAGTGCCAAATGGCGTTCCGGCGACCAAACGAGCGGCGGAGGACATCTACAGCTAGCTGAGGGCAAACCGCGGCGTTCGGTGGCAGTGGTTTGCCTCGGGGTGGCCGGAGACGTCGCCGGCGACGGTTTTGGCGGTCGCCGGAGTCGGGCGTCGAACGATTCGACGATACGGGGCACGGCGAGGTGCGTGCGGTAGTGCGTTGAACTCCTGGGGTTGCGGTGAGGCCATTGGACACGGTGGGGTGGTCATTGGTTAGCCGGAGACACGTCGGCGACGAGCTCCGCGGCGGTGCGTGCGGGTGAGCATCGTGCAATCACTGTGGTGCACGAGACGCAGAACGGAGGGGATGGGGAGGTAGCTGAGCTCACAGCGGTCTCGGGGAAGCGAACGTCGCGGTCGGGGACGAGCTGGTGCGGCGGTGAGGTCGAAGGGGATCTCCGGCGGCCGAAGGTTGAAGAAGAGCTCGGGGAAGCATTGTAGAGCGAGCGAGCACTCGGGGCTCGGCTAGCTCGAAGAAGAGGAGGGCGGCGGAGCTTCTGGACAGGTCGGAACGGCGCAAGGACGACGGAGAGCGCGACTACGGCGACGGTGCAGCTGCGGTGGCGTCGGCCATGGCGTGGAAGTGCGAGGGAGAGAGGCAGAGGGGCGAAAGGCGTGTCCAGGGGGGTCGGGGCACGACGTGGAGCTCACCCAGGTGGCCGGGCGGCGAGGGAGGTGAAGCAGGGAGGCAGGGCGCTGCGTGGCGAGCTCCTGCTCCGGCGTCGAGCACCTGCCTGCCTGGCTGGCGAGGCGAAGCAGCTCGCTGGCGCGGCTGGTGGGCTGGGCCGGCCAGGTAAGGTAGTTTGTATTTTTTTTTGTTTTTGTTTTCCTTTTCTATTTCTTCTGCAACTTTGTGGAGTTATTTAAATTACCTAGACCACTCCAAAAATCACCAAACTGCACCTGGCCCCTAGTTGGAATATTTCCAACATGAAACATTTCTGTTTGAGAATATTTGAACATTTAAAATATTTTTATAAATTTTAAATGCCCAAATTCAAATACTTATGTGTTAATTCAATAACCTTCTGTTGACCTAGAAAAATGTGCACTATTTTTGCCAGGGGGTTTAATCCAAGACAAAGAGGGTGAACATTTTAGAAGGGCATTTCAGGTTCATTGGAAAAGATTTTAGTAAACCCTAGTTGATTCAGAAGGGGTGCTGGGGGTTCCTGCCTTCCCCATTTCAATTTTCTGTCAAAGGTAAACATGATGCACACTCTAATGCATGAACTAGCTAGGATGTGACAACTCACCCCCACTCAAAAGAATCTCGTCCCGAGATTTAGGTTCCTCCGGAAAGAAGGCGGGATACTCAAGTCGAAGACGATCCTCCCTTTCCCATGTAGCCTCTTGCTCGGAATGGTGTGACCATTGAACCTTGAGAAACTTGATATTGTGGCGTCGAGTGGTACGCTCGGCTTGATCAAGGATACGAACGGGGTATTCTCGATAGGTGAGGTTGTCTTGGAGATCAAGCGTTTCGTGGTCTACTCCACGGATAGGATCCGCGAAGCAACGCCTGAGTTGAGAAACGTGGAAGACATCATGAACTCTGGAGAGATGCGGAGGTAGTTCCAATTGGTAGGCAACTTCTCCTCGTTTGGCAAGAATGCGAAAAGGTCCAATGTAACGAGGAGCCAATTTGCCTTTGATGCCGAATCGATGGGTTCCCTTTAAAGGTGTAACCCGAAGGTAAGCCATCTCACCGACTTCATAAGCCATGGGCTTATGCTTGCGGTCATACTGACTCTTTTGACGGGATTGAGCGGTTTTCAACTTCTCACGAATAATGCGAACCTGCTCTTCTGCATCCTGGATCATGTCCGGGCCAAAGAGTTGTCTTTCGCCGGTTTCTGACCAGTTAAGAGGCGTTCGACATTTTCGTCCATAAAGAACTTCGAAAGGAGCTTTGCCCAAGCTAGCTTGATAACTATTGTTATAAGCGAACTCGGCAAATGGCAGGCACTTCTCCCAATCCATACCGAAAGAGATGACAGAAGCTCGGAGCATATCCTCCAGAATTTGATTGACTCGTTCTACTTGACCACTTGATTGAGGATGGAAGGCGGTGCTAAAGGAGAGACGAGTCCCCATAGCATTTTGGAAACTTTCCCAAAATCGGGAGGTGAAAAGACTTCCACGGTCCGAATTAATTTCCAATGGAACACCATGAAGAGACACTATTCGAGAGATGTATAAGTCAGCTAGCTGGCTAGCGGTTATACTCTCGCGAACGGGTAAAAAGTGGGCTACTTTGGAAAGACGATCGACAACAACGAAAATAGCATTATTCCCTCTTTTGGTTCTGGGAAATCCGGTAATGAAATCCATACTGATTTTATCCCATTTCCATTCAGGAATCTCCAATGGTTGAAGGGTGCCAGCAGGCCGTTGGTGCTCTGCTTTAACGCGACGACAGACGTCGCAATTAGCAATGTATTGAGCGATTTCTCTCTTCATCCTAGTCCACCAAAACCTCTGGCGTAGGTCTTGATACATTTTAGTGCTACCGGGATGAATGGTGAGAGGGGATTCATGAGCTTCCTTAAGGATCAATTGACGTAATTGTTGTTTCTTGGGAACCACCAAGCGGTTCTCGAAGAAGACAACACCTCGTTCATCCATGGAAAAACATTTAGCAACTCCGCTAGCAATGTTCTCCTTAATCCGAGATATCCCTCTATCATACCGCTGAGCGGTAATGATTTGATCCGTAAGGTTAGGTTTCGCCACCAGGGTGGAAAGGAATCCTCGAGGAGCAATATGAAGGTTAAGCTTACGAAATTCCTCGTGGAGAAGTGGTTGTCCTTGTTGTAACATCAAGTTGTTACAATAAGATTTACGACTTAGTGCATCAGCCATGACATTGGCTTTGCCTGGGGTGTAAGTTATTCCTAAGTCGTAATCCGAGATCAACTCGACCCAACGTCTTTGCCTGAGATTCAAATCCGGTTGGGTGAAGATATATTTCAAACTTTGGTGATCAGTGTAAATTTCGCAACGATTACCCAGAAGGTAATGTCGCCAGGTTTTGAGTGCATGGACTACTGCTGCAAGCTCTAGATCATGTGTGGGATAATTATCCTCATGTGGACGCAGCTGTCGAGATGCGTAGGCAATCACATGACGATCTTGCATGAGTATGCAACCTAGTCCTTGTCGCGAGGCGTCGCAATAGATAACAAAGTCCTTAGAGAAATCTGGTGGTACCAGTACGGGAGCAGATGTCAGGCGTCTTTTTAGTTCCTGAAAGCTGAACTCGCACTGTGGGGTCCACTCGAACTTTTTATCTTTCTTGAGGAGTTCAGTTAGAGGCTTAGCAACCTTGGAGAAATTCTCGACGAAGCGGCGGCAATAGCTCGCTAAACCAAGAAAACTCCGAACTTGCTTGACCGTTTCAGGTGGAGTCCAGTCAAGGACGGCTTGAACTCGCTCGGGATTGACAGCAATGCCCTTACCAGAGATTACATGGCCCAGATAGGTCACTTCTGGCAACCAGAATTCGCACTTGGAGAACTTGGCATAAAGGCGATGCTCTCGAAGTTTCATCAATACTAGCCTTAGATGTTCGGCATGTTCTTCCTCATTCTTGGAGTAGATGAGTATATCATCGAGGTAAACCACAACGAATTTATCCAAATACTCCATGAAGATCGAATTCATTAACCGAGAGAAGGTGGCTGGAGCATTGGTTAAACCGAAGGACATGACGGTGTACTCGTATTGGCCGTAACGAGTGACAAAGGCCGTTTTGGGAATGTCCCCGTTCTTGATTTTGATTTGATGGTAGCCCAACCTCAAATCCATCTTGGAAAAGACTGAGGATCCAGCGAGCTGGTCATACAGGTCGTTGATCCTGGGGAGCGGATACTTGTTCTTGATAGTGACCAAATTGACAGGTCGGTAATCTACAACCATCCGATCCGTTCCATCCTTCTTCTTGACGAAGAGGACGGGGCAAGCCCATGGAGATGAACTAGGACGGATGAAACCCTTTTGCAAGGACTCATCGAGTTGTTTCTTAAGCTCAGCTAGTTCTAGGGGTGCCATCTTATAAGGTCTTCTAGAGATTGGAACGGTTCCTGGAACAAGGTCTATCACGAACTCGACATCTCTGTCAGGTGGAACACCTGGCAGTTCCTCTGGAAAGACATCCGGGAAGTCACGGACTACCGGAATATCTTCGAGGTCTGGAAGGGGATTGGCATTTAGAGAGTAGAGCTGACGCTCCGATACTCGGGTCAAAACGTTGACTGTCTTGCCCGATGGATGGGTAAGTTGAACAGTTCTAGTTGAGCAGTCAATCTTGGCGTAATGAGCTGACATCCAGTCCATACCCAAGATGATGTTTATGTCTGAGGACTTGAGAGCTATTAGTGACGCAAGGAAGACCAATCTGTCAACAAGAATTTCATTTCCATGGCTGATCCTAGAGGTTTGCCACTTAGAACCAGGGGTTTGAATTACCATGGAGGTAGGCATGTCACAAAAAGTGGTGTTGTGCAAACGAGCATAGCTCTCAGAAATAAATGAATGAGATGCTCCAGTATCAAAGAGAACAGTTGCCGGATGGCAATTAACAAGGAGCGTACCGAGAACGACGTTGGGGTCCTCTTGAGTTTCTTCAGCTGAAACGTAGTTGACATGGCCACGAGCAGTGGTGGCTGGCTTGGCGACAAGCACTTTTGCTGTTGACTTACCACGGCCAACAGACTTTCCGAACTGGCTGGGGTTGTTCTGGGGACACTCACGGATGTAGTGGCCCGGCTCACCACACTTGAAGCAAGTTATCATATTG
Source organism: Aegilops umbellulata (assembly GCA_032464435.1). Lineage (NCBI taxonomy): Eukaryota > Viridiplantae > Streptophyta > Magnoliopsida > Poales > Poaceae > Aegilops > Aegilops umbellulata. The sequence continues at coordinate 91,776,134 of CP136058.1, forward strand.
GGGCGTGGAGCAGTATTGGCAGTGGGGCCACCAAAAGTCTTGGGCGGCACATACTGCTGATTGGGGCGAGGCGCCTCAAAGGATGGCCTCGGAGTATACCTGGGTGGCATAGCAGAATTTGGAATCCAGACCCGGTGCTTCTGAGATCCAGAGCCGGATGAAGATCCATAGTCACGGAAGTGCTTGCGTGAAGCTTCAAAATCATTCTGCCCCGTCTCGGCACTGATGGCCTTATTGACTAGCTTCGGAAAAGAAATGCATTCATGCAGACGAAGGTCACGTCGGAGCTCAGGGCTAAGTCCCTTGCGGAACCTTGCCTGCTTCTTGGCATCGGTGGATACCTCTTCGGGAGCATAGCGTGCAAGCTTCCCAAACTCGCGACTGTATGCATCCATAGTCAGCTTCCCCTGGGTGAAGTTACAGAACTCCTCCCTCTTGCGGTCCATAAGACCTTCCGGGATATGATGCTCACGGAAAGCGACACTGAAATCAGCCCAAGTAGTGAGTTGGCCGACCGGACGCATAGCTTCATAATTCTCCCACCAAAGGCTGGCAGGGCCTTCGAGGTGATAGGCAGCAAAGGTGACTTTATCATCTTCAGCCACGTTGGCAGAACGTAGCTTGTGGGCGATGCTGCGGAGCCAGTCATCCGCATCGAGAGGTTCAATGGAATGATTGAACTTTGGCGGGTACAGCTTGACAAAGTCATTGATGGACACCGAATTGATCCTCTGCTGGCGTGCAGTGTTCTGCTCAATCCGCTCTAACAAGCGGTTGGTGTCGCGCCTATTGCGCTCTGCCTCCAGCATCACTTCGGCCAGAGAAGGTGGTTGAGGCAGACTTTCCTCTCTAGGTGCACTAGCTTCTCCCTGCTCCGGAGCAGCAGGGTTGCTGCGGGTGTTGACCATCCTAGGAAAAAACAAAACAACGGTTTAAACCAGGATGGCAAAATCTGGCCAAGGAAGTGCGGAATGTAATGGATAACAAGGAATGCAGAGATGATCATCCGTATGACATGGTAATATAGAAACTGCCATATATATACCAACAGTCATACACACCATACATAGTTTAGTACAAGCCCGGCTGAAGTACCACTATGATGAAAGACGTTACATCTCATCGGAGGCATTCCAAGCTCCTATACATTATTTATCTACACCTCCGGAATTGATACACACTAAGTTATATTCCACAATCACGCAGGACGGTGGACATACAACTATTACAATACTAGCGAGACTACTACTAGCTCAGACGGCTCCGTAGAAGTCCTCATAGAAGTCACCACCCAGACCTGGAAGCGGAACATGGTCATCTGGGAACAGACGGTGCTGCGGTGCTTGTGGACCATAGGGACTTGGGTGCGGCCTCGGTCCAACAGATGGCGGTAGAAGAGGCCCACGAGGAGGGGTGATGCCTCCCACCTCACGCCATTCCATGAAGTCTGGCAGACTAGCCCGCACAGGGTACAAGTCTCTCGTGTCCATGTATCCGGCTTGCACAGCAGGTGCAAACCTCGTCAAGGTGGCCCAATGATCAGCACGAGCATTAAAGAGCTCCATACGCAAGGCCCGGTTTTCACGGTCCTTATCTTCCAACATCTCAGTAGTGGTGCAAAGAAGTGAGTCCTCATGGGATGCATCACTGTACATGCCCTGAAGGTAACCATGCGCCCCAGGGAGGGATGCTGGCATGTAGCGAAAATCAGTGTTGCTCAACAAGGCAGTTCTAGCTCGCATAATGGTCATCATCGAGTAGGCTGCATCTTGAACGGACATCCCAATAGTGATCCCGAGTCCATAAGAACAGTGGAGTGGTTCCGTGGCTCCGGGATAAGATGGATATATCCTGACCGTGCACAGATATTGGCTCTGGTTAAAATCTCTAAACTGCTCTTCGACGGTGTATTCAGGGTACCATCGGTAACCTGCCTCAACCATCACTCGAACCAACATGGCGGTATGACCACATACACCGATGCAACGGGTCAGACGAACCACTTGGTTTTGGGGACGGGTAGCCATCTGAAAGCACAAAATAGTGCAAAGGCATTAGAATCTCTGGATGAAATTGGACAGCATAACGGCTGTAAATGCTCAGAAAAAGAATTGAGACATCCACAACAGTTTGCGAAACCACTCAACAACAACATATCAAGGTTCTGGTTCAATTGGCAACATACTAAACTTTAGTAGAACTGAACTGGGTTGTATCCAACAATCCTATAAGTTACTACGGATTTAGTAACACGTGAACCTGATAGAAAGAAGAGAGCCTAGTCCTTAACCCACGTAGAAAGAGAAGAGAATGACTCAGAATAGAGGGCATAAGGTAAAGAAGTAAAAGAGCCTTACGTTCCCTCCCACAATCAATTCCCCTACATATAACTAAAGCATTTCTAGACTCGACATCGACCAGTTTGGCTTAGCGAACCTACAGGCAGTCCGGCTCTGATGCCAACGCTGTCAGGACCCCGATCCTAAGCCACATCGATCCAGCATGTAACACATCACATCACTTTGCGGCCTCACGCACGGTACTCCCACGGGTGCCACCTTACCTGGCCCGGGACCGTTTGCGCCTTTTGGCTCACGTATATGAAAGTGTCGCTAGCATCCATATGACAGAGAACCCGGGCCGACATGGCTAGTCGTGAACCCAAAGCGGCGCTAGCCTATGAGGACAGGCATACATGAATCACATCGAACATGTCGGTCATCAACGTATTTATTCGGGCTGTAGCACTGGGCTAACAGGACTCCGGTAACCCGGGCTGTAGCAGGCTAGGCAGGACTCCGAATAACAGCGCGTGACATTTCCCCGAAGGGACAGACATAGGAACGACGTGAAACACATGCCGGCCAGTCAAGTGTCCAAGCAGTAGTGCTGGGCTAGCAGGACTCCGGTGAACCGGGCTGTAGCGGACCACTATCGCTCAGAAGCACAAGACTTACATTTCCTCATATGAAAGGCTGCCAAGGATAAACAACTAGATAGTCGGATCCCACTCATACCAAGCATTTCAATCATACACACAATATGCCCGATATGAGTAAATACAACATGGCATCACAACAGTACTCTACGACTCAAATACTTTATTTAGAAGGCTCCGAGGAGCCATACATATCATCCATACAGATAGGGGTCACATGACCCAACACTCAAGTCATACAAACATACAAGCACATGCGGAAGCAAAGTAGTCTGAGTACAGACACTAGAAAGAAAGAAGGCTTGACGAAGCCTGTCTATCTACAACGACCCTTCACAAGTCTTGGATCACCACCTGGGTGATAAGTCACTCGTCAACGTCGAGGTCTACATAGAACCCATCAGAGAGGTTGGTGTAGTCGTCTGAAAAACATGTTTAAAGCAACATGAGTACGGAGGTACTCAGCAAGTCTTACAACAGGAACCTACTATACATGCACATTCTCAAGAAGGTAGTGGGGTTATTGCAGCAAGCCAGCTTTGACTCTTGGCTAAGCTATCCTACGATAGACACCACTTGTAAATCATTTGTCGCACACGAGTCCACTAACACCAACACAATACTCCACCGTGGATCCTCTCTCGCCATCCCACGAGAGGGCCATCCGCGGTACTCACACTTATCTTGAGATTTTTAGTAGTATCCATTTAACTTGTCTATGAACTGATATAGGCAACCCAGAAGTCCATTACCGCGGACACGGCTATTCGAATAGATGATGTTAACCCTGCAGGGGTGTACTTCTTCACACACGCTTTCACCACTTATCGCCGTTTACACGACATGTACTCGGCAACCTTCAAGCGGAAGCCCAGCGAGGGTGTCGGCCACGGCCTACCTAAACACCCAAGTCTCTAGTCCAGGTTTATCGCCTATTCGGGTTCCATCCGCAGGGAGTCCGGCCGAGGTTTCCACTAACGGCCCCGAACGATGTGAACAGGGTTCCCGAGACACCAAACGGGCGAGTCGGTACACCGTGCCACGTGCCTACCGCAACACAGCCCACCCCGATGGTCAGCACCGCGTGCGGCCCCCAGCATACTACAAACACCAGAAACTACTTTGCAACTCCTGGACAGAGGACGAGCGTGAGCAAGAAGCCGAGAGAGTCAATTAAGGATCCCAATGTGTGGTAGTAACTGTATCATGGATCACAAACACAGAACTCAGTTCCTAAGGACGGCCTCAATGAAACAACCCACCATGTACTCCTACATGGCCTCTCATCGATTCCTTTACCAAATCGTGTTCAACACTTCACTCTTGTCACCGACACAACCTTTCACTCCAGTTCATCATCCCGATGAGCCGGACCTGACACAACTCTAAGCATAGCAAGCATAGCATGGCAGGAACACACACACATGTAATGGCTCAATCAACTCCTACACATGCTAGTGGGTTTCATCTAGTTACTGTGGCAATGACAGGTCATGCAAAGGAAGTGGGTTCAACTACCGCAACACACATCAGTTTGAAACGCGTTGTCTTAATGCAGTAAACGAGAGCAGAAGCGAGAACATGGGTTTGTATCGGAATGATCAACGAGTTGCTTGCCTGATGGGGTGGTCGTGGGATACTGCCCTTCAGTTGGATACTCGGAGATATCCTCGGAGGCAGAACCTACCACGAAGAACACATCGGAACACAATCAATACATGACGATATGCAACAATATGATGCATGCTATGACATGGCAATATGGATGTGCCCTGACCTAGTGCAAGTTAAGCCAGAAGGGAATGAACCCATTTGAACCAAAGATTCAAATGGTAGCTCATTTATGAAGATCATATTAGTGTATCAACTTGTAATGCCTAAATAGTGGGTTTAACTTGTTCTGACATGCATGAAACTAGTACCAATGGATAGGTTGGATTTTTCTGATAATTTTTCATATATAAAACTTTGCATTTGGAGTTATAGATAATTTTCTATGAATTTTTGAAGTTTGAACTATTTTCTGGATTTTCCTGTATAAAAATAAATCCAGTAATTAGTTATTGCGTCAGCATGAGGTCATGCTGACCTCAGCAGGTCAGCGGGGTCGTCCAGGTCAAACTGACCAGTGGGTCCCGCATGTCAGTAGCTAATTAGACTAAATAATTTTAATTAAAACTAATCTAGTTAGTTAGCAGAGGGGGGCCCCACTTGTCATTGACTCAGGGAGTCAACCTGGGCCCACCCAGTCAAGGTCAAAGGGGTCAAACCCCAACGGCGTTCAGCCGCCGGCGAGCCAGACGCGGCGGCGGGAGTGCCAAATGGCGTTCCGGCGACCAAACGAGCGGCGGAGGACATCTACAGCTAGCTGAGGGCAAACCGCGGCGTTCGGTGGCAGTGGTTTGCCTCGGGGTGGTCGGAGACGTCGCCGGCGACGGTTTTGGCGGTCGCCGGAGTCGGGCGTCGAACGATTCGACGATACGGGGCACGGCGAGGTGCGTGCGGTAGTGCGTTGAACTCCTGGGGTTGCGGTGAGGCCATTGGACACGGTGGGGTGGTCATTGGTTAGCCGGAGACACGTCGGCGACGAGCTCCGCGGCGGTGCGTGCGGGTGAGCATCGTGCAATCGCTGTGGTGCACGAGACGCAGAACGGAGGGGATGGGGAGGTAGCTGAGCTCACAGCGGTCTCGGGGAAGCGAACGTCGCGGTCGGGGACGAGCTGGTGCGGCGGTGAGGTCGAAGGGGATCTCCGGCGGCCGAAGGTTGAAGAAGAGCTCGGGGAAGCGTTGTAGAGCGAGCAAGCGCTCGGGGCTCGGCTAGCTCGAAGAAGAGGAGGGCGGCGGAGCTTCTGGACAGGTCGGAACGGCGCAAGGACGACGGAGAGCGCGACTACGGCGACGGTGCAGCTGCGGTGGCGTCGGCCATGGCGTGGAAGTGCGAGGGAGAGAGGCAGAGGGGCGAAAGGCGTGTCCAGGGGGGTCGGGGCACGACGTGGAGCTCACCCAGGTGGCCGGGCGGCGAGGGAGGTGAAGCAGGGAGGCAGGGCGCTGCGTGGCGAGCTCCTGCTCCGGCGTCGAGCACCTGCCTGCCTGGCTGGCGAGGCGAAGCAGCTCGCTGGCGCGGCTGGTGGGCTGGGCCGGCCAGGTAAGGTAGTTTGTATTTTTTTGTTTTTGTTTTCCTTTTCTATTTCTTCTGCAACTTTGTGGAGTTATTTAAATTACCTAGACCACTCCAAAAATCACCAAACTGCACCTGGCCCCTAGTTGGAATATTTCCAACATGAAACATTTCTGTTTGAGAATATTTGAACATTTAAAATATTTTTATAAATTTTAAATGCCCAAATTCAAACACTTATGTGTTAATTCAATAACCTTCTGTTGACCTAGAAAAATGTGCACTATTTTTGCCAGGGGGTTTAATCCAAGACAAAGAGGGTGAACATTTTAGAAGGGCATTTCAGGTTCATTGGAAAAGATTTTAGTAAACCCTAGTTGATTCAGAAGGGGTGCTGGGGGTTCCTGCCTTCCCCATTTCAATTTTCTGTCAAAGGTAAACATGATGCACACTCTAATGCATGAACTAGCTAGGATGTGACAGCACGGCTTTCGAAAGTTCAAACCCTGCAGGGGTGTCCCAACTTAGCCCATGATAAGCTCTCGCGATCAACGAAGGATATTCCTTCTCCCCGGGAAGACCCGATCAGTCTCGGAATCCCGGCTACAAGACATTTCGACAGTAATAAAACAAGTCCAGCAAGACCTCCCGGCGTGCCGACACCCTGATAGTAGCCGCGCGTATCTCGTCTCAGGCCACGACCCGATAAGCTAAGCGTACAGGTACCAACATAACCCAAGTTGCCAAGGGACGGTCCCGCACGGTGCTCTAGTTTGGACCAACACTTAGACAAGCATTGGCCCGGGGGGCTAAATAAAGATGACCCTCGAGAGAGCGACTCCCAAGGGAAAAGTAGGTGGTGGTGAGGCAAATGTAAAACCAATGTTGGGCCTTGCTGGAAAAGCTTTATTCAAAGCGAACTGTCAAGGGGGTCCCATAAATCACCCAACCGCGTTAGGGACGCAAAATCCGGGAACATAATACCGATATGACGGAAACTAGGGCGGCAAGAGTGGAACAAAACACCAGGCATAAGGCCGAGCCTTCCACCCTTTACCAAGTATATAGATGTATTAATTAAATAAGATATATTGTGATATCCCAACAAGTAAACATGTTCCAACAAGGAACAACATCTCCATGTTCCAACAAGGAACAAACTTCATCTTCACCTGCAACTAACAACGCTATAAGAGGGGCTGAGCAAAGCGGTAACATAGCCAAACAACGGTTTGCTAGGACAAGGTGGGTTAGAGGCTTAACATGGCAATATGGGTGGCATGATATAGCAAGTGGTAGGTATCGCAGCATAGGCATAGCAAAAGAGCGAGCATCTAGCAAGCAAAGATAGAAGTGATTTCGAGGGTATGGTCATCTTGCCTGAGATCCCGCTAGGAAGAAGAACGAGTCCATGAAGAAGACAAATGGATGTAGTCGAAAGAATCCTCACAACTCCGGAACGAAACCGAAGCTAACGAGAGAATCAACCCGGAAAGAAACAAGCAACATAGTAAACAACAAACACATCAGCACGGCATGATGCGCAATCAAGTATGATGCATGTCCGGTTTAATGAGCATGGCATGGAAAAGTGCAACAAACAACACTACAAATTAAGTGGAGCTCAATATGCAACGAGTTACATATTGACGAAACACCACATCAATTATTTAGTTCTCTCTCGATTATGTACCCAACAATATTAAATGTTATTAAACATGGCAAGGGGTGAAGAATATGAACACTAACTATTTAGGCAAGTTTAAATGAGGCCGGAACAACAAACAACAATTCCGGAAAATCCTCATGTCCATATTTTAGATTAGGTACTGTTCTGCCCTAAACACAATTTTAATGTTGTCAAACAGCAAAATAAAGTGCACCAAGTTAAACTAGGCATTTTTCTACCCCATTTACATATAAAGTTTATTAAATTCCGAACTACGGTTATTTAGTTAAGGAATAAATCATTTTAACATGGCATTTATGCAAATTTAAACAAACAGCAATTTAAACATCTTAAACATGGATGAAAGTGGTATATATGAAACTAGACAGAATTTTAAGCAACTTTCATATATTAAGTTTTTACATGCGATGCACCGTTTGTGAGATACTATATGCATGTTGCTTGGGGGGTTTTCCGATATTCTGTAATTCACTGGATAATGCTAAAATCGCTGGAACAGGGGAAAAGACATATCGGGCTGAAACTGCTGGGTGCTGGGCTGGGGTTCCCACCATGGGCATAGCCCAGCGTCGGTGAGGAGGCCCAACGGGGCGGATCTGGCGGCCCACGGCGAAGGCGAAGCAGAGGAGGGCGCGCGGGCGACGCGGCACTCGTCCACGCTGGCGCTGGACCGGTCAACGGGCAGGGGCGGCTGGAAGCGGGCGCTGGGCTGGACGCGGTCAACGCACGCAGGCGACGCGCGGTCGAGGCTCGAGGCGGGGTGTCGACCTCCTGCTCGAAGCAGAGCAGAGGAGGAGGCGCGGGACTTGCGCGGCGGCCTGGAGGAGCTTGGGGAGCGGCGGCGGCGAACTTGGCGAGGAGGAGGCCGGGAACGCAGGGCCTCGGCGGATCTGGGGCGAGGAAGCTCGAGTTCGTCCGGATCCGGCCGATCTTGGTGGCGGACGGTGCTAGCATGACGAGGACGCCTGCGAGCTTGCTCCGGGACGAGGCGGCCATGGTGGGGCATGCTCCTGTCATCCTGAAGAAAAAGACAGAGGCCGCGAGGTGAGGGAGAGAGAAGAAACAGGGGAAGGAGGGAGGCGACGGGGAGCTGCAACATCAGGGAGGCAGGAGGCTTTGGGCGCCGGGCATCCACGAGCTCGGGAGCGAGCTCCTGCGCGGGATGGACGTGGCTGCGGGAGCCTCGGCGAGCTCCTGCTCAGGAGAGGAACGAGGAGGCCTGCGCGGTCGGGATAGGAGGCTCGCGGCAGCGAGGCTGCGGGCCTGGTGGCTCGGCAACAGGAGGAGGAGGCTGCGATCTGGTTGGGCGGCGCTGAAAGCAAGGTGGAGGCGCTCGGGTGGATGGGGAAAACGAGGTGGATCTGGCGAGTGGGTCGATGGCTGGCGGCGGGACGGGACTGATGGGACAAGCTCCCTAGGATCTAGGGTTCACTGTTTATATAGCAGGTAGGTAAAAGGAGGAAGAATTTGGATCATCGGATCGGGATCGGGCGGACGAAAAAATATCGCTAGGGAAGTCCGAACAAAGAGCCAAAGGTATTTTAGGGATGTTTGGGGGATGATCCGAATCCAACGGTGATGACTGAGCGGTTCGGGTTCGGGGAAGTTTCGGACGCGCACGCGAGGGGGTGTGAGCACTGTGTGGAGAGGGTCAAACGATTAGGCAAAAGGGAATTGAAAAACCCGGTTGGGCTCGGAACGGTCAACAAAGCAAAGGGGGACGCGGCAACTACGAGTGGATGCAAGTTTTGAAAAAAAATGACAGCAACGAAGTGCCGATGCAATGCGGATGATGTGGTGATGAATGCAACAAACAAACGGAACACATGACAACAACGAAAAACATGGAAGCCGACTGGAGCGTCGGTCTCGGGGCGTTACAACACTCCACCACTACGAGAGGATCTCGTCCCGAGATCTAGAATGGCACCGGAGGGAAAACGGAAGATAAAGAGGAGAGGTAAAACTAAGTTGCTTCTTTGACAAACGAGTGAAACCATGAACCTTGAGAGGTTGAAAAGTTGAAAGAAAGAACACAACGGAGTTGAACGAACTTGAAAACACTCCGTTAGATAAGAGGAACATGGGATACGACAAGAACCAAGAGGTTAAGTGACAAGATTGATATTGACACCACTCCGGTTAAAACAAGATAGAGAAGGAATAAGAATGATATAATTTGGGCAGCACTCCAACTGTAAATGGAAGGAATTGAACATGATCTTGACAAGATGAGAGGATACTTGATGAAATCAACAACACACTGCCTCCGGAACTATTGAAAAATGGCACAAGGGGTAAGAATGATTCCAAACAGCACTCCGGTTGAGAAGAGAGGATAAACTTGACAAGATGATAGAACTTGAATGAAGGACACGACACTCCGGTTGAATAGATAAGCAAAAGCAAAGAACATGATCCCCTCAACTGGAGATGATGAGAGAAGAGAGCAACATCACAATGCCTCCGGAAGAAATGAAAGAATGGAATGGAACGAACGAATGGAAGCTAGATCGTAGGAATGATAGAACGGAGAAGGAAAAGATAACTTCTACCACAAATGCGCTTGGAAAGCACCCTTCGAAGAAGGTTATAGCGGAGTTGTTGGAAAACCAACAACAAAACGAATAAGCTTGTAGTGGGCTTAAGGAAAACTTCTCAAAATTATGAGGTTAACTCCTGCCACTAACAAAAAACAATAGATTGGATGGATATGAACAAAGGAGACGAGAAATTTATTTCACCGAGAGGACAAATGAAGAACTTGGGTCATTTATAAGCACCATAAATAGCAACAATCCTTAGGGAAAGCTTTAGGTGAAATATAACCCAAGATAACTCCAAAGAAGAGATTGATGGATTTAAATATCTCATTCTTGACAACATGGAAAACATGAAGCATGAAGAGAAATTGTCAAGAATGACATAACACCACATCAAAAGACAAGGTAGAAAGAATTGCACTTCGGAATGCAGGAAGAAGAATATTTGAGCTCTTCCAAGAAGAATCTTGAAGAACGCTTCGAGAATGAATTAAATCCTTGATGAACCACCATGAAGAAACTCCATGAAGAAACTCCGGTAATAAAAGGATGATAGGAAGAAAAAGAAGTTGAACACAAGGTGAAGCCTTGCAGTGATAAGATGAAGCTTTGCGATGAGATAAAGCGAAAAAACTTGGAACTTCGGAAAAGAAAAGATGAAACACATGAAACCGAGAAAAATGACATGACGAACCACTCTGGAAAGAAGAAACTAGATCACTTGGATGAAACAAGAATAATAATTATGTTATGTGTATCCTTCACCAATTTAGATTGATGACAAGCAACGGATTAGGCATACTACTTATTCTCGTAGAAAAGGATTGAAGAGAGATATTGCTCAAGTTGGGAAGGTCTTCAACGATCCGCCGGTAGGATTGGAAAGAAAGAATGAATCTATATGATAACAAAGGAAGAAGGATCTTGAACGAACCACCGTAAGAATTTAAAATGGACGAAGAAAAAAATAAAGAAACACCGGGAAGAATTAGCAAATGAACGAAGATGCTTGCTAGGATTTAGATACACTAGAACGAAGAGATCATGAACTGATTAGAGGATATTTCGACGATGCACCGGTGAGATTTGGAAAACAAGAGCTGAACGCTTGAATGAATAATTCTGAGATGATGGGCTCCGGAGAATCAAACTGAAAAGACTCCTGAAATGCTCCGGATGGGTGAAAATAAATTATCACAATAGAAAACAATTATGAGAGGATGGCATCAAGCTAGAACCATGAATCTTGAAGAGAATGGAGCAAGATTTAAGAGAAACTCTTCTTCGGTCTTCAAATGTTGAGAATGATGATGAGAAACACCACCATGAATTGTTGAGACACTCCAGAATGAAAATTAGAAAGGTTGAACCAACGATGAAAGAATTGAAGGATCTTGGAGAAGGACATTTGACTGATGATAATTCATTCTTACGTCAAACTTTGAAATGAATTTGGGAATCGCTCCGGGAAAATTAGAAGAGTCAGGTAAGATCCTGGGAAAAGACCTGTGGGTTAGGGCCCACTCAAAAGAAACACTGTTGAATGATTACTTGAAAGGGAGAACACACCGGTTGATTTAAATGACTTGAATGAGATAACATCCTCAAAAGAACTTGAGTGAATTGAGAATGGAAACTTGAATCTTCTGAGATATCTTCATCACTCCGGAACAAATGAATACCGAGAGGTGAATGATTAAGAGGTGCATCGGTACGAGAAAACATTAGTAACGAGGAAAAGATATGATCGATAAAGCTTGAATTGGAACCACCGGAGAAGAAAAATAGAATGGAACAATGATAAAGTTGAAGCTTCCTTAGCGTCTTCATGAGAAATCATCGGATAAAACATGGAGGAAAAGAATGAAGAGACTTCACATCAATAAAAATGGATACTTGATCAAGAAATCTGCGTCCTTGACGAAATAAGGGTGGGAGGGCGGGAAAAACAAAGACAATTTGGGACGGATGAAACAAGCAACGTTGGGAAAAACTGAGAGGTGATCTTGTGAATGTTGAAATGATCGGATCCACTTGAAGAGAAGCACACCGGTTGGAAAGAATTGAAAAGACAACCTCAGTGATCAAGAAGGATTAGTATTCACATAGAAATATGAGAACACCGTGTAGAAAAGGTATGGAATCAACACTTGGCATTGAAGCAACTCGAATACCACAAAACAAAACAAAAAACAAAGGATTTGGCTTGCAGAATAAGCCGGAAACAAACATATGATAGATCCCATATCGTATCATGTGTCTGTTGGCAAGATATCCTACGATATACTTGAATTCCCACTTATAAACTCCCGAAACTTTCTGGTTATGCAATCAGGTGTTGGGGATACAGGGAACACAAAATATATCACCCAAACTAACAATACCTAGATCCAGCTGTATACATCCTTCAACACATAACCAAGAAACCTTCGGAAATCATCTACCTCAACCTTCGAAAAGCATCCGTTATACGAGTTATGGTAATACTCCCGCACTCGCCTTAGTACTGGGCTATCAGGGTTATCTCACCAACAACTGTACAAAAGAGATTTTTGATGTCGGCGTACTAAACTCAGGTATTCCAGAACTGTAACGATAAAATTATGACGAGAACACCTCGGAGCTCAACTCTAACCCCTGCTGACAGGAGGCACCAAGACAATGTTGTCATCATAAAACCATCGGAACGATTCTAAGATACCCGCGTGATCCTAAATTTTTTTTAGTGAAATTTGAGAAGAGAAGAGTCAAAACTCTACGTCAGGATGCCTTACCAAAGCGATGAGGAGACTGGGAAGTAAAAAGAATTCCTAAACTCTCCGATAAATAATTCCTAAATGAATCAAAACATTTTTCTAGACACAACTCGGCCGCTAAAAACGATCAATCACTGGGGGCTCCTAAGGTCGGGGAAGGCTCTGATTACCAACTTGTAACGCCCTTGATGCGGTTATATCTCCCACGTGTCGAAGCACGACTTAGAGGCATAACCGCATTGAAAGCAATGTTGCAAGTGAGGTAATCTTCACACAACCCATGTAATACATAAGGGAAAGAGATACATAGTTGGCTTACAATCGCCACTTCACACAATACATGAGTAAAGCATTACATCATACAGATACAATCAAGGCCCGACTACGGAACCAAAATAAAAGAAGACTACCCCAAATGCTACACAGATCCCCGATCGTCCCGACTGGGCTCCACTACTGATCGACTGAAACGAAACAACACAATGAACAAGATCTTCATCGAGCTCCTCCTTGAGCTCGGGTGCGTCACCTGCACGGTTCCATCGGCACCTGCAAACTGGTTTTGGAAGTATCTGTGAGTCACGGGGACTCAGCAATCTCACACCCGCAAGATCAAGACTATTTAAGCTTATAGGTAGGGTAAAAGGTATGAGGTGGAGCTGCAGCAAGCGACTAGCATATCTGGTGTCTAACATACGCAAATGAGCGCGAGAAGAGAAGGCAAAAGCACGGTCGAACAACTATGATCAAGAAGTGATCCTGAAACTACTTACGTCAAGCATAACTCCAACACCGTGTTCACTTCCCGGACTCCGCCGAGAAGAGACCATCACGGTTACACACGCTGTTGATGTATTTTAGTTAAGATCAACTTCGGGTTTTCTACAACCGGACATTAACAAATTCCCATCTTCCCATAACCGCGGGCACGGCTTTCGAAAGTTCAAACCCTGCAGGGGTGTCCCAACTTAGCCCATGATAAGCTCTCGCGATCAACGAAGGATATTCCTTCTCCCCGGGAAGACCCGATCAGTCTCGGAATCCCGGCTACAAGACATTTCGACAGTAATAAAACAAGTCCAGCAAGACCTCCCGGCGTGCCGACACCCTGATAGTAGCCGCGCGTATCTCGTCTCAGGCCACGACCCGATAAGCTAAGCGTACAGGTACCAACATAACCCAAGTTGCCAAGGGACGGTCCCGCACGGTGCTCTAGTTTGGACCAACACTTAGACAAGCATTGGCCCGGGGGGCTAAATAAAGATGACCCTCGAGAGAGCGACTCCCAAGGGAAAAGTAGGTGGTGGTGAGGCAAATGTAAAACCAATGTTGGGCCTTGCTGGAAAAGCTTTATTCAAAGCGAACTGTCAAGGGGGTCCCATAAATCACCCAACCGCGTTAGGGACGCAAAATCCGGGAACATAATACCGATATGACGGAAACTAGGGCGGCAAGAGTGGAACAAAACACCAGGCATAAGGCCGAGCCTTCCACCCTTTACCAAGTATATAGATGTATTAATTAAATAAGATATATTGTGATATCCCAACAAGTAAACATGTTCCAACAAGGAACAACATCTCCATGTTCCAACAAGGAACAAACTTCATCTTCACCTGCAACTAACAACGCTATAAGAGGGGCTGAGCAAAGCGGTAACATAGCCAAACAACGGTTTGCTAGGACAAGGTGGGTTAGAGGCTTAACATGGCAATATGGGTGGCATGATATAGCAAGTGGTAGGTATCGCAGCATAGGCATAGCAAAAGAGCGAGCATCTAGCAAGCAAAGATAGAAGTGATTTCGAGGGTATGGTCATCTTGCCTGAGATCCCGCTAGGAAGAAGAACGAGTCCATGAAGAAGACAAATGGATGTAGTCGAAAGAATCCTCACAACTCCGGAACGAAACCGAAGCTAACGAGAGAATCAACCCGGAAAGAAACAAGCAACATAGTAAACAACAAACACATCAGCATGGCATGATGCGCAATCAAGTATGATGCATGTCCGGTTTAATGAGCATGGCATGGCAAAGTGCAACAAACAACACTACAAATTAAGTGGAGCTCAATATGCAACGAGTTACATATTGACGAAACACCACATCAATTATTTAGTTCTCTCTCGATTATGTACCCAACAATATTAAATGTTATTAAACATGGCAAGGGGTGAAGCATATGAACACTAACTATTTAGGCAAGTTTAAATGAGGCCGGAACAACAAACAACAATTCCGGAAAATCCTCATGTCCATATTTTAGATTAGGTACTGTTCTGCCCTAAACACAATTTTAATGTTGTCAAACAGCAAAATAAAGTGCACCAAGTTAAACTAGGCATTTTTCTACCCCATTTACATATAAAGTTTATTAAATTCCGAACTACGGTTATTTAGTTAAGGAAGAAATCATTTTAACATGGCATTTATGCAAATTTAAACAAACAGCAATTTAAACATCTTAAACATGGATGAAAGTGGTATATTATGAAACTAGACAGAATTTTAAGCAACTTTCATATATTAAGTTTTTACATGTGATGCACCGTTTGTGAGATACTATATGCATGTTGCTTGGGGGGTTTTCCGATATTCTCTAATTCACTGGATAATGCTAAAATCGCTGGAACAGGGGAAAAACATATCGGGCTGAAACTGCTGGGTGCTGGGATGGGGTTCCCACCATGGGCATAGCCCAGCGTCGGTGAGGAGGCCCAACGGGGCGGATCTGGCGGCCCACGGCGAAGGCGAAGCAGAGGAGGGCGCGCGGGCGACGCGACACTCGTCCACGCTGGAGCTGGACCGGTCAACGGGCAGGGGCGGCTGGAAGCGGGCGCTGGGCTGGACGCGGTCAACGCACGCAGGCGACGCGCGGTCGAGGCTCGAGGCGGGGTGTCGACCTCCTGCTCGAAGCAGAGCAGAGGAGGAGGCGCGGGACTTGCGCGGCGGCCTGGAGGAGCTTGGGGAGCGGCGGCGGCGAACTTGGCGAGGAGGAGGCCGGGAACGCAGGGCCTCGGCGGATCTGGGGCGAGGAAGCTCGAGTTCGTCCGGATCCGGCCGATCTTGGTGGTGGACGGTGCTAGCATGACGAGGACGCCTGCGAGCTTGCTCCGGGATGAGGCGGCCATGGTGGGGCATGCTCCTGTCGTCCTGAAGAAAAAGACAGAGGCCGCGAGGTGAGGGAGAGAGAAGAAACAGGGGAAGGAGGGAGGCGACGGGGAGCTGCAACATCAGGGAGGCAGGAGGCTTTGGGCGCCGGGCATCCACGAGCTCGGGAGCGAGCTCCTGCGCGGGATGGACGTGGCTGCGGGAGCCTCGATGAGCTCCTGCTCAGGAGAGGAACGAGGAGGCCTGCGCGGTCGGGATAGGAGGCTCGCGGCAGTGAGGCTGCGGGCGTGGTGGCTCGGTAACAGGAGGAGGAGGCTGCGATCTGGTTGGGCGGCGCTGAAAGCAAGGTGGAGGCGCTCGGGTGGATGGGGAAAACGAGGTGGATCTGGCGAGTGGGTCGATGGCTGGCGGCGGGACGGGACTGATGGGACAAGCTCCCTAGGATCTAGGGTTCACTATTTATATAGCAGGTAGGTAAAAGGAGGAAGAATTTGGATCATCGGATCGGGATCGGGCGGACGAAAAAATATCTCTAGGGAAGTCCAAACAAAGAGCCAAAGGTATTTTAGGGATGTTTGGGGGATGATCCGAATCCAACGGTGATGACTGAGCGGTTCGGGTTCGGGGAAGTTTCGGATGCGCACGCGAGGGGGTGTGAGCACTGTGTGGAGAGGGTCAAACGATTAGGAAAAAGGGAATTGAAAAACCCGGTTGGGCTCGAAACGGTCAACAAAGCAAAGGGGGACGCGGCAACTACGAGCGGATGCAAGTTTTTAAAAAAATGACAGCAACGAAGTGCCGATGCAATGCGGATGATGTGGTGATGAATGCAACAAACAAACGGAACACATGACAACAACGAAAAACATGGAAGCCGACTGGAGCATCGGTCTCGGGGCGTTACACCCGGTGTATCGCGTTTTCGGACAAATGAACTGGAGGGGGAAAGTTGCGTGTTTGCTATGCTAGGAATGTGTGGCGGACGAACGGGCTACGTATTCAGATTCGTCTCGTCGTTCTGAGCAACTTTCATGTACAAAGTATTTTCATTCGAGTTACAGATTATTTTATATGATTTGTTAAAGTTTTATTGAATTTCTAGATTATTTCAATTCGAAATAAAGACAGAATACTTTTGTCACGTATTACTACTCTAGCCAGAGTCCATGACATGTGCGACCAGAGGGGTGCTAACTCAGCAGTCAACAGTCAAAGTATTGACTGTTGACTAGTCAAAGCTGGCACTGGGGCCCAGTGTCATGGACTGATTAGTCTAACCTGTTAGTAAATTAAGTTAATTTAATTAAACTACAAACTAATTACTTAATTTAGTTCATTAAATAATTGTTTTTTGTAATCCCTTTTTTAATTCTTTTATAGGGCCCACTAGTCATACTCAAGGGGGTTTTGTTTTCTTTCTTTTTTTAAGAAAAAGGGGATTAGCCCCTAAACTAATTAGGGTCGGCCCCATGTGGCGGTGACACAGCGGGCTCTAGCTGCGGCTGTGCACGCACACACAGAGGCGCTGGTGCCGGTGGTACTTGGGCGGCAGGCAGCGGCGGTGGTGGCCAGCCTCGGGAAACGACGAGCGCGGCCACGCGAGGCCAAGGGCGGGAGGCGAGTCGGGGGCGCAGTCGAGGCCTCCCGGGGCGCGGAGGTCGGCTACGTAGCAGCAGAGCAAAGCAGCAATGGCGGCAGCGCAGCAGCAGTGCATGAGCGACGGTGGCAGTAGAAGAAGTAGCAGGCAGAGCAACAGAGTAATGACAGTGGGCGCGAGCGCGTACGGGCGCGGGGTGGAGTGTGGCAGCCGCGATGATGCGGTACGGTGATAGCGGCAACTGCTATGGGCAGGCGCTCGAGCGAGCAAAGCAGCAGCGAGCAACGCGGAGAGCGGGAGGGTGAGGGCTGGCGCAGACAAGTAGCAGGCCTAGCGGGCGCGGGCGCAGGTGTGGGCGCGCACGCGCGGGCACGCAAGAGGGCACATAGGCGCGCGGGGGTGCAGGGGAGCGCCCACGCGACGGCTCGGCATGGGAGGACGCGAGCTTTAGAGAACTCGAGGCACGGCGACCAAATCGCGGGGACGGCACTACAACGCGATTAACAGAGGGGGAGACAAGGGGAATCGGTGCTGTTCACCAAGGGAGAGTTGACGGCGAGCTCAGATCGGTCCGGGGCATGCCGGAGCATGGATCCGCGGCGGGGCATCGGTGGCGACCGTCGATGAAGACGAGGACGACGGCGATGATGGGCTGGCTCCAGGCTCGATCCCATGGGTGTAGACGATGAAGGGGAGGATGACAGAGCGGATGGGCACCTCCCTACAGCGCGGGGACGACGGAGGGAGTGCGTACGACGGCAACCATGGCGCCGGCGGCTCGGTGCAGGGAGGGGGAGGAGAGGAGTGGCTCGGGAAAGGGGAAAACGAGGCAAGTGGGGGAGCTAGAGTTTGTGGAGAGTGGGCGTCGGGGCTGTGTAGGGCGAGGGGGAGTCGTGGATGCGCGCCACAGCGCCATGGTGTAGGTGGATGTGCTCCACGCAACCCCCTGCTACAGGTGGAAGGTAACCCAAGTGGGTTGGGCCTTCCAGTCCCACTTGGACCCTTTTCTTCTTCTACTTGTTTTCTTTGTTTTGTTTCATTCTCTATTTCCTTTTTCTATCACGGTCTCCTATTTATTTGAGGCACTAAATGAAGGAAATATGCCCTAGAGGCAATAATAAAGTTATTATTTATTTCCTTATATCATGATAAATGTTTATTGTTCATGCTAGAATTGTATTAACTGGAAACATAATACATGTGTGAATACATAGACAAACAGAGTGTCACTAGTATGCCTCTACTTGACTAGCTCATTAATCAAAGATGGTTATGTTTCCTAGCCATGAACAAAGAGTTGTTATTTGATTAACGAGATCACATCATTAGTTGAATGATCTGATTGACATGACCCATTCCATTAGCATAGCACCCGATCGTTTAGTATGTTGCTATTGCTTTTATCCATGACTTATACATGTTCCTTTAACTATGAGATTATGCAACTCCCGTTTACCGTAGGAACACTTTGTGTGCTACCAAACGTCACAACGTAACTGGGTGATTATAAAGGTTCTCTACAGGTGTCTCCGAAGGTACATATTGGGTTGGCGTATTTCGAGATTAGGATTTGTCACTCCGATTGTCGGAGAGGTATCTCAGGGCCTTCTCGGTAATGCACATCACATAAAGCCTTGCAAGCATTGCAACCAATGAGTTAGTTGCGAGATGATGTATTACGGAACGAGTAAAGAGACTTGCCGGTAATGAGATTGAACTAGGTATTGGATACCGACGATCGAATCTCGGGCAAGTAACATACCGATGACAAAGGGAACAACGTATGTTGTTATGCGGTCTGACCGATAAAGATCTTCGTAGAATATGTAGGAACCAATATGGGCATCCAGGTCCCGCTATTGGTTACTAACCGGAGACATGTCTCGGTCATGTCTACATTGTTCTCGAACCGTAGGGTCCGCACGCTTAACGTTACGATGACAGTTATTATGAGTTTATGCATTTTGATGTACCGAAGGAGTTCGGAGTCCCGGATGTGATCACGGACATGACGAGGAGTCTCGAAATGGTCGAGACGTAAAGAATGATATATTGGAAGCCTATGTTTGGACATCGGATGCATTCCAGGTGAAATCAGGATTTTACCGGAATACCGGGAGGGTTATCGGAACCCCCCGGGAGCATAATGGGCCAACATGGGCCTTGGAGGAGAGGTGAGAGGGCTGCCCTCATGGGCTGCGCGCCTCCCCCCTTCCCCTAGTCCTATTAGGACTAGGAAAGGTGGGCGCCCCCCTCTCTCTCTTCCCCTTGGAGAGTCCTAGTCCAACTAGGATTGGGGTGGGAATCCTACTCCCAGAGGGAGTAGGACTCTCCTGGCGCGCCAGGCTTGGCCGGCCAGCCCCTCCCCCTTGGCTCCTTTATATACGGGGGCAGGGGGCACCCCAAAGACACACAAGTTGATCTACGGATCGTTCCTTAGCCGTGTGCGGTGCCCCCTTCCACCAAACTCCACCTCGGTCATATCGTTGCAGTGCTTAGGCGAAGCCCTGCGCCGGTAACACATCAAGATCGTCACCACGCCGTCGTGCTGACGGAACTCTTCCTCGACGCTTTGCTGGATCGGAGCCCGGGGATCGTCATCGATCTGAACGTGTGCCAAGAACTCGGAGGTGCCGGAGTAATGGTGCTGTGATCGGTTGGATCGCGAGGAGAACATACGACTACTTCCTCTATGTTGTGTCAACGCTTCCGCTTCGGTCTACGAGGGTACGTAGACAACACTCTCCCCTCTCGTTGCTATGCATCACCATGATCTTGCGTGTGCGTAGGAATTTTTTTGAAATTACTACGTTCCCCAACAGTGGCATCCGAGCCTAGGTTTTTATGGTATGATGTTATTTGCACGAGTAGAACACAAGTGAGTTGTGGACGATACAAGTCATACTGCCTACCAGCATGTCATACTTTGGTTCAGCGGTATTGTTGGACGAGACGATCCGGACCAACCTTACGCGTACTCTTACGCGAGACCGGTTCCCTCGACGTGCTTTGCACATAGATGGCTTGCGGAAGACTGTCTCTCCAACTTTAGTTGAACCGAGTGTGGCTACGCCCGGTCCTTGAGAAGGTTAAAACGGAGTCTATTTGACAAACTATCGTTGTGGTTTTGATGCGTAGGTAAGACGAGTTCTTGCTTAAGCCCGTAGCAGCCACGTAAAACTTGCAACAACAAAGTAGAGGACGTCTAACTTGTTTTTGCAGGGCATGTTGTGATGTGATATGGTCAAGACATGATGCTAAATTTTATTGTATGAGATGATCATGTTTTGTAACCGAGTTATCGGCAACTGGCAGGAGCCATATGGTTGTCGCTTTATTGTATGCAATGCAATCGCGATGTAATGCTTTACTTTATTACTAAGCGGTAGTGATAGTCGTGGAAGCATAAGATTGGCGAGACGACAACGATGCTACGATGGAGATCAAGGTGTCGCGCCGGTGACGATGGTGATCATGACAGTGCTGCGGAGATGGAGACCACAAGCACAAGATGATGATGGCCATATCATATCACTTATATTGATTGCATGTGATGTTTATCTTTTATGCATCTTATCTTGCTTTGTTTGACGGTAGCATTATAAGATGATCTCTCACTAATTATCAAGAAGTGTTCTCCCTGAGTATGCACCGTTGCGAAAGTTCTTCGTGCTGAGACACCACGTGATGATCGGGTGTGATAGGCTCTACGTTCAAATACAACGGGTGCAAAACAGTTGCACACGCGGAATACTCAGGTTTAACTTGACGAGCCTAGCATATAATAGATATGGCCTCGGAACACGGAGACCGAAAGGTCGAGCGTGAATCATATAGTAGATATGATCAACATAGTGATGTTCACCATTGAAACTACTCCATCTCACGTGATGATCGGACATGGTTTAGTTGATTTGGATCACGTGATCACTTAGAGGATTAGAGGGATATCTATCTAAGTGGGAGTTCTTAAGTAATATGATTAATTGAACTTAAATTTATCATGAACTTAGTACCTGATAGTATCTTGCTTGTCTATGTTGTGTAGATAGATGGCTCGTGCTGTTGTTCCGTTGAATTTTAATGCGTTCCTTGAGAAAGCAAAGTTGAAAGATGATGGTAGCAATTACACGGACTGGGTCCGTAACTTGAGGATTATCCTCATTGCTGCACAGAAGAATTACGTCCTGGAAGCACCGCTAGGTGCCAGGCCTGGTGCAAGAGCTACGCCAGATGTTGTGAACGTCTGGCAAAGCAAAGCTGATGACTACTCTATAGTTCAGTGTGCCATGCTTTACGGCTTAGAACCGGGACTTCAACGACGTTTTGAACACCATGGAGCATATGAGATGTTCCAGGAGTTGAAGTTAATATTTCAAGAAAATGCCCGGATTGAGAGATATGAAGTCTCCAATAAGTTCTATAGCTGTAAGATGGAGGAGAACGGTTCTATAAGTGAGCATATACTCAGAATGTCTGGGTATAACAATCACTTGATTCAACTGGGAGTTAATCTTCCGGATGATTGCGTCATTGACAGAATTCTCCAATCACTGCCACCAAGCTACAAGAGCTTCGTGATGAACTATAATATGCAAGGGATGACCAAAACTATGCCCGAGCTCTTCGCGATGCTGAAAGCCGCGGAGGTAGAAATCAAAAAGGAGCATCAAGTGTTGATGGTTAACAAAACCACTAGTTTCAAGAAAAAGGGCAAAGGGAAGAAAAAGGGGAACTTCAAAAAGAACAGCAAGCAAGTTGCTAATCAAGAGAAGAAACCCAAATTTGGACCTAAGCCTGAAACTGAGTGCTTCTATTGCAAGCAGACTGGTCACTGGAAGCGGAACTGCCCCAAGTATTTGGCGGATAAAAAGGATGGCAAGGTTAACAAAGGTATATATGATATACATGTTATTGATGTGTACCTTACTAATTCTCGCAGTAGCACCTGGGTATTTGATACTGGTTCTGTTGCTAATATTTGCAACTCAAAACAGGGGCTACGGATTAAGCGAAGATTGGCTAAGGACGAGGTGACGATGCGCGTGGGAAATGGTTCCAAAGTCGATGTGATCGCGGTCGGCACGCTACCTCTACATCTACCTTCGGGATTAATATTAGATCTAAATAATTGTTATTTAGTACCAGCGTTGAGCATGAACATTATATCTGGATCTTGTTTGATGCGAGACGGTTATTCATTTAAATCAGAGAATAATGGTTGTTCTATTTATATGAGTAATATCTTTTATGGTCATGCACCATTAAAGAATGGTTTGTTCTTACTTAATCTCGATAGTAGTAATACACATATTCATAATGTTGAAGCCAAAAGATGCAGAGTTGATAATGATAGTGCAACTTATTTGTGGCACTGCCGTTTAGGTCATATCGGTGTAAAACACATGAAGAAACTCCATACTGATGGACTTTTGGAGTCACTTGATTATGAATCACTTGGCACTTGCGAACCGTGCCTTATGGGCAAGATGACTAAAACACCGTTCTCCGGTACTGTGGAGAGAGCAACAGATTTATTGGAAATCATACATACTGATGTATGTGGTCCAATGAATATTGAGGCTCGTGGCGGATATCGTTATTTTCTCACCTTCACTGATGATTTAAGCAGATACGGGTATATCTACTTAATGAAACACAAGTCTGAAACATTTGAAAAGTTCAAAGAATTTCAGAGTGAAGTGGAAAATCATCGTAACAAGAAAATAAAGTTTCTACGATCTGATCGTGGAGGAGAATATTTGAGTTACGAGTTTGGTCTACATTTGAAACAATGCGGAATAGTTTCGCAACTCACGCCACCCGGAACACCACAACGTAATGGTGTGTCCGAACGTCGTAATCGTACTTTACTGGATATGGTGCGATCTATGATGTCTCTTACCCATTTACCGCTATCGTTTTGGGGTTATGCTCTAGAGACAGCCGCATTCACGTTAAATAGGGCACCATCGAAATCCGTTGAGACGACGCCTTATGAACTATGGTTTGGCAAGAAACCAAAGTTGTCGTTTCTTAAAGTTTGGGGCTGCGATGCTTATGTGAAAAAGCTTCAACCTGATAAGCTCGAACCCAAATCGGAAAAATGTGTCTTCATAGGATACCCAAAGGAGACTGTTGGGTATACCTTCTATCACAGATCCGAAGGCAAAATTTTTGTTGCTAAAGTCGGAAACTTTCTAGAGAAGGAGTTTCTCTCGAAAGAAGTGAGTGGGAGGAAAGTAGAACTTGATGAGATAACTGTATCTACTCCCTTATTGAGAAGTAGTACGTCACAGAAATCAGTTTCTGTGACACCTACACCAAATAGGGAGGAAGCTAATGATAATGATCATGAAACTTCAGATCAAGTTTCTACTGAACTTCGTAGATCAACCAGAGTAAGATCCGCACCAGAGTGGTACGGTAATCCTATTTTGGAAGTCATGTTACTAGACCATGATGAACCTACGAACTATGAAGAAGCGATGGTGAGCCCAGATTCCGCAAAGTGGCTTGAGGCCATGAAATCTGAGATGGGATCCATGTATGAGAACAAAGTGTGGACTTTGGTTGACTTGCCCGATGATCGGCAAGCAATTGAGAATAAATGGATTTTTAAGAAGAAGACTGACGCTGATGGTAATGTTACTGTCTATAAAGCTCGACTTGTTGCAAAAGGTTTTCAACAAGTTCAAGGGATTGACTACGATGAGACTTTCTCACCCGTAGCGATGCTTAAGTCTGTCCGAATCATGTTAGCAATTGCCGCATTTTATGATTATGAAATTTGGCAAATGGATGTCAAAACTGCATTCCTGAATGGATTTCTGGAAGAAGAGTTGTATATGATGCAACCAGAAGGTTTTGTCGATCCAAAGGGAGCTAACAAAGTGTGCAAGCTCCAGCGATCCATTTATGGACTGGTGCAAGCCTCTCGGAGTTGGAATAAACGCTTTGATAGTGTGATCAAAGTATTTGGTTTTATACAGACTTTTGGAGAAGCCTGTATTTACAAGAAAGTGAGTGGGAGCTCTGTAGCATTTCTGATATTATATGTGGATGACATATTGCTAATCGGAAATAATATAGAATTTCTGGATAGCATAAAGGGATACTTGAATAAGAGTTTTTCAATGAAAGACCTCGGTGAAGCTGTTTACATATTGGGCATTAAGATCTATAGAGATAGATCAAGACGCTTAATAGGACTTTCACAAAGCACATACCTTGACAAAGTTTTGAAAAAGTTCAAAATGGATCAGGCAAAGAAAGGGTTCTTGCCTGTGGCACAAGGTGTGAAGTTGAGTAAGACTCAATGCCCGACCACCGCAGAAGATAGAGAGAAAATGAAAAATGTTCCCTATGCTTCAGCCATAGGCTCTATCATGTATGCAATGCTGTGTACCAGACCTGATGTGTGCCTTGCTGTAAGTTTAGCAGGCAGGTACCAAAGTAATCCAGGAGTGGATCCCTGGACAGCGGTCAAGAACATCCTTAAGTACTTGAGAAGGACTAAGGATATGTTTCTCATTTATGGAGGTGAAAAAGAGCTCGTCGTAAACGGTTACGTCGATGCAAGCTTTGACGCTGATCCGGACGATTCTAAATCGCAAACTGGATACGTATTTACATTAAACGGTGGAGCTGTCAGTTGGTGCAGTTCTAAACAAAGCGTCATGGCGGGATCTACATGTGAAGCTGAGTACATAGCCGCTTCGGAAGCAGCTAATGAAGGAGTCTGGATGAAGGAGTTCATATCCGATCTAGGTGTTGTACCTAGCATATCGGGTCCAATGAAAATCTTTTGTGACAATACTGGTGCAATTGCCTTGGCAAAGGAATCCAGATTTCACAAAAGAACCAAACACATCAAAAGACGCTTCAACTCCATCCGGGATTTGGTCCAGGTGGGAGACATAGAGATATGCAAGATACATACGGATCTGAATGTTGCAGACCCGTTGACTAAGCCTCTTCCACGAGCAAAACATGATCAGCACCAAGACTCCATGGGTGTTAGAATCATTACTTTGTAATCTAGATTATTGACTCTAGTGCAAGTGGGAGACTGAAGGAAATATGCCCTAGAGGCAATAATAAAGTTATTATTTATTTCCTTATATCATGATAAATGTTTATTATTCATGCTAGAATTGTATTAACTGGAAACATAATACATGTGTGAATACATAGACAAACAGAGTGTCACTAGTATGCCTCTACTTGACTAGCTCATTAATCAAAGATGGTTATGTTTCCTAGCCATGAACAAAGAGTTGTTATTTGATTAACGAGATCACATCATTAGTTGAATGATCTGATTGACATGACCCATTCCATTAGCATAGCACCCGATCGTTTAGTATGTTGCTATTGCTTTTATCCATGACTTATACATGTTCCTTTAACTATGAGATTATGCAACTCCCGTTTACCGTAGGAACACTTTGTGTGCTACCAAACGTCACAACGTAACTGGGTGATTATAAAGGTGCTCTACAGGTGTCTCCGAAGGTACATATTGGGTTGGCGTATTTCGAGATTAGGATTTGTCACTCCGATTGTCGGAGAGGTATCTCAGGGCCTTCTCGGTAATGCACATCACATAAAGCCTTGCAAGCATTGCAACCAATGAGTTAGTTGCGAGATGATGTATTACGGAACGAGTAAAGAGACTTGCCGGTAACGAGATTGAACTAGGTATTGGATACCGACGATCGAATCTCGGGCAAGTAACATACCGATGACAAAGGGAACAACGTATGTTGTTATGCGGTCTGACCGATAAAGATCTTCGTAGAATATGTAGGAACCAATATGGGCATCCAGGTCCCGCTATTGGTTACTGACCGGAGACATGTCTCGGTCATGTCTACATTGTTCTCGAACCGTAGGGTCCGCACGCTTAACGTTACGATGACAGTTATTATGAGTTTATGCATTTTGATGTACCGAAGAAGTTCGGAGTCCCGGATGTGATCACAGACATGACGAGGAGTCTCGAAATGGTCGAGACGTAAAGAATGATATATTGGAAGCCTATGTTTGGACATCGGATGTATTCCAGGTGAAATCAGGATTTTACCGGAATACCGGGAGGGTTACCGGAACCCCCCGGGAGCATAATGGGCCAACATGGGCCTTGGAGGAGAGGTGAGAGGGCTGCCCTCATGGGCTGCGTGCCTCCCCCCTTCCCCTAGTCCTATTAGGACTAGGAAAGGTGGGCGCCCCCCCTCTCTCTCTCTTCCCCTTGGAGAATCCTAGTCCAACTAGGATTGGGGGGGGGGGAATCCTACTCCCAGAGGGAGTAGGACTCTCCTGGCGCGCCAGGCTTGGCCGGCCAGCCCCTCCCCCTTGGCTCCTTTATATACGGGGGCAGGGGGCACCCCAAAGACACACAAGTTGATCTACGGATCGTTCCTTAGCCATGTGCGGTGCCCCCTTCCACCAAACTCCACCTCGGTCATATCGTTGCAGTGCTTAGGCGAAGCCCTGCGCTGGTAACACATCAAGATCGTCACCACGCCGTCGTGCTGACGGAACTCTTCCTCGACGCTTTGCTGGATCGGAGCCCGGGGATCGTCATCGAGCTGAACGTGTGCCAAGAACTCGGAGGTGCCGGAGTAACGGTGCTGTGATCGGTTGGATCGCGAGGAGAACGTACGACTACTTCCTCTACGTTGTGTCAACGCTTCCGCTTCGGTCTACGAGGGTACGTAGACAACACTCTCCCCTCTCGTTGCTATGCATCACCATGATCTTGCGTGTGCGTAGGAATTTTTTTGAAATTACTACGTTCCCCGACACTAAATAATTTTTGTAAGATATGAAACCTAGCACATAAATGCAATGTCGTGTTATGATGATGCTCACAAACTTTTTGGAGGCAATGTGAATTAAATAAATAATTGTTTATTTTTAAAAGGTCATTTTAATTGTTGATGGACCATTTATTATTTCCTTAGGAATTAATTAGTGGGTCAAATAATGTTGGGTTCAACATGACAATGACCAGGTGAAATTTAGAGAATATTCTAAACATTTTATTTTTATTTTTTGAAGAAATAATTTATCTTAATTTAGGTTAAATTTGAACTCTAAACCAGTTTTGAACTAACGCGAGATTAACAACAGTAACCGAGGTGACATGGCATCATTAGCAGAGGTTCACTATAGCTTATTATTCGAGCGTCACAATTCTCCTCCACTACAAGAAATCTCGTCCCGAGATTTAAGAGGTAGAGTAAGTGGAAAGATCTGGTTACGAAATGCTAACGGATCTTCTCAATCTTGGTTGCTCTTCTCGAAGAGATCGATCCATTACATTGATGTCTTCATGTCGATGGGAAAAGACACCTATGGGATCACAAGAATCCCTACTGCGGTTGCGGCGCGCGGGGTTGAGACAAGAGCGGGTCTAGCAGAGAGTACGCGGTTCGTTTATCCAGGTTCGGGCCGCGAGGATGCGTAAAACCCTAGTCCTACTTTGGTGGATGTATTCTGAGTTCTTGAGCTAGCTACGGAGTGTAACGAGCTCCAAAAGGCCGAATCCTTCTCCTGGTCGCCTCGGGCCTCCTTTTACAGGAAAAAGGGGCTGCCACAGTGGCACACAGGAGGTGGAAAGGTCTCAGTGGCACGAGGTTTATCCCTCGTATTACAGGAAAAGGTGCATTTAATGCATCGCTTAGGTGTCCTCTCACTTTATCGGGGACGGGGGCGGGGCCCGTCCCATCCATCGCCGCTCTTCCAAGCTTTGACACGCGCCCTGGCCAGCGATGCATGCGGCGCCATGTAGGCAGGCAGGCAGCTGAGGTGGCGCGGTGGTGGAGCCTCCATGAAGGGCTGCATGTTGCCACGCAGATGCCTGCCCAGCTGGTTGGGTCGGCAGCTGCATGCGAACGTCGGCGGAGACTTGGCTGGTGCGGGCCTGACGGTGGCCCTGCTAGTGCGCTTGGCGAGGGCCTTGTCGTGTGGCCTGGCAAGGGTCTTTCCGGGTGGCCTGGTAAGGGTCTTGCCGTGGCGCGCAGGCGTCCCCGACAAGGATCTTGTCGGGCGTCTTGTGGGTTTCTTCAGTGAGGATGGCTGCCTTCCTATCCTCATTTGATTTTGACTATTCTTTGTCTTCACAAAGATCTGCATGCCACCACAGAGGTGCCTCCCGAGCCCTGTACCAATGCCTTTGTTTAGTGTTGGTGGGCTCGAGGGTGGCTCGCTCGGCTGGCGTGGGCGAGCTGCCCCGGCAAGGGTCTTTCCGGGGCTGCTGAGGCTGCCCCGGCAAGGGTCCTTGCCGGGGAAACCTGCTTCGTCCATCTGATCTTTGTGTCCTTGGTCCTTGTCGTTGCTTTGGCCATCTTGGGCTTCGGTCTTACCCTGGGCTCACCTCCCTCGCTCTGCTTGGTGTGGTTGCGGGCGCGGCTCTGACTGCCCGTGCACAGGTAAAGGGGTACAAAAATGTGCCCCTAGTTTTGTACACTGACAGGAGCCCCCGGGCCTGGGCCACACATAAGCGCGACACGTTGTTGGGTCAGATCCAAAACGGTGCGCGGGCAGGCGGGGCGGTTTTTACCGTGGTAAGATATTTCGCGAGTTGTGCTTCCCACGACCCACGCACGCGGTGCGGTGTGGAGGGGCGTGCGTGACGTGGGCGGCATGCATGGAGCGGTTTTCACACGCATGTGTCACATTGTAGTGAATGGGCGGCGCGACCCGCAGCTTCCCCATAAAAAGGGATAACCGCGGGCACACTGTTCCTTTTACCCTTTGCGCAACCCCAATCTCGGAGACCTCCGCCTGTCTCCCTCCTCTTCTCCAAGCTTCGTCTCCGCTCACCGCCGTTGTGCTTCTGCCGCCCTCTGCTCCTCCCTCCTCCTTCAGCGACCATGGCGCCAAAATCCACCAAGGGCAAAGGGGTGGCCAAGGATGTCGGGGCTGTGGAGCCGCCGGAGAGCGCGTTGTCAGGGCAACGAATGCAATCGCCTTCTTCTTCCCCTCGATGGTCGACGTGTTCGAGCTTCGGGACTCCTTCAAGCCCCTGTGAGGAGTGAAGACGGGGGAGAATTCGGGGCACCCGGCCACGCGCGTCATCCCCGCCGCCTGCACCGAGCCTGCCCCAAATCGGTACCCCTTCTTCGTTGATTACTTTTCTTGCGGGCTCTGCCCTCCCTTCTCCGATTTCTTCAGTGACATCATGCACACATTTGGCTTCCGTCTCTTGGATTTTACTCTGAATGTGGTGGCGTGCATGGCCCTTTTCGCGCATCTTTGCAAAGGCTTTGCCGGGGTGCACCCCAGCACGGCGCTCTTCCGCCATTACTTCTCCCCTCGGATCTAGCTGGGGGCGCCATCTCTGGTTGCGTCACCTGGATCCCAAGATCCAAGGAGGCGTACCCGGACGGCGCCATGAAGGAGAGGTGGGAGGAGTGGCGGGGCCGGTGGTGCTGGATTAAAGAGAAGGACCCGTTGGCGTTCTGCAAATTTCGCCAGGCGCCGCAGGTTAGCGGCAGTGATTGGAGCGATGTCGATGCCGACGACAGAAAGCTCACGGTCGCCACCACCAAGATTCTCGGGCTTACCCAGGCCGGGCTCACCCTTGAGATGATCGGGGCGGACTTCATCCGTTGCCGGATCGCTCCTGTGCATAACAAGGGGAGGCCGGCCTGGCTATTTACGAACCCCGCCGACATCATGCGGCTCCGCCCCGGCCTCGATCACAACTTCACAGTGATAGCGCACACCCATTTCTGCCAGCGGATCTTCCAGCTCAACGTGGGCCGCGGCGGCGAGGTTGAGCGGACCGGCAAGGTCGCGAGGGCCGCCGCGAAGGCCGGCAAGGCCCTCAAGGGGCCTCTGTTCAAGCTGCCGACGGGGGTGGTTGTAACGCCCTCGATGCGGCTATATCTCCCACGTGTCGAGGCACGACTTAGAGGCATAACCGCATTGAAAGCAATGTCGCAAGTGAGGTAATCTTCACACAATCCATGTAATAAATAAAGGGGGAAGATACATAGTTGGCTTACAATCGCCACTTCACACAAGTGCATAAATAACATCCATCATACAGATTACACTCAAGGTCCGACTACGGCACCAAAATGAAAGAAGACTACCCCAAATGCTAACAGATCCCCGGATCACCCAACTGGGCTCCACTACTGATCATTTGGAAAAGAAACATAGTAACGGCCACGTTCCTCATCGAACTCCCAAGTGAGCTCGGTCGCGTCATCAGCACTGACATCGTTGGTACCTGCAACTGAGGTGATAATATCTGTGAGCCACGGGGACTCAGCAATCTCACACCCGCGAGATCAAGACTATTTAAGCTTAAAGGTGGGAAAAGGGGTTTGTGAGGTGGAGCTGCAGCAAGCGACTAGCATATGGTGGCTACAGCGCAAAATAGAGCGAGAAGAGAAGGCAAAGCACGGTCGTAAAACTAGTAGTGATCAAGAAGTGATCCTGAAACAACCTACGTCAGGCATAACTCCAACAACCGTGTTCACTTCCCGGACCCCGCCGAGAAGAGACCATCACGGTTACACACGCGGTTGATGTGTTTTAGTTAAGGTCAACTTCGGGTTTTCTACAACCGGACATCAACAAATTCCCATCTGCCTCATAACCGCGGGCACGGCTTTCGAAAGATAATACCCTGCAGGGGTGTCCCAACTTAGCCCATGATAAGCTCTCATGGTCAATGAAGGATATTCCTTCTACCGGGAAGACCCGATCAATCTCGGAATCCCGGACTACAAGACATTTCAACAGCAATAAAACAAGTCCAGCAAAGCCGCCCGATTGTGCCGACAAATCCTGATAGGAGCTGCACATATCTCGGTCTCAGGGCACATCCGGATGAGCAGTCCGTACAACTAAAACCAGCCCTCGAGTTGCCCCGAGGTGGCGCTGCAAAGGGCTCTAGTTTGGACCAGCAATCGAAGGAGAACTGGCCCGGGGGTTTAAAATAAAGATGACCCTTGAGTCTGCAGAACCCAAGGGAAAAAGGCTAGGTGGCGAATGGTAAAACCAATGTTGGGCCTTGCTGGAAAAGTCTTATTCAAAGCGAACTGTCAAGGGGGTCCCATAAATCACCCAACCGTGTAAGGAACGCAAACTCCGGGAACATAACACCGGTATGACGGAAACTAAGGTGGCAAGAGTGGAACAAAACACCAGGCATAAGGCCGAGCCTTCCACCCTTTACCAAGTATATAGATGCATTAATTAAATAAGAGGTATTGTGATATCCCAACAAGTAAACATGTTCCAAACAAGGAACAACAAGTCCATGTTCCAACAAGGAACAAACTTCATCTTCACCTGCAACTAACAACGCTATAAGAGGGGCTGAGCAAAGCAGTAACATAGCCAAACAACGGTTTGCTAGGACATGGATGGTTAGGGGCTGACATGGCAATATAGGAGGCATGATATAGCAAGTGGTGGGTATCGCAGCATAGGCATAGCCAAAGAGCGAGCAATCTAGCAAGCAAAGATAGAAGTGATTTCGAGGGTATGGTCATCTTGCCTGCAAGGTTCTCAGAGTTGTCGAAAGCTTGGTCCTCGTAAGCGTTCTCAACAGGTTCCTCGTTCACGTACTTATCTCCCGGCTCTACCCAAGACAAGAGAACAAGCAAAGGAACCAATAACAACCACGATGCAATGCGCAAGCAACATGATGCAAAACATGGCATGATATGCGAGAGGTGATATGCAATGCGTATGCATGCTCCGGAAGGACAAGGATGAACAGGGCATAATCTTGGCAAACCAAGCATGCCACTGGATAGATGAGGTGATTTCAGTTGAAATCGATATAAAGATCACCGGAATCGGATGCACGGTTTGCAAATGGCAAGCAAAACAAGAATGACACGAATCTGCCATAAACAGCATGATGCTACTTAGCAAGCAACAAATAATTAAGCTACTGCACCCAAGCATGGCAACAAAGCATATGACAGCAATCTACACAAGATGCACGACAAAAGATGAACACTGCGCTACGGCTCAATCCCATCATAACAGGTTCAAAAAAGCATGGCAAAAGTGCAAACGATAACAAGTTCTCAGACTTAGAGAAAATATCAACAAGCAGAAACTAACATCAGGATGACATGTTCAGAGCAATGAAACAACATGCTACAGGTTCAGAACATAGCAAAGTAAGGCATGGCATGAATCTACTCAAAGCACTTGACAAAAGTCCTTTACTGACCATAAGCCAAAAGGATCAGAAAACATGATTACACCCATGTCAAATAAGCAAGTTTCGTTACAGGTTTCAGACTTGGCAGAAAACTGGACATGGCAGAAAACTAATAACGACTAGGCATGTTCGTGAGCTCGATGCACTCGCTACAGAGCATTTCATGATTAACTAAGCATACATACATCAAGAAGACATGGCATAGTAACAAAGTATGGCAAGAATAACATCATATCATGCAAGTATCAACTACACCAAGCTTGGCAAAATCGAATAACATGTAAACAATCTGCCAGCAAGATTTTGAAGCAAAAGTAGAGCTCGATTGACTCAAGCTATGGCACTCCATAATTGCAAACAAAGGCATGGATGGATTAAGCAAATACTCAAGTTCAAAACTACCTTACTGATCATGTTCAAAATAAGCATGGATCTCCCGGAAACAACATGAACACATGGCATAAAAATAACAGCAGTCAGGGACTTAGTGAAATCGCTAAGTCTCTGAAATCAGCAACATCAAGTGACCTAGTTTGCATGCTTGTGCTAGTCACCACATAGATCACAAAAATACATGGCAAAGTTCTCTGGATAGTTAACATGGCATATTACAAAACTCATGTAGGACTCAACTTCATAGGAGGTACACATCAATCATGGCAAAAATGACAAAAGTGCATGTTCAGATAAGATCCAGCAACTAACATCAACTAGCCCTCTTCTAACAGCATTTCGGGCATCAAGATGACTTCAAATGAAAATGATGCAATGGAGCAAAATGATGTACTCTTCGGTACAAACAATTCGACATATTATACGCGCGAAACGGAGCTACGGGTGCAAAGTTATGGCATGCGAAACAGGTGATGATCATGTGAAATCTAGAGGACTTAGAGAAAATAGGGGAGAGGGAAAAAGTCAACCGATGGCGCGGAAACCGAGGCACGCCGGCGCGGCTCGCCGGAGTGCGATGGGGAGGCGGCGGCGGAGGCGGACCCGGCCGGATCTGGCCGCGGGTGGCGGCGGCGGAGGCGGACCCGGCCGGATCTGGCCGCGGGTGGCGCGGGACGGCGAGGGGAGGCGCAGAGGCGGAGGCGGCTCGCCGGGCGACCGCGGGCGACGGCGTGGAGGACGGCGCGGCGGCGGGGTTCGGCGACGGCGGCGGGGCGAGGCCGGCGCGGGAGGCGGCAGGCGCGGGAGCGGGCGGAGGCGCTGGGGCGGCGGCGCACGCGGGAGCAGGCGCGCGGGCCGGGAGGGCTTCGGGGGGGCCCCGACCGGGCCTGGCGGGCCGGCGGCGGCGCCCGCCACGTGGCGCGCCCCGGTTGGCTCGGTTGGCGGCGGCGGATGAACAGTGCGGCGGATCTGGTGGCACGGATTTCGAGGCGAAGACTAGGGTTTCGGGGAGTCTCACTCTCAGATTTGGACGGGGAAGGCCTTTTTATAGATAGGAGGAGCTAGGAGGCTCCAAACGGAGTGCGGTTTTCGCCCACGCGATCGTGATAGAACGGTGGAGGACATGGGAGTGACTTAGATGGGTTATTGGGCTGTTTTGAAGGTGTGTTGGGCTGCAACACACACGAGGCCTTCACGGTTACCCGGTTAACCGTTGGAGTACCAAACGAACTCCGATTGACCCGAAACTTGACAGGCGGTCTTCCGGTGCTATACCGAGGCCACATGTCAAACCTCGGTCCATTCCGAGAATGTTTAATACCCGCTCACGAAGAAATGTAAAAGGGGACGCCGGGAGACATAGGAGCGCCGGATTGCAAAACGGACAACGGGAAAGATGCTCGGTTTTATGAGACGAACGCGTATGCGAATGCGATGCACATGATGACATGGTATGAAATGCATGACATGACCAAAATGCAAAATGGAGAGAACCCAACCACGGAGGGAATAACATAGCACATAGCCGGAAATGGCAAGAGTTGGATTACAATTAAGGCAAGTTACATCTGGGGCGTTACAGTGGTCCCGTTGTTCAACAACTCACGTCGGTCCGAGATCATTGCCATGATGCCAGACTGCAACGCGCACGACCCCGTCCCAAGCTGGAAGGAGCCGGAGGATGCTGAAGTGCAGCACTTCTTCGACACCCTGCATGAGGTGTATGTCAATACCGATGCCGAGCGGCTGCTTGTCCAGGACACCTCCCAGGCGGAGCTGGACTACATCGCCACCAAGGCGAGGGAGGTGCAGCTTGCTAGGGAGGCCGGCAATGCCGGCGGTGTGGAGGACAAGGCCGTGACGGCCGCGGAGGAGGAGGAGCTCGCCCGGTGGGCGGCGGCCACCGGGGGAGCCAGCAGCACCGGCACCGGGGCTCCTCTGGTTGAGGATGTGACCGGCGAGTTGTCGTCAGAGGAGGCCGAGACCGCAGACCCGACGCCACCTATGGGGAGGGGGCGAGTCTTGCGGCGGGCCAGTTCCGGTGAGCCGGTCCGGCCCGGCAGGGCTGCGCAGCCGCAGCTGACCTTGGAGGGGTCCCGGCCCCACACGAGGGCCGCGGCGGCAAAGAAGCCGGCCAAGGTCGCGGTGAAGAAGAAGACAGCGGCCCCTTCTTCATCCAAGCGTGCCCAGATGCCACCTCCTTCCCCTTTTCCGGCGGGTGTTGACACGGAGGTCACCTTCTATTATGGATCCCTCAGCCCGAGGAGGAAGAGGAAGACGGCAGAGGAGGAGGTGGACGACGAGTAAGCATCTGGTTCCTTTTTCGTTATCTCCGCCTCCTGACTCTATGTTGCTTATCTTGACTTGTCGTAATCCTAGCAGGGACGTGGAGATGCTGGCCCAGAGAGTGAAGAGGGCCAAGGTCTCGGCGGGTGGCCAGCCCCCGGCTGGTACTTCGAGGGCGCCCATGGTGGTGTTGAGCAGCCCGGACAGTAGCCCCCGGCACAACCCCCAGTGTAAGTTCATCATTCTCCCCTCTTCGACACGTGTCAGGGGAACGACACTTTGGTGCTGACCTTGCCATGTATGCTGGAGGAAAGCAGCAGCAGGAGGGGCCACAAAGGGCTACTCCCAACACGCCGCCCCCATCAACCACGCCGCCCCGAGGGACGTCCCCGGCAAGGGCGCCAAGCACCGAGCCCACACACATGGAGGAGGAGGAAGAGAACTTGGGCGCCGGCGGCTTTGCCTCGACGCCAAATGTTGGCCAGGAGGGGACTTCCATTTCCCAGCCGGGTGCTGGCACCGGTAAGTCGTTCGCCGTTCGTCCCTGCTTCTTTTTCTTTCTGGCTCTTGGTCCTGGCCTTGCCTCACCCCCTTCTTTGGTGTCCATACCCCTCCTCGGTGAACCCAGAGGACGTGGACGCCGTCATCGAGGACGTCGCCAAGGCCCCGAGGCGGACACCGAGAAGATCGCCGCAAAGGAGGCCGCCAAGGGTGCTGCTGAGGGCGCCGCCAAGGGGCCTGCCGGTGAGGCCGGCAAGGCCGCGGGTGAGGAGACCGGCAAGGGGCCGGCCGGGAAGGCTGGCAGGGCCGCTGCCGAGAAGGGGAAGGAGGAGGCTGGCGACCAGCCCTCCTCCTCCGCTGCTTCCGGCTCCGGCAAGTACCTGAGGGTGAGCGATGACTTGTTCGTTCACCTTCCAGGCGTGTCGAGCACCAGGACACCCGTCGAGGGAGAGGTGTTCGACGACGAAGTGATTGCCACTACCGGGCTTGAAGTCGTCGACGAGCCAATCATTGGCGGCGACGGCTCGCAGGAGGAGCGGCTCCTCCAGGTCATGGGCGCTAGCTTCTGGAAGCTCCAAGCGCTCCACCGCGCCCGCCTAGACAAAGTTAAGTCTAGGACAGCGGTGGTGGAGAAGGCGGAGGCGGACCTCCAGGAGCGCGTTGCCGAGACGCAGAACTGGTTCCACGAGGCCCACGAGGATCTCAAGGTCGCCCAAGGCGAGCTGACCAGGCGCGACGTGGAGCTCACCATGAAGCTTGCCGACGTCGAGAAAGCCCAAGAGACGGCGAGGAACTTGGCCGTGGCCGCCGAAGCCGCCCGGACCCAGCATGAGGTCGCGCTGCACTCCCAGGAGGAGGACCTTGCTGCACGCGAGGAGAAGCTTGCCGCCACGCTTCATGGCAAGGATGCAGAGGTGGAGAAGCTTGTCTTGCAGCGGACCAGTGAGCTGGAGCAGAGGCACAAGGAGGCACTCAATGCCCAGGCCCAGGTTCACGCCGGCAAGGTGGAGGAGCTAGAGGCAGAGCGCGACAGGCTGAAGGAGCAGGCCCTGAAGCTGTCCCAGGAAAAGGACACGCTCAACAGTGCTCTGACAGAGGCGCAGGGTGCGGTCGTCAGCAAGGCTGGGGAGCTCTCCGAGGCCAACAACTCCATTGAAGACCTCAAGCTGAAGCTGGAGGGTCACGAGAAGGTGCTATCGGAGGCTACAACCCGAGAGGGGACCCTGGCCAAGGAGCTGGAGACCGAGAAGTTGTTGCGGAAGAACGAGGG
Source organism: Aegilops umbellulata (assembly GCA_032464435.1). Taxonomy (NCBI): domain Eukaryota; kingdom Viridiplantae; phylum Streptophyta; class Magnoliopsida; order Poales; family Poaceae; genus Aegilops; species Aegilops umbellulata. The sequence continues at coordinate 91,813,544 of CP136058.1, forward strand.
CCTCAACTTTGCGGATCACGTGGAGGGCGAGAACCGTTGGCTCGATCGCCTCGCCACCGTCACCAACAGGCCGCCGCGCAGCTGGCCATCATGGGGATGCCGGACGTGAGGTATGTCCAGGAGCGGAGCGTGACCGCTAATTGCAGCCTGACCATGTTCTTTGAGAAGGTCGTCGGCGCTCTGCAGCGGCTCCACGCCAACCGGGCGGCCTCACTGGCCGACGAGTCCCGGAGGTTTTGCCAGGGTGCCATGACCAAGGTTCTCACCAAGGTGGCGCACTGGTACCCCGACCTCGACTTTGACGCCGCGCTGGAGAGCTTGCCGGAGGGGACCGACCTTGCGCCGCTCAGGGAGCGCATTGAGCCCATCATCAGCCGAGTCGGCGGAATTCTGAGGGTGGAGGGCTAGCGCCGGGATTAGGTACCCCGTTTTCTTATTGCCGCTGCAAGTTCACAACCAAGACAATTGCTATCTCTAGTTAGAACCACAGCAACAATTTAATGTAACATAACTCTGCAGCACTTTTTAGTATCATGCATGTTATTTTCCTGTTTGATTTTTCCTTGTACGTCCACCCTATGTAACCGGGTAGGCTTGCCGGTGCGTAAACCCAGGGCGGCGTCGTGGGGACGGATCCCCATTGGCCTACCGGGTGTGCTTGCTGCCGGGCAAAACACCTTACCGCCCTGAGCATGGCCGCTCGAACTGTCAAGTTTGACTCGAGTCAGAGTCAGGAGCGTTCCCAGGTGCGGAAGGCTACCCCGCCACTCTCGACGCTGCAGCTTTGAGCTGTTGAGCGGACTCGAAACAGAACAAAGGCGTTACCAATCGCGGGGGGACCCTTTGCGTGCAGGTTTCCCATACATAGGCCAGATCTCCGAGGACGGTAACCTCATATAAAAAGGAAAGAAAGTAGTCAGGGTTCAGTGTGACTTAGCTTCTGCTTGTAGTCGCGCCGGTGTCGATCTTTCGACCCCCTCTCCTGCTTCTCTTAGAGCCATCGCAATGAAGAAACGCTCACTTAACTGCTAAAACCGATTCTCACAATTGGGCACCCCCTACCTGGCATGCCCAATATGTCGGTGGGAAACGCCACCTATGGGATCACAAGAATCCCTACTGCAGTTGCGGGGCACGGGGTTGAGAGAAGAGCGGGTCTATCAGAGGGCACGCGGTTCGTTTATCCAGGTTCGGGCCGCGAGGAAGCGTAAAACCCTAGTCCTGCTTTGGTGGATGTATTCTGAGTTCTTGAGCTAGCTACGGAGTGTGACGAGCTCCAAAAGGCCGAATCCTTCTCCTGGTCGCCTCGGGCCTCCTTTTATAGGAAAAAGGGGCTGCCACAGTGGCACACAGGAGGTGGAAAGGTCTACACTGGCACGAGGTTACACTACAGGAATCCAGTATTTTGCCGTCTGCCACGGCGGACGGCAAAGGCACGGACGGCGGACGGCAAAGAGCTTTGTCGTCCGCGGCGGACGGCAAACAGGGACCGCAAAGACTGGGTCGGCAAACAGGTCCTTTGTCGTATGCTTTTTATGGCGGACGGCAAAGAGTCCTTTGCCTACAGTGGCGGACGACAAAGAGGAGTGACGCAAAATACTGGACGTCCGCCAGCGTTAGTCCGTTAGGCGGCTAACGGCGGCCTTTGCCGTCCGCCAGCGGACGGCAAATTTGAGCGCCTCTTTGCCGTCTGCCAGTTGACGTCAGCAATGCGTCAGCACTCGCTGTGTTTTGCCGTCTGCCACGACGGACGGCAAAGGCAAAGTCTTTGCCATCAGCTTAGCTTTGCCGTCCGCCACGATAGGCAAATTTTCCAAATGGCCCATCTCTCAGGAAGCACAGGTGGGCGCCACGTGCCCCCTTTGCCGTCTGCCACCGGCGGCAGAGGGGTCTTTGCCGTCTGCCGCGGATGGCAAAGAGCTTGCACTGCCTCTTTTTTATTCTGTTTTTCTTATATCCAACAATTATCACAGCAAATATATCACAGGACTCTTTCACAATAAATATCCAGCACATATATATCCAACATAATAAATATCCAACACTTATATATCCATCCATACATACATAGTAGGTTGCACATAGTTCCATCGATCCATACATATTACAATATGCAAAGTTTCATCATAGCAATCTAGTTTCATCATAGCAAGTTAATTCCATCATAGCAAGCGAGCAGAATACAAGAAGTGCATCAAAGGAAAAAACAAGCAATCCATCATAGCAAGCTGGCTTCCGTGAAGTGAATGAAACCTGCAAAATGACAAACAAGAAAGTTAGAAAATGAAGACTAGAAGAAGAATTAGACTAGAAGAAAAAGAATAGAAGAAAAAGAAGAAGACTAGAAGAAGAAGTATATGCCATTTATTAGCTAACTTAGGTGAACTGGATCATTTATGAGCTAAATTAGTTGAAATGGATCGTTTATGAGCTAACTTAGGTGAAATGGATCGTTTATTAGCTAACCTAGGTGAAATGGATCGTTTATGATATATCTTAGGTAAAATGGATCGTTTATGAGCTAAGTTAGGTGAAATGGATCGTTTATGAGCTAACCTAGGTGAAATGGATCGTTTATGAGCTAACCTAGGTGAAATGGGTCGTTTATGAGCTAACCTAGGTGAAATAGGTCGTTTATGAGCTAACCTAGGTGAAATGGGTCGTTTATGAGCTAACCTAGGTGAATGGGTCATTTATGAGCTAACCTAGGTGAAATGGGTCGTCTATGAGCTAACCTAGGTGAAATGGGTCGTTTATGAGCTAACCTAGGTGAAATGGGTCGTCTATGAGCTAACCTAGGTGAAATGATCATTTTGGAGCTAACTTAGTTGAAATGGGTCGTTTATGAGCTAACTAAGGTGAAATACCACGTTTTTGAGCTAACTAAGGTGAAATGGATCATTTTTTAGCTAACTTAGGTGAAATGGGTCATTTTGGAGCTAACCTAGGTGAAATGGGTCATTTTGGAGCTAACCTAGGTGAAATGGGTCATTTTAAAGCTAACGTAGGTAAAATGGATCATTTAGGAGCTAATCTACGTAAAATGGGTCATATTAGAGCTAACTTGGATAAATTGGATCACTTGTAAGCTAACTAAGGTAAAATGAGTCATTTTAGAGCTAACTTAGGTAAAATGGATCGTTTATGAGCTAACTAAGCTAATTATGCAATTTTTGACATAAGTAAGCTAAGTACATATCGTTCTAGAGCTAACTTAGGTAAAATGGATGGTTTATGAGGTCAGTAAGCTTATTAAGTCATTTTGGAGGAAAAGAAGCTAACTCTAGGTCATTATGGTAAGCATATTGGAGGAAATAAAGCTAAGTCTAGGTCTTTATGCATTTGTTAAGAAAAACACTAGAGAAACTTACCGTGATCAGGGAGGTGTAGGAGCAGGCTGGCTCGCGCCGGTAGCTGGAGAAGGATTGTGCGATGCGTTTCTGGAGTTAAGCTGCACCAAAGATCATTTCCAATGTCTCGTTAGCATTATGATGCTCAAATGTTAAGACTAGCAAGTAATGTCCATTAAAATTAAACTCACCGTGCTCCCAGGAGCAATCACTGGCATCGGCGGAGCGGTCTGACCGAACTTCTCGCACACAGACTGCACATTTGGTTTTCACAACAGAGTCATACTAGTTAGTAATGAGACTCAAATGTTAAGACTAGCAAGTAATCTTCAGAAGAAACTTACCACAAGGAGCTCGTACATGGCCCTTGCATGCATGTCATTCCGTGCCCTCTCCTCCTCCAACATCTTTGTCGTCCTCTCCTCAACTCCCGCTGCCTCTCCGCCGCCTCCGCCAGAAGTTTCTCAGTTCTATCTTTCTCACTCTGTATAGCAGCCTGCAACACCACTCACATGACCATTTGTAATCATTGATGGCAGCACACACAATGTAATGGAGAAAGATAACTAACCTTGAAGGCGAGTTGGACTGGCCTTTCACGAGGCCTTATCTCAGGAGCGGAGCTCGACTGGCGCGCCTTGATCTCCGGGCGAGTGCTAGGACAACGGATAAGTCCATCTCCCATGGTTATGGAGCCATGGGACCTCCCGCCACCAGATATCATCAGCAGCTCTGTATCAATGGGACCCTGGCTCGAGTTAAAGTCCTCCCCTTTCCTCGCCTTCCCCTGATCTCCATATTGCACGAGCTTGTCATGGGCGGATATGTTAGTGAAGTTCTTTGGATCATCGAGGTCAGACGCAGAGAATGCCTTGACTTTCTTGTAAGGGCCAGTGTGGGCCATGGCATACAGGTCGTACACCTCTGGCACCTTATCCGCCTTATTGTAGCGTGCCTGAAAGAGAGAAACAAAGTAAATTAGTAATTAAAGGGCTAAAGCTAGCATGATGAATGAATTGCATGAATCATGAAGCAAACCACATACCCAGTTCCGCCCGTACTGAAATAAGTTGGAGTTGCCTTGGTGGTGTGGCACACCTTCCATTTGGGCATGTTTGTCCTTGGCCTCGTTGTGGGTGGCCCGCCATTCTTTTGAGCACCACGAATTGACCAACACCTCCCAACAATCCATCTGATCCACACACCATCTCGGAGGGGCCTAAGTTAGCAAATAGAAACTTGAGCGCTACGTCTATGAATTACTAAATGAAGGAAGTAAGTACAAGGCCTTAAGAATTACCTTCATGTACTACTCCTTACTCAATAACTTATTGCGGCACTCCTGCTTGGGCTTCTTGATACCACGCCCGGCGTAGTAGTCTCGAACAGCCTGCACCTGAACCTCATGCCGTAAGTTCTGAAGTAGGCGCTTGCACTCCTTGTCGATAACATCTGCCGCCTCCTCCTGGTATCCCTCCTCACACCTATAGAATGTCTGCAATCAAATGAGACAATATTGATTAGTACAATTAATAACTAGCTAGTTGAAGATTTTTAATTGTGTAAAGGAGAAATTACCCAGAACTTTCTGATCACCACGTCTGCCCTCGTCTTGCACAAGACACCGTCGATAATCTCACCCGGCGGGGCCGGGGCAGCCAAGTAGTGCTCCCAACTCAATCCAACCTCTGGAAGCCGACCCTCACCAGGCAACATGACAAACCCCGGGAAGTTTTGCCGAATCAGAACTCCAAGGACGGAGTTGGGCCGGCGGACACTTTCATGGTGGTCCCAACCCCTGCAGCATGACAAGGCCAACGCATTAGTTATTTGAAGAAACGTGAATGCAGAAGGTACAAAAAGATTAAATGCACTTACCTCTCCCCATCAGGGAAAATCAACCACCTTTGCTCGCGGGTCGCCGGCACGGACGGGAGCCGTGTAGCACCACACTGGTAGACATTGCCCCCTCCTCCTCAATATCAGTCGGCTCCCCGCCATCATCAGCATGGCCACTCGGCTCCCCGCCATCATCAGCATGGCCACTCGGCTCCTCAGGCTGACCCGACTAGGTACCCCATCCAGACGTGTGCTCCTCCAGCGTCTCGTGGGCCCAACTCTCATGGGCCGAAGTCTTGTCGACCCGAGGTTCGTGGGCCGAAGACCCGTGGACCGGAGGCTCGTGGACCGGAGTCCGTGTAGCCTCCTCCTCGGACGAGTCCACCCTAGCAGTCACGTGCTCGGGTGAAACAGCTAAGGCGTCGTAAGAGTCACCCTACCTCCTCTCCCGCGACCACGTGCTCCACCTCCTCTCTTCTTCTTACCTCGTCGACCACGTGCGAGATTCCCTTTGAATAGGCTGAGGTTGGATCCACCCTTTTTAGGGTCGTCAGCAATGTACCGAGGCTTAGGATTATGCAAATGATGATTTTTGGCTTCGTAGTGTGCTGTTACGAAGTTCGCCGCCTCCTCTGTGATGAATGCCTCAGCCATCGATGCTTCAATTCTACGTTTATTTTTACATTTTTCTCGAAGCGTCTTCTGCATCCTCTCAGTTGGGTAGCACCAACGATTTTGCATGGGCTCCCCAATCTTTTCCCAATTGCTGCACCGGAAACAGGGGCACCAGGTTTTCCTCTGGCCATTTGCAAATGCGGCTTGCACAAACCCCTTGGTTTTTGTGAACCATTCAGCGCTCCATTTGTTCTGACCAGTGTGACCGGTATACATCCACGCACGATCACTCATCTTGACTTTTAGAGCTACTGGACACACAGCAATTATATATGTAATTCACCATGTATATATTCATCAGTTGATCTACTTCGTCAATTTTATTACGTCCATGCAACCTACACTCTAATAGGTAATGATAGGTCCTAATCCCACCCGTGTATGTGTAGACTGGGTTCATTTTCCCATGCTATGCTCTGGATCCGACGCAAAATTTCGGCAGCACCTCCCCGCTGTTCTCCTGATACACGTCTCTGCAATAAACAGAGAGGATGTGTACCCGGAGAACAACAGGGGAGGCACTGACAAAATTTATGCGTCGGATCCAAAGGAAAGCATATGGGAAAACGAACCCAATCTACACATACTCGGGCTGTCCATGGATAGCGTTGGACAATTCGAAAGAATCAAGGTTATAAATATGCAAATGCATGCATATTTATAACTATGATGCTTTCGAACGGGAGACACATATTGGTTACGCATACTGATGATTCAAGACACATATATAGCTAGCTATCAAGTTTCATCAGAATAAATCAAATAATTAATGGGGGAGGAGGACATGTCATTTGTGCTCACCCACGAACGAAGGGGCAGAGCTCGTCAAACGCACGGCGAGGTCGTCGAACACCAAACCTCGCAGCGATGAAACAACTGCACATTTAAAACTACCCGATCAACACAATTATATATGATGTTTTCATAACAAAATCGAAAAATATATGACCTAACTGATAATTCACAAATATATGACCCCGTCGGCCTCTGGAAGGCCAAAGAACACCTATTCAGGATGTGACGGGGGTCGGGGTGTCGTGTCGGTGTTGGGGTCCTGTTTTGGGGTCGGGGTGCTGTTTCGGGGTCGGGGTGTCGTGTCGGTGTCGGGGTGCCGTTTCGGGGTCGGGGTGTCATGTCGGGGTCGGGGTGTCGGGGTCAGGGGGTCGGTTTTCGGGGTCGGGGTGTCGGGTCAGGCTCGGGTCGGGGTGTCAGGTCAGGCTCGGGGTCGGGGTGTCGGGGTCGGGGTCTCGGGGTCGGGGTGTCGGGTCGGGGTGTCGGGTCGGGGTCAGAGTGCCGTGTCAGTGTCGGGGTCGGGGTGTCGGGTCAGGCTCGGGGTCGGGGTGTCGGGGTCGGGGTCTCGGGGTCGGGGTGTCGTGTCGGGGTGCCGGGTCGGGGTCAGGGTGTCGTGTCGGGTCGGGTTTTTTCCCTCTTTTTTCCTTTTCTTCTTCTTCCTCTTCTTCCTTTTCTTCCTTTTCTTTCTTTTTTCCCTTCTTCTTCTTCTCTTCTTCTTCTTCCTCCTTTCCTTTTTCCTCTTCTTCTTCTCCTCCTCTCCTCTTTTTTCTTCTTCTTCTTCTTCCTCTTCTTCTTTTTTCTTCTCCTCATGTTCTTCTTCTTCTTCCTTTCCTTTTTCCTCTTCTTCTTCTCCTCCTCTCCTCTTTATTTCTTCTTCTTCTTCTTTCCTAAAACTGAACTAAACCTAAACCTAAACCCAAAACTAAACCTAAATCTAAAACTAAAACTAAAACTAAAACTAAAACTAAACTAAACATAAACATAAAACTAAAAAAACAGAAAAAAGGAAAAAACTAAATCTAAACCTAAAACTAAACTAAAACTAAACCTAAACCTAAAACAAAACCTAAAACTAAAACTAAAACTAAAACTAAATCTAAACTAAACATAAACCTAAAACTAAAAAAACAGAAAAAAGGAAAAGAAAGAGGAGGTTGAGCTCACCTGGGGCGGGGCCGGTGGAGGAGGTGGCCGGTGGAGGAGGGGGCGGGGCGGCCTGGGGCGGCGGCGCCGGGCGGCAGTGGCGACGGGGCCGGGCCCGGGGCGGTGGGGCGCGGGGGGCCGGGGCGCGGCGGCGGCGAGAAGGCGGGACGGCGGGGGCGACGGGGCGGGGGGGCGATGGGGCGCCGGGTGGTGGGGTGACGGCGCCGGGCGGTAGTGGCGACGGGGCCGGGTCCGGGACGATGGGGCGCGGGGGGCCGGGGCGCCGGGGGGCCGGGGCGCGGTGGCGTCGAGATGGCAGGGCGGCGGGGGCGACGGGGCCGCGGTGGCACCGGGGCGGGGGCCGGTGGGGCGGCGGGGTGGTGGGGCGACGGGGCGGCGGCGAGTGGTGGGGGCGGCGTCGCGCGTGTGAAGAGGGAGAGAAACAGAGAGAGGGGCGGGGTGGGGCGCGGCCGTTAGATATGTTAATTCTTTGCCGTCCGCCCCCCTTTGTCGTCCGCTTTTTTGCTCTTTGTCTTCTGCTAGCAGACGGCAAAGAGGGGGGCCGTTAAGTTTTTTTAAGCAACTCGTCAGTGGGCCCCCCTCTTTTTCGTCTGCTACCCGACGGCGGAGAATCTTTGCCGTCTGCTAGTGGACGGCAAAGAACTGGCTGATGGCAAAGAAGGTCTTTGCCATCAGCCAGTTCTTTGCTGTCTGCTTTTGGGTAGCTGATGGCAAAGAGCTTCTTTGCCGTCTGCTAGCTGATGGCAAAGAGCTGGCAGATGGCAAAGTAGCTGATTCCAGTAGTGTTATTCATCATATTACAGGACAAGGTGCATTTAATGCATCGCTTAGGTGTCCTCTCACTTTATCGGGGACGGGGGCGGGGCCCGTCCCATCCGTCGCCGCTCCTCCAAGCTTTGACACGCGCCCTGGCCAGCGATACATGCGGCGCCATGTAGGTAGGCAGACAGCTGAGGTGGTGCGGTGGTGGAGCCTCCACGAAGGGATGCATGTTGCCACGCAGGTGCCTGCCCAGCTGGTTGGGTCGGCAGCTGCATGCGAATGGCGACAGAGACTTGGCTGGTGTGGGCCTGATGGTGGCCCTGCTGGTGCGCTTGGCGAGGGCCTTGCCGGGTGGCCCGGTAAGGGTCTTGCCATGGCGAGCAGGCGTCCCCGGCAAGGATCTTGCCGGGGGTCTTGTGGGTTTCTTTGGTGAGGATGGCTGCCTTCCTATCCTCATTTGATTTTGACTATTCTTTGTCTTCACAAAGATCTGCATGCCACCACAGAGGTGCCTCCCGAGCCCTGTCCCAATGCCTTTGTCGAGTGTTGGCGGGCTCGAGGGTGGCTCGCTCGGCTGGCGTGGGCGAGCTGCCCCGACAAGGGTCTTGTCGGGGCCGCTGAGGCTGCCCCGGCAAGGGTCTTGTCGGGGCCGCTGATGCTGCCCCGGCAAGGGTCCTTGCCGGGGAAACTTGCTTCGTCCATCTGATATTTGTGGCCTTGGTCCTTGTCTTTTCTTTGGCCATCTTGGGCTTCGGTCTAACCATGGGCTCACCTCCCTCGCTCTGCTTGGTGTGGTCGCGGGCGCGGCTTTGACTGCCCGTGCACAGGTAAAGGGGTACAAAAATATGCCCCTAGTTTTTACACCGACACTTCATTTCTCTGCTTCAGGTCATCATGATGAAGTTGTCGTCCTTTCTTCAACATCTTCACCGTACTTACGAAAGGGTAAGAAGGGAAAATTCTATAAGGACGGATTCTAACAAGATCGAGCATCAGACGGTTAACTCAGGGGAAGCAGCATAAGTATCTCTCGAATTGAAACTTAAGATGATATCGAGAGCCAAATAAGAAGGTACCATGAGGAGTTTCAAACGGATAGGCAATCGTTCGATGCCTAATCAGAAGGTGAAAGGGTTTCAGGACAACGAGAATAAGTATTGTGTCTGATACCAGAATAGATCACTTGTCACAGCCCTAGAATTGTTTGCAGATAGTTGCATCAGTGAGCATCATGCATCCTGTTAAATTTCAAGAAACTGGAAATGGGGACATGTGAAAGCCTGAGAAATCATTTTTGGAAATGACCAAGATAAAAATGGCTTCAAATAAGTCCAAGAAAATGTTCCTGTGAATCTCTGGAAATATTGGCAAGGGATAAAATTCAAACCAATATTTTTAGAATCTCAGAAACAATTATTTTGGGCCTTTGAATTAATTCAATAAATATTTGAATTGGATCTATATTTACTATATAATAACTATATGATCAATAATTCTGAAAATTGTTGTGTGGATTTGGATAAGTCCATTTAGTTCACACAATTATTTTTATGAATTTTGAAATTGATTTGGTCTTAGAACTAAATCACAAATAGACTGCAAAAAAATAGAAAAGAGAAAACAAAATAGAGAAAGCAGAGAGAGAGAGAGAGAGGAACTTACCTGGCAGCCCACTTACCGGGCCAGCTGGCCGCCCGGTAAGACAGCACAGCCCACCAGGGGCAGAGGCGTCTTCCACCTCGCGCCAGTCGGACGCAGGGCGCGTGCTCGCTGCGCGCTGGCCACATGCCACGCCACCTCCTGCTTCCGCCGCTTCCCCGACACGGCTGTGAACGCCACGCGCCAGCCCCGTACCCCCCTCACTCTCCTCCCGTGCCTTCCCTCTCCTCTGCTCTCTCTCTCCCGCCCGGACCCAAACGCGTCAGAGAGCGCCGCCGTGTACCGCCGCGGCCACAGCCACTCCCTCGCTCCCTCTCCGTCCCAGGCGTCTCCGCCTCGCCGTCTTCGTCCTCTCCACCGAGTCACGCGGCTCCAGAAGCTCTGCTGCGCCGCCACCGCCGTCGTTTCCCTCGTCGGCCACCAAAGATCGTCGTCGTTGATTCGCCGCCCCGAGCGCCTCCCCGAGCCCACGGAGCTGCTCTTCGACCCGCCAGTGAGCTCCTTCACCGTCTCCCCTTATCCCCGTGGCATGTAGCTCGCCGTAGCATATCTCTCCGTCGTGCCCGCGAGCTTCACGCCGCCGGTGAAGTCGTCACCATGGCTAGAGCAAGCTCAGCTTGCCCCTGAGCACGTCATCGCGCTCGTGCTGCTCCCAGGAGCCGAACTAGCCCACTCGTTCGTCCCACCGTGCACCACAACGCCGATTCCAAGTACTCCCGAACTCCGGCCGCCGCGCAATTCGCTGCCGTCGTTGACTTAGCCCACCGGAGCCACTGCTGCGTGCGCCACTCGACGCGGACGAGCCTCCCCATCGCATAGATGCCCTCCGCCGGCCATTTGGTCGCCGGAGGAGGAATCCTGAGCCCCTCCGCCGTCTCTGGCCTTGCCGGCGATGAGCGTCGGGTCAACTCCCGCGAGTTTGACCCGGGTTGACCCTGTTTGACTTCCCCGTGAGTCACTAACATGTGGGGCTAGCCCCTAACTAATTTCTAGTTTAGGATTAAATTAGTGTTAATTAACCCTGTCAATTAGCTGATCAGCTGACGTGTGGGGCCCAGCCGTCAGGTTTGACCTGGACCGAGCCGCTGACCTGCAAACATCACTGTGAGGTCATGCTGACGCAATAATTCCTTTCTAGAATTTAAATAAATCTTAAATGATTTATTATTTCCATAAAATTAGCAAAACTTCAATAATTCATATAAATTCAACCGTAGCTCAGAATGAAATAAGTTATATATGAAAAATTATCAGAAAAATGCAATCTATCCATCTGTACAATTTTAATGCATGTTTGAGCAACTTATGCCTGCTGATCAGGTCAAATCAATTAAATGGCATTTGAATAATCACATATGGAGTTTGAATTTGAATCTTGTATTCAAACCAACTTCATTTAAATCGCTGTTAGTTGCATTAGCTCAAATCACAGCATATTGCCATGTCATGATCATGCATCATATTGTTGCATTGCATTGATTGTGTTTCCTCTCTGTTGCCGGTGGTTGTCCCCCCCCCCCCTCGGTAGACGTATGTTTCGATGATGGGTTCGATGACACCGATGAAGAACTATATTATCTTCAGAAGTGCCAAGCAAGCAAACCCACTTGTTCATTTCGATACAATCCCACTCTCTCGCTCCTGCTCTCTTTTACTGCATTAGGACAACATCGATTCAACTGTTACGTGCTGCGGTAGCTGAACCCTTTTCCTCTGCATGACCTGTCATTGCCACAGTAAATAGATGAAACCCACTAGCATGAGTAGGAGTTGTTTGAGCCCTGATGTGCCTACTCATTCATGCTTGTATGTCATGCCTGCTACTGCTTAGAGTTGAGTCAGGTCTGATTCATCGGGGATGAATTGGAATGTGGTGAACATGTCCTACTGTTGAGAGCTAAGTGTGTGAACATGATTTGGTAAAGGTAGCGGTGAGAGGCCATGTAGGAGTACATGGTGGGTTGTCTCTTTGCAGCCGTTCTCAGGAACTGAGTTCTGTGTTTGTGATCCATGAACAGTTACTACCACGCATTGGAATGCTTAAGTGCCCCTCTCGACTTTTTAATCAACCTGATCTCTGTCCAGGAGTTGCAACTAGTTTCTGGTGTTTGTAGGTAGTGTTATTAGTCTACCAAGTGGCACCCGGTATAGGTGGGCTTGGGGCAGACTAGGCACCGTGGCCGGGTAGACCGAGCGTCGCCCGTTTGGTGGGCTTGGAACCCTGTACACATCGTTTGGGGCCGTGAGCGACACCCCGGCCGGATCTCCTTGCGGATGGAACCCGAATAGGCGATAAACCTAGACTAGAGACTTGTGTGGTTAGTCAGGTCGTGGCCGACTCCCTCGCCAGGCTTCCGCTTGAAGGTTGCGGAGGTACATGATGTGTACATGGTGGTAAGTGGCGAGAGAGTGTGTGAAGAAGTACACCCCTGCAGGATTATCATTATCTATTCGAATAGCCGGATTCCTCGGATATGGAAACTTGAACCCCTTGTATAGTTCATAGACAAGTGAAAGTGGATACTCTAAAATGCGCAAGATAAGCGTGAGTGCTATGGATGGCGTTCTCGTAGGTAGACGGGAGCGGATCCATAGTGGTGTATTGATATGGTGAATATGTGGACTCGTGTGCGCCACCTCAAAAGAGTTACTTGCAGTCATAGTTCAGGATAGCCACCGAGTCAAAGCTGGCTTGCTGCAGTCAAACTCCACCCCACCTTTTGATACCGATGCATATGTAGTTAGTTCTGATGTAAGTCTTGCTGGGTACATTTGTACTCACGTTTTCCTATTTTATGTTTTGCAGAGAGACGTCAGTCTCGCTTGTAGTTCCGCGTGGACTTCGACGTTTAGCTTGATACCTCAGCTACAATCTTGTGCCCCGGCAGGATCTGGTAGATAGTCAGGCTTCTCAGCCTTCTTCATTTGTAGATGTCGGTACTCAGACATGTTAAGCTTCCGCATGTGCTTTGACTTGTATGCTCTGAATGTTGGATCATGAGACCCATGTTTGTAATATCTCACTCCTCGGAGCCTAATGAATAAATACTTGAGTCGTAGAGCCTTGTTGTGATGCCATGTTGTGTTTGCACATATCGAGCATATTGTGTGTATGATTGAAATGCTTGGTATGTGTGGGATCCGACAATCTAGTTGTTTATCCTTGGCAGCCTCTCTTATGGGGAAATGTAGTCTAGTGCTTCCTTCAGCCATAGTAGTCCGCTACAGCCCGGTTCACCGGAGTCCTGCTAGCCCAGCACTACTGCTCAAGACACTTGACTGGCCGGCATGTGTTTCACTTCGTTCCTGTGTCTGTCCCTTCGGGGAAATGTCATGCGGTGACATCCGGAGTCCTGCCTAGCCTGCTACAGCCCGGGTTACTGGAGTCCTGTTAGCCCAGTGCTATAGCCCGGATTCACACACTGTTGACCGATATGCTCGAGGTTGATTCATGTATGCCTGTCCCCATGGGTTAGTGTCGCTTTGGCTTCACGACTAGCCATGTCGGCCCGGGTTCTTTGTCATATGGATGCTAGCGACACTATCATATACGTGAGCCAAAAGGCGGAAACGGTCCCGGGCCAGGTAAGGTGGCACCCGTGGGAATACCGTGCGTGAGGCCCAAAGTGATATGATGTGTTACATGCTAGATCGGTGTGACTTAGGATCGGGGTCCTGACAGCTTTGGTATCAGAGCCTGACTGCCCGTAGGATTACCAAGCCAAACTGGTCGAAGTCGTGTCTAGAAATGCTTTAGTTATATAAGGGAATTGATTGTGGAAGGGAACGTAAGGCTCTTTTTACTCCTTTACCTTATGCCTTCTGATCTGAGTCATCTTATCTTTTCTACGGGGTTAAGAACTAGGCTTCTCTTCTATCTCTCAGGATGACGTGTTACTAAACCGTAGTTGCCTAGGATTGTTGAGTTCAAGCCTCAGTTCAGTTCCTACTACTTCCATATGTTCATAGCTGACCTCAGAACCTTGATATTGTGCTTTTGAGTGGTTATGCCACTATATTGCAGGATGTCTCAAATATTTTTGAGCATTTACAGCCGTTATGATGTCCGAGTCATCCCAGGTTTCTAAACAATCTGATGCATTTGCAGACCCTTTCTTTCCGTTTCCAGTGTCCTTTTGGTCAGAATAAGCACACTAATCAGTGTGTTGGGGTACTCCGTTGCCTTGACGTGTATGTCGGAGTTAGTATTATGCCCCTAGGTGTCCTCGAGAATTTAGCAATGCTTTCGTATCCCCAGTGTGATGATTCTGGCCATCATTCCTGAAAGCATCCCGTGATGCCATTTAGTAGTAGGTATTCTACTCCTGGGTTTTTGAACCGAGATTCACTCTACTCATTCATGTTGATAGTGTTTGCTAGTTCCTTTAGGATATTAGTAACCTTTACGATAGTCCTCGAGGTCCGTGGTATTTCCTTCTTCCAAATACCATGAACATTAAGGTAGAAGTTCTTTGAACCAAAAGATCACCATTAGAGTACTCTTGACGAGTTCTCCATTCAAATTGTGAATCTGCCAGTCCTTCTTCTTCTGCATGGGTTATCCGGAAGAAATATGTTGAACTTGTTCGACATACTAATCTATGCATCCACAACTCAGAAAGATATATGTCCCCTTGAGTTGTCCCTCTTCATTTGTATTCCGACCATCGTCTATCAATTGATAGCCAGGAGTGATTGTGCATCCGTGTTATCAATGCTTATTATTCTTGTGGTCCGTTAAGCCATTCTATTTCAGAATGACTAGGAGAAACAAACTCCAGTACCTCATCCATATCCATGATTGGGACAAAGTAGTTGTGTTCTACAGATCAAATGCTGATCCAGCTTTTGCTCTGTTCTACCCTGGAGTATTACCCTCGTTATGTCGAGAATATCATAGGAATTGCACTAGCTCTTATGAATTCTTGATGCAGTGATACTTCTCTCCATCATTATCCATTCCTCGGTCCCGTGTTGTTGTAACTGGAGTACCGACAAGTGAACCATGATGTGTGAAATCTATACTCCTAGCAACCGTGTTGCTTGGTAGTAAATGGACAATATTCTCATTCTTAGCGTGTTGGTTATTGAATCATCATCCTAAGATTGATCGTGCTACCTAGTCCTTATTTCTGGTGCACTCTTCGATCAATGAGTTAGGATTGTGTCAATCCCTCACTCTTTTGATCATATCATCTTGCCCTGAAAAGCAAGGTTGTTCTCGAGCTTAGTAACATATCGGGGGTTCATGATGTTCCGAATATCTTCTTGGAAGCATTACCAGGTTGTCACCTGACAGCTATGTTGAGTTCGTGATCATATTGGTTTTCCTCTAAACCACCTATTCTCCAAGAATCTGTGTTGGATATCCCTGAGCTAGTTGGTTGAGCTAGACAACAACTCGGAGAGTTGGAAGATAAAGCTTTGCTTACCTTAGTTCTTCTCTAAGGGATATATTTGTGTGTGTGTGTGTGTTGAAGAAAGATGATATCTCCATCGATTGGTCCTCGTGATCAGTTGTTGGATCTATTGCCTTGTCGAAACTATGACTTGAGTATGGGCTATCGTCAAGTCAAATCAGAACCAATGATGTTTGTAATGTTGTCTTACTCGTGGTTGATCCCTCGAGCATACACCATTACATCTTTTGGTCTGGCCAATGCTATCACCGTGTTCACATGATGGTGGAAGTCCAGTGATATGGAAATTCCGATGAGTTGCTATTGAGCAGTAGCATCTTGTCTCCCCCATGAGTCGTGTTAAACATATGCTAGTGTTGGAAACTTTGTAAACAATGCCTTCATGTTCCATTCATGAAGAATATGCTTGGATGAAAGTAGCGACTTCCTCTAAGTTCACGTGCAATCGATGCAAGTTGCCGCCGTGAATTCGAGAAAGTTTGTTTTGCTTCCTCTAGAATCATCCCAAGTTAGTCATGCATGTGCGAAGTATTCTATGGTTTGATAGACTGATCATCTTCATTCTGTATGTATCCCTAGCACACGAAGCCACTGATTGATTTGTTCAAGATAAAGGAGTCTGTTCTAAGGTCATTACTTTAGACTTCCACGCGGAGACTTTGATATCATTAATGATGGTTCCCTACCAGAACTCGGTAGTATTTTGTTGTAAGACTACCATGTGATCATGCTTGTCTGGGACAACGTGTTCACAGGTTTGTAGTAGAACCAGCTCATGTTTTGGAGCTTGCTATCGTAGTTCATTTCCCGAGAATCTCGCAACGTCATCTCGTTGGTTTGTGTTGCAAACTTCCTTTTCGGACATGTCGAGTCTGGAATATCCTGACACCAACCAGATCTGAATCTCAGGCAGATATGATGGTTGGAACACACTCCAAGAACTATAATATTTGTCTCTCTGTAACCGGTAAAGTAGATGTCGTGGCCAACACACCCAGCTAGAAGACCTATTATTGTAGTATCTTGATTGAGGAAGGTGGCCACCTCCCCATAAGGATTTCGTAGGATTTACTCCATAAGTTGTTCCTTATGGATCCTTTGTATTCCGAAGTCCGACCACTACTTGATGGCCATGTTGATGCTTTTAAGCATCACCGTGGTAGCTAGGACATCAAGGAGAACATTAGAAGCGGAGTGCTAAATGTCTCTCGGTCGATCATCCAGATTTCGTTCCCTTGGCCTCGCTAAGGTGAAATCTAGGAAAGTGTTGTCTTCCTTTGCACCTGTGTTGTCCATCACTATTCATCATGGTAGTACGAGGTGTCACCAAGATCTTGGCATAGATGTTGGTAAAACCTTGATGAATATGGAAATGCTTAAGCTATTGAGAGCACGCTCAGGCACTAGGTTATATTCTCGGTATCTATTGGAATGTGCCTTCCATTTGTCGAGTTGTATTATAACTCTAGCTTCCTTTCCAGTCTGGGTATGTCATTCTTTTGAATTCATTCAAATGATCAATTGTGATTTTCCTTAGGCTGGTATAGAGAGTTTCAGTGATCTCTGTATCAAAAGTAATTCTTTTTGCCACTTGAGGGAATAATTCTATGAGTCACCTTCCCTGAGGTGCCCCGTTATGGTATCATGGGCAAATTAACTCCTCGCTACTTTGAAACCCCCCCTCAACATCTATTTAAGCGTTGAATTGTTGCCTACCAATTTGAACCTTCTTCATCTGTTTCTTTCCATCCACCTGATGTGTGTTTTTATGTCTCAACTCAAGAGATGTTCCTACATCTCACTCCATGAGTTGATCTTGAGTTACTCAATCTTCAAGAAGACTGATTCTTGTAGAGCTTCTTTCTGTCTTCATTGTGTTGGATGAAGATCTCAAAAGCAAAGACGTCAAAGATCAATATGAAGCAATGAATCAACATCATCGAGAAGGACAGTTGGATCGTGAAGATCGTGTTAGCTTTGTGTCCCTAGTGTCTTCTTACCTCACGTCTTGAATCTTGGGATGAGATTCTTGTTTAGTAGGGGTGAGTTGTCACAGCCCTAGAATTGTTTGCAGATAGTTGCATCAGTGAGCATCATACATCCTATTAAATTTCAAGAAACTGGAAATGGGGACATGTGAAAGCCTCAGAAATCATTTCTGGAAATGACCAAGATAAAAATGGCTTCAAATAAGTCCAAGAAAATGTTCCTGTGAATCTCTGGAAATATTGGCAAGGGATAAAATTCAAACCAATATTTTTAGAATCTCAGAAACAATTATTTTGGGCCTTTGAATTAATTTAATAAATATTTGAATTGGATCTATATTTACTATATAATAAATATATGATCAATAATTCTGAAAATTGTTGTGTGGATTTGGATAAGTCCATTTAGTTCACACAATTATTTTTATGAATTTTGAAATTGATTTGGTCTTAGAACTAAATCACAAATAGACTGCAGAAAAATAGAAAAGAGAAAACAAAATAGAGAAAGCAGAGAGAGAGAGAAGAACTTACCTGGCAGCCCACTTACCGGGCCAGCTGGCGGCCCGGTAAGACAGCCCAGCCCACCAGGGGTAGAGGCGTCTTCCACCTCGCGCCAGTCGGACACAGGGCGCGTGCTCACTGCACGCTGGCCACATGCCACGCCACCTCCTGCTTCCGCCGCTTCCCCGACGCGGCTGTGAACGCCACGCGCCAGCCCCGTACCCCCCTCACTCTCCTCCCGTGCCTTCCCTCTCCTCTGCTCTCTCTCCCGCCCGGACCCAAACGCGTCAGAGAGCGCCGCCGTGCACCGCCGCGGCCACAGCCACTCCCTCGCTCCCTCTCCGTCCCAGGTGTCTCCGCCTTGCCGTCTTCGTCCTCTCCACCGAGTCACGCGGCTCCAGAAGCTCTGCTGCGCCGCCACCGCCGCTGTTTCCCTCGTCGGCCACCGAAGATCCTCGTCGTTGATTCGCCGCCCCGAGCGCCTCCCCGAGCCCACGGAGCTGCTCTTCGACCCGCCAGTGAGCTCCTTCACCATCTCCCCTTATCCCCATGGCATGTAGCTCGTCGTAGCATATCTCTCCACCGTGCCCGCGAGCTTCACGCCGCCGGCAAAGTCGTCACCATGGCTAGAGCAAGCTCAGCTTGCCCCTGAGCACGTCATCGCGCTCGTGCTGCTCCCAGGAGCCGAACTAGCCCACTCGTTCGTCCCACCGTGCACCACAACGCCGATTCCAAGCACTCCCGAACTCCGGCCGCCGCGCAATTTGCTGCCATCGTTGACTTAGCCCACCGGAGCCGCTGCTGCGTGCGCCACTCGACGCGGACGAGCCTCCCTGTCGCGTAGATGCCATCCGCCGGCCATTTGGTCGCCGGAGGAGGAATCCCGAGCCCCTCCGCCGTCTCTGGCCTTGCCGGCGATGAGCGTCGGGTCAACTCCCGCGAGTTTGACCCGGGTTGACCCTGTTTGACTTCCCCCTGAGTCACTAACATGTGGGGCCAGCCCCTAACTAATTTCTAGTTTAGGATTAAATTAGTGTTAATTAACCCTGTCAATTAGCTGATCAGCTGACGTGTGGGGCCCAACCGTCAGGTTTGACCTGGACCGAGCCATTTACCTACAAACATCGCTGTGAGGTCATGCTGACGCAATAATTCCTTTCTGGAATTTAAATAAATCTTAAATGATTTATTATTTCCATAAAATTAGCAAAACTTCAATAATTCATATAAATTCAACCGTAGCTCAGAATGAAATAAGTTATATATGAAAAATTATCAGAAAAATACAATCTATCCATCTGTACCATTGTAATGCATCTTTGAGCAACTTATGCCTGCTGATCAGGTCAAATCAATTAAATGTCATTTGAATAATCACATATGGAGTTTGAATTTGAATCTTGTATTCAAACCAACTTCATTTAAATCGCTCTTAGTTGCATTAGCTCAAATCACATCATATTGACATGTCATGATCATGCATCATATTGTTGCATTGCATTGATTGTGTTTCCTCTCTGTTGCCGGTGGTTGTTCCCCCCCCCCCTCGGTAGACGTATGTTTCGATGATGGGTTCGATGACACCGATGAAGAACTATATTATCTTCAGAAGTGCCAGGCAAGCAAACCCCCTTGTTCATTTTGATACAATCCCACTCTCTCGCTCCTGCTCTCTTTTACTGCATTAGGACAACATCGATTCAACTGTTACGTGCTGCGGTAGCTGAACCCTTTTCCTCTGCATGACCTATCATTGCCACAGTAAATAGATGAAACCCACTAGCATGAGTAGGAGTTGTTTGAGCCCTGATGTGCCTACTCATTCATGCTTGTATGTCATGCCTGCTATTGCTTAGAGTTGAGTCAGGTCTGATTCATCGAGGATGAATTGGAATGTGGTGAACATGTCCTACTGTTGAGAGCTAAGTGTGTGAACACGATTTGGTAAAGGTAGCGGTGAGAGGCCATGTAGGAGTACATGGTGGGTTGTCTCATTGCAGCCGTTCTCAGGAACTGAGTTCTGTGTTTGTGATCCATGAACAATTACTACCATGCATTGGAATGCTTAAGTGTCCAGGAGTTGCAACTAGTTTCTGGTGTTTGTAGGTAGTGTTAGTAGTCTACTAACTGGCACCCGGTACAGGTGGGCTTGGGACAGACTAGGCACCGTGGCCGGGTAGACCGAGCGCCGCCCGTTTGGTGGGCTTGGAACCCTGTACACATCGTTTGGGGCCGTGAGTGACACCCCAGCCGGATCTCCTTGCGGATGGAACCCGAATAGGCGATAAACCTGGACTAGAGACTTGTGTGGTTAGTCAGGTCGTGGACGACTCCCTCGCCAGGCTTCCGCTTGAAGGTTGTCGAGGTACATGATGTGTACATGGTGGTAAGTGGCGAGAGCGTGTGTGAAGAAGTACACCCCTGCAGGGTTATCATTATCTATTCGAATAGTCGGATTCCTTGGATATGGAAACTTGGACCCCTTGTACAGTTCATAGACAAGTGAAAGTGGATACTCTAAAATGCGCAAGATAAGCGTGAGTGCTATGGATGGCGTTCTCGTAGGTAGACGGGAGCGGATCCATAGTGGTGTATTGATATGGTGAATATGTGGACTCGTGTGCGCCACCTCAAAAGAGTTACTTGCAGTCATAGTTCAGGATAGCCACCGAGTCAAAGCTGGCTTGCTGCAGTCAAACTCCACCCCCACCTTTTGATACCGATGCATATGTAGTTAGTTCTAATGTAAGTCTTGCTGGGTACATTTGTACTCACGCTTGCCTATTTTATGTTTTGCAGAGAGACGTCAGTCTCGCTAGTAGTTCCGCGTGGACTTCGACGTTTAGCTTGATACCTCAGCTATGATCTTGTGCCCCCGGCAGGATCTGGTACATAGTCAGGCTTCTCAGCCTTTTTCATTTGTAGATGTCTGTACTCAGACATGTTAAGCTTCCGCATGTGCTTTGACTTGTATGCTCTGAATGTTGGGTCATGAGGCCCATGTTTGTAATATCTCGCTCCTCGGAGCCTAATGAATAAATACTTGAGTCGTAGAGCCTTGTTGTGATGCCATGTTGTGTTTTCACATATCGAGCATATTGTGTGTATGATTGAAATGCTTGGTATGTGTGGGATCCGACAATCTAGTTGTTTATCCTTGGCAGCCTCTCTTATGGGGAAATGTAGTCTAGTGCTTCCTTGAGCCATAGTAGTCTGCTACAGCCCGGTTCACCGGAGTCCTGCTAGCCCAGCACTACTGCTCAGGACACTTGACTGTCCAGCATGTGTTTCACTTCGTTCCTGTGTCTGTCCCTTCGGGGAAATGTCACGCGGTGACATCCGGAGTCCTGCCTAGCCTGCTACAGCCCGGGTTACCGGAGTCCTGTTAGCCCAGTGCTACAGCCCGGATTCACACGCTGTTGACCGACATGCTCGAAGTTGATTCATGTATGCCTGTCCCCATGGGTTAGTGCCGCTTTGGGTTCACGACTAGCCATGTCGGCCCGGGTTCTTTGTCATATGGATGCTAGCGACACTATCATATACGTGAGCCAAAAGGCGCAAACGGTCCCGGGCCAGGTAAGGTGGCACCCATGGGAATACCGTGCGTGAGGCCGCAAAGTGATATGATGTGTTACATGCTAGATCGGTGTGACTTAGGATCGGGGTCTTGACATCACTAGGAAGGCGGCCCGTGATTTACATACATAGCCAGGCTCGAGATATAACTTTGGGGGACAGGGATATATATAAGAGTCAGGTTTTGATCCTATGGAGCTGTGGGTTATGGGCCCACCATGTGGGTTAAAAGTAGGAAGGGCGCTGACATCTTGCACGATCATGTAAGCAATTGAAGTCAGAGGATGGCATGTCAGTTATGTCGGCAACAATGTCGGTACCAAGGGCGAGGGACGAAGAGAACCATTTTTCTGCTCGTTGAAACGAGGCGGACCAACAGGCAAAGTTCTCGTCCATCGGTGGTTATCGGAATGTCATCAACAATAGTAAATGGGTCTTAATGACAGACTTGCACACCGAGGTGTTTGCACAAGTAGGAAATTATTACTACTTATATCATATAGATCATAGAAAGGGTTTAAACAAACCAATGGAAAGGGAAAAGTGTTTATCAGATTTAATCAGAACAATGGAAAAAATGTGTTTAAACACATAATTCAGGGGTATATCCTTCTCAAAGACAAGCAGAGCATGATATCCGTGACAGGATATAATGTATAAAACCCTTTAGGTAAGGGGAGAGAAATTTCATGACATTAACCATACAACGGTGTTTGGATAATTGAGCAAGAAACATTTAACATTGGGCTTCAAATGTCCTTGTTGAAAATTGGAGTACCACAGACATGCTTCGAGATAGCATTAACATGGTCTTCATGCAAAGGTCAAACTTTGGATACTCAAGGGATTTATCAAGAAAAACTTATAGAATAAGTCTTACAATTTCCTCATGGAAGAATGGTTAACCTTGCTAAAAAGGAAACTACAACACTAGGTCCTCCGGCTAGGTGTGCTAGGCATGACATCATCTTACCGGGTCATATAAAGACCAATGACATAACTCTTGGATATATGTTCCAACCATCATATCTGACCGAGATTCAGATCTGATCGGTGTCAGGATACCTCAGACTCAGGATGTCTGAGAATAAAAGGTATAACACAAATTGACGGGATGACATTGTAATATTCTCGGGAAATGTACTATGGAAGCGATTCTGAAACAAGAGTTCATCATTAAACCAAGGAAGGGGGTGAGGGGTAGCTGATGGAGTCAGCGACAATCCTTGATATTTCCAAAAAGGTGGATTTCCATAGTTATGTGAACAAGGAGATGACATTTGTCGGATCAAATGATAGAATGATGTATGCTCGAGGAAAACATACATAATTAAACAATGGCTAAAAAGTGCACCCGAAACATGGGCTTAGGTAGTACGATCAATGTTAGAATGATGATTCGGTAACCAATGGTCTAAGAATGAAACATCGACCATTAACTTCAAAGCAATAGGGTTGCTAGAAGTTTTGAAGTCGCACATCATAGTTCAATTGTCGGTTCTCCGGTTAGAAACAACACGGGGACCAAGGAATGAACAGATATGGCAAGAAGGATCACCTGTATTAAGAATTCTTAAGAGGTTGTGAAATTCTCACGACATTCTTGACATAAAAGATGGTAATACTCCAAGCTAAAGAAGAACAAATGTTGGATAGCAAGGATCTCAAGGTATAACACAAAACACAAACAAGTTTGTATTGAACGGAAGGCAATAAAGTGGTCGATGATAAAACAAATCATCGAGGGCAAGGATGGTATTTCTCATCATGAATTCAATTGATATCCTGGAAGAGCTCAGAATGCTCATGATGATCACGACACATTTTTCGAGAGATCTCATGAAGATGTAATCGGTCGGCGATGACATCAAGTTGAAAGGGATGATGAAGCGAAAGGTTATTGGAAACACGGGGACATCACAAACTCGGAATCAAGATTGTTGGTCAAGGCGAAATGATATGACGAGGAAAGTCGATGTAAGCTTAGCTCATCATCAAAAATTGTGCTCCAAGAAGAAGGACCAGGTAGCACAGTTAAAAGTTTGCATGATAATGATGTACCCGATAAGGCTTGGAAATGACTTGAAGGATTATTAAACTCGTAAGCAATGAGAATTACTTAGAGTTATTGAATCAGACTGCGGAATCGATTCACTTATCGGTGTTCTTGAGTGACTAATAACTCAGAACCTAGGGCAAATCTGAGATCGGTGAGAAGCAATACTAGATGAAGAGGCGCAGGAAGCAACCCAGTTCTCGAGATACGAGAGGTTAATACTCGAGGAAGATCAAAACAGAGGTTGCGGAGATGTATCGATCAACAGAAGGCAAGTGCTTTAACTTGTCTGAGAAATGGAATCAAGGAGAAAATGTGGCTAGGACCACGATTGCAAAGGATCAATACATAGATACCAGATGATATCATATCAAGGAAATAGTTATTATTACTAGAAGCTTTTATGATAGGATCTACATTGTGTCCATGGGCATGAACACAAGTTCAAGGTCGACTCCCACTTTCTCCAACGCATGACCTTTCATTCACTTCTCGCTTTCGATGAAGTTGTAGTGTTGAAATTTTATTTGGCAAAATACCAGAAGAGTATGACTCGTGAAAACTTTCGAGTTCACACATATTAAGGAATGCATAAGTTCAACCCATCGGGGTATCTTAGAAACATATACCACAAGCTTCAAGAGTAACTAACACAAGCTCGAAAATAGAGCATGGTTGACAAAAGGAGAGGATACAATTTACCAAAGGCATTATGTATCGGAGAAAGAACTCACAAGGTGATTAATTATGAAGGACACTGTCGGATAATAATCCAATAGTGGATATGGCGATCCACAATGGAGCTGATGTGAGTATCGATACCCAATCAGAGGAAGAAAGAATGCAAATGCATCAGTTTATAGAACATCTAAATAATTCAACGTTTAAATAACAAAGGAATTATCATTTTCAAATCAAGGGATCAGGAGCAAACTCTCTGATCAAGGATGGATAAGTTGAATAGACTTAGGGGTATAATCAATGGCAATCTGATTGGCCGAGAACCAGCTCATGTTCGAAAGACGTCTGAGACGGAAAGATAATTTATAAGGACCAACTGATGATTGCGTGCATTCGCACACATATAGAATCAACGGACTCAAAATCATAGTGTCAAAGGATGCCAATAATATTACTAGACTTATGGGATTAACCATAATGAAAGCAAGCAAGGAATTCAAGAGCAATAGGCTGCCGAAGATTTTTGGAAGATCGAATGGTATTTTCAAGACTATTGTGAAATACATGAATCGACTGGGAATGAGTGAATCCTCGATAAGTGCGAGAAATTATTCGTAGGGGTATTCAGGTGGCAAGGAACTGCAAGGCAGTAGGCACAAAGTATTCTCGGGGTATCTTGTAATAACAAGATCGACTGGAAATAAAAGTAAAAACGATAGACGACAGGTGTAAGTATTTATCCATAGGGATGTTTCGGTGGTAGGGAATTGCAAAAGCAATGGGCACAAAGTCTCGAGAGAATATCAGAGAGTATCTTCAAAATCTTCTGGTGCAGCAGGCGATCATCTGTAATAAGGTGCTCTCCGGGTGAAAGTGATAACGAGATCCTAATGTTAGATTTAGCAAAATTCATTCTAACCCGAATAGAAGATAGATTAGAGTCCCAGAGTAAGGATCGAGGAGTAAAAGATCCTAATACCACCGGATGGCGACGTGGGCCCGTAAGCCACACAACCATGTTAGTAAATGTTTAGCAAGGACTAGACTCAACTTCGTCCAAGGAGTGTGGAAGGGGGATTCCTACAGGCAGTCGGCTCTAATACCAACTTGTGACGCCCCCGATTCAATCGTACACTAATCATACACACAAACGTGTACGATCAAGATCAGGGACTCACGGGAAGATATCACAACACAACTCTAAAAATAAAATAAGTCATACATGCATCATAATACAAGCCAGGGGCCTCGAGGGCTCGAATACAAGTGCTCGATCATAGACGAGTCAGCGGAAGCAACAATATCTGAGTACAGACATAAGTTAAACAAGTTGCCATAAGATGGCTAGCACAAACTGGGATGCAGATCGAAAGAGGCGCAGGCCTCCTACCTGGGATCCTCCTAAACTACTCTTGACCGTCGTCAGCGCCCTGCACGTAGTAGTAGGCACCCTCGGTGTAGTAGGAGTCATCGTCAACGGTGGCGTCTGACTCCTAGGCTCCAGCATCTGGTTGCGACAACCATGAAGAAAGGAAAGGGGGAAAAGAGGGAGAAAAGCAACCATGAGTACTCATCCAAAGTACTCGCAAGCAAGGATCTACACTACAAATGCATGGATATCAGTGTAAAGGGGCAATATCGGTGGATTGAACTGCAGAATGCCAGAGTAAGAGGGGGATAGCTAGTCCTATGGAAGACTACGCTTCTGGCAGCCTCCATCTTGCAACATGTAGAAAAGAGTAGATGGTAAGTTCACCAAGTATCATCGCATAGCATAATCCTACCCGGCGATCCTCCCCTCGTCGCCCTGTGTGAGAGCGATCACCGGGTTATATCTGGCACTTGGAAGGGTGTGTTTTATTAAGTATCCGGTTCTAGTTATCATAAGGTAAAGGTACAACTCCAAGTCATCCTGTTACCGAAGATCACGGCTATTCGAATAGATAAACTTCCCTGCAGGGGTGCACCACATTACCCGACACGCTCGATCCCTCTGGCCGGGCACACTTTCCTGGGTCATGTCTGGCCTCGGGAGATCAACACGTCGCAGCCCCACCTAGGCTCAACAGAGAGGTCAGCACGCCGGTCTAAATCCTATGCGCGCAGGGGTCTGGGCCCATCGCCCATTGCACACCTGCACGTTGCGTACGCGGCCGGTGGGCAGACCTAGCCTCCCTTATACAAGAGCAGGCGTTCCAGCCCAACCCGGCGCGCGTCGCTCAGTCGCTGACGTCAAAAAGAGCTTCGGTTGCCCATATCTTGTCCCACGTGGCGGTTAGTGCGTATAAGGTTAATGACCCAACTCAGATCAAATACCAAGATCTCGTTAAGCGTGTTATTATGAAGTAACTGCGGACGCCGACCAGGGCCAGGCCCACCTCTCTCCTAGGTGGTCTCAACCTGCCCTGTCGCTCCGCCACAAAGTAACAGTCAGGGGCCGTCGGGAACCCAAGCCCACCTCTACAGGGATGGAGCCACCTGTCCTTTCAACCCCCTCATCAGCTTGCGGGTACTCTACAAGCCGACCCGACTTTAGTCACCATCTCTATCATATATTATAGTGTAATTTGTATATACCCGTGATCACCTCCCGAGTGATCACGGCCCGATAGTATAGCATGGCAGACGGACAAGAATGTAGGGCCACTGATGAAGTACTAGCAACCTATACTAAGCATGTAGGATTGCAGGTAAAGGTATCAACAATTGTAGCAACAATGACAGGCTATGCAGTAGAATAGGATTAATTGAAAGCAGTAACATGCTACACTACTCTAATGCAAGAAGTAGAGAGAAGGAGTAGGCGATATCTGGTGATCAAGGGGGGGGGGGCTTGCCTGGTTGCTCTGGCAAGAAGGAGGGGTGGTCGTCGATGTAGTCAATCTCGGGGGTATCGGCAGCGGTCTCGGGGTCTATCGAAAAGAAGTAACGGAGGGGGAACACAATAAATAACAGAGCAATCAAAGCATCACAAAGCATAATAGAGCAATACACTGTGCTAGCTGTGCCCTAACGCGGTACGAGGTGATACCGACGAAGGGGGAAAACAACCGGGAAAGTATCCCCGGTGTATCGTGTTTTCGGACAAATGAACTGGAGGGGGAAAGTTGCGTGTTTGCTATGCTAGGGATGTGTGGCGGACGAACAGGCTACGTATTCGGATTCGTCTTGTCGTTCTGAGCAAGTTCATGTACAAAGTATTTTCATCCGAGTTACGGATTATTTTATATGATTTCTCAAAGTTGTATTGAATTTCTGGATTATTTCAATTCGAAATAAAGACAAAATACTTTTGTCACGTATTACTACTCTAGCCAGAGTCCATGACACGTGGGACCAGAGGGCTGCTGACTCAGCAGTCAACAGTCAAAGTGTTATCTGTTGACTAGTCAAAGCTGGCAGTGGGGCCCAGTGTCATGGACTGATTAGTCTAACTTGTTAGTCAATTAAGTTAATTTAATTAAACTACTAACTGATTACTTAATTAATTAGTTAATTAAATAATTGTTTTTTTGTAATCCCTTTTTTTAATTCTTTTATAGGGCGGGGCCCACTAGTCATACGCAAGGGGGTTTTGTTTTCTTTCTTTTTTCTAAGAAAAGGGGGATTAGCCCCTAAACTAATTAGGGCCGTCCCATGTGGCGGTGACACAGCCCGCTCTGGTCGCGGTTGTGCACGCACGCACAGAGGCGCTGGTGCCGGCGGTACTCAGGCGACAGGCAGCGGCGGTGGTGGCCGGCCGCGGGAGGCGACGGGCGCGGCCACGCGTAGGCAGGCGCGGCCACGCGAGACCAAGGGCGGGAGGCAAGTCAGGGCGCAGTTGGGGCTGCCCGGGGCGCGACGGCCAGCTACGTAGCAGCAGAGCAAAGCAGCAATGGCGGCAGCGCAACATTAGTGCATGAGCGACGGTGGCAGTAGAAGAAGTAGCAGGCAGAGCAACAGAGTAATGACAGTGGGCGCGAGCGCGTACGGGCGCGGGGTGGAGTGTGGCGGCAGCGGTGATGCGGTACGGTGATAGCGGCAGCAGCTGTGGGCAGGCGCTCGAGCGAGCAAAGCAGCAGCGAGCAGCGCGGAGAGCGGGAGGGTGAGGGCCGACGCAGACAAGTAGCGGGCCTAGCGGGCGCGGGCGCAGGTGTGGGCGCGCATGCCCGGGCACGCAAGCGGGCACATAGGCGCATGGGGGTGCAGGGGAGCGCCCAGGCTACGGCTCGGTGCGGGAGGACGCGGGCTTCAGAGAACTCAAGGCACGACGACCAAATCGCGGGGACGGCGCTACAACGCGATTAACAGAGGGGGAGACAAGGGGAATCGATGCTGCTCGCCAAGGGAGAGTTGACGGCGAGCTCGGATCGCTCGGGGGCGTGCCAGAGCATGGATCCACGGCGGTGCATCGGTGGTGACCGCCGATGAAGACGAGGACAACGGCGACGATGGGGCGGCTCCAGGCTCGATCCCATGGGTGTAGACGACGAAGGGGAGGATGACGGAGCGGATGGGCACCTCCCTACAGCGCGGCGACAATGGAGGGCGCGCGTACGACGGCAACCATGGCGTCGACGGCTCGATGCAGGGAGGGAAGGAGAGGAGCGGCTCGGGAAAGGGGAAAACGAGGCAAGTGGGGGAGCTAGGGTTTGTGGATAGTGGGCGCCGGGGCTATGTAGGGCGAGGGGGAGTCGTGGATGCGCGCCACGGCGCCATGGTGTAGGTGGATGTGCTCCACACAAGCCCCTGCTACAGGTGGAAGGTAACCCAAGTGGGCTAGGCCTTCCTGTCCCACTTGGACCCTTTTCTTCTTCTACTTCTTTTCTTTGTTTTGTTTCATTTTCTATTTCCTTTTTCCATCACGGTCTCCTATTTATTTGAGGCACTAAATAATTTTTGTAAGATATGAAACCAAGCACATAAATGCAATGTCGTGTTATGATGATGCTCACAAACTTTTTGGAGGCAATGTGAATTAAATAAATAATCGTTTATTTTAAAAAGGTCATTTTAATTGCTGATGGACCATTTATTATTTTCTTAGGAATTAATTGGTGGGTCAAATAATGTTGGGTTCAACATGACAATGACCAGGTGAAATTTATAGAATATTCTGAACATTATATTTTTATTTTTTTGAAGAAATAATTTATCTTAATTTAGGTTAAATTTGAATTCTGAACCGGTTTTGAACTAACGCGAGATTAACAACAGTAACCGAGGTGACATGGCATCATTAGCAGAGGTTCACTGTAGCTTAATTATCCGGGTGTCACAGATACGGAGGGAATCGTGATAGATTCCGATAAGTCATCGAGTGGTTGAGTAGCTCTCGCAGCATCATGACAGTCAGTTTTTGGCTTTCTCTACTGAGGTGCTTGACGAGATGAACCGAAAGCACAATCACAGTAGTTATCCCTTTACTACCCTAGCCGATAGAGAGGAACGTAAGGTAGCAAGCATAGGAGCCGGGCAACCCAACCATTGATCCAACACATGATTTGGAGCTGATGCATATAAGGCCAAACTCACGACGCCGAAGTATGCTGTAAAGCTGTCCGGACTTTGTTGGCAACTCATTTGTTCCCATACCGAGCCCCTGGTAGGTTATGCCAAGGTATATCTATGAAACAACCATAGGAGCCATATTCATTTGCGAAAAGATACGAATGATTAATTCGGATAATGTTTACTGGAACCTGAGCCGTATGCAATGATTACTTTATGTATAAAAAGACCTCAACCCCGGCTATTTGACATGCCCGGGGTCGAAGGCAGAGGAAAAAGGCATATTACAGGCTCGAAATAAAGAGTGCGGTCTAAAAAAAGTTTATTTGGACCTCCTGTCGCACGTCCGCGCCGCCTGTCCTCGGCGAGGGGAATCCTTGACAGAAGTAGCCCCTTAGGTGTGTGTACGGATCCAAACTCCGATGGAGTCAGTTTAGATGTTTGTCCTTTGCATCACCTGTTTTTAAGAGATAATGGAGAAAGAAAAAGGAAAGTAGATAAAAAATGTTACGAGAATGCTTGCCGACTTGTCCGTATTGTGCTTCCGCCAATTCCCATGGTATCTTAAGTGTGTACTGATGTATGCGCATTGTGAATTTTGCTGGTATATGAGGTGTGCGGCGGAAGCCGAACTGCTATTTCCTCTCCGGGATTGATCGATCCTCGGGGGGAAATTGCTTCTGACCCCCGGTATTTGGTTGGTGAACCTCTCCGTCGTCCCTACCGTCTGGCGGCCTCCTCCCCTTGTGTTCAGCGTTGAGCTTGCCGGCCTGCTTGAAGACCCAACAGCTTCTGTTGGTATGATTAGCTGGTTTATCGGGGTGGCCGTGAATCTGGCAGGGTCGGTCCAGTATCCTGTATAGGTTGGATGGTCCATCTCGGTTCGCTTTGAATGGCTTTTTACATTGATCAGATTTTGGATTGCTGAATCCGGCATTGACCGTTGTGTCGCGTGATCTTTTATTATCGTTGCGACTGTTGTGTTTGCTTCATCGTGGCTTGCCATTGCCATCTCGGATTTCAGAAGTGCCCGAGTCACTAGCGCTGTTGCTTCTACGAGCGAGCCAGCTATCTTCTACCGCGCAAAAGCGAGTCATTAGAGTGGTAAGGGCTGTCATGGATTTAGGTCCTTCTTGACCGAGGTGGCGTGCAAGCCATTCATCTAGGACGCTGTGTTTGAAGGCCGCAAGGGCTTCCGCATCTGGACAGTTGATGATTTGGTTCTTTTTAACTAAGAACCTAGTCCAGAGCTTCCTGGCTGACTCTCCGGGTTGCTGGACAATGTGACTTAAGTCATTGGCGTCTGGGGGTCGGACATATGTTCCTTGGAAGTTGTCGCGAAAGGCGTCTTCCAAATCTTCCCAGCTGCCAATAGAATTTTCCGGCAGACTGTTTAACCAGTACCGAGCTGGTATTTTGAGTTTTAGTGGTAGGTATTGATGGCATG
This sequence comes from Aegilops umbellulata, assembly GCA_032464435.1. NCBI lineage: Eukaryota > Viridiplantae > Streptophyta > Magnoliopsida > Poales > Poaceae > Aegilops > Aegilops umbellulata. Next base: position 91,844,950 of record CP136058.1, read on the forward strand.
AAGGTCATCTTTGCGGGCCATGTGGATATGGAGGAGGAAGTCCTCGATCCATACTGCGGGATCCGTAGTTCCGTCGTATGATTCGATATTCATGGGTTTGAACCAGTCTGGGAATTCATGCTCCATTACTTTGTCTGTGAAGCAAAGAGGGTGTGCGATGCCTCTATGTTGGGCCACACTGCGACGTACCTCCGATGGAGTCCATTTGCGGTTTTTGGCCCAGGCGTGGCTAGGTTTGTCACGCCCGAATGGGTAGCCGTCATCGCGTGTCGAGGCATGTCCTCGCAATCCGTAGATCAATCTTGCGTGTCCTGCTCTACTTTCCAAGTCCTATCAAAGGTCGTATGTACAACCCTGAGCTGTTTTATTCTTGCCTTTATGGCGAGGTGGGGCGGTATGGTGTTCGACTTGAGTTGCCGCTTTATCCGGACCAAGTTGTGGTCGACCTGCTGCATTGTGCGATGATGGTACGGGCTCCAGCGCCTCGTCATCAAACTGAGGTAGCAATCTACACTTCGGGTAGCTTTTGGCCGGGCCACTAAGGCTGTATTCTTCGGCGGCTAGGACTTTGGTCCATCTATCATTGAGCAGATCTTGGTCCGCTTGAAGCTACAGCTGCTTCTTTTTCAGGCTTCTTGCAGTGGCTATTAGCCGGCGTTCGAAGCACTCCTGCTCGAGAGTCAAGCACGATGAAATCCTTGTTGCCTTGGCTCTCCTCTTCCTCGGAGAGCGGAAGATAATTATTGTCCTCCGAGTCTCCGTGTATGGCATGTTCATCAGGGCTATCTTGCCCGGTTTCCCGTTCCCCCTGTTCGGAGGTTACCTTGACGGGGTCTTCGTTATTTTCGGCGTCGTCCAGAGTATTATTTTTTTCGGTGCCTGTACTGCAGTCTTTGGAACGACGTGACTTAGAGCGGCGTAGAGGAAGCTGGCGTTTGGGCTGTCTCTCAGGAGGTTTATCCTCAACTGGGTCCTCTTTGTCATCGCTGTTAGTTATTTCAGGCGTGTCCACCATGTATACGTCATGGGAAGAAGTGGCCATCCGTCGTCCAGTGAATGGCAGGTTTTGTCCTTGCTCCTTGTCGGCATCATCATCCGTACTGGCGATGTCTTCGGAGCCATAGTCAAGCATGTCGGTTAGGTCCTCGATAGTGGCTATGAAGTGGGTGGCGGGTGGGACGTAAAATTCTCGATCGTCAGCCCCTAATTCAAACCAGACATAGTTCGGCTGCGCGTCCCCCGCCAAGGACAGACTCTTTAATGAGTTTAGCACATCGCCCAAAGGCGAGTGCTCGAAGATGTCCGCGGCACTGAATTCAAAGATCGATGAGCGATCAAGTTCGGCGTCCCCGGGTTCACATGGTTCGAAACTTATAACCAGAGATGAGTCCGGAATTCAGTGACACAGATATTGTGTGAGGTTAAGTCCATGTGCGGCTCCAACGCTGGGGAATCTGTGGCCTCCGTGGTGGGGTCGAACCTCCGATCCTTGGATGCCGCGGTGTGCTCTGGATCTAAGGCCAGAGTGGTCACAGGAGCTATCTCCTGGATGCGGTCTGACGACAGATTTAGGTCATGTTCGTCAAGGTGACCAGGAGCGGTCGCCGCAGTCTCGAATCCGGCGAAGATCAAATCTCCACGGATGTCCGCAACGTAATTCAAGCTCCCAAATCTGGCATGATGGCCAGGGGCGTAGCTATCGATCTGATCCAGGTGACCAGACGAGTTGGCCCGCAGTGCAAAGCCGCCAAACACGAAGATCTGTCCAGGGAGGAAGGTCTCTCCTTGGACAGCATCATTGTTGATGATTGAAGGGGCCATCAAACTTTCTAGGGATGGCACAGTGGAATTCTCAATGAAAGCACCAATGTCGGTGTCAAAACCGGCGGATCTCGGGTAGGGGGTCCCGAACTGCGCGTATAAGGTCAACAGGAAATAGGGGACACGATGTATACCCTGGTTCGGGACCTCTCTATGGAGATAATACCCTACTTCCTGCTTGAATGATCTTGATGGATATGAGTATTACAAGAGTTGATCTACCACGAGATCGTAATGGCTAAACCACAGAAGTCTAGCATGTATGACTATGGTAATGAGTCTCCCCTTTTCCGGACTAAGTCCTCCGGTTTAAATAGACACCGGGAGGATCTAGGGTTACACAAGGTCGGTTATAAAGAAAGGAATCTACATATTCGGTCGCCAAGCTTGCCTTCCACGCCAAGGAGAGTCCTAACCGGACACGGGTGCAGTCTTCGATCTTCGTATCTTCATAGCCCATCAGTCCGGCCCATGGCAAACAGGCCGGACGCCCGAGGACCCCGTAGTCCAGGACTCCCTCAGCCATCCTATGATGTCTGAGTAGATTTTCGTTGTCTATCCGTAATTGGTGAATTGCTATGATTGGTTCAATTTGCTTGTGGTTATTTTGTTGTCCTTTGGTGCCCATCATATGAGCGTGTGCGTGGATCGCACCATAGGGTTAGTTGTATGTTGATAGGACTATGTGTTGGAGAGCAAGAGTGACAGAAGCTTCAACCTAGCATAGAAATTGATGCATACGGGATTGAAGGGGGACCAATATATCTTAATTCTATGGTTGGGTTTTACCTTAATGAACGTTAGTAGTTGCGGATGCTTGCTAATAGTTCCAATCATAAGTGCATATAATTCCAAGTCAGGGATGACATGCTAGCAGTGGCCTCTCCCACATAAAACTTGCTATCGGTCTAGTAAAGTAGTCAATTGCTTAGGGACAATTTCGCAACTCCTACCACCACTTTTCCACATTAGCTATACTAACTTTATTGTGTCCTTATCTAAACAGCCCCTAGTTTTTATTTACGTGCTCTTTATATTCTTGCAAACCTATCCAACAACACCTACAAAGTACTTCTAGTTTCATACTTGTTCTAGGTAAAGCGAACGTTAAGCGTGCGTAGAGTTGTATCAGTGGTCGATAGAACTTGAGGGAATATTTGTTCTACCTTTAGCTCCTCGTTGGGTTCGACACTCTTACTTATCGAAAGAGGCTACAATTGATCCCCTATACTTGTGGGTTATCAAGCAACGCCGGAAGTTGTGAACGCCTGGCAAAGCAAAGCTGATGACTACTCGATAGTTTAGTGTGCCATGCTTCAGGGCTTAGAACCGGGACTTCAACGATATTTTGAACGTCATGGAGCATATGAGATGTTCCAGGAGTTGAAGTTAATATTTCAAGAAAATTCCCAGATAGAGAGATATGAAGTCTCCAATAAGTTCTAAAGCCGCAAAATGGAGGAGAATAGTTCTGTCAGTGAACATATACTCAGAATATCTGGGTACCACAATCACTTGACTCAACTGGGAGTGAATCTTTCGGTTGATAGTGTCATTGACAGAGTTCTTCAATCACTGCCACCAAGCTACAAAAGCTTCATGATGAACTATAATATGCAAGGGATGGATAAGACAATTCCAGAGCTCTTCGCGATGCTAAAGGCTGTGGAGGTAGAAATCAAGAAGGAGCATCAACTGTTGATGGTTAACAAGACCACTAGTTTCAAGAAGAAGGGCAAAGGGAAGAAGGGGAACTTCAATAAGTAAGACAAGAGAGTTGTTGCTCAAGTGAAGAAGCCCAAGTCTGGACCTAAGCCTGAGACTGAGTGCTTCTACTGCAAAGGGACTGGTCACTAGAAGAGGAACTGCCCCAAGTATTTGGCGAATAAGAAGGATGGCAAAGTGAAAGGTATATTCGATATACATGTTATTGATGTGTACCTTACTAATGCTCATAGTAGCACCTGGGTATTTGATACTGGTTCTGTTGCTCATATTTGCAACTCAAAACAGGGGCTACGGATTAAGCAAAGATTGGCTAAGGACGATGTGACGATGCATGTGGGAAATGGTTCCAAGTCGATGTGATCGCCATCGGCATGCTACCACTACATCTACCTTCGGGATTAGTTTTAGACCTGAATAATTGTTCTTTGGTGCCAGCGTTAAGCATGAACGTTATAGCTGGATCGTGTTTGATGTGAGACGGTTACTCATTTAAATCAGAGAATAATGGTTGTTCTATTTATATGAGTAATATATTTTATGGTCATGCACCCTTGATGAGTGGTCTATTTTTACTAAATCTTGATAGTAGTGATACACATGTTCATAGTATTGAAGACAAAAGATATAAGTTCAATAATGATAGTGCAACTTGTTTGTGGCACTGCCGTTTAGGTCATATTGGTGTAAAACGCATGAAGAAACTCCATGCTGATGAGCTTTTGGAATCACTTGATTATGAATCACTTGATACTTGTGAACCATGCCTCATGGGCAAGATGACTAAAACTTTGTTCTCCGAAACAATGGAGCGAGCAACAGACTTGTTGGAAATAATACATACTGATGTATGCGGTCCGATGAGTGTTGATGCTCGCGGCAGGTATCGTTATTTTCTGACCTTCACAAATGATTTGAGCAGATACGGGTATATCTACTTGATGAAACATAAGTCTTAAACATTTGAAAAGTTCAAAGAATTTCAGAGTGAAGTGGAAAATCATCATAACAAGAAAATAAAGTTTCTATGATCTGATCACGGACGAGAATATTTGAGTTACGAGTTTGGTCTTCATTTGAAACAATGCGGAATAGTTTCGCAACTCATGCCACCTGGAACACCACAGCGTAATGGTGTGTCCGAACGTCGTAATCGCACTTTATTATCTATGGTGCGATCTATGATGTCTTTTACTGATTGACCACTATTGTTTTGGGGCTATGCTTTAGAAACGGCTGCATTCACGTTAAATAGGGCACCATCTAAATCCGTTGAGTCGACACCATATGAACTGTGGTTTGGCAAGAAACCCAAGTTGCCGTTTCTTAAAGTTTGGGGTTGCGATGCTTATGTGAAAAAGCTTCAACTTGATAATCTCGAACCCAAATCGGGTAAATCTGTCTTCATAGGATACCCAAAGGAGACTGTTGGGTACACCTTCTATCACAAATCCGAAGGCAAGATATTCGTTGCTAAGAATGGACCCTTTTTAGAGAAGGAGTTTCTCTCGAAAGAAGTGAGTGGGAGGAAAGTAGAACTTGATGAGGAGTAACAACCTGGTTTTTGGCCCTTTTCTTTTTCTTTTTGATTTATTGGTTTTTGCTTTGTTTTTCTTTTTGGAGTGGTTTTGTGGCCTTGTCACCTGGGAAATCACCCTCATTTCTTCTTCTCCCAAGTGACTCATCATCCTCAAAAATTTCTCAAGACCATGTCATTTCCATTCTAGCCCTTCCCTAAAATTCTTTTCTCAGGAATATTCATTTTTCTATTAAAGGAACAACCCTGTCTGCCTTAGGTTGTGAAGCAACCTATATTTCTGTCACTCCCAAAAATCATAATTAATTATCATAATTTGTTTGGGTCATATGTTGCTCGAATATGACCAAACTTTCCTATCCTAGCCCAAGAATAATTCCCAAATAATTATTCTTCATTTCTGTCCCATGTGGCTTTCTATGAAGGAAGTGTCACCTATCCTTTCTTGATTGCTCTCAAACTTTTTGGGCATGATATATCATCCAAATAATTGCCTCATGCCAAAATTAAACTTTATTTGCCTAGCCAATCTTCCTCCGCAATTTTTTAAAGTTTCTGTCAGACGGAAGGCATTGTGAAGGGAGTACTATCTAGGAGTATCCAAATGAGTTGAATTTTTCATGACTCTTCGTGTGCTCATATTATAGCACTCCTCCAAATTTCAGCCCCATCCAATCATCTATGTGAGCATAGGACCAAATCTTTGCTTCTGTAAATATTGCTTCACTTTGGCTGCAAATTTTCCAGGACCTTCTCCTACCCGTCAAACCTCTCTCCATCAAATTCTGGATCAACTCATCAAGCCAATAATTCTCTAGAATTTCCTCAAGTTTTTGGACAGTGAAGATGTTTGTGAAGAAACTGCCATTTTGGCTTGTCCAATTTGTATGAAAATTTTACAGCATCATCACCTGTCCAAATCATCATGATCTACCCAATTTGAGATCAATTGACTACTCCGTGTGAGTGCATCATCATGATCAAGTTTCTGGACTATAATTGAAGTTACAAAGCAACCATATTGTTTTCTGGCCCAATTATCCTCAAACTCTCCAGGATTATAGTCCTTCCTAAGCTGATCACCCCAGACAAACTCTTTGGATCCAATCAAGTTCATGTTGATCATCAGTGCACGGCCAAGTTTACTGCAGTAAACTTCAGATGATGATTACCATTTAACCAGAATACCTCAGCTCAAGAAAATGACACATAAATGCTCCACCCTGGAAGGACTAGCCACCAGACAAGGTCTGCAATTCCCTCGTGACCTCCCAGTGCCTTGTCCCGTGGTGACCGCGCAGCTGGCACGCCTGTGCACGCGCTCTGTGCACTGTGGCCTTGTCCAGGGCACCGTTTGTGCTTCGGCACCTCTTCCCCTTGCTGTCTTCGCGCGCGTGACCATGTCCCTTGTCTTCCTCTCATTTTCATCGTTCCCATGGATCCCTCTCACCCTCCGTCCGCTTCCTCACCGATGCAAGCCGCCGCGCGCCCACGGGCGAACAGTGGCGGTTTGGCTCGGCGCTCGCCGTCTTCTTCCTCCCTGCGCTCCCTTGGCCGCCACTTCCCCGTGATCTCTCCCTGTTGTTCCCTCTCATCGCCTAACTCCAACCTCATGCGTGTGCACACGTGTCCGCGGCGACGGACACGCGTCTGCGGCGACGCCAGTGCGGTAGCTCCTCCCCCTTGGCTATTTAGGCAGCCCCGGGCGCCCTCGCCCTCACCAAGCCACTCCTCCACCTCCTAGGACCCTGCCCCGCTACTCTCCCGAGCTCAAAGAGCTCTCTGTTTCCCTCCATGGCCGCCGTGCCCGCATTGGCCTCGGCCTAAATTAGCTCAAGCCCGAGCCCCTCCCTCACTTCCTCCACCACCTCGGCCCTCCCCTAGTACTCTAGAGCCACTCCAGCGCTTCCCTTCCTTCCCCGGTGGCTCTGTTCCTCGAGTTCGCCGGAGTCCGAAGACCTCATCCGCGGGCGCCCATGTTGCCATCGCCCTGGTCCACCCCGCCGTCCGTGGATGGGCCCTCGAGATGCGCCGGAGTCTTCTGAGCTCATCCATGTGCGGAGCCTCGCCGGAGATGCCCTGTAGCTCCGGCAGGCCTTATCGGGGCCGGCTCTGCCACGGCCAGGCGTGGGCGAGAGGAAGGAGATGGTGCCGCCCTCGCTAGCTGGCCAGGCGAGCCCCACCACCGCGCGCGACCCCACCCGTAGCCTCTCCGTGCGTTGACTCGGCCCAGATGACGTGGTAAGTGGAAACGTACTGCCTGAAGTTCGTTTTCCTGGTCAGAAAGTACATTTTCGTTGAACTACGGCTGAAAGTGCGTTTCCTTTTGCAAAAAGTGTATTCCGCCTGAATGCGTTTTCAGTTTTCTCAGTCAGGGGCTTGTTTGTAGAAAACTTTTCATAGATAGGTCCCTGGCAGAAAGCACTTCATATCTTTTTTATCCTAACTCCAAATGAGGTGATTCCAAAGCCCACTTCTTCGTATCATCGAGCCCGTTCTGTTGGTATCATTTTCAACATGTGTTAACATTCTGAAAGTGACGATTATGCCCTTGCCCTTAATCAGCCCCCTCCGAGAGAGAAAGATTTTCGGCAATTCGTTCCGCGAGTTTCTCGCACTTCTTCCCGGTGAATCCTTCCCTCCCAGGCAAGCCACACCCTCCATTTGCATGATTGCAATGTAATGACATGGTTTAGTTATTTAAACTTGTTTAAAATCTTGCCTTAGCTACATGTGATTTTGTTCATGGCATTTCTCGGAGTTGTTTTTGATCTTGCTATTGCCATGATATTGTTTGGAGTTCTAGGACTATTATCTTGAAGATTATATGGATGACATGTTGCCTTCGGATTATTAGTGGCTTATGTTATGATTATTTTCATGTTGGTATCTGATATTATATTTTGAAGTATTACTTTAGATGTCATGCTGCCTTTGGATTATTAGTGGCTAGTATTATTTTCATCATGATGCTAGTTGATATTATGTTTTGGAGTATGATTTCGGAGATGATGCTTGCATGTGGATCTTAGCTGGATAGCTTGTTCTTGATATTTGAGTAGTAGTAGTATCGTTCTTCGATTCATCATGATAGTAGTGTTATGCTATCCTCGGAGTATTTTGATATGATGATGGTATGCTTTGGATTATTTGTTGGATATAGCTATGACTTGGATTACAGGTTGATAGATGATATCGGAGTACCAGTTATCACTGTTATATTTTGGGGATAAATTCCGTCATTAAGTTGGTCAGGTGCCACCGAACCGGGCTTTTCCAGTGCAACCACATTTTCCTTTTGTGGGAAGGCCCTAATGCGGTCTCTTGTCATGTCTCTCGCCGGTGCCTCCAACGAGGGAAGGTTATGGGCGTGCATTACCCTGATCAGGTAAGCAGACATAACCTTGTGTGCCTGTAGTTGTTGTTAGGCGCCTTTTTGTCCCCATTTCGGACCATTTTTGTTTTGCCACGACGGTGGCTGTTGATTCCTTTGGTAGGCACGGGGCCACCCAGGACCGAACCCAAAGGGGGTGTTGGTCGGAGTGGCTGGGAGAGTGTCATGGCAGTAGATCGGTTTTGTCGGAATGCCGTTGGTCCACCCGAATGGGAGTGCGAGGCCATGGATTCCGTGGTGTGGGTAAAGTGCGGTACCTCTGCAGAGTGTGTGTGTTCAATTAATCGATAACTCCGTCCTCGGTCATGGGCATAAGTTCGTACTAGGTCACACCATTCGATCAACACTCACATGACAGAATGACTTATAAGTGATTTATATGTTGATGTACTTTGAGCAGTAATAGTTTTGCAGGATGATGATGATGATGTTGGGATGATCTTGAGGATGATCTTTCCGTTTGTGATGTGGTCACGAGGTGATCATGTGGATGTTATGATCGCGAGTTGATCATATGGATCACGAGTTGATCGAGATGGTATATTACTTGGTCGGTTAGCCAAGAGTGATATGGTTATGGAGATCTAAGATGTTGGTTTATCAGTATGATAGTAGTTTCATACCATGCTTAGTAGTTGCTTCATCATAGTAGTTGTTAATTAATTAACTTGTCCATGCTATGTTGTTGTCTTGCCTTGATGCTTTTGGTTGTTGTGATCTTGCAAGTACATTCAATGTACTGACCTGGCTGTCATGCCAGATTGTAGGTGATGCCATGATTGCTTGATTGCTTGTCGAGGTTTCCGTGCGTGCGAGCTAGATCATGTCCCAGCCAGAGTCCCTGCAGAGTGGAGTTCACCACCTTAGTCGTTGTTCTGCTGCTAGAAGTATTCCGTTGCTATGAGTTGTTCTGCTGTTAGCATAGAGCAAGCGTAGTATTGCAGGCGTAGTGTTGCCGTGCTGATGTGATTCTTTGTAACATCAGACCCGTGTATTTATTATCCTTTGTAATAAGAGTTGATATGTTCTATGTCAAGAAGTGTCGTATTCCAAAGACTTCTCCTCGATCTCTAGGCTGAAATACGGGGTGTTCTGGTTTCACTGAGCCGGGGTGCCACAGACTTGGTATCAGAGCAGGTCTGGCTGTAGGACGCCCTAGTCAGCGCGAGCGGTAGAAATCGGTAGTATAGAGTCTATCTTGATTGTTGCATTTGGTTGCTGCATTTGTTTGTTGATAGCATGCATATAGCCTTATTATTTGTTGCTAAAAGATTTAATCCGGTGAGCGTAGATGCCATCGGTCCGGATCCACTACAGCTCAGCTCCTGCATTTCTTCCAGTTTCTTTTCTTGCTCGTTCTTCGGTGTTTGGTGTCATTGATGTACCAGCAGGGTGATGCCAAGTGACCCCAACACTGTTTGCAAAAATGGTGTTCAGGTATCGCGCTGATTTCTTTCTCTTAGCCCCACCTCTCATTTCGGTGATAGACATGCTTCTATCCCGGATCGTCCTTTTATCTTGTCGCGTTGGCAACCCTTAATGGTCTTAGTCATCAATAAAGGGCATTGCCAGCAGACTCGGTTTCCTCGCTATCTTTGGATGAGTATGTATATTTTCTGTCCGCTTGATAATAATGTGGTAGCGACATTCGTGTCCCGCTACATGGTTACCAAGTACGTCCTCACCTCCGAGTTAGTCCAGGTTGCTACCTGGCTAAGCCAGCACTTGGTGTAACAATGTTTACACCAATCCTTCCACATAGTGATTCGCCCTCGTGCACACCATCACATCATGTTAGAACATAGAACCGGAGATCCCGCGAAATTTGTGTGCTTAAGTAGGCATGCATATTGTGTGACTAGCAATATTATGTGACTTTGTGTGCAAATTGATTGTTGTGTGATTTTGTTTAGTTGAGTTTTCTTTTATTTCTTGCTTTTTGGGCCCTTGGTGTTACATATTTTCCCCTTATTAAAGTTGCTCGTCAACGGACACTGGACCCGAAGAATCAGCAAGGAGTTTAAATATTTGGAAACTTAGCTAAACAGAATGAAATACTCAGCCGACTGCAGTGAAATGGGGAATATCTGATCTTGATGCTGATAATCAATTTTGCATTAGTGTGCACTCCTCACAACAGTACTGATAAATCAAGTCTACATCAGTACAAAATCCTCACAGCAGCAATGATCCAACCAGCAGGAAGACAAGTCAGGTACAAGAGCAACGGTTTGTTGACAAACAAAGGTATGGATCATATACAAGTTTTGGCTCAGTAAGGAATGATGCTTAAAATATGTTATACTCTGAAAGAAAGTCAGAATGTGTTATGATCAAGGAAGACACTCAAACAAATTTTCTCATGCAAGTAATTAACCGCAGAATATTATGGGTGTGAGTATGGATTTCATTCTGCGTATCACAAGTACGAATCTTTGGATATAAGAAACTTAGTATTCTTCCACACGCTATCGGAAGAAACGTATGATGCAAGGCTCATAAAAATTTTCCCAGCATAATATATGGAAAGTTTCCTGTCCAAGATACCCAGCCATCCACAGGAAGATACCCCAGTGAAAGCTTTTGACATAAGGAACTGAATCTTCCTCAACAAGTAACCCGAGGAGAAGCATCGCAAGTATGGAACCCAGGCTTCTCCAGCACAATAATCAGGTCAAGCTTCATGTGTAAGCTATCGAGCCTTCTTCTGCACACTACCCAGACAAAAGCTTCGAGCAGAAGCTAACGAGTCTTCCTCAACAAGATACTCGGACGGATTCTCTCGTAAGTCACTTAGTCCGCGTCAGTAGCACACTATTGCACCATCCTGGGAGATTATACGGTGAGTTGGCAGTATGTGGCAGTACATCTCAAGAATCAGATTCATAATAATTTTGTCAGAAGCACAAATCAGTCAATGCATAGGTCTTCTTCGGAAATCAAGTGTTCGGCTACATATCTTTCCACATATATAGTGAGGATGTATCCCCGGACATACAAGTTACTCGTATAGCTTTCAACCCACGACACCTTGCCATCTTCAGTACGACACTGCATGTCGTATTCAGTATTGTTACAAGATATGACACAGTCGGTATGCAGTATATGATAGTGCAATTCAAGGGTCAGATTCCCAATGATTTTGTCAAAAGTATCACTCCACCAAGATAAATATCTGACACAAAAATGGAATATTTGGTTGCATATGATTCCTATGCATATGGTGAGCATGTATCCCTGGTTAGATCAGTCACACATACGGGATACGACAATGATCAAGCAGATATACCTAAGAAAGGTACGGATCCAACAACCTCATGAGCCATGCAAATGAAGATAATCAGAGATACACATCTTCTGTAATACAAGGATCGACAAGATCTGGATAAGACATCACAGAATCATTAGTCTTGACAGTGGTTACCAAAGTCATTATTCCCGCATCTCACAAGGAAATCTCATGGAACATTGTCACCCTCTTGTATGGTTGGCCTAAAAACAACAAACTCTATACATCTACAAGCCCCGAGTATATGTGATATATGTGCGGACCCAAGTTAGAAAATAAGCACAAGGAATAATGCCAAACATATTGCACTAATCACATCCATGTTCATATGAAGAATCCAGGATATATGTGGCCAACCTATTTTAGTAAGATATCTTCACAAGGAAAATCATGACCGTCAAAGGATGAGACTGGCAACAAAGGTATGGTGATTTTTGCACGCCCATCAGGGTCCGAACACCCAAGTCAGTTGGAAGCCATAATTTACATATGGATCTGCAAAGGCATACCCTCAGAGGCCTACTCTGCCCTACAAGGATTCCATATCCCGCTGACCCGATTGGAATGGTTAGTGTGGAATATCCAAGTCTGCTCTGTCAGATCCAAGAATACTTTTCCAACCTCCACAGTTTGACTTCAGTGGCAGAATTAAAGCATCTCACGGTCTATTACCACATCTTGGTATACTGGCAACATGGGTAATCAAAAATCAAAAAATTAGCTCAAACCAGGTATATCCACTGGTGGAACCAAGTGCATGGACAACAGGTCATGAAAAGTATTTTTCCCGCCAGCACTCCTTTCAGCGCAGCCCCAAGATGTTAATATTTGAGGTATGACACAACTATAAATCCATACTCCGTTATATCACTCACGATGGAAGGCAGTCGACTATTTGGTACATATCTCGTGCTCAAGCCAAAGAAACAAGTCAGGATAAATTAGTACCACTTGTGAGCAGTCAGATCCTGTCGGGATAATGGACATAATTCTCAGCATTATTTGAACCCGGAAGACATGCATTTTTTGGAGCAAACCCGATGGCAGAAGTAAAAAGTTTTCATGAAAAGGAAATTTATGCTCAGATCCTTTGGATATCAGCACATATAGGGTAAAATCAACTTCAACAAAAGGATTAGGTATATGAGCAAAAACCTGTCACAATTTGGGAAAGGTGAAGCAAACCGCCCCAGAGTAAGGTAAGAAAAATCATCTGAAATTCTTGAGGGAACAATAAATAAAGGAAATGGATACCCGAGTTGGAAACGGTGTCCTCAAGTCATACTTGTTCCCTGAGCAACCAAATCTCGAGGACAAGATTTCTTTAAGGGGGGAAGGTTTGTAACAACATGGTTTTTGGCCCTTTTCTTTTTCTTTTTGATTTATTGGTTTTTGCTCTGTTTTTCTTTTTGGAGTGGTTATGTGGCCTTGTCAACTGGGAAATCACCCTCATTTCTTCTTCTCCCAAGTGACTCATCATCCTCAAACTTTCTCAAGACCATGTCATTTCCATTCTAGCCCTTCCCTAAAATTCTTTTCTCGGGATAATTCCTTTTTTATTAAAGGAATAACCTTGTCTGCCCTAGGTTGTGAAGCAACCTATATTTCAGCCACTCCCAAAAATCCCAATTAATTCTCATAATCTCTTTGGGTCATATGTTGCTCAAATATGCCCAAACGTTCCTGTCCTAGCCCAAGAATAATTCCCAATAATTATTCTTCATTTCTGTCCAGTGTGGCTTTCTGTGAAGGAAGTGCCACCTATCCTTTCTTGATTGCTCTCAAACTTTTTAGGCATGATATATCATCCAAATATTCTCATGCCAAAATTCAACTTTATTTGCCTAGCCAATCTTCCTCAGCAATTTTTCAAAGTTTTTGTCAGACAGGAGGCATTGTGAAGGGAGTACTATCTAGGAGTATCCAAATGAGTTGAAATATTTCATGCCTCTTCATGTGCTCATATTAGAGCACTCCTCTAAATTTCAGCCCCATCCAATCATCTATGTGAGCATAGGACCAAATCTTTGCTTCTGTCAGTATTTTCAAGTTGTGAAGCAAGTATATTTTATATTGCTTCACTTTGGCTGAAAATTTTCCAGGGCCTTCTCCTACCAATCAAACCTCTCTCCACCAAATTTGGGATCAATTCATCAAGCCAATAATTCTCTAGGATTTTCTCAAGTTTCTGTACAGTAAAGATGTTTGTGAAGCAAGTGCCATTTTGGCTTGTCCAATTGGGATGAAAATTTTACAGCATCATCACCTGTCCAAATCATCATGATCTACCCAATTTGAGCTCAATTGACTACTCCATGTGAGTGCATCATCATGATCAAGTTTCCGGACTACAATTGAAGTTACAAAGCAACCATATTGTTTTGTGGCCCAATTATCCTTGAACTCTCCAGGATTTTAGTCCTTACTAAGCTGATCACCTGAAAGCACAAGTGCTCCCTAGGTGGTTTTGGTAATTAATGTCAACATATCTCTTGTTGGACTAACATTTTTATCTAGTATGTTTCAGATAAGTTCAACAATGGAGTGGCATGGACTAAAGGATGTGGGAACTCCTTCAAGATGCTAAGGACAAAGGATTGGCTAAAGCTTCAAGCTCAAGACTCTTCATTTTACATTTTAGTGATCCAAGATCACATTGAGTCTATAGGAAAAGTCAATACTATCAAGGAGGGATGAGGTGTTGGTTAATGAGCCTCTTGCTTCATGTGCTTGGTGATATGCTCCAAAACCCTCAGCTACTTTCCAACTTCCACATATGACCTAAACCTAAAGTCAAACTCGGCCCTACCGATTCTTTCTATCTGGCGCAACCGAGTTTCACATGTCATAGCCACTGCCAAACCCTAAGCAAATCGGTTCTACCGATAGGGATCTCGGTCTCACCGAGTTGGGATTGTAATCTCTCTGTGTATGTCCATTACCAAAATCGGTCTCACCGAGTTTAGGCAATCGGTACTACCGAGATTACAATGCAAACTCTCTGGTTAACTTATTACCAAAATCGGTCCAACCAAGTTTAGTAATCGGTCCCACCGAGTTTGCCTGACCAACTCTCTGGTTAGCTAATTACCAAAATCGGTCTCACCGAGTTTGTGTAATCGGTCTCACCGAGATTACGTTATGCCCTAACCCTAACCATATCGGTCCTACCGAGTTGCATATCGGTCCCACCGAAAATCACTAACGGTCACTAGGTTTACTAAATCGGTCCGATCGAGTTTGTTAATTCGGTCCCACCGAGATTGGTAAATTGTGTGTAACGGTTAGATTTTGTGTGGAGGCTATATATACCCCTCCACCTCCTCTTCATTCGTAGAGAGAGCCATCAGACTAAGCCTACACTTCCAGCATCCTATTTCTGAGAGAGAACTACCTACTCATGTGTTGAGGCCAAGATATTCCATTCCTACCATATGAATCTTGATCTCTAGCCTTCCCCAAGTTGCTTTCCACTCAAATCTTCTTTCCACCAGATCCAAATCCTATGAGAGAGAGTTGAGTGTTGGGGAGACTATCATTTGAAGCACAAGAGCAAGGAGTTCATCATCAACACACCATTTGTTACTTCTTGGAGAGTGGTGTCTCCTAGATTGGCTAGGTGTCACTTGGGAGCCTCCGACAAGATTGTGGAGTTGAACCAAGGAGTTTGTAAGGGCAAGGAGATCGCCTACTTCGTGAAGATCTACCGCTAGTGAGGCAAGTCCTTCGTGGGCGACGGCCATGGTAGGATAGACAAGGTTGCTTCTTCGTGGACCCTTCGTGGGTGGAGCCCTCCGTGGACTCGTGCAACTGTTACCCTTCATGGGTTGAAGTCTCCATCAACGTGGATGTAGGATAGCACCACCTATCCGAACCACGCCAAAAACATCCGTGTCTCCAATTGCGTTTGAATTCTCCAAACCCTTCCCTTTACATTCTTGCAAGATGCATGCTTTACTTTCCGCTGCTCATATACTCTTTGCATGCTTGCTTGATATGTATTATGAATGTTGAAATTGTGCCTAAACTCCACTTAAACCGAAAAAGTTTAAAAACTACAACTTTAGCACTAAGTGTGTAATCACCCCCCCCTCTAGACACATCTTCTCAAGATCCTACAAGTGGTATCAGAGCATTGGTCTTCATTGCCTTGGTTTAATCACCATTGGAGGAAGATGGATGAGTCTACTTTGGGGAGTCTTAGACATAGAGTGCCTATTCTTGATGGAGAGTATTTTCATGAGTGGAAAAATGAGATGCTTGTAATTTTCAATCAATATCATTTGAACAAGTACATTGCTAGCCCTTGTGCACCTCATGTTGATCCTATGCATCCTACCCTAGATGAAGATATCGACATGATTCGCAATCTTAGAACTATTGAGCTCATCATTAGAGGCTTGCCTAGAAACTTGATTAGATGTTTGCCTACTCTCAAGTGTGCTTACACTATATGGAAATTTCTTGAGGAACGATTTCCAAATTATTCCTTGAAAAATCTAGATGAAATTCTCCATGTCTATTGCTTTGAGTAAGATAAATACTAGTGATCCTATGTATGGTGATCGTCTATTTGAGCTTACAAACCTTATACGTGCCAAAGGAGATGTTGGAATTATTGGTGATATTATTTCCGAAGCTATAAGAATTCATAGACAAGATCATTGTCAAACTCACTCTAATGAATTACCCTCTCTAGGACTTGATCCACCACATGACAATGTTGAACATGGATACCATGATGAGGATGATGATAGGGACTTCGATCTTGATGATGCAATAAGACATTTTGGTCTTATGGTAAATCTTCGGGGATATGTGTCAGGAGGAAAGGAATGGGTTCTTGACAGTGGATGTACTGATCATATGACCGGAGATGAAGAGATGTTCCGTGAGCTTGCTGAAAATGACGGCCCTCAAAAATATGTCACCTTTGGTGATAATTCAAAGGGTAAGGTGGTTGGCCTTGGTAAGGTGGCCATCTCACATGATAGCTCCATTCAAAATGTCATGCTCGTTGAATCTCTCGGCTACAACTTACTTTCAGTATCTAGACTTGCTGATTTCGGTTTCAATGTCCTATTTACTGAGGTAGATTGCCAAGTGTTTCGTCGAGACAATCATAAAATTGTCTTTACCGGTATACGTAGAGGTGATCTTTACATTGTCGATTTCTCTAAAAAGGCACAACCTAAAACTTGCTTTATTGCTAAATCCTCAAAAGGTTGGTTGTGGCATAGACGACTAGGTCACGTTGGCATGAGAAACCTTGACAAGCTTATTAAAGGAAATCATATCCTTGGAGTTAATGATGTCATATTTGATAAGGATAGACTTTGAAGTGCTTGTCAAGCAGGTAAATAGGTTGGAGGAAGGCATCCCGTGAAGAACATCATGACCACAAGGAGGCCACTCGAGCTACTTCATATGGATCTTTTTGGTCCCAACGACTACAAGAGTCTCGGTGGAAATTCTTTTGGTCTAGTTATAGTTGATGATTTTTCAAGATTTACGTGGATGTTCTTTCTTGATGATAAATTGCAGGTCCAAAAGATCTTCAAAAACTTCGCTAGGAAGGCCCAAAATCAATTTGAAGTGAAGATCAAGAAGGTTCGCAGCGACAACGGAACGGACTTCAAGAATGCAAATGTGGACACCTTTCTTGACGAAGAAGGGATTTCACACGAGTTCTCGGCTACGTACACACCTCAACAAAATGGAGTTGTTGAGAGGAATAACCGGACGCTCATTGAAATGGCGAGAACGATGCTTGATGAGTACAAGACGCCGAAGCACTTTTGGGCAGAAGCGGTTGAGACAGCTTGTCATGCAACAAATCGCTTGTATCTTCACAAGCTACTCGGCAAGACGGCATACGAGCTCCTCACCGGTAACAAAACCCCAAGTTGTAACTTTCGAGTATTTGGCTCAAAGTGCTACATTCTTGATAAGCATCGTCGTTCAAAATTTGCTCCTAAATCTCATGAAGGTTTCCTACTTGGTTATGGCTCAAACTCTCACACTTACCGTGTCTACAAAAATTTCACCCAAAAGGTTGAAGAGACGGTAGATGTGAAGTTTGATGAATATAATGGCTCGCAAGTAGAGCAATTGCCAATTGATGTAGGAGACAAAGACCCTTCAGAAGCAATCCAAGACTTGTCTATTGGCAAAGTTCGTCCAACGGAGGTGAAGGAGAGTACCTCGTCCGTCCAAGTGGAAGCTTCTACTTCACGACAAGGTGAACCAAGAATTGATACGGAAGCATCCACAAGTGGGACACACCAAGATGAAGAAGACGAGGAAATGCATCAAGACGAACGTCAACAACCTCCTTCTCCACCATGACAACAGAACGACAACGCCAACAATGAAGAAGGCCAAGAAGAAGAACAAGATGAAGAAGATGTTCAACGAAGACCCAAGCAAAAGCTCTCACGAGTTCGAGCAAGAATTGCTAAGGACCATCCCATTGAGCAAATCTACAATGATATTCAAACTGGGAGAATCACTCGCTCAAAAACTCGTTTAGCTAACTTTTGTGAAAACTATTCATTCATTTCTAGCATTGAACCTATGAAGGTTGAAGAAGCATTGGAAGATCCGGACTGGATAAACGCTATGCAAGAAGAGCTACACAACTTTGAGAGAAACCAAGTTTGGACATTGGTTGAGAAGCCCGACAACAACCACAACATCATTGGTACCAAATGGGTGTTTCGCAACAAGCAAGATGAAGATGGACAAGTGGTTCGCAACAAAGCACGTCTCGTCGCCCAAGGATACACACAAGTCGAAGGTATGGACTATGGTGAGACATATGCTCCCGTTGCTAGACTTGAGTCCATTCGCATCTTACTTGCCTATGCTAATCACCATAATATCACCTTGTACCAAATGGACATTAAAAGTGCTTTTCTAAATGGTGAAATAGAGGAGGAAGTTTATGTCAAACAACCTCCCGGCTTTGTCAATCCTAAGAAACGAAATCATGTTTACAAACTTCACAAAGCCCTTTATGGTCTTAAACAAGCTCCTAGAGCATGGTATAAATGCTTGACCAAGTTCCTTATTGCAAGTGGTTTTGAAATTGGAAAAATTGATTCCATACTTTTTACTAAAAGGGTTAATGGAGAACTATTTGTCTGCCAAATTTATGTTGATGATATCATATTTGGTTCAACTAACCCTCTTTTTAGTGAAAAGTTTGGAAAGCTAATGTCGAAGAAGTTTGAGATGTCTATGATGAGTGAACTCAAATTCTTTCTCGGTTTGCAAATCAAGCAAACTAAGGAAGGTACATTTGTCTCTCAAACGAAGTACACCAAAGACTTATTCAAGAAGTTCAATATGCAAGAATGCAAAGGTATGCCTACACCCATGCCTACTAGTGGCCATATTGATTTGACCAAAGATGGTGAACCGATTGATCAAAAGGTTTATCGCTCTATGATTGGTTCATTGTTATACCTATGTGCTTCACGTCCCGATATCATGCTAAGTGTATGCATGTGTGGAAGATATCAAGCTGCTCCTAAAGAATGTCATCTTAAGGCCGTGAAAAGGATAGTGAGATACTTAATTCATACACCAAATTTTGGCATTTGGTATCCTAAGAGGGCATCTTTCGATCTTGTTGGCTACTCCGACTCGGAATACACCGGAGACAAGGTTGATAGAAAGTCCACTTCGGGTACTTGTCAATTTCTTGGTAGATCTCTTGTGTCTTGGTCCTCCAAGAAACAAAACTCGGTATCCTTATCTACCGCCGAAGCGGAGTACATCGCCGCTGGTTCATGTTGTGCTCAATTACTTTGGATGACCCAAACTCTTAAAGATTACGGGATATATGTGAAACATGTTCCATTGCTTTGTGACAATGAAAGTGCTATCAAAATTGGTCATAATCCTGTACAACATTCTCGAACTAAGCATATTGAAGTTCGTCATCATTTCATTCGAGATCATGTTGCTAAGGGTGACATTAATCTTAAGCATGTTCACACCAATAAGCAATTAGCAGATATATTCACTAAACCACTTGATGAGAAAGTGCTTTGCAGGTTGAGAGGTGAATTGAACATTATTGATGCTTCGAACTTGGAGTAGGAACTCCATTGGATACATGCAAGACATGAGCTTATGACTAATCCATGATATATCTCTTATGATGATTATCTTATGTCTTGGACAAATTTGCATCTTGCATGTTATCTAACCCATGTAGGTACTTGGTTGAATCTAATTCTATGAGATTGCAACTCACTCACATCTTGAGCAATCTCTACATCACCAAGTCTCTACACAATGGTGGTTGAAGACAAGGAAGCACAAAACCATTCAAACATATCCTTTGACAAATTCTATGTTGAGCTTCATGATTGTCATTTTTGGATACACAAGTGCTCTTCCTTGCAAGAACTAACCCATGTAGGTAGATGGACTCAAATTCCAGGTGGTGCTCCCAATTCTTGATGAGCTACATCAACCTTGAGCACCCACACAAGTTCAACTACATGAGCAAGATCCACACCACCACCCAAGGTATGTTATTCCATCTTAGAGAAGCTTTACTCCAAGTCATGAGTCAAAGCAACTCAACAAGATGTGAATACATCAAGATGCTTAAACGAAAAATGGTAACCCCATTTTGAGCTTAAACGATGAGTATGACCTATGATCAAGTGCTCTCACTTGACTCCTAAGTCAATATACTCTAACATAGGTGGCTATGTCACCGCCCAACTCTAGATGAGGTTCTCTTGTGTTCTTTTCTATGTTATTGCATTTGTCTCATGCATATTTGCTTTCTTTAAAAAAAACTTCATCTAGATCTTTTAGTTTCTTGTCTTTTCTTTTTGTTTTTGTTCTGCATCCAATTCATTGCAAATCTTTCAGATAATTCATTGCAAATCTTTGTGAGATCTTACTTGTTTAGTGAGCTGAGGTGACAATTGTTTTTCTCTGTGATGAACTCGGTTTCACCGACATGTAGTTTTTGGTCCAACCGAATCCTTTCGGTACCACCAAAACATGCCACTCGGTGCCACCGATTTCACAACAGGAAAAACAGTTTGCCACTTGTTCTATATTTCTTCTGATCCAGCTCCACTCAATGAATCTTGTCCTCTACAAGCATCACAGTTTTATCCATTGCTTTGTGCTGAGTCTCAAGGACCAAACCCATTTGACAGATTCCAGAAAGCCCTTCTTGGAAATTGATGTCAAAGGGGGAGAGAGAGATCACATCAAAGCTTATCACCTACAAGGGAGAGAGTATTAAGGGGGAGAAAAAGATCTCCAGGGGGAGAGAATACTCAAGGATCCCAGATGCTTGATGTTCAAGAGGAGAGATGCCACATGTCTTTTTGGGGGAAAGACATGTTCATATGTGCTTATTTGCATTAAGCTCTGTCCATTTGTATCTTTCAGCTCTGATTTTCTGTTCCTTATCTTCTCCCAGTATCCCATGCCAGATTCAGGGGGAGCAAGACATCTAAGGGAAAGAAATCATTCAAATTCATTGCATATCTTTACTCTTGGTGACATGTCTAATCCAATGTGGTACCTTGTACTCACTCTCTACATGTCATCCCAGTCTTGGTATTCTCGTGGTTTCTTTTGTTTGCTCTGGCTAGTGGATGTACCTGTGTTATGTAACCTTGTTTGTGCAGGTTCATTCCATCCTAAGCCAACTCAAGACTATAAGGTAAGTATATGCATCAGAATCATGAGTATGAGGAATTCTTGCTTATGTACATACTGTTTGCAAGAAGGACTCATGAGCATGAAGGTATTTTCCTTAATAATCTTTTGCTCTGATGCATATGGCCAAGATACATGTAACACATTGCCAACTCTGTCATGGTTATGCTCTCACATGCTTCTATATTTCATATTCACATGATTGCATACATGTAGGGGGAGCCTATGTTTGTTACATGTCCTTCCAAAGCTTTACTTGCTATTCTTTATATCTTTATCTAAAGCTTTGATGTATGTTCCCATCAATTACCAAAAAGGGGGGGGATTGAAAGGACAAGTGCTCCCTAGGTGGTTTTGGTAATTAATGTCAACATATCTCTTGTTGGACTAACATTTTTATCTAGTATGTTTCAGATAAGTTCAACAATGGAGTGGCATGGACTAAAGGATGTGGGAACTCCTTCAAGATGCTAAGGACAAAGGATTGGCTAAAGCTTCAAGCTCAAGACTCTTCATTTTACATTTTAGTGATCCAAGATCACATTGAGTCTATAGGAAAAGCCAATACTATCAAGGAGGGATGAGGTGTTGCTTAATGAGCCTCTTGCTTCATGTGCTTGGTGATATGCTCCAAAACCCTCAGCTACTTTCCCACTTCCACATATGACCTAAACCTAAAGTCAAACTCGGCCCTACCGATTCTTTCTATCTGGCGCAACCGAGTTTCACATGTCATAGCCACTGCCAAACCCTAAGCAAATCGGTTCTACCGATAGGGATCTCGGTCTCACCGAGATGGGATTGTAATCTCTCTGTGTATGTCCATTACCAAAATCAGTCTCACCGAGTTTAGGCAATCGGTACTACCGAGATTACAATGCAAACTCTCTGGTTAACTTATTACCAAAATCGGTCCAACCGAGTTTAGTAATCGGTCCCACCGAGTTTGCCTGACCAACTCTCTGGTTAGCTAATTACCAAAATCGGTCTCACCGAGTTTGTGTAATCGGTCTCACCGAGATTACGTTATGCCCTAACCCTAACCATATCGGTCCTACCGAGTTGCATATCGGTCCCACCGAAAATCACTAACGGTCACTAGGTTTACTAAATCGGTCCGATCGAGTTTGTTAATTCGGTCCCACCGAGATTGGTAAATTGTGTGTAACGGTTAGATTTTGTGTGGAGGCTATATATACCCCTCCACCTCCTCTTCATTCGTAGAGAGAGCCATCAGACTAAGCCTACACTTCCAGCATCCTATTTCTGAGAGAGAACTACCTACTCATGTGTTGAGGCCAAGATATTCCATTCCTACCATATGAATCTTGATCTCTAGCCTTCCCCAAGTTGCTTTCCACTCAAATCTTCTTTCCACCAGATCCAAATCCTATGAGAGAGAGTTGAGTGTTGGGGAGACTATCATTTGAAGCACAAGAGCAAGGAGTTCATCATCAACACACCATTTGTTACTTCTTGGAGAGTGGTGTCTCCTAGATTGGCTAGGTGTCACTTGGGAGCCTCCGACAAGATTGTGGAGTTGAACCAAGGAGTTTGTAAGGGCAAGGAGATCGCCTACTTCGTGAAGATCTACCGCTAGTGAGGCAAGTCCTTCGTGGGCGACGGCCATGGTGGGATAGACAAGGTTGCTTCTTCGTGGACCCTTCGTGGGTGGAGCCCTCCGTGGACTCGTGCAACTGTTACCCTTCATGGGTTGAAGTCTCCATCAACGTGGATGTAGGATAGCACCACCTATCCGAACCACGCCAAAAACATCCGTGTCTCCAATTGCGTTTGAATTCTCCAAACCCTTCCCTTTACATTCTTGCAAGATGCATGCTTTACTTTCCGCTGCTCATATACTCTTTGCATGCTTGCTTGATATGTATTATGAATGTTGAAATTGTGCCTAAACTCCACTTAAACCGAAAAAGTTTAAAAACTACAACTTTAGCACTAAGTGTGTAATCACCCCCCCCCTCTAGACACATCTTCTCAAGATCCTACATCACGCCAGACAAACTCTTTGGCTCCAATCAAGTTCATGTTGATCACCAGTGCACGACCAAGTTTACTGCAGTAAATTTCAGAGGATGATTACCATTTAACCACAACATCTTAGCTCAAGACAATGACACATAAATGCTCCACCCTGGAAGGACTAGCCACCAGACAAGGTTTGCAATTCCCTCGTGACCTCCTTGTGCCTTGTCCCGTGGTGACCGAGCAGCTGGCATGCCTGTGCACGCGCGCTGTGCACTGTGGCCGTGTCCAGGGCACTATTTGTGCTTCGGTGCCTCTTCCCCTCATTGTCTTCACGCGTGTGACCATGTCCCTTGTCTTCGTCGTCTCCATTCCCCTAGACCCCTCTCCCCCTACGTCCTCTTCCTCACCGACGCAAGCCACCGCGCGCCCACGGGCGAACAGTGGCGATTTGGCTCGAAGCTTGCCGTCTTCTTCCGCCCTGCGCTCCCTTGGTCGCCTCTTCCCCATGAGCTCTCCTTCCTGTTCCCTCTCGTCGACAAACTCCAAGCTCATGCGCGTGCACACGCGTTCGCGGCGGCGCCAGTGCGGCGGCTCCTCCCCCTTGGCTATTTAAGCAGCCCCGGGCGCCCTCGACCTCACCAAGCCACTCCTCCACCTCCCAGGACCCTGCCCCGCTACTCTCCCAAGCTCAAAGAGCTCTCTGTTTCCCTCAATGTCCGCCATGCCAGCATCGGCCTCAGACTAAATTAGCTCAAGCCCGAGCCCCTCCCTCACTTCCTCCATCACCTCGGCCCTCCCCTAGTACTCTAGAGCCACTCCAGCGCTTCCTGTCCTTCCCCGGTGGCTCTGTTCCTCGAGTTCACCGGAGCCCGAAGACCTCGTCCACCGGCGCCCGTGTTGCCATCGCCCAGGTCCACCCCGCCGTTCGTGTATGGGCCCTGGAGATGCGCTGGAGTCTACTGAGCTCGTCCATGTGCGGAGCCTCGCCGGAGATGCCCTGTAGCTTCGGCAGGCCTCGTAGGGGCCGGCTCTACCACGGTCAGGCGCGGGCGAGAGGAAGGAGATGGTGCCGCCCTCGCCAGCTGGCCAGGCAGGCCCCACCACCGCGCGCGACCCCAGCCATCACCCTCTCCGTGCGTTGACCCGGCCCGGATGACATGGTAAGTGGAAACATACTGCCTGAAGTTCGTTTTCCTGGTCAAAAAGCGCATTTCCATTGAACTACGGCTGAAAGTGTGTTTCCTTTTGCAAAAAGCGTATTTCGCCCGAATGCGTTTTCAGTTTTCTCAGTCAGGGGCTTATTTGCAGAAAACATTTCAGAGATAGGTCCCTGGCAGAAAGCACTTCATAACTTTTTGATCCTAACTTCAAATGAGGTGATTCCAAATCCCACTTCTTCGTATCATCGAGCCCGTTCTGTTGGTATCATTTTCACCATGTGTTTTAATTCTAAAATTACCATTATGCCCTTGCCCTTAATCACCCCCTCCGAGAGAGAAAGATTTCCGGCGATTCGTTCCGCGAGTTTCTCGCACTTCTTCCCGGTGAATCCTTCCCTCCCTGGCAAGCCACACCCTCCATTTGCATGATTGCAATGCAATGACATGGTTTAATTATTTAAACTTGTTTAAAATCTTGCCTTAGCTACATGTGATTTTGGTCATGGCATTTCTCGGAGTTGTTTTTGATCTTGCTATTGCCATGATATTGTTTGGAGTTCTAGGACTATTATCATGAAGATTATGTGGATGACATGTTGCCTTCGAATTATTAGTGGCTTATGTTATGGTTATTTTCACGTTGGCATCTAATATTATATTTTGAAGTATTACTTTGGATATCATGCTGCCTTTGGATTATTAGTGGCTAGTATTATTTTCATCATGATGCTAGTTGAAATTATGTTTTGGAGTATGATTTCGGAGATGATGCTTGCATGTGGATATTAGCTGGATAGCTTGTTTTTGATATTTGAGTAGTAGTAGTAGTATCGTTCTTCGATTCATCATGATAGTAGTGTTATGCTATCCTCGGAGTATTTTGATATGACGAAGGTATGCTTTGGATTATTTGTTGGATATAGCTATGACTTGGATTATAGGTTGATAGATGATATCGGAGTACCAATTATCACTCTTATATTTTGGGGATAAATTCCGTCATTAAGTTGGTCAGGTGCCACCGAACCGGGCTTTTCCAGTGCAACCACATTTGCCTTTTATGGGAAGGCCCTAATGTGGTCTTGATGTCTACTATGCAACCTTCTTCTTGTAGACGTTGTTGGGCCTCCAAGTGCAGAGGTTTGTAGGACAGTAGCAAATTTACCTCAAGTGGATGACCTAAGGTTTATCAATCCGTGGGAGGCGTAGGTTGAAGATGGTCTCTCTCAAACAACCCTGCAACCAAATAACAAAGAGTCTCTTGTGTCCCCAACACACCCAATACAATGGTAAATTGTATAGGTGCACTAGTTCGGTGAAGAGTTAGTGATACAAGTGCAATATGGATGGTAGATATAGGTTCTTGTAATCTGAAAATATAAAATCAGCAAGGTAACAAGTGGTAAAAGTGAGCGTAAACGGTATTGCAATGCTAGGAAACAAGGCCTAGGGTTCATACTTTCACTAGTGCAAGTTCTCTCAACAATAATAACATAATTGAATCATATAACTACCCCTCAACATGCAACAAAGAGTCACTCCAAAGTCACTAATAGCGGAGAACAAACGAAGAGATTATGGTAGGGTACGAAACCACCTCAAACTAATCCTTTTGATCGATCTATTCAATAGTTCGTAGTAAAATAAGACGAAGCTATTCTTTCCGTTCGATCTATCATAGAGTTCGTACTAGAATAACACCTTAAGACACAAATCAACCAGAACCCTAATGTCACCTAGATACTCCAATGTCACCTCAAGTATCCGTGGGCATGATTATACGATATGCATCACACAATCTCAGATTCATCTATTCAACCAACACAAAGAACTTCAAAGAGTGCCCCAAAGTTTCTACCGGAGAGTCAAGACGAAAATGTGTGCCAACCCCTATGCATAAGTTCATTGAACCCGCAAGTTGATCACCACAACATACATCAAGTAGATCACGTGAATATCCCATTGTCACCATAGATAAGCACGTGCAAGACATACATCAAGTGTTCTCAAATCCTTAAAGAATCAATCAGATGAGATAACTTCAAAGGGAAAACTAAATCCATTACAAGAGAGTAGAGGGAGAGAAACATCATAAGATCCAACTATAATAGCAAAGCTCGCGATACATCAAGATCGTATCACCTCAAGAACATGAGAGAGAGAGAGAGAGATCAAACACATAGCTACTGGTACATATCCTCAGCCCCGAGGGTGAACTACTCCCTCCTCGTCATGGAGAGCGTCGGGATGATGAAGATGGCGCGCCTCCCTGCCTCGTGGCCACCTCGAAGCTTCCTTGACTTCAACTCCAAGTCTCCTGGATCACGTTCGTTCCAAAAATCACACTCCCGAAGGTTTGATTCCATTTGGACTCCATTTGATATTCCTTTTCTGCGAAACACTAAAACAAGGGAAAAAATAGAAACTGGCACTGGGCTCTGGGTTAATAGGTTAGTCCCAAAAATAATTTAAAAGTGTATAAATAAGCCCATTAACATCCAAAACAAATAATATAATAGCATGGAACAATAAAAAATTATAGATAAGTTGGAGACGTATCATCATCCCTAAGCTTAATTCCTGCTCGTCCTCGAGTAGGTAAATGATAAAAACATAATTTTTGATGTGAAATGCTACCTAACATATTTATCAATGTAATCTTCATTATTGTGGCAAGAATATTCAGATCCATGAGATTCAAAACAAAAGTTCAATATTGACATGAAAACAATAATACTTCAAGCATACTAACAAAGCAATTGTGTCTTCTCAAAATAACATGGCCAAACAAAGCTATCCCTACAAAATCATATAGTCTGGCTAGGCTCTATCTTCATCACACAAAAAATTTAAATCATGCACAACCTCGATGACAAGACAAGCAATTGTTTCATACTTTTGATGTTCTCAAACTTTTTCAATCTTCACGCAATACATGAGCGTGAGCCATGGACATAGCACTATAGATGGAATAGAATGGTGGTTGTGGAGAAGACAAAAAGGAGAAGATAGTCTCACATCAACTAGGCGTATCAACGGGCTATGGAGATGCCCATCAATAGATATCAATGTTAGTGAGTAGGGATTGCCATGCAACAGATGCACTAGAGCTATAAGTGTATGAAAGCTCAATAAAAGAAACTAAGTGGGTGTGCATCCAACTCGCTTGCTCACGAAGACCTAGGGCATTTTGAGGAAGCCCATCATTGGAATATACAAGCCAAGTTCTATAATGAAAGATTCCCACTAGTATATGAAAGTGACAACATAGGAGACTCTCTATCATGAAGATCATGGTGCTACTTTGAAGCACAAGTGCGGTAAAAGGATAGTAGCATTGTCCCTTCTCTCTTTTTCTCTCTTTTTTTATTTTTATTTTTTTGGGCCTTTTCTCTTTTTTTATGGCCTCTCTCCATTTTTTTAGTCCGGAGTCTCATCCCGACTTGTGGGGGAATCATAGTCTCCATCGTCCTTTCCTCACTGGGACAATGCTCTAATAATGATGATCATCACACTTTTATTTACTTACAACTCAAGAATTACAACTCGATACTTGGAACAAAATATGACTCTATATGAATGCCTCCGGGGTGTACCGGGATGTGCAATGACTCATGAGTGACATGTATGAAAGAATTATGAATGGTGGCTTTGCCACAAATACAATGTCAACTACATGATCATGCAAAGCAATATGACAATGATGGAGCGTGTCATAATAAACGGAACGGTGGTAAGTTGCATGGCAATATATCTCGAAATGGCTATGGAAATGCCATAATAGGTAGGTATGGTGGCTGTTTTGAGGAAGGTATATGGTGGGTGTATGATACTGGCGAAAGGTGCGCGGTATTTAGAGAGGCTAGCAATGGTGGAAGGGTGAGAGTGCGTATAATCCATGGACTCAACATTAGTCATAATGAACTCACATACTTATTGCAAAAATCTATTAGTTATCGAAACAAAGTATTACGCGCATGCTCCTAGGGGGATAGATTGGTAGGAAAAGACCATCGCTCGTCCCCGACCGCCACTCAGAAGGAGGACAATCAATAAATAAATCATGCTCCGACTTCATCACATAACGGTTCACCATACGTGCATGCTACGGGAATCACAAACTTTAACACAAGTATCTCTCAAATTCACAACTACTCAACTAGCATGACTCTAATATTACCATCTTCATATCTCAAAACAATCATAAGGAATCAAACTTCTCATAGTATTCAATGCACTTTATATGAAAGTTTTTATTATATCCCTCTTGGATGCCCATCATATTAGGACTAAATTCATAACCAAAGCAAATTACCATGCTGTTTAGGACTCTCAAAATAATATAAGTGAATCATGAGAGTTCATCTATTTCTTCAAAATAAAACCACCACCGTGCTCTAAAAGATATAAGTGAAGCACTAGAGCAAACGACAAACTACTCTGAAAGATATAAGTGAAGATCAATGAGTAGTCGAATAATCATGCAACTATGTGAAGACTCTCTAACATTTAAGAATTTCAGATCTTGGTACTTTATTCAAACAGCAAGCAAAATAAAATAAAATAAAATGATGCTCCAAGCAAAACACATATCATGTGGTGAATAAAAATATAGCTCCAAGTAAAGTTACCGATGAACGAAGACGAAAGAGGGGATGCCATACGGGGCATCCCCAAGCTTAGGCTCTTGGTTATCCTTGAATATTACCTTGGGGTGCCTTGGGAATCCCCAAGATTAGGCTCTTGCCACTCCTTATTCCATAGTCCATTGAATCTTTACCCAAAACTTGAAAACTTCACAACACAAAACTTAACAGAAAACTCGTAAGCTCCGTTAGCGAAAGAAAACAAAACACCAATTCAAGGTACTGTATTGAACTAATTCTTTATTTATATTGGTGTTAAACTTACTGTATTCCAACTTCTCTATGGTTCATACCCTCCGATACTACTCATAGATTCATCAAAATAAGCAAACAACACATGGAAAACAGAATCTGTCAAAAACAGAACAGTCTGTGGAAATCTGTATCAAACGCATACTTCTGGAACTCCAAAATTTCTAAAATAAATTGGTGGACCTTAGGAATTTATCTATTAATCATCTGCAAAAATAATCAACCTAAAATCACTCTCTAGTAAAAAATGGCAGCTAATCTCGTGAGCGCTAAAGTTTCTGTTTTTTGCAGCATGATCATAAAGACTTCACCCATGTCTTCCAAAAGGTTCTACTTGGCACAAACACTAATTAAAACATAAAACCACATCTAACCAGAGGATATATAGATTATTTATTCCTAAACAGAACCAAAAATCAAGAAACTAAAACAAAATTGGGTTGCCTTCTAACAAGCGCTATCGTTTAACGCCCCTAGCTAGGCATGATGATTTCAATGATGCTCACAAAAAAGATAGGAATTGACACATAAAGAGAGCATCATGAAGGATATTACTAGCACATTTAAGTCTAACCCACTTCCTATGCATAGGGATTTTGTGAGCAAACAACTTATGGGAACAATAATCAACTAGCATAGGAAGGCAAAACAAGCATAACTTTAAGACTTTAAGCACATAGAGAGGAAACTTGATATTATTGCAATTCCTACAAGCATATATTCCTCCTTCATAATAATTTTCAGTAGCATCATGAATGAATTCAACAATATAACCAGCACCTAAAGCATTCTTTTCATGATCTACTTGCATATAAAATTTACTACTCTCCACATAAGCAAAATTCTTCTCATTCAGAATAGTGAGAGTATCATAAGAGACTCGAATACTATAAATTGATTCCACATTAAATGAGTAATGTTTAGAAAAAGGGTAGTCATAATCATGACAAGTTTTATAAATATAATCATCACTACTTTTTATAGCATAAGTTTCATCACAATAATCATCATAGATAGCAACTTTATTCTCATAATCAATTGGAACCTGTTAGAGTACATAATGGGCCTAATGGCCTGGGCTGGCGGTATAGCCCGTTAGTCTTAGGGTTAATTAGAGATAGGGGTTGTTTGCTTAGGGTACAAGTAAGCCTTGCTTGGGATTCAAGTAAACCTCTCTATATAAAGATAGGAGACGTATCAATCTAATCAAGCAAGGATTAAGAAGGAAATCCCTTCCCTCTTGCCTGGCCGTGGGCAAAAGGCCCCCTGTCGGCCCTCTCGCGCCCTCCTTCTAGCAGCGCCATAACAGAATCTCTTCCGAAATAGTGGATTCATCACTAAATAAAGTTATGACCTCTCCAAATCCACTTTCATAATTATCATAATAAGATTCAACATCCTCCAAAATAGTGGGATCATTACTTCGTAAAGTTCACACTCTTCCAAACCCACTTTCATCAATATAACCATCATAAGTAGGAGGCATGCTATCATCATTATAAATTTGTATGTCAAAACTCGGGAGGCTAAAAATATCACCTTCATGAAACGTAGCATCCCCAAGCTTGGGACACACATTAATTGCAGCAAATATATTCTCAAAAACATCATCTTCATCAAACATAGCATTCCCAAGCTTGGGCCTTTTCATATCATAAGCATAATCACTCTCATCATTAATAGCATGGATAACACTAATAGTATATCAATTATCATCATCACAATGAGTAATAGGACCAACATCATTTGGCAGATATACCTTTCTACCTTTGCTTCTCCATCTCTTCTTTTTCTTCTTCACATCATGTGTGGGTTCAATCCTCTTTTTTGAGCTCCTTATTAATGAGATTGGTTGAATAGAAAGCTCCTCCTCGTTACCTAATTCATCATAAGAAATAATAGGAGAATATTGGGAGGTCTCTTCCCTTTCATTAGTATTCTCTTCATCCTCTATTTGTTTTCTTTTCTTTATGTAATTGGCAATATAAGGATTTTCAATGCAATTCACCGCACAATACATATAAATTTCTTCTAGATCAAAATCAAGAACTTTATCAAGGACAATTTCTGGAAGATCCTTAGTTATACGTTTCATTTCTTCATAACCCAAAAGCAAACTAAGTTCATTATGATGTGCAAGGGAAATCAAGTCATCACAATTTTTGGACACGATACGATCATGAAACAATTTGCATTGGTTATTGAAGTGATCACGTTCATTGCAAAGTTCACAAGTAGGGCTAAGAATGTTTAAATTTTCAGCACAAACATCTAGCCTTTCTTGCAACCATTTAGTTTCCAAATACTTATGCCTCCTGCAAAATCTATCTTCCCTATTTGGTATGTACTTGCAAACTCTATGCACTTCACAAAAATCGACATGCTTATAAGAGATATTTTCATCATGACTAGTGCAATCATCATTAGTACCATGGATATTCAAAGAGTTCATACTAACAACATTGCAATCATGCTCATCATTGAAAGATTTAGTGCCAAACATTTTAATGCATTCTTCTTCTAATACTTTGGCACAATTTTCCTTTCCATCATACTCACGAAAGATATTAAAAAGATGAAGCGTATGAGGCAAACTCAATTCCATTTTTTAGTTTTCTTTTATAGACTAACTAGTGATAAAACAAGAAACAAAAGGATTTGATTGCAAGATCTAAAGATATACCTTCAAGCACTCACCTCCCCGGCAACGGCGCCAGAAAAGAGCTTGATGTCTACTACGCAACCTTCTTCTTGTAGACGTTGTTGGGCCTCCAAGTGCAGAGGTTTGTAGGACAGTAGCAAATTTCCCTCAAGTGATGACCTAAGGTTTATCAATCCATGGGAGGCGTAGGTTGAAGATGGTCTCTCTCAAACAACCCTGCAACCAAATAACAAAGAGTCTCTTGTGTCCCCAACACACCCAATACAATGGTAAATTGCATAGGTACACTAGTTCAGCGAAGAGATGGTGATACAAGTGCAATATGGATGGTAGATATAGGTTTTTGTAATCTGAAAATATAAAATCAGCAAGGTAACAAGTGGTAAAAGTGAGCGTAAACGGTATTGCAATGCTAGGAAACAAGGCCTAGGGTTCATACTTTCACTAGTGCAAGTTCTCTCAACAATAATAACATAATTGGTTCATATAACTATCCCTCGACATGCAACAAAGAGTCACTCCAAAGTCACTAATAGCGGAGAACAAACAAAGAGATTATGGTAGGGTACAAAACCACCTCAAAGTTATCCTTTCTGATCGATCTATTCAAGAGTCCGTAGTAAAATAACACGAAGCTATTCTTTCTGTTCGATCTATCATAGAGTTCGTACTAGAATAACACCTTAAGACACAAATCAACAAAAACCCTAATGTCACCTAGATACTCCAATGTCACCTCAAGTATCCGTGGGCATGATTATACGATATGCATCACACAATCTCAGATTGATCTATTCAACCAACACAAAGAACTTCAAAGAGTGACCCAAAGTTTCTACCGGAGAGTCAAGACGAAAATGTGTGCCAACCCCTATGCATAAGTTCATTGAACCCGCAAGTCGATCGCCAAAACATACATCAAGTTGATCACGTGAATATCCCATTGTCACCACAGATAAGCACGTGCAAGACATACATTAAGTGTTCTCAAATCCTTAAAGACTCAATCCGATAAGATAACTTCAAAGGGAAAACTCAATCCATTACAATAGAGTAGAGGGGGAGAAACATCATAAGATCCAACTATAATAGCAAAGCTCGCGATACATCAAGATCGTATCACCTCAAGAACACGAGAGAGAGAGAGAGAGAGAGAGAGAGAGAGAGAGAGATCAAACACATAGCTACTGGTACATACCCTCAGCCCCGGGGGTGAACTACTCCCTCCTCGTCATGGAGAGCGTCGGGATGATGAAGATGGCCACCGGTGAGGGATCCCCCCTCCGGTAGGGTGCCGAAATAGGGTCCCGATTGGTTTTTGGTGGCTACAGAGGCTTGTGGCGGCGGAACTCTCGATCTATTCTGTTCTTCAAAGTTTTTAGGGTATATGGATATATATAGGCAAAACAAGTCGGTCAGGGGAGCCACGAGGGGCCCACGAGTGTGGGGGCGCGCCTCCCTACCCCGTGGCCACCTCAAAGCTTCCTTGACTTCAACTCCAAGTCCCTGGATCACGTTCGCTCCAAAAATCATGCTCCCGAAGGTTTCATTCTGTTTGGACTCCGTTTGATATTCCTTTTCTGCAAAAGACTGAAACAAGGGGAAAAAAGAAACTAGCACTGAGCTCTGGGTTAATAGCTTAGTCCCAAAAATAATATAAAAGTGTATAAATAAGCCCATTAACATCCAAAACAGATAATATAATAGCATGGAACAATCAAAAATTATAGATATGTTGGAGACGTATCAGGTATGTTGTCATGTCTCTCGCCGGTGCCTCCAATGAGGGAAGGTTATGGGCGTGCGTTACCCTGATCAGGTAGGCGGACATAACCTTGTGTACCCGTAGTTGTTGTTAGGCGCCTTTTGTCCCCGTTTGGGACCGTTTTTGTTTTGCCACGACGGGGCCATTTTGCCACGACGGTGGCCGTTGATGCCTTTGGCAGGCACGGGGCCACGGGACCACCAAAGGGGGTGTTGGTCGGAGTGGCTGGGAGAGTGTCATGGAAGTAGATTGGTTTTGTTGGAATGCCATTGGTCCACCCGAATGGGAGTGCGAGGCCATGGATTCTGTGGTGTGGGTAAAGTGCACTACCTCTGCAGAGTGTGTGTGTTTAATCTATCGATAGCCGCGTCCTCGGTTATGGGCATAAGTTTGTACTAGGTCACACCGTTCGATCAACACTCACATGACGGAATGACTTATAGGTGATTTATATGTTGATGTACTTTGAGCAGTAATAGTTTGGTAGGATGATGATGATGATGTTGGGATGATCTTGAGGATGATCATTCAGTTTGTGATGTGGTCACAAGGTGATCATGTGGATGCTTTGATCACGAGTTGATCATATGGATCACGAGGTGATCGAGATGGTATTTTACTTGGCCGGTAAGCCAAGAGTGACATGGTTATGGAGATCTAAGATGTTGGTCTATCAGTATGATAGTAGTTTCATGCCATGCTTAGTAGTTGCTTCATCATAGTAGTTGTTAATTAATTAACCTGTTCATGCTATGTTGTTGTCTTGCCTTGATGCTTTTGGTTGTTGTGAGCTTGCAAGTACATTCAATGTAATGACCTGGCGTGTCATGCTAGATTGTAGGTGATGCCATGATTGCTTGATTTCTTGTCGAGGTTTCCATGCGTGCGAGCTAGATCGTGTCCTAGCTAGAGTCCCTGTAGAGTGGAGTTCACCACCTTCGTCATTGTTCCGCTGCTAGAAGTATTCCGCTGCTATGAGTTGTTCTGCTGCTAGCATAGAGCAAGCGTAGTATCGCCATGCTGATGTGATTCTTTGTAACATCAGACCCAGTGTATTTATTATCCTTTTTAATAAGAGCTAATTTGTTCTATGTCAAGCAGTGCCGTATTCCAGAGACTTCTCCTCGATCTCCGGGCTAGAATATGGGGCGTTCCGGTTTCTCTGAGCCGGGGTGCCACATGAGGTAATTGTACCTGCTCCCTTATTGGAAAGTAGTTTATCACAAAAATCAGTTCCCTTGATTCCT
Organism: Aegilops umbellulata; assembly: GCA_032464435.1. NCBI lineage: Eukaryota > Viridiplantae > Streptophyta > Magnoliopsida > Poales > Poaceae > Aegilops > Aegilops umbellulata. The sequence goes on from CP136058.1 coordinate 91,880,139, forward strand.
ACACCAATTAGTGAGGAAGCTAATGATGATGATCATGAAACTTCTGATCAAGTTACTACCGAACCTCGTAGGTCAACCAGAGTAAGATCCGCACCAGAGTGGTACGGTAATCCTATTCTGGAAGTCATGTTACTTGACCATGACGAACCTACGAACTATGAGGAAGCGATGATGAGCCCAGATTCCGCGAAATGGCTTGAATCCATGACATCTGAGATGGGATCCATGTATGAGAACAAAGTGTGGACTTTGGTTGACTTGCCCGTTGATCGCAAGCCATAGAGAACAAATGGATCTTCAAGAAGAAGACTGACGTTAACGGTAATGTTAGTGTCTACAAAGCTCGACTTGTTGCAATAGGTTTTCAACCAGTTCAAGGAGTTGACTATTATGAGACTTTCTCACCCGTAGCGATTCTTAAGTCCATTCGAATCATGTTAGCAATTGCTGCATTTTATGATTATGAAATTTGGCAAATGGATGTCAAAACTGCATTCCTTAATGGATATCTTAAATAAGAGTTGTATATGATGCAACCAGAAGGTTTTGTCGATCCAAAAGGTGCTAACAAAGTGTGCAAGCTCCAACGATCCATTTATGGACTGGTGCAAGCATCTCGGAATTGGAATATACGCTTTGATAGTGTGATCATAGCAAGGTTTTATACAGACTTTTGGAGAAGCATGTATTTACAAGAAAGTGAGTGGGAGCTCTGTACCATTTCTGATATTTTATGTGGATGACATATTGTTGATCGGAAATGATACCGAATTTCTGGATAGCATAAAATGATACTTGAATAAGAATTTTTCAATGAAAGACCTCAATGAAGTTGCTTATATATTAGGCATCAAAATCTATAGAGATATATCAAGACGCTTAATTGGACTTTAACAAAGCACACACCTTGATAAAGTTTTGAAGAAGTTCAAAATGGATCAAGCAAAGAAAGGGTTCTTGCCTGTGTTACAAGGTGTGAAGTTGAGTCAGACTCAATGCCCGACCACTGCAGAAGATAGAGAGAAAATGAAAGTCATTCCCTTTGCCTCAGCCATAGGTTCTATCATGTATGCAATGTTGTGTACTAGACCTGATGTGTGCCTTGTTATTAGTTTAGTAGGGAGGTATCAAAGTAATCCAGGAGGGGATCACTAGACAACGGTCAAGAACATCCAGAAATACCTGAAAAGGACTAAGGATATGTTTCTCGTTTATGGAGGTGACAAAGAGCTCGTTGTAAATGGTTACGTCGATGCAAGCTTTGACACTAATCTGGATGACTCTAAGTCGCAAACCGGATATGTATTTATATTGAATGGAGGAGCTATAAGTTGGCCAGTTCCAAACAGAGTGTCGTGGCGGGATCTACGTGTGAAGCGGAGTACATAGCTTCTTTAGAAGCAGCAAATGAAGGAGTCTGGATGAAGGAATTCATATCCGATCTAGGTGTCTGTAACACCCCGGTGTAATGATGCTACAGTAACCCCTGGGGTTATGTTAATCTTTTTGCTAAACATGTGCCTGATCATTATTGTCTCATGTTCTTTCAAATTCCAGTTGTTTTCAAATTTAAATTCTGTGTGAAATTCAAAATGCTCAGACATGAAAACAAAAAATGTTCATCATGTGCCAAATATTCCACAATTATTATTAGTGGTGAACCAACATTTTTGCTAGAGGTTTAAGTGGCCTAAGCTACTTAAAACGGTGACCTAAGCAATTAATTAAATGCCTTTTCAATTTATAAAATTGGCAATCTTTTTCTAAAGTCTCACAATATTTTTTTTTGTGGCAGTGCATATAATTCTTTGAAATTATTTTGGCCAATGGCATAAATTTTTGCAAAATCTTTATTGGCTAAAAGAAAAAGGAAAGAAAATGCAAAAGCTGCTGAAAAAAAAGAGAAAAGAAAAGGAAGGCATAGGGAAGAGAGAGGAAGCCCCTGCCCTTGGGCCTAAGGCCACAAAGACAGGCCCAGCCGGCCAGGCCCAGCTCCCCTCCCCGGTCGCTCTCCCCTCCCTCCTGTTCCCCTGGTGCGTGCCGCTACAGGGGCACGTCCCCGCCCGACCACCTCGCCGGCGCCGACGCCGGGAAGGGATAAGGTCGCCCCGACGCCTCGGCCTCCACCCATCTCTCCCACTTGCCCCCCCTCTCGCACGCCTTTGCGCCTCCCCTCCCCCAGATCCACCTCTCCCCTGTCCTCTCGCTCGATCCCGAGCGCCGCCGTTGCCATGGCTGTGCCGTAGCCGTGGCCACCGCCCACCCCGCGCCTCGCCATCAGGCCCAGGAGGCGCGCCGTCGACGCCTTCGTCGACTACCTCACCGGAACGAGGCAGGGAAGCCCCATCAGCGTTGCCATCGACCCGTCTTCAACCTCCATCCGCCACGGTCGCCGCCGATCCCCTTCCTCCCCGGCGAGCTCTGCTGCTCATAAACCACCACGGGCCATTGTGTGAGCCGCGCGGTGAGCCCCTCATCCTCTCCCCTCACTCCCCTGGCCTCTTGTGCTCTTGTAGCCACAACGCCCACCATGGCCGAGCTTGGCTCCGCCGTGCAGCTAGTCGCCGTCGCTGTAGTCCTTGCCAAGCCCGGGCAAGCACAGCAACGTGCTCAGGGCGCCTCCCTAGTGCCTCCCGAGCCTATAGCTCGCCTCCTCATGCCCTTTGGCCGCGTACCGCACCTCGGCCGAATTCCAGCGCCGCCACGGTCGACGCCGCCGTCGACTCCGTCCGCTTCAGACCACGTGAGTGCTCTAGATCGATGCGGTTCATTTCCCTCGTTCGAACGCACTAGGCCGCGCGCCAAATGGTCGTCTGAGGCCGTTTTCCGGCGAGATCCGAGCCGCGGCGCCGCGTTTAGCGTTGCCGGCGTTGAGCCGCCGGCCACCGCCGACGTGGCACACCTGGGGCCACCCCCTGGGTCACTGCCAACGGGCCTCGCAGGCCCCGTTGACTGGGTTGACCCAGTCAACGTGCTGACTAGGCAGCCTAGTGTCGCTGACATGTGGGCCCGCTCTAATTAAACAGTTTTACAAATAAACAAAATGTTAATTAATCTGTTAATTACTTTTAATCACTAATTAGTCACTGACTAATGGGGCCCACAACCCTAACTAGTACTGTTAGTCAAATTAATCCACTTTTAGTGCCACCGTCGCTGACATGTGGGACCCACTGGTCAGCTTTGACCAGTCAACCGGACTGTTGACTGCTGACCTCACACCTATGTCATGCTGATGTCAGAATTCCTTTCTGTTAATATAAATAACTCCAGAAATGGTTTAATCTTTGAAAATTCATAGTAATTAATCCGTAACTCCGATGAAAATGTTTTCTATATGAAAGTTGCTCAGAAAAATCCAACGATTCCGAATACGTGGTCCGGTCTTCTATCACATGCCCCTAGCATGCTGAACATGGGACATTCCCCCTCCGGTCATCTGTCTGACACAGGTCCGGAACCGGGAAAACATTCCCGGTTGAATTTTCCCCCTCTCCTGTATCGTGTAGCCTTACGTTAGGTCACACCCGACACAGCTTATTGCCATGTTATGCCTTGTGATGCTATGCTTGCTTTATATTTACTGTTTCTTCCCCCTCTTCTCTCCGATAGACCTCGAGACCGATGCCGCCCCTATGATCGACTACGTCGATGATGTCCCCTCCTTGCCAGAGCAACCAGGCGAGCCCCCCTTTGATCATCCCGATATCGCCCATTCCATACTCTCATGCTTGCATTAGATTTTGCTACTGTTATTGTTTGCTCCTTTTCTGATGCACAACCTGCTTTTGTATCTGCTATTTTACCTTACCTGCTTATCCTAAACTGTTTAGCATAGGTTGGTTAGTGATCCATCAGTGACCCCCACTTGTCCTTGTTGCCCCTGCTTCATCATCGACGACTCGATCTACGTGATCGAAGACCAGGCCCCGACACCGCACATCACTTCCCCTTAGTTGCTTGACACTACTGGGTTAATATCGAGTACCGAGGGTGAACCTCTTCAGCACTTCTGATGTTAACCCTGTAGAGTAGTCATTCGGTCGTGGTCATCGAGGGTGATTTCCTCCTTAACCACTTTCGATACGACTCTGTCGTGCAACCCCTCAAGTGTGAACCTCGGGGGTGATTCCTCTTACGTTCACCTTGATGATTACATCTAGTGGAATTCATCGGGGGTGATTCCTTGGGTTTTCCCCTTTATGTTTGGACACACGGATACCTGTACTTTACCATTGTTACTTGGAAAGACGGGACGACCCTGAGGGGTACCCGCGCGAGCTTAATTGCGAGTGATGTGGAGTCGGGCGGACCTGGAAGGTGCTCGCCAGATAATTACGAGGCGTGGCCGGGCATTCCTAGCCCTTGCCGCAAGTCCTCGAGATGGGGCAACGGGGTCACCTCTTTCGTGAGTCTCTGCTTGTTACCACACGTTCCTAATCCACTACGATTTGGATATTTGATCCGAGGGGCCTCTGGCCTGATAGCACTAACCATCATGTGGGCATAGTATGGGCGTTCTGCGTCGTATACATCAGCCGAAGCTTAATAGACGTCAAGCGACTGAGCGGCGCGCGCCGGGTTGGACTGGTAAGCTCCCGCCTTGTTTTAAAGAGGTAGCTAGGTCTGCTCACCGGCCGCCCACACAACGTGCAGGAGTTCCCGGGGCGATGGCCCATGACCCCTGGGGGCATAGGTTTAGTTCGGCGTGCTTGACCTCTCTATTAAGCCTAGGTCGGGTTGCGGCATATTGTTTGGCCGAGGCCGGGCATGACCCAGGAAAGTGTGTCCGGTCGGAGTTAAGTGAGCGTGGTGGGTAAGTTGGTGCACCCCTGCAGGGAAGAAAACATCTATCGATAGCCTGTCCTACAGTAACGGACACTTGGAGTTGTATCCCGATCGATACAACTAGAACCGGATACTTGTGATGAGAACTGGATGGTGATGAGTAATGGATTGTGATGATAACTGGATAGTATGGCTCTGGGATTTCTTTCTCGCAGGGAGTCGAGAAAGGATCTCTGGCCGAGGTTGATAACACCACTACTACTTTACTTTATGCTACTCTACCCCCTCCTGTTGCTGCAAGATGGTGGTTTCCAGAAGATGCTTGTCTTCGATAGGACTAGGCTTTCTCTCTATTCTGGCATTTCTGCAGCCCAGTCCACATATGCAGCCTTCCTTTGATAATGATGCATTTGTAGTGTAGATCCTTGCTTGCGAGTACTTTGGATGAGTACTCACGGTTGCTTTGCTTCCCTTTTCCCCCCTTTCTTCTTCTTTCCGGTTGATGCAACCAGATGTTGGAGCCCAGGAGCCAGATGCCATCGCCGATGCCTACTACTACGTGAAGACCGCCGACGACCAGGAGTAGTTAGGAGGCTCCCAGGCAGGAGGCCTTGCCTTTTCGATCGTTGTCGCTTTTGTGCTAGCCTTCTTAAGGCAAACTTGTCTAACTCATGTCTGTACTTAGATATTGTTGCTTCCGCTAACTCTTGTGTTTCCGAGCTTATGTATTCGAGCCCTCGAGGCCCCTGGCTTGTAATATAAAGCTTGTATTATTTTAATTTGTGTCTAGAGTTGTGTTGTGATATCTTCCCGTGAGTCCTTGATCTTGATCGTACACATTTGCGTGTATGATTAGTCTACGTTTGAATCGAGGGCGTCACAAGTTGGTATCAGAGCCGACTACTTGTAGGTAGCCCCCTTTCCAACTCCTTGGCCGAAGTTGAGTCTAGTCACTGAAAAACTTTTACTAACTTTGGTGGTGTGTCTTACCGCCCACGTCGCCATTGGGTGGTATTAGGATCTTTTACTCCTCGTATATACTCTAGGACTCTGATCTCTCTCCCATTCGGGTTAAACGAATTTACTAACTTTAACATTAGGATCCCGCGACCACATTCACCCCGAAGTTGGATAAAGCCATAGTTATTCCTTAGAATAGCATTTTGAGTAGTGCACACCCTGTCGTGTTGACTATTAAGTGGTATCCATCGTACCTCTTTCATTATGTTTGTTTCATCATGAATGATCCTTGTCTTTGCAAATGCTCAATGCTGAATTACCCCCTGTTACATGTTAGCAGGATGGTTAGACCCGTTGGACGTGGCCGTGGTGCCAACGATCCACCACCGCCTGAATTCTTTGCTGGAATGATGCAACAGTTTGAGTTGAATCGCCAGTTCATGGAAGGAATGATGGCTTAGTTTCCTCGTCTGAACAAATATCAACAGCCAACCCCAGTAACTCTGCAGGACTTCATGCGCCTCAACCCAACTATCTACCGCAGCTCAACTCAACCCCTTGATGCTGATGACTGGCTCCGCGACATCACGTATGAAATGGAGTCTGCTAGTGTGGCCCCTGCCAGCTATGTCACCTTCACATCCTTCTTCCTCAAGGGTCCCGCTGCTCAATGGTGGGACAGCCACAGGCGTACCCTACCTGCTAGAACGGTCATCACTTGGCCGGATTTCCAAGCCGCCTTCCGTGCCCGCTTCATTCCTCAGGGAATCATGGACAAGAAGAAGCGAGAGTTTCGCAACCTCACCCAAGGCAACAAGTCTGTAGATGCTTATCAGCGGGAATTCTTGGACTTGTCCCGTTATGCTGAAGAAGACATTACTACTGATGCTCGTAAGCAGGAAAAGTTTCGTGATGGACTTCAACCTGATATCAAGCTAGCACTACTCGTTCATGACTTTGCCGACTTCGCCACCTTGGTGAACAAGGCTATTCAGGTGGAGACTGGTCTTCAGGAACATCAGGGATCCCTCAGGCGCAGCTGTGACGCTGGCTCATCTTCGGGCCCGTCAGCGCAGAAGCGTCGTATATGGATTCCCCACAGCATGTATCGTCCAACTGCACCTGCACCAAGACAGTCCTATGCTGCATCTTGTCTGCCTCCTCCATCGCAGAGGCAGCCTCTTCGAGATGTACCATCCCAAGCTCCTGCTCCCGATCCCAATGATGGTCTGTGCTTTAGATGTGGCCGCCCAGGCCACCTTGCTAAAGAGTGCAAACAGAAAAAGAGCCAGCTTGCTCTGCCTTCAACTAGCCGTAACAATCAGCCCCATAACAACAATGCCAGACCTTATGGTCGTGGCCAGGCTAATCATGTTGATCTGAATGAAGCTCAAGACCAGCCTGCCACTGTGATGGGTACTCTTCTCGTTAATTCAGTACCGGCTTCTGTTTTATTTGATTCAGGAGCATCGCATTCACTCATGTCAGAAAATTTTGCATACGCACACGACATTCGATGCGAGCCCATGAACACTCCGATAGTGGTACGCACCCCTGCGGGTCAGTGTCGAACTACCATGATTGGTCGCGACGTCCCCGTTGAAATTGAAGGGTTGGAATTTCATGTTTCTCCCATTATTCTGGAGTCTTCCAATATTGACCTCATTCTGGGAATGGAATGGTTGAAAGCGCATACTGCCTCTATCGTTTGTGCCACCAAGGTCGTTCACCTCCTACATCCTTCCGATGGGATAGTAACCTACCATGCTCAGCTTGTTCAAAACGCTGAAGCACGACTTTATGCTTTGAATGCGTTGAACGCAACACCTCTTGAGGGAATTGAAAAGATTCTAGTCGTTCGTGGCTTCCAAGACGTATTTCTAGAAGAACTTCCAGGAATATCCCCTGCCCGGGCTGTCGAGTTCGTCATTGACTTGAAACCAGGCACCGTTCCTATTGCCAAACGACCCTACAAGATGCCACCTCATGAACTCCTTGAGCTTAAGGAGGAAATCGACAAATCTCTTCACAAGGGTTTCATTCGTCCAAGTTCCTCTGCTTGGGGAGCACCTTCTCTCTTCATCAAGAAGAAGGATGGAACAAACCGTTTGGTCCAAGACTACCGTCCTATCAACCAAGCTACAATTCAGAACAAATATCCCCTTCCTCGGATCAATGATTTGTATGATCAACTGGCTGGTTCATCGATTTTCTCTAAACTCGACTTGAGGTTGGGTTACCACCAGATCCGTGTTCGTGAAGAGGATATTCCAGAGACCGCATTCGTCACTCGTTATGGTTCTTACGAGTACACCGTCATGTCATTCGGTTTGACCAATGCTCCAACTACATTCTCTCGTCTGATGAACTACATATTCATGGATTACCTCGACAAGTTCGTCGTAGTCTATCTGGATGATATCCTGGTATATTCGAAGAACAAAGAAGAACATGCTGAACATCTTCGTCTTGTTCTGGAGAAGCTTCGAGAGCATCAACTTTATGCCAAATATTCCAAGTGCGAATTCTGGCTTCCTGAAGTCACCTACCTTGGTCATGTCATCTCCAAGGATGGTATTGCCGTCAACCCAGAGCGCGTTCAGGCTATTCTTGACTGGACCCCTCCGAAGACTGTCAAGCAAGTCAGAAGCTTTCTCAGACTTGCCAGCTATTGCCGCCGTTTTGTCGAGAACTTCTCCAAGATCGCCAAGCCACTGACTAATCTGCTTCACAAAGGCGTTAAGTTCGATTGGGCTGAAAAGTGTCAGGAAAGTTTCCAGGCACTCAAGGACAAGCTGACTTCTGCCCCAGTGCTTGCTCCCCCTGATTCTCGCAAGGACTTCGTCATCTATTGCGACGCTTCACGTCAAGGATTAGGCTGTGTCCTAATGCAAGAGTGCAGAGTGATTGCTTATGCCTCCCGTCAAGTGCGTCCTCATGAAGAGAACTACCCAGTTCATGACCTTGAGCTTGTTGCGGTTATCTTTGCACTGAAGCTATGGCGACAATACCTTCTCGGTAATCGCTGCGAGATCTTCACCGATCATCAGAGTCTGAAGTACCTGTTTACTCACCCAGATCTGAACCTCCGTCAGCAGCGATGGATGGATGCTATTGCTGACTACAACTGCGGTATATCTTATACACCTGGCAAGGCTAATGTAATGGCCGATGCCCTGAGCCGTAAGTCTTATTGCAATAATCACCAGGTCTACAAAGCTCAACCCCGCCTTTATGAAGAGCTATGCAAGCTGAACCTTCAACTAGTTCCACAGGGTTCTCTGAATAACCTTGTATTGGAACCAACTCTTCTTAAAGCAATCAAGTCCGCTCAAGCCAAAGATGCTCATGTTGATCTGATGAAAAAGGATCTTGCCTTAGAGAAATCCAGAGATTTCACACTTGGTGAAGATGGAACCTTATACTTCAGAGATCGCATTGTAGTACCCCGGTTCGAGCTTATGACAGAGAAGGTGATGAAAGAAGCGCATGACACCCCTCTCTCTATTCATCCGGGAAGTACCAAGATGTATCTAGACATCCGTCAGAAGTACTGTGGTCTAATATGAAGCAAGACATTGCTCGATATATTGAAGAATGCGACGTTTTTCGTCATGTTAAAGCAGAACATCAGAAACCGGCTGGACTTCTGCAACCGCTTCCGATTCCTGAATGGAAGTGGGATAAGATCCAAATGGACTTCGTCACTGGCCTTCCCAAGTCTTAGAAAGGTAACGATGCTATCTTTGTCGTCATCGACCAATTCTCGAAGGTTGCTCACTTTCTGCCAGTCAAGGAGACTATCACTGCTAGTCAATTAGCAAACTTGTATATCTCCAGAATTGTGTCACTCCACGGCATTCCGAAGGAGATCAGTTCAGACCGCGGCAGTATTTTCACTTCTAAGTTCTGGGATAGTTTCCAAGAGGCAATGGGGACTCATATTACCTGGAGCACTGCTTATCATCCCCAATCCCAAGGCCAAGTCGAGCGAGTCAATCAAATTCTTGAAGACATGCTTCGAGCTTGTGTTATTTCTTTCGGCAAGAAGTGGGAAGAATCTCTCCCTTATGCGGAGTTCTCTTATAACAACAGTTATCAAGCCAGCTTGAAAATGGCACCCTTTGATGTCTTTATGGACGCAAGTGCCGAACCCCTTTGAATTGGTCAGAAACTGGGGAACGGACGCTCATTGGTCCAGACATTATTCAACAAGCTGAAGAGCAGGTTCGCATTGTCCGGGATAATCTCAAGGCGGCCCAGTCCCGTCAGAAGAGCAACTATGACCGGAAGCACTGGGGTTCAACTTATCAACCTGGTGAACAAGCTTATCTGCGTGTCACTCCTTTGAGAGGCACTCATCGGTTCGGAGTCAAGGGCAAGCTAGCTCTGCGCTACATCGGTCCTTTCCGCATTCTGGCCCATCGTGGACTGGTGGCTTATCAACAGGAGTTGCCACCTCAGTTCTCTCATGTTCATGATGTCTTCCACGTGTCGCAACTTCGTCGTTGCTTCAAGGATCCGGAACGTGAAGTGGATCCGGAATTGATTGAAGTTCAAGATGATCTCACATACAAGGAGCATCCGATCTGCATTCTTGAAGAAGCTGAACGTCGAACCCGCCAGAAGGTTACCAAGGTCCTCAAGGTGCAATGGTCGAATCATACTAAAGAGCAAGCCACTTGGGAACGCGAAGATAACCTCCGGGCTGAATACCCCGACCTGTTCCCTTCTACCTCTTAATTCTCGGGACGAGAATTTCTTTTAGAGGAGGAGAGTTGTAACACCCCGGTGTAATGATGCTACAGTAACCCCTGGGTTATGTTAATCTTTTTGCTAAACATGTGCCTGATCATTATTGTCTCATGTTCTTTCAAATTCCAGTTGTTTTCAAATTCAAATTCTGTGTGAAATTCAAAATGCTCAGACATGAAAACAAAAAATGTTCATCATGTGCCAAATATTCCACAATTATTATTGGTGGTGAACCAACATTTTTGCTAGAGGTTTAAGTGGCCTAAGCTACTTAAAACGGTGACCTAAGCAATTAATTAAATGCCTTTTTAATTTATAAAATTGGCAATCTTTTTCTAAAGTCTCACAATAGTTTTTTTTGTGGCAGTGCATATACTTCTTTGAAATTATTTTGGCCAATGGCATAAATTTTTGCAAAATCTTTATTGGCTAAAAGAAAAAGGAAAGAAAATGCAAAAGCTGCTGAAAAAAAGAGAAAAGAAAAGGAAGGCATAGGGAAGAGAGAGGAAGCCCCTGCCCCTGGGCCTAAGGCCACAGAGACAGGCCCAGCCGGCCAGGCCCAGCTCCCCTCCCCGGTCGCTCTCCCCTCCCTCCTGTTCCCCTAGTGCGTGCCACTACAGGGGCACGTCCCCGCCCGACCACCTCGTCGGTGCCAACGCCGGGAAGGGATAAGGTCACCCCGACGCCTCGGCCTCCACCCATCTCTCCCACTTGCCCCCCCCTCTCGCTCGCCTTTGCGCCTCCCCTCCCCCAGATCCACCTCTCCCCTCTCCTCTTGCTCGATCCCGAGCGCCGCCGTCGCCACGGCTGTGCCGTAGCCGCGGCCACCGCCCACCCCGCGCCTCGCCATCAGGTCCAGGAGGCGCGCCGTCGACGCCTTCGTCGACTACCTCACCGGAACGAGGCGGGGAAGCCCCATCAGCGTCGCCATCGACCCGTCTTCAACCTCCATCCGCCACAGTCGCCGCCGATCCCCTTCCTCCCCGGCGAGCTCTGCTGCTCCTAAATCACCACGGGCCATCGTGTGAGCCGCGCGGTGAGCCCCTCATCCTCTCCCCTCACTCCCCTGGCCTCTTGTGCTCCTGTAGCCACAGCGCCCGCCATGGCCGAGCTTGGCTCCGCCGTGCAGCTAGTCGCCATCGCTGTAGTCGTTGCCAAGCCCGGGCAAGCACGGCAACGTGCTCAGGGCGCCTCCCTAGTGCCGCCCGAGCTTATAGCTCGCCTCCTCATGCCCTCTGGCCGCGTACCGCACCTCGGCCGAATTCCGGCGCCGCCACGGTCGACGCTCTCGTCGACTCCGTCCGCTTCAGACCACGTGAGTGCCGTAGATCGACGCGGTTCGTTTCCCTCGTTCGAACGCACTAGGCCGCGCGCCAAATGGTCGCCTGAGGCCGTTTTCCGGCGAGATCCGAGCCACGCCGCCGTGTTTAGCGTCACCGGCGTTGAGCCGCCGGCCACCGCCGACGTGGCACACCTGGGGCCACCCCCTGGGTCACTGCCAACGGGCCTCGCAGGCCCCGTTGACTGGGTTGACCCAGTCAACGTGTTGACTAGGCAGCCTAGTGTCGCTGACATGTGGGCCCACTCTAATTAAACAGTTTTACAAATAAAGAAAATGTTAATTAATCTGTTAATTACTTTTAATCACTAATTAGTCACTGCCTAATGGGGCCCACAACCCTAACTAGTACTGTTAGTCAAATTAATCCACTTTTAGTGCCACAGTCGCTGACATGTGGGACCCACTGGTCAGCTTTGACCAGTCAACCGGACTGTTGACTGCTGACGTCACACCTATGTCATGTTGATGTCATAATTCCTTTCTGTTAATATAAATAACTCCAGAAATGGTTTAATCTTTGAAAATCCATAGTAATTAATCCGTAACTCCGATGAAAATGTTTTCTATATGAAAGTTGCTCAGAAAAATCCAACGATTCCGAATACGTGGTCCGGTCTTCTGTCACATGCCCCTAGCATGCTGAACATGGGACATTCCCCCTCCGGTCATCTGTCTGACACAGGTCCCGAATCGGGAAAACATTCCCGGTTGAATTTTTCCCCTCTCCTGTATCGTGTAGCCTTACGTTAGGTCACACCCGACACAGCTTATTGCATTGTCATGCCTTGTGATGCTATGCTTGCTTTATATTTACTGATTCTTCCCCCTCTTCTCTCTGATAGACCCCGAGACCGATGCTGCCCCTGTGATCGACTACGTCGACGACGTCCCCTTCTTGCCAGAGCAACCAGGCAAGCCCCCCCTTTGATCATCCCGATATCGCCCATTCCATACTCTCATGCTTGCATTAGATTTTGCTACTGTTATTGTTTGCTCCTTTTCTGATGCACAGCCTGCTTTTGTATCTGCTATTGTACCTTACCTGCTTATCCTAAACTGCTTAGCATAGGTTGGTTAGTGATCCATCAGTGACCCCTACTTGTCCTTGTTGCCCCTGCTTCATCATCGACGACTCGATCTATGTGATCGAAGACCAGGCCCCGACACCGCACATCACTTCCCCTTAGTTGCTTGACACTACTGGGTTAATATCGAGTACCGAGGGTGAACCTCTTCAGCACTTCTGATGTTAACCCTGTAGAGTAGTCATTCGGTCGTGGTCATCGAGGGTGATTTCCTCCTTAACCACTTTCGATACGACTCTGTCGTGCAACCCCTCAAGTGTGAACCTCGGGGATGATTCCTCTTACGTTCACCTTGATGATTACATCTAGTGGAATTCATCGGGGGTGATTCCTCGGGTTTTCCCCTTTATGTTTGGACACACGGACACTTGTACTTTACCATTGTTACTTGGAAAGACGGGTCGACCCTGAGGGGTACCCGCGCGAGCTTAATTGCGAGTGATGTGGAGTCGGGCGGACCTGGAAGGTGCCCGCCAGATAATTACGAGGCGTGGCCGGGCATTCCTAGCCCTTGCCGCAAGTCCTAGAGACGGGGCAACGGGGTCACCTCTTTCATGAGTCACTGCTTGTTACCGTGCGTTCCTAATCCACTACGATTTGGATATTTGATCTGAGGGGCCTCTGGCCTGATAGCACTAACCATCATGTGGGCATAGTATGGGCGTTCTGCGTCCTATACATCAGCCGAAGCTTAATAGACGTCAAGCGACTGAGCGGCGCGCGCCGGGTTGGACTGGTAAGCTCCCGCCTTGTTTTAAGGAGGTAGCTAGGTCTGCTCACCGGCCGCCCACGCAACGTGCAGGAGTTCCCAGGGCGATGGTCCATGACCCCTGGGGGCATAGGTTTAGTCCGGCATGCTTGACCTCTCTATTAAGCCTAGGTCGGGTTGCGGCGTATTGTTTGGCCGAGGCCGGGCATGACCCAGGAAAGTGTGTCCGGCCGGAGTTAAGTGAGCGTGGTGGGTAAGTTGGTGCACCCTTGCAGGGAAGAAAACATCTATCGATAGCCTGTCCTACGGTAACGGACACTTGGAGTTGTATCCCGATCGATACAACTAGAACCGAATACTTGTGATGAGAACTGGATGGTGATGAGTAATGGATTGTGATGATAACTGGATAGTATGGCTCTGGGATTTCTTTCTCGCAGGGAGTCGAGAAAGGATCTCTGGCCGAGGTTGATAACACCACTACTACTTTACTTTATGCTACTCTACTCCCTCCTGTTGCTGCAAGATGGTGGTTTCCAGAAGATGCTAGTCTTCGATAGGACTAGGCTTTCCCTCTATTCTGGCATTTCTGCAGCCCAGTTGTCGGGGGAAATCGGCTTCCTCGAACGCCTATGGGGACCGAGCCCCTTTCTGGTTCGGCGGGGGGCGGAGGTCGCGCGAAGAGCGGATCGAGGCGATGCACGCAAGGGGTTTACCCAGCTTCGGGCCGCAAGGATGCGTAAAACCCTACTACTGCTTTGTGGCTTTGTATTGTGTTCTTGTTCGGGAGCGTGTGGTGCTACAGTACACACGAGCCGCTGGCGAGAGCGAACATGGGTGGCCTCCTCCCCCTCTACGTTGCGCATGGGGCCTCCTTTTATATGCTCAAGGGGTTACCCACAGGTGGCAACGCAGATCGGGGTAAAACTGTAAATCGCTGTGTTGGGTACAGCTGTTTGTACGGTGCTATCATACCTAACTCTGACGGCGGGGGACAAGGGCATTAAATGCCCGTCCGCATCGCACAGACGGTGCAGGAAAGGGACCGTCAGGAGCGCCACCGTTTGCCACGATGGCTACTCTGTCAGCATTGCTTCGCCACCGCATGCCCCTGGCTACACAGCCTCTCGCCACGTACGCCTGGGACGGCCCTAGAGCGACACGTTGGAGGGTGAGCTGGAGCGCAGGCACAGGGTGGTAACTTGCCGCGGCAAAAGCTTTGCCGCGGTCGATGCCTTGTCGCGTCCGGGAGCTTGTCGCTCACCGGACCTTGCCGGAGCGCGGGGCGCGTAGCGGCAAGCCTCTTGTCGCGCTTTGGTCGGCCTTCCCGGCAAGCTCCTCTTGCCGGGGTCTTGTGCTTCGAGCGGCAGTCCCGGCAAGCTCCTCTTGCCAGGGCCTTGCTTTCTTCGGGCGGTCGTCCCGGCAAGCTCCCCTTGCCGGGGCCTTGTGCCTTGGCTCAGATACTTTGTTCTTGAATGGCCCAAAAAGGGGACCGTGGAGAGTTTGGGCGGTCACCTGGCAGGCCTTGCCGCGGGGTGCTACGACTGCCCGTGCACAAGTTCGGGGTACTAAGGTACCCCTACTTTAGTACACCGACAGGAGCCCCCGGGCCTGGGCCATACACGGTGCCGAGCGCTGTTGGGCCAGGCCCAAAACAGTGCACGGGCACGCGCGGCCTGGGTCACGCTGTATCTTAACTCCGCATCCATCGCGCCTTCCCCAAATGGCACGCGTCGAACGCGGCGTCGTGGGAAGAGGCGTGCGTGACGTGGGAGGCGTGCGCGGGGCTGAGCCCTGCAGGCATGCGTCACGTCGCAATAAAGGGGGACGGTTCGCGCCATCTTCATAAGTGGAGGGAGGCGTGGAGGCGTGGCTCGTTCGCTGGACGGGGCCGAGGCACGGTCTCCGAGGCGTCCGCTCCCCACGATCACGGGGTGGGGAGAAGTCGCCTCATCCGTCGCCTCAGTCCTGCACGCCAGCCACGCGGCTCCCATGCACCTGGAGTTGCGGACGGTGGAGGCAGGAAACCGGGCCGTCGCGGGTCGAGGCAGCAGGCCGGTCCTAGTCGCCTGGCCTTCCTGCGCCTTGATTGGCTGAGCGGGGCGGTTGAGCCCCCACCCTGCTCCTTTATAAAGAGCAAGAGGGAGCGACGGGAACCCACACTCCTTCATCTTTTCTTTCCTTCAGCTTTTGATCCCCTCCCTCCATTCGCCAAGGAGAAAGGGAACCTGGTCCTTCATCGGTGGCGGCGAGGGTTGCCGCTAGGCAACGCGCCCCTCCTACCCTTGCACCCGC
The DNA here is from genome assembly GCA_032464435.1 of Aegilops umbellulata. NCBI lineage: Eukaryota > Viridiplantae > Streptophyta > Magnoliopsida > Poales > Poaceae > Aegilops > Aegilops umbellulata. Next base: position 91,896,073 of record CP136058.1, read on the forward strand.
GGTGGCGGAGCCAGCCGTAAGGGGAAGGGGGAGGGGGCGAGGTCGTGGACGAGGTCGTGGACGAGGCCGGGGCGCTCGGGGGCGAGGCGGACAGGGCGACGCGCCGGCCTCGCCTCCGCCAGCAGCTCCTCTTCTCACGGCGGTCCACATCGGGGATGACCCCTGCGAGTTCTTCGTCAGGCTGCGACGGGAGCCTCGTCGTCGCCCCCGTCTCCCAACGCCCTTCGCAAGCGTGATGGAGATGGAACAACCCGAGACGCTAAGACTGCGCATGAGGGGCTGCGGGATCAGCGGCACGCGAGTCCACGTTGAGTCCCCAGCCCCCGGCGTCATGTATCTTGGTCGAGGGTGGAAGACGTTCGCCCGTATCCATAGCTTGATGGAGGGGTTCACCCTCCATTTTAAGTTGATGGAGGGCGACCTCCTCTCCGTCAAGGCCTTCGGGGACTTCGGGACCCGGGCTCGGTGCTGCGTGGATAGCTCCTCCGACAGCGAAGGCTCCTCCTCGAGCGAGAGTGACGAGGAGGGGAGCGACAGCGACGACGAGGGTAGCGGTCGTCGGGATGACGGGTCCGACTAGGCGCCGGTCGCGGCTCCGCGTGGCACCGGCGACCCCATCATCTGTGTCGCCGGCTCCTTGAACTCCCCGGGGTCGTCTTCTTGGGCGGCTGGAGTGGCGAGGCTGCGGAAGAGGAAGAGGGCTGGCGGCAAGGCCGTCAACTCGGAGTACGAGGGCTAGATGCCCTCGACAGTGTGTTGACGTCCCGCTGCCTCATCTTTGAGCTCCACTTCCGGCGCCGCCGTCACCATCCAGCCTCCAGAGCCCCCGGACGGCCCTCCGGGCGTTCTGTTGGTGTCTTCTGCCACCCGTAGCTCGCCTAGGCGCCCCTTTTGCCCTTTTCTCCTCCTTGTCCTACCTCCTGAGGAGAGAGACAAGAAAGGGATTATGGGCACCTTATCTTTTTTCAATCTGTAAGCCCTCGGGCCTTAGTTGCATTTAAAGCTTGTAATCCCATCTTTCATGTTTTTCATTCTCTCTGAACTGTACCTGAGCGGAATGTTTTTAATGAAAAGGGGATGTTTGCCGGGCCACTTGTCTCGCGGGTGAAACCCACGCCAAGGAGCGAATCCTTTATATCGTTAAGATAGACACTTCTTTGCCCGGCAACAAGCCCTGCCGTCTTCCCGCGCCACTCGACCTCTCTCACGCCCTTGGCGGAGGTAGGGATGAGGCGGGTTCAGGCTCCTCGTTCCGCCCCTTTGCCGCCGCGACTACTACCAAAACGGGCCCCAGGAACGCGCTCTGGGGCCTGTCGTTATGGGAGCACGGTAGCTTTTAGGAGGAAACAAGGTTTTCGTATTCCACAGTTCATAAGAGAATGCATGACAAGGGATGCAAAAACTTATGTGGGATAGCAGCCCCCGGCAACTTTGGTTTGCCGCGGGTGAGTCTTTGTACTTGCAGCCCCCGGCAACATTGGTTTGCCGGGGACCAGATGCCGGTCCGCCCTTCTTCTCCTCTTCGTCCTTAAGTGGTCTGGCCAGGATATGCAAAACCCTGCGAACCAAGGGAAATGAAAGAACAGGAAAAAGGGACGCAGACTCGACCTCTAAGCTAGGGGTTAGCGGCTGTCAGGCACTATCAACCCTAACTAAGGATGAGACCCGACTCAGCATGCATGCTAAAACTTAGGGCGCCAGCGCTTCATTTACTGCTGCTCAGGGTCTGCGCCTGGCTTTGTACAAAGGATTACATGCAACAGCGGCAAGACTTGTAGAAAAGGTTGGTTGCCGGACGGGGTCCGACAACCGCGCCTTACGGGTAAAACTTACAAAGATGCTCAATATTCCAGGAGTTGCTCACCGGAGTGCCATCTTCGGTCTCAAGGCGGACAGCGCCGGGCCTCGTGACTCGTCTCACCCGGTAAGGGCCTTCCCACTTCGGCGTCAACTTGTTGTGATTCTTGGCGGACGGAGCGCGCCGAAGAACAAGGTCGCCTTCCTCGAAGCTTCTGGCTCTAACTTTGCGGCTATGGTAGCGACGCAAAGCTTGCTGGTAGCGAGCGGCTCGCACAGCAGCTTGAAGACGATCTTCCTCAAGGAGCAGCGCGTCATCTTCACGCAGCCGCTCTTGCTCAAGCTCATCATAAGCGAGCACTCGAGGTGACCCGTATACGAGTTCCGTGGGGGTAACTGCTTCTGCTCCATAGACTAGAGCAAATGGTGTCTGGCCAGTGGCTCGATTTGGCGTCGTTCTGATCGACCAAAGAGTCACCGGCAGCTCCTCGATCCAGTTTCTTCCGCACTTGTGTAGCCTGTCGAAAGTTCTGGTCTTGAGCCCGCGTAGTACTTCAGCATTGGCCCTTTCCGCTTGACCGTTGCTCCTGGGGTGAGCAACAGAAGCGAAGCAGACCTTGGCGCCGAGATCTTGGACGTACTGCATGAAGGCGCGGCTCGTGAATTGTGTACCGTTGTCGGTGATGATCCTGTTGGGGATCCCGAAGCGGCAAACAATCGACCTGAAGAACTTGATGGCTGACTGTGTTGTCACCTTCGTCACTGGTTCCACTTCCGGCCACTTTCTGAACTTGTCGATTGCGATGTACAAGTACTCAAAGCCCCCGACAGCTCGGGGGAAGGGGCCGAGGATGTCGAGCCCCCAGACCGAAAATGGCCAGGATAAAGGGATCGTCTGGAGAGCTTGAGCTGGCTGGTGTATCTGCTTGGAATGGAACTGGCACGCTTCACACTTGGTTACTTGTGCAGTCGCATCCTGGAGGGCTGTCGGCCAGAAGAAGCCTTGCCGGAACGCTTTGCCGGCAAGTGCTCTTCCGCCAATGTGGTGGCCACATATGCCTCCATGTATCTCTGCCAACAACTTTTGTCCGTCTTCCCGGGGAATACACTTCAATTTCACACCGTTGCGCCCTCTTCTATACAGGGTATTGTCGACGAACTGGTACATACTCGAGCGCCGGGCTACTCTTTCCGCTTCTTCTTGTTCTTCGGGAAGTTCTCCGTTTTGGAGAAAACGGACAGTCTGTTGCGCCCATGCTGGAGCCTGTGGCTCGACAACAAGGACTGAAGGCACATCTGCTGCTGCGGGAACGTCTGCTTCTATGGCAAGGATCTGGGGCTCAGCCAGAGCTTGATGTTCCCCGGCAAGCTTGCCGGAGCAAAGCTTGTCGTGAGCGCCTGCTTCTACGGAACAAACCCTGGGGTTTGCCAGAGCAGACTGCTCCTCAGCACTCTTGGTGTCGATCTTGGGGACCTTCTTGGCGGCGGCTGCGGGGAGCTCTGCCGGAAGATAGTCATCGGAGACCAACTTCCTCTTCTTGCTCTGTCCGGTTGATGGTGTTACGGATGGTTGAGTCAGCTTGAGCACAAAGGTTCCTGGTTCCACAGGTAACTTTAGTGCGGCGTACTTTGACAGGCCATCGGCAATGTCGTTCTCAGTCCTCGGAACATGTTCCATTTGCAGACCGTCAAAGCGCTCTTCTAGCTTCCTCACTTCATCAACGTAAGCTTCCATCAACGGACTCTGATAATCTTTGTTCACTTGGCGGACGACAAGCTGCGAGTCACCCCTGACAATGAGCTTCTTGATCCCAAGTTCTGTCGCGATCCAGAGACCGGCAAGCAGACCTTCATATTCTGCAGTATTGTTGGTTGCTTGCTCGTTGGGAAAGTGCATTTGGACGATGTACTTGAGGTGCTCTCCGGTGGGCGCGATAAGCAGCACGCCAGCACCAGCGCCTTGCAGCGAGAAGGCACCATCAAAGTACATCAGCCACTCTCTGCTCGCTTCTTTATCGGGGATGCTCGTCTCTGGAATTTCTTTGTCTGGCGTCGGCGTCCACTCTGCTATGAACTCTGCCAATGCTCTGCTTTGGATAGTTGAAGTGCTCTCGAACTTGAGGCCAAAGCTTGATAGTTCCAGTGCCCACTTAACGATCCTGCCTGTTGCTTCGGGATTTTGCAGTATCCTCTTTAGCGGAAAGCGAGTGACAACTGTGATCTCGTGTGCTTGTAAGTAATGGCGCAGCTTTCTCGAGGCCATAAGGAGGCCAAAAAGCAATTTCTGCATACCGGAGTACCTTGACCTAGCCCCCTGCAAGAGGGAACTGACAAAGTAAACTGGGCGCTGCACCATTTTCTTCTTCTGCACCTCCTCTTGTGCCTGCGCAGATCCACCCTTGTCGGGGCCAGAGCTTGTCGGGGAAGCCCCCTGCTTGTCGCTGGACGCGCTTGCCGCGGTTGCTAGCTCATCATCTACCTCCCTCTCCGCTACTAACGCAGCACTAACCACTTGATTGGTTGCCGCCAGGTATAGCAGCAACTTCTCTTGTGGTTTAGGCGCGACAAGTATTGGAGCGGAGGACAGGTATTTCTTCAAGTCCCGCAGTGCAGCCTCCACTTCCGGAGTCCATTTTACTAGATCCGCCCTTTTCAAGACTTTGTAAAATGGCAGGGCGCGTTCTGCAGATTTGGAAATGAACCTGCTGAGACCTGCCACGCAGCCGGCAAGTCTTCGTACGTCCTTGACACGGGTTGGTGCTTCAATCTGCTCGATGGCCTTGATCTTGTCGGGATTGGCTTCGATTCCCCGCTGAGACACGAAGAACCCGAGAAGCTTGCCGGAAGGGACTCCGAACACACACTTCTCGGGGTTGAGCTTGAGGCTGATCTTGCGCAGGTTCGCAAAGGTCTGTTCTAAGTCTTGAACCAGGGTTGCCCTGTCTCTGCTCTTGACCACTATGTCATCCATGTAGGCCTCCACATTTTTGTGGATTTGTGGCTCAAAAGCGGTGTGGACAACCCTTGCAAATGTTGAACCAGCATTCTTCAGTCCGAGCATCCGTACGAAACAGTACGTGCCACATGGAGTGATGAACGCGGTCTTTTCTTCATCTTCTTCAGCCATGAAGATCTGATGGTATCCTGAATATGCGTCAAGAAATGAAAGCAGGTCGCATCCGGCCGTGGAGTCAACAATCTGGTCAATGCGCGGCAAGGGAAACGGATCTTTGGGACAAGCTTTATTGACATCAGTGAAATCGATGCAAAGCCTCCATTTCCCGTTTGCTTTGCGCACGACAACAGGATTGGCCAACCACGTCAGATGGAGCACACCTCTGACGAGGCCTGCCGCTTCCAACTTCCTGATCTCTTCTGCAATGAACTCTTGGCGCTCCACTGCTTGTTTCCTGACTCTCTGCTTGACGGGCTGCGCATGAGGACAGACGGCAAGGTGGTGCTCAATCACTTTCCTGGGAACACCGGGGATGTCAGATGGTTGCCAGGCAAACACATCGACATTCGCCCGCAGGAAAGCAACGAGCGCGCTTTCCTATTTGGGGTCGAGAGTGGCACTGATGGTGAAGGTACCACCAGTGCCGTCCTCCTTGGCGGACACCTTCTTGGTCGTTGGCGGGGCTGCCATCGACTTCTTACTCTTGCCGGTGGAGCTCGATGGCGCGTCCTCGACGGTAGCGCAGCACTCCGAAGAGGTGCGCTTGCCGGAGTGGGCACCAGAGCACTTGCCGGGCTTGGTCTTCTTCTTGCCGGCGGAACTCGATGGCGCGTCCTCGACGGTAGCGCAGCACTCCGAAGAGGTGCGCTTGCCGGAGTGGGCACCAGAGCACTTGCCGGACTTGGTCTTCTTCTTCCCTCCGGGAGCTTCAGCGGCAAGTGGCTTGTGATCCGTTGCGGCTACTGCTTCCCGGTAGATCTTGTCGGCACAGATAAGGGCATCCTTCTTGTCGCCGGGGACAGAGATGACGCTTATCGGGCCTGGCATCTTGAGCATGTTGTATGCGTAGTGAGAGGCCGCCATGAACTTGGCGAGTGCTGGACGGCCGAGAATCCCATTGTAGGGCAATGGAAAATCGGCAACGTCGAAAGTGATCCTCTCTGTTCTGAAGTTCAGCTCGCTGCCAAATGTCACTGGCAACGTTATCTTCCCCTTCGGCTTGCTCCTTCCCGGGTTGATTCCTTGGAACGTGCCGGTCTCTTCGAGCTTGCTGTCGGGGACTTGGAGTTTCTGGAGCACAGCGGAGGAGATCAGGTTCAAGCCGGCCCCGCCGTCGACTAGCATCTTAGTGACCTTAAGGTTGCGGACTGTTGGTGAGACCAACATCGGCAAGCACCCGATCGCAGTTGTGCGGTCAGGGTGATCCTCAATATCGAAGATGATAGGCGTGCTGGACCATTTCAGAGACTTGCGTGACTCGACGGGTGGTTCTGCTGCATTGACTTCCCGCGCCCACTGTTTGAGCCGGCGGTGAGAAGTGTGCAGAGAAGCACCACCGTCCACGCACAAGACCTCTGTGGCTTTCTGAAACTCCTGCTCACTGGTCTCGACATCATCCATGTCTTCGTCTTCGTCTTCGTCCTTGTCGCGGCCGCGGGGAGGCCTGTCTGTTTGCCGCTGCTTGTCCTTGTCGCGGCGTCCTCCCTGGCCGGGGCACTTCGTGCCGGATCCTCCGCCACCTCCTCGGGCTTTCTCCTTGTCGCGTCGCTCGTACTCGGCCTTTTGTAGCTCGACGAGCCGCTCGACCTGCTTGCAGCTCTGGAGGTCATGGCCCTTGGTGCGGTGGATCTTGCAGTACTGTTTGTTGGTGCCGTCCCGCTTGTCGGCGACCGCCACAGCCTGACAGTTGGTGCATCCGGCAACCTCTTTGCCGGAGCTACCAGCCTGGGCTTTCTTGGCGGCGCCTTCATCGCCGGACTGCTCAACAACCAGTACTTCTTGGCTCTTCTTCTTCCTGTTGTTCCGCCGCCGGTTCTTCCTTGCCGGGGCGGTATCCTCACTGTCAGATTCTCCTGCTCCAGCGTTCTCTCCGGGGAGTTTCCTCCCTTCCTCAGCACGCGCACACTTGTCGGCCAGGGCATATAGCTCGCTGACGTCTTTGATCTTGCACATCGCCATCTCCTCCCGCATCCTTCGGTTGCGCACGTTCTGATGGAACACGCTGATGACCGCGGCAGGGTGGACGTCTGGGATATTGTAGTGTACGCGGCTGAATCTCTGGATGAACTTGCGCAAGGGCTCCCCTTCCTTCTGGACGAGCAGATGAAGGTCGCTCGCGTGGCCATGGGGTTTGTGGCCGCCTGTAAAGGCGTCAACAAACTGATGGCACAAGTCTGTCCAGGAGGTTATGGAGTTGTCCGGCAAGTGCATGAGCCAGGATCTGACGTTGGATTTGAGTACCAGCGGGAAGTAGTTGGCAAGGATCTTGTCATCTCGCCCCCCGGCAGCCTGCACCGCAATGGTGTAGATGCTGAGGAACTCCGACGGATGCGACTTGCCGTTGTACTTCTCTGGTACGTCCGGCTTGAAGTTCTTGGTGCTGGGCCACTGGACTTGCCGCAGCTCACGGGTAAACGCAGGGCAACCCATCGAGTACGGCAGGTCGCCTGGTTCCCCTGGCGCATGCATGTCGACAGAAGGCTCAGCACGCTGGTCTGATTGACGCCGCGTTTCCCTTCGACGCTCGATGCGAGTGCGAGCGTCCTCTTGCTTTCGTTCGTGAAGAACCTTGCGCTGATCGCGACGAGTTCGCGGATCTGATGACGCAGTGGAGTTGTTGTCGTGGTGGTTCCGGCGGGTCGGCGAGCCTGGCCTGTGGGGTGGAGAGTGCACGATGGTGGCACCCCCACCGGCCTTGTCGCCACCGGCCGGCGCCTGACTGGCTCGACGCGGCTGCGACGCACTCGGCTGCCGCGGAGTGTCTCCGTTGGCGAAGCCGATGTGACTCTGAATGGTGGCCCTCCAATCGTCGAGCTTGTCGGCCATTGGAGGGTAATCCAGGAGCAGTTGGGCTCGTGCTAGAGCTTCTGCTGGAGTGGCGGGCAGCGGTGGCGAACGGTGCGTGGAGCAGGATGTGCTCGAACTTCTAACTATGTTAGAAGGAGCAGCACCCGGTCCAGGCGGTCATGCCACGCTCGCGCCAGCACGTTGGTGTGTATGCTGGCCTTGAGCGCCCTGGGATTCGCCAGCTCGATCTAGGTCCAGCGAGCATATGGTACCGTGGGTGCCAAGGCGATGCTGGTCCCGTGCCTCCTGAGAGGGGCGCGGTGCATGCTCGGACGCCGCGGCACCATGAGCTGGCTCGGCGACGTCCGTTCCGCCGCCGGTGCCGTCCCCACCACCCGTTTGCTCCAGGGGCGATGGGTTCGACGCGGACGGAGCAGCCACCTCCGGAGCCTTCTTCTTCGGTGGCATGTCGATGAAGATGATGGAGATCTAGCCTGTGCAGACGCCGGATCAGGTTCACACAACCTCGACGCCCCCTACCTGGCGCGCCAAAGATGTCGGGGGAAATCGGCTTCCTCGAACACCTATGGGGACCGAGCCCCTTTCTGGTTCGGCAGGGGGCGGAGGTCGCGCGAAGAGCGGATCGAGGCGATGCACGCCAGGGGTTTACCCAGCTTCGGGCCGCAAGGATGCGTAAAACCCTACTGTTGCTTTGTGGCTTTGTATTGTGTTCTTGTTCGGGAGCGTTTGGTGCTACAGTACACACAAGCCGCTGGCGAGACCGAACGTGGGTGGCCTCCTCCCCCTCTACGTTGCGCATGGGGCCTCCTTTTATATGCTCAAGGGGTTACCCACAGGTGGCAACGCAGATCGGGGTAAAACTGTAAATCGCTGTGTTGGGTACAGCTGTTTGTACAGTGCTATCATACCTAACTCTGACGGCGGGGGACAAGGGCATTAAATGCCCGTCCGCATCGCACAGACGGTGCAGGAAAGGGACCGTCAGGAGCGCCACCGTTTGCCACGATGGCTACTCTATCAGCGTTGCTTCGCCACCGCATGCCCCTGGCTACACAGCCTCTCGCCACGTACGCCTGGGACGGCCCTAGAGCGACACGTTGGTGGGTGAGCTAGAGCGCAGACACGGGGTGGTAACTTGCCGCGGCAAGCGCTTTGCCGCGGTCGATGCCTTGTCGCGTCCGGGAGCTTGTCGCTCACCGGACCTTGCCGGAGCGCGGGGCGCGTAGCGGCAAGCCTCTTGTCGCGCTTTGGTCGGCCTTCCCGGCAAGCTCCTCTTGCTGGGGTCTTGTGCTTCGAGCGGCAGTCACGGCAAGCTCCTCTTGCCAGGGCCTTGCTTCCTTCGGGCGGTCGTCCCGGCAAGCTCCCCTTGTCGGGGCCTTGTGCCTTGGCTCAAATACTTTGTTCTTGAATGGCCCAAAAAGGGGACCGTGGAGAGTTTGGGCGGTCACCTGGCAGGCCTTGCTGCGGGGTGCTACGACTGCCCGTGCACAAGTTCGGGGTACTAAGGTACCCCTACTTTAGTACACCGACACCAGTCCACATATACAGCCTTCCTTTGATAATGATGCATTTGTAGTGTAGATCCTTGCTTGCGAGTACTTTGGATGAGTACTCACGGTTGCTTTGCTTCCCTTTTTCCCCCTTTCTTCTTCTTTCCGGTTGATGCAACCAGATGTCGGAGCCCAGGAGCCAGACGCCTACTACTACGTGAAGACCGCCGATAACCAGGAGTAGTTAGGAGGCTCCCAGGCAGGAGGCCTTGCCTTTTCGATCGTTGTCGCTTTTGTGCGAGCCTTCTTAAGGAAAACTTGTCTAACTCATGTCTGTACTCAGATATTGTTGCTTCCGCCGACTCTTGTGTTTCCGGGCTTATGTATTCGAGCCCTCGAGGCCCCTGGCTTGTAATATAAAGCTTGTATTATTTTAATTTGTGTCTAGAGTTGTGTTGTGATATCTTCCCGTGAGTCCTTGATCTTGATCGTACACATTTGCGTGTATGATTAGTGTACGATTGAATCGAGGGCGTCACAGTGTCTTACCTAGTGCATCAGGTCCAATGAAAATCATTTGTGACAATACTAGTGCAATTGCCTTGGCAAAGGAATCCAGATTTCACAAGAGAACAAAGCACATCAAGAGACGCTTCAATTCCATCTACGATCAAGTCAAGCAGGGAGACATAGAGATTTGCAAGATACATACGGATATGAATGTTGCAGACCCATTGACTAAGCCTCTCTCACGAGCAAAGCATGATTGGAACCAAGACTCCATGGGTTTTAGAATCATTACTATGTAATCTAGATTATTGACTCTAGTGCAAGTGGGAGACTGAAGGAAATATGCCCTAGAGGCAATAATAAATTGTTATTTAAATTTTCTTATATCATGATAAATGTTTATTATTCATGCTAGAACTGTATTAACCGGAAACTTAGTACATGTGTGAATACATAGACAAACAGAGTGTCCCTAGTATGGCTCTACTTGACTAGCTCATTAATCAAAGATGGTTGAGTTTCCTAGCCATAGACATGTGTTGTCATTTGATGAACGACATCACATCATTAGAGAATGATGTGATGGACAAGACCCATCCATTAACTTAGCACTATGATCGTTTAGTTTATTGCTATTGCTTTCTTCATTACTTATACATGTTCCTATGACTATGAGATTATGCAACTCCCGGATACAGGAGGAACACTTAGTGTGCTATCAAATGTCACAACGTATCTGGGTGATTATAAAGATGCTCTACAGGTGTCTCTGATGGTGTTTGTTGAGTTGGCATAGATCGAGATTGGGATTTGTCACTCCAATTGTTGGAGAGGTATCTCTGGGTCCTCTCGGTAATGCACATCACTATAAGCCTTGCAAGCAATGTGACTAATGAGTTAGTCACGTGATGATGCATTACAGAATGAGTAAAGATACTTGCCGATAACGAGATTGAACTAGGTATGATGATACCCACGATCAAATATCGGGCAAGTAACATACCGATGACAAAGGGAACAATGTATGTTTTTATCCGATTTGACCGGTAAAGATCTTTGTAGAATATGTAGGAGCCAATATGAGCATTCACGTTCCGCTATTGGTTATTGACCGGAGATGTGTCTCGGTCATGTGTACATAGTTCTCAAACCCGTAGGGTCCGTGCTACCTCTTGAGCATGCGTTGGTTTTTCCTTGAAGAGGAAAGGGTGATGGAGCAAAGTAGCGTAAGTATCTCCCTCAGTTTTTGAGAACCAAGGTATCAATCCAGTAGGAGACTACATGCAAATCGCCTAGTACCTGCACAAACAATCAAGAACCTTGCAACCAACGTGATAAAGTGGTTGTCAATCCCTTCACGGCCACTTGCAAAAGTGAGATCTGATAAAGATAATAAAATAAATATTTTTGGTATTTTTGTTGTATAGATTGAAAAGTAAAGCTTGCAAAATAAACAGTGACATAAATAGCTAGTTGATGGGAAACTAATATGATGTAAAATAGACCCGGGGCCATAGGTTTCACTAGTGGCTTCTCTCAAGATAGCATATCTTACGGTGGGTGAACAAATTACTTCCGAAAAATTGATAGAAAAGTGCATAGTTATGAGAATATCTAGGTATGATCATGAACATAGGCATCGCATCCGTGTCAAGTAGACCGAAACGATTCTGCATCTACTACTATTACTCCACACATCGACCGCTATCCAGCATGCATCTAGAGTATTAAGTTCATAAGAACAGAGTAACGCATTAGGCAAGATGACATGATGTAGAGGGATAAACTCAAGTAATATGATATAAACCCCATCTTTTTATCCTCGATGGCAACAATACAATACGTGTCGTTTCCCTTTCTGTCACTGGGATCGAGCACCGCAAGATTGAACCCAAAGCTAAGCACTTCTCCCATTGCAAGAAAGATCAATCTAGCAGGCCAAACTAAGAATTCAGAGAATTCATAGAAGAATAAGAATTTAGAGAAGAATCAAATCATGCATATAAGAATTCAGATAATTCAAAGAGACTTGCAAAGATATCAAACCATGCATACAAGAATTCAGAGAAGAATCAAATATTGGTCATAGATAATCTGGATCATAAACCCACAATTCATCGGATCTCGGCAAACACACCGCAAAAAGAATTACATCCAATAGATCTCCAAGAAGATCAAGGACAACTTTGTATTGAGATCAAAAGAGAGAGAAGAAGACATCTAGCTAATAACTATGGACCCGAAGGTCTGTAGTAAACTACTCACACATCATCGGAGAGCCCATGGTGTTGATGTAGAAGCCCTCCATGATCGAATCCCCCTCTGGCAGATCACCGAAAAAGGCCCCAAGATGGGATCTCACGAGTATAGAAGGTTGCGGTGGTGGAAAAGTGGTTTCATGGCCCCCTGGATGTTTTCAGGGTATAAGAGTATATATAGGCGAAAGAAGTAAGTCGGTGGAGCTACGAGGGGCCCACGAGGGCGGGGGCGTGCCTACCCCCCTGGGCGCGCCCTCCTGCCTCGTGGCTGGCTCATTGCTTCCTTGACTTCCACTCCAAGTCTCCTGGAATGCGTTTGTTCCAAAAAAGATCCTCGCGAAGGTTTCGTTCTGTTTGGATTCCGTTTGATATTCCTTTTCTGCGAAACACTGAAATAGGCAAAAAACAGCAATTTGCACTGGGCCTTTGGCTAATAGGTTAGTCCCAAAAATAATATAAAAGAGCATAATAAAGCCCATTAAACATCCAAAACAGATAATATAATAGCATGGAACAATCAAAAATTATAGATACGTTGGAGACGTATCAGTTCGCACGCTTAACGTTCAATGATGATTTGTATTATGAGTTTATGTGATTTGATGACCGAAGGTTGTTTGGAGTCCCGGATGAGATCACGGACATGACGAGGAGTCTCGAAATGGACGAGACATAAAGATTGATATATTGGACCATGTTATTTGGACACCGGAAGTGTTCCAGATGGTTTCGGTAAAGCCGGAGTGCCGGAGGGGTTACCGGAACCCCCGGGGGAACTAATGGGCCACCATGGGCCTTAGTGGAGAGAGAGGAGGGCAGCCAGGGTAGCCCCCCCTTGCAGTCCTAATTGGACAAGGGAAGGGGGGCAGCGCCCGCCTTTCCTTCTCCCTCTCTCCCTCTCCTTCCTTCCCCCTCTCTCCCTCTTGGTGGAATCCTACTAGGACTTGGAGTCCTAGTAGGACTCCCCTCCTTGAGCGTGCCCCCTAGGGCCGGCCGACCTCCTCCTCCCCTCCTTTATATATGAGGGAGGGGGCACCCCATAGACACAAAAGTTGATCTTTAGCCGTGTGCGGTGCCCCCATCCACAGTTTTACACCTCGGTCATATTGTCGTAGTGCATAGGCGAAGCCTACGCCGGTAACTTCATCATCACCGTCACCACGCCATCATGCTGACGAAACTCTCCCTCGGCCTCAACTGGATCAAGAGTTCGAGGGACATCATCGTGCTGAGCGTGTGCTGAACACGAAGGTGCCGTACGTTCGGTACTTGGATCGGTTGGATCGTGAAGACGTTCGACTACATCCGCGCGTTACTAAACGCTTCTTCTTTCACTACAAAAAAGACACATCTGTGACATTTTGGGCCAAATGAAAAAAATTCTGTCATATATATGACACTTCTATGATGATAATTGTGACAAAACCCGGTATCATCATAGATGTGGTGGGCTCCTACTTCTATGACAAAAAATCATGACAGAAAATGGGCTTTTCGTCCTGGGCGGGCCGGAGACGCAGCCGCATGACATTCTTTGGGCCGTCCATGACGGAAAAAACCATGGTAGAAGCAAGGGGGAGGAAAATTTCGGGGAGTTCCCGGTTACGGTGGGAGGTCGGGGGCCGAGCGATGCGCGTTTCTCTCGTACACGTACGCGCGTGTGTGCGAGGCGTTGGCTCTAACTGAACCCGAGCGAGGCGTTGGGCTCTAACTGAACCCGAGCGACTGCACTGCAGGCTACGCGTTACTGAACCCAAGCAATCGATCGATGGCTGTTAACTAAACCCGATCGAGCGATTCCTTGGCTACTGCTGCTAACTGAAGCCGATCGATGGGATGAACAGTGAGCATTGCGGGGGGGGGGGGGGGGGTTGGATGAACAGTGAGCGGTGGCATTGCCTCTGGATGAACAGGACTCCGTGGTGTGGTGGAGGGCTGGATGTACAGTAGACGGTGGAGGGGTGCCCGTGGAGGGGTGGATGAACAGGACCCCATGGTGTGGAGGGCAGGATGAACAGTAGACGGTGGAGGGGTGCCCGTGGAGGGGTGGTTGAATAGGACCCCGTGGTGTGGAGGGCTGGATGAACAGTAGACGGTGGAGGGGTGGTTGAACAGTAGCCGGTGGAGTAGCGCTCGATGGAGGCTGGATGAACAGGAGCCCGTGGAGGTTGGAGGAGGTCGACGGTGGATGAACAGTAGCTCGTGGAGGCTGGAGGGGGTCGACGGTGGAGATGAACAGTATCCCGTGTAGTCCCGTTTTACGGTACGCCACACCCCTCCCGATGAACAGGACCCCCGTTTCGACCGTAGCGCTCCAACACAAGTCTGTTTCCTCCGTTTTGCGGTACGCCACACCCTTCCTGATCAACAGGACCCCCGTTTCGACCGTAGCGCTCCAACACAAGTCCGTTTCCTCCGTTTTGCGGTACGCCACACCCCTCCCGATCAACAGGACCCCCGTTTCGACCGTAGGAGGTCCGTTTCCTCCGTTTTGCGGTACGCCACACCCCTCCCGATCAACAGGACCCCCGTTTTGACCGTAGGATGTCCGTTTCGTCTGTTGTGCGGTACGCCAGGCCTCGTTTCCATCGCCTTTTCCGTCCAAGCCCTCCCGATGAACACGACCGCGCATTCCGTTCCGACCCAGCGCGTTGCCTCCTGATGAACACGACGCATTGCGTTGCCTCCCCATGAACACGACGACGACGTTGTTTCTCTGTTCCGACCCAGCCATGTACACGAGCCCTCGCCGTACGTATGCGCGAGTAGGCGTTCGAGACCCCGCCCGTATGTACACATATGTGGCCGTATTTTCTTTCTTGCACCCTGGCCGCCTCTACTACGACACGTGCGCGCCTCTACATCCACCAGTATATATGTACGTACATGTTCGCGACCAGAATGACAACGCTACATACGCTTCGACCAGGTGGGTCCCGACTGTCAGGCACTTCCTTGCGTGCGAAAGTGTAGCTGGTGGGTCCCAGCAGTCAGGGGGCGAATCATTTTTTTACCCGGACGCACTTCCTTGTGTGCGAAGATGTAGCTGGTGGGTCCCAGTAGTCGGGGGGCTGGTGGGTCCCAGCAGTCAGGGGGGCGAATCGTTTTGGTTTTATTTGCCCGGACGCACTTCCTTGCATGCGAAGATGTAGCTGGTGGGTCCCAGCAGTCAGGGGGGCGAATCGTTTTTTTTTGCCCGGACGCACTTCCTTGCGTGCAAAGGTGTAGCTGATGGGTCCCAGCAGTCAGGGGGGAAACGTTTTTTTCACGAAATACGGTGGACCGTCCGGTGGGTCCCTACTGTCAGGTAGAGGAAACATTATTTTCCGTGGAATAAGGAGGCACTTCCTTGCTGCGGCCATGGACCCAGCTGTCAGCCTCTCCACGTACAGTCCACGTCCGATGGAAGTCATTCCTTGACCACGTAACCACGCTGCGCTGAGAGCACCAGGGCAGTGGACGACGGCGAGGCCTAGGAAGGGGATGACGCGGAGCCGGGGAAGACGCAACAGTGGAAGCCCACGCAGAGAGGAGTACGAGGGTTCACTGGTTCGGCTGCGGTGTGAGGCTACCGTCGCTGCAGAATAACAGGGGGTGTGGGTGAGTAGAGGTTTGGCCTGGCTAGCGATGGGAGTAGTACGGGGCGGTGAGGCCTCCGCGGCATCACAGCCGTCCACGGGAGGCAGGAGCATGCAGCACGACCGACGCTGCTTTGGGCGGCTGGAGCAAGAAGACCAGAGGTTGAAGAAGCACTACAGCCATTGGATGGACATCGTACGGTCACTAGAGCTAGAATCGTTCATATTGACTAAAGTTGACAAAGGCCCCCGTCCCAGTCAACTTAGTAGGCCCACAAGTCAGCCTCCCACCATGGTGGGTCCCAGCTAGCAGGGGGAGTATTCATTTTTTTGTGCGTAATAAGGAGGCACTTCCAGTGGGTCCGAGCTGACAGCGGGGGGAACGTTTTTTCGCGAAATATGCTGGCCCGTCCGGTGGGTCCGAGCAGTCAGGGGGGCAACGTTTTTTCGCGAAATAAGGTGGCCTGTCCGGTGGGTCCCTGCTGTAAGGTGGAGGAATAATTATTTTGCGCGTAATAAGGAGGCACTTCCTTGCGGCCGCCTGGACCCAGCTGTCAGCCTTTCCATGTACAGTACTCTTCCGATGGAAGTCGGTCGTTGACCACGTTGACCATGCCGCGTCGAGAGCACCAGGGCGGTGGTCTGGACGACGGCGAGGCCTAGGAAGGGGATGACGCGGAGCCGGGGAAGACGCAGCAGT
Source organism: Aegilops umbellulata (assembly GCA_032464435.1). NCBI lineage: Eukaryota > Viridiplantae > Streptophyta > Magnoliopsida > Poales > Poaceae > Aegilops > Aegilops umbellulata. The sequence goes on from CP136058.1 coordinate 91,912,389, forward strand.
GGAAGCCCGTGCGGAGAGGAGTATGAGGGTTCACTGGTTCGGCTGCGGTGTCAGGCTGCCGTCGCCATAGAATAACTGGGGGTGTGGGTGAGTGGAGGGATGGCCTGGCTAGCGGTGGGAGTAGTATGGGGCGGTGAGGCCTCCGTGGCAGCACAGCCGGCCACGGGAGGCAGGAGCAGGCGGCATGACCGACGCTACTTTGGGCGGCTGGACCAAGAAAACCATAGGTTGAGGAAGCACTACGACCGTTGGATGGACATCGTACGGTCACTGAAGCTAGAAACGTTTATTATTGACTAAGTTGACAAAGCCCTTGGTACGCTCCAACTTAGTAGGCCCACAGGTCAGCCTCCGAAACGGTGCGCCCCAGATGTCAGGGGGAGGAATCATTTTTTGGGCGGCTGAAGCTAAGAATATCCGAAATTGAAGAAGAAGCACGACATCCGTTGGATAGACATCCAACGGCCACTGCTGCTAGAACCGTGTGTTGACTATAATAAGTTGGCAAAGCCTTGCATACGCGTCAACTTATTTTTTTTAGGGGATGCGTCACTTAGTAGGCCCACAAGTGTGTGGCAGAGAACTTATAGCCCATCTACGTTTTGTAAGAATGTACAGCCCATTTTGGAATTCTAATGGAATTTACAACAACCCATTTATAGTCTATTAAAAGTACAGCCCATTTTCTAGCTAGGACAATGATTAATAATTTCAAACAACCGTTGAAGGCAGAATTCAATAAAATTTCCCACATTTTGATGGGCTCTGAAATATTTTTATCCGAAATTTCTAGTCAGATTAAATATAAATTTGTATTACGTAAAAATCTAACGAAACATTGCGCGCGCAACAATTAAAATTTAAGATTTTCAAAATCCATAAATAATATTTTATAAACTAATTTCGTGTTTGGTGCATTTTTTTTATAGTTACTGCCCAGTTTTTATAATTACATCCCATTTATTATTTTTTAAAGCCCATTTTCCTGTTAAGCCTAATGCATCCCTCCTAGGAAAGATTTGCAGCCCAGCGGGTATTCCTCAAAAAGACGTATAGCTGGGCTAGCCATTTTCATCTTGAAAAAATTAGTATCTGGGCTGGATATCTGGCCTGGGCTAGACGGGCCACAGCCCGCCCAGTTAATACCCTGCTCTCCTCAATACTGCTCGAGCTGCTTGGTCCCAGCTGCCGGCCGCACCTTGTGCAATTCTTTCGTTTATATTGACTACATAGGTTGACAATGTTGTGGGACCGTGATGTCAGAAAACCAGGAGAAAGCAAAAAAATATAGTTGTACATAATAAGGAGGCACTTGCGTACGTACGGCTATGGCCCTAGTGGGTCCCTACTGTCATCCAGTCAAAATAAAGTCATCTCCTGAATCCTCATGTTTGTTGACGATGTTAACAATGCTCGGCGCCATGGCGAGCGCAACAACTCAAAGGACAAGGAGAGGGCCTCGCAGGCCCTACGGATGGTCTGATACAGCGCCCGCTACTCATTCAGGAAGCCAGGATCATCGGACACCTATGAGCACCTTTGAGAAACTGAGATGACATGAAACGGTAAGGCCGCGCTTGGGAGCTCTGATTTATTTCAAACCTGTATTAACATACAAGTGTAATTTACTCGTCATCGAAAACAACGCGTAAAATACAGGCGTAATGAAACCAAGGGCCCAAGGTCTGTAAGTAAAACCGGCGGGTTATGCGTGTAATTTGAGAGACCAGTGTATATTTTACGAGCACTACTATATGGACGACATTACCAGACGATACATGCATGACGTGCGTATCATGCCATCCATGGGCAAGGCTGAAACAGCAGCTAACGGCTGGATTAATCGTCCGAGTGTTGTTCAACGTTTTTATCGTGTGTCAAGTACTTCTGATATTTTACTAGTCGAAATCGACCAACCAAGCGCCTTCGCCCGAGACCATCTGCTTTAATTTATAAGCGTCGGTTTTACAAGCGGTTTTGGTTGGAAAACGATGATCCAATCACGGCCTAATATCATGAGTTGGTCGGAAGATCATATGGTTTCACGTCTAACTAACCCGACTTGTCGCATAGGCTATGAATGAAACATCAGACGATGAACTTCTTAAGCACGGAAACAACAGAAGAGGATGATCTTCTTAACAAGCAAATCACTGGCATTAGATCGACATGCAAAACAATACGAAGCATTATTCTCAGGAGGCACTGTGAACAGCTCGTGATGCCTCTAAACTGAACATAGGAATAGGAAGAAATACTCGACGCTTCTGGCTAACATCAATGAGCAAATTTTGACAAGGTTTTCCAATTCCAATATATTAAACTAACGTCTTCTTGCTAACATCAATGATTAAACTTTGACAAGCTTTTCCCATTCAAAATATGTAATGCCTATGATCGTGGAGTCATGTCGCTTCTTGCTAACATCAATGATTAAACTTTGACAAGCTTTTCCCATTCAAAATATGTAATGCCTATGATCGTGGAGTCCTATCGCTTCTTGCTAACATCAATGATTAAACTTTCACAAGCTTTTCCCATTCAAAATATGTAATGCCTATGATCGTGGAGGCACTCCACATGTTGTTAAATTGCCAATGGTCTCTGCAGACTAGTCATGTCACCGGTGTCTAATAATACTCTGTAAAGCTTCTCGATCATTCCTTCTGTAATGTAGCGCAAACAGTGACTGCTTCTTTCTGCAAAGTGGAACGACCAACTAGACCCAGTAATGCAGCAGTTTGCCTTGGATACATTGGCTCATTTTGTGCAGTTGAACTAAAATCGAAGTCAGAATAAAACAGACCTTTAATTTTGATATCCCTGTAAGCAACAAAAGGTATAAGGGAAACAATTACTGAGAAATAACGGTTGATGACTTGTACTCCCAGAAGAAAAACATCTACTGATCTACCTTATCTTAATGGGAAACAAAGCAGGAGAGTAGCAATTCTCAATCAGTTTGATTCATTCATATTAACTGAGACATTATCTTAACAATGCCTTGTTTCAAGATGTATAAAGAACAAAAAAGCAGAAAAGTATCATCCCTAAAACAATGCGACTGATTCATTTTAACAGAGACATTATCTTAACAATACCTTGGTTAAACATGTAGAAAGAACTACAAAGCAGGATAGTACCATTTGCAAAACACTATAAGTCTATAACTGATATATAATAACAGAGACATTATCTGAACAATACATTTCTTAAACATGTACTCTGGCCGATCCCTAACAGAAATGGTACTCCTGCTGATCCCTAACAAGTGTTTGCAGTTTTGAACTAAGATTTAGTAGTTAATTCGGAGGAAGGTCGGTACTGACCATTCAAGACCAAGATTTGAAACAACTCGTGAGGAAGATCTCACAGAGATCTCAACACATATATGGAAATCCGGTCTCATTTTGTGCAGTTCCACCAAAATTAAGCGAAGCAAAATGTCGCAATAGCAACAAGTTGAAAAGATATCCCTGTTTTAACAGAAGCAAAAAATGAATCAATTACTGGCCAATAAGGGAGGATGAAACATGCAGCCACAAAAATGGTAATCCAGCCAATCCCTAACAAGTGTTGCAGTTTTGAAATAAGATTCAGTAGTTAATTCTGAGAGTGGCATCAATTACTGGCTTATAAAGGGGGTGATGCTAAATTTGTTGTAACAAAGCAACAAGCATCATGTCTGGGTTGGTCCCATTTTTGTTCACTACTTAATGGGAAAAGACAGCAATACAATAGCTTCAATTCAACATTTATTTAAAACAGTACCAATACAAGTAGCACAACATCTCAAAGCACACTGCACAATCATGTGGATGAAGGCCTGTACTGACCTTTCATGAGACCAACAACGATAAAATATGAATCTGCCAACACGAATAGGAAATCCAATCTCGTTTTGTGCAGTTGCACTAAAATCAAGCAAAGTGTTTCGCGTAGTGAACCAAAATGTCGCAATAGCAACAAGTTGAATAGATATCCCTGTTTAAACAGAGGCAAAAAAGGAATCAATTACTCGCTAATAAAGGAGGATGAAACATGCGGCCACAAAAATGGTAATCCCGCCAATCCCTAACAAGTGTTGCAGTTTTGAAATAAGATTCAGTAGTTAATTCTGAGAGTGGCATCAGTTACTTGCTTATAAAGGGGGTGATGCTGAATTTGTTGTAACAAAGCAACAAGCATCATGTCTGGGTTGGTCCCATTTTTGTTCACTAGTTAATGGGAAAAGACAGCAATACAATAGCTTCAACTCATCATTTATTTAAAACAGTACCAATACAAGTAGCACAGCATCTCAAAGCACACTGCACAATCATGTGGATGAAGGCCTGTACTGACCTTTCATGAGACGACGAAGATAAAATATGAATCTACCAACACGAATAGGAAATCCAATAAAGTTTTGTGCAGTTGCACTGAAATCAAGCAAAGTTGTCGGTGTGACATTTAAGTTTTCTATAGCAACAAGTTGAATAGATATCCCTGTTTTAAGAGGCAAAAAAGAAAACAATTACTGGCCAATAAAGGAGGATGAAACATGCGGCCACAATAAGAAGCATCTACCTTATCTTGATGGAAAACAAAGTATAGGACAGTAGCATTTCTAAAACGGTTGCATTGATTCATATTAACAGAGAAATTCTCTTAAAACAGATCAGTAGTTAATTCTGAGAGTCGCATCAATTACTGGCTTATAAAGGGGGTGGTTCTAAATTTGTTGTAACAAAGCAACAAGCAACATGTCTGGGTTGGTCCCATTTTTGTTCACTACTTAATGGTAAAAGACAACAATACAATAGCTTCAATTCATCATTTATTTAAAACGGTTGCATTGATTCATATTAACAGAGACATTCTCTTGAAACAACATTCATTAAAAAATGTAATTTACCTTTAACAGTGGCATTGCTTCAATTTTCCGGCGGCATTCTTAGATTAACAACAACAAAATAGCTGCATGGGACATGCCAGCACCATGTGCGTCCACACGTATAAATGGGTGTTGCAGAGTATGTAGCCAAGCAGCATATATGCGTTGGTCCCATATTTGTTCTCTTTGTACCTTCTTCCTATGTGAGGGCAGCAAATCTAGTCGTGCACAAACTACCCGACCCCCCAGTTTTTTCCCTTTTCAACAAAGAGATCGGTTCCTTACAGATGTGTGTACTGGGTTACCCCCTTTTTCCCTTTTCGACCTACAAAGCGGTTGGATAGCCAGTCTATACTACTTTCCGCCCCTCCTTTCCTCATTGAACCACATCCTAGATTCTTGATCCAGCCCACCGCACCCTTCTTTCCTCTTTGAACCAAGACCTAGATTCAACTACAGATCGAAAAAGATCCACATGCAGCTAGAGCAACGACGGTTTCAAAGAAACTTATACCTTAGGGTCGTCGGGATGTGGCAAGGCATGCGGCAGGAGGCCGGATCTGCCCACTCTACGCACGGCAGCGAGGAAGAAGGGGTCGGTGGCCCTCCCACACAGGCGTTGGGTGAAAGAGAACAGCGCAGCCGGTAGTGGATTGCCTCCCTCGTCGAAGGCGATAGAGTGAATGCTGCACCTCCCCCCCTTCCCAGTGCGACGCGATACGGACGCCTCCTTCACCAGCTGTGAGGGGGGAGAGAGACAAGAGGCCAACGCAATCTTGTTTAGATTTGGTGAAGAGAGGGTGAGCGACTGTGAATATAGCAAACCCTAGCAAATGAACGCTGAGCCTCCAGCGTGTAACATATATGTAGTGCGGCGAGCGTGTGGAGAGTGCAAACCCTAGCGAACAAGCGCTGAGGCTCCCGCTTATATATATACTACTGTAGTACGGAGTGAGCTCCGATGCCTTCACTGCACCTGCTTTTGGCTGTATGACAGGTGAGCCAGCCACATTTTGGGCCCACCTGTCGTAAATCCAAAGGCAGGTGCACTAAGTCAATGAAGATGCGTCCATATAGTACTCTCGTGTATATGACTAAAATATAGTGGAGTGGTTTTCTTATTCTCTCCATAACAATCGTTTTAAATTGTGTAAGTACGAAATGAAACTCTTTATTTAATGTACAGTGAAGAAAACTAGTACTACTTCCGATGAACTAACGATCCACGCCCACGCGTCCTGGTCGCACCTCCTGTCCTTCACGTGTGGTACACTACCCTCCCTTAAGTGAACAACCACACATGCGCCAAATTATCGGAAACGTGTGAGAGAGTGTACAAATAAAGAATTTTAATTTCAATTATCAGAAAGGTTTGAGAGTATTACAAAGTTTGACTTTAGTCAAATCTAATATGCGGAGTAAATAAAAATGGAGGGCTACTACGTCCATCCGGGTTTTTAGTCCACACCATTTTTAAAATCAAAGTTAATAGCTGGACAAATAAAATTACCGGGGAGCTGGAAACAAAGTTGTGAGAAGGCTTAGAAATCAATACAAAACTTATGCTCTTAGTACCAACGTCGATCCTTCTTCGAGAAAACATTTGGTTCATAGCCAATTGTGTGATAAAATTGCACCAACGTGAAAGACGATTGCGTCTCCAACGCAACCAAGGTGAACTGACGAAGGATATCATCTTTGTGCGTAACAAGCAAAGAGCACTGATAGAAGACAGCTTGTTTTTCGTCGAAAATCGATTAGCTTCACCAGCCGACGCAACCATGAGGCGCAACCATGAGCATCGATAGGTCATCGTGGTGATGCATCATCCATTTGGCATCAAGTTAGGGTGAGGCACCTAAGAAGTTCGACAAATCCTCACTGTGGTCTGTTTCTTCTCAGTAATCAAGCTCGAGGAAGGAAGAACCACGTGGCAGAGGACAGTGAGGCAGAACAACAATGGCCATCCAATTTTGTGCAGTTCCACTAAAATTGAGGAAGACATGCCCGGGTATGGAGACACGCATTGCTGTTTCCAAAAATATAAAAAAGGGTTAGCAATGACATCTCAATTGTCAATAAGAATTAATGAAAAGTACACCAACAAACAGAAGCATCATACTATCTTGATGAGAACTAAACCAGGATACCCGAGAAAAAAAGCATTTCTTCATTTAACCAGCGATAGTACTACCACCATATGGACAATGACCGCAACCACCATGTACTTTTTGTCGAAACAACATGTATACCTCCACCGAGGCATAAATCAGGACAACTTTTTGAGTGCCATTTCCTCTATAATAGTAGTAGGTGATGTTGGACCAGCCGACGAACCCTAGCTACTATGCATGGGGAGCTGGGGAGTAGTCGCATAGAAGAAAACCCGCACGCAGCAACCTGGGGAGCTAGACAAGTACAAGAAGTTATACCTCAGGTGGCCGAGATGTCGTTTAGGCAGGCGGGCAGGATCTGCTCACACGACGGCAGCGAACAAGGGCGCGGAGGATCTTTGTCCGCGCCAGCGCTGGCTCCGAGAGGACGGGGCGCATCGGCTTCCTCCGTCGCCAACGGCGACAACGTCAACACTACACCTCCTCACCTCCAGCAGCGGACGGGGTTCGGCCGGATCTGTGACCACCGGTGAGGAGAGAGATAGAGTGGACACTGTCATCTTGTTTTGATATGGAGAGGGTGAGAGAGCGAGACGCGAGAAACTCTATCAAACAAGAGGATATAATGGAGTAAAAAATCTCTCCATAGCAGTGGTTTTAAATAGAATACATGCGTTCCCAGAAAAAAGAAACGAAAACCGGCGGACAATTTTTTAAGGGTCTGTCTAGGACACATCTAGATGTGACATAGTTATGTCACATATAAGTTGATGTCCACTCTGTTTGTGGTCTTTTCCTAGTTTTTGTGTTTCTTGTTGCTACATTATATACTTGTGGGAGCTTAGATGTGATATCCTTAAATAACATCTAGATGTGAATTAGACAAACTGATTTTCTAACGTACCAAGAAAGAAAACTCGATCAAAAACACGCCCCCGCTTCAAGGTCGCGAGATCGTCGCGCACACACACATAGACATAGACATGCATATCCGTGTTTACGTAAAATTCCATTTCCATCTCCATCTCCAATCATATTTGTCCAACTGGCACATTATTTACGTTGTTAATTATATACGCAGCAATATTAACGTACAACATCTCTTGTTTGCGCACGTCCGGACCACTGCCATGGCCGGTCCTGACCAACCTGAACCCTCTTCATCACCCGTTGTGCTTCCCGCCCGAAATGGTCAGTGCCGCATTCATGCCCGTCCAGAGCGGATGCGACCTCTCATTGGCGCCGGCATTGAAGCGGCGCGCCGGCCGAGAGAGCATCGCCCGTGCCGCTTCCGGGTGCACGCGGCTGCTCCGCGTTCAAAGGTCGCAATAGCCGACTACAACATGCATGTAAAAAGTTCTTGGGAGTCCGTGCTACAGCTAGCTGTCCTCCCCCAACTCGTCAATCTCTTCCAGTAGTGCTAGTACTCCATGGCGCTATCCATCGACAAGCAGGCGGGAAAGTTATGGTATACTACTCGGTTTGCGGTGAGTGGCATGCCGAGCGACCGTGTGAGACACGAACACGATAGACGTGATTTAAACGTTGGTTTTGCTCGATGGCACGATCCAACGAAACGAAACGTTGGTTTCTCTCCGCTTCCATTTTTTCTCCGGAAAAACGGAAACTTTTCCACTCCATTTTCATTCCTATTCCAAGGTTGCCCCGTTACAACATTCCATCAAATACAAAGGAAAACTAACACGCATGCTGATGCATCTCAATGATTCACATATCATAGCCAATATTTACTTCACAACTAAAGAAAAAAGTTGTGAGAGCGTGTACGAAATAAAAACTACTGATGGGGTCACTACGACTTAAACCCTAAACCCTGAACATGATTTAATTTCCTGGCCAGGTAGAACCTGTCAAAGGAAAGACGGCTGGCACCCTCGGATCATACGATGATTTTGTGCAGTTCCACTAAAATCAACCTGAGCATCCCTGATGGCAAATATATTGAAGAAGTGTGATTAGAATAATAGTACTGGCACTAGTTCATGAGACATAAACTCATCACAAGTAGAAGCCGGTAGAAGTAGAGAAAGATCGACATGGATATGGAGCTACGGCAGTAGAGCAAGCCGGCTCCAAAAGGAAGATGGACTACCTCGGACGTCGGGCTGTAGCTAGAAGGGCGGTTGGGACGCGGCATCGGCCCATACCGCGGTGACCGCCGATTGGGACGCACCGACTGTGGGTTTTCTCCCTCGCCGATGTCGACCGCGTCTAGGCAGAACATTGTTCCCTTCCCCCAGCTGCGGGATCAGGCCCGTCGTTCTATGCTTGTGAAGAGAGCAACCTAAGCAAGCAGGCTTGTAGCTTAGGCTCCTGCTAGTGTATATATAGTGGTTTTCTTTTTCTCTCCATATCAACCATTTTATATTGCGTACGTGTCATTCAAGAGTGAAATGATGGTTGCTTCTTCCAACTAACTTACTGTGTGATTTGACTGCTCCTTAGTGGCTGTCGTGGTTCTAAGTCTGACAGTAAGAATGGGGGGTAAGTATGGAGAGGCAAGATCCTAGCTATGGAGTAGTTGTATGCGCAAGGAGTTTTACGAGTTCGGGCCCTTCTCTGAGGAAGTAACAGCCCTACGTCTCGGAGCCCGGAGGCAGTCGACTGGATTATGTGTGTGTGTTACAAAGTTGCGAACCCTTGTCCTAGTGGAGGGGGGTGGCTTATATAGAGTTCGCCAGGACCCCAGCCAGCCCACGTTACAAGGAGTTTAATGTACATAAAGAGAGGGGGTTACTGGTAACGCCTGTAATAAAGGACCATGAAGGCCATAAAAGCTACTTATGAGATGACCGTTTGTAGGCAGCGCCTTTAGGTCTTCTTATAGTCGAGTGGCTGTCTTCATGGTCGACTGCTTGTGCTTCTGGTCGAGTACGCTCGTGTCTTTCAACTGGGCTGACCAGGTCGACTGAAATGTTGATACTTCTTAGAATGTCTTTCATTGTAGGAGTCATGTCCTTGATTGGGTACCTCAGGTATGATAAGTTACCCTACCCTAGGTACGTATCCTCGTCATTAGCCCCCGAATGGGTCAGGGGTTAAGTGAGAATGGGGCCGAGCCTATGCTTCCGACTCAACCTCCATGCTTCGGTTGCATCTGTCTTTGGATAAATGGAAGTTACGGTGGGAACCCATTCTTCAGTTGCCTTGATCCATTCAGATGTCCGTCGAGTGGTTTCATATTACCGTCGAGTGTGTTTACGTGACGAGTCTCTTGGGAGACTTAAGGAAACGGATCTTTTCGTCTGACAAACCGCCCTATCGATCGCGGACCTTGCGGGATTTGAAAATTGGGAAGCGCACCGGACGGAGAAAATCGCGCGAATCGGCTGGATAAGGCAAGGGCGCCTCGATCTCCGCGCCACCTTTTTCGCCACGTACTGCGCGCGCGCCTGTTGCGGGATTTGACTGGGGGGCGCAGGCCCACTGATCAGCCACTCAGGTGTGGCCTTATATAAGGTAATGATTCCGATTTTTTTTTTCACTGAGCGCCCTTGTTTTTCTTCTCCCTTCCTCCGTAAGCCTCCGCCTCGCTCTTCGCTGCAATCTCGACACCGCCGCTCGGCCAAGACCTCGTTCGAGACAATGGGGAAGGACAAGACGGCAGCGGCGGAACGCGCGAAGAAGGCCGCGGCAAAGGGTAAGGGGAAGAAATCTGGCCGAGGCGGGTCGTCCTCGCGGGCCGCTCTGCCGTCCGGCTGGTTACAGGGGGATTGGATGCCCTCCATCCTTACTCAAGCGGATATCGACGACATGGTGGAGGGGGGACTCATTCCCTACAAGGCTGCTCGCCTCCCTGGGGAGGAGACGGAGCCGAAACCTCGCGAGGGTGAGCGCGTCCTGATAGCCACCCATGTCGACCGGGGGTTTTCCCTGCCCCCGAGTCCTTTTTTTAGGGCCTTTCTAAACTTCTTCGGAGCGCAGCTCCACCATTTCACGCCCAACTCCATAGTCTATCTTGCTGCGTTCGTGTCTCTGTGTGAGTGTTTCTTAGGCTGTCGACCTCACTGGGGCCTCTTCAAGCATATCTTCACTTGCCGATCCCAGTCGGTTAAAAGGCTCAACCCGGACGGGGAAAGGACGCAGGTGATCCAGATGTGCGGGGGCCTCGGGATCCAGACGAGGGGTAAGAGTTGTTTTCCTCCCATGACGCTTCCCGATTCCGTGCGCGGGTGGCAGTCAACTTGGTTCTACTGCAAGGACCAGCCGACCCCTGGCCACTCGACCGGCCTTCCTCCTTTTACCTTGGACCGAGTGCAGAAACCCGCTTCTTTGAAAGTGGTTCCGGAGGAGAAGGCTCAGGTGAAGGTATTAGTCAGTCGAGTGGTTGAGTTGGTTCGGGAAGGCGTGACCGGCATGGACTTGCTCGAAGTCTTCCTCCAGCGACGAATCCAACCTCTCCAGGCTCGGGATCACTCGATGTGGTTGTATTCCGGGTCCGACGACTCCACTCGGATCCACCCGGAGGCGGTCGAGGCTTCTGTACTGGAGAGCTGGCTGACCAGCATGACCGGGAATAAGGACAACCCCAGGGGTTCTAGGAGGATTGCTCCGCTTGATGGGATGATGGAGACAGACAAGGTACGTTTTACTTCTTCCGACTGAAATTTTCACTCCGTCTAGTAACTGGCTTGCGATAAGTCGACTGATCTTTGCTCTGCCCGTTGTCTTGCAGGAGATCAACGACATGTATTCGATGCCGAATGGGAACCAGGAGCAAGTATCTGAAGGAGGAGGGAGTGGAGGCGAAGGAAGTGAGGATGGAGGTGAAGTCGAGGAGTGGGAATCTGATGATGACGTAGAGGAGGAGGCCAGCGACTACTCGGGTGATGAAGATGAAGAGGTGGAGGTCGACCTTCCTCAACGTGAGAGACGCTCCAAGAACGCTCAGGATCCCGCCGTGGAGCGCAGTCGGTCGAGTGCTCCGGTGGGCCAGTCATCCAAGCGCCCTCGGACCGCGTCGCCGGCCCCAACTGAGAAGGCACCCAAGCAGCCCAGAGCCATCCCGACCAAGCCACCCAAGGCCTTGCCCAAGATCAGGGTCGCCATCCCTGTCATCTCTGGGTAAGTGACTGTTTTTATCTTTCTTGAGTCGACTAGAATGGATTCTTAGTCGATTCACTTTCAAATTATTTGCTTGGAATCGTGCAGCGCCGCTACTTCCGAGACTTCCATCCAGAATGTCGATGAGATGATGGAGGATGCCGTCACTTCCAATTTAGGTATAATCTTTGACACGATCCGACTGTTTAACTGCTGAGTCGATTGGATATTCATTTCTGAACTTTTGTAGCTCCGACCAACATTATTGACCTTCCGGATGATGAGGAGGAGGCGGAAGTGCCGCTCAGGCCTTTTAGGAGGAGAGGCCGGAGGACCCCGGTCGACAAGGCTCCTCAGACCGCGTCGACTGCTGAGGCGGTGGTCCAAGGGGGTGACAACACCGCCCGGACTACTGTGACTTTTGCTGAACCACTGACGACTGCCCGGCCTTCGTCGTCGACTGCTCCCCCACTGGTCAACCCGCCCTCGTTCTTCGCTGCCTACCAGACCCCGGAGGATCAAGTGAGTGCTGCTAAGGAGGCTATACGTCAGGCGGGGCTCGTGATGGAGCAGACCAAAGCGGCTCGGGATGCCAGCCAAGCGGCCTATGGCATCAGCTCGGCGTTGCAGCAGAACGTCCAGGTTAGTTGGTCTTCACTTGCGTTGTACACCCACTGGGTGCTGTTGATCTGAAATTTTTCATTGGTGGGGGCACGCTGAGTGCACCCACTGGGTGTAGTCCCCAAGGCCACGGTCGACTGCTGGCAGTCGACTGCGGTCTTTATGCTTTCAAACTTCCTCACTCGACTGATCAGATTGGGTCGAGTGGAAATCAAGGAAAACCGGTGGGGGCACGCTGAGTGCACCCACTGGGTGTAGTCCCCAAGGCCACGGTCGACTGCTGGCAGTCGACTGCGGTCTTTATGCTTTCAAACTTCCTCACTCGATTGATCGGGTTGGGTCGAGTGGAAATCAAGGAAAACCGGTGGGGGCACGCTGAGTGCACCCACTGGGTGTAGTCCCCGAGGCTACTGTCGAATGTTTTGATTCGGCTGTAGTCTTAGAAGTGTTGTGCTCTTTCTTTCAGTCACTCGGGAGTAACTTGTCTTTGATACCCTTTGTCGATTGACTCTTTGCAGAAGTCTTGTGAGCTTGTTGCTCAGCTCGCCAATCTGAAGGATAAGCAGATCTAGCTTAATCTTGATTTACAGTTTGCTCAGGAAAACGTGCAGAAGGTGAAGGATGAAGCAAAAGGTATGGCTGGTGAGGACTCGACGTCTATCTCTGTTCCTCTGCCCGTTCTGAACTCTGTGTCTGTTGTTGCTTTGCAGACGAACTAGAGAAGGCCCTGAAGAAGAAAGATCTTGACCTTGCGGAGGCGCAAAAGGCAGCTGCGGAGAAGTTAAAGCTCGCTGAAGAGAAACTTGCTTCAGTCAGCCATCTTGAGAACGAGAACGCTAGGCTGAAGTCTGCTCTTGACGAGGCCAATAGGGAAGCGAGTCGACTGAAGACTGACAAGAGTACTCTGAACGACAAGATCGGCCAGCTGGCGGGGAAGCACAAGGACTTGGGGGATTATCTTGGGGGTCTTGCCAAGAAGCTATACCTCATGCTTGAAGGTAACCCCCTTTGTGCGATTAATCTTGTTGTTGTCGACTCACCATTTGGTTACAGTTTTGCTCTGTCGAAACTTCTTTCAGAATTCTGCCGGAATTTTGAGGAAGAGACCAGTCGAGTGGAGACCCGCCTGGACCCTATCAATTCTCCTGTGAAGGATGAAGTGGCCATGAATGTCTTCCGGTTGGAATCCCGTATCGCTGGTGTGGTGGACTACCTGGCTCGACTGAAAGCTGCTGTGTCGCGGATCGACTCCGCACTCTGGCCCAAAGAGACCCTTCAGAACGACCTTGAATCCTTGGTCACTCGACTAAGTGATGTTCCAGGTCGAGTGCAAGAATGGAAAAAGTCTTCTGCTAGGTGCGGTGCTGATGTGGCTCTGTCACTGGTTCGTGTCCACTGCAAGGAGGCGCGAGAGGAGAAGCTGGCCGCTCTCCAGGTTGCCAATACCAGGAAGCATAATTTTCAGGATTTCATGGAGACCTTCATCGCTGCTGCCACTCGAATCTCAGACGGGATCGACTTGGACGAATTCGTTGCGCCATCAAGCCCTCCGCCAGAAGAGTAAAAAACTGTTGTGCTTTTCCTTAAATTTGCCTCGGGATGCCGAGTGGTTTATGTATTTGATAAACTCCGTCGGGCTCTCAGCTCGAGTACTTTTATTTGCGATCTAGGATCTTTTGATTTTATCCGAACATGGCTCGACGTTGAATGTCTTCGTGACTTGATCCGCCGATCTACTATTCGTTGTTCCCTCAGAGGCTGCCTGGTTTGCACGATGCTCATCGCCGCGATGGTGTCTGTCAAAATGGCTTAGGCGAGCACTGGGCTGCAGCTAAGTCCCCGAGTGGGAGGTTTGCTCTCCACTCGGTAGGATTCCAATTACTTAGGCGAGTGCTTGGACTGCAGCTAAGCCCCCGGGTGGGAGGTTTGCTCTCCACTCGTTAGGATTTCAATTACTTAGGAGAGTGCTTGGACTGCAGCTAAGCCCCCGAGTGGGAGGTTTGCTCTCCACTCGGTAGGATTTCAATTACTTAGGCGAGTGCTTGGACTGCAGCTAAGCCCCCGAGTGGGAGGTTTTCTCTCCACTCGGTAGGATTTCAATTACTTAGGCGAGTGCTTGGACTGCAGCTAAGCCCCCGAGTGGGAGGTTTGCTCTCCACTCGGTAGGATTTCAATTACTTAGGCGAGTGCTTGGACTGCAGCTAAGCCCCCGAGTGGGAGGCTGGCTCTCCACTCGGTAGGATTTTTTCGAACTTAGGCGAGTGCTTGGACTGCAGCTAAGCCCCCGAGTGGGAGGTTTGCTCTCCACTCGGTAGGATTTTTTCAAACTTAGGCGAGCACTGGGCTGCAGCTAAGCCCCCGAGTGGGAGGTTTGCTCTCCACTCGGTAGGATTCCAATTACTTAGGCGAGTGCTTGGACTGCAGCTAAGCCCCCGGGTGGGAGGTTTGCTCTCCACTCGGTAGGATTTCAATTACTTAGGCGAGTGCTTGGACTGCAGCTAAGCCTCCGAGTGGGAGGTTCGCTCTCCACTCGGTAGGATTTCAAACTTAGGCGAGTGCTTGGACTGCAGCTAAGCCCCCGAGTGGGAGGTTTGCTCTCCACTCGGTAGGATTTTTTCAAACTTAGGCGAGTGCTTGGACTGCAGCTAAGCCCCCGAGTGGGAGGTTTGCTCTCCGCTCGGTAGGATTTTTTCAAACTTAGGCGAGTACTTGGACTGCAGCTAAGCCCCCGAGTGGGAGGTTTGCTCTCCACTCGGTAGGATTTCAATTACTTAGGCGAGTCCTTGGACTGCAGCTAAGCCCCCGAGTGGGAGGCTGGCTCTCCACTCGATAGGATTTTTTCAAACTTAGGCGAGTACTTGGACTGCAGCTAAGCCCCCGAGTGGGAGGTTTGCTCTCCACTCGGTAGGATTTCAATTACTTAGGCGAGTACTTGGACTGCAGCTAAGCCCCCGAGTGGGAGGTTTGCTCTCCACTCGGTAGGATTTTTTCAAACTTAGGCGAGTGCTTGGACTGCAGCTAAGCCCCCGAGTGGGAGGCTGGCTCTCCACTCGGTAGGATTTTAATTTCTTAGGCGAAACGGATTCGCAGCTAAGCCCCCGACTGGGAGACTTGCTCTCCACTCGGTAGGATTTCCTGAAAACTTAGGCGGAGCGGATTCGCAGCTAAGTCACCCACTGGGGGAAATTTAAACGAACAGAAAAAGAAATATCAGTCTTTTGCTTGAAACAAAAGAACTACAGAGGTACTTTTATTACATCTCAGTCGAGTGAGTTTTTAAGTGTAAAAGGACGGAGCAGGTCCGCGTTCCATGCTCGAGGCTCGTCGATCCGTCGATCGATGTTGTAGAGGTGATACGCTCCGTTGTGCAGGACTTTGGTGATGATGAAGGGGCCTTCCCAGGTCGGGGCAAGTTTGTGAGGTTTTTGCTGATCCACGCGGAGGACCAAATCTCCTTCCTGAAAGGCTCGACCCTTCACATTTCTGGCGTAGAACCGACGCAACTCTTGCTGGTAGATGGTCGAGCGGATTAGAGCCATCTCTCTTTCCTCCTCTAAGAGGTCGACTGCATCTTGCCGGGCCTGTTCTGCTTCTGCTTCGGAATATAACTCGACTCGAGGCGCGTTGTGGAGCAGGTCGCTCGGCAAAACCGCTTCGGCTCCATAGACCAGAAAGAATGGTGTTCTTCCAGTCGACCGGTTAGGGGTGGTCCTCAACCCCCATAGAACTGGCGGAAGTTCGTCGACCCAGGCGCCTGCTGCGTGTTTGAGATCACGCATTTGTCGGGGTTTTAGTCCTTTGAGGATGAGGCCATTCACGCGTTCGGCCTGTCCATTCGACTGAGGATGAGCAACTGAAGCGTAGTCGACTCGAGTGCCCTGAGAGGCGCAGAAGGCTTTGAATCTGTCATTATCAAAGTTTGATCCGTTATCCGTGATGATGCTGTGCGGAACTCCATATCTGAATATCAATCCCCTGATAAAACTGATGGCAGTGCTTGCGTCGAGGTCCTTTATGGGTTTGGCTTCTATCCACTTCGTGAACTTGTCGACTGCAACCAACAAGTGGGTGAAGCCACTCCTACCAGTTCTCAGTGGTCCGATCATGTCTAGACCCCAGACAGCGAAAGGCCAGACGAGTGGAATGGTCTTCAAGGCGGAGGCGGGCTTGTGAGACATGTTCGAATAAAACTGGCACCCCTCGCACTTGTCGACTATATCCTTTGCCATTTCGTTCGCCTTTGGCCAGTAAAAACCCGCTCGGTATGCTTTGGCCACGATGGTCCGAGAGGACGCATGATGGCCACAGGTCCCCGAGTGGATGTCCTCGAGAATTATCTGTCCTTCTTCAGGTGTGATGCACTTCTGACCAACTCCAGTCGCGCTTTCTCTGTATAGCTGCCCTTTGATTACTGTAAAGGCTTTGGATCGACGGACGACCTGTCGAGCCTCTTCTTCATCTTCTGGGAGCTCTTTTCTCATGATATACGCAATGTACGGCACTGTCCAATCGGGAGTGGTGATCATAACTTCCATAATTAGGTCGACCACAGATGGAACCTCCACTTCGGTCGAGTCAGAGGCGCTTTTTGGTTGTGGAGGCTCTTCTGTGAAAGGATCTTCTTGCACTGATGGTGTGTGAATGTGCTCCAAACACACATCTTTAGGGATGGCCTCCCTTTTGGACCCTATCTTCGCCAGATCATCTGCAGCTTGATTTTTCAGTCGGGGTATATGATGGAGCTCCAACCCCTCGAATCGTTTCTCCAGCTTCCTCACTGCGCTGCAATATCCCGTCATGGATGGGCTTCGGACGTCCCACTCCTTCATCACTTGATTAACAACCAGATCTGAGTCGCCGTAGACCATGAGGCGACGGATGCCGAGTGAAATGGCCATACGTAATCCGTATAGAAGCGCTTCATACTCTGCCTCATTGTTGGAGGAATCAAAGTGAATCTGGAGGACATACTTGAGCTTATCTCCTCGGGGGGAAACCAGTTCAACCCCCGCACCGGATCCGTTCAGCATCTTGGAGCCATCGAAAAACATAGTCCAGTGCTCCGAGTGAACTTGAGTCGGAAGCTCCTGCTCGGTCCACTCGGCGAGGAAATCAGCTATTGCCTGGGACTTAATAGCTTTCTTTGCCTTGAACTTGATATCAAGAGGAAGAAGTTCAATTGCCCATTTCGCCACTCGATCGGTTGCATCTCTATTATGAAGAATCTCTGATAATGGAGCGTCGTTGACGACTGTGATAGAGTGATCAGAGAAATAATGAGCAACCTTCTTCGTGGTCATGTAAATCCCGTAAACAAGCTTCTGATACTGGGGATATCTTTGCTTCGACGGGGTCAGAACTTCAGAGAGATAATAAACTGGGCGTTGAACTTTGAAGGTCTTTCCTTCCTCTTCCCGCTCGACCGTAAGAACGGTACTAACGACTTGTCCCGTGGCTGCTATGTAAAGCAACAATGGCTCTTTGCTGACAGGAGCAGCAAGCACCGGCTGGGTGGAGAGCAGAGCTTTTATCTCTGCAAATGCTGCATCAGCTTCTGGAGTCCATTCGAACGTGTCTGACTTCTTCATCAGTCGGTAAAGAGGCAGCGCCTTTTCACCGAGCCTGGAGATGAATCGACTTAAAGCGGCCAAGCATCCAGTAAGTTTCTGGACATCGTGCACACGCACGGGGCGTTTCATCCGGAGTATGGTGCCAACTTTTTCGGGGTTAGCGTCGATTCCTCGTTCGGAAACAAGAAAACCGAGTAACTTTCCTCCAGGGACTCCAAATGTGCACTTCGACGGATTGAGCTTGATATCATAATTCCTGAGATTGGCAAAAGTTTCAGCTAGGTCAGTCAGCAGGTCGGAACCTTTTCGTGACTTGACCACTATGTCATCCATGTATGCTTCTACATTCCGACTGATTTGAGTGATTAGGCACTTCTGAATCATTCTCATGAATGTAGCTCCGGCGTTCTTGAGACCGAAAGGCATGGTAACATAGCAGAAACACCCAAATGGGGTGATGAAGGCTGTTTTTATTTCATCGGGTCCATACAGACGGATCTGATGGTATCCAGAGTAAGCATCTAAAAAAGATAACCTCTCGCATCCTGCAGTCGAGTCGACTATTTGGTCGATGCGAGGAAGAGGAAAATGATCTTTCGGGCAGGCCCGATTGATATGCTTGAAATCGATGCACATGCGCAACGATTTGTCCTTCTTAGGGACCATTACAACATTGGCGAGCCACTCGGAGTGGTAGATCTCGCGAATGAATTCTGCTGCTAGGAGTCGGGCCACTTCTTCGCCAATGGCCTTTCTCTTCTGAACGGCGGACCGTCGGAGATGCTCCTTGACTGGTTTGACCTTTGGGTCGACTCGAAGGCGGTGCTCAGCCAGTCCCTTGGGCACACCTGGCATGTCAGCAGGCTTCCATGCAAAGATGTCCCAGTTCTCACGGAGGAACTGGACGAGCGCTTCTTCCTATTTGGAGTCGAGTGTAGTGGAGATGTTGGTTGGAGCCGCATTTGGATCGGTCGGGTGGATGTGGACTTGCTTGGTCTCACCAGTCGACTGAAATGCTGACTCCGTGGCGGGCTTCTTGGCTCGTAACAACTCACTCGGATCCGCAGTCTTCTGGTACTCTTGTATCTCTATCTTGGCCATCTGAGCATCAGCAATTTTGGCGCCTTTCTGGAAGCACTCCTCTGCCTTCTTCCGATTGCCAACGACGGTGATTACACCCTTGGGGCCAGGCATCTTCAGCTTGAGGTATACGTAGCATGGTCGAGCCATGAAACGAGCATAGGCTGGCCTTCCAAGAATGGCGTGGTACGCACTCTGAAAATCCACGACCTCAAAGGTTAACTTTTCTTTCCGGAAATTCTTCGAGTCACCAAAGACGACGTCGAGAGTGATTTGACCGAGTGACTCAGCTTTCTTCCCAGGAATGACTCCGTGGAAGCTCATGTTGCTGGGGTTGAGTCGGGACATTGGAATGCCCATCCCCTTCAACGTCTCTGCATATAACAAGTTTAGCCCACTGCCGCCGTCCATCAGAACCTTGGTCAGTCGAGTGCCTTCAATAATTGGGTCGACCACCAACGCTTGCCTCCCTGGGGTGGCAATATGAGTCGGATGATCGGACTGGTCGAAGGTGATGGCGGTCTGGGACCACTTCAGGTAATGGGGTGTCACCGGAGCGACCATGTTTACTTCGCGATTGATGACCTTCAGTCGACTCTTACTTTCGACATCAGCGAAAATCATCAGAGTGGAATTGACTTGGGGGTATTCTTCACCGCTGTCTTCCCTGTCTTCAACTTTGTCTGACTCTTTCTCTTTGTCCTTGGCCTGCTTCCCTTGGAACTGTTGCATCAGGAGTCGACATTGTCGAGTGGTATGTTTAGGGTAAATGAGATTTCCCTCTTCATCTTTCTTCGTGTGAATGTGGCATGGTAAGTCCATCACATCGTTCCCGTCCTGGTCTTTCACTTTCTTGGGGTTCCAAGGACCCTTGGGTTTCCCCTTAAACTTCCCTGGGGTCACAGCTAAGGCTTCCCCGGGGGCGACTGGCTCGGCCTTGCGCTTCTGCTTCCGACTGGAGTGTCCTCCGCCGGCCTCATTAGCGGCTGCCTTATACTTGCCACTCCAGAGTCTATCTTCCTCTTCTCCGTTCGCGTACTTGGTGGCGATTTCCATCATTCGACTCAGGGTCATATCCCCGGTTCGACCGAACTTCAAACTTAACTCCCTGTTTCTGACGCCTTCCTTGAAGGCGCAAACTGCCTGATGATCGGACACATTCTCGACCGTGTGATTCAGAGTGATCCACCTTTGGATATAATCCCTCAGGGTTTCACTCGACTTCTGAACACATGACTGCAATTCTGTCAACCCTGCCGGTCGCTTGCAAGTCCCTTCGAATGTCCTGACAAACACCTGGGCTAGATCTTCCCAAGTATAAATACTGCTGGGAGCCAACTGATTCAACCACGCTCTGGCTGATCCTTCCAACATGAGGGGCAAATGCTTTATGGCCACCTCGTCATTGCCGCCTCCGATCTGAACAGCCACTCGGTAATCCTCGAGCCATGTGTCCGGCTTGGACTCTCCGGTGAACTTGCTGACTCCAGTCGCCAACCTGAAGTTGGGAGGAATCACTGTAGCTCTGATTGCTCTGCTGAAACACTCGGGACCTGAGACGTGAACTCTGCTGCTGGACGGCGCGCCTCTGTCACGGTCTTCTCGGTGAGCTCTATTTCGGTCGACCAGACCTTGAACGATGATGGATCTCGCATCAAAGCCTGGTTCCCTGGGGTCGACTGGGACCCTTCGCCCAGTACTGAACTGGCGTCTGCCCTCTTGCCGTCGAGGAACGTACGACCCCGCTCTTGGGGCAGGAGAAGGCACTCGACATTGATCGTTGCGATCGAATCGGTGCTCATATCGCTCGTGCCCTTGGTATTGATCCTCGTGCCGGCCTCTGTGTCCTTCACGCCTCGGGAGCGACCTTGAACTATGAGCCGACTGAACGGAATTCGCAGCGACGGATCGACTGTGAATCCTGTTGCGCGACTGAGATACGGCTGAATTCTGGTCACTCGCTGCACGGAGCAAATCTATGATCTGCAACAGACCTCTCCCTGCCTCTGACTGTGAAGGCCGGGTCGGTGGCTGGAAGAGGCGACGACGACTGGACTCGGGAACGGGCGGTCGTGCGCGCTCGTCGAGTGCTCTCTGGAGATTCTCCAGTCGAGTACGTTCAGCCAAGTTGGCCAAGCGCACCTCCTCCAGGGCTCGTGCCTCAGGGGTTTCTCCAACGATAGGAGTGTGAAGGGCGTCCATGTTCCGGCGACGGAGTTCCTCCCTCTGCACTGAGGTAAGGGGCTCGGGCCTGTACTCTTCGTGGCCCCGCACCGGAATCGTCCCTGCGGCAACCTCTTCGGTGTGTGGGAATCCGGGGGGACTACGTGGTCCGTCGACCATTAGTACTTCCGCCGCTGGATCACTGCTGTCGCACTCGGACGCAGTCTCTATGGAGCCAGTCGACAGGTCAAACAGGCCGTAGAGTGACTCGTCGGGCTCGATTGCCGCGACTTGGGGGATGGCCGACTGGCGGGCCAGTGCGTGCTTCACCCACCGCTGGAGTCTCGACCGACCGGTGCGCTTGCGCCGGTGGGAAACTGATGACGACGATGGCGAAACGAATGCCGACCCGTACTGGGTCGAGGGTTGCCGCAGGAGGACGCCGCGGACGCATGCGCGAAAATGCGTGGCTCCGCGGGCGGGAAGCGCGTCCACGTCGAGTGGAGCCTCCTGCAGCCAAGCAGAGTTGTCAACGATGAAGGAGAGAGCGCCGAGACGGATCTCGCGGCTCTCGACCATTACTCCGCTCGAAAACATGACGTGGGGTGAAAGAATCCCAACTCCTCCAACAAATCGCTAGAACACCTGCCCCACGGTGGGCGCCAACTGTCGTGGTTCTAAGTCTGACAGTAAGAATGGGGGGTAAGTATGGAGAGGCAAGATCCTAGCTATGGAGTAGTTGTATGCGCAAGGAGTTTTACGAGTTCGGGCCCTTCTATGAGGAAGTAACAGCCCTACGTCTCGGAGCCCGGAGGCAGTCGACTGGATTATGTGTGTGTGTTACAAAGTTGCGAACCCTTGTCCTAGTGGAGGGGGGTGGCTTATATAGAGTTCGCCAGGACCCCAGCCAGCCCACGTTACAAGGAGTTTAATGTACATAAAGAGAGGGGGTTACTGGTAACGCCTGTAATAAAGGACCATGAAGGCCATAAAAGCTACTTATGAGATGACCGTCTGTAGGCAGCGCCTTTAGGTCTTCTTATAGTCGAGTGGCTGTCTTCATGGTCGACTGCTTGTGCTTCTGGTCGAGTACGCTCGTGTCCGTCGACTGGGCTGACCAGGTCGACTGAAATGTTGATACTTCTTAGAATGTCTTTCATTGTAGGAGTCATGTCCTTGATTGGGTACCTCAGGTATGATAAGTTACCCTACCCTAGGTACGTATCCTCGTCAGTGGCCCCTACACGTACTCCCCCTACGTGTATGCAACAGTCACACGTACACATGGACGCAAAAACACGCGTGACGCCCTAATGCATGCATGTCCGAGCACACGACGGAACACACACGGTGACGCTCAAGTGCTCAACCTACACGTGCATGCACACACATACTCAGTCAGGGTGAGCTAGTGACCGTATGAACACCGGAGTATATATATATATATATATATATATATATATATATGTATATATATATATATATATATATTGAGCGCAGTGAGCGTATTATGAAGTCCACTGACCGTATTTTTACAAATATACAGTGACAGACAGTGTATTTATCTCGTTTGAAATTAAGCCATATTAACTGGAGAGGAGGCAGCATGGACTAGCATTACTTTGTTGTGTCCCGTCAACTTGCCGAACGAGGAGAAGGTTGCAGGACGGGAGAAGCTTGCGTGCGGTGGCTCGCAGGACAAGGAGAAACTTTTGACTAATGCAAGCTCTCCCTCGCTCAGGCGGTGGACGTGCAACAGTTAATTCGGTGTCAGATTGCCAGAAGCATACTACACTATACTACTAGGAACCGGATGGAGGAGCGTCTGCACTCTTATTATAATTTTAAAGTGTGATAAAGCAATCTTCAACACATGTGGTTCTCTTCGAGGGTTCTCGCATGTGATAATGGAAGTTGATTGCATGGAACACTCGCCACAATTCTCGCTTAATTCTGGCTCATATCCTGTTACAAATAGTAGCGCTCAGTAATATTTCCTATTTTGTTGTTATTCAGCATGTAAACAGGTCAGCAAACCTTGCGGCGCATCTTCGTGCGAACCGTGCTTGCTGCACTTTGAATGTGGCCGAGAGCTGGCTTGATGAAACACCTCACTTCCTACTTCTTTTTTGGCTTCCTAGTGACCAGTGCCTTGGCTGATCGTCCTAAGAATGCTTATATATATGAATAAAGCTCTCTCATTTACCGACAAAAAAGATTAAGCCATATTAACCAGAAAGGAGGGAGTATGGACTAGCACTACTTTTTGGTGTGTCTCGTCAACTCCCAGAACGAGGAGAAGCTTGCATGACAAGGTGAAGCTCGCTTACGCCTTTTGACTAATGCAACCTACCCTCGGTGGACATGCATCAGTCCATTCGGTGTCAGATTGTTAGAGGCATACATTGTAGTACCCAACATGCGGAGTACCATCATTGTTCGACTTCACGAAGGGGCGAAGAGCCAAGCGCAGTACTAGTACGCGTACTTGGTTTTGCACCTTCATACTACTCCACCCTCCGTCACAGTTTACAGGGTGCGCTTCATTATGATGCATTTCTCTCAATGCATTTCCACCACCAGAGAGACTTTCGACGCGTTTGGTTTAATGCTCAATTAATTAGGGCGTGGTAACTGCAATCAAGTCCACAATTTTCTCTCCATGTACTGTACTACTACGGAGTGCATGCATGTGTGTACCCGGGGTGGAAGCACTGCATGCATGTGTGTATGCATTATTCCCTCTAGTAATAGACGCCATGCTATAACTACCAATGCTATTTTTCAAGCCGATCGCTAGTCGCCTTGGTCCCATGGATGTTTTTTCTTTTTTCTGAAGCGCGTTGTATTAACAGTGACGGATGGAGTAGTATGAGCGGATTCAAAGAAGAGCATATTGATGGTTGCTTATTTAGAGCAACTTACAGTGGGAAAGGTGGGGCTTATGATTTGACTGCTCATTACTCACTATTAATGCGGCGCAACGACCGGGCTGAGTCTCCCATGCGGTTATGCACTACCCCCTCGGTTCTTAAATATACTCCGGAGTATTTGTCTTTCTGAAATATGTTGAAATCTCTGTTAAGACGAATAGAATATTTAGGAATGGAGGGAGTACACATACGAAGCAAAATGAGTGAATCTACACTCTAAAATATGCCCGTTTGAAATTTGTAAAAAGACAAATATTTAGGAACGGAGGAGTATAATTTCGTGCATGGCACATGGACCCAGATGATGAAGAGGCTTCTGGCAATGCTATCAAGCTTCCATCATTTGTTTACATAATTGACGTACTATACAAATAATTTTCCAGCGACATGAAATTGTACAATGGTGTGAGCTTTCAGCTTTTGTTTCGCGTGTCTTGCCATCGATGCTCTTTCGGAAACAATAAAAAACTAACCTCCTTGCTAATGCATGTCAATTATTAGCAGATCAGAGCTAATAATTACATAACAACTGAAGACAAAGTTGCGAGAAGGTGTTAAGTTAAAATTGATCCATGCTTTCGTTGGCAGCAATGTCCCCCCAGCTCTGTCTAAATCAACAAGGCATGTTGGGAAAAAAAGTAGCTGTCTGGAGCATGCAACATTCCGATCATTTTGTGTAGTTCCACTAAAATAGAGCTGAGCGTCCCTGTTCCAAAGATATCAAGTGTGATTACGATAATAGAGGACTGCTGATGAAACAATAAACACACAAATAGAAGCCGGTCACCTTTGCGGTCTCTCTTAAGACTAACTAGTTGGAGAAGATTAGGCTCGGAGTTGGATGAGGAGGACAGAGCAAAACCAATCTCCCTTTGTGCAGTCGCACTGAAATGTAGAGACGTTGCCCGTGTGACATTTTAGTACAACTGCACAAAACACTCTTAAGAAAAAAGTGATTTGTGCAGTTCACCAAAAGGTCGCAATAGCAACGAGGTGAAATGGATGGCCCTATTTGCAAAAAAGAGGTAGAAAGGAAACAATTACTGGCCAATAACAGTTGATGACACATGCGACAACAAAAAAGAAGCATATTCCTTGTCCTAAGGGAAGATAACAACACGGTTGTGTTTGTCTAAAATGGTGTGAGGACGAGAATGCAATATGGAAAGTACGCCGGACGAGCTACGTTTTGGGCAAAGAACTATGGAAGATCCACATGCAGCGACGTGGGAAAACGGGTAGTGGAGCAAGGACGGAGGGGATACCTGGAGGTCGTCGGGATGTAACTAGGTGAGCGGCGGCGGGCGGAATCTGCGAGCAGGTGGCGTAGGCCCTGCCGCGCCGGAGCTTGGTCAGAGAGAACGGCGTGTACCGCAGATCGGGACGTGCTGCCTAGGTGCCGTCGAACGGAGAAATGACGCACTTCCTTCCTTTCCCTCGGCGGACGGGATGCGGCCGAATTAGTGACCAACGGTGAGAGAGAGAGAGGCCACCGCACTCCCTTTCCCCCGGCGGACGGGATGCGGCCGGATCAGTGACCAACGGTGAGAGAGAGAGAGGCCACCGCATTCCCTTTCCCCCGGCGGACGGGATGCGGCCGGATCAGTGACCAACGGTGAGAGAGAGAGAGGCCACCGGAGCCTTGTGTGAGATACTCTGAAGAGCGGACTACCTTTTCCTCCATAAAAATCGTTTTATATTCTGTGTACGTGCCATTGAGCGCTATAACTTTATTTAAAAATAGCGTGGCAACGCGTCAAGTCGAACTTTGTTTTGTGCACGCGTGGTACACGACCTCCCTAGGTAAACAACCGCTACATGCGTTCAAATTAGCACGTGGGCTGCCATTTCGTAAAGAAATGAGCTCCACCATGTACCCGCGCGGGTGTGGCTCGGCACGAACCGTGAGTATGTGCACAGTGCACCTATTCTCTTCTTGTATACGTACACCACCTACGTGGGGTTGTGTGAGAGAGATACAAACCTAGAGAGATATAGTGTGTGGGTTCTTGAGAGTTTTTTTGGGGGGGTCAATCAAAATTTTTAACATATGCAATGTGTGTGAAATAGAGTCCTGGATATAACATATATATAGAGGGGGCGATCCACGAGAAGAGAGTGGAGGTATCATCGGCTTGAGGTGTCTATAGAACCGAAGAGGGGGATGATGTGTGTGTGTGTGTGTGCGCGCGCGCGATCGATAAAGAGTGCCATCGATTTTGTGTGTGCCCATGTCAAAGATATAGAGTGGCTGGCCTACTGGAATGTGAGATGGGACATGTGCAGTTTGTCTCTGTGGCATGGATACCTACCTGTAGCGCTCGACTATCAGTGTGTGGTGGGGGAAGAGGGAGGCCCAATTAACTATAGGGGTACAATGGTTGGTATATGTGTGGAGGAGGAGAGAGGCCTACCTCATGTATTAAGGAGATCGATCTGCCTCATGTATTAAGGGAGATCGATCGACATCCATGCATATGTGCAGGAGATGAATAAGGTTGGGAGAGAGACAGAGCTAGAGTGTTGGAGGGGGTGGTAGTGGAGTTGCTTCTAACAAATGGTGGGATAGGCTTGCTAGACAAACGGAGGGCACGCCCGCAATATCAATAAGAGAGGAGATGGCTGCTTGTTGTCTGTGCACGTGCGTGTGAGAGACGGGTCAGGAGGCATGCACGAATGATGAGAGGGGATGATGTGGCTGTGGTAAGCAGACGTAACTACATAGGAAGATCAATCGCCCTTTGTAAGAGAAAGGAGAGACATAACTTGTGAGGTACGTCGATCGATGGGGGAGGGTAGTTAAAGTCGATCTAGGTATATGTTGGGAGATCGATGGTATACATGCATGTGTGTGTTAGAAGCAAATGAGGCACGAGGAGAAGGATAGAGAGAGAGGGATGCATGTAGGAGGTGGTACGAGAGGCATACTATATCGAGGGGGAGGAGTGTGCGAGTACGAGAACGATGAAAAGAGTGGTGGGAGTGAGGCATGGATGGTGACAAGAGAAGAGGGGAAGCTTGTGTTTGTGCTAGGCACACCTGGCTAGAGAGGCATATCGATCGATGTGTGCCGTAAAGAAGGAGCTGGGGGGCCTACACACATCGTGGGTGAACGACCTAAAGTGAAAACACGAATTTGCACGATGGAGCTAGAGAATGCTGAGGGAGGGTGAGAGGGATGCGGGCGTGTGCATGCACAAGAGAAAGTTAGCGCTAGCTACAAAGATACGAGGGTTGTGTGGGTGTAAAAGACGAATAGAGATCATATATACTTCATTATAAAAAGTTAATTCGGATATTTGAAGAATTTATCATAGTGTTTAAAACCGACGGATGTGTGAATATATATAACGATGATAAACATGGTGTGGTTATGAACATGGTATACTACATTTAATATATTTTATCTCTAATCTTATAAAAAACGGAGTTGTTGATGATGGTGTGTCTGCCATCCTGCATTATAGGCCGTCTGATTTATATCTGGCGGATAGCAAGGAAACTTTGATGGTTGAAGTTGGCAACAATCATGATTGTAGATTCTTATTGAAATAGAGAAACGAATTCAAATTTAGTTCGAATTGCAGCGGTAGTATAGACATTTGGAATGCACTAAAATGTTGGTATGAGTAGGTTACATGCATTATACAGCAAGCGAAAAAAATGAATCGGACATAACATGGATTCATACTCCCTCCCTCCATCTACATAGGGCGTAATGAGATTTTTAAGACCGCCTTTTGACTATTGACAAGATTAATAGTACATGACATGCACAATGCAAAAATTATATCATTGAAAGAACCTTTCACAGACGAATTTAACGGTGTGCTTTGTGTAAGTTGCATGTCATATATCATTGCTCTAATATTTGGTCAAAGTTAGCATCGAAAAACGCATTAGGCCCTATATAGATGGAAGGAGGGAGTAGCTTTGAATAGCATTTGTATAGTAAAACGGGGCAAGACTCTCTCTTTGTGTGGTGTGAATAGTTTTATTTTTTTCGTTTTCTTTTTGGTTGAGGGAAGTGTGAATTGATTTGGTACGTACAAGTACAATATTACGACACGTTAGCCATGTCCCTGAAATTCAACCCGCGTCTTGTTATATCCCGAAAATTCAGATATCGTGCTCCCAAAACTGGCGCCTTCACAACCGGCGCCTTGCTATCCCGAAATTACAACGCGCACAAAAACTCCCTCCAGCTGCCAAATCCCGATACACGAAATCCCCCTTCTAACCCTGAGCCGAAAGCGCCGCTAGTTCAAATCGGGGGGGTGTACTTTTGTAACACACCCTACATTTTGGACAAGCACGTTCCTATGTCATGCTTCACCCCCTCCCATCACCCCCTTTTCGCCATTCGAAATCCCAGGCCGCCATAACCTCTCCGCTCCAGCCGCGAAACCCCACCCTCCTCCGTCTGCCACGTCACCGCTGCCCAGCCGGAGCCTCTTCCCCGACAACGTCGTCCACCGCAACAGCTCGACGTCCCTCGTCCACCTCCCCAGATGAGGATCCGTCGTCCATCTCGCCGTCCCGCCGGTTCAGCCGCCCCGTCCTCCACCTCCAAGGAGCTGCTCTGACGATCGCCTCGTCTATCGCGGCTGCTCCATCCCCACAATGCCGCCTTAACCTGCTCCACAGGAACCGCAACATCCTCACCGACTCCTCGGATGAAGCCGAGGACTACTCGGTGCCACCAAAGAGGTTGTACACTCATCGCATCGCACCTTCTCCTTAACTCGACCTCCCGGCGCCGACGGTGCTCCATCCCGCACCCCCATGGAGCGACTACCTTGAAGCCGGCGCCGCGGGCGACATCTCCACGACGGCTCTCCCCCAGTGCGAGGCCCCTTCGGCGGCGGCGTCCATACCAGCCGGATCTGCTGCTGCTACTCCGGCTCTCGCTCGCTCGCTCGCTCGCCCAACTTCTGTTGCTGCTCTCCCCCTCGCTCGTGCTACTGCTCTGCTCCGATTAAGCCACACTTCAGTCGACTGAATCCCCTTTTGGGTCAGTCGATTTTCAGGGGTTGGGGGGGCTCGCCGGAGTTAAGGAAGAACCACCCGCAGTGGGGACGGGGGCTCGCCGGAGAGGTACCCCACTATCTATCTTAGGGTTCAGGGTGGGGGCGGGGGGCCTAGAGGGCTGGCCGGGGCGGCGGTGGCGAGTTGTTTCGGGGCGGCGAGGTGGCGCTGGGGCCGGCGGTTCGGCCGGTGGTGGCTAGCGGCTCAGGGGGGGTGCAGGTTGAAGATGAACTGCAGGCCCTCCCTAAACTACATGTCAAGTGCCTCTCTGCTACCATTGCGTTCAGTTTCGACAGTAGCATTCAGATTCCACGGTAAATTTCAGTTTCGACAGTTAAGTTCAGAGTCAACATTTTTTACCTCATCTGTTGTAGTCAGGTGGTTTTTGGTGATGTTAATTTTACATCCATTTTACATCATCTATTGGAGATGCTATTAGAATCCCACTTGAGATTGACGATGTCTGTCTTGTGCTACTTCCGCCTTGACGTCTTACGGCTCACCGGAGCTGCTCCAACGACAGAACGATCCATCACAACAAAGCAGTGCCCTGGACGCCGTCTATAGATTCCTCAGATCTTCCTCCACACCTCCGATAGCCACCTCTGCCTCAACTGCTTCAGCGACCAACCTGTCGGCATTCTGGGAACGGGGGTCCCCAGACTTACCTGCCTGCGGCCTGCGGCGTGGCTCAAAGGGGGGCCCAGCACGGCCCATCTTCATCAACACAAACCCAAGACCCTCGCGAGGGGCCAAGCCTCGCGGGGCGGACGACACGGAGCTTCCTCAGGCGCGGCCTCATCAGGTTGGCTCACGAGGAGGTGGAGAGATCAAGGCAGGGTACCTCACGAGGTGCCCATGACGCAAGCCATGACGACCAAAGGCGCCATGCGGGCGCCAGTCCGTGCAGTGTCCTCCCTTTCCTCTTTGGTGCAAAGGGAGCAAGCGCAGGCGGGAGGATCAAGCAAAGGCACCCATTTCGGTGCAACGAGACCAAGACCAGCTCCGCGACAAGGAGGAAGTCACCGTGGAGCCCAAGCGAGCGTCATCACCAGAGCCTTTGGCAGGCGAGGACCAACTTTAGTCAGGATAAGTGTACCAGATGTTCGCCTTCAAAATGGCCAACTGTTGGCGCCCTTCCCGCTCAATATTTGGGAAAAGGCCCAGGGCCTTTGCCTATAAATAGGACTAGCCACCCCCAGGGTAGAGGCATCTAGGAAGATCGGAACGTCTAGCAACCCGGCAATCAGTTAGATAGGCATCAGAGAGAGAGAAGGGCGATTGAACTCCTCCTAGCAGTTCATCCCCCAGGCCAAGAACAGACCCTCGCGAGGCTGTTCTACCTTGTAGTGTTCATCATCATCAGCCCAAGAGGCAATCCACCACACCACACTGGAGTAGGGTATTACACCGCATCGGTGGCCCGAACCAGTATAAACTCTGTGTCTCTTGTGTTGTTCTTTTGGTAGCTTAGATCTTTGCGAGGCGGACGGGTACAAGTAGGTAGGAAGCGTAATCTCCGCGCGCACCCCAGAGTTCGAACCTTAAGGGTCTGCCGGAACCCGAAATCTGACATTTGCCGCGCCAGGTAGGGGTGCGCCGGAATTCGTCTTCCGCCGCTCCGTTCTCCTCTGACCATCGCATCCATGTCTGACACTCGTCGGGACCGTGCCGAGCGCCGAGCCTCTCTCGCTTCCTGCGTCGCCCAGACGGCCCCCGTCGGCGGGCGTCCTCGCCGTTCCCCATCGCCTGCCATCAACGCCGCCATTGGCCCGGCGGGGAACGAGCAGCAAGCGTCGTCCCAGCATCCTTCCGTGCGACGAGATGGCCGCACCGCTACTCCCTCGCTCACCCCAGCTGGTTCTTTGTCCCGCGCGCTCTGTGCGCCCTTGGAGGCCCGAGCTGCGCTCATCGCGGCAAACAAGCTCCTGCGCTACCGATCCATCAGCGACGTCTACGAAGAATGGCTCGACCGCATCGCCAAGCTCGTCCGCGCCACGGGGGGCTCTCCTGCACCGTCTTTCCCGCTGCACCAAACCCCGCCCCGCGCCGGCGACGAAGCTCCGGGGGCACCTCAGCCGCCTCCTCGCCAAGAAGACGCCCTGGCCGCAAGGCGCGTGGCCCCTGGCTGGAACCCGCTCCGCCAGGCACCAGCGTGGCAAGAGCAGAGCTGCCAAGAAGTCCCTCGCCCGCAGGAAGCTGCCCGGGCGCTCCCTGCTCTAGCACACCGCGACCGCGCTCCTGCTCCCGCACGTCAAGACCCCGCGCTGCTCCCGGCTGCGGCGCCCGGGGACCCGCAGGACCAAGCTCTCCGTCACCCAAGGCCTCCTACGACCACGGCGGACTGCCACGCCTCCACCGCCGAGCTACGCCGCGTCGCGTGGCCAGGCAAGTTCAAGCCAGACCTGCCTCCACGCTACGACGGTATGGCCGACCCTGCGGAGTTCCTCCAGCTCTATGAGCTAGGCATCGAAGCTACCAACGGAGATGAGAAGGTCATGGCGAACTGGTTTTCCATGACGCTCAAGGACGGGGCCCGCACCTGGCTCCTGAACCTGGCCCCAGGCACAATCTCCTCCTGGGACCAGATGCGTACCCGCTTCATCGCCAACTTCCAAGGTACCCGCGACCGGCCGCCCGCCGTGAGCGACATGCGCCACATCAAGCAACAACCCGGAGAGACCGTACAAAAGTACATCCAGCGCTTCAATAGCGCATGCCTCAAGATTCCCAAGGTGTTCGAGGAGGCCATCATCTCAGCCTTCTCCGACGGCTTGCGCGACGTCAAGATGAAAGAGGAGCTGGCGATGCATGAAGACCTGTGCACTTCCTTGGAGTTGTTCAACTTGGCGACCAAGTGCGCCAGGGCTGAGGAAGGGCGCCTCTCCCTACTCGAGCTGCCTGCCGCAGACCCAGAAGATAAGAAGTCCAATGCCAAGGATGTGAAGCGCAAGGGGGCTGCCGTGCTCGCGGCAGAACCAGACACCAAGCGGGGCAAAGATCAGCCCGAATCCTCCAGGGGCAGTCGGTACTGCGTGTACCATGACCTCCACACCCACAACACCAACGAATGCCAAGAGCTCCGAGCCGTGCGAGAAGGAAGGATCGGCCGTCGCCTCGACCGCATCGACAGGGGCTACGGCCGAGGAGGAGGAAGAAACGCAGGACGTTGGGAAGACCGCGGCCCATGCCAAGGCTGGCGCGACCAACCTCGCGAGGATGGATGGCGAGACCCGCCTCGCGAGGGAGACTGGAGGGATCAGCCTCGCGAGGATCGGCCGCAAGGTAACGCAGGCATCCCTCCGTTGCCACTTCATCCAAGAAGAAATGAGGACCACCACCAGGACGAGGGGGCTGGGGGCTTCCAGGAGCCACGCGCGATCGCCTGCATCCTGGGCAGGGCTCAAGCCCCAGCCTCTCAGCGCATCTTCAAGCAGTTCGCCCGCGAAGTGAATGCAGTCCTCCCCAAGCTCGAAGCCACACGTCCTCTCAGGTGGTCGTCATGTGCCATCACGTTCAGCTCAGCGGATCAACTCAAGTGTGCAGCTACAGCCGGAGTTCTCCTGATGCTTTGTTCCCCAATCATCAGCAATGTGGTGGTCACCAAGACCCTCGTCGATGGCGGGGGCTCAACGTTCTGTCTGTGGAAACATTCAACAACCTCCAAGTGCCTTACAATCAGCTTCAGCCAACCAAGCCTTTCTCCGGAGTCACTGACGGCTCCACGGTCCCGATCGGGCAGGTCCGCCTCCCTGTCACCTTCGGAGCACGCAACAACTACCGCACCAAGCTCATCGACTTCGACGTCGCTCACATTCGCCTGCCATACAACGCCATCCTCGGGTACCCGGCGCTGGCCAAGTTTATGTCTGTGACTCACCACGGCTACAACGTCCTCAAGATGCCGGGGAGTGGCGGCGTCATCACGGTGCCCTGTGAGGAGAAAGACGCGGTGTGTTCCCTGGAACGAGCTTTTTAGGCCGCATCATTGGAAGACCCAGATCATGGAAGCAGGAGGCTTCCCGAAACCACCCCCAAGAAGAAGACATCATCAGGACCGGCCCCTCAGGAGGCAGGCCCCTCAGGGCCCGTGCCTGCCCAGGGGGAACCTCCTTCCATCGCATAGGAAAGCGCGCCTGGCGCCCTCCTCAGGTAGGACTCGGGGGCTCTCCCCTGGAGGGCCACCAACCTGGCTAAGGTCACGAGGGAGGCGCTTGGGCACCACGTGGAGGCGTGTTTCGAAGCACGTTTCCCTCAAGAAAGAGTAAGGCAAGGAGAGCAAGACCCTCAGAAGTTTGTCAGCAAGGCCATTCAAGAGCTACAGGAGTCAAGAGTCATGAGAGGCGACCGCCGCCTACCAGCTATGGCTCCCCATCCAGGCGAGGATGGTGGGCTGAGCGTCTGCGTCGATGTACCAGGGCTCAATCGAGTCGCCACTCTGGAGCGCCTCTGGCCCTCGCGAGTGGGGCGCTGCGAAGGTCCACCCCACAGCTACGTTTGCATGCCTTATGGCTTGCCGAGCGTGGCTGCCACATACCAGCGCCTCATGAGGGGCATCATGGAGGCTCAAGAGGCCAGGCGTTCCGCAGCCTTGGCGGAGATGGAGATGGTCCGCGAGGAGCCACCAGCGCCTCCGGAGCCTCCCGAGGCCCCAGGGCCTGGGTGCTCGTGAGGAGCGGCTCCTGCAGCCCACCGAATCTGCTGCACCAACACTCGTCCGTCCTCAACATCATCAGGTGACATCTTTTAAGTTTCATTTCCAGCTAGGAGCGCCCCCCAGGGCTGCATCCTTCCCAGGCCGCGTGGGTCCGTCCCTGCGGCATGTATCCCTTTCATTTTCATGTTGTTAGCTTACCCTGTTGGGGGCGCCCCTCGGGCCACATCATCCCCAGCCGCTCGGGCCAGACCCAGCGGCATGTATCCCTTTTACGTTTATCTATGGTTATGCGTTTGGTCCACCATGCTTGATTATTCGTTGCCGGTCCACGGCACCTTTTCTTCTGCATGTCGACCACTTGCACCTTAAAGGGGGGGGTGCCTGAGCATCGCGACTCAGGGCTCTTACTGGCTCTCCAGCCCTCACCCTCTGGCCTTGTCCATGGCATCGCGACCTGGCATACCAGCGACGGTTGAGACCAGCTCGAGGGCCGGGACCCGAGGACGTAGAGTGTAGGCATCTAACCCAACTTGCAGGAACACATCACAAGATAAGGCCCAGTGCCAGGCGCAACCCGCCTAGAGGTAGGGCCCCGTGAGTCCCGCGCTGGCTCACGGGTGCCCAGATACACCTCACCAGGCCCTACCGTGCCAGCCACGTGTCAGGGCGGGGCTGTACACGCCCCGGGGGCTCCTCCCGGAGGGGAGCCCCCTCCCACGTACCAGTGGAAGCACCATGCTCCGCGCTGGCTGACGACACTGCCGAGGAGCGGCTATGCCCGTACACATACGGAAGCGCTATGCTCCGCGCTGGTGATAAACAACTGAGGGTGGCCCCCGGGCCGCATCAACCTCAGGGAGCCCAGAGCTCAGTGTCTGGCCTCATCGCAACGCCTCTCCCCAGGAGTGCCGTGCGAGGGGGCTGGGCACGGGGGCTGCGCCTGGGTCACGCCCAGACGCACGCCACCCAGCCAGGCCCCCCGGGCCTGGTTCGTCGCGCGTCTCTCCCCGTGCGGAGCCAAGGTATGAAGGCCGTTTGAGCGTCAAGGGGGACTCCTGAGCATCGCGACTCAGGAGCCTAACTGGTCCCGTAGCCCCTCACTCCCTAGTTCCGAAAGGCTAGCGCTGGGTGAGGTACACGCGGGGCCGGGCTCTGCAGACATAGAAAGGCACAACCACTTACAATTTACTGTTCGCGCGTCAAGGGGGACTCCTGAGCATCATGACTCAGGAGCCTAACTGGTCGCGTAGCCCCTCACTCCCTAGTTCCGAAAGGCGAGCGCTGGGTGAGGTACGCGCGGGGCCGGGCTCTGCAGACGTAGAACGATAGATCCACCCGCATCTCACCGCCCTACTTGTTGTTCGTGCGCCAAGGGGGACTCCTGAGCATCGCGACTCAGGAGCCTAACTTGTCATGTAGCCCCTCTCTCCTTTGGTCCCGTCCTGGTTTCCAGTCAGGGCTAATGCTGGGTGAGGTACGCGCGGGGCCGGGATCTGCCGGCGTAGAATGTAAGCAAGTAGGAAGGAATAACATAAATTCAAGGAATTTAAAAGCAAATATTACAGTCCATACTGTTATCCCAACACCAAACACAAGTTTAAACGCCTCCCCGAGGCATGATACATGTGCAGGAATTAAAGCAGAACAGGAGCCGCAGCCGAATCACTTGTCGACGGTGGAGCCGCGCGGAGTGGCTTCGCCTCGTGGAGCAGCAGGGTCGGCGGCGCCTGGCTTCGGCTTGGTGCTGAAGGCCCGGAACTTCCCCAGCAAAGCCTCCGCGCGACCCTTCACGGCCTCGGCAGCGGCAGCGGCACGCTCGTCGCTCACTGGCTCCAGCAGGCTGTCAAGGTCGACGTTGGGGTCGCGAAGGTAAATGTGGGTGAAGACCCGTGTCAGCGCAGCAGAAGACAGGACACGCGCCTCGGCCTCGGCCGTGGGGCCAAGGCCAAGGGCGACATCCTCAAGAGCACGCACGAGGAAGGGAAGCAGCTTGGCGGGGCCGTCCTCGGAGCCAGCCAGCGGGCTCTCCAGGCCGCTGGCGTAGAGCATCTTCAGCGCTGCACGAGCCTTCTCCTCCATGTCTGCGAAGGCCACGCGGTCCTCGGCAAGAACCCGGGTGATGAGGACATGACTACCTTGGATACGACCAAAAATATTGCATACATGCATATTTGTCAGGTGATTTCTAGTGCAAACTATTCAATAATCTATTTTTGTTATCCAGAACAAAAATACTTCACACACTTTTGTGTTTTGTCTAATTGCAGGTGTATGGGACATTTGTACAACACACATATGAAGATAAGGGAGAAAGAGATGTTTACTTGCTGTTCAAAAAGTTCTTTCACGTCACTTTTGGTCCAAGAGAAGATAGAGTCCAAGTCTCTCACGTTCTGGATTCAGATTCGGACTGCACAGACATACCTGACTCAAAACGGCAATAACTTTTTCCTACGGACTCCGAATTGGGTGATTCTTTATTTTTTGGAAACTAGATTTCGTCCTCTTTCCACTCCAATTGGAATCACCTTTAAATTCGTCCGGAGCATTGAGATATGGACGAAACAATCTGACGCTGCAGCAGAATCCGAATCAAACAACAAGTCCAAAGGTGTTGCACCACCTCCACTTGGGCCCATGAGCCTTGTACGACCTAGGGTTGGTTTCAGGCTGCCTTGGGACGTCCTCCCACCTCCTTGGCCGCCACCCCTTGCTCCTATATAAGTAGATCCATCTAGTAGCTTTTTCCTTGGGATTTGTTTAGTTAAAAGTTAGCCATTGCAACTTCGTGTACTTCGTTTGTGTCCAACGACCAGACTAAGACCGCTTTTGGATCCCCACCTTTATCAATACTTCATCCATATTTGCAATATTCAGATTGCTTTTATCATATTCTTGCTTGTTCTTCGATTGCATGCAGGAATAGACCTTCGTGGTCAGGCTGATCGTGCTTTCGGCATTGTCGGTAACCTCACGGAGATTGGTTTAGCGATTGCTAAGGCGCAACGTCGTGCACGTTTGTAGTCGGATCGTCAAAGTTGTCTCCACCAAATCGATAGTTATCATCTCATCGAAAGATCGGGACACCCCGCCTCTATCAAGTGGTATCAGTTTTCAGGTTGCTCGGTGAGAATTTCCAGTTTTCCCTAGATTAGATCTATTTTTCTTACCTATTGTCCAAGAAAAAGCCACAAAAAAAGTTAGATCTATTCATCCTTTTGTCCAAGCCAGTCTGAGCCTTTGCAATTTTCTTTTCATTGTTTGCATTATTGAATTATCGGTTGCATCGTCGTGTCGAGTTGCTGGTCTTAGTGTCTAGCCCTTTAGAGTTTCGAGTTCTGTTCATAGTTTGTCACGCCACCGCCGCACCATCTTCATTGTCATTGCCATATACCACCACCGCGTCATTATTGCATCCGTTGTCCACCACCGCCATCCATCAATTTCCACCACGTACTCCCCATCATTCATTGTCATAATCATACTTCAGGCCGTTCGCGTCATCACTAGATCCAATCTGCATCTTATCTAGCTTGTTTGTGAAAAAAAAAGAGAAAGAAAAAAAAGTGAGAGAAAAAAAGAAAAAAAAGAGAAAAAAAAGAGAAAAAAAGTGAAAAAATTCCGTGAAAAAAGAAGAAAAAAAAAGATATTCAGAGTGTGCTCCGCCTTTGTTACGCGTCGCGCCGTGATTTTTTTAGTGTTCTAGGCTCGCGTCTCTAGCACGGTCTAGCCTAGGACCAGCACAGTACCGTCGGTGAGCGTTTATTCAACATTGCATCTTTGAATTGATTATTGCTAATCTTTTGCTACCATATATAGCCAACCCAGCTCCACATATTTCTACACCGTGTATACATACGTTCACCTGGCAATCGCTTTACCCAACTTTTGGAGTTACTTGACACCGATGGTTGCCGATCGCCGCCTGCTGCATGGTAAGAACTTGTAAGACATTGATATTTGCTTTACTGTGAGCGTTTTACCACCACATCCTAGTAGTTATAGGAACATTATTTTGGATTTTGTTTCTTGTTTCTACTAATCATGCCAGGATCTAGAGTCAATTCATGGGCTTTGTCGATCGCGGGAGACGTGCCACCACCTTTGCAAATACAACAACCATCACGAGAGGTGCACAAACATCCAAATGCACATGATCAGGTTAATGTATCTATACCACCTTTTAATGGCCGTTTTAGACCTGCTTTATATATTGAATGGGAGTTCAACATAAAAAATATATTTGCTTCCCATAATTTTGATGAACATAAAAAGATTAAGCTTGCAGTTGGTTCTTTCACTGGTTATGCTTTGGTTTGGTGGACTGAATATTGTCGGTTACACCCTGATTATATACCTACTACTTGGGATGATTTGAAACTTGCCATGCGACATACTTTCGTCACCGCTTACTATACTCGTGACATGATTAAGAAGTTGCAACATTTAAAACAAGGTAGTGACACTATAACAAAATATTATAATGATTTACAAACTACCTTGTTGCATTCCTCTTTAGAAGAAAGTGAAGATGATTTTATGGATAGATTTTGGGGAGGATTAAACCGTGATATTCAAGAGATATTAATTCATGAAGAGTGTTATCCTATGGACCATTTGTTTCGCCTTGCTTGCAAAGCTGAACAGGAAATAAAACGACGTGTTGCTCACGAGGAGAACAAGCGCACGGTGCATATTCCAAGAGTTGATATGATTGTTCCTACAACTACTAGGCATACTATGACATCCACATCCATTGTTGTGAGGACTACATCACCTCCACCATGTGACATATCGCCCCCGAGAGTGGCTACACCATCTGAGTTGATCATAAGAGGTAATGAGAAAGGTACTGATCTTCCATCTCTACATGAGAATGATGAATGCCTTGTCAATTTGAATGCACCATCTGATGAGCTACCCACTACTTTGATCACACTACCTATTTTAGAGGACTATGTTGACAATTTGACTTTGCCATGTGATCAAACAACTGAAATACCAACAATTTTGAGTGCACCCATTGAATTAACTGTTGATGCAAAAGAACCAATGTTTAATCATTTTGATATGACCTCTAATCTTGGTGATGATTCTGTGTCCAATGACTTCTTGCATGTTTGCTTATTTAAGCATGTTGTAGCATGTAAATTTGACGCAAGTAAGGTTTATTCACCAATGTTGGGATGGTTTAATGATGAACATTGTCAACCTTTTAAAATGAATAAGAGCTTCGCTTATATGTGCAAACTGAGTTGCAATATTTTCATGCCTTCTACTTCTTGTGATAATATTTTGGCTTTATATTTTATGAATTATGAAGGTTACTCATGTATACATGTGCCATATGTGCAAAAACTAAGGAAAGTAAAAATGGATGACATATACATATACAACATGTACACATTGTCTTTTTTGTTAGCCACATTTCAGATTAAGCAACGCCGAGGACGGCTTTGTTTTCAAGAAGGGGAGGATGATGAGGACATGACTACCTTGGATACGACCAAAAATATTGCATACATGCATATTTGTCAGGTGATTTCTAGTGCAAACTATTCAATAATCTATTTTTGTTATCCAGAACAAAAATACTTCACACACTTTTGTGTTTTGTCTAATTGCAGGTGTATGGGACATTTGTAAAACACACATATGAAGATAAGGGAGAAAGAGATGTTTACTTGCTGTTCAAAAAGTTCTTTCACGTCACTTTTGGTCCAAGAGAAGATAGAGTCCAAGTCTCTCACGTTCTGGATTCAGATTCGGACTGCACAGACATACCTGACTCAAAACAGTAATAACTTTTTCCTACGGACTCCGAATTGGGTGATTCTTTATTTTTTGGAAACTAGATTTCGTCCTCTTTCCACTCCAATTGGAATCACCTTTAAATTCGTCCGGAGCATTGAGATATGGACGAAACAATCTGACGCTGCAGCAGAATCCGAATCAAACAACAAGTCCAAAGGTGTTGCACCACCTCCACTTGGGCCCATGAGCCTTGTACGACCTAGGGTTGGTTTTAGGCTGCCTTGGGACGTCCTCCCACCTCCTTGGCCGCCACCCCTTGCTCCTATATAAGTAGATCCATCTAGTAGCTTTTTCCTTGGGATTTGTTTAGTTAAAAGTTAGCCATTGCAACTTCGTGTACTTCGTTTGTGTCCAACGACCAGACTAAGACCGCTTTTGGATCCCCACCTTTATCAATACTTCATCCATATTTGCAATATTCAGATTGCTTTTATCATATTCTTGCTTGTTCTTCGACTGCATGCAGGAATAGACCTTCGTGGTCAGGCTGATCGTGCTTTCGGCATTGTCGGTAACCTCACGGAGATTGGTTTAGCGATTGCTAAGGCGCAACATCGTGCACGTTTGTAGTCGGATCGTCAAAGTTGTCTCCACCAAATCGATAGTTATCATCTCATTGAAAGATCGGGACACCCCGCCTCTATCACCGGGCCTTGCCGTCCAGTTCGACCTTCGTCGCCTCCAACTCCTTCTCCAGCACGCGTAGGCAGTCGCGGCATTTCTTGAGCTTGGCCTCCTGGACCTCGACGGCCGCCTCGCGAGCCTTCATGCCCTCTTCTTGCTCCTAGCAAAGGCGGGCCTCTTTCGCGAGCTGGTCCCGCAGGCCTTGCAGCTCGCCCTCCAGCAGCGGCATTTCTTGAGCTTGGCCTCCTGGACCTCGACGGCCGCCTCGCGAGCCTTCATGCCCTCTTCTTGCTCCTAGCAAAGGCGGGCCTCTTTCGCGAGCTGGTCCCGCAGGCCTTGCAGCTCGCCCTCCAGCACCTTGCAGCGACTGCGGACATCAGCCGCCTCCCCCTGGGCTGCATCACGAGCAGCCTTCGCTTCAAGGGCGGCCTGCCTCTCCTCATCACAAGCCGTTGAGACCTGGACCAGGGCCGCCCGTATCGAGGCGTCGGAGCGAATCCATCCTGAAGCCAACTCCAAGCGCCCGGCCACCAAGCGAGGGTCGGCGCCAAGAAGATCCTGCCGGAGCCGTTCTAGCTCGGCGGCAACGCGATCCAGAGCGGTGGGAGGAGTCGGAGAGACAGCAGTCGGTGGAGCAGGAGGAGAAGGCGGCAGCACAACCACAGCATCTTGAGGCGAAGCCTGCTGCGCCCCCGCGACTGTGGCGGCGGCGGCAGGCAAAGGCACCTCGGGAGTCACTTGGGCCATGGGGGTTGGGCTCGCCCCAGCCAGCTCGGCTAGACCTCGCGAGGACGACCGGGCAGGAGAGGCCCGTGCATCGTGGTCACCTTCCTCCGCAGGCAGAGGCGCTGCGGCGGATGGAACCTCGGGAGCCCCCTTCAGTTTCTTCGTCGCGGGCGCCAGCCTATCCAAGGAACGCGGACGTCAAGCCCCAGCAGCAAAACAGGAAACAAAGACAAGAGTCAAGCACTTACGGGTCGTCACCGGTGAGCTCAGGCAGCCTCCGGCCAAACTTGAAGCCTGACAGCCGGCTGGAAGGTTCAACCTCGGAAGTGGAAGGCGCGTCTGCGGACCGCCCCGGGGCCGGGGCAGACCCGCGGGAGATCAGCCCGGTCCTGTCCTTCTTTGGGATCAGGGGCGAGCTCCCGCTGCCCAGCACGTCATCATCCTCGTCGTCGTCGCTCGGAGAGAGGCGGAAAGCGCGGGGCCCGCGCCGGGAGAGGGGAGCCCTTGACTCTCCGGCAGTCGCCTCGGAGTCAGGCCCTTTCTCTCGGTCCCCTCTGCCCTCCTCGTCGCTGGAGTCATCGGAGGACACGTCCACCGGACCCACGGGAGCCTCCGCGGGCATGGCCCCGTCCCCGTTGAAGGCAGGCATGAACTCCACCACCTGCTCCCAATCGTCGCGGAGGAACAAGGGCGTAGGAGCGCCCTCCAACCTCGCCACATCGCCCCCAACCAGAGATTGGAGCACCGCGGCCAGATCTTCGTCGCCCAAGGTCGTGGGGCTCGGATGAGGCCTCCACATCGGAGGTGAGTACTGCCGAAGCGGAGCCAGCTGGTGCTCCAGGAATTCCCTCAGCAGCGATGCGCCGGTCAGCTTCGCCGCCGCCATGCTGGCCGGCCTCAGATCCGCGTCCATCCTCTCCAGCACCGGCTTCGCACGGGGGTCCGTGAGTTCTGCACGGGCCCAATCAACGGAGCTCGTGGGGAGCCCCTTGGGCAAGATCAGCCGCGGGTGAATGTGCCCAGCGTCTGTCAAAACCCATTTGCTCCTGAAGCCCTCGATCCTTTTCCCGGGCTTCGAAATGGCAATGGCGCCACTATACGCGATGAAGCTCGTGCACGCGGAAGGAGAACCGCGAGAGACCCGGAGGGAGTAGTGGCGCAGCAAGGCCACTGAGGACTGCACCCCTACATGAGCCTCGCAGTAATAGGCAAAGATTGCCAAGAGAAGGACGGAGTTGGGGTGGAGATGCAGAGCCTGTAGGTTGTAATGGCGGAGGAGAGAGAATAAGAACTCGGAGAAGGGAGGCACCAAGCCAGCAGCAATGGAGCTTACAAAGAGTGGATAGAAGGTGCTTCCTCAGCCCTCAGGGGTGGCTGAGCCGGCCTTGAACACCCTCGCCCCGTCGATGCCCTGCGCCGCCGCCATCCGGCGCAACCGGGCGAAGCTCGACTCAGACACATTTGGCGAGTCCAGGGCCGATGTCGGTGTCAAAACCGGCGGATCTCTGGTAGGGGGTCCCAAACTGTGCGTCAAGGTCGGATGGTAACAGGAGACAGGGGACACTTTATTTTACCCAGGTTCGGGCCCTCTCGGTGGAGGTAAAACCCTACTCCTGCTAGATTAATATTGATGATATGGGTAGTACAAGAGTGGATCTACCACGAGATCAAGGAGGCTAAACCCTAGAAGCTAGCCTATGGTATGATTGTGTATGATGATGGTTGTCCTACGGACTACAACCCTCCGGTTTATATAGACACCGGATAGGGTTAGGGTTACACAGAGTCGGTTACAATGGTAGGAGATCTTGAATATCCGCACGCCTAGCTTGCCTTCCACGCCAAGAAAAGATCCTTCCGAACACGGGACGAAGTATTCACTCTTGTATCTTCATAGTCCTGAAGTCCGGCTGAAGGTATAGTCCGGCTATCCGAACACCCCCTAATCCAGGACTCCCTCAGTAGCCCCTGAACCAGGCTTCAATGACGACGAGTCCGGCGGGCAGATTGTCTTCGACATTGCAAGGCGGGTTCCTCCTCCAAGTTCTTCAAGAAGATTACAAACACCAAAAATAGTGTCCGGCTCTGCAAAATAAGTTTCCACATATTGCCATATAGAGAATAATATTAACACAAATCAAATCTGCTGACGTATTCCGTAGTGCGTCATAACACTGCGACCAAGCCTTCTATATAAATTGCTTTCATTGTTCCACCTTAGCGCGTTTAGCGAGGCGGTTTCCT
Organism: Aegilops umbellulata; assembly: GCA_032464435.1. Taxonomy (NCBI): domain Eukaryota; kingdom Viridiplantae; phylum Streptophyta; class Magnoliopsida; order Poales; family Poaceae; genus Aegilops; species Aegilops umbellulata. The sequence goes on from CP136058.1 coordinate 91,955,903, forward strand.
TGGCACGTCTTGTCAAAGCAGAGATCATGTGCCCCTTTTAACGGGATTCTCATTAATACGGACGTGGATAACCCAATAGCGCCATTTACCACGGCGCTTGGGAGGCAAGTGAGTTTTATTAGGTAGGTGGGGACGCCTAACCGCACCCGCTTATATAAAGGGATAAGGATTCACCTTTTTAACCTACGCCTTCTTCCTCCTTTGCCAATCCATCTCTCGCGCACTCAAGCTCCAGCGCCCAAGTCCTCTCTTCCTTCCTCAACCTTCTCCAACAATGTCCGGAGCGGGAGGCAAGTGGATGGTCTCCTCCGTCACGGAGGCTCAAGTAAAAAAGTTAAGGAAAGCCGGATACTTGTCCAAGGACATCCCGCATCGGCTTCCTGAGGAGGGGCAGCTTCTTCCTACCCCAAGGCCCCATGAGAGGGTAGTTTTTCTTCCCCACTTCCTCCGCGGACTGGGCTTTCCACTTCACCCTTTTGTCCGGGGGCTCATGTTCTACTATGGCCTGGACTTCCATGATCTGGCCCCGAACTTTATTCTCAATATCTCGGCGTTTATCGTCGTGTGTGAGGCCTTTCTCCGCGTCCGCCCCCACTTTGTCCTCTGGCTCAAGACCTTCAACGTCAAGCCCAAGGTGGTGTCCGGCACCCAGGCGGAGTGCGAAGGTGCCATGGCTGGCAAGATAGCCAACGTCCTCTGGTTCGATGGCTCCTTTGTGGAGTCCCTAAAGGGGTGGCGGGGCGGGTGGTTTTACATCATCGAGCCACGCGATCCGAACTGGGTCGCAGCCCCCGATTTCAGATCCGGACCCCCCACGCGGCTCATTTCCTGGAAAGAGACGGGCCTGTCATGGGGCAACAAAGAAGAAGTGACTGGGTTGCAAACGTGCATCCAGTCCCTGGTGAACAAGCCAATCCGGCTTGTCAATATAGTCCAGGTTATGCTTGTTCGCCGGATCCTCCCGTGCCAACAACATGATTTTACTTTCTGGGAATTCGACCCAGCGCAGCACCAAACCCTTAGCAGGCTCTTCGACACGACGTATGAAGACATCTGGAAGGTGCTGACCAAAGGCGCCGAGTCCCCCACATCCGCTTCCGAGGACCGCAGATACAGCTCGCAGCGTCATGCCAGCGAGGTGAGCTATCTATACCTTTGACAGGTCTGTTAAGCTCTTCTTCATAGATTAACTCTATGCGGCATCTAAACTCCCTTACCTTTGACAGGCTTGGCTGGCGGTATCCGGACCAATCAACTGTCTGGCTCCCCTGCCCGAAGACCCAGCCCCAGCTCTCTTGGTGAAGCTGATGGCTCCGGCACCTTATGTGGTGCCGGAGAAGAAGGCCAAGAAGAAGAAAACCACCGGGACTCGAAAAAGTTTCCGCAACATGGTGGTGTCGGACTCATCATCTGATGAGTCCGCGACGCTCTCCTCTCGTGAAAACGAGGAGGAGGAACAAGGAAGCTCTCCCCCCCCCAGTGAGGGGAGAAAAGAAGAAGAAGGCCACCCCAACGGGGGAGGCCGAGGGGTCGAGTAAAAGGAAAACCCCTCCGCCGGACTACTCCCACGACGCCGAAGAGGGCGGAGAGGTGTGGCTGGACAGAACCAAGCATCCGGCGACATCGTAAGTATTTACGTACCAGAGTGACTCATGATATTTTCTAATGCGTGGCTTTCCCTAATGTCGAACGTAATTTATGCAGCCCGCCCCGGGCCGGACTCGACGATTCGTCGAGCGGCTCCCTGGATTCGTCGGACGTGAACTCTGTTTCGCCCGCGGTCTCCCCCTGCGGGGCGGACCAAAGTGGCGCCCCGCCAAGCTTCGGGGCAGGAGGAGATGGTCCTGGAGGAGCCGCAAGGCAATCCTCCGGACCCCAGGAGTAAAGGGGATGAAACCCCCCAGGTCTCCAAGTCCGGCTTTATGCCGGACACCGCGCCGGACTCGACAGTCCCGGTCCATGGTGGGCGAACTCCTCCCAAGAGGAGTAAGCCGTCTGAGCCGGCGTCCTCCGTCCAACCAGAGGCGTCGGACAATCTGCTGGAGGTGCTTGAGGGCGCCACCATCGACGAGGAGCACCGTACTGTTATGAGTACGGTGATCCAAAGGGTTCGGTCCGCCAAGAGCGGACTGACTGAAGCTTGCGCTAGCCTTCTAGCAGGCTTCCAGGTAAACAGAAATATGTCAAATTATTTACCGCATAGACAGTAGCCCCTGATGCTCTGTTCGGTGTTCGGAAAGAAAAGCCGAATAGAGGATCTAGTAATTTTCGCAGGAGTCTAACAAAAAAGTCAAATATGTGTATGCAGGCTTCGCTGCTGTCCACCGCCGCACTGACTGCGCAGGTGGATGTCCTTAAAAAGGACCTCGGGCGGACCGAGCAAGATCTCGGCCTTGCCAAACGGCAGCTCGAGGAGAAAGAAGGTAAGAAATACCCTAAAAAGGAAAAAAAGTGTCTATAGAGAGGCTTGATTGCAGAAAAGAAATAACAGGATTGTACTGCTTATTGTAGGGGCCACAACCGAGGTGGCAACCCTGAAGCAGGCGCTGGCTGAGGCCGAAAAGAAAACGGCCAAGGAGCGCGCCGAGCAAGAAAGGCTTGGGGTTCAGGTCGGCGAGGTGCAGCAAGAGCTGCAAGCTCTCATGAAAAAACATGAGGATTTGGAGCTTGAGTCAAAAGCACAAGCATCCGAGCTCGCGACGGCCATCGAGACTACCAAGAGTGCCAAGGCCGAAGCCCAAAAGGCCCTCCAAGAGTTGGAGGAGGTGAAAAAGATAGCAACAGGTAAGGCATTCTCAGTGCAAAGTAGGAATATAAAAGTAAATTACCTATTACTTACCCGAATCCGTAGTTCTCCAGGGGCATTCGCCGATCTTCCCCGCAGCGTATGCGACGCCGCCGCGTTCTACCGAGCTGAGGAGCGCAGCTCGACGGAGAGTGTGTTCTAGTCTCAGTATTCTGAGGCCGGACACCCTGTGCCCTTAAACGATCAGCTAAAACAGCTGGTCGAGCTCCACAAGGCGGCCGAACAGGCCATGAAGGGCTTACTAGTTCGGCTGTGGCCTGGAGAGGCCCTGCCTAGGAGCTATTTCGGTCGAGTGCGGCGGCTGGTGGAGGCCTGTCCATGGCTTGAGGTCCTCAAGCGCCCCGTCTGCATTGAAGGTGCCCAGAGGGCCCTTGCCCGTGTAAGGGTACACTGGGGTAAGCTGGACGGAGAGAAGCTGGTGAAGGACGGGCCGCCGCGGGGGAAGGAGCATCGCAAGCCCGAGAACTACTACAAGGAAGTTCTTGCTGGAGCCCGCCTTGTCGTGGATGAATGTACTAAAGATGTAATGTTTGAATGAACTCGCTCGTTTGTATCCTGTGCGCTGAAAACTTGTTCATATGCGCTAAGCAATGCTTATTGAATTTAAAATATTATTTTCTATGCGGCCGTTTATCAAAAATTGAGAGATGGCCAGCCGTCGGCTTCTGCCCCCATGCCACTAGTGCTGGGGTGTTCGGGATAAACCTGAGGGCTCTTGTTCCCATAGTTGGGTCCTTTGAGGGAGGCGCTCAGCACAACGAACCAGGCAATCGGACTATAATGCTTGAACACTCTCACTTAGCCATAGAACGTTATAATTTTAAATTTCGGCGAAGCCCCTAGTTCGGAAGGCCGAATTCGGGGCGCTATCCACGCCTTTGGCCGGACATAGCCAGCTCCTCGCTCGAAGCGACATAAGCCTTTAAGGACTCGAAAAACCTCTCGAACAGCGACCGGTCTCACGCCTTATCATGACAGTCTGTTTTAGCTTTCTCCACTGAGGTGCTCAACCCACCTGAACTGGGGCACAATCGAAGTGGTTCTCCTAGTGCTACCTTAGCCAATATAGCGGAACGTAAGGCACCAAAACATAGGAGCCGGGCAAACCCAACATGTGACCAAAATCATGACTCGGAGCCGATGCATATAGTGCTATAAGTTCGGGGTGACGCACTTGTGAAAGTGTACGGACTTCTCACACCAAATAAAAGGGTAATGAAGCCCCTGGCGTGGTTTGTCGTACCATGGTGTACGGGTGCGATCATGTTATGTAATAAACATATATATTCAAAGAGGATAATGCAAAAAATAGACAAAAAGCTATGCATTGTTTATAAAGAGGCTATTTATCAAAGCCGAACGATACAAGTAGTGCGATAAGCAAAAAAGATATTAGACTATTTAACATGTCCTGACCAGGCGCAGGCCGCAGAATTTAAAAACAGATATATCGCTCGAAATAGAGACCACCTGAGAGTTCCGTAATGCGGCGTAGCTTTGTCTGCTTTCCTGGATCTTGCATCGTCTGTGCGGCAACAAGGCCGAACAGGTTTATCCAGAGTGTGGAGTCCTGAAAGTTAAAAAAGAAAAATCCGGTAGCCCCTAGTACGTTTGACGCTGTATTGTAGGCATGCCGTTAATGTGCCCCTCCCCCTGTGCCCATGGAATTTTAAGGGCATAATTGTGTACTCGAGGTACTTGCTCCGCTATGTTGCGATGGCTGGGTTCGGGGCCGTATTGCTACGCTTGCTCTGAACGTGCCAGGCGGTCTTGTTGCAGGTTACTCCGGGCGCGCTTTGCATTGTCCGGCTTTTTAACGGTCGGACTGGAGAGTTGCCTTGAAATGCTGCTTTGTACTTCCCCTGCGAGGGCCGCCGTGTGCTCCTCCGTACGGATGGAGCGTTCTGTGTTTCCGCTGATCGTAATTACTCCTCGAGGGCCTGGCATCTTGAACTTGAGATATGCATAGTGCGGCACCGCACTGAATTTAGCGAATGCGTTTCGTCCGAGCAGGGCATGATAGCCACTGCGGAACAGGACTATATCGAAGATTAACTCTTCGCTTCGGAAGTTATCCGGAGATCTGAAGACCACATCAAGTGTTATTGAGCCTGTGCAATTGGCCTCTACACCTGGTATGACGCCTTTAAAGGTCGTCCTTGTGGGCTTGATCCTTGATGGATCTATGCCCATTTTCCGCACTGTATCCTGATAAAGCAGGTTCAGGCTACTGCCGCCGTCCATGAGGACTCTTGTGAGATGAAATTCGTCCATGATTGGGTCAAGGACCAGTGCGGCAAAACCGCTGTGATGGATGCTAGTGGGGTGGTCCCTTCGATCAAAAGTGATCAGGCAGGAGGACCATGGGTTGAACTTTGGGCCGACTGGCTCCATCGCATATACGTCCCGTAGCGCACGCTTCCTCTCCCGCTTGGGAATGTGGGTCGCGTATATCATGTTCACCGTCCGCACTTGTGGGGGAAACCCCTTCTGTCCATTGTTGTTCGGCGGCCTGGGCTCCTCCTCGTCGTCGGTGTTCAGCCCCTTGTCTTTGTGTTCGGCTCTTAACTTGCCTGCCTGCTTGAACACCCAACAATCCCTGTTGGTGTGATTGGCTGGCCTTTCGGGGGTGCCATGAATCTGGCATGAGCGGTCGAGTATCCGGTCCAAACTGGACGGGCCCTGGGTATTCTTTTTAAATGGCTTTTTCCGCTGACCGGATTTATAGCCTCTGAATCCGGCATTAACTGCCGCATCCTCATTGCTGTCGCTGCTAACGCGGTGCTTTTGATTATTTCGACGTGACCTGCCACTTTTGTCCTTGGTATCCGAATTACCAGGCTTCTTCGATAAGTTGTTGCTACGAGCTAGCCAGCTATCTTCGCCCGCGCAAAAGCGGGTCATGAGTGTTGTGAGGGCTGCCATGGTTTTCGGCTTTTCCTATCCCAGGTGCCGGGCAAGCCACTCGTTGAGGATGTTATGTTTGAAGGCTGCTAGGGCCTCTGCGTCCGGACAATCGACTATCTGGTTTTTCTTTGTTAGGAACCGTGTCCAGAATTGCCTGGCCGATTCTTCTGGCTGCTGAATTATGTGGCTTAGGTCGTCGGCGTCCGGTGGCCGCACATAGGTCCCCTGGAAGTTGTCGAGGAATGCGGCTTCCAGGTCCTCCCAAGAACCGATTGAGTCCGCTGGTAAGCTGTTAAGCCAGTGCCGGGCTGGTCCTTTAAGCTTAAGGGGTAGGTATTTGATGGCGTGTAGATCGTCACCACGTGCCATGTGGATGTGAAGGAGATAATCCTCAATCCATACTGCCGGATCTGTCGTACCATCGTACGACTCGATATTGACGGGTTTGAAACCCTCTGGGATTTTATGATCCATTACTTCGTCTGTGAAGCATAGTGGGTGTGCGGCGCCCCTGTACTGGGCTATGTCACGATGCAGCTCGGAAGAGCTGTGACTGCTGTGTTCGGCCCGGCCGGATTTATTGTGTCCGGAGTGAAGATCATCACGTGCCGTCGGGCGTCCGCGCGATCCATAGATCGATCTTGTTTGCCTTGCATTATCCTCCAGTATGTCTCGCAGGTCTGGCTCGTTTTCCCGTGCCTTAGTTGAGCGGCACCGGGGCATGGCTTGTTTAAGGGTTCGACAGGCCTCTCTGTCGCGGCCGCGGGGTGGCCGGTCTACCATGTCATATGTTTCCCCCTCTGATTGGGGTAGCGGCCTGCGCTTAGGATAATTTTTGGAGGGGCGCCCGAGTTCATACTCTTCGGCCGCAAGGACTTCAGTCCATCTATCAGCTAGCAAATCTTGATCAGCTCTAAGTTGTTGCTGCTTTTTCTTTAGGCTGTTCGCCGTGGCTAGAAGCCTGCGTTGAAAACGCTCTTGTTCGGCGGGGCCTGATGGTACGACGAATTCGTCGTCGTCGAGGCTTGCCTCGTTTTCGGAGGGAGGCATGTAGTTATCATCCTCAACCTCTCGCTCAGCCGCTCTCTTGTGAGGGCTGGCTTTTCCATCTTCCTGCGCCGAATCTTGCTGGTTCTGGTGTTCTTCGGTGCTGTCCGGGGTAGTATTATCTCCCGTGCCAGAATCAACGTTTCTGCTGTGGCGGGACTTAGAGCGGCGCAGTTGGCACCGGCGTTTTGGCGGTTTTTTCGAGTTGTCGTCTTCCGCTGTTCCATCGCCATCTGCATCCTTTGGAGCATCCACCATATATATGTCATATGATGAGGTGGCGGTCCAGCGCCCTACAGGTGCTGGTTCTTGTTCGTCTCCTCCTTCGTCGTCCATACCGTCGAAGTCTTCGGAGCCGAAGTCAAGCATGTCGGTTAAATCGTCGACAGTGGCTATTAAGTGGGTGGTGGGTGGGCTTTGAATTTCTTCGTTGTCCGAATCCCAACCTCGCAGACCATAGTCCGGCCTGGGCTCTCCTGATAAAGAGAGAGACTTGAGAGAATTCAGGATATCACCGAAAGGTGAGCACTGAAAGATGTCCGCGGCGGTGAACTCCATTACAGGCGCCCGATCAGATTCGATCGGCGGGGGCACGGAAGGCCCGGAGTTTGGAGAAGAATCCGACTTCTTGGAGTCATGGGCCGTGCGGAGTGCGAGGCTGGCGTCCGGCTCGATCGCCTTTGAGATTGCAGCCCCCGAGGTGACGTGCAACCGTTCATCCTTGAAGAACGCAGCGGGCTCCGAGTCAAAGATCGGGGCCGGAGCGTGTGCGGCCTCCAGGGTACTATTCGGAGGCAGAGCCGTATCATGCCCCTCGAAATAGTGCGGCGCGCTTGGCTGTGGCTTGAACCCGTCGAAGATCAAGTCTCCACGGATATCTGCCGTGTAGTTTAAGCTTCCAAACCTGACTTGATGGCCAGGGGCGTAGCTTTCGATCTGCTATGACCAAGCGAATTGGCCCGCAGAGCGAAGCCACCGAAGACGAAGATTTGTCCGGGGAGGAAAGTATCACCCTGGACCTCATCGTTGTTGATGATCAAAGGAGCCATCGGGCCTAAAAGCGACGACACAGAGGAACTCTCAATGAGAGCACCAATGTTGGTGTCAAAACCGGCGGATCTCGGGTAGGGGGTCCCGAACTGTGCGTCAAGGTCGGATGGTAACAGGAGACAGGGGACACTTTATTTTACCCAGGTTCGGGCCCTCTCGGTGGAGGTAAAACCCTACTCCTGCTAGATTAATATTGATGATATGGGTAGTACAAGAGTGGATCTACCACGAGATCAAGGAGGCTAAACCCTAGAAGCTAGCCTATGGTAAGATTGTGTATGATGATGGTTGTCCTACGGACTACAACCCTCCGGTTTATATAGACACCGGATAGGGTTAGGGTTACACAAAGTCGGTTACAATAGTAGGAGATCTTGAATATCCGCACGCCTAGCTTGCCTTCCACGCCAAGAAAAGATCCTTCCGGACACGGGACGAAGTCTTCAATCTTGTATCTTCATAGTCCTGGAGTCCGGCTGAAGGTATAGTCCGGCTATCCGAACACCCCCTAATCCAGGACTCCCTCAGCCGACGAGTACCAAGCTTCGGCCAGGGACTGACGAGGCACCATGGCTTCTAGGTCACGCGGTCGAAGTAGATCTGGATATTTGGAGAAAGGAAGGAGAGGCGCAAGAAAGGGGATCTGAGCAGCAACCGAGGAAGCAGAAAAAGCAAAGCCGGGCAGATGCCGCTCCTTTATCAACTCACGCAGTTGCGGGGGCGCCCACGTCCAATCAATCGCCACGCGACGCCCAAGGCCGCAGGCTGTTAGGGCTCGCGGCGCTTCGCCCTTGCCCTTTCGCTTCTCAGCACGGCCAAGTCCGGGCGCACCTTGGGCCCGGGGGCTACTGTCGGCGTTCTGGGAACGGGGGTCCCCAGACTTGCCTGCTTGCGGCCTGCGGCGTGGCTCAAAGGGGGCCCAGCACGGCCCATCTTCATCAACACAAACCCAAGACCCTCGCGAGGGGCCAAGCCTCGTGGGGCGGACGACACGGAGCTTCCTCAGGCGCGGCCTCATCAGGTTGGCTCACGAGGAGGCGGAGATATCAAGGCGGGGTACCTCACGAGGTGCCCATGACGCAAGCCATGACGACCAAAGGCGCCAGGCGGGCGCCAGTCCGCGCAGTGTCCTCCCTTTCCTCTTTGGTGCAAAGGGAGCAAGCGCAGGCGGGAGGATCAAGCAAAGTCACCCATTTCGGTGCAACGATACCAAGACCAGCTCCGCGACAAGGAGGAAGTCACCGTGGAGCCCAAGCCAGCGTCATAACCAGAGCCTTTGGCAGGCGAGGACCAACTTTAGTCAGGATAAGTGTACCAGATGTTCCCCTTCAAAATGGCCAACTGTTGGTGCTCTTCCCGCTCAATATTTGGGAAGAGGCCCAGGGCCTTTGCCTATAAATAGGACTAGCCACCCCCAGGGTAGAGGCATGTAGGAAGATCGGAACGTCTAGCAACCCGGCAATCAATTAGATAGGCATCAGAGAGAGAGAAGGGCGATTGAACTCCTCCAAGGAGTTCATCCCCCAGGCCAAGAATAGACCCTCGCGAGGCTGTTCTACCTTGTAGTGTTCATCATCATCAGCCCAAGAGGCAATCCACCACACCACACTGGAGTAGGGTATTACACCGCATCGGTGGCCCGAACCAGCATAAACTCTGTGTCTCTTGTGCTGTTCTTTTGGTAGCTTAGATCTTTGGGAGGCGGACGGGTACGAGTAGGTAGGAAGCGTAATCTCTGCGCGCACCCTAGAGTTCGAACCTTAAGGGTCTGCCGGAACCCGAAATCCGACACAACCCAATGATGCTGAGGTCGACACGGCTACGACAAAGAGGTTGTACACTTGTTGCATCACTTATTACTATACATTTACGTCGATCCATTAGGGCTATTTTGGTTCAACGGAAAAACATCGATCCACTGGTTGTTACCATCACTCTAAATTTCTGCATGCTCTCCTTACATAATCACCATATTTTTTTCGTATGCATGTCAGATATTGTACACAGTCATGCTGAACATGTAGAGAAAAAGAGAAGAGTTTTGCGCAGCAATACAATGTCATGCAGACATCGCTCCATGGTGGGTTCAATGGCAAACCCTCCCCACCCCTCTCCGGATTGTAATCCAGAGGAAGATATCTGTTCTGAGGCGGATTCGGACGCCGCTGACCACTCCTATTTACCCCCCAAGGTGTTTTCTCTACCTTGGCATGATGATGTTAGTCATATCATGCATATGTTGCCTTGCAGTGCCTACTTTTGACATCATATATGTCATCTGCTTAGTTTAGACATGTTCTGTAATGCCACCTGTTTAGTTTCTATATCATATATGGGAATTATGCAGTCTCATGTCTTTTAGCCAGCCATAATATATGTGAAATGTGCAATGCCATCCTGTTTAACCAGGCATCATATATTTGAATGATATCTTGCCCATCCTTTTCTTCATTACATTTCCATTTGTCGACAATGTTTGTACATTAAACTACTCTTCCTGTGAATCAGCCATTTGGGTGGGAGATGGAAAAATCTGGAGTGAAAACAAGGCCTTCAGAGCAGATAGTGCTACCTGTCGAAGCAGATCTCTTGTTGGGTCCCGATAGCTCCTCAGAGATGGATTCAGAGACAGATGACCAGTCCTATTCCCCCATTGAGGTGTATGCTCTAACTTGGCACGGTTATACTGTTCATATCATGCATATAGTGTCTTGCATTGCATAGTTTAGACATCATATACACAATATTCAACACCATGTTCTTAGTTCAGACATCATATCGAATGCCCTCTGTTTATCATATATATCACATATGTGAATTAAATGATGCGATCCTGATTACTTATATAACATGTAGGTGAATTATGTCATGCGATCCTGTTTAGTTATTCATCATATCTTTGAATTATGTTATGCTATGCCATCCAGTTTAGATAGACATCATATATGTGAAATTATGTCATGTTATCCGTTTTAGTTAAACAATATACATGTCAACTATTTCATGCCCTCTTTTTTCCACACTATCTATTGCATATGTCTCTCATACAATGTCTGTACATTCAACTATGTTTCCTGTTTATCAGCCATATGAATTGGAGCGGGTGATGCCAGTATCAAGCGGACTAAAAACACGGTCTTCAAATAAAACAGTGCTACCTCTTGGTGGAGATAGCACCCCGGTTGTACATGCACAAGAACCAGCCCTACCACACATAACCCAAACTCTCGCAGATTGTACCCCTACTATGATGGACAGAGAACCAGCTTCACCCAATCTAACCCCAACCCCAGCCGATAGTAACCCCGTTCCTGTTGACACAGCACCATCTCCACCACAGAGCTCCCAAACAAGAGTAGTTAGTAAGGCAGCTCCAGTGCCCAAAGGGCCAGTACTATCACGGCGAACCCCAACTCCACCAGTTAGTACGCCTATTCCTGTGGAGGAAGCACAACCAGCTAGTCGTAGTTTAGCATCTATCGCATTTGATGTTGTTAAATCGTATGTGCGTATCTTCCCATCTTGGAAATATTATACTGAAGATGAAGGAAAATGCCAGTTGCAGGTGTTTGTCCAGGAGTTATGTGTAAGTAATGTTATTCATGGCAATTACTTTGCTTCGTCCCATACATCCTACCTCCATGATGGTTATAATACAGAAAATTTTCCCATTTTTCTCTATAGAGAAGGATCGATTTGGAAACTCATGATGAGGTAACCTGTGCTAATACCTCTGCTATCTTCAAGAATGCTTGGTGGTAGTATCAGAATTACCTGAAGAAAATGTACTTCACCGGCAAAGAAACTCATCAAATTCCCTTACGTTCTCCTGAGACACATTTACTGGACGATGACTGGGAATGCCTTGTTCTGTACTAGTCCCGAACCAAGAATGTGGTAAGGTCTATGAGCTCATTTTCTATTTTTAAGTATTATATTCTTGCGTTTTACTGTACTCTGTTCATGTAGAACAAGTGCCTAAACCTGAAGAACAACTGTTCTAATTTAAGATTCCATTGCTACCATAGGACATAGATATATGTTGGTTTGATGCTTTTATTATGTACTAGTACTTGGCAATAGAAGACTTGGTAGTTTAATCCTGTCCACCTTACTAATGAACTGGTTCACCGAAATGAGTTTCATATAGTAGTACATGCTAAACTTGTTATGTGTCTGCTTTTTTCTTCTTTTTGAATGCTGACAGAATATTGGGGAAGAGTGCCTTATTAAGCAATGGTAAAGGAAGTAATGCAGATAATGTTCAGGATAGTGACACATCCTGTCTTGGTTTATTGTTGGAGTTACTGGCCACTACCGCTTGGACAAGCTATTCAAACTCACTGTCTGAATTAGTTCGGTTTCTTGACTCTCAACTACAAGCTGAAAGACATCAATCAGCTGTGCTGTGACAAGAAGCAGAAGGACTGCAGAAGTCCCTGGAGCATTCAGATGCATACTTTCTGGTGCAACAGCAAGCGTTGGAGGATTTTAGCGCCAAACTGGACAAAGCTAATCAGCTTGCTAAGCTTATTGCCAGCATGGTGGATACCCAGGATAACGTTTCTTGAGCTCTTCTGAAGTTGTTTCAGTTATGCTCTTGTTTTGCTGCCGCATTTATTTGCACCGGTGGCCAATTTTGACGGCCAGTGTATATGATATGCTGCTTTGTTCCCTATATTTGCACTGGTGGCGAACTTTGATGCCCAGTGGATGTAATATGTGTAATAACCGTGATAGCCTAGCGTTAGTTGCTTGCTTATTTATTTCCTTGTTGTCTTGTTTATTTCTTTGCTTGTAGTCATTGTAGTTCTTTTTCCGCGGTTAACTAGTGGCTACAATAACCTATTTTTTAAAACTAGGCCACAATAAACATGGGCTAATATTTACTGTAGTGACACTGGGCCTCCTACGGGCCATAGAAACAGTGGGCCTTTTACGGGCCGTCGAAACAGTAGGCCTTCTACGGGCCGTAGAAACAATGGGCCTTCTACGGGTCGTATCATCAATGGGCCTTATACGAGCCGTATGATCGGTTGGCCAAACATGGGCCAATAACAGGCCGCATTATGGCCGTAAACGGTCTAAAGTTGGAATCGTCCGTTCATGGGACGACCGTAACGGGCCATCGTTAATAGGCCGTATTTGATGACGCTATGAAAACGGCCCAACATATTAACGGACCACAAACGGGTCGACTGTAACCACGGGCTAAATTTGGCCCACAAGCAGAAAATGAAAGTAACGGGCCGTAAGTAAATGAATGCTGGAAATGAGCCCAAGAATAAATGGGCTCTGAGAAGGCCAAAAGATAACATGGGCTGGAAACGGTCCAACGGAATAACGGGCCGTTAATGGGTATAAAGTTATACACTGTTCATTACGGGCTAGTTTCACCACCGGCCGTTAATGGGTGTAAAGTGATACACTGTTCATTACGGGCCAGTTTCACCACGGGTCATTAATAGGCCAAGAGTTACATAGGGCCTCATATGGGCCGAAAGACGTCATGGGCCATACATGGGCCAGAAGAGAAAATGGGCTGGAATCATATTGGATGGCCCAGATGACGCTACTGGGCCTAATTCGGATAGGGCGTAACGGGCCTTGGGTTAGCGGGTTGTAAATGGGCTATATGCGAACATGCCGTTAACAGGCTTTCCATGGGCCGGCCCGCCAGCTTTTGACCAAGTCAAACGGGCTGGCCTTTTCACAGGAATGGGCCTCTGTTTGGCCGTGCCACGTGTCGACGTATCATAGGCGCCTATCTGACCCACTGACGAGCTGACACATGTTTCGTCCGGCCAATAAGAATTTTACATGTGGAAATTTCCCATTGGTCGGGGCTGTTAACGGGTTATCGGATCCAAACCCCGACCCGATAGCTTAACAGCGTTCCGTTACGGTGGATGCCATGTGTCGGTCACCCTTGACAAAAGCACTTCTGTGACGCGCGATTTATCGTCATGGAAGTGGACACTTCCGTGATGATAATTTTGGTAATGTCATGGAACACTTCTACGACGGCACAGGTATGACTATCTTGATTCTGTCATAAATTTGTCATGGATGTACATGCATGACAAAAAAGCGACCTACTGTGACAAACACGTATCATCACGGAAGTGTATTTTTTGTAGTGTTTCTGTCTACGAGGGTACACGGACACACTCTCCCCGCTCATTGCTATGCTTCTCCTAGATAGATCTTGCATGATCATAGGATTTTTTTTGAAATACTACGTTCCCCAACACTTCAGCACCAGCAAACTCAAGACCCTCGTGGGGGGCCAAGCCTCGCGAGGCGAACGACAACAAGACCTCCAACAGGAGCGGCCTCCTCAGGCTTGCTCCTGAGGAGCAGAGATCTCTATGCAGACCTCACCTCGTGAGGCCCAAGTTGACGTGAGCCATGATGACCAAGGCCAGGCGAGCACCAGCAGGAGTAGTGCACCAGTTTCCTATTTGGTGCTAAAGAGGCAAGCGCAGGCGCAGAGTCCCGAGGAATCAGCTAAAGGTTACCATTCCGGTGCAACAAGACCAAGACCGCCAGGACGGCTGGGCGGAGGTCATCACCGAGCCCATCACGGTGTCACGGCCAGAGGCTTTTGCAGGCAAAGACTACTTTTTTCATGTACTAGTTGTCCCCCTTCGAATTTGGCCGTTGTGGGATCCCTTCCCGCCTTCATTTGGGAAGAGGACCAAGTCCACTATAGGTAGAGCACCACCACCACCGTAGAGAGGGAGAGGCCGGATTGGATCCATTCCATCCTCACACTCACCAGCTCACTCGAGCACAAGAACACGCCTCCTCCCGAGGTTGTTCTCCCACTGTACTAGTTCATCACCAGCCCCCCGAGGCCAATCCACCACAAAGCAGGAGTAGGGTTTACACCGCACGGTGGCCCGAACCTGGGTAAACTGATGTGTCTCATTTCCTTCCTGTTCATCGAGCTAGGCTATGACATTGGCGGGTAGACAGACTGGGGAGGTTGAAATCTTCGCACGCACCCCAGAGTTCAAACCTCTCAAGGGTCTGTAGAACCCGAAATCCGACATTTGGCGTGCCAGGTAGGGGTGCATTGGAGCCTCTCTTCCCCCGGTCGCTTCGCCACCATTTCGTCGTCCCCATGGCTGATGCTTGTCGAGTTCGTGCTGAGCGCCAGGGCGACCGCGTCACCAAGACGGCACCCGCTGGCGACGGGGCTCCTCGTCGTTCCTCGTCGCCCGCGGCCAACGCTGCCACCGGCCCCGCGGCCCACGAGCAGCAGGCTTCGTCAATGCAGCCCTCCGCGCGGCGGGATGGGTGCACCGCCACTTCGTTGCTGACCCCGGCGGCCGCTCCATTGTCTCATGCTCGTCGTGGGCCGGCGAACGCGCAGGCTGCGCTGCTGAAGGCAAACGAGCTCCTGCGCTACCGCCCCATCGACGACCTTTACGAGGACTGGCTGGACCGCATCGATGAGCTCGCCAGCGCCGCCGGAGAGTCTCCTGCACCATATTGCTCGCTGCCTCACCCGCCACCTGCCGTGGGCGACGTGGCTCACGGAGCACCTCCTCCACCTCCCAGGCAGGACACCATCTTCAAGCCAAGGCACGAGGCTCCATGGCGTGACCCACTCTCGCAAGGCGCCAGCGCGTGATGAAGAAAGCTGCCAGGTGGTGCAGCGGCCGCAAGGAGAGGCGTGCGCACTCCCAGCACCGCCACGTCAAGACCGCATGCCACCTGTGGTGGTGGCACCCGAGCGCCAAGATCGGGCTCCACCTCCATGCCGGGCCCCCATGACCATAGCTGGATGCCGCGCGTTCACTCCGGAGCTACGTAACATCGTCTGGCCAGGGAAGTTCAAGCCTGGCCTGCCTCCATGCTACAACGGCACCCCCGACCCTGCTGAGTTCTTGCAGCTCTACGAGCTGAGCATCGAGGTGGCCAACGGTGACGAGAAGGTTATGGCGAACTGGTTTCCCATGGCCCTCAAAGATGGCGCGTGCTCGTGGCTCTCAAACTCCCCGCGGGATCGATCTCTTCCTGGGACGAGATGCGAGAGTGTTTTGTCGCCAACTTCCAGGGCACTCGCGATCGCCCACCAGCTATGGGTGACATGCGGCACATCAAGCAGTAGCCAGGAGAGACCTTCCAGAAGTACATCCAGTGCTTCAACAGTGTTCGCCTCAAGATCCCCAAGGTGCCAGACGAGGCCATCATCTTGGCGTTCACTGATGGCGTCTGCGACGTCAAGATGATGGAGGAGCTCGCCATACATGAAGGCCTGTGCACGGCTCTGGAGATGTTCAACATGGCAACCAAGTGCGCGAGAGCTGAGGAAGGACGCCTCTCCCTCCTCGAGCTCCCCGATGATGACCCAGAAGACAAGAAAGCCAAGGCCAAGGACGTGAAACGTAAGGGACCGGTCGTGCTCGCGGCTAAACCAGAAATGAAGCACGGCTGCAACCACCCGCAGTCATCCAAGGGCAGCCGCCCGTTCTACCTCTTCCACAACGTACACAGCCACAACACCAACGACTGCTATGGCCGTGGAGGTGGCCAAGGCGGAGGACGCTAGGACGGTCGTGACCCCCGCCAGGAATGGCGCGACCAGCCTCGTGAGGACCGCTGGCAGGCCCAGCCTGGTGAGGGTGCCTGGAGAGATCAGCCTCGTGAGGACCATCCTCAGGGCAATGTTGGCATTCCCCCGTTGACGCCACCACCAAGAAGGAATGATGACCATCACTAGGACGAGGGGGCTAGGAGCTTCCAGGAGCCTCGTGCCGTCGCTTGCATCCTAGGTGGTGCTCAGGCCCCCGCCTCCCATCGCATCTTCAAACAGTTCGCGCGTGAGGTGAAAGCAGCCCTCGCCAAGCTTGAGGCAACACGTCCACTCAGGTGGTCCAAGTACACCATCACCTTCAGCTCTTCTGACCAGCTCAAGTGTGCGGCAACTATCGGTGCCCTCCCAATGCTCTGCTCGCCTACTGTCAAAAACGTGCTCGTCACCAAGACACTCATTGATGGCAGTGCGGGGCTCAATGTTCTCTCGGCCGAGACGTTCGATCGCCTCCAGGTGTCATATGACCAGCTGTAGCCCACCAAGCCTTTCTCAGGAGTGAACGACGACTCCACCACCCCGATAGGGCAGATCCGCTTCCCTGTCACCTTCGGCACCCGCGACAATTACCGCACTGAGCTCATCGACTTCGACGTCGCCCACATTCACCTCCCGTGCAATGCCATCCTAGGGTATCCGGCCCTAGCCAAGTTCATGGCAGTGACCCACCATGGCTACAAAGTCCTCAAGATGCCAGGAAGCTGCGGCGTCATCACGGTCGCCTGTGAGGAGAAGGATGTGGTGTGCTCCCTTGAGCGCACCTATATACCAGGCTGCATCGGTCGAGGACCCAAACGATGAGGGCACTGTCTATCCTCCTGAGGTTGTCCCCAAGAAGAAGAAGCAGTTGGTCCGCCAAGGACCTCGAGAGGGTGGGGCGTCCGGCGGTGCCACCTCAAGCCCTGCGCCCACTGATGGGGCGCCTTCCCCTCTCGCATAGGAAGGCGCGCCTGATACGTCTCCAACGTATCTATAATTTTTTATTGTTCCATGCTATTATGTTATCATTCTTGGATGTTTTATAATCATTTTATAGTCATTTTATATAATTTTTTGGTACTAACCTATTGACATAGTGTCAAGTCCCAGTTGCTATTTTTTGCATGTTTTTTACATCGCAGGAAATAAAAACCAAACAGAGTCCAAATGCAGCGAAACTTTTTGTGGTTTTCTTGGACCAGAAGACAACCAATGGGCCGAAGAAGCACCTCGGGGTGCACCGAGGGGAGCACAACCCACCAGGGCGCGCCAGGAGGCCCAGGCGCGCCCTGGTGGGTTGTGCCCACCTCGGGTGCCCCCTGGACCGCCTCTTTACTCTATAAACACCCCAATATTCTAGAAACCCTAGGGGAGTCGATGAAAATCAATTCCAGCCACCGCAGAGTCCGGAACCACCAAATCCAATCTAGACACCATCATGGAGGGGTTCACCACTTCCATTGGTGCCTCTCCGATGATGTGTGAGTAGTTCTTTGTAGACCTTCGGGTCCGTAGTTAGTAGATAGATGGCTTCATCTCTCCCGTTTAATTCTCAATACAATGGTCTCTTGGAGATCCATATGATGTAACACTTTTTGCGGTGTGTTTGTTGGGATCGGATGAACTTTGAGTTTATGATCAGATCTATCTTTTTATCCATGAAAGTTATTTGAATCTTCTTTCATCTCTTATATGCATGATTGCTTATAGCCTCCTATTTCTTCTCCGATATTTGGGTTTTGTTTGCCCAACTTGGTCTATTTATCTTGTAATGGGAAGAGGTGCTTTGTGATGGGTTCGATCTTACAGTGCTTGATCCCAGTGACATAAGGGGAACCGACACGTATGTATCGTTGCTACTAAGGATAAAACGATGGGGTCTATTTCCACATAAATAGATCATGTCTACATCATGTCATCGTTCTTATTGCATTACTTCATTTCTCCATGAACTTAATACACTAGATGCATGCTGGATAGCGGTTGATGTGTGGAGTAATAGTAGTAGATGCAGGTAGGAGTCGGTGTACTAATCTTGGGCGTGATGCATATATAATGATCATTTCCTGGATATCGTCATGATTAATTGAAGTTCTATCAATTGCCCAACAATAATTTCTTTAGCCACCGTTTGCTATTTTTCTCGAGAGAAGCCACTAGTGAAACTTACGGCCCCCAGGTCTCTTTCTCATATTATTTGCCTTTGCGATCTATTTTCCTTTGATTTTATTTTCAGATATATTAAACCAAAAATACAAAAATACCTTGCTGAAATTTATTTTATTTGGCGTTTGATCTATTAATCTACTACAATTTATTCACGTCTGTTTGCTAATTTCTGGCGCCGCTACCCGAAAGGGATTGACAACCCCTTTTACACGTCGGGTTGCGAGTATTTGTTATTTGTGTGAAGGTGTTGTTTACGTAGTGTTTCTTGGTTCTCCTACTGGTTTGATAACCTTGGTCTCATAACTGCGGGAAATAGCTACTGTCGCTGTGCTGCATCATCCCTTCCTCTTTTGGGAAATACCAACGTAGCTTCAAGCCGCATCAGCGCCCGGCGCCCCTCTCAGGCTGGGCTCGGGGGCTCTCCTCTAGAGGGCCTCCGACCTGGCCAGCGTCATGAGGGAGGCATTCGGGCACCACATGGAGGCATGCTTCAATGCGCGCTTCCGTGAGGAAAGTGCAGGGCGCGAGGCGCCAGGCGCTCAGGAGTTCATAACCAAGGCAACTGAGGAGCTTCAGGAGGCAAGAGCTTTGCGAGGCGACCATCGCCCACCACCCGATTCAGATCCCTGCCCCAGCAAGGACAGTGAGCTGCGCGCCCGCGTCAACATCCCTGGGCTCAACAGGGCCGCGTCTTAGGAGCTCTTCTGGCCGTCCCACGTTGGCCAGTGCGATGTCCCACCTCACAGCTATGTCTGCATGCCTTTCGGCTTGCTGAATAGGGTTGTCGTGCATCAGCGCCACATGCGGGGCATCCTGGAAGCTCATGAGGCCAGGCACCAGGCGATCCTGACAGAGATGGCGATGAATCCTCGTGAGCCCCATGGGCCTCCAGAGCCTCCCGAGGTTCAGGACCTGGGAGGCTCATGAGGAGCGACTTCTGCAGCACGCGTCTTCAGCTACTCCAACACTTCTTCAGCAACGTTGCCAGGTGACATTTTTTTGGTTTGTTCAGTTGGGGGCGGCCCTCGGGCTGCATTATCCCCAAGCCGCGTGGGTCCGTCCCTGCGGCATGTATCTTTCTTGCATCTATTAGAACTGGCTTTACCTTCTTCCATGGGTCGCTTTATGATTATTGCTCGTTTGCCTGGTGCTCTATTGCCCTTCGCGGCTTCCCCGTGTTGCTGACCTGCCTCTTGTTCGTCCCGCAACGGGGGCTACATATGCTGGCACGGCGCTTGTTCTCGGGTCCGACCCTGCAACGCTGACAGATCTGAGAGGTTGAGCTCTAGCTCGCGGCCTCCTCCATGCACGTCACCTCACCAGATCCTTAGTGCCTTCATCTTCTTGCGGAAAGATCAATGGCAGGATAGCGAGCGCATTTATGCGTGATTTTCTCCCCCTTGGACTAACCCACAGGAATCCTCGAAGCTCAACTACGGGAGACCCGTCGACCATCCCTTTTTCACACAATTAGCTTGCACGTTAAAGGGGGGCTCCCGAGCATCTGGCCTCAGGAGCTCCTACTGGCTCTCGAGCCCTCACCCCCTGGCCTTGACCACAGGAGCGTGACCTGGCATACCAGTGGCGACCGAGCCTTGCTCGAGGGCCGGGACTCGAGGACATAGAGCACCTAGATGAGCGAGGAAAGGGGGAGGCCGGCGTGAGGCCTTCCTAGAAGCGTCACCACTAAGGCACGATAAGGCGTTGCGCAAGCGTCACCACATTTGTAGCCCCCGGGCCCAAGGCGCGCTCGAACTTGGCTTCGAGGCGAAGCCAAAGGGCAAGTGCAGAGCGCCACGGGCCCTAACCGCCTGCGGCCTTGGTCGATGCATGGCGATTGACGGGATGTGGGCGTCTCCGCTTCCCCACGCTGCCTCGGCAACTGTTTGACTTGACAAGACCCTGCTGCATGCAGAGAAAACCATCATTGTGTGAGATCGTGGAGGCCGGCGGTTGGCCTCCCTCCGACTATAAATGAGGGGAGGGGAAGAGCCCCCCTTGCTCATCTCCATCTTCATGCTGCCTGGTCCATCTTCTTCTTCCTCGTCTCCCCGTCTTGCCATAGTATCCATGGTGCCGACGAGGAGGTTCTCCGCCCCCGAGAAGGGGAAGGCCCCCAAGGAGGGGCCGAGTTTGCCGCCTCCCAAGAGGGGCCATGGTCGCTCCCGAAAGCATGATGCGACCCCGGCGGTGACTCCTCGGGGGCGCGGGTGCACTTCTTCAGGGGCTAGCATCGCTTTTGGCAGCCGCGGCGGCGCTTCTTCTCATGATGGGGGCCGCCAAGGACGAGGTAGCCCCTGCGACGAGGGGAGGCATGTCGTGGTCTCCTGGCCTCCTCGACCGTGCTTCCACTCGGTGGATGTGCTCCTGGAGTTCGTCCTGTGGTCGGAGAGGCCTGCCGGCACCTGGCTCCTACTCCCACGCTTCTTTGCAGGTGAGCTGCCGGCCGCAGGGCTTGACGGCCTCTGGTTGCAGGCTGACAGCAGCTGCAGCGGGGCCTCATGTGCTAGGGTCGAGGTCACCACCGTTGGCAATGTGTCCTTGACCCATGGCTGGCAGGCGTTTGCCCATGCACGCGGCCTAAGCAGGAGGTGCACCCTCCACTTCAAGTACGACGGCCTCGTGACCCTCTATGTGAGGGTGTTTGGGGAAGACGGTCGCCGCGCGGGGTGCTGCCCCGAACACGGCAGTAGTGACAATGAGCTTGGCCTTGACAACGGCCGCGGTGATGATGAGGGTGAGCTTGCCCTTGGCGCCGGCCGCGCCAGCCCCAGTGGCGGCGGCTCCTCCTCCGGCGAGAGCACTAGCAGCGGCGGCTATGATCAGCCACCCTACCGCCGGGCTCGGATTGGGGAAGGCGACGGTCCATCTCGCCGCCATGATCTGGTGAAGCGGGAGGAAGGCTCGGACTGAGCTTCCGTCGTTGGTGGAGCCTGGCCTCGGGAGTTGCTACAGGCGTGCTGCTCGCTTTTGTTTAACCTTTCCTTTCTCCTGCATTTTAAAAAAAGTAGAGGGCCCCGTTGGGGTGTGTAATGAACCATGGCACTTATGCCACTATGCTATGTTTATTATTTTGATGTTATGTCGTGATATCTATGTTCCGAGTACGTGCAGTTAGGGTAACTTAGCTCGATATGCTTGCAGTAATTTCCCACCTCGCGAGGGAGCACCCTTCGGCATCAGGCGAAGCTCCCTTCCTGACGACTTAGGAGCCGTCGGCCTCAGGAGACATTGTAAACCTGCAGAGTTATTGGAAAGCTTGACGGGGCGCCTTGTTCTTCCTCGCGTGAGCCCCCATGCGTGGGTTGGTTGTGGCTTGTGCACCGTGTCGTGCTGCTCGGGGGCACAAATTTAAGAGGGTGCACATGTCCACGAGCTCATTCGAGAGCATTCGCGAGGATTAAGAAAGCCGAAGCACTGGGGCAACGGGGTTTCGGCGAGGTGTGTTTGCGTGCAGGTGGCCCAAGCGTACACACCTGCCTAGCCCCCATGTGCGGGACGCGCGAGGGGGAGCAACGGGTAACTGCCACTCTTCCTGGGGCAAGACTAGAGAAGCGAGCGAAGCAAGAGGGGAAAAACTCCAACTCAGGCGAACAAAAACATGAAAACTCCAAATTCCATTAAGAAGTTGCAAACCAGCTACAGAAAGCAAGCAAAAGAATAGCCGCATCCGGCACCTAGTCTAGTCTTCTCACCAGCGTGGAGCTATGTGCTTCCACTAGGACGTGGCAGGGAGCCCCCTAAGGCCCACGGGCGGCACTCAGGAGACTCCGCGGCATGTACAGCCCCACTCATTATTACATGAGAGTGTCACGAGCAAAGACCTTGACAGGCACGGGGCCTTGCTTCATGGGTAGAACTTCCAGAGGTGTTGGATGTTCCAGGCGTTCTGGATGGGGATCCCATCCTGTGTCTCTAGGCGTGCGGCACCAGGCCTGGAGACACGGGCGATCCTGAACGGGCCCTCCCACATGGGTGAGAGCTTATGCAGCCCCTCCCTCGAGAGCACCCGCCTCAGGACGAGATCACCCACCTCGAGCGTCCTGGAGCAGACACTGCGGCAGTGGTACCGCCGCAGCGCCTGCTGGTACCTCGCTGCCCAGAGCAAGGCTTGGCAGCGGCGTTTCTCCCCCAGCACGAGGTCCATCCCCCGCGAGGTGTGCTGGCGTGCCTCGTCAAATGCCAAGACCCGTGCGGAGCGATGCCTGACCTCGTGTGGGAGAATCGCTTCGGCTCCGTAGATGAGGAAGAATGGAGTTTAGCCCGTTGGCTTGGTCGCGGTGGTGCGGATGGACCACAATACGAACTGGAGCTCGTCCAGCCAGCCCCTACCACAGGCCTCAAGATTCTTCTTGAAGGTTCTTGCCTTGAGGCCTCTCAGGACCTCTGCATTGGCGCGCTCGGCTTGGTCGTTTCTCCTGGGGTGTGCCACTGAGGCGTAGCATATCTGCGTTCCAAGGTTAGCACAATATGTTTTGAAAAGGTTGCTAGTGAACTACGAGCCATTATCGGTGATGATGCAATTAGGGACCCCGAACCGGCTCAAGAGGTCCTTGATGAACTTGACTATCGAGCCGGTTGGGATGGTGTGGACAGCCACCACCTCCGGCCACTTGGTGAACTTGTCGATGGCGACGTACAGGTAGTGGTAGCCCCAGGCGCTCGAGGGAACGGGACCAAGATATCCAGCCCCCAGACCGTGAACATCCATGAGAGCGGGATGGTCTGGAGACCTTTGAGCGGGCTAGTGGATTTGCTTGGCATGGAACTGGCAGGCTTCACAGGATCTCACCAGCTCGATAGCGTCGTTGAGCGCCATGGGCCAGTAGAATCCACTGCGAAACGCCTTGCCCATGAGGGTGCGCGACGAAGAGTGATGCCCGCAGTCTCCGCCATGTATGTCAGCCAACAGCTCATGTCCTTGCTCCCTGGAGATGCACCGCAAAGAGACATCGTTTGGCCACTTTCGATAGAGCTCATCATCCTGAATGCAGTAGGCAGTGGCCTGGCGATCCACTCGCTTCGCGTCTTCCTCCTTCTCCGACAGGGTCCCCTGAAGCAGGTATGCTTCGAACCTCTCAACATTGCTCCTGAGATTCAGAGTTTCTTGTGCTTATCGAAAGGAAAATAGGGGGAATTTTCTCTTGACTCGGTGCGATTTCTTGCTTTCTAATTCGTGTTTTAGCGGGGGCTGGGCGTGGTATGTGCGTGTCGACCATGCCCGGGCTAGCCCAGGCAGCGCCAAGGCCCCCCAGGGTCAGGGATGCAACCGCCGCAGGATCACCGCGTGCATACCTTGCTGTAATCCGGCAATTGCTCCTCACGAGGCTCTCTTGGAAGGGCCAGCATGCTCCTCGGGAGGGTTAAAACCTCATGAGATCTTGGAGGGCTCGCCTCAGGAGAAGGGCACTTCTACAACAACAGGGCCACCCGGAACCCACGAGACCGAAGATAAGTCGCAACAACTGCTCCCCCCTAGGTTCACCATGAGAGCGAAGATAAATCCACACCCCATTTTCAAAGGCATAACATCATTTCATACATTACAAGGGGCTACCCCTTCAAAAATGCTTTCACTCCCCGTGGGGCCGTGTCCGAAGGTTTTTGCATACATGTCAAGATAAAGGGAATGCAAGCCTAGTTGGATGCGCTACCTCTGGTGCCGTCCTCGTCGTCTTCATCCGCGTCACCTGTGTTGTCGCTAGCGTCGTCTTCATCATCGTCATCCGCACCACCTTCATCAGCCACGATCACGACCGCGTTACCCTCAGGAGCGAACTCTGCGACCAGGGCGTCCACGTGGTCGTCCACCTAGTTCGCCAGGTTGTCTGGGATGACCCCGGGCAAGGGGGCTATGGCGGCATCAAAGTCAAAATGGGGGTCGGGATTGAGGAGGTGAATGAATACGCGTGAGAACACGCACCCAACAAGGCCCCGGATTTTCTCTTCAACGAGCTCGCGAGCCCTCGCGGCCCGATCCTCCAGACGGGTCACGATCTTGGTGAAGAAGCGGAGGTGACTGGCATCGTCGTCCTTGTGTGGGTGAGGGCGAGATTGAGGAGGTGACTGAAGATGCGTGAGAACGCGCACCCAAGAAGGCACCGGCTTCTCTCTTCAACGAGCTCGCGAGCCCTCGCGGCCTGATCCTCCAGACGGGTCACGATCTCGATGAAGAAGCGAAGGTGGTTGGCATTGTCATCTTCGTGCGGGTGAGGGGCACTCTCCTCGCAGATGGTTCCCAGGGCCCGGTTGGCTCTGACCCTGAGGTCATGTTGCATCGAAGAGCGCACATGCTGCAGCGTCCGACGGCAGCACACTTCATCCACATTCTTCTTTGCCAGAGATGTGGCACCCTCAACCTGCTGCTGAAGTGAAGACAGGTCGGCGCGAGTGGAGGCCAGGTCGTCCTGAGCAGAGGCCTGAGCTTCCTTGGTGGCCCTCTCATGCTGCTCCGCCTCGGCTAGCTTCGTCTTGAGGGCGGTGGTCCTGCTCTTAACCTTAGCATCCAGGAGCTCTAACTTCAGGCGGTGCTCGTCGGCGAGAGCTGTGCGAGCCTTCACCATCGTCTGGTCGACCTCCTGCTGGATCCTGGCCTCCCGTGCGGGGACGGTGTCCTCGGTCGTGGCTACCTGGCGCTCCCTCACTTCGAGCCGCTCAAGCTCCAGGCTGCGCTCGAAGACCTCCAGCGCCAGCGCCTCCTCGTGTTCCTGGACCTCTTTCTCATCTGAGGGGCCCTCACTTAGTGATGCTGCCAGGGCAGCCCTGCGTGCTTCGAGCTGCTGCTCAAGGGAAGCTTTCAAAGCTTGAAGCTCCCGCTCCCGCTCCTCGGCCACCTCACGACGGTCGGCGGCCCTGGCATCCTCCAAGGCGCGGGCACAAGCCTCACGAGAAACTGCAAGGGACACTGTGTGTCAGGACCCCGATCCTAAGTCACACCGATCTAGCATGTAACACATCATATCACTTTGCGGCCTCACACACGGTATCCCCACGGGTGCCACCTTAACTGGCCCGGGACCGTTTGCGCCTTTTGGCTCACGTATATGATAGTGTCGCTACTATCCATATGACAGAGAACCCGGGCCAACATTACTAGTCGTGAATCCAAAGTGGCACTAACTTACAGGGACAGGCATACATGAACCAGCAGCTGTCAGGACCCCGATCCTAAGCCACATCGATCCAGCATGTAACACATCATATCACTTTGCGGCCTCACGCACGGTACTCCCACGGGTGCCACCTTACCTGGCCCGGGACCGTTTGCGCCTTTTGGCTCACGTATATGATAGTGTCGCTAGCATCCATATGACAGAGAACCCGGGCCGACATGGCTAGTCGTGAACCCAAAGCGGCGCTAGCCTATGAGGACAGGCATACATGAATCACATCGAGCATGTCGGTCAACAACGTATATATCCGGGCTGTAGCACTGGGCTAACAGGACTCCGGTAACCCGGGCTGTAGCAGGCTAGGCAGGACTCCGGATAACACCGCGTGACATTTCCCCGAAGGGACAGACACAGGAACGACGTGAATCACATGCTGACCAGTCAAGTGTTCCGAGCAGTAGTGCTGGGCTAGCAGGACTCCGGTGAACCGGGCTGTAGCGGACTACTATCGCTCAGGAGCACTATGTTGGGTTACGTAGTAATTTCAAAAAAAATCCTACGCACACGCAAGATCATGGTGATGCATAGCAACGAGAGGGGAGAGTGTTGTCTACGTACCCTCGTAGACCGAAGTGGAAGCGTTGACGCAACGTAGAGGAAGTAGTCGTACGTCTTCCCGATCCGACTGATCCAAGCACCGTTACTCCGGCGCCTCCGAGTTCTTAGCACACGTTCAGCTCGATGACGATCCCCGTGCTCCGATCCAGCAAAGCTTCGGGGAAGAGTTCCGTCAGCACAATGGCGTGGTGACGATCTTGATGTACTACCGACGCAGGGCTTCGCCTAAGCACCGCGACAATATGACCGAGGTGGAATACGGTGGAGGGGGGCACCGCACACGGCTAAGGAACGATCACATTGATCAATTGTGTGTCCTAGGGTGCCCCACTGCCCCCGTATATAAAGGAGCAAGGGGGAAGGGGGCGGCCGGCCTAGAGAGGCGCGCCAAGGAGGAGTCCTACTCCCACCGGGAGTAGGACTCCTCTCCCTTTCCTTGTAGGAGAAGGAAGGAGAGAGGGGGAGGGAAAAAAGGGGGGCGCCGCCCCCCCCCCCTTCCTTGTCCTATTCGGACTAGGGGGGAGGGGGCGCGCGGCCTGCCCTGGCTGCCCCTCCTCCTTTCCCTTATGGCCCATATGGGCCCATTAACCCCCCGGGGGGTTCCGGTAACCCCCCCCCCCCCCCCCCCCGATACTCCGTTATTATCCGAAACCATTCAGAACCATTCCGATGTCCGAATATAGTCATCCAATATATCAATCTTTATGTCTCGACCATTCCGAGACTCCTCGTCATGTCCGTGATCACATCCGGTACTCCGAACTAACTTCGGTACATCAAAATGCATAAACTCATAATATAACTGTCATCGAAACCTTAAGCGTGCGGACCCTACGGTTCGAGAACTATGTAGACATGACCGAGACTCGTCTCCGGTCAATAACCAATAGCGGGACCTGGATGCCCATATTGGCTCCTACATATTCTACGAAGATCTTTATCGGTCAGACCGCATAACAACATACGTTGTTCCCTTTGTCATCGGTATGTTACTTGCCCGAGATTCGATCGTCGGTATCCAATACCTAGTTCAATCTCGTTGCCGGCAAGTCTCTTTACTCGTTCCGTAATACATCATCTCGCAACTAACTCATTGGTTGCAATGCTTGCAAGGCTTATGTGATGTGCATTACCGAGAAGGCCCTGAGATACCTCTCCGACATTCGGAGTGACAAATCCTAATCTCGAAATACGCCAACCTAACAAATACTTTCGGAGACACCTGTAGAGCACCTTTATAATCACCCAGTTACGTTGTGACGTTTGGTAGCACACAAAGTGTTCCTACGGTAAACGGGAGTTGCATAATCTCATAGTCATAGGAACATGTATAAGTCATGAAGAAAGCAATAGCAACATACTAAACGATCGGGTGCTAAGCTAATGGAATGGGTCATGTCAATCAGATCATTCAACTAATGATGTGACCTTGTTAATCAAATGACAACTCCTTTGTCTATGGTTAGGAAACTTAACCATCTTTGATTAACAAGTTAGTCAAGTAGAGGCATACTAGTGACACTCTGTTTGTCTATGTATCCACACATGTATTATGTTTCCGGTTAATACAATTCTAGCATGAATAATAAACATTTATCATGATATATAAGGAAATAAATAATAACTTTATTATTGCCTCTAGGGCATATTTCCTTCAGTCTCCCACTTGCACTAGAGTAAATAATCTAGATTACACAGTAATGATCCTAACACCCATGGAGTTTTGGTGCTGATCATGTTTTGCTCGTGGAAGAGGCTTAGTCAACGGGTCTGCTACATTCAGATCCGTATGTATCTTGCAAATCTCTATGTCTCCCACCTGGACTAAATCCCGGATGGAATTGAAGTGTCTCTTGATGTGCTTGGTTCTCTTGTGAAATCTGGATTCCTTTGCTAAGGCAATTGCACCAGTATTGTCACAAAAGATTTTCATTGGACCCGATGCACTAGGTATGACACCTAGATCGGATATGAACTCCTTCATCCAGACTCCTTCATTCGCTGCTTCCGAAGCAGCTATGTACTCCGCTTCACATGTAGATCCCGCTACGACGCTTTGTTTAGAACTGCACCAACTTACAGCTCCACCGTTTAATGTAAATACGTATCCGGTTTGCGATTTAGAATCGTCCGGATCAGTGTCAAAGCTTGCATCAACGTAACCGTTTACGACGAGCTCTTTGTCACCTCCATACACGAGAAACATCTCCTTAGTCCTTTTCAGGTACTTCAGGATATTCTTGACCGCTGTCCAGTGATCCACTCCTGGATTACTTTGGTACCTCCCTGCCAAACTTATAGCAAGGCACACATCGGGTCTGGTACACAGCATTGCATACATGATAGAGCCTATGGCTGAAGCATAGGGAACATCTTTCATCTTCTCTCTATCTTCTACAGTGGTCGGGCATTGAGTCTTACTCAACTTCACACCTTGTAATAC
Source organism: Aegilops umbellulata (assembly GCA_032464435.1). Taxonomy (NCBI): domain Eukaryota; kingdom Viridiplantae; phylum Streptophyta; class Magnoliopsida; order Poales; family Poaceae; genus Aegilops; species Aegilops umbellulata. The sequence goes on from CP136058.1 coordinate 91,984,639, forward strand.
AGGCAAGAACCCTTTCTTTGCTTGATCCATTTTGAACTTCTTCAAAACTTTGTCAAGGTATGTACTTTGTGAAAGTCCAATTAAGCGTCTTGATCTATCTCTATAGATCTTAATGCCCAATATGTAAGCAGCTTCACCGAGGTCTTTCATTGAAAAACTTTTATTCAAGTATCCCTTTATGCTATCCAGAAATTCTATATCATTTCCAATCAGTAATATGTCATCTACATATAATATCAGAAATGCTACAGAGCTCCCACTCACTTTCTTGTAAATACAGGCTTCTCCAAAAGTCTGTACAAACCCAAATGCTTTGATCACACTATCAAAGCGTTTATTCCAACTCTGAGAGGTTTGCACCAGTCCATAAATGGATCGCTGGAGCTTGCACACTTTGTTAGCTCCCTTTGGATCGATAAAACCTTCCGGTTGCATCATATACAACTCTTCTTCCAGAAATCCATTCAGGAATGCAGTCTTTACATCCATTTGCCAAATTTCATAATCATAAAATGCGGCAATTGCTAACATGATTCGGACAGACTTAAGCATCGCTACGGGTGAGAAGGTCTCATCGTAGTCAATCCCTTGAACTTGTCGAAAACCTTTTGTGACAAGTCGAGCTTTGTAGACAGTAACATTACCATCAGCGTCAGTATTCTTCTTAAAGATCCACTTATTCTCTATTGCTTGCCGACCCTCGGGCAAGTCAACCAAAGTCCACACTTTGTTCTCATACATGGATCCCATCTCAGATTTCATGGCTTCAAGCCATTTTGTGGAATCTGGGCTCACCATCGCTTCTTCATAGTTCGTAGGTTCACCATGATCTAGTAGCATGATTTCCAGAACAGGATTGCCATACCACTCTGGTGCGGATCTTACTCTGGTTGATCTACGAGGTTCTGTAGTAACTTGATCTGAAGTTGTATGATCATCATCATTAACTTCCTCACTGATTGGTGTAGGTGCTACAGAAACAGTTTTCTGTGATGTACTACTTTCCAATAAGGGAGCAGGTACAGTTACCTCATCAAGTTCTACTTTCCTCCCACTCACTTCTTTCGAGAGAAACTCCTTTTCTAGAAAGACTCCGAATTTAGCAACAAAAGTCTTGCCTTCGGATCTGTGATAGAAGGTGTATCCAACAGTTTCTTTTGGATATCCTATGAAGACACATTTTTCCGATTTGGGTTCGAGCTTATCAGGTTGAAGCTTTTTCACATAAGCATCGCAGCCCCAAACTTTAAGAAACGACAACTTTGGTTTCTTACTAAACCATAGTTCATAAGGTGTCGTCTCAACGGATTTTGACGGTGTCCTATTTAATGTGAATGCAGTCGTCTCTAAAGCATAACCCCAAAATGATAGCGGTAAATCTGTAAGAGACATCATAGATCGCACCATATCTAATAAAGTACGATTACGACGTTCTGACACACCATTGCGTTGGGGTGTTCCGGGTGGCGTGAGTTGCGAAACTATTCCGCATTGTTTCAAATGTAGACCAAACTCGTAACTCAAATATTCTCCTCCACGATCAGATCGTAGAAACTTTATTTTCTTGTTAAGATGATTTTCAACTTCACTCTGAAATTCTTTGAACTTTTCAAATGTTTCAGACTTGTGTTTCATTAAGTAGACATAACCATATCTGCTTAAATCATCTGTGAAGGTGAGAAAATAACGATATCCGCCACGAGCCTCAATGTTCATTGGACCACATACATCTGTATGTATGATCTCCAATAAATCTGTTGCTCTCTCCATAGTACCGGAGAACGGTGTTTTGGTCATCTTGCCCATGAGGCACGATTCGCAAGTGCCAAGTGATTCATAATCAAGTGGCTCCAAAAGTCCATCAGTATGGAGTTTCTTCATGCGCTTTATACCGATATGACCTAAACGGCAGTGCCACAAATAAGTTGCACTATCATTATCAACTCTGCATCTTTTGGCTTCAACACTATGAATATGTGTATCACTACTATCGAGATTCATCAAAAATAGACCACTCTTTAAGGGTGCATGACCATAAAAGATATTACTCATATAAATAGAACAACCATTATTCTCTGATTTAAATGAATAACCGTCTCGCATTAACCAAGATCTAGATATAATGTTCATGCTCAACGCTGGCACCAAATAACAATTATTCAAGTCTAATACTAATCCCGAAGGTAGATGTAGAGGTAGCGTGCCGACTGCGATCACATCGACTTTGGAACCGTTTCCCACGCGCATCGTCACCTCGTCCTTAACCAATCTTCGCTTAATCCATAGTCCCTGTTTCGAGTTGCAAATATTAGCAACAGAACCAGTATCAAATACCCAGGTGCTACTGCGAGCATTAGTAAGGTACACATCAATAACATGTATATCACATATACCTTTGTTCACCTTGCCATCCTTCTTATCCGCCAAATACTTGGGGCAGTTCCGCTTCCAGTGACCAGTCTGCTTGCAGTAGAAGCACTCAGTTTCAGGCTTAGGTCCAGACTTGGGTTTCTTCTCTTGAGCATCAACTTGTTTGTTGTTCTTCTTGAAGTTCCCCTTCTTCTTCCCTTTGCCCTTTTTCTTGAAACTAGTGGTTTTGTTAACCATCAACAATTGATGCTCCTTTTTGATTTCTACCTCCGCAGCCTTTAGCATTGCGAAGAGCTCGGGCATTGTCTTATCCATCTCTTGCATATTATAGTTCATCACGAAGCCTTTGTAGCTTGGTGGAAGTGATTGGAGAATTCTGTCAATGACGCAATCATCCGGAAGATTAACCCCCAGTTGAATCAAGTGATTATAATACCCAGACATGTTGAGTATATGCTCACTGACAGAACTATTCTCCTCCATCTTGCAGCTATAGAACTTATTGGAGACTTCATATCTCTCAATCCGGGCATTCTGTTGGAATATCAACTTCAACTCCTGGAACATCTCATATGCTCCACGATGTTCAAAACGTCGTTGAAGTCCCGGTTCTAAGCCGTAAAGCATGGCACACTGAACTATCGAGTAGTCATCAGCTTTGCTCTGCCAGACGTTCACAACATCTGGCGTTGCTCCAGCAGCAGGCCTGGCACCCTGCGGTGCTTCCAGGACGTACTTCTTCTGTGCAGCAATGAGGATAATGCTCAAGTTATGGACCCAGTCCGTGTAATTGCTACCATCATCTTTCAACTTTGCTTTCTCAAGGAACGCATTAAAATTCAACGGAACAACAGCACGAGCCATCTATCTACAATCAACATAAACAAGCAAGATACTATCAGGGACTAAGTTCATGATAAATTTAAGTTCAATTAATCATATTACTTAAGAACTCCCACTTAGATAGACATCTCTCTAATCCTCTAAGTGATCACGTGATCCAAATCAACTAAACCATGTCCGATCATCACGTGAGATGGAGTAGTTTCAATAGTGAACATCACTATGTTGATCATATCTACTATATGATTCACGCTCGACCTTTCGGTCTCCGTGTTCCGAGGCCATATCTGTTATATGCTAGGCTCGTCAAGTTAAACCTGAGTATTCCGCGTGTGCAACTGTTTTGCACCCGTTGTATTTGAACGTAGAGCCTATCACACCCGATCATCACGTGGTGTCTCAGCACGAAGAACTTTCGCAACGGTGCATACTCAGGGAGAACACTATTACTATGATAATTTAGTGAGAGATCATCTTATAATGCTACCGTCAACCAAAGCAAGATAAGATGCATAAAAAGATAAACATCACATGCAATCAATATAAGTGATATGATATGGCCATTATCATCTTGTGCTTGTGATCTCCATCTCTGCAGCACCATCATGATCACCATCGTCACCGGCGCGACACCTTGATCTCCATCGTAGCATCGTTGTCGTCTCGCCAATCTTATGCTTCTACGACTATCGCTACCGCTTAGTGATAAAGTAAAGCATTACAGGGCGATTGCATTGCATACAATAAAGCGACAACCATACGGCTCCTGCCGGTTGCCGATAACTCGGTTACAAAACATGATCATCTCATACAATAAAATTTAGCATCATGTCTTGACCATATCACACCACAACATGCCCTGCAAAAACAAGTTAGACGTCCTCTACTTTGTTTGTTGCAAAATTTACGTGGCTGCTACGGGCTTAAGCAAGAACCAATCTCACCTACGCATCAAAACCACAACGATAGTTTGTCAAATAGACTCCGTTTTAACCTTCTCAAGGACCGGGCGTAGCCATACTCGGTTCAACTAAAGTTGGAGAAACTGACACCCGCCAGCCACCTGTGTGCAAAGCACGGCGGTAGAACCAGTCTCGCTTAAGCGTACGCGTAATGTCGGTCCGGGCCGCTTCATCCAACAATACCGCCGAACCAAAGTATGACATGCTAGTAGGCAGTATGACTTATATCGTCCACAACTCACTTGTGTTCTACTCGTCCATAACATCAAACCATAAAAACCTAGGCTCGGATGCCACTGTTGGGTTACGTAGTAATTTCAAAAAAATTCCTACGCACACGCAAGATCATGGTGATGCATAGCAACGAGAGGGGAGAGTGTTGTCTACGTACCCTCGTAGACCGAAGCGGAAGCGTTGACGCAACGTATAGGAAGTAGTCGTATGTCTTCCCGATCCGACCGATCCAAGCACCGTTACTCCGGCGCCTCCGAGTTCTTAGCACACGTTCAGCTCGATGACGATCCCCGTGATCCGATCCAGCAAAGCTTCGGGGAAGAGTTCCGTCAGCACGACGGCGTGGTGACGATCTTGATGTACTACTGACGCAGGGCTTCGCCTAAGCACCGCGACAATATGACCGAGGTGGAATACGGTGGAGGGGGGCACCGCACACGGCTAAGGAACGATCACGTTGATCAATTGTGTGTCCTAGGGTGCCCCCCTGCCCCCGTATATAAAGGAGCAAGGGGGAAGGGGGCGGCCGGCCTAGAGAGGCGCGCCAAGGAGGAGTCCTACTCCCACCGGTAGTAGGACTCCTCTCCCTTTCCTTGTAGGAGAAGGAAGGGGAGAGGGGGAGGGAAAAAAGGGGGGCGCCGCCCCCCCCCCCCTTCCTTGTTCTATTCGGACTAGGGGGGAGGGGGCGCGCGGCCTACCCTGGCCGCCCCTCCTCCTTTCCCTTATGGCCCATATGGGCCCATTAACCCCCCGGGGGGTTCCGGTAACCCCCCCCCCCCCCCGGTACTCCGTTATTATCCGAAACCATTCGGAACCATTCCAATGTCCGAATATAGTCGTCCAATATATCAATCTTTATGTCTCGACCATTCCGAGACTTCCCGTCATGCCCGTGATCTCATCCGGGACTCCGAACTAACTTCGGTACATCAAAATGCATAAACTCATAATATAACTGTCATCGAAACCTTAAGCGTGCGGACCCTACGGTTCGAGAACTATGTAGACATGACCGAGACTCGTCTCCGGTCAATAACCAATAGCGGGACCTGGATGCCCATATTGGCTCCTACATATTCTACGAAGATCTTTATCGGTCAGACCGCATAACAACATACGTTGTTCCCTTTGTCATCGGTATGTTACTTGCCCGAGATTCGATCGTCGGTATCCAATACCTAGTTCAATCTCGTTACCGGCAAGTCTCTTTACTCGTTCCGTAATACATCATCTCGCAACTAACTCATTGGTTGCAATGCTTGCAAGGCTTATGTGATGTGCATTACCGAGAAGGCCCTGAGATACCTCTTCGACATTCGGAGTGACAAATCCTAATCTCGAAATACGCCAACCCAACAAATACTTTCGGAGACACCTGTAGAGCACCTTTATAATCACCCAGTTACATTGTGATGTTTGGTAGCACACAAAGTGTTCCTATGGTAAACGGGAGTTGCATAATCTCATAGTCATAGGAACATGTATAAGTCATGAAGAAAGCAATAGCAACATACTAAACAATCGGGTGCTAAGCTAATGGAATGGGTCATGTCAATCAGATCATTCAACTAATGATGTGACCTTGTTAATCAAATGACAACTCCTTTGTCTATGGTTAGGAAACTTAACCATCTTTGATTAACAAGCTAGTCAAGTAGAGGCATACTAGTGACACTCTGTTTGTCTATGTATCCACACATGTATTATGTTTCCGGTTAATACAATTCTAGCATGAATAATAAACATTTATCATGATATATAAGGAAATAAATAATAACTTTATTATTGCCTCTAGGGCATATTTCCTTCACACTAGACTACATTTCCTCATATGATAGGCTGCCAAGGATAAACAACTAGATAGTCGGATCCCACTCATATCAAGCATTTCAATCATGCACACAATATGCCCGATATGAGTAAATACAACATTGCATCACAACAAAACTCTACAACTCAAGTACTTTATTTAAGAGGCTCCAAAGAGCCATGCATAACATCCATACAGATAGGGGTCACATGACCCGACACTCAAGTCATACAATCATACAAGCACATGCGGAAGCAAAGTAGTCTGAGTACAGACACTAGAAAGAAAGAAGGCTTGACAAAGCCTGTCTATCTACATCGACCCTTCACAAGTCTTGGATCACCACCTAGGTGATAAGTCACTCGTCAATGTCGAGGTCTACGTAGAACCCATCAGAGGGGTTGGCGTAGTCGTCTGAAAACATTAATTAAAGCAACATGAGTACGAAGGTACTCAGCAAGTCTTACAACAGAATCCTACTATACATGCACATTCTCAAGAAGGTAGTGGAGTTATTGCAGCAAGCCAGCTTTGACTCTTGGCTAAGCTATCCTACGACAGACACAACTTGTAAAGAATTTGTCGCACACGAGTCCACTATCACCAACACAATACTCCACCGTGGATCCTCTCTCGTCATCCTACGAGAGGGCCATCCGCGGTACTCACACTTATCTTGAGACTTTTAGTAGTATCAATTTAATTGTCTATGAACTGTATAGGTGACCAAGTAGTCCTTTACCGCGAACGCGGCTATTCGAATAGTTTTATACCCTGCAGGTGTGTACTTCTTCACACATGTTTCCACCACTTAGCGTCTGCACACGTCATGTGCTCGGCAGACTTCAAGCGAAAGCCGACGTGGGTGTAGACCACGACCTAACCAACCACACTAGTCTCTAGTCCAGGTTTATCGCCTATTCGGGTTCCATCCGCAAGGAGATCCGGCCGGGGTGTCCTCAACGGCCCCAAACGATGTGTGCAGGGTTCCCGAGACACCAAACGGGCGAATCAGTACACCGGGCCACGTGCCTACCGCAACACAGCCCACCCCTATGGTCAGCGCTGCGTGCGGCCCCCAGCAACTACAAACACCAGAAACTACTTGCAACTCCTGGACAGAGGAAGAGAGGGGTCGGTGAGTCGAGCGAGGTCATATTTAAGGGCCCAATGTGTGGTAGTAGCTGAATCTTAAATCACACACACAGATCTCAGTTCTTAAGGACGGCCTCAATGAAACAACCCACCATGTACTCCTACATGGCCTTCCATCGATTCCTTTACCAAATCGTGTTCAACACTTTCACACTCTCGACAACGTCACAACCTTTCACTCTAGTTCATCATCCCAATGAGCCAGACCTGACACAACTCTAAGCATAGCAAGCATAGCATGGTAGGAACACACACACACACACACACACACACACACGTATGGCTCAAACAACTCCTACACATGCTAGTGGGTTTCATCTAGTTACTGTGGCAATGACAGGTCATGCAAAGGAAGTGGGTTCAACTACCGCAACACACAGCAGTTTGAATCGCGTTGTCTTAATGCAGTAAACGGGAGCAGAAGCGAGAACATGGGTTTGTATCGGAATGATCAATGGGTTGCTTGCCTGATGGAGTGGTAGTGGGATACTGCCCTTCAGTTGGATACTCGTGAATATCCTCGGAGGCAGAACCTACCACGAAGAACACATCGGAACACAATCAATACATGACGATATGCAACAATATGATGCATGCTATGACATGGCAATATGGATGTGTCTTGTCCTAATGCAAGCTAAAACAGAATGGAAAGTGCTTAATTGAACCAAAGGTTCAAGGGTTAAATCATTTAACATAGTTATATTAGTGCATCACCTTATTCTGCTTAAACAGCAAGGTAAACTTGTTTTGTCATGCATGAAACCATTACAGATGGATAGATTGAATTTTTTTTCATAATTTTTCATATATAAATTATTTCATTTGGAGTTACAGATTAATTTCTATGATTTTTTGAAGTTTGAAACATTTTCTGGATTTTCCTGAATAAAAATAAATCCAGAAAAGGATTTACTGCGTCAGCCTGGCGTCAGTGTGACGTCAGCGGTCAACGGGGTCGTCCAGGTCAAACTGACCAGTGGGTCCCGCATGTCAGTAGTTAGTTTAACTAATTATTTTTAATTAAACTAATCTAGTTAATTAACAGGGGGGCCCACCTGTCACTGACTCAGAGGAGTCAACGTGGGCCCACCCAGTCCACGTCAGGGGTCAGACCCGCCGGTCAATGGGTCAAAGCCTGCCGGCGTTTAGCCGCCAGCGAGGCCAGACGCGGCGGCGTGCTGCGGGATTCGCCCACAGGGCTCCGTTTGCTGCGCGGAGAACAACTACGGGTAGCAGGTGCTCGCCCGCATCCAGCCGTGGTGGTGGCTTGGCCGGGGGGTGGCCGGAGCTTCGCCGGCGACGAGGTCAGGCGGCGGCCGAAGCCCGGCCAGCTCGGGCGCGTGGCTGCAGTGGCCTAGGCGACGTGACACTAGCACCTACGGCCTCTACGTGGCGCGGGGAGTATGACGGGCACAAGCCTGTGACCAAATGGTCACCAGAGCAACGCCAGCAACGTGGTCAGGCGGCGGCGCGTGCGGGTGAGCTGCGTGTGCTTGCTGTGGTGCACGAGAAGCAGAACGGAGGGGATGGGAAGGTGGCTATGCTCACGGTGGTTACGTTGGAGGTGACGGCGAGGTCGGGGACGAACCGGAGCAAGCGGGGCGGCGGTGGCGATCTGGGCGGCAGAAGGTTGAAGACGAGCTCGGGGAAGACGTTTGTGGGCCTCCGGCGATGCGTAGCTTGGTGGAGCGATCGAGGAGGAGGTGGCGAAGCTGCAGGACACGGTGGAGCTGCACGGGGGCGACGGAGGGCGCGGTTTCACGGTGGCGTGGGCGCATCAGCGTCGGCCATGGCGGAGGGGGAGCGAGGGAGAGAGGCAGGGGGGCGAATGGCATGTCCAAGGGGTCGGGGGCACAACGTGGAGCCTGCCCAGGCCAGCGGAGCGGCGAGGGGAGGAAGCAGGGCGGCGGCCAGCTGCGTGGCGCGCGCTGAGCTCGCCGTCGAGCACCTGGCTGCCTGCCTGGCCAAGCCAAGCTGCTCGCTGGCGCGGTGGCTGGGCTGGGCCGGCAGGTGGGCCTGGTGGCCGGCGCCAGGTAAGTTTCTATGTTATTTCCCTTTTTCTATTTTTCTGTAACTTTGTGGCATTATTAAAAATGCTTAGGCACTTTCAAAAATCACCAAACTGCTCATGCCCACTGTTTAGCATATAACCAACATGGAACATTTCAGTTTAGGATTATTTGGACATCTAAAATATTCTATAGCATTTAAATGCCCAAATGCAATAGAGTATGATTTAATTCAGTGACCCTATGATGTCCTAGAAATATGTGCACCATTTTTGCCAGAGGTTTAAGACCGAAGCAAAGATGATGAACATTTTAGAAGGGCATTTCAGGTTTATTGAAAAAGATTTTAATAAATCCTAGTTGGAATAATGGGGTGCTGGGGGGTTCTGTCATCCCCATTTCAAATTTTTGATAAAGGTAACATGATGCACACTCTAATGCATGGTCTAACTAGGATGTGACAGCAACGAATGTGTCGGTCATTAATGTATGAACCCAAGTCATAGCAAGCTACAAGGACTTAAAGGAACAACGTGTGACATTTCCCCGAAGGGACAGACACATGAATGAAGAAGGACACATGCCGGCCAGCCTAAGTGTTCCAGAGCAGTAGCAAGCTACCATGGCTCAGTGGAAGCACTAGGAAACATTTCTCCATAAGAGAGGCTACCAAGAATAAACAACTATGTTGTCGGATCCCACACATACCAAGCATTTCAATAACATACACACAATATGCTCGATGTGTGCAAATACAACATGGCATCACAACAAAACTCTATGACTCAAAGTATTTACTAGCAAAAAGGTCCGTGCATTGCAATGGGATCTAAATATTCTAGCAATTCAACTTTGAATGTCTAAGCTAACCAGCTAAGCAATATTCGACGAGACATTTTAATTGGGGCCAGCCAACCAGGTCGTGCATGTCTCGTCCCCTCCCTGCCTTTATGTGGACTTATTGGGTCTCTTTTGACTATTGATTCTAATGCAACTCATATGTGCATATAAATTGGTGGGATTTGATTTAAAGTAGCGAGGTGGGACTAATATAAAACGAATCTCCTTCTACAACAATCCTAATTAGGGCGGTTAGCTACAGCCCTATGGACGCAAGCCGAGATCGGCAGTTCGTTGTTCAGCCAGAACATATAATTTTCACTAATACGGAGACAATATTTTTTTCATCTTCATGATGTGGCCCACGTGACTTACAAAACTTCAGATTGAGGCCCAGCTGGTTGGAATGTAGCAGGCTTCAGACTAAATTTTCTCTGCGCACGATCGACACGGACAAAACTTCTATGTGAATAGTACCACCTCGGATAGTAAAAATAATAGATGAGGTGTCCAAAATCAATAAAACCATCTTAGCGGGACGAAACCAAGAATATCACCTTGCTTTAATAGTAGGTATAGATTCATTAGGCTCCAAAGAGCCGGATATTACAAACATGGGTCTGATGACCCAGCAATCAAGTCATACAAGCAATAAGCACATGCGGAAGCTTAACTTGTCTGAGTATAGACAACTACAAATGAAAAAGGCTGAGAAGCCTGACTATCTACAAGACATGCCGAGGGCACAAGATCGTAGCTGAGGTAACAAGCTAAACATCGAAGTCCATGCGGAACTACTAGTGAGACCGAAGTCTCTCTGCAAAAACATAAATTAAGCTAACGTGAGTACAAATGTACCCAGCAAGACTTACATTAGAACTACCTACATATGCATCAGTATCAACAAAGGGGTGGTGGAGTTTAACTGCAGCAAGCCAGCTTTGACTCAGTGGCTATCCTGAACTACGACTGCAAGTAACTCTTTTGGGGTGGCGCACACGACTCCACATATTCACCAATCAATACACCACTCTGGATCCGCTCTCGTCTCCCTACGAGAACGCCATCCATAGCACTCACGCTTATCTTGCGCACTTTAGAGTATCCACTTTCACTTGTCTATGAACTGTATAGGCAACCCAAAAGTCCTTTACCGCGGACGCGGCTATTTGAATACATGATGTTAACCCTGTAGGGGTGTACTTCTTCACACACGCTCTCACCACTTACCGCCGTTTGCACGACATGTACTCGGCAACCTTCAAGAGGAAGCCCAGCGAGGGTGTCGGCCACAACCTGACTAACCACACAAGTCCCTATTCCAGGTTTATCGCCTAGTCGGGTTCCATCCGCAAGGAAATCCGGTCGGGGTGTCCTCAACGGCCCCAAACGATGTGTACAGGGTTCCCAGGTCACCAAACGGGTGACTCGGTACACCGGCCACATGCCTACCGCATCACAACCCACCCCTCAGGTCAGAGCTGCGCACGGCCTCCAGCATACTACAAACACCAAAAACTAGTTGCAACTCCTGGACAGGGATCAAGGCGATTAATAAGTCGAGACGGCCACTTAAGCATTCCAATGCGTGGTAGTAGCTGTTCATGGATCACAAACACAGAACTCAGTTCCTAAGGACGGTTTCAATGAGACAACCCACCATGTACTCCTACATGGCCTCTCACCGCTACCTTTACCAAATCGTGTTCACATGCTTAGCTCTCAACAGTAGGACATGTTCACCACACTCCAATTCATCCCCGATGAATCAGAACTGACTCAAATCTAAGCAGTAGCAGGCATGACAACAAGCATGAATGAGTAGGCACATCAGGGCTCAAACAACTCCTAGTCATGCTAGTGGGTTTCATCTATTTACTGTGGCAATGAAGGTCATGCAGACGAATGGGGTTCAACTACCGCAGTAGGTAACAGTTGAAGCATTGTTGTCCTAATGCAGTAAAAGAAAGCAGAAGCGAGAGAGTGGGATTGTATCAGAATGAACAAGGGGGTTTTTGCTTGCCTGGCACTTCTGAAGATAGTATAGTTCTTCATCGGTGTCATTGATCTCATCATCGGAACCACGTCAACTGAGAGGGGACAAATACCGGCAACAGAGAAGGAACACAATGAATGCAATGCACAATATGATGCATGAATGTGTCATGGAAATATGTTGTGATTTGAGCTAATGTAGCTAGCAACAATTTAAATGAAGTTGGTTTGAATACAAGAAACTCCATATATGATTATTCAAATGCCATTTAATTGATTTGACCTGATCAGAAGGCATAAGTTGCTCAAACATGCATGGAAATGCCGTAAATGGATTCTTTGTATTTTCCTGATAACTTTGCATATATAAATTATTTCATTCTGAGCTACGGTTTATTTTCTATGATTTTTAGAAGTTTTAACTATTTTCCGGAATTTTCTGGATTCATAAAAACGCCGGAAAACATTTACTGCATCACCATGACAACAACACTGCGTCAGCAGGTCAACAGGGTTGACCCAAGTCAAACCTGACGTGTGGGGTCCACACGTATGTGAAACATGGACTAATCCCGGTCAAACCTAGAGCTGACTGTGGTTTGACCCAGCGTTTGGGCCCACTGTCAGTGGTTGTGAGGTAGCTAATTAGGGGGGTTTAGTCCTAATGACCTTGCCATGTCGGCTGTCGCCGGAGTTCGGCCGGCGGCGACCAAATCCGCGGTGGCAACTCGTCGAACCTACGCTACAGGCGGCGGATGGATGTGCGGAGACCACCAGGACGAAGCCCGGGCTCGGCCGCATCCAGGGGAGGCGATGGAACGACGCGGGGTGGTCAGAGCTCGCTGGAACAGGGCTCGCGACGGCGCCGGAGTTCGGGTGATTGCGGGGTTGGCGTTGCGGTGCACGGGAGGGCAAGTGAGTGTGTGCGTTAGGCTCCCCGGGGCTTCCTGAGCACGGTGACGCGCTCCGTTGTGAGCTTGCGCAGCTATGGCCACGGCTACACCATGGACAGCGGCGAGAAGCTCTTGTCCGCGGTGGAAAACGGAGCTAGGGGACGAGCGCGAGCACAACAGAAGAGGGCAAAGGAAGAGGGGCTCACGGAGAGTGCAGAGGGCATCGAAATGAGCTCGGGGAAGGTTTGGAGCAGGCAGGGCGGCGAAGTCAATCTCGTCGTCGGGAGTTTAATACAAGCTCGGTGAGGACGTTCGGGGGCTTCCGGCGGGGCGTGGCTTGCTGAGGGGGTCGAGGATGAAGTGGCGGAGCTTCTGGGCTGCTCGAGGGAACGAGGGAGAGGCGATGGCCGCGGTGGTGCTCGTCGGCGACGGTGGCGCGTTCGGTTGAGAGAGAGGGGGGGCATCCAGGGGAGGGGTGAGAGCGAGAGAGAGTGAGAGAGCCCGGGGGGTGCGTGTCAACGTCCAGGGCGTCCAAAGGGGGCAGGGGAAGCCAGGCTGCCTGGAGGTGGCCGGGCGTGTGGCCGGCACGTGTCCTATCCTCCTGGCGAGAGGAAGAGGATGACTGGCAGGGGCCAGTCGGTTGGCCTGGCATGCTCGGCCGCCAGGTAAGTGGCCCAGGTAAGCTTTCCCTCTTTTTTTATTTCCTTTATGTTTTTCTTTTCTGTCATTTGTTTTGATTTAGTTTTAGGAACTAAATCATTTTATTTTCTTCTGACAAATTTTGTAGGGACTAATTGGATTATTCCAAAGCCCTTCACAAAAGATCATAATTATTGGACATATATTAATTAATTAACAAATATATATCCAATGCAAATAGTTATTGATTTAATTCAAAGGCCCAAAATAAATATCTCTGAGATTTCAAAAATATTGTTTTGAGTTTTACCTCTTGCCAATATTTTTAGAGACTAAGAGGAACACTTTCTTGGACTTCTTTGAAAAGATTTTATTGTTGATTATTTCTGAAGTGATTTCTGAGGGTTTCAACTAACCTCAATTCAAATTTCAGAATTTAGACATGATGCATGATGCTCTCAAATGCAACTAATATGATTATTTACAGACAAGTATTCTAGGGCTGTGACAACTCACCCCCACTAAAAAAGAATCTTGTCCCGAGATTCAAGACATGAGGTAAGAAGACAAAGGGGACACAGTCTAACTATTCATGGTCCGATTGCTCTTCTCGAAGATTTTGATTCATTACATCATCTTGATCCTGACATCTTTGCTTTAGTCGGATCTCGGGTTTCGGCAAAACCTCAAGGTTCGAACACTGGGGTGCGCACGAAGATCTCTCCATTCCCTAGCTCACCCACTCCCCACGATCCCAAGGCTCAGCACATCGAACTCGCAGAACAAAGGACACAGGGTTTATACTGGTTCGGGCCACCTATGTGGTGTAATACCCTACTCCAGTGTGGTGTGGTGGATTGCCTCTTGGGCTAAGGATGAACAAGTACAAGGGAAGAACAGCCTCCTGAGGAGAGGTGTTCTTGAGCTCGGCGAGCTTGTGTGGTTGAGGATGATCTGAATGATCCAAGATCAGTTCTCTGAATGATCCAAGATCTGTTGCCTCCTACTATGGTGGCTAGTCCTATTTATAGAGGCCCTGGTCCTCTTCCAAAATGTAGGCGGGAAGGGATCCAACAACGGCTAAATTTGAAGGGAGACAACCAGTAGAAGTTATCCTGACTAAAGGTAGTCTTCGCCTGCCAAAGGCTCTGGTGGTGACGCCGTCCTGGGCTCTGGTGGTGACGCCGTCCTGGGCTCCATGGTGACCTCCGTCCTGCCTTCCTGCTGGTCTTGGTCTTGTTGCACCGATACGGAAACCTTTGCCTGATGCCTCGGGACTCCTCGCCTGCGCTTGCCTCTTTGGCACCAAAGAGGAAACGAGTACACTGCACGCGCTGGCGCCCACCTGGCCTTGGTTGTCATGGCTTGCATCACAGGACCTCGCGAGGTGCCCCTCGCCTAGATCTCTCTGCCCCTTGCGGGCCAGTCTAGTGAGGCCGCCCCCGAGGAGGTCTTGCATCATCTGCCTCGCGAGGCTTGGCCCCTTGCGAGGGTCTTGAGTGTTTGCTGGTGAAGGTGGGCCGTACAGGGCTGCCGGTGGAGCCATGCCGTGGGCCGCAGGCAGGCAAGTCTGGGGACCCCTGTTCCTAGGACGCCGACAGTAGCCCCCAGGCCCAAGGCGCGCTCGGACTTGGCTTCGAGGCGAAGCCAAGGGGCAAGTGCGGAGCACCGCTGGCCCCAACAGCCTGCGGCCTCGGTTGACGCGTGGTGATTGATGGGACATGGGCATCTCCGCTTCCCCATGCCGCCTCGGCAACTGCCCAATTGGCAAAAGGCTGGTGCGGGCTGCATTTGCCTTCATTGCTTTCCTTCGTCTTGCTCCAGATCCCCTTTCTTGCTCTTCACTCCCCGAGACTCCAGATCCGCCCGGATCCGCCTTCAAGCCTGCCGCCAATGGTGCCCAAGAAAGCTCGGGCCGCTCCCTCATCATCTTGGTATGAGCCGGCGCTTGATGCGCTGAGCGTTTCAGAGAAGAACCTTGCCGTCATGCTCTTGATGACGGCGGAGGGTGATGAGAAGAGGAAGACTGTGCTCCGGGCTGGCTACACCGAGCCGGAGGCCTCAGGCAGCACCTCCTACCCCTTCTTTATGAGAAGCATCATCGCCGAGTTGGTTCCCCCTTTCTCCGACTTCCTCTACTCCGTCCTCAACCATTACAAGACCCATGCCCTCCATCTTCATCCCAACTCCATCCTCCTCCTGTCGATCTTTGCCTTCTACTACGAGGCGTACGTTGGAGTGATGCCGTTCGTGGCACTGTTGTGCCACTTCTTCTTCCTCCGGATCAAGGAGGGCCACTGCTCAGGGTGTGTTGGCTTCGTCACGGCCAACAAGAACAACGCCATCTCGAAGGCCGGGAAGAAGGCCGAGGGCTTCAGGAGCAAGTGGGTCTTTATGGACGCCAAGTGCTCCCACCCCCGGCTGGTGCTGCCGACAGAGATGCCGGTGTCCCAAGAGGGGTGGCTTCGCGCGAAGCTCACCGACCCCCGGGCGGCGCAGGTGTTGGAGAGGATGACCGCCGACCTGAGGCCTGGTGACTCAAGGGCGGCGAAGCGGACGGGGGCCATGATCGTCAAAGAATTCATGATGTAGCGCGTGGCTCCCCTTCAGGCACGCCCGCGCCCCTCGTGGAAGCTTGGAGATGGAGGGGACGACCTCCGCCTGCGCCT
Source organism: Aegilops umbellulata (assembly GCA_032464435.1). Taxonomy (NCBI): domain Eukaryota; kingdom Viridiplantae; phylum Streptophyta; class Magnoliopsida; order Poales; family Poaceae; genus Aegilops; species Aegilops umbellulata. The sequence continues at coordinate 92,001,061 of CP136058.1, forward strand.
GGAGGCCCTCTCTGACGAGGAGTTGTGCTCGGTTCTCCACTCCTTGGTTGGGGACGACCAAGGGTACCCGTCGGACTCTTTCGTTCCCTTGTTCCGACGCTCACATGGGGCGGAGGCTGCCGCCACCATGCCCGTCTTTGATGGGCGTGGGCTTGTGCCTCCTGCGCCCTCGAATTTCCTGGTGACGACGACTCCAGTGGACGTGTCCTCCGACGAGTCTCGCGAGGAGGAAGAGGAGGAAGAGGAGGAGAAGGAGGAGGAGGAGCGCGACTCGGAGGCGAACCGCGAAGGCGCGGAGGAGACCTCCCCTTTGCGCAAGGCCGATATCCTCCGCACTCTGCCTGATGACGATGACGAGGCCGATGTCCTCCTAGAGAGGGGGGAGCTGCCCGTGGCAGGGGGTTCCACGAGGTCCAAGGTTAGTCCCCGGAGGAGGTCACTAGCCGACGTTCCGATGAGGGGCAGGTCGGTGCTGATCTCCCGAGACGATGCCCCTGCTCTGACGCTGCCTGGAGCTTCTTTCGGCCCATCTGTTGCCCCCTCTTCTGCTCCTGGAGCCCGCACGCCCACACCTCAGGCTGCGAGGCTCTCAGGTTTCAAGCTTAGGAAGCGGAGAGACTACGCCGCAGTGGACCAGTAAGTGTTCTTGTCCTTCCTTGTTCTTGCTTCTGCTGCTGATTCTTGATGCTTCTCTGTTGCACAATTAGGGCGATGCCCGCGGCAAAGAAGAGGAAGGAGGAAGCGATGGTACTGCTCTGGACCAAATCTCCTGTGGCGGCTGCACCCCCTCTGTGGGGAAGGGCAGTGACGGCGTTCGCGCTTCCCCAGCCCGATCATCCTCGCGAGGCTTGGGGAAGCGTCCTCCGGAGGAGGCAGCCCCCGTAGCCCCGCTGGCTCCGGAGGTGCCAACGTCTGGGGTCCCCAAAGCTCAGGAGCCCCCAGCATCCCAGGCCATGGTGAAGACGCTGCCTCCTCCTCCTCCCGCCGCACTGCTGACCCCGGATCCTTCCGCCTCCCCTGACGTCCTGGAGCATGCTCTTTCTGCGATTACCCTGCTGCGAGAGGATCTTCAAGGCACCGAACGTCGCCTGGTGGCCGGGCGCCTGGAGCTGATCTCTGGCTGGCTTCACTCCGATGTGTCCGTCCGGGCAGCACTGAGTCGCGGCAGCCTCCGAGAAGGACAAGCAAGACGTCGCCCAAGCTACGGCCGCTCGCGAGGTGGCGCTGAAGGATGCCGGGGCCGCCCAGGATCGTTGTCGGTCACTGGAGGCCGAGCTGGAGGCCATGCGCAATGAGCGTGCGGACAAACCTCGAGGCCGCAAGGCGGAGGAGGAGAAGATGAAGGCCCGAGAGGACGCCGTCAGGGGTCGCGACGCCGAGCTGGAGCAGTTGGCGAAGGCGCAGGCCATGGAGCGCGGCCGGCTGGAGAAGCTGGAGCAAAAGATGAAGGCAGAGAAAGCTGAGCTGGAAGCCAAGGCGAAGGTCCTGGCTGAGGACCGCGTGGCCTTCAAGTCCCTTGAGGAGAAGTCCCGCGTGGTGCTGCGGGCACTCTACGAGAAGGGCTTGGAGGAGCCACTGGCGATAGACGACGAGGGCCCCACCCAGCTGCTTCCTCATCTGGTCGCGGCGCTTGAGGATGTCGTGGGCGGGATTGGCCCCTTGGTGGAGGGAGAATGCCGCACGCTTTCCTCGGTCGCGTTGACGCGCGTCTTCAGCCACCTCCATCTTCGTGATCCTGATGCCAACCTCGACGAGTTGCTGGAGCCTATGAATGACGAGCGCTGCGCAGCTGCTGCCGAAGCCGTGAAGGGCCAGGTGGAGGCTTTGCTGAAAATGTTCCGTGCCTTCGACCCTGCACCCTCAACTGGTGGTGCTGCTGAACCTGCAACTCCGGCGGACGGCACATGTGAGGGCAACATCACCGTCGAAGGGGCACCTCTTGCACGCGACGGCAGCGTCCAGGGGTGAGGAGATGACTTGCTGGCGACTCCTTTTCCTGCTTTGCCTCTGCAACACGTACCATGCCTCGTGGAGGCGTTAAACTTGTGTTTGGTATTTGAATAACAGTATGTCTTGTAATATTTGCTTGAGTTCCGCGATTTCCTTCTTGTTTGCTTCATGTTCTATGTCAGCAGGGCCCGACCCCGCGCATACCTCAGCCGCCGTTGGGTCATTCAGATCACCAGGACGAGTCCAAGGGGTGAGGGGTTACATGGCCAGTTAGGCTCCTGAGTCGCGATGCTCAGGAGCCCCCCTTGACGCGCAAATAGCTTACAGAAAGGAGATGTAGGAGTAGGCCTAGTGTTCTATGTTGGCAGGGCCCGACCCTGCGCATACCTCAGCTGCCGTTGGGTCGTCCGGATCACCAGGACGAGACCAAGGGGTGAGGGGCTACTTGGCCAGTTAGGCTCCTCAGTCGTGATGCTCAGGAGTCCCTCTTGACGTCCAAACGACCTTCATACCTTGGCTCCGCTCACAAGGGCGCGTGACGACCAAGTCCGAGAGACCTGGCAGGGCGGCGTACGCTTGGGCATGACCCAAGCGCAGCCCTTGTGCCCAGCCCCCTCGCACGGCTCTCCCGAGGGGAAAGCGTTGCGGTGAGGCTGGACACTGAGCCGGGTGGCTCCCTGAGGTTGGTACGGCCATGGGGCCGCCCTCAGTTGTTTATCACCAGTGCAGAGCATAGCGCTTCCGAACTTGCACGGGCATAGCCGCTCCTCGACCGTGTCGACTGTCAGCACGGAGCATGGTGCTTCCACTGGTGCGTGGATGAGGGCTCCCTCTGAGTGGAGCCCCCGGGGTGTGTACAACACCGCCCTGACACATGGCTTGCATGGCAGGGCTGGACGAGGTGTGTCTGGGCACTCGTGAGCCAGCGCGGGACTCACGAGGACCTACCTCAAGGCGGGCTGCGCCTGGTCTTGATTCCTGGTGGCCGTGACGGTCCTGCGAGATGGTTAGGCAACCTGCATCGGGCGATTCTTCTGAGGCGATCACATGAGAAGGCCAGACACCAACGACCCCAAGAGGTGACGTGAGCGGGGCCGGCCCGCCAGACAGAGCTCAGTCATTGGGTTTTTCGACTCTGCAGGGATGGATCCGAGCACTGACGCCATGCCCAGTCTTCTCATGCGAAGGATCCCGAAGAAGGACGACCGGAGCGCGGCTCCCGCGATGGCGAGGCACCAGGTCATGCGCCCTAGCTTGTCCATTCATGACTAGCTCATGCGAGAACAAGGCACCAAGGTCCATGGGAGGTAACGTACACGGGGGCAGGCCCGCGAGCCAGAGCTCAGCCTCTTAGGTTTGGCGATGCTGCCGGGACGGACCCGAGCATAGACGCCATGCCAGTTCTCATCATGAGGTGGTCGTGGGTGGGCTTGCTAGGGCATGTGACGTTCATGGCATCGTAGTGCTGGGCAGGCAAGTGGTAATCATAGGAAACTCATGAGATGGAACAAGCTAGCTTAGATAGATGCGAGAACGATACATGCCACCAGGACGGACCCGAGCGGCCTGGGGATGATGCAGCCCGAGGGGCGCCCCCAGAGTAAGCTAAAAATGCGGAAGGATGCATGCCGTGGGGACAGGCCCATGCGACTTGGGAATGATGCGGCCCGAGGGGCACTCCCGGCTAAGTAAACTCGGAAAATGTCACCTGGTTCCGTTGTCGAAGGAGTGTTGGGGTAGCTGAAGGTGCGCGCTGAAGAAGTCGCTCCTCATGAGCCGCCAAGACCCTGAGCCTCGGGAGGCTCTGGGGGATCAGGTGGTTCCTTGAGGACCGTCTCCATCTTCGCCAGGACTGCGTGATGCCTGGCCTCCTGAGCTGCCAGGATGCTCCGTAGGTTGCGCTGGAAGGCGGCTGCCATGCTCGGCAGGCCAAATGGCATGCGGACATAGCTGTGAGGTGGACCCTCGCACCGCCCAACGCGCGAAGGCCAGAAGCGCTCCTGAGATGCGGCCATGTTGAGCCCTGGGATGTCGATGCAGACGTGCAGCCCGCCATCCTCGCCAGGATGGGGAGCTGCACCAGGTGGGTGGCGGTCGCCGTGCATGGTCCTATCTTCTTGAAGCTCCTGGGTGGCCTTGATGATGAACTCCTGAGCACCGGGCGCTCCTCGCCCGGTGCCCTCCTGAGGGAAACGTGCCGCAAAGCACGCCTCCACGTGGTGCCCGAGCGCCTCCCTCGTTATGTTGGCTAGGTCTGAGGCCCTCCAGAAGAGAGCCCCCGAGCCTCGCCCGAGGAGGGTGCCGGGCGCGCCTTCCTATGCGAGGGAGGGAGGCGCCCCAGGTGCGGGCACTGATCCTGAGGCGGCGCCGCTGGAGACGCTGCTCTCCTGAGGCCCTGTGCGGAGTAGTTGCTTCTTCTTTTTGGGAATGGCCTCTCGAGGGTACTGGACGCCCTTGCTGTTGGGGTCTTCGATTTTTATGGCTTGGAAGGCGCACTCCAGGGAGCACATCGCATCTCTTTCTTCGCAAGGGACCATGATGATTCCGCCGCTTCCTGGCATCTTGAGGACGTTGTAGCCATGGTGGGTCACTGCCATGAACTTGGCCAATGCTGGGTACCCAAGGATGGCGTTGTACGGCAGACGGATGTGGGCGACGTCGAAGTCGATGAGTTCGGTGTGGTAGTTGTCGCGCTGGCCGAAGGTGACAGGGAGGCGGACTTGCCCTATCGGCGTGATGGAGCCATCGGTCACTCCTGAGAAGGGATTGGTAGGTTGTAGCTGATCATATGGCACTTGGAGGTTGCCGAATGTTTCGACGGACAAGACGTTAAGCCCTGCACCGCCGTCGATGACTATCTTGGTGACTTGGACATTGTAGATGACGGGCGAGCACAACATCGGGAGGGTGCCAGCGGTCGCCACGCACTTGAGCTAGTCTGACGAGCTGAAGGTGATGGCGCACTTGGACCACCCGAGTGGGCGCGTGGCCTCGAGCCTGGGAAAAGCCGCGTTCACCTCGCGAACAAACTGATTGAAGACGCGCTGGGATGCTGGGGCATGAGCTCCGCCCAAGACCCTTGAGTACAATCAGCCATGTAGTGACCAGGCTTCTTGCATTTGTGGCAAGTCCTCTTCTTGTAGTCGCGGGATGAAGGATTCGATCTCGTGTCATCATTTCTTGAAGATTTTCCAAAACGGCCATGTCTAGAGAACTTCTGGAATTTCCTCACGAGCATAGTTAGCTCTTGGCTCAGTTCCTCAGGATCACCAAGGTTGATGTCAGAATCTTCCCCTTCAGAAGAGGAAACTGCCTTGGCCTTCAGTGCACATGATCCTTCCATTGCTTCGCCCATAGAGGTCTCCTTTCTCGGCTTGTTGGAACTCATGAGTATTCAGTATCTCAAGGATATCAGCAGGATCTAGTGACTTGTAGTCTCCACATTCTTGAATCATTAGTGCCAGTGTATCGAATAAAGAATCAAGTGATCTCAGAAATTTCTTCACCACCTCATGGTCGGTGATGTCAGTGGCACCAAGTGCTTAAAGATCATTCGAGATGTCAGTGAGGCATTCGAAGGTTTGCTGAACATTTTCGTTGTTGAGTCTTTTGAAGCGGTTGAAGAGATTGCGAAGAACGTCAACTCGAGAATCACGTTAGGTTGAGATTCCTTCGTTGACCTTGGACAACCTATCCCAGATAAGCTTTGCAGACTCCAAAGCACTCACTCTATTGTACTATCCTTTGCTCAGATGGCCACATATGATATTCTTCGCTTGTGAGTCGAGTTGCTTGAATCTATTCACATTAGCAGCGTTCACAGAAGGAGTGATGGAGGGAACGCCATTTTCCACAACGTACCAGAGATCATTGTCAATTGCCTCAGGATGCATGCGCATCTTATTCTTCTAGTAGGGGTAGTCCATCCAATCGAAGGTATGACACCCAGCCGAGACCTTGATCATGCCTGCAGCCGACATAACTAAAACTACAGGTGGTTAAGCTAAAATCACACAGAACAAGGGAGTACCAATTGAAAGTGCGTTATATCGACTAGAGGGGGTGAATAGACGATTTTTACAAATTAGTCACTGAGGAAATACTACTTGAGGAATTTGCTAAGTGACGAACTACAAGCAGCGGAATAAGTACTCAGGTGCATGCATAATAAGACAATAGCATAGTCATCATGATGAAATGAAACATACACAGAGCACAGGTAGCGTGTAAACATGATAAGCAGACAGAAGACAAGATGACTGAAGGAATAGGATTGAGGAAATTGAGAAAGTCTTCAGTCAAAGTCTTTAAACAGTAACGATCAATTTCATCAACACATGAGCAAGGCAATGAAAGAGTTGAGGAAATAGAACCAGTAGCTTGGTGAAGACAATGATTTGGTAGACCAGTTCCAACTATTGTGACAGTTGTACGTCTAGTTGGAGCAGCTTGGTATTTAAACCAAAGGACACACAGTCCCAGGACGCACTGTCCTTACAATATTCTCCTTCAGCCAAGGTCACACAAACCTCGCCCAATCACTCGTGGTAACTCTTCAGGTGACTTCCAAACCTTCACAGACTTGCTCACTTGGTGATCCACAATTCCTCTTGGATGCTCTAGACCATGATGCCTAACCGTCTGGAAGATGTACAGTCTTCAAAGGTAATAAGCATCGATTCCACACATGAAAAATCTCTTCAGTGATGCTCAATCACTTTGGGTTGTAGGTGTTTGGTTTGAGTTTTCCTCACTTGATGATTTTTGCTCAAAGTCCTCAGAGGATGGGATGCTCTCAATGACAAGTGTCAGTTTCTCTTGGAGCAGCCAACCAACTAGTGGTTGAAGGGGGTGGCCATTTATAGCCGGGGAGCAGCTCGACATGATAAGACATAAATGCCCTTCAATGATATGACCATTAGGTGGGTAAGATATTTGGGACAGTTGGCGCATAGCATAACAACGGTCGGAAATTTGAGCTCTCAGATTCCTCAGGGCTATCATGTTCCTCACTTGTAGGCAATCCGCACTGGCGAATTCATAACTCCCCAGTCAGAACAAATTCCTCAGAGACCAGAAGATCTTTGACTAAACTATATGAGATTTCCATAGGCTTCACTTGAAGGATCGGATATGCGTAGGCTTTGAGATGAGCATCACTTGGAAATTTTTCCTTAGTTTACCTCGACCCCCTTTAACAGCACGGTGTTTCCTATGACTCAAGAAAGGAAAACAAAACTACGAAAACAAAAGTCTTCACGCTTCATAATCCTCTCATCAATATCAATATCTTCAAGGTCACACCAATTTCCTCATTTTCAAAGTCTTCAAATGAAGACATCCATTTTTAGGGGTCGACTTTCTTCAGAAATATCAAACTCCTCAGGGACTTATAGAACCTGTGTATTAACCTATAAGTCTTCAATACACCAAAATTACTAAGGGGAACCAGATGCACTTACACATACATAACCCAGACTCTCGTAGATTGTACCCCTACTGTGATGGACAGAGAACCGGCTTCACCCAATATAACCCCAACCCCGTCAGATAGTAACTCAGTTCTAGTTGACACAACACCATCTCCACCATAGAGCTCCCAAACAAGAGCAGTTAGTAAGGCAGCTCCAGTGCCCAAAGCGCCAGTACTACCACGGCGAACCCCAACTCCACCAGTTAGTACACCTACTCCTGTGGACGAAGCACAACTAGCCATTCATAGTTTAGCATCTATCGCATTTGATGTTGTTAAATCCTATGTGCGTATCTTCCCATCATGGAAATATTATACTGAAGATGAAGGAAAATGCCAGTTGCAGGTGTTCGTCCAGGAGTTATGTGTAAGTAATGTTATTCATGGCAATTACTTTGCTTTGTCCCATACATTCTACCTCCATGCTGGCTATAATACAGCAAATGTACCCATTTTCTCTATAGAGAAGGACCGATTTGGAAACTCGGGATGAGGTAACATGTGCTAATACCTCTGCTATCTTCAAGAATGCTTGGTGGCAGTATCAGAATTACCTGAAGAAAACGTACTTCACTGTCAAAGAAACTCATCAAATTCCCTTATGTTCTCCTGAGACACATTTATGGGACGTTGACTGGGAACGCCATGTTCTGTACTGGTCCCGTCTATGAGCTCATTTTTTATATTGAAGTACTATATGCCTGCATCTTACTATACTCCGTTCATGTAGAACAAGTGCTTAAACCTGAAGAACAACTGTTCCCATTTAAGATTTCATTGCAATGGTGCATAATGCTTTGCTCTTGTATCATTGTATTTACTCATACAAACTTATTTTTAAATTGAAGGATCCAATCAAAACTCCAATGGCACAACAGGTATGTTTAAGCATGTTTCTTTAACAGGTTTGCTCTTCTAAATTGCTCTGTTGATTTCAATTTCAACTGTGTATACAGTTGACTTCTCATATGATGCACATTAATAGCATCACAAGAGAGCCAATAGTGTTGTTGTACATGTATACCTGTGGTACCCATTTAAAATGTTGTTGTGTCGTGTAGTTTCCCACACTTGTATTCTTTCAATGCTGCTTTGTCTTGAACTAGTATGATTTGAACCGTGTCTCTATTTTGATTTGGCAAGACAATGCAGTGCCCATAGGACATAGATATATGTTCGTTTGATGCTTTTATTATGTACTACTTGGCAATAGAAGACTTGGTAGTTTAATCATGTCCACCTTACTACTGAACTACTTCACTGAAATGAGTTTCATACACTACATGCTAAACCTGTTATGTGTCTGCTTATTTCTTCTTTTAGAATGCTGACAGAATATTGGGGAAGAGTACCTTATTAAGCAATGGTAAAGGAAGTAATGCAGATAAGGTTCGGGATAGTGAGACGTCCTTGTTGGTCTCCAAAAAAGTTGATGAAACAGCTAAGGAAACTATCTTGAAGACAGTGATACAACCTCAAAGTCATGTCTGGATGTAGTGTTCGGTTTCTTGAGTCTCAACTACAAGCTGAAAGACATCGATCAGCTATGTTGCGACAAGAAGCCGAAGGACTGCTGAAGCCCGTGGAGAATTCACATGCATACTTTCTGGTGCAATAGCAAGTGTTGGAGGATTTTAGCGCCAATCAGGAGAAAGCTAATAAGCTTGCTAAGCTGGTTGCCAGCATGGTGGATACCCAGGATAACATTTCTTGAGCTCTTCTGAAGTTGTTTCAGTTATGGATTTATTTTGCTGTCATGTTTATTTGCACTGGTGGCCAATTTAGATGGCTAGTGTGTGCAATATGCTGCTTTGTTCCCTATATTTGCATTGGTGGCGAGCTTTGATGCCCAGTGGATGTAATATGTGTAATAGCCATAATAGCCTAGCGTTAGTTGCTTGCTCATTTATTTCCTTATTTTCTTGTTAGTTGTTTGCTTGTAGTAAATGCAGTTATTTTTTCGTGTTTTTCTAGTGGCCACAATAACCTATTTTTTTATAACTAGGCCACAATAACCATGGGCAACATATGGACCATTGTAACCATGGTCCTGCTACCCGTTGTAGTGACCATGGACCTCCTACAGACCGTAGGATCCATGGGCCTTCCATGGGCCGTATAATCAATGGGCCTTCTACGGGTCGTATGATCGATTGGCGTAACATGGGCCGTACTAAAATGGGTCGTAAACGGCCTAGAGTGGAAATCGTTTGTTTATGCCTGACCATAACGGGCCGTTAATAGGCTGAAATGTATAACGGGCTTAATCCTATCGACAGGCATCACGGGTCGTTAATGGGCCGTATTTGATGACGCTATGAAAACATCCCAACGAGTTAACGGGCCACATATAGGCCCACTGTAACTATGGGCTGAATTTGGCCCACAAGCAGAATAGGCCAGTAACGGACTGTAAGTAAAAGAATGCTGGAAATGAGCCCAAGAATAAATGGGCCCTTAGAAGGCCGAAAGTTAACACGGGTTGGAAATGGCCCAATGGATTAATGGACCATTAATGGGTATAAAGCGATACACTGTTCATTATGGGTCGGTGACTCCCCGGGCCTTTAATGGGCCTAGAGTTACAAAGGGCCTCATATGGGCGGAAAGACGTCATGGGCCATACATGGGCCGGAAGTTACAATGGGCTGGAATCATATTGGACGGCCCAGATGACGCTACTGAGCCTAATTCAAATAGGCCATAACGGGTGGTGAGTTAGCGGGCTGTAAATGGGCTATATGCGAACATGCCTTTAACAGGCTTTCCATGAGCCGGCTCGCTACCTTTTAACCAAGTCAAATGGGCCGGCCTTTTCACCTGAATGGGCCTCTGTTGGGTCATGCCATGTGTCGGCGTATCATAGGTGCCTCCCGTCCAATGAGTGGATGACATCTGTCCCAACGCTAAGCCGACATGTGGTTCCTCTGGCCATTGAGAATTTTACACATGGAAAATCCCCATTGGTCCGGGCTGTTAACGAGTTAACAGATCCAAACCGGAACCCGATAGCTTAACGGCGACCCGTTATGGTGGATGCCACGTGCCGGTTACGCTTGACAAAAGCACTTCCATGACGCGTCATTTATCGTCATGGAAGTGGACACTTCCATGATGATAATTTTGGTATTGCCATGGAACACTTCTACGGCAGCACAGGTATGACTATCTTGATTCTGTCGTAAAATCGTCATGGATGTACATGCATGACAAAAAATGTGACCTACTGTGACAAACACGTACCATCATGGAAGTGCTTTTTGTAGTGACAAGCGGTAGTGCCCGCAGCACTGGACTGCAGAAGTACCGCTCAAGTCTTACTACCCACTGCCCAAGGCGATACTACCGCTATGTGATTCAAAAACACCCAAGGGAGAAAAATAGTAAGACTCCAATGTTGCGAGGAAGGTATGTGGGTGCATATGAGTATGTGTATGTGTTGATTCCACCCAAAACTTTCCAGTGCGAACCCTCTCTTAATAGTATGGTTTTCCTATGACTCAAATCCACCGAAAAAGAAACATCAAAAACAACCGCATCTTCGCTCTTAACTGACGAGGGGAAATAAGCCATCTTGTTCCAATTGTGATAATATCTAAAATGCTCAATGCACACAGTTAGTCCACAAATTGCACTGTCATCAATCACCAAAACTACTTAGAGAGAAATATGCCCTAACAATCTCCCCCTTTTTGGTGAATTGATGACAACACGGGATTTGCACAAGAGATATCAAGGAATGATATGCAACAAACCCAACATCTACAAAATATAGACGGGCTCCCCTAGATGTGTGCACTATTTGAGTGTGCTTTTGGAATGCAAAGCACACACACTAGGATCAACACTCCCCCTATATTTTGTAGACAAGGAAATACTTGCAATAAACATAATATGAAACTAAGCATTATTGCAAGTAATAGCACGTGAGCATGAAGATACAAGGGCATAATAAAAGCCTAGCATCACATACTAAGATAATACGACATAATAAGATAGGTAAGGAATAATGTATGTCTCACACCATACACACTATAACACCCCCACTAATCAAGTTGCAGTGACCTTCCTCTAATTATGCCAAGTCATCATCATTAACTTGCTATTAGTCATTAAGATCCAAAATCCATTTTAATTCAAAATTAAAATAGTGAGGAAAATAAATCTTCTTCAAAAAAATAAACAAAAGTGTTCATGTTATTGAAAATAATCCCAAAGAAATTATAAAAACAAAACCATCATTTTATAAAATATTTAAATGCCCTAAAATAATTAAAACAGGGGCCAAATTAATAGTTTAATTGCCTTTTAATTTAAATAAATTCCAAACTGTTTTAAATAGCCCCCCCCCCCAAGAAAAACTTTTGTGGCAGTGCCTAAAAGTACAGCACTAATTTTGGACCAAGTTCCATATTATGCAAAGCCAATTGCTATTTTAAAATAAATGCAAACAGAAATATAAAAACTAAAACAGTAAAGAAAAGTTAAAAATAAAAGAAAACACACTCGGCACTTAGGCCTAGCTTGCAGTGTACCAGGCCTGGGACATCGCCCCGGCCTTTCCATCACCTCTTGACAGAGGAAGGAACAATGGCGCTCACCGGGCACACGCAGCCGTCCATGCGTGGATCTCGCCCGTGTCAACTGATTGCGGCTTGAACTACGTCAGTATTTCGGCAAAGAGGAAGGGATGATGTAGCACAGTGACGGTAGGTATTTCCCTTAGTGATGAGACCAAGGTTATCGAACTAGTAGGAGAATCACGCAACACTACGTAAACAGTACCTGCACACAAAGAACAAATACTTGCAACCCAACGTGTTAAAGGGGTTGTCAATCCCTTTCAGGTAACGGTGCCAGAAATTGTCGAGTTGACGGGATAAAAATATGATAGATTGGATAAATAGATCACGAATAAATGTAAAATAAAATAAAGTGCAGCAAGGTATTTTTGGGTTTTTGGAAATATAGATCTGAAAATAAAAGCGAATAAAAATAGATCTCGAAGGCAAATATAATAAAGAAGAGACCCGGGGCCGTAGATTTCACTAGTGGCTTCTCTCGAGAAAAATAGCATATGGTGGGTAGACAAATTACTGTTGGGCAATTGATAGAACTTTAAATAATCATTATGATATCCAGGCAATAATCATTATATAGGCATCACGTCCAAGATTAGTAGACCGAGTCCTGCCTGCATCTACTACTATTACTCCACACATTGACCGCTATCCAGCATGCATCTAGTGTATTAAGTTCTTGGAGAAACAGAGTAATGCAATAAGAACGATGACATGATGTAGACAAGATCTATTTATGTAGAAGTAGATCCCATCTTGTTATCCTTAATAGCAACGATACATACGTGTTGTTTCCCCTTCTGTCACTGGGATAGAGCACCGTAAGATCGAACCCATCACAAAGCACCTCTTCCCATGGCAAGAAAAATCGATCTAGTCGGCCTAACTAAACCAAAGATTCAAAGAAGAAATACGAGGCTATAAGTAATCATGCATATAAGAGATCAAAAGACTCAAATAACTTTGATGGATAAAAACATAGATCTGATCATAAACTCAAAGTTCATCAGATCCCAACAAACACACCGCAAGAGTTACATCAAATAGATCTCCAAGAGACCATTGTATTGAGAATCAAGAGAGAGAGAGAGAGAGGAAGCCCTCTAGCTACTGCCTACGGACCCGTAGGTCTACAATGAACTACTCATGCATCATCGGAGAGGCACCAATGAGGATGATGAACCCCTCCGTGATGGTGTCTAGATTGGATCTGTGGTTTCTGGAACTTGCGGCGACTGGAATTGATTTTCGCTGACTCCCTAGATTTTCTGGAATATTGGGGTATTTATAGAGCAAAGAGGCAGTGCGGGAGGCCACCGAGGTGGGCACAACCCACCTGGGCGCGCCTGGGCCCCCAGGCACACCCTGGTGGGTTGTGCTCCCCTCGGAGCCCCCCTCTAGTACTTCTTTGGCCCAACAGGTGTCTTCTGGTCTAGAAAAAATCTAAAAAAAAGTTTCATTGCGTTTGGACTCCATTTGGTATTGATTTTCTGTGAAGTAAAAACAAGCAAAAAACAGCAACTGGCAGTCGGCACTATCTCAATATGTTAGTCCCAAAAAATGATATAAAGTTTCTATAAAATTGTCACAGCCCTAGAGTTTGCTTGTAACTTGTGGCATTGCATCCATGCATCATGTTTAAATTTCATGAAAATTGAAATGGGGATGACAGAACCCCAACACCTCCCCTGAAACCAACTAGGGTTTACTAAAATTGGTTTCAATGAACCCAAAATGCCCTTCACAAAATGTTCATCATTTTTGGATTGGGTTAAAACCCCTGGCAAAAATGGTGCACACTTTTCTAAGACATTCTGGATTTTTGAATTAAATCATAAGTATTTGAATTTGGACATTTAAATTCTATAAAATATTTTAAATGTCCAAATAATCTTGAAAGCATTTGAGGGCTGTTGGAAATAGTTTTAAAAGTGCTCACAATTATTTTCAGGATTTTACAAAATGAATTAGTATTTTTACTAATTCAAAACAGAGAAATAAAATAGAAAACAGAAACAAATAACGAAGAGAGGGAGAGGCCCACCTGACTTACCTGGCCGGCCCACCTGCGCGGCCCAGCCTGCCTGGCGCCTACCCCTGTCGTCTTCCTCCTTGCCAGGAGGATGGGCGCGTGCCCGACGCGCGCGCATCGCCGTGCGCCACCTCCTGCTTGACGCCGAGGGCTTGGACTCCTCTGGCATTGCCACGCAGACCCCCTGGACCCCTCGACCGCTCTACTCTCTCCCTGCCGCGCCTCTCTCACTCTCTCTCCTGAAGCCGAGCGGAGCCGTCGCCGTCGCTCGCTGCCGCCGCAGCCACCGACCACCCCTCGCCCTACCGATGAGTCCAGAAGCTCCGCCGCGACCCCCTCGCCCTCCCCACCGAGCCAGGCTTTGCCGGAGGCCCTACATAGCCGCCATCGGGTCATCTTCAACCTCGGTACCCGCCGGACGCCGTTCATCGGTTCGCCTCGCTCCGGTCGCCCCCGAGCCCACTAATCTGCTCATCGACCTCCCTGTGAGCTCCGCTATCGGCGTTCTGGGAATGGGGGTCCCCAGACTTGCCTACCTGCGGCCTGCGGCGTGGCTCAAAGGGGGGCCCAGCACGGCCCATCTTCGTCAACACAGACCCAAGACCCTCACGAGGGGCCAAGCCTCGCGGGGCGGACGACGCGGAGCTTCCTCAGGCACGGCCTCATCAGGCTGGCTCGCGAGGAGGCGAAGAGATCAAGGCGGGGTACCTCACGAGGTGCCCGTGACGCAAGCCATGACGACCAAGGGCGCCAGGCGGGCGCCAGCCCGCGCAGTGTCCTCCTTTCCTCTTTGGTGCAAAGGGAGCAAGCGCAGGTGAGAGCATCAAGCAAAGGCACCCGTTTCGGTGCAACGAGACCAAGACCAGCCCAACGGCAGGGAGGAAGTCATTGTGGAGCCCAAGCCAGCGTCACCGCCAGAGCCTTTGGCAGGCGAGGACCAACTTTAGTCAGGATAAGTGTACCAGATGTTCCCCTTCAAAAGGGCCAATTGTTGGCGCCCTTCCCGCTCAATATTTGGGAAGAGGCCCAGGGCCTTTGCCTATAAATAGGACTAGCCACCCCCAGGGTAGGGGGGACGGACATCTCGAAATCAAAGTGAGAGAGAGAAAGAGAAGGGCGACTGAACTCCTCCTAGCAGTTCATCCCCCCAGCCAAGAACAGACCCTCGCGAGGCTGTTCTTCCTTGTATTGCTTATCATCATCAGCCCAAGAGGCAATCCACCACACCACACACTGGAGTAGGGTATTACACCACATCGGTGGCCCGAACCAGTATAAACCCTGTGTCTCTTGTGTTGTTCTTTCCATAGCGTAGATCTTTGCGAGGCGGAGGGGCGCAGGTAGGTAGAAGGCGAGATCTCCGCAAGCACCCCAGTGTTCGAACCTCAAGGGTCTGCCGGAACCCGAAATCCGACATCCGCCGCTTTTCCCCTCTTCCTTCCCACGCGTTTGCACCCTCTAGGCCATAGTTCCACCATGACCGAAGCTCGCCTCCGCTCAAGCTTGTCGTCGGCGTCGCTCCGGCGGCCATTTGGTCATCCCGTGCTACCCAACATGCTTGTCGCATCGCGTAGTGCCTCGCTAGCGCCTCAGTTCCCACGTTTGCACGCTGCAGCCCCAACCCCGCACACGGCCAAACTCCGGCCGCCGCCTTGGAGCTCGTCGTCGTCGGCTCCGGCCACCATAGGCCCGGCCTCCACCCCCACTAGATGTGCGCCTGCAAGAGCTCTCCAACGAGCCCAAGAACGGCCTCGCCCGTGCCCTGTGGGCGTTTTCCGAGCCGCGCCACCGTCTCGGGCCTCGCCGGCGTCGAGCCGCCGGTGAGTTTGACCCCGCTTGACCCTGGTTGACTCCGTGTGGGCCCAGGTTGACTTCCCCCTGACTCCATGACAGGTAGGGCCCGTCTGCTAACTAAGTTAGGTTTAGTGCTAACTAAAAATTAGTTAAACTAATGACACTGACACGCGGGACCCACTGGTCAGTTTGACCTGGACCGCCCCGTTGACCTGCTCACGTCACAGTGACGTAGTGCTGATGCAGTAACTCTTTTTCTGGATTTATTCTTATTCAGGAAATTCCAGAAAATAGCTAAAACTTCTAAAATTCATAGTAATTTAACCGTAACTCCAAATGAAATAAATTATATATGAAAAATGATCAAAAAAATCCAATCTATCCATCTGTACCATTTTCATGCATGTTAGAACAACTTATGGTTGTTGTTTAGGCCAAATCACATAAATGGCATTCAAACCTTCACATATGGAGTTTGAATTTGAACCTAGGGTTCAAACCAACTCCATTTAACATGCTGCTAGTTGCATTAGCTCAAAACACAGCATATTGACATGTCATGATCATGCATCATATTGAGCATTGCATTGATTGTGTTTTCCTTCTCTGTTGCCGGTAATTGTTCCCTCTCGATAGACGTGGTTCCGACGATGAGTTCGATGACACCGATGAAGAACTATACTATCTTCAGAAGTGCCAGGCAAGCAAAACCCCCCTTGTTCATTCCGATACAATCCCACTCTCTCACTCCTGCTCTCTTTTACTGCATTAGGACAACAACGATTCAACTGTTACATGCTGCGGTAGTTGAACCCCTTTCCTCTGCATGACCTGTCATTGCCACAGTAAATAGATGAAACCCACTAGCATGAGTAGGAGTTGTTTGAGCCCTGATGTGCCTAATCATTCATGCTTGTTTGTCATGCCTACTACTACTTAGAGTTGAGTCAGGTTTGATTCATCGGGGATGAATCGGAGGTGTGTAAACATGTCCTACTGTTGAGAGCTAAGTGTGTGAACATGATTTGGTAAAGGTAGCGGTGAGAGGCCATGTAGGAGTACAAGGTGGGTTGTCTCATTGAAGCCGTCCTCAGGAACTGAGTTCTGTGTTTGTGATCCATGAAACAGTTACTACCACACATTGGGATCCTTAATTGACTCTCTCGGCTTCTTAATCACCCTTGTCCTCTGTCCAGGAGTTGCAAGTAGTTTCTGGTGTTTTTAGTATGCTGGGGCCGCACGCAGCACTGACCGAGGGGTGGGTTGTGATGCGGTAGGCACGTGGCCGGGCATGCCGGGCGCCTGTTTGGTGTCTCGGAACCCTGTACATATCGCTCGGGGCCGTATGTGGAAACCTCGGCCGACTCCCTGCGGATGGAACCTGAATAGGTGATAAACCTGGACTAGAGACTTGAGTGTTTAGGTAGGCCGTGGCCGACACCCTCGCTGGGCTTCCGCTTGAAGGTTGCCGAGTACATGTCGTGTAAACGGCGATAAGTGGTGAGAGCGCGTGTGAAGAAGTACACCCCTGCAGGGTTAACATCATCTATTCGAATAGCCGTGTCCGCGGTAATGGACTTCTGGGTTGCCTATAACAGTTCATAGACAAGTGAAAGTGGATACTCTAAAACTCGCAAGATAAGCGTGAGTGCTATGGATGGCCTTCTCGTAGGGAGACGGGAGCGGATCCATAGTGGTGTATTGATATGGTGAATATGTGGACTCGTGTGCGCCACCTCAAAAGAGTTACTTGCAGTCATAGTTCAGGATAGCCACCGAGTCAAAGCTGGCTTGCTGCAGTCAAACTCCACCACCCCCTTTATTGATACTGATGCATATGTAGCTAGTTCTGATGTAAGTCTTGCTGGGTACATTTGTACACACGTTTGCCTATTTTATGTTTTGCAGAGAGACGTCAGTCTCGCTAGTAGTTCCGCGTGGACTTCAACGTTTATCCTGATACCTCAGCTACGATCTTGTGCCTTCGGCAAGATCTAGTAGATAGTCAGGCTTCTCAGCCCTTTTCATTTGTAGATGTCTGTACTCAAACATGTTAAGCTTCCGCATGTGCTTTGACTTGTATGCTCTGAATGTTGGGTCATGAGACCCATGTTTGTAATATCTGGCTCTTCGGAGCCTAATGAATAAATACTTTGAGTCGTAGAGTTATGTTGTGATGCCATGTTGTATTTACACATATCGAGCATATTGTGTGTATGATTGAAATGCTTGGTATGTGTGGGATCCAACAATCTAGTTGTTTATCCTTGGCAGCCTCTCTTATGGGGAAATGTAGTCTAGTGCCTCCATGAGCCATAGTAGTCCGCTACAGCCCGGTTCACCGGAGTCCTGCTAGCCCAGCACTACTGCTCAGGACACTTGACTGGCCGACATGTGTTTCACTTCGTTCTTGTGTCTGTACCTTCGAGGAATTGTCACGCGGTGACATCCGGAGTCCTGCCTAGCCTGCTACAGCCCGGGTTCCCGGAGTCCTGTTAGCCCAGTGCTACAGCCCGGATTCACACGCTGCTGACCGACATGCTTGATGTGATTCATGTATGCCTGTCCCCATGGGTTAGTGCCGCTTTGGGTTCACGACTAGCCATGTCGGCCCAGGTTCTCTGTCATATGGATGCTAGCGACACTATCATATACGTGAGCCAAAAGGCGCAAACGGTCCCGGGCCATGGTAAGGCGACACCCGTGGGAATACCGTGTGTGAGGCCGCAAAGTGATATGAGGTGTTACCGGCTAGATCGATGTGACTTGGAATCGGGGTCCTAAAAAAATGATTGTAAAACATCCAAGAATGATAATATAACAACATGGAACAATAAAAAATTATAGATACATTGGAGACATATCATCAACCATCCGCCGGTGCCCCGCAATGGTTAAGCACACCTCGAACCCCCCTCTGCCCCCTAGCAAACCCTAGCTCGAACCCCCTCCTATCTCTTGCCCCTTTCCCGCCACACCGCCCCGTTGGCGTGGCCACCGACCACCGTTAGTCATCTCTGGTGCCCACGAGGACCATCGTCCTCGTCTTTGTCGCCTACACCCCTAGATCGGAGCCGGGGGCCTACATCGTCGATGTTCGTCTCAATTTCTTCCGTTCGGCCATCGTGGATCCCACCGTTGAATCATCGTCTTCGAACCTCCCTCGAGCGCATTGTACAACCCTACCGACCCACCGTGAGCTTCTCAACCTTTTCCCCGTCCTCATTAGGTCAATCCTATGCCGTAGTTGCCCTTTCCGCGAGCTCCGAGCACCACCGTGGCCATGCCGTTGCAGCCGAGCTCGTTGTTGCCGTTGTAGTTCACCATCGTACGAAACGCGGCTACTGCTACCTCTTGAGCATGCGTTGGTTTTCCCTTGAAGAGGAAAGGGTGATGCAGCAAAGTAGCGTAAGTATTTCCCTCAGTTTTTGAGAACCAAGGTATCAATCCAGTAGGAGGCCACACACAAGTCCCTCGTACCTACACAAACAAATAAGAACCTTGCAACCAACACGAAAAAGGGCTTGCCAATCCCTTCACGGCCACTTGCAAAAGTGAGATCTGATAGAGATGATAAGATAATATTTTTGGTATTTTTATGATAACGACTAAAAGTAAAGATTGCAAAATAAACAAAGATATAAATAGCTAGTTGACAGAAGATTAATGTAATGAAAAATAGACCCGGGGGCCATAGGTTTCACTGGTGGCTTCTCTCAAGATAGCATAAGTATTACAGTGGGTGAACAAATTACTGTCGAGCAATTGATAGAATTGAGCATAATTATGAGAATATCTGTCGGATTTCGGGTTCCGGCAGACCCTTGAGGTTCGAACACTGGGGTGCGCGCGGAGATTTCGTCTTCTACCTACCTGCACCCCACCGCCTCGCTAAGATCTAAGCTATGGAAAGAATAGCACAAGAGACACAGGGTTTATACTGGTTCGGGCCACCGTTGTGGTGTAATACCCTACTCCAGTGTGTGGTGTGGTGGATTGCCTCTTGGGCTGATGATGATGAGCAATACAAGGAAGAACAGCCTCACGAGGGTCTGTTCTTGGCTGGGACGATGAACTGCTAGGAGGACTTCAGTCACCCTTCTCTCTCTCTCTCTTAGTGATGCTGCTCGATCCGATCCCAGCTTGTCTCTGGATTGGCCGATTCTAGGTTCTCTGTGGCTTCTCCCCCTCTACCCTGGGGGTGGTTAGTCCTATTTATAGGCAAAGGCCCTGGGCCTCTTCCCAAATATTGAGCGGGAAGGGCGCCAACAATTGGCCATTTTGAAGGGGAACATCTGGTACACTTATCCTGACTAAAGTTGGTCCTCGCCTGCCAAAGGCTCTGGTGGTGACGCTGGCTTGGGCTCCACAATGACTTCCTCCCTACCGTTGGGCTGGTCTTCGTCTCGTTGCACCGAAACGGGCGCCTTTGCTTGATGCTCTCGCCTGCGCTTGCTCCCTTTGTACCAAAGAGGAAAGGAGGACACTGCGCGGGCTGCCGCCCGCCTGGCGCCCTTGGTCGTCATGGCTTGCGTCACGGGCACCTCGTGAGGTACCCCGCCTTGATCTCTCCGCCTCCTCGTGAGCCAGCCTAATGAGGCCGTGCCTGAGGAAGCTCCGGGTCGTCCGCCCCGCGAGGCTTGGCCCCTCGCGAGGGTCTTTGGTCTGTGTTGATGAAGATGGGCCGTGCTGGGCCCCCCTTTGAGCCACGCGACAGGCCGCAGGCAGGCAAGTCTGGGGACCCCCGTTCCCAGAACACCGACAGTAGCCCTCGGGCCCAAGGCGCGCCCGGACTTGGTCGTGCAGGGAGGCGAAAAGGCAAGGGCGGAGCTCCGCGGGCCCTAACAGCCTGCGGCCTTAGGCGCTGCGTGGCGGTTGATTGGACGTGGGCGTCTCCACTTCCCCACTACGCCTTGGCAACTGCACGGATTGGACAAGTCCCTGCATGCAAAGTGGGCCATGATTACCTGCGATTGTGGATGTCGGCGGTTGGCCTTCGCCGGCCATAAGTACCGAACGGCACGCGCCCTTCTAGTCCATCCCCCCTTGCTTCTCCTTCTTCTTCATGGCTCCGTCGAGGAGGTTCTCGGCCACAGAGAAGGGGAAGACTCGCCAGGTTGAGCCTGCCTCTCTCCCGCCCAAGCGCGGCCGAGGGCGCCCTCGCAAACATCCTGTGGCCACCACGGCAGCTTCCCACGGCCGTGGAGATGATTTCCAGCACGGTGACGGGCGGACAGCTACGGCCGGGGGGCGCACTTCGGTCGCACGTCCCCCTAGGCCGCGTTTTCGCGCTGCAGAGGTGCTGCCGGAGTTCGTTGTGTGGTCGGTGGAGCCGACCAGCACCCGGCTTCAACTTCCTCGCTTCCTCCTCGGCGAGCTCCCGGCCGGTGCCCCGGGCGGCCTCTGCCTCTAAGCAGACGGCTACTGCAGCCGAGCCTCATGGGCTTCACTGGAGGTCTCCGCAGCCGGGAGCCTGGCCTTGACCCGCAGTTGGCAGACGTTTGCCCGTGCGCGTGGCCTGAGCCGTCGGTGCACCCTACACTTCAAGTTTGACGGCGATGCCACCCTCTACGTGAGGGTGTTTGGGGAAGATGGTCGCCGCGCAGGGTGTTGCCCTGAGGACGACGACCGCAGCCGGGGACCCAGCCCCGGCGATGATGGAGAGGACAACGCTCGCATGATTGGCGGCGCTCAGGGTTCCCCAAGCTTCACCGGTTCTTCTTTAGGCCGCGACTCTTCTAGCAGTGGCCGCGGTCAGCCTCCACGCCGTCGTACCTGCTTGGAAGGTGGTAGCGCGTCTGCCCGCCGTCACGCCTCGGTGAAGCGCGAGAGGGAGTCTGCCTGAGCCCCGGAGGCAGCTCGAGTCTTCCCTGCAGGCCGGTGTGAGGCGAGCTGTGCCTGATTTGCTCTTTCTTTTCCTTTTTCCTGCGTAAAAAGACAGTAGCGTGGAGCCCCGCGGGGGTGTGTTTGGGTTATTGCTGTTAATCATCGCTTTGCTTCCATTATCGTGCCTTCCGGCTACGTGCCCGCGCGTGGATAGTTCCCGGCCCCAGCCGTGGTGGGGCGACTGACCCAGGCCCTGTGTTCATGTCGCGGTGCCCGTGGGGCACGGACTGGAGGGTGCTCCTGTAATGGACCCGGGTCGCGAAACCTTTGAACGACTAGGACAGAAACACTCACGAGGGCGCTCGGCTTCCCCCCTCGCGAGGCCTTACATAAGAGAAATCGAGGCAGGAGAGTGAAAAGTCGAAGAACCACAAGTCAAAGACGGTAACAGTTTCAACAAAACTTCGAACGAGAATGAACAAGCCAACTGCGGAAAGCAAATGAAAAAGCCGCGTCCGGCACCTAATCTAGTCTTCGACGTCTTCTCACCAGCGCAGAGCTAAGTGCTGCCACTAGGCGTGGGAGGGAGCCCCAGGGCCTGAGGCCGGCGCTCCTGAGACTCCGGGGCATGTACATCCCCAACTTATTATTACGTGAGAGTGTCACGGGCGGCGAGCTTCACAGGCGTTGGCCTTCTTCACAGGCTCCGGGCCTTTCTTGGGGGAAGCAAGCTTCACGGGCATTTGCCCTATTCATAGGCTCTGGGCCTTTTCCAAAACGCGACAGCTTCACAGGCATTCGCCTTCTTCACAGGCTCTGGGCCTTTTCCAAAAAGGATAATCTTCACATGCATTCTCCTTCTTCACAGGCTCTGGGCCTTTTCCAAAAAGGATAATCTTCACAGGCATTCGCCTTCTTCACAGGCTCTGGGCCTTCTCCAAAAAGGATAATCTTCACAGGCATTCGCCTTCTTCATAGGCTCTGGGCCTTTTCCAAAAAGGATAATCTTCACAGGCTCTGGGCCTTTTCCAAAAAGGACAATCTTCACAGGCATTCGCCTTCTTCACAGGCTCTGGGCCTTTTTAGGGGTAGAACCTCCGGAGGTGCTGGATGTTCCATGCGTTCTGGACCGGCACCCCCTCCTGAGTCTCCAAGCGCGCGGAGCCAGGCCTGGAAACATAAACAACCTTGAACGGGCCCTCCCACATGGGAGAGAGCTTGTGCAGTCCCTCCCTAGAGAGAACCCGCCTAAGCACGAGGTCTCCTACCTCGAGAGTTCTGGGGCGGATGTTGCGGCAGTGATATCGTCGCAGTGCTTGTTGGTACCTCGCCGCTCGCAGCGCGGCTTCTCGGCGACGTTCCTCCCCTAGCACGAGGTCCATCCCCCGCATGGCGTCCTGTTGCGCTTCGTCGAACGCCAGGACCCGTGCGGAGCGACGTCTGAGCTCGTGAGGGAGGACAGCTTCGGCTCCGTAGACCAGGAAG
The DNA here is from genome assembly GCA_032464435.1 of Aegilops umbellulata. Taxonomy (NCBI): domain Eukaryota; kingdom Viridiplantae; phylum Streptophyta; class Magnoliopsida; order Poales; family Poaceae; genus Aegilops; species Aegilops umbellulata. Next base: position 92,024,201 of record CP136058.1, read on the forward strand.
AACGGGGTCTCTCCAGTCGGCTTGGTCGCGGTTGTGCGGATGGACCACAACACGGACTGAAGCTCATCGTACCAACCTCTGCCGCAGGCCTCCAGCTTCTTCTTGAACGTCCTGGTCTTGAGGCCCCTCAGGACCTCTGCGTAGGCTCGCTCGGCCTGGCCGTTGCTTCGGGGGTGCGCCACCGAAGCGTAGCATATCTGCGTTCCAAGGTTAGCACAGTATGTTTTGAAAAGGTTACTGGTGAACTGCAAACCGTTGTCTGTGATGATGCGGTTCGGCACCCCGAACCGGCTCACGATGCCCCTGATAAACTTGACCGCGGAACCCGCGGGGATGGTGCTGACGGCCTCCACTTCAGCCCACTTGGTGAACTTGTCCATGGCGACGTAGAGGTAGCGGTAGACCCTTGGCGCCCGAGGAAACGGGCCCAGGATGTCCATCCCCTAGACCGCGAACGGCCATGAAAGGGGTATAGTCTGCAGGCCTCCTGCCGGCTGATGGATCTGCTTGGCGTGGAACTGGTAGGCCTCACAAGCCTTTACCAGTTCGACGGCGTCATTGAGTGTGGTGGGCCAATAAAACCCACTGCGGAACGCCTTGCCGACGATTGTCCGTGATGATGAATGATGTCCACAGTCTCCGCCGTGTATATCTTCCAGCAGTTCCTTTCCTTGCTCCCTGGAGATGCAGCGCAGGGATACATCGTTTGGTCGCTTCCGGTAGAGCTCTCCATCCTTGATGCAGTATGCCGTTGCCTGCCATGCCACACGCTCCGCTTCTTCCTCCTTCTCCGGCAGGGTCCCTTGTGTTAAGTAATTCCGGAGCTCCGTGATCCAGTACCCCTCCTGAGGCTCCATCGTCAAGAGCAGGCGTGCTCCTGAGGCCGGGCCACAGACCGGGGCTCCTGAGGCAGGTGGCTGGGGGAGCTCCTCCCGAGGCTGAGCCGTGTTTGACAATGACGACAGGCCTGAGGGCTTGAAGAGCCGCTCCTCGAAGACGCCAGGCTGCAACTCCAACCCCCAGAACTGCTTCTCCATCCTGCGGACCTCCGCAAGGTAGGATTCCATGTGCTCATCTTTCGGCTCATACACCTTGTTGGAGAAATTGACAAGGAGCTGCGAATCACCCTTGATGGTGAGGCGTTTCACCCCCTGGGCAGCTGCGGCCTTCAAGCCCGCTATTAGACCTTCATACTCCGCTATGTTGTTGGAGACCTTTTCACCTTGCTGGAAATAGAGTTGTACAACGTAGTAGAGCTTGTCCTGAGTGGGCGATATAAGCACCACCCCAGCCCCAGCGCCATGCCTGGAGAACGCCCCATTGAAGTACATGACCCAGCCTTCTGGCGTCTCGCTTCCCGGGGAGAGGGACCGATCCTCGTCGGCCTTGAGGCCTGGTGCCTCCGTCCATTTTGCCACAAAATCCGCTAATGCCGCTCCCTTGATGACTCTGGTCGTGCTGAATTTGAGCTGAAACGCTTGCAGTTCTATGTTCCACTCAGCGACCCTTCCGGCTGAGTTAGGGCTCCTGAGCACTCTCTCCAAGGGGTATGACGAGACGACCTTGATGGGGTGACCCTGAAAATAGTGCCGCAGCTTGCGCGAGGCCACCAGTAGCGTGAGGAGGAGCTTCTGAGGCATGGGGTATCGTGCCCTCGCGTCCCGCAACACCGTGCTGACGAAGTACACTGGGTGCTCAACAAGGTTGGGTGCGTCAGTGCTGGTGGCGCCCTCCGGAGACCGTGGCGCCTCCTGAGGCCATGAGGCCTCCGAAGGCTGGCCGTCTGGGAGAGGGGCCTCTTCTGCCTCCGATGCACTCCTCTGCGGCGGCTGATCCTCCTCAGCCGCGGTGGCGGTTTCTGTGGGCCTTCCTTGTTCCTGTTTTGCCTTGTCCTGGGCTGCTGTTGTGGTTTTGATTCGACGCTCCTCCCTAACCGCTACCAGGGCTGCGCTGGCGGAGTAGGGAGTGGCGGCGAGGTAAAGCACCAGGGCTCTTGAGGGCGCGGAGCCACCATGACCGGAGGGCTGGTCAGGTATCTCTTGAGATCTTGGAACACCTTGTCGGCCTCTTCAGACCATGCAAAGGGCCCCTTTTTCTTCATTAGCTGGAAGAAGGGCAGCGCTCGCTCCCCCAACTTGGAGATGAAGCACCCTACCGCAGTCACGCGCCCAGTGAGCTTCTGCATTTCTCTGAGGGTCTTTGGCGGGCTCATGTCCTCGACCGCCCTGACCTTTTCCGGGTTAGCCTTGATGCCTCGGTGGGACACGAGGAACCCCAAGAGCTTGCCCGAGGGGACTCCGTACACACACTTCTCTGGGTTGAGCCGCAGGTTCACTGTGTTGAGGCTCGCGAAGGTTTCCTCCAGGTCTTGTATCAGGGTCCTGGCCTCCCGAGACTTCACCACAATGTCATCGACGTAAGCCTCAACATTCTTCCCGAGCTGCGGGCCCAAGGTGATGTGCATCAGCCGCTGAAAGGTCGCCCCTGCGTTACGCAGCCCAAATGGCATGCATGTGTAGCAGTACACCCCACACGGGGTTAGGAAGGCTGTCTTTTCGACGTCTTCTACCGCCATCTTGATCTGGTGATACCCAGAGAAGGCATCCAAGAAGCATAGCAGGTCGCATTCTGCGGTGGAATCGACGATCTGGTCGATGTGGGGGAGCGGGAACGGATCTTGCGGGCATTGCCTTGTTGAGGTTGGTGAAGTCGACACACATGCGCTCCTTCCCTCCCTTCTTTGGCACAACGACAGGGTTGGCCAACCAATCCGGGTATCGGACCTCGCGAATGACCCCAGCGGCTTCTAGTTTGCGGGTCTCTTGGACGATGAAGGCCTGCTTTTCTGTGGACTGCCGCCTTGCCTTCTGCTTCACAGGGCGCATGTTGGGGCACACGTTGAGGTGATGCTCAATTACGCTCCTAGGGATCCCCGCCAACTGGTTAGGCTCCCAGGCGAATACCTTCTTGTTCGCGCGCAGGAACCTGACCAGGGCCTCCTCCTGCTCGGGCTCGAGGTTGGCGCCTATGGTGAAGGTGGCGTTGGTGGACCCGTCCTCATCGACGGGTATCTGCTTGGTTTCTGCCTTGTCTTGGGTGAACAACTGTTTCTTCTTGGCGGGTGCAGCCCCCTTGGGCTCGGGGGTCTCCGAGTCGGCGGGCTATGCCGACGCCGCCGTCCTAAAGGCGAGCTTGAGCACTCGCAACGCGTCTCCGGTGTCCCCGTGCACGGTGAGGACACCGCTGCTCCCGGGCATCTTCATGAGGTTGTGCGTCGGGTGCGTCGCGGCCATGAACTAGGCCAGCGCTGGATAGCCGAGGATGGTGTTGTAGGGGAGGCCAATGGGGGTGATGTTGAAGTTGATCAGCTCCGTGCGGAAGTTGTCGTAGGTGCCGAAGGTTACTGGGAGCCGGATCTGCCCCAAGGAGCCGGATGACCCGCCCCCAACGCCTGAGAAGGGCCGGCTGGGTTGCAGCCGTTCCAGGGGTATGTAGAGGAGGTTGAAGGCCTCAACCGAGAGCACGCTGAGGCCCGCGCCGCCATCGATGAGAGTTCTGGTGACGGCCACCTGGCAGATGGTGGGGGTGCACAGCATGGCGAGCGCACCCGAGCAGGCCGAGTTGGAGGGGTGGTCCTTCGAGCTGAAGGTCAGGCCGGCCTCGGGCGCCGCCTGGTCCGGGAGAGCCCCCTGCTGCGTGGAAGCGGCGCTGACACGGCAGATGAACGGCTTGACGTGGTGACTTGTAGGCGGCGCCTGCGAGCCGCCCAGGAGGGCCGCGACGACCGGGGGTGTTGGTGTAGTGTGGTGGGCGAGTAAGAGGTTGCGGAGCTCTTCCCAAGAGGCCACTGAGGCTGCCGGCAGGTGGAGCAGCCATGCGCGCGGAGCGCCGGTGAGGGCCATGGGAAGCCAGTTGGCCATGACCCTATCATCACCTCCAGCTTCGAGGATGGCCTCCTCGTACGCCAGCAAGAAGGCCAGCGGATCAGTCGCGCCGCTGTAGCGCGGCGGTGTCGTCGGCTTGAACTTGTCCGGCCACCGTATCGGTTGCAGGGCTGGGGCCAGGGCTCGGAGCCCCCTGGCCCCCGTGCTGGCGCTGGTGGCCGGAGCGGGCGACGCGCTACTCATCGCGAGGCAGGTCGTGGAGGTGGCGGAAGGGGAAACTCCGGTGCACCCCTACCCGGCGCGCCAAATGTCGGATTTCGGGTTCCGGCAGACCCTTGAGGTTCGAACACTGGGGTGCGCGCGGAGGTTTCACCTTCTACCTACCTGCACCCCACCGCCTCGCTAAGATCTCAGCTATGGAAAGGACAGCACAAGAGACACAGGGTTTATACTGGTTCGGGCCACCGTTGTGGTGTAATACCCTACTCCAGTGTGTGGTGTGGTGGACTACCTCTTGGGCTGATGATGATGAGCAATACAAGGAAGAACAGCCTCGCGAGGGTCTGTTCTTGGCTGGGACGATGAACTGCTAGGAGGAGTTCAGTCACCCTTCTCTCTGTGTGTGTGTGTGATGCTACTCGATCCGATCCCAGCTTGTTTCTGGATTGGCCGATTCTAGGTTCTCTGTGGATTCTCCCCCTCTACCCTGGGGGTGGCTAGTCCTATTTATAGGCAAAGGCCCTGGGCCTCTTCCCAAATATTGAGTGGGAAGGGCGCCAACAATTGGCCATTTTGAAGGGGAACATCTGGTACACTTATCCTGACTAAAGTTGGTCCTCGCCTGCCAAAGGCTCTGGTGGTGACGCTGGCTTGGGCTCCACAATGACTTCCTCCCTGCCGTTGGGCTGGTCTTGGTCTCGTTGCACCGAAACGGGCGCCTTTGCTTGATGCTCTCGCATGCGCTTGCTCCCTTTGCACCAAAGAAGAAAGGAGGACACTGCGCGGGCTGGCGCCCGCCTGGCGCCCTTGGTCGTCATGGCTTGCGTCACGGGCACCTCGTGAGGTACCCCGCCTTGATCTCTCCGCCTCCTCGCGAGCCAGCCTGATGAGGCCGTGCCTGAGGAAGCTCCGGGTCGTCCGCCCTGCGAGGCTTGGCCCCTCGCGAGGGTCTTGGGTCTGTGTTGATGAAGATGGGCCGTGCTGGGGGCCCCTTTGAGCCACGCCGCAGGCCGCAGGCAGGCAAGTCTGGGGACCCCCGTTCCCAGAACACCGACAATATCTAGGTATGATCATGTATATAGGCATCACGTCCGTGACAAGTAGACCGACTCCTGCCTGCATCTACTACTATTACTTCACACATCGACCGCTATCCAGCATGCATCTAGAGTATTAAGTTCATAAGAACAGAGTAACGCTTTAAGCAAGATGACATGATGTAGAGGGATAAACTCATGCAATATGATATAAACCCCATCTTTTTATCCTCGACAGCAACAATACAATATGTGTCGTTTCCCCTACTGTTAGTGGGATCGAGCACCGCAAGATTGAACCCAAAGCTAAGCACTTCTCCCATTGCAAGAAAGATCAATCTAGTAGGCCAAACTAAACTGATAATTCGAAGAGACTTGCAAAGATAACCAGTCATACATAAAAGAATTCAGAGAAGATTCAAATATTGTTCATAGATAATCTTGATCATAAACCCACAATTCATCGGATCTCGACAAACACACCGCAAAAGAAGATTACATCGAATAGATCTCGAAGAGAATCGAGGAGAACTTTGTATTGAGATCCAAAGAGAGAGAAGAAGCCATCTAGATAATAACTATGGACCCGAAGGTCTAAGGTAAACTACTCACACATCATCGGAGAGGCTATGGTGTTGATGTAGAAGACCTCCATGATCAATGCCCCTCCGGCGGAGCGCCAGAAAAGGCCCAAGATGGGATCTCACGGGTACAGAAGGTTACGGCGGTGGAATTAGGTTTTTGTGGTGCTCCTCGATGGTTTGGGGGTACGTAGGTATATATAGGTGGAAGAAGTAGGCCGGTGGAGCCACAAGGGTGGAGGGCGCACCCCGGGGGTAGGCGCGTCCCCCTGCCTCATGGCCTCCTCGTTGGTTGCTTGACGTCCACTCCAAGTCCTCTAGATCACGTTTGTTCCAAAAATCACGCTCCCAAAGGTTTCATTCCGTTTGGACTCCGTTTGATATTCTTTTTCTGTGAAACACTGAAACAGGCAAAAAAACAGCAATTTGGGTTGGGCCTCCGGTTAGTAGGTCAGTCCCAAAAATAATATAAAAGTGTATAAATAAGCCCATTAAACATCCGAAACAGAATATATAATAGCATGGAACAATCAAAAATTATAGATACGTCGGAGACGTATCAGCTACCGTCGTGTTCGCGGAGGCCCCAGGATGTCGCCTGACCCCCTTGCTCGCTCGATCTCTTCTTGCTTTGCCAAATCCGTCGAGCTCTTGCCTCGACTGCCGCGGGACCTCGTCGCCGGCGTCCAACCTAGCACTTCCTGCACCAACCACTAGCCACACCCGATGCGCGTCGACGCGCTTGTTCTTCTGGTACTCGTAGCTGGCCAAATGGTCGTCGGAGCACAACTCCGGCGAACCCCCGCCGCGTTCTGCCTTGCCGGAATCTCGCCGCCGGCGCGTGCGCAACTAAGCCACCCCCGTGTCACTGCCAGTGGCCCCTAGGCCATTAGCCGCCTCATTAGCACAAATTAAAAGAAAAGCCCCCACTGACCCCCGGGCCCCACCTGTTTAGATTAACCTAAATAACTAAATTAGTTAAGATTCAATGTATGACAAGTGGGCCCTAGCTAATTAACTAGTTTAAACAAAACATGTTTAATATACTATCTCACTGACCAGTGGGACCCACTGATCTAGTTTGACCACTCAATAGTCAATCTGTTGACTGCTGACTAGACTATTGACTCAGCACCTGGCCCCACTTGTCAGCTTCTGTAGCACTCTGGCTGGGTACACTTTTGGGTGCATGTAGTTTTTTGCTTTTTTATTTTCGAATTAATATTAATTCCAAAAAATTAGAAAATACTTAAAACTTTGAAAATTAACAGAAAATAATCTGTAATTCGGATGAAAATAATTTATATATGAAAATTGATCAGAAAATTAGGAAGAATTTGAATACGCTATCCACATACCTGCCACATGTACCCAACATAGAAAACATGGAACCGTACCTCTCTTTCATCTGTCCAGAATCTGTCAAACGCCGGGAAAACATCCCCAGATGTTTTCACTCTTCGTCTGCAATGTGTAACATTGCGTTAGGTCACCCCTAACATCGCGTGTTGCGTTGTCATTCTTTGGGTACTTTTTGTTTTCCCGTTATTTAGTTGTTTCTCCCTCCTCTTTCTTCTCCGATAGACCGTGCGACTGCTGCGGATGCCCCTCTATTCGACTATGTCACCGACGACCCTTCTTCCTTTTCAGCAGAGCTTCTAGGCAAGCAAACCCCCTTGATCATTTTGATATCGCGGTTACTTAGAGTCTACCTCCAGAACCATGTTAAAGATGGGTCGGCCCCAAGGGGTACCCGCGAAAGTTGTTGTTACTGCAGGACTGGAGGGACGGGCAGTACCACCTCGGTAGAGGTGGACCTGAGTTCCCGACAGTCTCTTGCGAGTCGGGTTGACCATGAGGGTACCTGCGAGTTGATGTGTAGTCGGGTTGGCCTGGAGGGTACCCGCGAGATCTCTACGTGGCACGATCGGGCATTCCGGGCCCTTGTCGTAAGTCCACGAGATGGGGCGACGGGGTCACATGATCATGAGTCTCTGCTTGTTACCACGTGCTCCTAAGACACTAACAAGATTGGGTATTTGATCTGAGTTGGTCTTTTGACCTATACATACTAACCACCACACGGGAATAGTTATGGGCACTCGGCATTGTATCTATCAGCCGAAGCTCTCCAGACGTCAGCGACTGAGTGACGCATACCCGGGTGGCCTGCGTAAGCACCTGCCTTGTATAAGGAGGTTGCCAGGACTGACATCGACCGCCCACGCAACATGCAGGAGTGCAAAGGGCGATGGGCCCAAGACCCCTGCGCGCTTAGGATGTAGACCGACGTGCTGGCTTCTCTGTTGAGCCTAGGTAGGGCTACGACATGTTGATCTTCCGAGGCTGGGAATGACCCAGGAAAGTGTGTTCGGCCAGAGTGATCGAGCGTGTTGGCAATGTGGTGCACCCCTGCAGGGAAGTTAGTTTATTTGAATAGTCGTGTCCACGGTAACAGGACGACTTGGAGTTGTATCCCGATCTATACAACTAGAACTAGATACTGAGATATGAAATGGATATGAGGGCTCTAGGATTGCTTTCTCGCAGGGAGTCAAGGAAGGACCTCCGGGCGTTAATGATACAACATACTTGTTAATTATAATATGCTATTTTGTACTCTTCTAAATGCTGCAAGATGCTCGAAGATGCTAGGCTTCGATAGGCTAGGCTTCCCCTTATCTTCTGGCATTCTGCAGTTCAGTCCATAGATACAGCCCATTCCTTTGACACTGATGCATACTTAGTTTAGATCTGGTGTAAGTCTTGTGAGTACTTCGGATGAGTACTCACGGTTGCTTTGCTACCTCTTTTTCCCCCATACCTGACTGCTGCGATTAGATGGCGGAGTCCAGGAGCCAGAAGCCACCAACAACTACTACTACTACCCCGACAGAGCCTACTACTACGTGGAGACCATCGACGGCCATGAGTAGATAGGAGGCACCCAGGCGGGAGCCCTTGCCTTTTCGATCATTGTTGCTTTTGTGCTAGTCTTCTTAAGGCAAACTTGTTTAACTTATGTCTGTACTCAGATATCGTTGCTTCCGCTAACTCGTTTGTATTCGAGCTGATGTATTCGAGCCCTCGAGGCCCTTGGTAAGCTTGTATGACTTTATTTTGTGTCTAGAGTTGTGTTGTGATATCTTCCCGTGAGTCCCTGATCTTGATCGTACACATTTGCGTGTATGATTAGTGTACGATTGAATCAGAGGCGTGACACACACATAGGTTCCAAGTCTCACACACGAAAGCAAATAAGACAAAGAGTTCACAAGCGAGAAATCGAAGCAAATAAAAACGAGCTTGTGACTCAGTGGTACCTGCAAGCCAAACAGGGTGGTGTAGCACTTTCGCAGAAGTGTCCCAATGGGTAGTCGTCCCAACGAAGAGCGGAGGAGAGCATTCATGTAATGTTTCTGTCACACACAAGGTGTCACAACTCTTATGTGAAGTAACCGTTGGAGCTTCTGCAAATATTTTTACTGTCCTGGATATTGCATAAAGTAGTTTTACAAAAGTATGAAGAGAATTTTAGTAACAACTAAAAGAGCTTATAAAACTAAATAACATGAATTAAAGCTATAGATATGTTTCCTGCATTGAAGAGATTAGGTGCGGAGAGATTTCATCTCATGGCAAAAGTTTATAAAGTGTGCCAGTGCGACGGTAATACCAGTTACCTTGTATTGTACTCATAGTATTTGATATAAGGGTTCCATATGCGCTTCTCCCTGAAATAATAAGACTCCTCCTCTAGGGATTATATCTCATTCTCTGGTCCTGCTTCGTCGTTGCCACAGAGTGGTTGTGTCCACAATTAAGGTCCTTAGAATGGAACCAAGCATTAAGTTCAACGGATCACTGTTATCTCATATTGTCTTCGGTCCTCCTAGATATCTCTACCTATCATGTCAGAGTTCACATATTGCCTAAACAATATGTGTTACATGTGTAGGTCTTGATATCATGGTGCCCGGGCCCTTAAATTAGACAACACGCATAGAGTTCACCACAGCATAACAACGTACTAGATACATCATGCTACTACGAATGCAAATGATGACATATAGAATAGGCACAAATTAATCTTACCACTTACCTACATCTCCTACACCTAGAGGGAATTACTCACTCATCATAAGAGGGGAGTCAATCATCAAAGAGATAAATCCAATGAAAACCATATTGATAATACCGTGAAGATCCATGATGTCTACTTTGCAACTTTTATTCCTGTAGACTTTGTTGGGCCTCCAAGCGCAGAGTTTTGTAGAACAACAACAAATTTCCCTCAAATGGATGGCCTAAGGTTTATCAATCTGTGGGAGGTGTAGGATGAATATGCTCTCTCTCACATAACCCTACAATCAAATACAAGAAATCTCTTGTGTCCCCAACACATCCAATACAATGGCAAAATGTATAGGTGCACTAGTTCGGCGAAGAGATGGTGATCAAATGTAGTATGGATAGTAAATATCGGTTTTTGCAATCTGAATAAATAAAATAGAAAGGTAGCAAGTAACAAAAGTGAGCACACACGGTATTGCAATGCTTGAAAACAAGGCCTAGGGTTCATACTTTCACTAGTGCAATGTCTCAACAGTGCTAACATAATTGAATCATATAACAATCCCTCAATGTGCGACAAAGAATCACTCCAAAGTTCTTATCAATAGCGGAGAATATAAGATGAAATTGTTGTAGGTAGCGAACCACCTCAAAGTTATCTTTCCGATCAATATATTGAGCCATCCCTATAAGTGTCACAAACAAACCTAGAGTTAGTACTAAAATAACACCATATGATATACATCAATTAACTCTAATGTCACCTAGATACTCCAATGTCACCACAAGTATCCATGAGTTAATTATTTGACATGCATCAAACAATTTCAGATCCATAATATTCACTCCAACACAAAGAATTTCAAAGAGTACCCGAAAATTTCTATCGGAGAAAGTAGGACAAAAACATGTATCAACCTATGTGCCTAGATTACCCGATTGTCACCTCGGGAATCCGCAAGTTGATTACCAAAACATACATCAAGTGACTCAGTAGAATACCCCATTGTAACCACGGGTATCCACATGCAAGACATGCATCAAGTGTTCTCAAATCCAATATATTCAATTCGATAATAATGAAACCTCAAAGGGAAAGACTCAATTCATCACAACAAGATAGAGAGGGAAGACCACCATATGATCCAACTATATTAACGAAGTTCGTCGTACATCAAGATCGTGCCAAATCAAGAACATGAAAGAGAGAGATCGAACACATAGCTACTAGTACATACCCTCAGCCCTGGGAGTGAACTACTCACACATCACCATGAGAACATAGGAGAAGTTGGTGGTGATGGTGACGGAGGAGATGTCCCTGGCGGCGTCCTAATGCCACCAGAGGGGAGGGGGAAGGGCCCCCTCGTTCTTCCTTGCCCCCCATGGGGAGAGGGAGTTGTCCCCAAGATTGGATCTCTCTGTTGTCTTCTATTTCTCATGACTATTTTTGGAGCCCTTCACCGTATCTTATATTACCGCAGATCCGTAAATCCGGTTGGGCTGAAATTTTGAGGGGATTTTTATCAGGAATTTATCTTTCTTGCAGCGACAGAAGGGCTCCAACCGATCTATGAGGTGCCCACAAGGCAAGTGGGCGTGGATAGGGGGTAGGCCGTGCCCTGTTGCCTCGTGGGGCCCTTGGGCATCGTCTTGCATTGATTCTTTATCTTGAAAAAATCTTCATAAAACTTTATCATGTTTGGACTTTGTTTCATATCGATTTTCTATGAAACAAAAAACATGCAAAAAAAATAGGAACGGGCACTGGCACTGGATCAACAAGTTTGTCCATAAAAATCATATAAAAGTGCACCAAAACCATATAAAACTCATGTAAATATAGCATGAATACTTCATAAATTATAGATACTTTGGAGACGTATCAATCCACAATAAGTTGAAATGTATGATTCAAATGTTCTTGAGTCCCAAATGAAATTGAGTAATATTACAACTGTTCTCTCAATTGGAATTCCTCTTACAATAGTGAAAAGGGGTGAGGTTGACGATGGAGATGAACGGACCAGGGACTACGAAGATCTCCCCAAATTCTTCAGATCCTTTCTTCTTATGTTCTGGTGGTGCGTGGGGGCGGCTAGGGTTCTCTTCTCACCTCGCCCCCTTTACAAAAGTCGCTTGTAAGACGTGGTGGATCCGATGGTAGTCCACACGACCGCTCATGCGAGCGCTTGCGGCCATATGGAACACCGTCTTTTACTCTGGTTTGTCAAATGACTTCGGTTTCTTCAGGGAAGTTATTCCTTTTGGCTTGATTTGCAGTAATCTTCCTTAGTTCCTTCCACAGATGATATTTCCTGCCAAACATTGAGGAAGTGGATTTTCTTCTCTTTCGAGGGACTAGTGTTATAAATATCCGAAGAGTAATAAGAATTCTAGTGAAACCGCACAAAAATCACTACTAAATCGTCACAAAATCTCGAGCCATCACTCGAAAACACCCAAAGAAAAAGCAAATCCCTAGTCCTAAACTCTCTCCCCCTTTGGCCCGAGGCGGTAGCACTACTCCAAGTCCTCATCCATTGACTCCTCCTTATCATCTCCAACACGCTCCTCCTCAACCATCTTCTCATCATCATCTGCAGTAGCACGACGAGAAAACGTAGCACGAGTGGAGTCATCGAAATTTGTCCTTTTTTTGTTCTTGGAGACCCAATCCTCCTTAGACGTGATCTTCTTCTTAGACCCACTCTCCACAGAAATTTCCATCTTCCTCATCATCTGAATCTGACGCCGACGAGCGATCTTCTTTGCCACATGTGCCTCATACAATCTGTCCTACACATCAGTCTAGAGGCAGAAGAGGTTCTTCACCTTCTTCTTGAGCATGGTAGACCAAGATGGATGCTCAGTAGGTGGCATATAATATGGCTTAGCATATCAGAGTCAGTGGGAGGAACCTCAATCTTAGGAACTTCTAGAGTGGCACCCCAGTGCTCCTTCTGCCTCAGCTTAATCACCTCATGTGATACAATATCACCAGTCACAAGACGCTCCCCTGGGAACTGAGAGGCCCAAGTGTCCTAAATAAGCTTGAAGAGAAAGGGCCCATAGACGGGAACCTTCCGGTCAAACACAGCAGAATGAAGCTTAGACAACATGACATGTGAAACATCCAGAATACATGCCTTGTTTCTTCTCCTTCATGCGCATGCGAAGCATATCCACAAGATAAGAATGTAACATATCCATGTTCCCAATGCTAGGGAAAAGAGTGTTCCTGAAGATACGATGCACAATATCCAGAAACAGAATCAACTGAGTGGCCTCTCCCCGGTAGTCTTCCTCTTCCTTTGGTATCGAATCAACTTGGACTTGTGGGTGGCAGCAGACTCCTTGTGAGGGCGAAGACCAAGAGATTTCTCAAGCCCCTCATAGCCATAGCCAGGACGGTTCATGAAGGTCTTCCATGTAGCACACAGCTCCCTCCCATGAGTCATCCATGTGAGAGTCCTATCATCATCTATACCAAAGTGCATCGTGGCATAGAACTGGGCCACAAGCTCTGGGTCAAAATCCTTGTTGAAGGTGATGATCTTGACAATACCAAACTGAGCACAGAGTGCAAGAGCCTCTCCAAAATATGCCAGATCCAGATCCATGTGATGAAGATCAATAGACTCGGTCTGCACAAAAAGATTCTTCTTGCCCTTGAGCACCTCGGGAAATATTGAGGCCTACTCCCTGGTCCACAAGGGACAGTTGATAAGAGAAGGGTCCTGAGGATGCCGGTAGGGGTTGCACTGATGCTACTCCCAGAACTCCTTGCTGGTCATCTCAGATGCTTCGAAGTCTCGCGCTCTGGATTCTTGCGACGTGACTGATACAGACCAGAGCCACTACCACCCGACCAAAGCAAAAGAGCACAAGCGAAAGCAGGTGTAAAATCATTTCATAAGCCAAAGGAATCAAAAGTTAGGTAAGAAGCAATGTTGGAAGAAAGTTGAAGGCGGCAGCTCAAGCGATAGTACCATGACTTAGCGGCGGTAGGACCGCTCTAGGTAGAGCAGTAGTACCGCCTGAAGAACAGGCGCATTACCGCCACTAGATCAGGTAGTACCGAAAGTGCCAAATTCAAAATTTCTCCAATAAAACTTCGAATCTCCTATCTAGCAGTCATTCCACGCCCTAAACATGCCACGATTTAGCAAAAAATCGATGAACACAACACACATTGCCCTAGAACCTAGATTCAAAGAGAGAACCATAGGAGCGAGAAATAGGGGCAATACCGGCGTCCATGGCAAGAGGAGATGGTGGGGATCAATCCCACTGGACGGAAATGCGGAAGACGACACGGAATTGGTGTGCTGAGAGCGACAGCCATGGCAGTTCTTATCTCCTGCGAGGGGAGAAGTCGTGGGGAGAGGAAGTGAATGGGTATGGGGGGGTTAGAAAACCCCATACCCATGCACTTAACCCTCCGATATATGTCAAAGTGGTAGTACCGAAGGTCAGGGGTAGTACCGTCCTGGACCCAACTGTAGTACCGCCTAGGTAATGAGAATGGTAGGAGGCCGGTAGTACTCCCCAGTGGTAGTACCGCTGGTCCGGAGTGGTAGTACCGCCTGGGTACTGAGAATGGCAGAGGCCGGTAGTACCCCCCAGTGGTAGTACCGCTGGTCCCGAGCGGTAGTACCGTTTAAAACGGTAGTATCGCTTGCACGCTTAAGTGTTGGCTTTTTCACAAAACAAGAATAGTAATGGCTTGATTCATGTGCTCCAGCAAATAGACCTAGATAGCTTCACATATATTCTTTCGCATATACACCATAATTATGAAGATTAATAGACATAAGAGGAAATTAAAATTCTAATTGTAATCCATAGTAAGCATCAACATTCACACTACATGTTTTAAATAGAACCACTTAATAAATTACATGGGTCATAGTGAATATCTAAAAATTCTTACACGCTTGAAGGTGGCTCCACTTAGCTTCGGCTCGCCACCCCACCCTCAACCAACCGCCATCACCACCGGCTTTTTGTCGCTCCTACCATATCCGTCTAGCCCTTCTAGTCCCCCGACATCTTCTTGTCCGCCTAAAACCTCCCCACCATTGGCAATGCATGCATCAAAGATGGTGACAATTGATTCTTTGATTAGGTTGATGTGTAGGACCCCATTGTGTTATTATTGTGCTGCTTAGGCTCCTATTTTTTGTTTTTGTCAAGGTCCTTTATGCAGTGTTGTAATAGTTTTCCAATAAAATGTCGGTTTCTAGGAAGTTAGGGTTCATATCCTTGTTAAAAAGAAGTATGTACTTTTCTAGATAGCCAACTTGATGTGATCCCTCTTTTCATGAAACAAGAATAGTAATGTATTGATTTACTCATTGAAACAAACATACCTAGCCAGCTTCACATATATTCTTTTGCATATATGCCATACTTACGAAGATTAATAGATAACATAGGAAACCAAAACCCTAATTCTAATCCATGATATTCACTAACCATCACACTAAATGCTTTGGTTAGAATCACTCAATAAATTACACGTGGCATACTAAATACCTAAGCATCTAACATGTGTGATGGTAGCTCTCTCCTATTCAACTATCTGACTCCCTAACAGTCTAAGCATTGTCTCTACCATCCACAATTGGTGTCATAGTCGTCCCATCCTCAACTAACCCCCACTACTGTCAATTTTATCACTGATCCTGCCATCCATCTAGACCTTCTATGCCCCATCATCTTCTTGATCGCCTAAAACCTCCCATCCTTGGCAAGGCATGCGTCAGAGACGGTGGCTATCGAGTCTCGAGTGAGTTTGTTGTGTGCATTAGGATTCAACTACGTTATTCTATGCTATTTGGGGTCCTAGTTGGAAAATGAAAGGACCTTGTTGTCATATATTTTTCTTTTAGGGTCCTTTATGCATAGTAGTAACAATTTTGCAAGAAATGCCAGCTTGTAGAACCTTTGGGTTCCTATCCATGTTAAAATATGTAGATGTTGAGCTGGCTCAAAGTATTTCCCTATTAGAACTCCTTGGACCATTTTCAAGCTTATCAAATGATAGGCTTTTCATCATTTTAGACCTTAGACAAGATGACCATGGGCCTCCCCCTCGTAAAGAAATGCACCACTTCCACTGATAAAAAAGAGCCATACCTAGCTAGCCAGCTTAATGTGTTGCCTCTTTTGAAGAAAAATAGTAATGGATTGATTTATGCACCGCAAAAAACATACCTAGCCAGCTTCACACATATATTCTTTTGCATATACGCCATAATAGGAAGATTATGATAGATAGAAGGAAATTGAAACCCTAATTCAAATCCATAATATTCACCAACCATCACACCAAATGCTATAATTATAATCACTTAATAAATTACATGGGTCATATTGACTAACTTAATATTCTTACACAGCTGATGGTGCCTCCATTAATTTTCAACTATCCGACTCCCTATGATAGTAGGAACATTGTCTCTCCCACTAGCGATTGGCGTCACTATGGCTTCTCTTCGCGTCGCCACCCCACCCTCAACCAACCGCACCACCACCACTTTTGTCGGCGCTCCCACCATCCATCTAGCCCTTCTACGCTCCCATCTTCTTGATCGCCAAAACTCTCCCCGTCGCCGACAAGGCATGTGTCAGAGACCTTGGCAACCGAGTCTTCAATGAGGTAATTGTGTGCATTAAGACTCAATTAGGTTATTACCGAGCTATTGAGGCTCCTAGTTGCATCAGGAACGAGCTTGTTGTTATTTATGTACCTTTTAGGGTCCTTTATGCAGTGTTGTAACTTTTTTGCAAGAAAATGATAGCTTCTAGGACTTTTGGGTTCCCATCGTTGTTAAAAGAAGTATGTACTTACCTAGCTAGCTAGCCTGA
The DNA here is from genome assembly GCA_032464435.1 of Aegilops umbellulata. Classification (NCBI taxonomy): domain Eukaryota; kingdom Viridiplantae; phylum Streptophyta; class Magnoliopsida; order Poales; family Poaceae; genus Aegilops; species Aegilops umbellulata. The sequence continues at coordinate 92,040,872 of CP136058.1, forward strand.
TGTGTTGTCTCTTTTCACGAAACAACAATAATAATGATGATTTATGCACCACAACAAACATATCTAGCCAACTTCACATATATTCTTACACATATATGCTATAATTATGAAGATTAATAGATTAATAGATACTCCCTCTATTTCATAATATAAGACGTTTTCATAAGTTATGTTAGCTTGTAAAAACATCTTATATTATGAGACAGATGGAGGCAGAAGATGAAATCAAAACCCTAATTCTAATACATAATATTATGGGACGTCGACAACTCCCCCCTTATTCAACGATTCGACTTCCTACCAATCTAATCATTGTCTCTCCCACCCCTCTTCGCCTCACCACCCCAACCTCGACCACCCGCCACCATCGTTGGTTGTGTCGCCGCTCCTATCATCCATCTAGCCCTTCTACGTCCTGGTCATCTTCTCCGTCGCATGAAACCTCCCACCCTTCAACCCTAACCCTTTTGCACCATAAAGTTTCATCCTCGTCTTCACCGCCGCCACCAGCCACGTGGCTCCACTCTGCCTTGTTGCTCTCTCTGGGTCGAATCCCACAAGTCACGGACGAATCGCACGGTCTAGAAATCAACTGCCGTTTCGTGAAGTGGCACTGAACTGCGCTTTTTGGCAAAGCAGATAAAAAAAGAAGTTTGAGGTTCCTGACAAACATTCCGTCCAATTCCGACCACCGGCCAAAACCTTCGCAAACCCCTCCGCTGCCGCCATGGCTCGATCTCACGCCGACCGCCCCTTCCGCCCGCCGGATCGGGGTCCGCTGCCGCCGCACCGCTCACAGCAGCACCGCCAGCCGCATCCGCAGTCCGCCGCGATCCTCCTCCTTCGCGCGGGCCCCGATTTCTCCTCCCCGCCCGCCACGGAGGTCGACGCGCTCGTTGCCGACCTCCGCCCCGACAGCCTCTCCATCTTCTCCTCCGGCCGCCACGCCGCTCGCCTCCTCTTCCGCTCCCTCCCTGCCGCCGCGGCCGCCGCGCGTGACCTCTGGTCGCTCCGCCTCGAGGGCCGGCACCTCCTCACCCCGTACCTCCCCGACGCCACCCTCGCCGCGAAGGCATTCCCCCTAATCTCCTCGCTCTTCGCCTCCCACGCCTCCCGCCTCCTCGACTCCAACCTCGTTTCCCGTTTAGCCGCCCGCTCCGCGCAGCTCGCAGCCTCCGTCCAGACTGTCAAGCACCGCCTGCGCGTCCGCCGCAGTAACCTCCGTGACTTCGATCAGCTAAATCTCCAGAGAAAAACGCTGGAGGCTGACAAGGATTTGTTAGACGCTAAAATTGCTGAGTATAAAGCAGCAATGACGTCGATACGTCGTGCGATGCTAAGTGGGACGGATGAAGAGGAGGAGGTGGACCAGGAGGAGGAGGGGGTTGATCTGTTTGGGATTGTGGAAGGTGATGATGTGGATTTTGCGAGGGTGCACACGATGATGCTGCGCGAGTGCAGGCGGCTCAACGAGGGGCTACCAATCTATGCATACCGTAGAAAAATTCTCAATCACATATTCGCTAACCAGGCGAGTTTTACGAGTTCTTTGCAGTTATATTTGTGATGTTTGCAAATCTACAATGCAGTGTGAGCCAGACTTTTATGCTTAGAAGTTAGAACCATAGTGGAAAAATAGTGTATGGAGTTTTGTTGTGTATATATTATAGTTTTGCAATGTGCTGTTAAGTTTTTACTTTGCTTATGTAGGTTATAAGTTAATCCGAGTCATCTCTTGTGATTTTAAATATCGGTATGTATTAACAGAATATTCTTGCTCTAGCTTTTCCAATGGAACTGCACCTAATGATCTTCATTACAAGGTTATGAGGTGCATTTTTGCCGTTGATTTGCCAACATTTTGATCATGTAGTTTGGTCTAATATTCAGTAGTCAGCGTTGCGCTTTACCCACAATTTCCCCCCTATGTGGTTTCACTTGTTTGTTATTTTTCTAAATCATGAATAATGACATAAAATTTGTGTTTTAAGTTATGGATCTTTGTTCTCTACAGGTTATGATCTTAATTGGGGAAACTGGTTCTGGGAAAAGCACACAATTGGTTCAGTATCTTGCTGACTCAGGTCTTGCTGCCAACGGTTCAATTGTCTGTACCCAACCTCGAAAAATTGCTGCTATAACGTTGGTACGTAGAGTAGATGAAGAAAGCAATGGCTGCTATGCAGACAATTTTGTGTCATCATGTTCAACCTTTTCCGGTTCTCGGGGCTTCAGTTCGAAGATCATATTTGGCACAGATAGTTATCTTTTACATCACTGCATGAACGATACGGGCCTGGATGGCGTTTCATACATTATTGTTGATGAAGCTCATGAAAGAAGCTTGAACACCGATCTTCTCTTAGCTTTGATAAAGAAGAAACTGCTTGATAGGGTGGATTTGCGACTCATTATAATGTCTGCCACTGCTGATGCTAATAGACTAGCTGAATACTTTTATGGCTGTCAAACATTCCATGTTAAAGGGCGGAATTTTCCCGTTGAAATTAAATATATCCCAGATGTATCCGTGGATGCTTCCTTCAATACTGTACCGAACTCTCTGAATGATGCTTGTGCTACTGCTTCTTATGTTAATGATGTTGTAAGGGCGGTAAGTGTGATTCACAAGAATGAAGAAGAGGGTGCCATACTTGCTTTTTTGACATCTCAACTGGAAGTTGAGTGGGCCTGTGAAAACTTCAGCGATGCAAGTGCTGTGGTACTTCCTATGCATGGAAAGCTTTCCCATGTAGAACAGAGTCGTGTTTTCAACAGCTATCCGGGTAAGAGAAAAGTTATCTTCTGCACGAATATGGCTGAAACGTCACTGACCATCAAAGAAGTGAAGTATGTTGTTGATCCTGGACTGGCCAAGGAGAGCAGATTTGTGCCTAGTAGTGGCCTCAATGTGCTGAAAGTAAATTGGATTTCCCAAAGTTCCGCTAATCAACGTGCTGGCCGGGCTGGTCGAACAGGAGCAGGGAAGTGTTACAGGCTTTACTCTGAATCTCACTTCAGAATGATGGAAGTACATCAAGAACCTGAAATCCGGAAAGTTCATCTTGGCACTGCTGTTCTGAGAATACTTGCTTTGGGTGTTAGGGATGCACAGAATTTTGAGTTTGTTGATGCCCCAAATCCAGAAGCAATCAATATGGCTTTGAAGAACCTTGAACAATTGGGTGCTGTCAAATGTAAAAGTAATTTGTTTGAGCTGACTGATACTGGACGCTACCTGGTCAAATTGGGAATTGAGCCAAGGCTTGGCAAAATTATGCTTGATTGCTTTGATTCTGGTTTGAGGAAGGAAGGTGTAATTCTAGCTGCTGTTATGGCAAATTCTAGTAGCATATTTTGTAGAGTGGGCACTAATGAGGAGAAACATAAAGCTGACCTTCAGAAGGTCCGATTGTGTCACCAAGATGGAGATCTCTTCACTTTACTCGCTGTTTATAAAAAATGGGAGGATGGAAATGGAAACAGGAATATGTGGTGCTGGCAGAACAGCATCAACGCCAAGACCATGAGGAAGTGCCAGGAAACTATATCAGAGCTTGAAAATTGTCTAAAGCATGAACTCAACATTATCGTCCCAAGTTATTGGTGTTGGAATCCTGAGGTTCCCTCTATGCATGATAAGTTGCTAAAGAGAATTATTCTATCATCTCTTACAGGCAATCTTGCTATGTTTTTAGGACATGAAAAGTTTGGTTACCAGGTGATTTCGACAGATCAAGCTGTGAACCTTCATCCCTCATGCTCATTGCTCAATTATGGCAGCAAGCCAGAGTGGGTGGTGTTTACAGAAATCTTATCAATCCCAAATCAGTATTTGGTATGTGTAACTGCTGTTGATCATGATGCGTTGTATGCAGTTCATTCCATGTCCTTCATTCATCAACTGGAGAAACATAAACTGCAGATAAAAGTGATTAGTGGGCTTGGTCATAATTTATTGCGAAGATTTTGTGGCAAATATGGCCAAAATCAACACAGGATTATCTCACATCTCAAGGAAGAATGCAGGGATGACCGAATAACAGTCGAAATTAACTTCAAAAACAATGAAGTTGTGTTATTTGCTACAAGGCAGGACATAGAAAAGGTCTTTTGTATTGTTAACGGTGCTTTGGAGTGTGAAGCTAAGATGTTGAGGAATGAGTGCCTCGAGAGAAGATTATTTCCTGGGAGACCTGGCAGTTCTCCTCTTGCATTGTTTGGCTCGGGTGCTGAAATCAAGCATTTGGAACTTGGGAAGAGGTATCTAACAGTAGAGGTTCTTCATCAAAATGCCCATGATATCAATGACAAGGAGCTTATTTTTTTGGTGGGCAGTCTGATCCCTGGTGTCGCTAATTTTCATAAATCAGCTGGGAACTTTCGGGTAGCCTCAGATGAAACTAAATGGGGGAAGTTTACATTCCTCAAACCTGAAGATGCTGAAGATGCTGTGTTAAAATTGAACGGAATAGAGTTTCATGGTTCCTCATTAAAAGTTGTTCCAGTATGTTCTTCTGATAATCGAGGATTACCATTTCCTGCGGTAAGAGCTGGACTATCATGGCCATGTAACCCAAGCAGGGGGCGTGCATTTGGGACCCGTTTGCTCAGGCTCAGGGAAGCACCCATAATTGCCCCTTCTGTTTCTGCATGTGAAGAAGCGCTGATTAGAGAAATTTCTTCGTTCATGCCAAACAAGAGTTTTCCTGGACAAAATTTCCGCGTTGAAGTCTTCCCTCCAGAGGAAAACAATTCAATGATGAGAGCAACTATAACTTTTGATGGAAGTCTTCATCGAGAGGCTGCAAGAGCGCTGGACCATCTTGAAGGAAGCTTTCTTCCTTGTTGTCAACCTTGGCAGATGATACGGTGCAAGCATGTATTTCATAGTACTCTGTCCTGCCCATTACATGTTTACAATGTTATCAGCCAGGAAGTTAATTCTCTGCTTGAGAGCTTCCGAAGCCAGAAAGGTGTGCTTGCATTCCTCATTTCCTGCCTGCTTAAATTTCTTCGCTGTTCTATTGTTTGAATCATGTGTTTTCTTTGCTTTTTTTTTAAATGGAACACATAGATTCCATTAAATTTGGCACATAGCTAAATTTCTGGTCACCACTCCCCAAACATCACCATGAAAATGGTCCGTCCAAATTACACGATCATCTAGGCCCTGATCACACCCCAAGGCTGCAACGTCGTTACTTTTACAATGAATAAATTCTGTATAGTACACATCAAACGAGAGCAGTACCATACTCTTTAAGGTCTTTTACTAGCGCACTGGATGTTGACAAATCATAACCAGTGTTAGACAAAGCTTGTTTAAGTTCTAGGCAGTCGGTTTCCAGGACAACTCAGCCCATGCCTAAGAGGTGACATGATGAACATCATGCTGCATTGCTTGAGCTTCCAAGTCCACATGTGACAGGCTTCCTTCACTGGCAGCAATTAAAGCCCCTGGATGATTCCGGACAGCAAATTCCCTATCACCAGCATGCACAGTTTGACAGATAAGCATCAAAGTTTACCTTTAATCACTCCAGAACAGGAGGTTTTCCGGAGCTCACAAATCTGGGTATATTCACTTTCACATTCTGGTGGTGTTCTAAGGATTCAGAAATGTATGTTGCAAATCTTAATTGGAAGTCAGAGACTGGTTTGACTGCGTCTTCTGAGTTACCTTATTGTGGTCAGACCACTAAATACGTGAAAGTGGCAAGCTTCATAACCGCACTGCCTCTTTTCGAAAATAAATTTCATCTTTAGCTGACATGCACTTCAAGAGATTCAGCTTTTCTTCTTCGAGGAGCACCGCATGCCAACACATTTTCACATTTTTTTTGCAATTTAAGAGGTGGTCACCATCTTCATTTTGTCATCTCCATAAGGGATTGCGCATAATCGCCTCTCCTTCGAATATTCATTTGCGTTGCTAGTCTCCAAATAAAATGGTTAACTTTACTTGGGCACAGCAAACTCAAAATTCTCTTACAGACATGATTATAAGACTTATCTGCACTATTTGAGCTTCCACAACTGCTGACACCTTGCAAATCATGTTTCTTCATGTAAAATTCATATGCTGACTCCGCCTCCTTTAAATGCACTCCCTCTACTATGTTTCCATGGACCAATGTTAAACGTGAGAATTGACAGAAATAATTAAAAGTTCAGCCAAAAATGATCCTAGTCTTTTATTTATTTATTACCAAATCTGACCCTTCCACTTAGTGCCAGTCTCCTTGGTGTTGAACTTGGCTATTTCAAGGCCATACACTTTAGTATTTGAAAAAACCTTAGCACTTTCATGGAACAAACACGTTCAACGCCAGACACCCCGGGGTTGAGCTGTTTGTGCTCAACTCCAGAGTGCATGGCGCTGAACTGTTTTACCTTCCTCGTTGTCATTTTTGCCTGCCTCAAGCCATCCACCACATGTGATTTTCCCGGTAGCACAAGGTGAAATAGCAGAGTAGCATCAGTGATTGCCATCTTGGAGCAGAAGCTTGCAAATAAGTTAAACCTGAAAAAAAAGGAGCAAAGGATGAACGCTGCTACTGGGTATGGAAGAATCTTTCTAGGCCAAGCACTGCAGCTCGTTATATAACAAGCCAACACTCACTTTTTTAATTCACCCGTGGGTCAAAGAAAGGAGGCCACGGTTCAACACCATATATGTTGGCGTTGAGCTCTAACAACTCAACACCAGCTGTTGAGCCTATCATGTGCGTTTGCTCCATAAAAATGCCAAGTTTTTTCAACGCCAACATATATGGCACGAGCAAATGCGCCAGATTTTGTCAGAAGTTTACATTAGAGTTATTGTTGGCTAAACTTCTAAATGAGGGTCAGTTCTGTCCGTTTTCACCTCTAAAGGAGAGATGGTCATTTAATTGAGGAGTTGTAAACATGACATATTAGTGATGCATTATCATTTATTATCACTGCCTTGTTTGTTTCCAGGGGCTAAAAATGGCAAGTAATTTTGATTGGGAGTAGTATGCGTACATGCAATATTTTTGGTGTTCCTATTGGTATGCAACTTTTTTTTTGGTTGTTGTTAAATTCAGGAGTATGTGTTATTTCTGCTCAGATGTGATTTATTTTCAAGAATCACCGCAAGAGTTTGTTGGTTGATACACTAGTTTACACATGTATGTGTGTGATCACTTGCAAGACTGCAACCAAGGTATACATCCAAGAATCGTAATATTAGTAAATAGGGATATCCCCTTCCTCTCCTTGATAAGCCTAAATCACAAGTGTTATGCTGCTAACCTTATGTAGCTTCATTTCCGCATTTATATTGTTTGTGTGGTTGTTTGAGATTGCAAAAAGCTTAGCTTATATCTACTGGCGAGTTTGAAGGTGTAATCAGTTTTCTATTTCATACAGGTGTGTCTTACAATTTCGAAAAGACTGATAATGGTATTTTCCGGTTAAAGCTCACTGCAAATGCCACAAAAACAATAGCAGATTTGAGAAGGCCTCTTGAGATTTTGATGAAAGGCAACACTATAAACCACCCTGACCTGACAATAAGTGCAGTTCAGCTACTTTTGTCCCATGATGGTGTAGCACATTTGAAATCTATTGAACAAGAAACTGGTACTTACATTCTTTACGACAGACAAAGTCTGAATATTAAAGTCTTTGGGCACCAAGATCAGATGGCTACAGCAGAGACAAAATTGGTGCACGCACTTACAGAGCTCCTTGAGAAGAAGCCCCTGGAAATTAGTCTTCGTGGCCATAACCTCCCTCCAGACTTGATGAAGAAAACAGTAGAGAACTTTGGAGTTGATCTGGAAGGACTTAAGAAAGAAATGCCTGCAGTAAATGTTGAGTTACATAAACAGCGACATCTACTTAAAGTTTGGGGCAGTAAAGAGGATAAGCGAAGGGTTGAAGGGATGATCTCTGAGCTGATAATCTCTGTTAAACAGAATGCCCTGGTTCAACTTCCGTCAGGGAGTGTTGGAGGGAGTAAGGATAAGCAAAGGGTGGATGACAATGAGCTGGCGCAGGATGCGTGTCCTATTTGCTTGTGTGAGACTGAAGACCCTTTTGAGCTTGAATCATGTGGGCACATGTTTTGTCGGGCTTGCTTAGTGGATCAGTGTGAATCTGCCATGAAATCTCATGATGGGTTCCCTGTTTGCTGCCTGAAAACTGGGTGCAGGAAGCCCTTCCTCATAGTTGATTTGAAGCACCTGGTGTCTAATGAGAAGCTGGAGGATCTATTCAGAGCTTCCTTGAGGGCATTTGTTGCATCTAGAGCAGGAATGTATCGCTTCTGCCCGACACCCGATTGCCAATCCATCTACCAAGTGGCAGCTCCAGATGCAGAGACCAAGCCTTTTGTCTGCGGGGCTTGCTATGTCGAGATCTGCACCAAGTGCCATCTTGAGTATCATCCTTTGATGTCCTGTGAGGCTTACAAGCAATACAAGGAAGACCCAGACGCGACGCTGCTTGAATGGCGCAGAGGGAAGGAGAACGTAAAGAACTGCCCTTCGTGTGGATACACGATCGAGAAATCTGAGGGTTGCAACCATGTCGAGTGCAGGTGCGGCAGCCACATTTGCTGGGCATGCTTGGCGAACTTCAGGAGCAGCGAGGAGTGTTACGGCCATCTCAGGTCTGCGCACCAATCCTTTGTGGACATTGTGTAGAACCTGGATGTAGATTTTTGCACATGCTGGCTGAATGATTATATTTGTGTATACAATGTAGAAAGATGATGATGTTGGTCTGTCTGTATATTAACCTTGTTATAATTGCATGATGATAACTACTCCCTCCGTTCCTAAATAATTGTCTTTCTAGAAATTTCAACAAGTGACTACATACGAAGCAAAATGAGTGAATCTACACTCTAAAACATGTCTACATACATCCGTATGTTGTAGTCCATTTAAGATGGCTAGAAAGACAATTATTTGGGAACGGAGGGAGTAGTGCACATCTGTGTTGAGATATATTTTAACCATTTTATCCATGTTTACTTAAATCGTTTGGGGACTTCTGTTTACGGATGACTGAGAGCATTGCTCACATCTTTGTGGGTGATTCTTTGTTCCCCTGAAAATCACTTTATTGGTTCCATGGTTCCGTTTTTGAGTTCATGCTTGTTCAGTTCTTGGCTGGTTTGACGAAGTGTGTGCATGAGAGAGGTGGGGGTTTGGATAAGGGCACAGTTCCTTCTCCAAACCAATGAAGTCTGTCAGACCCAGGTGGTCTGAAGAACAGGATTCAGAAAAGGGGAGCTGAACTAGTCGGTTTTACTCGAATTCAGAGGAATGATTATGTGAGTTCTAGCTCGTTACAGAGGTTCTAGCCGGCCAGGAACACTGGCGGCGGCAAGGGGGAAACCCTAACAACAACAAGATACCTACTCCCGATCCCATCTCCTGGCTTTATAGCCTTACAAAGTGGAGTAAAAATGAAGAGAAAAGCAAAATAGAAAGAGAGAGTCGATGTGGTCTTTGCCGGAAAGTGAACAACGACAGCCTGGACAATCACAACCACACAATGAAGATCGAACGCTCGTAGGGTCATCATAACTAGTGAAGCCACACAATGAAGATCGAACGCTCGTAGGGTCATCATAACTGGTGAAGCGGTACGATGATGCCCTGGCCGTGCGATGATGATGGGTGGCTCCTGACGCTTCCCGCCTGTTAGCCAGAAGTTTGAATTAACTGAATCCCGATTGTAGTGTTCTGAGCTTCAGACATAGTGACCTGGTCCTGACAACTCCCCCCGTTCCAGATCAAACCTGTCCTCAGGGCTGGAAATTGGGAAACACTTTTTGTATAAATGTGGCATCCTCCCAAGTGGCCTCGTCCAGAGGTAGATTACTCCATTTGATCAACCATCGAACAACCGGAATGCTGATGTTGCCTTGTACACGCGGAACAAGTTTTCGTTCCAACAATTGTTCTGGCTCCAGTAAGATTGTTCCATCCGGATTCACTAGGGGAAGCTTGGGGTTTGGAATTGCCATGGGACCAATATGCTTCTTGAGCTGGCTCACATGAAAGGTATCGTGTACTCCCTCCATTCCAAATTACTCGTCGCATAAATGGATGTATCTAGAACTAAAATACATCTAGATACATCCATGCCTGCGACAAGTAATTCAGAATGGAGGGAGTAGCTTGCAATCAAGGAGCTTGTAAGCCACATTACCAACTTTTTGGATAACTCTGAATGGGCCATAAAATTTGGAGTGCAGCTTGACACATTGGTGGATGCTGAGAGTGGTATGCCTGTAAGGTTGTAGTTTCAAGTAGACCATGTCGTCAACTTCCAGGATCCTCTCAGATCTCTTCTTGTCAGCATAATGTTTCATTCTGGTTTGAGCTCTCAAGAGGTTTTCTTTAATATGTGCTGCTGTTTGTTCAGCAGTAAGTACATCAGGGAAATGCTCCATTTCTTCCACAGGATAAAGAGCAGTTTCAGCTAACATATGAGGTGGTCTGCCATAAAGAGCCTGGAAGGGGGTTATCTTGAGAGTTGTGTGGTAGCTAGTGTTGTACCACCACTCGGCTAGGGACAACCAATTGAGCCACTTTTGTGGTTGGATGAAAGCCATGCATCTCAGATAATTTTCCAGACATTGATTAACTCTTTCTGTCTGACCATCTGAATGGGGGTGATAAGAAGTGCTCAAGTGTAACTTGATGCCCAACTTCTTAAATAGGTCCCGCCAGAGCTTGCTAGTGAAGATTTTGTCTCTGTCTGTAACAATCATAGCTGGTAGCCCATGGAGTTTGAAGATGTTATCAGTGAAAGCCTTGGCTACAATATTAGCTGTAATGGGGTGCTTCAATGGGATAAAGTGGTTGTATTTGGTGAACCTGTCCACAATAACCAGAATCATGTTCTTGTTGTGAGAAGTTGGAAGCCTCCACAAAATCCATGCTGATGTCGCACCAAGCAAAATTTGGGACTGCCAGAGGTTGGAGCAGCCCAGGGTACTTGTAGTGTTCAGCTTTGTTGATTTGGCAAGTAGGGCATTGCTTGATATAATCAACAATAAATTGTTTCATGACAGGCCAGTGGAAGAGAAGTTTAACTCTTTGATATGTAGCTCTATGTCCTAAATGGCCACCTAATTTAGAGCTATGTAAAGTAGCTAGCAGTTTAGTTCTGATGGTGTTATCAACTCCTATCACAATTCTGTTTTTGTATCTGAGCACACCTTGTTGAACAATGTAGTTGTTCACAGAGTCAGGCTTGACAGCCAATTGAGCTAGTCGGTCCTTGCATCTCTGATCATTTTTGTAGCTATCAACTACTTCAGTTACCCAAGCAGGTTTGACAGTAGAAGCTATTAGAGCATGAATTTTGTGTTGCACCCTAGAAAGTGCACCAGCCACTTTGTTTTTGTTTCCCTGTTTGTACTCCACAGTGTAATTATAACCAAGGAGTTTGACCAAAAGCTTGTGCTGAATTTCTTCAGTGAGTTTTTGTTCTTGTATATATTTTAGACTCTGCTGATCAGTTCTAATGATGAGAGAGGATGCAGCAAAATAATGTTTCCAGTGCTTGAGAGCTTCAGTGATTGCTAATGCTTCCTTGTCATAAGTGGAGTAAGCAGCTGCTCTAGGGCCAATTGCTTTACTGAAAAATGAAATAGGTCTCCCTTCTTGCATTAGGACTGCACCCAACCCATAGGCACACACATCGGTTTCCAAGATGAAGGGTTTTGAGAAGTCTGGTAAGGCCAACACTGGGGCTTGTGTCATTTTGTTCTTCGGGGTATTGAAAGCCTGAACTTGTTCTTGCCCCCAAGTGAAACTGTCCTTCTTCAGGGAGTTATACAGTGACCTGCAAATGAGTCCATAATTTTCCACAAATCTTCTATAGTAACCAGTCAGACCCGAAAAGCTCCTTAGCTGTGTGACATTTTCAGGTTCTGGCCATTGTGTTACTGCTTGAATTTTGACTGGGTCTGTTGCAACTCCATCAGCCCTAATAACATGTCCCAAGTACTCCACTTGAGGCCGAGCAAAGACACACTTGCTGGCTTTAAGGTACAGCTGGTGTTCCTTAAGTGTTTCAAACACTTCTTGCAAATGAATTATGTGCTCTTCATATTTTTACTGAACACCAAAATATCACCGAAGAATACTAGTACAAATTTTCTAAGATACTTGGCTAAGATAGTATTCATGAGCATTTGGAAAGTTGCAGGGGCGTTGGTTAAACCAAAGGGCATGACCAAGTATTCATAGTGTCCACAGTGAGTGCTAAAAGCAGTTTTTCCAATATCCTCTTCCTTCATTCTGATCTGGTGGTACCCACTTCTGAGATCTAGTTTAGTGAAAACAGTGGCTCCATGCAGTTCATCCAACAAGTCCTCAATAACAGGGATGGGGTACTTGTTTTTGATTGTTTGAGCATTGACCTTTCTGAAATCATTGCAAAGTCTCCAAGATAGATATTTCTTTTTCACTAAAATTGCAGGAGAAGAATATGGACTTGAACTGTCTCTGATCACTTTGTTTTTAATCATTTCTTGAATGATATTTTCCATAGCCTCCTTTTGGTGATAAGGCAATCTGTAGGGCCTTTGGTTTATCACTTTTGCATCAGGTTCAAAAGGGATTGCATGATCAACATTTCTCTTAGGGGGTAAATCAGTAGGAGTGCCAAATATATCTTGTACTCACCCAGAAGTTCTTGGACAGGAGGGGGAACAATAGTGTCCTCATGTTCTGTCAGAGCAACTGTTTAACAGTAGCACAACCCCACAGATATTATCATCAGACAGGTGCTCCATGTTGTCCATTTCCTGGACTGGTTCACTAGGGAGGCTTTCATCTTTGAAAATTCTCTTCTCTCCTGATTTTAGTGTTACTTGTACTTCCATTTCCTCAAAATCTAGCTGGACAGGACTAACCGTTTTCATCCAATCAGCTCCCGATATCACATCATAACCTTGCAACTGTAGGACTCTGAAATCATGGGAAAATTCAGTTCCTTGCACAACAAAAGGACACTGGAGGGCAATGAATTCAGTCCATAGAGTTGCTCCATTTGCAACTAGCACTTTCTTTTTCTTAGTTGGAGTGAGGGCACACAGAGCAAGTTGTGCTAGTGCAGGTGTTACAAATGTTGCAGTGTTGCCACTGTCAATGAGGGCAGTAGCAGGTTTGTTTCCCAGCATGACTGTAAGAGTGAAGCTCAACTTGGAGGAAGTGACTCCCATGAGGGCATGCATAGACATTTGCAAAGGGGGATCATCCAGGTCAGTGGGTGGGGGAGCTTCAGTATCACCAGCAGTGTAGTAGACCAATTCTGCATCATCAGGGCAGGTCTCTTGCAAAGCTTATATCCGCATTTGGTTTGCAAGCTTACAAACTTTCTTGTGGCCAGGAAACCATGGTTCTTTGCACTTGTAGCAAATTCCTTTCATTCTGGCTTGTTGAATGACAACACGTGTGTTGTTAGGAGGGGGCTTTCCTGGGTCAAACTGAACATGCCTCCTAACAGGCTGATTAATATAGGCCACTGGTGTTTTCTTGCTAGGTTGTGCTTGTTCCATCCTTCTGGCCAACCAAATAGCTTTTTGTAAGTCAGTTGGTTCATGACATTGAACATAATGTTGGATAGTATCACTCAGACCAGCAATAAAACTTGCTTTGTAGTAATCAGCAGGTAATGCAGGGTTGTCCCTTCTGAGAAAGTTCATGGACTGTTCAAATTTGAGCACATAGTCATTGACAGAACCAGTCTGGTTGAGGCCATGAAAAGTTCTGACATTGTCACACACTGAGGTTTCTGAAAACTTGTCCCCAATAAGCCTACAAAACCTGTACCAAGGTAATGTATTGGCTATAATTCCAGTTCCTCTCCACCACTCCATTGTTGGTGTTGGCGAACGCAGTAATTTTAAAAAAATTCCTACGCACACGCAAGATCCATCTAGGTGATGCATAGAACCGAGAGGGGAGAGTGTTGTCCATGAACCCTCGTAGACCGTAAGCGGAAGCGTTATGACAACGCGGTTGATGTAGTCGTACGTCTTCACGATCCGACCGATCCTAGTACCGAAGATACGGCACCTCCACGATCTGTACACGTTCAGCTCGATGACGTCCCATGAACTCTAGATCCAGCTGAGGTCGAGGGAGATTTGCGTCAGCATGATGATGATGAAGCTACCGGCGCAGGGCTTCGCCTAAGCACTGCAACGATATGACCGAGGTGGAAATCTGTGGAGGGGGGCACCGCACACGGCTAAACAATCAACTTGTGTGTATATGGGGTGCCCCTCCCCCGTATATAAAGGAGTGGAGGAAGGGGAGGGTCGGCCCTCTCATGGCGTGCCCAAGGGGGGAGTCCTACTCCCGATGGGAGTAGGATTCCTCCTTTCCCTAGTTGGAGTAGGAGAAGAAGGAAGAGGGAGAGGGAGAGAAGGAAAGGGGGGCCGGCCCCCCTCCCAATTCATATTGGGCTGGGGGGCGCCCCCACCTTGGCCGCCTCCTCCTCTCTCCCACTAAGGCCCATTTAGGCCCAATGACTCCCCGGTACTCCGTTTAATGCCCGAACTCACCCGAAACCATTCCAATGTCCAAACATAGCCTTCCAATATATCAATCTTTATGTCTCGACCACTTCGAGACTCCTCGTCATGTTCGTGATCACATCCGGGACTCCGAACAACCTTCGGTACATCAAAACACATAAACTCATAATACCAATCATCATCGAACGTTAAGCGTGCGGACCCTACGGGTTCGAGAACTATGTGGACATGACCGAGACTCATCTCCGGTCAATAACCAATAGTGGAACCTGGGTGCTCATATTGGTTCCTACATATTCTACGAAGATGTTTATCGGTCAAACCGCATAACAACATATGTTGTTCCCTTTGTCATCGGTATGTTACTTGCCCGAGATTCGATCGTCGGTATCTCAATACCTAGTTCAATCTTGTTACCGGCAAGTCTCTTTACTCGTTCCGTAATGCATCATCCCGTAACTAACTCATTAGTCAAATTGCTTGCAACGCTTATAGTGATGTGCATTACCGAGAGGGACCAGAGATACCTCTCCGACAATCGGAGTGACAAATCCTAATCTCGATCTATGCCAACTCAACAAACACCATCGGAGACACCTGTAGAGCATATTTATAACCACCCAGTTACGGTGTGACGTTTGATAGCACACTAAGTGTTCCTCCGGTATTCGGGAGTTGCATAATCTCATAGTCATAGGAACATGTATAAGTTATGAAGAAAGCAATGGCAATAAACTAAACGATCATAGTGCTAAGCTAACGGATGGGTCAAGTCAATCGCATCATTCTCTAATGATGTGATCTCGTTAATCAAATGACAACTTATGTCCATGGCTAGGAAACTTAACCATCTTTGATTAACGAGCTAGTCAAGTAGAGGCATACTAGTGACACTCAGTTTGTCTATGTATTCACACATGTACTAAGTTTCCGGTTAATACAATTCTAGCATGAATAATAAACATTTATCATGATATAAGGAAATATAAATAACAACTTTATTATTGCCGGCATATTTCCTTTAGTCTCCCACTTGCACTAGAGTCAATAATCTAGATTACATAGTAATGATTCTAACACCCATGGAGTCTTGGTGCTGATCATGTTTTTCTCGTGAGAGAGGCTTAGTCAACGGGTCTGCAACATTCAGATCTGTATGTATCTTGCAAATCTCTATGTCTCCCTCCATGACTTGATCGCAGATGGAATTGAAGTGTCTCTTGATGTGCTTGGTTCTCTTGTGAAATCTGGATTCCTTTGCCAAGGCAATTGCACCAGTATTGTCACAAAAGATTTTCATTGGACCCGATGCACTAGGTATGACACCTAGATCGGATATGAACTCCTTCATCCACACTCCTTCATTTGCTGCTTCTGAAGCAGCTATGTACTCCGCTTCACACGTAGATCCTGCCACAACGCTCTGCTTGGAACTGCACCAACTGACAGCTCCACCATTCAATAAAAATACGTATCCGGTTTGTGACTTAGAGTCATCCGGATCAGTGTCAAAGGTTGCATCGAAGTAACCATTTACGACGAGCTCTTTGTCACCTCCATAAACGAGAAACATATCCTTAGTCCTTATTTGACCTACAAGGTTCGGTAGTAACTTGCTCAGAAGTTTCATGATCATCATCATTAGCTTCCTCACTAGTTGGTGTAGGAATCACTGGAACTCACTTCTGTGATGTACTACTTTCCAACTCGGGAGAAGGTACAATTACCTCATCAAGTTCTACTTTCCTCCCACTCACTTCTTTCGAGAGAAACTCCTTCTCTAGAAAGGATCCATTCTTAGCAACGAATATCTTGCCTTCGGATTTGTGATAGAAGGTGTACCCAACAGTCTCCTTTGGGTATCCTATGAAGACACATTTCTCCGATTTGGGTTCGAACTTATCAGGTTGAAGCTTTTTCACATAAGCATCGCAGCCCCAAGCTTTAAGAAACGACAACTTGGGTTTCTTGCCAAACCACAGTTCATAAGGTGTCGTCTCAACGGATTTAGATGGTGCCCTATTTAATGTGAATGCAGCCATCTCTAAAGCATAACCCCAAAATGATAGCGGTAAATCAGTGAGAGACATCATAGATCGCACCATATCTAGTAAAGTACGATTACGACGTTCGGACACACCATTACGCTGTGGTGTTCCAGGTGGCGTGAGTTGCGAAACTATTCCGCATTGTTTCAAATGAAGACCAAACTCGTAACTCAAATATTCTCCTCCACGATCAGATCATAGAAACTTTATTTTCTTGTTATGATGATTTTACACTTCACTCTGAAATTCTTTGAACTTTTCAAATGTTTAAGACTTATGTTTCATCAAGTAGATATACCCATATCTGCTCAAATCATTTGTGAAGGTCAGAAAATAACGATACCCGCCGCGAGCATCAACACTCATTGGACCGCATACATCAGTATGTATTATTTCCAACAAGTCTGTTGCTCGCTCCATTGTTCCGGAGTACAGAGTTTTAGTCATCTTGCCCATGAGGCATAGTTCACAAGCATCAAGTGATTCATAATCAAGTGATTCCAAAAGCCCATCAGCATGGAGTTTCTTCATGCGCTTTACACCAATATGACCTAAATGGAAGTGCCACAAATAAGTTGCACTATCATTATTGAACTTATATCTTTTGGCTTCAATACTATGAACATGTGTATCACTACTATCAAGATTTAGTAAAAATAGACCACTCATCAAGGGTGCATGACCATAAAAGATATTACTCATATAAATAGAACAACCATTATTCTCTGATTTAAATGAATAACCATCTCGCATCAAACAAGATCCAGCTATAATGTTCATGCTTAACGCTGGCACCAAAGAACAATTATTCAGGTCTAAAACTAATCCCGAAGGTAGATGTAGTGGTAGCATGCCGACGGCAATCACATCGACTTTGTAACCATTTCCCACGCGCATCGTCACCTCGTCCTTGGCCAATCTTTGCTTAATCCGTAGCCCCTGTTTTGAGTTGCAAATGTGAGCAACAGAACCAGTATCAAATACCCAGGCGCTACTACGAGCATTAGTAAGGTACACATCAATAACATGTATATCAAATATACCTTTCACTTTGCCATCCTTCTTATCCGCCAAATACTTGGGGCAGTTCCGCTTCTAGTGACCAGTCCCTTTGCAGTAGAAGCACTCAGTCTCAGGCTTAGGTCCAGACTTGGGCTTCTTCACTTGAGCAACAACTTTCTTGTCGTTCTTATTGAAGTTCCCCTTCTTCCCTTTGCCCTTCTTCTTGAAACTAGTGGTCTTGTTAACCATCAACAGTTGATGCTCCTTCTTGATTTCTACCTCCGCAGCCTTTAGCATCACGAAGAGCTCTGGAATTGTCTTATCCATCCCTTGCATATTATATTTCATCATGAAGCTTTTGTAGCTTGGTGGCAGTGATTGAAGAACTCTGTCAATGACACTATCAACCGGAAGATTCACTCCCAGTTGAGTCAAGTGATTGTGGTACCCAGATATTCTGAGTATATGTTCACTGACAGAACTATTCTCCTCCATTTTGCGGTTGTAGAACTTATTGGAGACTTCATATCTCTCAATCCGGGCATTTTCTTGAAATATTAACTTCAACTCCTGGAACATCTCATATGCTCCATGACGTTCAAAACATCGTTGAAGTCCCGGTTCTAAGCCGTAAAGCATGACACACTAAACTATCGAGTAGTCATCAGCTTTGCTCTGCCAGGCGTTCACAACGTCCGGCGTTGCTTGATAACCCACAAGTATAGGGGATCAATTGTAGCCTCTTTCGATAAGTAAGAGTGTCGAACCCAACGAGGAGCTAAAGGTAGAACAAATATTCCCTCAAGTTCTGTTGACCACCGATACAACTCTACGCACGCTTAACGTTCGCTTTACCTAGAACAAGTATGAAACTAGAAGTACTTTGTAGATGTTGTTGGATAGGTTTGCAAGAATATAAAGAGCACGTAAATAAAAACTAGAGGCTGTTTACATGAGGACACAATAAAGTTAGTATAGCTAATGTGGAAAAGTGATGGTAGGAGTTGCGAAATTGTCCCTAAGCAATTGACTACTTTACTAGACCGATAGCAAGTTTTATGTGGGAGAGGCTACTGCTAGCATGTCATCCCTGACTTGGAATTCTATGCACTTATGATTGGAACTATTAGAAAGCATTCGCAACTACTAATGTTCATTAAGCTAAAACCCAACCATAACATTAAGATATATTGGTCCCCCTTCAATCCTGTATGCATCAATTTCTATGCTAGGTTGAAGCTTTTGTCACTCTTGCTCTCCAACACATAGTCCTATCAACATACAACTAACCCTATGGTGTGATCCACGCACACGCTCATATGATGGGCACCAAAGGACAACAATATAACCACAAGCAAATTGAACCAATCATAGCAATTCACCAATTACCGATAGGACAACGAAAATCTACTCAGACATCATAGGATGGCTGAGGGAGTCCTGGACTAAGGGGTCATCGGGCGTCTGATCTGTTAGCCATGAGCCGGACTGATGGCTATGAAGATACAAAGACCGAAGACTGCACTCGTGTCCGGATAGGACTCTCCTTGGAGTGGAAGGCAAGCTTGGCGACCGAATATGTAGATTCCTTTCTTTATAACCGACCTTGTGTAACCCTAGATCCTCCCGGTGTCTATATAAACCGGAGGACTTAGTCCAGAAAAGGGGAGACTCATTACCATAGTCATACAGGCTAGACTTCTGGGGTTTAGCCATTACGATCTCGTGGTAGATCAACTCTTGTAATACCCATATCCATCAAGATCAATCAAGCAGGAAGTAGGGTATTACCTCCATAGAGAGGGCCCGAACCTGGGTAAACATCGTGTCCCCTGTCTCCTGGTACCATCGACCTTAGACGCACAGTTCGGGACCCCCTACCCGAGATCTGCTGGTTCTGACACCGACATTGGTGCTTTCATTGAGAGTTCCACCGTGCCGTCCCCAAAAGGTTCGATGGCCCCTTCAATCGTCAACAATGACGCTGTCCAAGGAGAAACCTTCCTCCCCGGACAGATCTTCGTGTTCGGCGGCTTCGCACTGCGGGCCAACTCATCTGGTCACCCGGAGCAGATCGATAGCTACGCCCCTGGCCATCAGGCCAGATTTGGGAGCTTGAATTACGTTGCGGACATCCGTGGAGATTTGATCTTCGCCGGATTCGAGACCGCGGCGACCGCTCCTAGTCACCTTGACGAACATGACCTAAATCTGTCGTCAGACCGCATCCAGGAGATAGCTCCTATGACCACTCTGGCCTTAGATCCAGAGCACACCGCGGCATCCAAGGATCGGAGGTGTGACCCCACCACGGAGGCCACAGATTCCCCGGCGTTGGAGCCGCACATGGACTTAACCTCACACAATATCTGTGTCACCGAAATTCCGGACTCATCTCTGGTTATAAGTTCTGAACCATGTGAACCCGTGGACGCCGAACTTGATCGCTCATCGATCCTCGAATTCAGTGCCGCAGACATCTTCTAGCACTCGCCTTTGGGCGATGTGCTAAACTCATTAAAGAGCCTGTCCTTGGCGGGGGCCGCGCAGCCGAACTATGTCTGGTTCGAACTAGGGGCTGACGATCGAGAATTTTACTTCCCACCCGCCACCCACTTCATAGCCACTATCGAGGACCTAACCGACATGCTTGACTATGGCTCCGAAGACATCGCCAGTACGGGCGACGATGCCGACAAGGAGCAAGGCCAAAACCCGCCATTCACTAGACGACAGACGTCCACTTCTTCCCACGACGTATACATGGTGGACACGCCTGAAAAAACTAACAACGATGACAAAGAGGACCCAGTTGAGGATAAACCTCCTGAGAGACAGCCCAAGCGCCATCTTCCTCTATGCCACTCTAAGTCACGTTGTTCCAAAGACTGCAGTATGGGCACCAGAAAAAATAATACTCTGGACGACGCCAAAAATAACGAAGACCCCGTCAAGGTAACCTCCGAACAGGGGGAACGGGAAAACGGGCAAGATAGCCCTGATGAACATGCCATACACGGAGACTCGGAGGGCAGTAATTATCTTCCGCTCTCCGAGGAAGAGGAGAGCCTCGGCAATGAGGATTTCATGGTGCTTGACTCTCGAGCAGGAGCGCTTCAAACGCCGGCTAATAGCCACTGCAACAAGCCTAAAAAAGAAGCAGCTGCAGCTTCAAGCGGACCAAGATCTGCTCAATGATAGATGGACCGAAGGCCTAGCCGCCGAAGAATACGGCCTTAGTGGCCCAGCCAAAAGCTAACCGAAGCGTAGATTGCTACCTCAGTTCGATGACGAGGCGCTGGAGCCTGTACCATCATCGCACAATGCGGCAGGTCGACCACAACTTGGTCCAGATAAAGCGGCAACTCGAGCCGAACAACATACCGCCCCACCTCGCCGTAAAGGCAAGAATAAAATAGCTCGGGCTTGTACATACGACCTTCAACAGGACTTGGACAGTAGAGCAGGACACGCAAGATTGATCTACGGATCGCGAGGACATGCCTCGACACGCGACGACGGCTACCTATTCGTACGTGACAAACCTAGCCACGCCTGGGCCAAAAACCACAAATGGACTCCATCGGAGGTACGTCGCAGTGTGGCCCAACATAGAGGCACCGCACACCCTCTTTGCTTCACAGACGAAGTAATGGAGCATGAATTCCCAGACGGGTTCAAAACCATGAATATCGAATCATACGACGGAACAACGGATCCCGCGGTATGGATCAAGGACTTCCTCCTCCATATCCACATGGCCCGTGGAGATGACCTTCATGCCATCAAATACCTACCACTAAAACTCAAAGGACCAGCTCGGTACTGGTTAAACAGTCTGCCCGAAAATTCTATTGGCAGCTGGGAAGATTTGGAAGACGCCTTTCGCGACAACTTCCTAGGAACATATGTCCGGCCACCAGACGCCAATGACTTAAGTCACATTGTTCAGCAGCCCGGAGAGTCAGCCAGGAAGCTCTGGACTAGGTACACATCAATAACATGTATATCAAATATACCTTTCACTTTGCCCTCCTTCTTCTCCGCCAAATACTCGGGGCAGATCCGCTTCCAGTGACCAGTCCCTTTGCTGTAGAAGCACTCAGTCTCAGGCTTAGGTCCAGACTTGGGCTTCTTCACTTGAGCAACAACTTGCTTGCTGTTCTTTTTGAAGTTCCCCTTCTTCCCTTTACCCTTTTTCTTGAAACTGGTGGTCTTGTTGACCGTTAACACTTGATGCTCCTTCTTGATTTCTACCTCCGCAGCCTTTAGCATTGCGAAGAGCTCGGGAATTGTCTTATCCATCCCTTGCATATTATAGTTCATCACGAATCTCTTGTAGCTTGGTGGCAGTGATTGAAGAACTCTGTCAATGACACTATCATCAGGAAGATTAACTCCCAGTTGAGTCAAGTGATCGTGGTACCCAGACATTCTGAGTGTTCACTGACAGAACCATTCTCCTCCATTTTGCAGCTGTAGAACTTATTGGAGACTTCATACCTCTCAATCCGGGCATTTGCCTGAAATATTAACTTCAACTCCTGGAACATCTCATATGCTCCATGACGTTCAAAACGTCATTGAAGTCCTGGTTCTAAGCCGTAAAGCATGGCACACTGAACTATCGAGTAGTCATCAACTTTGCTCTGCCAGACGTTCATAACATCTGGCGTTGCTCTTGCAGCGGGTTTGGCACCTAGCGGTGCTTCCAGGACGTAATTCTTCTGTGCAGCAATGAGGATAATCCTCAAGTTACAGACCCAGTCAGTGTAATTGCTACCATCATCTTTCAACTTAGTTTTCTCTAGGAACGCAATAAAATTCAACGGAACAACAGCATGGGCCATTTATCTACAACAATATAGACATGCAAAATACTATCAGGTACTAAGTTCATGATAAATTAAAGTTCAATTAATCATATTACTTAAGAACTCCCACTTAGATAGACATCCCTCTAATCATCTATGTGATCACGTGATCCATATCAACTAAACCATGTCCGATCATCACGTGAGATGGAATAGTTTTCAATGGTGAACATCACTATGTTGATCATATCTAATATATGATTCACGCTCGACCTTTCGGTCTCAGTGTTCCGAGGCCATATCTTCATATGCTAGGCTCGTCAAGTTTAACCCGAGCATTCTGCATCTGCAAAACTGGCTTGCACCTGTTGTATGTGAATGTAGAGCTTATCACACCCGATCATCACGTGGTGTCTCGGCATGACGAACTGTAGCAATGATGCATACTCAGGGACAACACTTATACCTTGAAATTTAGTGAGAGATCATCTTATAATGATACCGCCGAACTAAGCAAAATAAGATGCATAAAGGATAAACATCACATGCAATCAATATAAGTGATATGATATGGCCATCATCATCTTGTGCCTTTGATCTCCATCTCCAAAGCACCGTCATGATCACCATCGTCGCCGGCTTGACACCTTGATCTCCATCGAAGCATCGTTGTCGTCTCGCCAACTATTGCTTCTACGACTATCGCTACCGTTTAGTGATAAAGTAAAGCAATTACATAGCGATTGCATTTCATACAATAAAGCGACAACCATATGGCTCCTGCCAGTTGCCGATAACTCTGTTACAAAACATGATCATCTCATACAATAAAATTTAGCTTCATGTCTTGACCATATCACATCACAACATGCCCTGCAAAAACAAGTTAGACGTCCTCTACTTTGTTGTTGCAAGTTTTACGTGGCTGCTACGGGCTGAGCAAGAACCATTCTTACCTACGCATCAAAACCACAACGATTTTTCGTCAAGTGTGCTGTTTTAACCTTCAACAAGGACCGGGCGTAGTCACACTCGATTCAACTAAAGTTGGAGAAACCGACACCCACCAGCCACCTGTGTGCAAAGCATGTCGGTAGAACCAGTCTCGCATAAGCGTACGCGTAATGTCAGTTCGGGCCGCTTCATCCAACAATACCGCCGAATCAAAGTATGACATGCTGGTAAGCAATATGACTATTATCGCCCACAACTCTTTGTGTTCTACTCGTGCATATAACATCTACGCATAGACCTGGCTCGGATGCCACTGTTGGGGAACGCAGTAATTTCAAAAAAATTCCTACGCACACGCAAGATCCATCTAGGTGATGCATAGAACCGAGAGGGGAGAGTGCTGTCCACGTACCCTCGTAGACCGTAAGCGGAAGTGTTATGACAACGCGGTTGATCTAGTCGTATGTCTTCACGATCCGACCGATCCTAGTACCGAAGATACGACACCTCCGCGATCTGCACACGTTCAACTCGGTGACGTCCCACGAACTCTAGATCCAGCTGAGGTTGAGGGAGATTTGCATCAGCACGACGGCGTGGTGACGGTGATGATAAAGCTACCGGCGCAGGGCTTCTCCTAAGCACTGCAACAATAGGACCGAGGTGGAAATCTGTGGAGGGGGGCACCGCACACGGCTAAACAATCGACTTGTGTGTCTATGGGGTGCCCCCCCTCCCCCGTATATAAAGGAGTGGAGGAGGGGGAGGGCCGACCCTCTCATGGCGCGCCCAAGGGGGGAGTCCTACTCCCGGTGGGAGTAGGACTCCCCCCTTTCCCTAGTTGGAGTAGGAGAAGAAGGAAGAGGGACAGGGAGAGAAGGAAAGGGGGCCCGCCCCCCCTCCCAATTCAGATTGGGCTTGGGGGGGCACCTTGGCCGCCTCCTCCTCTCTCCCGCTAAGGCCCATTAAGGCCCAATGACTCCCCGGGGGGTTCCGGTAAACCCCCCCGGTACTCCGGTAAATGCCCGAACTCACCCGGAACCATTCCGATGTCCAAACATAGCCTTCCAATATATCGATCTTTATGTCTCAACCATTTCGAGACTCCTCGTCATGTCCGTGATCACATCCAGGACTCCGAACAACCTTTGGCACATCAAAACATATAAACTCATAATACCAATCGGCATCGAACGTTAAGCGTGTGGACCCTACGGGTTCGAGAACTATGTAGACATGACCGAGACTCATCTCCGGTCAATAACCAATAGCGGAACCTGGATGCTCATATTGGTTCCTACATATTCTGTGAAGATCTTTATCAGTCAAACCGCATAACAACATATGTTGTTCCCCTTGTCATCCGTATGTTACTTGCCCGAGATTCGATCGTCAGTATCTCAATACCTAGTTCAATCTCGTTACCGGCAAGTCTCTTTACTCATTCCGTAATGCATCACACCGTAACTAACTCATTAGTCACATTGCTTGCAAGGCTTATAGTGATGTGCATTACCGAGAGGGCCCAGAGATACCTCTCCGACAATCGGAGTGGCAAATCCTAATCTCGATCTATGCCAACTCAATAAACACCATCAGAGACACCTGTAGAGCATATTTATAATCACCCAGTTACGGTGTGACGTTTGATAGCACACTAAGTGTTCCTCCAGTATTCGGGAGTTGCATAATCTCATAGTCATAGGAATATGTATAAGTTATGAAGAAAACAATAGCAATGAACTAAACGATCATAGTGCTAAGCTAACGGATGGGTCAAGTCAATCACATCATTCTCTAATGATGTGATCTCGTTAATCAAATGACAGCTCATGACCATGGCTAGGAAACTTAACCATCTTTGATTAACAAGCTAGTCAAGTAGAGGCATACTAGTGACACTCAGTTTGTCTATGTATTCACAGATGTACTAAGTTTCCGGATAATACAATTCTAGCATGAATAACAAACATTTATCATGATATAAGGAAATATAAATAACAACTTTATTATTGCCTCTAGGGCACATTTCCTTCAACTGGTCCCTTTAAGTAAGTTACAACAATTTCAGTTTTCTACTCCAGTGGTGTCCTAGCAGCTTCAAAGTACATTTCAATGGTTTGTATCCATGAGTCAGTTCCACTGCCATCAAACTCTGGTATGTTGTACTTAGCGGGTTTCACCAGAGTCATAAGTCTTCTTTTGTCTTGGACTTGGTCTCTCTGTACAGTGCCCCCTCTGCCAGCTGGCTGCTGAGCCTGCTCCTCACCTTGCTCCTATTCTATCTAAATGATTTGTTGCATGTTTCCTGCTTGAGGAATTGCAGTAGTTGCTCTTGCATCAGGTGGAGGAAGTTTGTTTTTAGCAAAGTGGGGGTGCCTATAAGGGACTTTGTTGCTGCCATCCAAATTGAGTTCCTTTCCAGTGTGCTTGTCCACCAAGGTTACAAAGCCTGCAGTAGGAGGGGTTTGGAGGCCATCGACTGGCCTATGCACTGGGCCTTGTGGTGTATGATTCTGGCCACTGCCCTGAGGTACTTCTTGGGGATTGGGTGGGATTTCTCTTGGCTTGGGAAAACCAGAGATGAATTTGTTAAGTGTGCCATGTAGTTCCCCTAAAGTTTTCTGCATGGACTGACAATTGTCATGCACGTGGTCCCTGAAATCCTCAAAGTCCTGTCTGTCTTGCTCTCGATTTTTCTGCAGTGTTTGGACATCAAGCTGCAAGGACTGTAGCTCTAGATTGTTGTTGAGGACGATTCCAAAGGGCCAGTCATCTTGAAGGAGTAATGCAGAGAGGGGTTTTAAAACTTGCAAGGATCCAAGTAACCTCACTGTAGAAGATCGTCAGGCGAAGGGAGGAATTTTATGTCACGACCGGTTTTCCGGGCTTTAATTCCCAGAAAATGGCCGTCGAGCTCATCAGCCCCAGGATTACTGTTAGCTGATGAGGATCCAACTTGATACAGAAAATCCAAGCAAGAGTACAGAATATGTAGTACAAGACCATTGTGTCCTATGAGTACATCAAATGGTTTCTAGTGGTTGGGGGCGGAAGCGGTTTGTGGATCACCACGGTCTGTGGGGCTCCATTTCCCACGGGAACAGCTGACCAGGTTAACTCCTATCTTCGCGAGGCTGCTATCACCGCTGCTTACGTTTCGAGGCTGTCGTCGCAATGCTCCTCTCCCAGCAAGCAATCTGGCCAAGACAATAGCCAGGGACAAGCCAGTGAGTACTTTGAATGTACTCGCAAACATTAAGAACACAGGTATAATATAACCATTGATGCTCATGCTTTGCAATATCCTTATACTCACTTAGTTAGTCATAAATAAATATCTTGATGCATGTAAACAGGTTATTCATATGCAACCGGAAATTTATGCAAAGGCCACATAGAGGTAATAAATACTGGGTGCCAAGCGAGGGTCTGAATGACTCCTCGAGCGGAAAATGCGGAATAATAGATACTGGTGCCAAACGAGTGTCTGAAAGACTCCTCGAGCGGAAAATGCGGAATAATAATACTGGTACCAAACGAGTGTCTGAAAGACTCCTCGAGCGGAAAATGCGGCATAATAATACTGGTACCAAACGAGTGTCTGAAAGACTCCTCGAGCGGAAAATGCGGAATAATAATGCCACAGTCGGGCGTCTGAGCGACACCACAGAAAGGGATTTAAAAGAAATGCCACAGTCGGGCGTCTGAGCGACACCACAGAAAGGGCTTTAAAAGAAATGCCACAGTCGGGCGTCTGAGCGACACCACAAAAAGGGCTTTAAAAGAAAATAATCATAGTGAATATCCCGGAGGTAGAACCATCCCAGAGATATTCGATGATAACCATAATAATCACGGGTTAGTCAACAATAGTAATAATCATAATCATCACAAGTCACAAGTCATAATCAATATTTTTAGTGGTTTTTCCTCCGAAGACCGACGCTAAGACCGACACTTGACCCATCCTAGACTGTAATCCTTAACCGTGGACACGGCTATTCGAATAGGTTTAATATCTCTGCAGAGGGTGTACTCTTTACCCACGAGTAACGGATTCCTTTAGTCCATCGGGACTAATTCCGTCTACTGTCTTTTAATTGAAAACACACCTGACTTGCACACACCAGCTCAACTCACCGGTGTCTGGAATCACCCACGACACCTGTCAAGCAAACTCTAAGTGGGGAGGCTACAACCTCGACGTAGCATGGGATCAAATTTCTATTCGCGCGCTCTAAGGGGTATCCCCCTCTCGGTCCCAACCGGATACACCCATGCCCCCGGACCAGGTGGCATGCCTACCGGATGCAGCCGGTATCTTCCACCATGGCCTCTCTGTATGGTGTGTGTCAAGACAAGGGTTAGCAACTTACTGAACCATACCCCACCTACGGTGGGGACCTGTGGCAGTACGAAAACAAGTATGGGGGTTACCGGAACAAGACTCAATCTATGGCCGACTCAGGAGGCTTATGAGTTTCCTGCATGGTTAGCACAACAAAAAAAAATACTTCAACCAACAAATCACCACCCATTATACCTTACCATGCCATACCGGATATAACCGTCCCGACGGAGACCGGCGACAAGTTCATACCTACACAAGGCAGAGGCTTTCCCGGATTTCTTACCGGCATGCATGTAAGGCACATGAGGATGATTTCCGTCACACGAGTATGCTCATTTCCAACAGCAAGGAAATCACAATAATGCATCCATGCAAAATATCATATCACATGAGATAACAATGCTCCGAAATAAGGTGGTGTTATAAACGTGTCAACCAACACACAAAAATAATTATCCCGGGGTTCAGAATGCTTGCCTTAATGGTGTGGAAAGGCAAGGTGTACTCTTAATCTTTTGAAAGCTTTCTCCCTTCCTCCAAAATCCTATTTTCAAAAATATGCAAATAACACATATTTCAAAAATAGCACAAAAAGTTGTTTTGGAAAATTTTCAAATAAATCTTAAAATAAACTAGACAATATTTTAGAGATGTAGGAAAAAGAATCAATTCAATTGGAGTTATATTTAAAAAGATATAGTCAGTCAAAGTTCTGGTCAAAACTGATTTAAATAAAACAGAAAAAGAAAAACGTTTCAGAGGGGAATACGCTTTCGGAGCGGGGAGACGTACTGGGGGAATTACGCCTTCACTTAAACACGTGGACGGCGCGGTGCGTCACTGACATTGGGTCCAGGGGGCCCACTAGTCAGGTTTGACTAGTCTTCTCCCTCTCTTTCCTCTGTCCCGAGCGGAGGTGGAGCTCCGGCGATCGTCGCCAGCGACTGGCGGCTCCTCGCGGGGCTCCGAGGGCGGGGATGGATCCGCTACTCCGGGGCGGTCCTCCCGGTGGTCGCCTGGCAGGTGGGGGCGGAGGGAGCTGCCGGCGGCGAGCTCCTCGGCGGAGGTGGCCTCGGGAGCAAAGTGCTTTTGGGGCTGCGGTGGCTCCCGATCAAAATCGAGCAGGGGTAAAGGTTCACGGGAGGAGGAGGAGGCTTCTGGTGGAGAGAGTGGGGAGGGGGAGGTCCTGGTGGCGCCGGAACCGCAGGGGCAGTGGCGGTGGCCGGAGTTGCCGGAGACGGGGAAGAAAACCTCCCTGGGTCGAATGCGGGCGAGGGAAGCGCCATAGGGGTGGCCTGAGGTTGCCTACGTGCGGGAACGGGCTCGGGGTCTCCTTAAATAGGCGAGTCGAGGCGGTTCCGACGATGGCCGAGGATAAGAACGTCGGCGACCGCCATTCTGTAGCTAGGGATACGTGGCGGCGACAAGAGCTAGCAGACACGCTTGCGGATGAGCTCGGGTTGTTCAAGGGGCCAGGTGGCGAGCCGGGGTGGCTTGGACGGCGCTGGACGAAGCAGCGGCTGTCGGCCGACGCCGGCGTGCCGCCAAAAGTGCTCTGGCAGTGGCGCTGTAGGGTGCCAGGGCGGGCTGGCGTGTAGTGGTGAGGCGGGGAGTGCGTGGCAAGGTTCTGCAGTGCGGGCCAAGGCAGGGTGTGACGCGGCGGCTCGTGTGCGCGGCTGCAATTGGCGCGCTCTGGGCGCGCCCAGTGCACGCCCACCAGCTGCTCGGCGAAATGCCATGGCACGCTAGGTGGCTCGGTTGGAGCTGGGGGTTAGCAGGTATAGGTTTGGGCTAGCAAGGTGATCAGTGGACAAGCTTGATAGGTCAGTGGATCAGGTTCACCCTGCTAACTAAAATCCATGCCAATACTGTCCATGCCCACAGGGTGCTTACAAAATGCCAGAGGTATCTAGGCAGGTCTTGGAGTGGTCAAAAACTCCAGATGGTGGCCTCATTAGGTGAAAAAGAGGTTGGTGAGGTTAGTTGGCCAAAAACTGAAACTTGTTAGTGCAAGTTTTGTAAAACTTCAATTCTGGACAGAAAGTAAATGGCATTATTCCATGAACCAAAAGTGATCCAATTGTTGTATGCTCTTGGACTTAGGGGTTTAGTAGGGAGGGCTACAAGTAGTAAAAGGAATCATGGATAAAGGAGCAACTAAAAATGTGGTTGCTGTACAAACCATAATGTTGGACCAGAATGAAGATGAGGTTGATCCACTCAAAACTTGCAAATAACACCACTAGGTTTTTGCATAAAGTTGAATCATATGACACTACTAACATCCCATAATTTTGGTGGAGGCTAGAAAGAAATATATAAAAGGGTTGTAGTGCAAAATTGCCCACTGAACCAGAGAAGAAAAATGGGTGTAGTGCTCACAATATTTCAAGAACAAAAGATATTTTTGTAGAAAAGTGATTTAAAAACAGCACATGACATCTCCAAATTTTGGTGGGATTTTTTAATAAATTTTTAAAGAGGTTGTAGTTCAAATATGGCCATATAGTCATGGGAAATCATTTTTCAAGAAAATAAGGACCAAGCAAATTAATTATGTAATTTGTTCTACTAATAAAAGAAAAGTTTTTCTTGAGAGTTTTAAACAAGTCAAAAAACATATTTGAAAAATTCCCTCTTTGGGAAAAAAAACTCCATAATGACCAAGGGAATAATGGTCCAAAAATAAAAAGGGAGCTCAGAAAATTAAAGTTTTAATTCCTGGCAAAATTTTAATTAAGAAAATTTTTGGGTGTCACAACACTACCCCCTTAAGAAAAATCTCGTCCTCGAGATTTGCTAAGGGTTGTTTTGAAAAACAAATACTCTCCAGGATTTTCGCGAGGGAAAACGGTTAAAAATAAAGGAGCATAAGTCACAACAAAACTATATATATAAATAAAAGCCAAATAATTGACTCGTCGCACAAGCTCAGGGCATCACGCATAACTTACAATACACAATTGGACGTTGCAATAATGAACACGACAGTGACGTCTAAAATGGAAAAGGTAACTGAACGGGGTCCTGAGAAAACGTCTCTAGTACTGGGACACATTCCTCTTCTATCGGGGGAAGGGGATTGACCAGTCGATGTATGCGTTTCTCCTGGTCGGGCCTTAGTGATCTGCCGATGGCGATCTGTGGAATCAAATCCGCGAGGCTCTGGAGATAACCCATCACATGTTGGGTTAAACGTTCTTGAGCGATGACGTACTGGACAAGGTTGGCCAGGACTGGGTCTCTCTCAATTCGTCCACCGGGAAAAGATGTTACTCCACCGGGCGCTGCACGGCTCGGGAAGTAATAATACCCTCGTTCGCTGGCATAGGGTACCGCGAATCGAAGGCGAGCAAGTGCTTCATATGCAGCAGCTTCTATGGCCATTGGTGGGGTTGGCATAGATTTCCCCACGAAGGAGACCTCTGTTGGGTCTTGGTTTGGGTTAACGGGAGGGATGTGCACTGCTGCCCAATATCTCGAGGTGGAAGAGGTGATTCTCGATTTGAACAGCTCGTATTGGGGTGGCTGGGTAGCGCCCATGGTACTGCAGGTAAAATCCCACAATATTTTGACAAAACTACCCGGGGTTGCATCTGGGGTTCTCAGATGAATGCTGGGGCTCGACATGGCAAGAAATGGTTGTGTGGATGGTGCACAAGGTGAGGAGTGCTTGGGCAAGGTCACGTGGTGGCCTCTTTATAGCACTGGAGCTGGGTCATTTTTTTTCCGAGGTGAATGGTAAAGAAACTTCCAGTTCTGCTCCATGGGTTGAAGTCAATGCCACAGATACACACATTTCACCGAGGTGACGTGTTACTGTGGGGGTTGTCGGGGAGGTTTCCGGTATCTGTGCCTGGGATAGAAATGCTGGTATATCCAGGCAAGGCTACAGGGGTGCAACGACAGGCGGCATTTATCTACAAGGTCACACGATTACAAGCGAGAATACACTGGGACTCGATACAACTCGGGTTACTTAGTCTACCTCGTTTACATCCATGCGGACGTGCCTTGTGGATGTTGAGGCTTCTCCACAGTTTTCACCGTCGGAATTAGCTGGAGCGGGTTGGGGGGCTGCAGGCTCGGGGTAGCGATGATGACCATCGCGGGGATTGTTGGCCATACTCCCGTTGGAGTGTGCTCCCAAAAGGCGACGAAGCACTTCCGGGGTCATCAAAGCACCTTGGTTGGTGGATGGGGCTGTCCTCAGGGTCTCGATCGGTTGTCCGAACAGCACGACTGGGTTGTCGGCGTCGGGCTCGTTTCCTTCTCTCGCCGGGGCTCGACGAACCAGCTCTCCACGAGCTGCGATTAGATCAATAGTGATTTGATCACACAGCTCCTCTAGTGCACTTACATAGCGCACTAGGTGCAACAATGCAGGATCCGTCTCGTGATCTCCGCTGGCAACTTGGGGTGGTCTACCATACCCTTCTCGTCTGGGGTAGTAGTGGAACGAGCGACAGTTAACTCTGGGCGACAAGTGCCGGAGATGAACTATAGCTTCTCGAGCAGCTAGTTGAATGGCTTGTGGCTCAAAGGAAGTCATCCTTCCAGTGAACCTGTAGGGGCGCTCGGGTGCTAGACCCCTACCATAGATGTGCACAGTGGCCCAGAATTGACGGCTCTCACCACTCATGGACCCTTGGTACACAACATATTTTGGGGGCTCTTCTAACGCATAGGCACGACGGGTGAGGTTTGCGAGTATGGTCACAAAACCTCCAAGGTTGGTTGCTGTGGTCTCATGGTGCATGATAGGACCCGGCATTGTGGCTCGGTCTTTGGGGGTAGAGGCTGTGTTGTGCTGGATTGAGGTTAGCGTGCCCCCTTTTTATAGGAAAAAGGTGACGGAGTCTTCCTTCGCACGCTTGCGGGAAAGGACTATTTAGGGGGCCGGTCACTGGCGCGTGATCGGCGGCTAGGCTGGTAGGTTGGGCACCGACTGCCAAAAGGTGTTGGGTCATTGTGGGGCCATCTTGCATGAGAAGCTTGGCTGGGGTTCGGTTATGGCTCGGTGGGTTGGTCTGCCTAAGTTTATTAACCGGGCTATGATAGGATTAGCCAATGGTCAGCCTGGCTCTGATACCAAGTCTGTCACGACCGGTTTTCCGGGCTTTAATTCCCAGAAAATGGCCGTCGAGCTCATCAGCCCCAGGATTACTGTTAGCTGATGAGGATCCAACTTGATACAGAAAATCCAAGCAAGAGTATAGAATATGTAGTACAAGACCATTGTGTCCTATGAGTACATCAAATGGTTTCTAGTGGTTGGGGGCGGAAGCGGTTTGTGGATCACCACGGTCTGTGGGGCTCCATTTCCCACGGGAACAGCTGACCAGGTTAACTCCTATCTTCGCGAGGCTGCTATCACCGCTGCTTAGGTTCTGAGGCTGTCGTCGCAATGCTCCTCTCCCAGCAAGCAATCTGGCCAAGACAATAGCCAGGGACAAGCCAGTGAGTACTTTGAATATACTCGCAAACATTAAGAACACAGGTATAATATAACCATTGATGCTCATGCTTTGCAATATCCTTATACTCACTTAGTTAGTCATAAATAAATATCTTGATGCATGTAAACAGGTTATTCATATGCAACCGGAAATTTATGCAAAGGCCACATAGAGGTAATAAATACTGGGTGCCAAGCGAGGGTCTGAATGACTCCTCGAGCGGAAAATGCGGAATAATAGATACTGGTGCCAAACGAGTGTCTGAAAGACTCCTCGAGCGGAAAATGCGGAATAATAATACTGGTACCAAACGAGTGTCTGAAAGACTCCTCGAGCGGAAAATGCGGAATAATAATACTGGTACCAAACGAGTGTCTGAAAGACTCCTCGAGCGGAAAATGCGGAATAATAATTCCATAGTCGGGCGTCTGAGCAACACCACAGAAAGGGCTTTAAAAGAAATGCCACAGTCGGGCGTCTGAGCGACACCACAGAAAGGGCTTTAAAAGAAATGCCACAGTCGGGCGTCTGAGCGACACCACAGAAAGGGCTTTAAAAGAAAATAATCATAGTGAATATCCCGGAGGTAGAACCATCCCAGAGATATTCGATGATAACCATAATAATCACGGGTTAGTGAACAATAGTAATAATCATAATCATCACAAGTCACAAGTCATAATCAATATTTTTAGTGGTTTTTCCTTCGAAGACCGACGCTAAGACCGACACTTGACCCATCCCAGACTGTAATCCTTAACCGTGGACACGGCTATTCGAATAGGTTTAATATCTCTGCAGAGGGTGTACTCTTTACCCACGAGTAACGGATTCCTTTAGTCCATCGGGACTAATTCCGTCTACGGTCTTTTAATTGAAAACACACCTGACTTGCACACACCAGCTCAACTCACCGGTGTCTGGAATCACCCACGACACCTGTCAAGCAAACTCTAAGTGGGGAGGCTACAACCTCGACGTAGCATGGGATCAAATTTCTATTCGCGCGCTCTAAGGGGTATCCCCCTCTCGGTCCCAACCGGATACACCCATGCCCCCGGACCAGGTGGCATGCCTACCGGATGCAGCCGGTATCTTCCACCATGGCCTCTCTGTACGGTGTGTGTCAAGACAAGGGTTAGCAACTTACTGAACCATACCCCACCTACGGTGGGGACCTGTGGCAGTACGAAAACAAGTATGGGGGTTACCGGAACAAGACTCGATCTATGGCCGACTCAGGAGGCTTATGAGTTTCCTGCATGGTTAGCACAACAAAAAAAAATACTTCAACCAACAAATCACCACCCATTATACCTTACCATGCCATACCGGATATAACCGTCCCGACGGAGACCGGCGACAAGTTCATACCTACACAAGGCAGAGGCTTTCCCGGATTTCTTACCGGCATGCATGTAAGGCACATGAGGATGATTTCCGTCACACGAGTATGCTCATTTCCAACAGCAAGGAAATCACAATAATGCATCCATGCAAAAGATCATATCACATGAGATAACAATGCTCCGAAATAAGGTGGTGTTATAAACGTGTCAACCAACACACAAAAATAATTATCCCGGGGTTCAGAATGCTTGACTTAATGGTGTGGAAAGGCAAGTTGTACTCCAAATCTTTTGAAAGCTTTCTCCCTTCCTCCAAAATCCTATTTTCAAAAATATGCAAATAAAACATATTTCAAAAATAGCACAAAAAGTTGTTTTGGAAAATTTTCAAATAAATCGTAAAATAAACTAGACAATATTTTAGAGATGTAGGAAAAAGAATCAATTCAATTGGAGTTATATTTAAAAAGATATAGTCAGTCAAAGTTCTGGTCAAAACTGATTTAAATAAAACAGAAAAAGAAAAACGTTTCAGAGGGGAATACGCTTTCGGAGCGGGGAGACGTACTGGGGGAATTACGCCTTCACTTAAACACGTGGACGGCGCGGTGCGTCACTAACAGTGGGTCCAGGGGGCCCACTAGTCAGGTTTGACTAGTCTTCTCCCTCTCTTTCCTTTGTCCCGAGCGGAGGTGGAGCTCCGGCGATCGTCGCCGGCGACTGGCGGCTCCTCGCGGGGCTCCGAGGGCGGGGATGGATCCGCTACTCCGGGGCGGTCCTCCCGGTGGTCGCCTGGCAGGTGGGGGCGGAGGGAGCTGCCGGCGGCGAGCTCCTCGGCGGAGGTGGCCTCGGGAGCAAAGTGCTTTTGAGGCTGCGGTGGCTCCCGATCAAAATCGAGCAGGGGTAAAGGTTCACGGGAGGAGGAGGAGGCTTCTGGTGGAGAGAGTGGGGAGGGGGAGGTCCTGGTGGCGCCGGAACCGCAGGGGCAGTGGCGGTGGCCGGAGTTGCCGGAGACGGGGAAGAAAACCTCCCTGGGTCGAATGCGGGCGAGGGAAGCGCCATAGGGGTGGCCTGAGGTTGCCTGCGTGCGGGAACGGGCTCGGGGTCTCCTTAAATAGGCGAGTCGAGGCGGTTCCGACGATGGCCGAGGATAAGAACGCCGGCGACCGCCATTCTGTAGCTAGGGATACGTGGCGGCGACAAGAGCTAGCAGACACGCTTGCGGATGAGCTCGGGCTGTTCAAGGGGCTAGGTGGCGAGCCGGGGTGGCTTGGACGGCGCTGGACGAAGCAGCGGCTGTCGGCCGACGCCGGCGTGCCGCCAAAAGTGCTCTGGCGGTGGCGCTGTAGGGTGCCAGGGCGGGCTGGCATGTAGTGGTGAGGCGGGGAGTGCGTGGCAAGGTTCTGCAGTGCGGGCCAAGGCAGGGTGTGACGCGGCGGCTCGTGTGCGCGGCTGCAATTGGCGCGCTCTGGGCGCGCCCAGTGCACGCCCACCAGCTGCTCGGCGAAATGCCATGGCACGCTAGGTGGCTCGGTTGGAGCTGGGGGTTAGCAGGTATAGGTTTGGGCTAGCAAGGTGATCAGTGGACAAGCTTGATGGGTCAGTGGATCAGGTTCACCCTGCTAACTAAAATCCATGCCAATACTGTCCATGCCCACAGGGTGCTTACAAAATGCCAGAGGTATCTAGGCAGGTCTTGGAGTGGTCAAAAACTCCAGATGGTGGCCTCATTAGGTGAAAAAGAGGTGGTGAGGTTAGTTGGCCAAAAACTGAAACTTGTTAGTGCAAGTTTTGTAAAACTTCAATTCTGGACAGAAAGTAAATGGCATTATTCCATGAACCAAAAGTGATCCAATTGTTGTATGCTCTTGGACTTAGGGGTTTAGTAGGGAGGGCTACAAGTAGGAAAAGGAATCATGGATAAAGGAGCAACTAAAATGTGGTTGCTGTACAAACCATAATGTTGGACCAGAATGAAGATGAGGTTGATCCACTCAAAACTTGCAAATAACACCACTAGCTTTTTGCATAAAGTTGAATCATATGGCACTACTAACATCCCATAATTTTGGTGGATGCTAGAAAGAAATATATAAAAGGGTTGTAGTGCAAAATTGCCCACTGAACCAGAGAAGAAAAATGGGTGTAGTGCTCACAATATTTCAAGAACAAAAGATATTTTTGTAGAAAAGTGATTTAAAAACAGCACATGACATCTCCAAATTTTGGTGGGATTTTTTAATAAATTTTTAAAGAGGTTGTAGTTCAAATATGGCCATATAGTCATGGGAAATCATTTTTCAAGAAAATAAGGACCAAGCAAATTAATTATGTAATTTGTTCTACTAATAAAAGAAAAGTTTTTCTTGAGAGTTTTAAACAAGTCAAAAAACATATTTGAAAAATTCCCTCTTTGGGAAAAAATACTCCATAATGACCAAGGGAATAATGGTCCAAAAATAAAAAGGGAGCTCAGAAAATTAAAGTTTTAATTCCTACCAAAATTTTAATTAAGAAAATTTTTGGGTGTCACATTTTACCACATCACTTGCTGCAACCCGACCTTAGCCGTAGATCCTGCCGCCGCCTGGACCATCGTCGTCGCCGCGCCGCCGGAAGTACACCAGATCTGGGTGGGAAGTGGGATTTGACTGTAGAAACGGTGTGTTACAACAACCACACCCAGCACCAAACCTGTACCGAGCTATTCGCCACCGCCAACGCCGCCGTAAGCCACACCGCCGCCAAGATTGTCCGGTGAGAAGTGGAGGATTTTACGGCTCCTCCAACTCCACTTCAGCACCAGATCTTGCGCTGCCGAGGAGATGAACCTTGCTTTGATTACCACTTGTCAGACCCAGGTGGTCTGAAGAACAGGATTCAGAAAAGGGGAGTTGAACTAGTCGGTTTTACTCGAATTCAGAGGAATGATTATGCGAGTTCTAGCTCGTTACAAAGGTTCTAGCCGGCCAGGAACACTGGCAGCGGCAAGGGGGAAACCCTAACAACAACAAGATACCTACTCCCGATCCCATCTCCTGGCTTTATAGCCTTACAAAGTGGAGTAAAAATGAAAAGAAAAGCAAAACAGAAAGAGAGAGTCATTGTGGTCTTTGCCGGAAAGTGAACATCGACAGCCTGGACAATCACAACCACACGATGAACATCAGACGCTCGTAGGGTCATCATAACTGGTGAAGCGGTACGATGACGCCCTGGCCGTGCGATCGATGATGGGTGGCTCCTGACGCTTCCCGCCTGTTAGCTAGAAGTTTGAATTAACTGAATCCCGATTGTAGCGTTCTGAACTTCAGACAGAGTGACCTGGGTCCTGACAAAGCCCTCCAGCAAAGCACAGGCTTTCTAAGTGGTTGGTGCAAACAGGAGTTTCTAGGCTTGAGTGGAGGGTGCAATACTGGTTTCTCCACATTGATCCTGGCAGTTTTTTCATACTTATGCTAGCATAGCAATATTATCCACAACCATCACATTACTGCTCATGGACTTTGTTGACGTCCACAACGCTCATCAGCGGTACAAAAAGAAATTCCTTGACGCTTTCTCTCTTATCGTCGTTACTGTTGCTGGGTAGGAGTACCTACCTGAGGGAATTTCCTAACGGACGCTCGTTGCGTAAGTTGTCGAGCAACCTAGCGATCAAGATGGGCCAGCCCAATGTGCGTGCTACAACATTCGGTTTTGGGAACCTTCTGGAGGGTTCCTGAAATGGTTCTGGGACCTTCTAGAAGGTTTTGAACCGGGTTTTCACTCGGTTTTTCTGTTTGCTTTTTTGTTTTTTTGTTTCTTTTTCTTTCTTCGTTTTTCTATTTCTTTATTTCATTTTCCAATTCCTTTTTCTTCACTTTTTATTTTATTTTTGTTCTTAAAAATTTCAAATTCTTTTCTAAAATTCTAAAAATGTTTAGAAGTTCAAGAAAGTTTCTTGTTATTATTTTTCGTTCAAAAATTCAATAAATGTTCTTCATTTTCTAAAAAATGTTCCATATTATTAAAAAAAATCGCTTTTCAAAAAAGGTCTATAATTTCACAAAATGTCATGTTTTCAAATTATGCTTGGGAGTTTCAAAAAATCTTGCCATTTCAAAATTTGTTCGCCAATTACCAAAAATGTTCATGTTTTCAAATTTTGTTGCGAGTTTGCATAAATGTTTCCATTTAAATAATTGTTCGCAAATTCCAAAAAATGTTCATGTTTCAATTTTTGTTTGGCAGTTTCAAAAAATGTACACAAGTTTTAAAAATTGTTCATGTGTTCAAGTTTTGTTCATGCGTTTAAAAAATGTTCCTAGTTTAAAAATGTTCGAGTATCCAAAATTTATTTTCAAATTTAATGTTCGGCTTCTCGAAAAAACTTTCATGTTTTCTATTTTTGGGAGATTCTACAAAAATGTTCCCGTTTCCAAAAATTGCTTGCATTTTTCGAATTGTTGAGTTTTTTTCAAATTTTATTCACAATTTCTAAAAGTGTTCGATGTTTCATACAACCTTCACGTTTTTTCTCAAAAATAATGTTTTGCGTACAAAATTTTAAAAATGTTGGGATGTGCGCTCTGTTTTGTTCTTAATATGTTTTGCTGCGTTACAAACCAGGTAGCTCTCTAGCTCAACTGGCTAGCTGTAATTCTTTGAAGCATCTGGTCTCAGATTCAAACCCTGCTTAGAGCATTTCTTCTTGCAAAGAGCGGCAGATAGGATTTCATTTGGTACGAGCTGATCGACAGGGTTTCTAGAGGATTAGCCCCGCGGGGCCCAGAAACCTCGCTAATCCTCGTCAGCCCATTTGTTTCGCGGGGTCTGCACAGCCGAATCCCTTCGACCCCCTTCGTTCCCCTCCTATCGACGCGCCTGGCCAGCCTCGTGGGCACCCATGCGGAACGGGACGCACGAGACAGAGCGTCGCCCAGCCGCCGCCGTCCTCCTCCGCCGGTACTTCCCGAGGTGACCCCCCCCCCCCCCCCCCTCTACTGTCCTCCACTTCCCCATCCCCTTTCCTGCAAACCCACAGACCAGGCTGCCTCCATGGCCATCCCTCTCCTCTCCTACATGGCAGCAGTTCGATGCGTCCATCGATGAGTCTGTCTGTCTCTTCTCATTAGCAGAACACGACAGTTAGCTTCAGTAGCCTTCTGGCCCGGTCTGCTAGAAGCAAGCTGATAGTGTGGTATTTATCTAATTGAATCCATCGATCCGGAGCACTGATTGTTGTTATTGTTCCCTAGTGTCATGGGCTGGGGGTGTTATTTTGGTTCTAGTTTAATTTATGGCCTCCCACAGGCTGCTGTATCCCCACGCAGATTGATGTATTTTTGGACAAGAACAACAAACAATGATAACCTCTGTATCCCCACATTTTTTATTGATCTTATGTTCATTTGTATGCATTAACATTATCTGTTCGCTATTCTTCTCTATCAAATACAACAGTGTAATATCTGTAACTGAATCTTAGTTGATTTTGTTTCGTGGCATCACCCCTTTTTCTTGAAGCGACGAGAGAGAGATGATAGATGCACTTGCAAATTGGACGTTCCATTCTTCTAGATTCATAGCAATCCAACAATGGATACTGATTGTTGGTTCCTTCTTCAGTATGCTTCATTTTGGTCCCCATCCATAATTTTGCAACTGATGCAGCACTCATGTACACTTGTAACTGTTAGGAATGAGCAACTAACTTTACTGAGGGCCAAAGGCCAGTACATATACAGATGTGGTAAAGTGCAGAAAAGCCCCTTATACAATGGGATGTACACAATGAACTATACACATCTAACACCCCCCTCAAACTCATGGTGGATCAACAACACTGGGTTTGGAGAGAAAAAATCCATGCTGCGCTCGAGTCTGTGCCTTTGTGAAGAAGTCAGCCAACTGTAACTCAGAGGGCACATAGTGAAGAGCGAGAGTCTGATCCTGCACAACAGCACGCACAAAGTGGGCATCCACACCGATGTGCTTGGTGAGCTCATGCTTCACCGGGTCACGCGCAATACTGATAGCACCAGTACTGTCGGATAGTAGAGGAGTTGAGGTAGTAGGAAACACACCAAAGTCCTCAAGTAACCACCGTAACCAAATCACCTCAGCCGTCAACATAGCCATGGCTCGCCAACTCAGCCTCTGTACTCGAGCGAGAAACTACAGTCTGCTTCTTTGTCTTCCAGGCAATAAGAGAGCCACCAAGAAAGACACAGTAAGCAGACAGCGAGCGTCGATCAGAGCGATCACTAGCCCAGGTAGCATCAGAGTAGGCCTGGAGCTCAAGAGAGCTGGAGCGGGGAAAGAAAAGGCGCTGAGAGATCGTGCCACGAAGATATCGTAGAACACGGAGGAGGTGACTATAGTGGACAGAGGTGGGGGCTGAAACAAACTGACTCAGGATGTGGACAGGATAGGAGATGTCAGGACGCGTAACAGCAAGATAGACAAGGCTGCCAACGAGGTGACGATAGCGAGTGGGATTAGGAAGAGGGTCACCATCAGAGGCACGAAGCTGAACATTGAGCTCCATAGGAGTCACAACTGTGCGCTCATCACCAAGAGCAGCCCGAGTAAGAAGATCCTGAATATATTTTTCTTGGGAGATGTAGAAGCCATCAGGGGTCGAGGAGATCCCAATCCCAAGAAAATAGCGAAGAGGACCAAGATCAGTCATGAGGAACTGGTCTCGAAGGCGAGCCTTAACAAAGGCAATGTACTCAGAGTCGTCACCAGTGATGATCATGTCATCAACATAGAGAAGGAGAAGAGTCCGACCACGAGGAGACGTGTGGACAAACAATGCGGGGTCATGATCACTGGGCAAGAAACTAGCGGCAGTGACCACAGAGGCAAAGCGCTCAAACCAGGCGCGAGGGGCCTGTTTAAGACCATAGAGGGAGCGACGAAGTCGACAGACCATGCCATCAGGAGCATAGTACCCCGGTGGGGGCTGCATATAAACCTCCTCACGTAACTCGCCATTGAGAAAAGCGTTCTGGACATCAAGTTGAGAGATAGACCAATGACGAACAGAAGCCACAGCAAGGAGAGTGCGGACAGTGGTCATGTGAGCCACAAGAGCGAATGTCTCATCATAATCGCGTCCCTGCTCTTGCTGAAAGCCATGTGCCACAAGACGAGCTTTGTAACGCTCAAGAGAACCATCGGAGCGAGTCTTGATTTTGTAGACCCACTTGCAGGTGATGGGACGAACACCGGAAGGGAGGGAAACCAGATCCCATGTGCCAGAGCGCTCAAGGGCAGCAAGCTCTTCGGCCATCGCAAGCTGCCATTCAGGCTGAGTCATGGCAGTCCGATAGGAAGTGGGCTCAGCAATGACAGAGAGACCATACCGATCAGGAGAATAGCGATCAGGCGGAGGGCGAGGCCGAGCACGGAGGTTATGGACTGGATTAGGCGGGAACGGAGGTGCGCCAGAGGTGGAAGGCGCGTCAGGCGCGTCAGGGGAAGCATCCTGAGTACGAGGGCGACGAGTATAGTGAAGAGGAAACGGTGAGAGAGGGCGACGGACTGGAGATGATGGTGTAGAGGTGGAGGAGGAGGATGGAGAAGATGGTGTAGGTGGTGAATGAGACTGAATGAGAGGTGTAGGAGGGAGAGGTGAAACATGAGGCACATAGCAGGGTGTATCGGGAAGGAGAAGAGAAGAAATATCATCCACAGAGAAGCTCGAGGAAGAAGGACGTGGGTAATAAGAACGAGACTCGTCAAAGGTCACATCACGCGAGATGCGCAAGCGACGACCAACGGGGTCCCAACAACGATAGCCCTTGTGCTCATCACTATAGCCAAGAAAAACACACTCAACCGACTGAGCAGTCAGTTTGGTGCGCTCGCCCGGGGCAAGAAGGACGTAGCACACACATCCAAACATACGAAGAGCAGAGTAGTCAGGAGAGCGACCAGAGAGACATTCCATAGGAATACCACCCTGCAAAGCAGTCGATGGCTGAATGTTAATGAGATAGGTGGAAGCAGAAACAGCCTTAGCCCAAAAGTGGGGTGGAAGGGAGGCGGCAATCATCAGCGCACGAGCCGTCTCAAGTAGATGACGATGCTTACGTTCGGCAACGCCATTCTGAGCATGAGCACCAGGACAGGAAAACTGGGCAAGGGTACCCTGTTCAGCGAGAAAACCACGCAACAACTGGGAGATATACTCTCCAGCGGAGTCAGCACGAAAAATACGAATCGGCGTGGAAAACTGAGTGTGAACCATGGCAGCAAATCGTTTGTATATAGAGAGAACCTCGCTACGAGATTTCATAAAGTAGAGCCAAGTGTAGCGAGAGAAATCATCAATAAACAAGACATAGTAGCGATGACCACCTTTCGAATCAAAGGGGGCTGGACCCCAGACATCAGAATGAACTAAATCAAAAGGATGCTGAGATACCGACTGACTGGTAGGATAAGGTAACTGGGTCTGTTTGCCAAATCTACAACCATTACAAGGTAAAGAAACATCTCCAGATACAGACCCTAATAGGCCCCGTCGCACTAAGGAAGACAAGCGAGAGCCACAGAGGTGACCAAGACGATGATGCCACTGCTGGAAGGATGCAGACGAAGAGATAGCAAGAGCATGAGAGCTGACTGAAGTGGTGGCAGCGGAAGGAAGACAAAGCCAGTCAACTTCCCAAAGACCCTCGGACTCACGGCGCCGGGGGCCAGCACCAACCAAAGCCTTGGTGCGACGATCCTAAATGGAGCAAGAATCGGTATCAAGAATGACCCGACAACCAGAATCAGTAAGTTGAGCAGTGGAAAAAAGATTCATGGTAAGACGAGGAACATGTGAAACACTAGGAACAAAGAAGAATGGAGTGGAAAGAATGCCACGACTAGCAACGGGAAGAGATGTGCCATCGGCAGTAAGAACATTGATAGGAGAATCAAGAGGGCGAAGAGAAGACAACGTTGAAGAGTCAGAGGACATATGAAAAGAAGCTCCAGAATCGAGAACCCACGAAGATGTACCTGACGGTGTAGAGGCCGGTGGTGATGAAGTGGTGGAAGCAGTTACAGCAGCAGCAGAACCAGTCGGTGAAGAACCAGAGGAAGCCAGAAGGCGTTTAAGCTGTACAATGTCCTGGTCAGTGAGTGACGGAGTCGAGGAGGACGCGGGAGTGCCACTGGAAGAGGAGCCCTCTGGTCTCGCTTCTTCTGGCGACAGTCAGACTCTGGGTGACCTGACCGAGAGCAGTAACCACAGAAGGTGTCACGGCGCGACGTACTCTTCTCAGCATAAGAAGAGTGACTCACCCCCCCCCCCCCTGAAGGAGTAGGCAAAAGAGGTGGAGCACTGAGAACACCAGATGACACAGGAGCTCGGGTGGCCAACACTGAAGGAACCACAAGTAACCCAGCAGAGCGAAGGCGGGTTTCCTCAGCACGAAGCTCAGCAAGCACTTCCGAGATAGGAACACGACCACGGGCTAGCAAGTGAGCACGTCGGGGCTCAAACTCAGAGCGGAGACGAGATAAGAACTCATGAACCCTCTGAAACTCCAAGTCAGACCGCGTAGTCTGACAGCAGCGACAAGTACCACACACAACTGTCCGTAGTGAGTCAAGCTGACGCCAGATGGCAGAGCACTGTGAATAGAAATCATCAACAGACGAGTCACCCTGCTGGAGAGCATGCTCCTGACGCACCACAGAAAGGTATAGAGCATCACTAGAGGGCTGATAGCGCTGACAAAGGTAGGACCACATCGCTGCAACAGTGCCGAGGCCCATGAACTCCAAAGCAAACTGAGGGAGGACACTCGCAGTGAGAACAGCAGCAGCGCGAGCATCATCATTGCACCATTGAGTGAAAGCAAACAGATCATCCCGGTAGACAGAAAGAGCATCAGAGTATGCGGATACCTGCTGATCGTAAGCATCAACTGCAGCATCATCAAGAGCCTTGGCTGCATTCCGATCAGCCTGAGAAGCATCAGCAGCAAGTACTGGCGGAACCGGCGGAACAGGAGCCACCGGGGCAATAGGGCATGGCGGACAGGGTACCTCACCAGAGAGAACGCCCCACAGAAGAAGGCCGCGCATATGGATACGCATGAAGCCCACAAACTCAGCATAGTTGGTGCCATCGAAGATCACCGAGCACCTAGGGACGGCGACATAGCCCGAAGCAGACATAAGGAAATCTCTCTGCCTTTTTTTTTGGTCAGCGGACCCTCAACTGATCTGGATCGAGGGGATCTCGAACCAGGAAGCGAGTGAGGCCACAGAGAGCGACCGCGGGCAGGGAGCGCGAGAGGCAGGGACTCCCCGATGTAGCCAGGCGAGCAGCGCAGGCAGGCAGATGGGGAACGCGCGGCCCGGCGTGAGAGGAGGAGCAGCACGCGGCCCAGCACGGAATCGGGCAGAGGACGAGCCCAAGAGCGTCGCGGCCCTGCGCGAGAGGACAAGGAGCGCGCGGCACCGCG
Source organism: Aegilops umbellulata (assembly GCA_032464435.1). NCBI lineage: Eukaryota > Viridiplantae > Streptophyta > Magnoliopsida > Poales > Poaceae > Aegilops > Aegilops umbellulata. Next base: position 92,085,857 of record CP136058.1, read on the forward strand.
CGAGAGGAAGAGGAGCGCGCGACCCGGACGGGATCGAGCAGAGGAGGCGCTCCCGTGGCCGGCCGGCAGGAGCTTGCTCACTCGGGGGATGGAGAAGCGCTGCCTTGGCGCGGGCCAAGATGCGCCAGACGGGGGAGACGAGGCCGAACGGGACAGCCGGGGCGGCGGATCCGGACGGGACGAGAGCGACGGCGGCGGCCAGAATCGAGCAGAGGAGCACAGAGTTGTAGCGTGCGGGAGAGCGAGGGGAACCTAAGCATCTGATACCATGTTAGAAATGAGCAACTAACTTTACTGAGGGCCAAAGGCCAGTATATATACAGATGTGGTAAAGTGCAGAAAAGCCCCTTATACAATGGGGATGTACACAATGAACTATACACATCTAACAGTAACTTGGTTACTTTATTAGTAAATGAATCCTAAAACAATGGCAGAAGGATGATACATATAACAAAGCCTTTGTATCTAGTTGCTACTATTTGTTTTCTCTAAATAAAATTCTCTAAAATAGTTGCTACTATTTGTTAGGTCGAGGGCCTCATTTTTTAATTGGCACCGGGCCTCCGTTTTCTCGGATACGGCCCTGATCATGAAGCTAGCTAATCTTTTGATTCAGAAGATTCCCACATCCCACTTTTGTGCAACTCCCACACTAATATATCTTTGTCCTGTTTATCCATCTGTACACAGGAACTGTTTTTTCTTTTCTTTTCTTGGTGCATAATCCGGGCGAGCAACATTGGTTCTCCAATATCAGAATATATGTGCCATCTAGCCTAGTCTGCTAGTACTATCTTCCATGCATTCATTATTTAATTCTCCACTCTCAGATTATATAATACAATATGAAAATTTGATAAACAACTAAGCAAGGAAATTCTGTTTGTAGTTTCAAGTCATGCAAAGTTGTTGTTGTGATGAGATATTGACTTCAAGTCATGCAAAATTATGTTGCTGCTGGGAAAAACTGCTGGTAGCCTCCCGCTCTCGCCGCAGGCCACTCCGGCCCCGGCGACCACCGCCCCCGCCGCGCCGCTGACCGCTCCGGTCGCGGCGGCCACCCGCTGCCCTTCCCATGGCCACGCCTTCCCCGTCTAGCGGCCGTCCCCGCGCACTGCGGTGGCTGGAGTCCAGCCCCTCCTCCGCGGGCGCCAGCTCCTCCCGCCGCCCGCAGCCCCCCTCTCGCGCGGCGCCCTGCCCCCTCCCCCGCTCTGCCTCCCCCCCTGCGGCGCCCTCCCCTCTTGCCCCGCTGGCCCGTCCTGCGCCAGTTGTGAGCCTGCGCTCCGAGGTGTGCCGGGTCGGCGGCGCTGCTCCTCCCCCCGCGGACGGCGGCTGGGAGCTGCCGCGTTCCAGCAAGTAGCGGCTGGTCCGGCTCCGCCGTCGCCCCCGGCCCCGCCATGCCGGTCCGCGGCTGCCGCCCTCCGGTGAATGTCCCAGGTGCCTGGATCCCGCCCCCGACCATCGTCCTTCCGAATGCCGCCGCGATGTCCGTTGCCGCCGATGCCGCTTCTTCGGGCACATCGCCCGGCAATGCGACCGCCCGCGCTCTCCCGCCTCTTCCTCCGGCGCCCCGCCGGCCAAGCGCCGTCGTGGCAACGTGGTTGCGTGCCCCGGGCCTGTGTCTTCCAGGTCCGGCTCCGCCACGCCGACGGCCTCCGGCGCCTCCACTCCCGCTGGATCTCCCCGCTCCTTGACGGCGGCCCCAACCGCCTCCGAGTCGCGGCCGCCTTCCGCGCCCTCTCCTCCCGCCCCTGCCACCTCGACGGCCTCCTCGGCTTCCCCCGCCTCCTCGATGTCGGGCCACCCATCCCTGCGGCCTGCCGCTGCGGTCTGCTATCTGCCGCGTTCTCCGGCGTTAGCGGCTGCGGAGCTGGCGCTGGAAGAGCGCGCCCTCGTGGCCACTGTGGCGGGCGCGCGAACCGGCATTCTTGGCGCCGAGGTTCTGGCTTTCCTCCGAGAGCGCTTTCAGCTGGCGGACGGCGCGTTGTCTGTGCACCCGCGCGGCGATGGCGAGTTCCTCCTCCGATTCCGCTCTGCCGGTGACCGCGCGCGGGTTGCGGCTGGGAACGCTAGGGCTGGTCGTTTCCGCCTATTGATCCCATCCTTGGAGCCGGCTGGCCGGTGGTGAGCCGGTCACGGCGCGCTTGCTCGTCAACATCGACTTGATGGGCATTCCCGACCATGCCTGGTGCCGTGAGTCCGCCGAGACGCTGCTCTCGCCATTCTGCGACATCATCGACCTGGCGCCGGAGACGGAGACCATGGCGGACATGGCGGTCTTTCGCCTCTCCGCTTGGACCATTAACCCCGACGCCAACCCTCGCCTCTCCGAGCTGCTGCTGCCGGTGCCGGACGGTGCCCTGGTGAACGCCGACCCCAATTTGGTGATGCACTTTGGGCACCCCCTCATGCGTTTTCCGGTCTCCATCCACGTCTCCAGCACGGAGGACTACCGCCTCCCTGCGCCGACCTCCCCGTCTCCAGCCCGCGACGACGATGGGTTGTTCGGGCCCCCATCGCCGCCTGTTCCGCCTCCCTATCCGCGGCGTCACGAGTTCCCTCCGCGCTCCGGCCGCCCCAGGGCCGCCCCAGCCGGCCGTGGTGCCACCGGCGGTGCCCGTCGCTCTCGCTCTCGCCGTCACGCCCCGCCGCCTGCTCGCGTCTGTGCTGGCCTCCTCGGGCCATACCCCTCCGCGCTTTCCGGACGGGCGGGCCCACCCGTGCTCAGCCGTGTGATGTTCCCTCCCCTGCTGGGTGCCGGCGCGTCGCCGCGCGTGGACCAGTCGTCTGCCTCCGCATTGGCGGCTTCCCCCTTGGTGGCCCCGCCCCAGCGTTTGCCCGTCCACTCCCCAGCGGCGGCTGAGCCATTCGAGGTGGCCCCCGAGAGCTCGTGCGTGCCCGGCGTTAAGTGCATGCCTTCCTCGGACCACTCTGTCGCGGCCCCCACCTTAGGGTCGGGCGCCGCAGGGCACGCCGCTGTCGTTCTGCCCACCCTATCCGCTGGCGCCCTGCAGCCCGTGCTGCTCCCTGCCGCCCAGCAGCGGGCAGAGATTCCCCCGACAGCCTGCACCTCTCCTGTCGCGCCATCACCTGCAACCCTCGTCACGTGTCCAGGGCCAGCCTCGGGTACCGCGGTCAACCATGAGTGCCCCACCGTCCCATTGCCCCGCGAGGCGGGCCCCTCCAGCAATCATGGGCAGGATTCCTTACCCGCTCCCTCTATGACACTTGGCGGCCCGGATGCAGTTCAGCCCATGCAGTCCGCTCCCCCGGCGACACCTGGCAACTCGCTAGCAGTCCAGCCCACGCAGCCCATGCATGATGCTGCCCACGTACTGGACGTAGCCACCGCTGCACCAGCCGCCTCGCTGTGTGCTATACAAGGCTACCTCCAATCCGTCCAACGGGACGTGGCTCCTCTCATCCACCCGACGCCCAGGCGTCGTCGCCGTGAGATCCCGCCCAACTTCACCCCCCGCAGGAGCGACCGCATCGCTAGGGCAGACCGGGGCCTTGACTCGGAGATGAAGGCCAAGAGGGTCCTCCTGCTGTGCCTGGGGCTGCTGAGGCAGGACGAACCAGTCGACGCCGTCGCTCTTGATCGCTACGCCAGGCTGTTTGAGGAGCTGCTCGCCCCGGATGTGATTCGTGCCTTCGCGAATTTCTATGGTTGGGACGTGCCGCCCGTTGCTTGCGCCTCGGCCCCGCCCTCCTCGCCTACCATCCTGGCGGCCTAGGCTCCTCCTCTTCCTGGCGCTCCCTCCGTGCCCGGTCTCCTCCATATTTATGGATTGTAAACCTAAGATTCTTTTTTGGAACGTGCGCAGTCTCAACTCCGGCGCCAAACGCGCGGCCGTCCGTAGTGTTATCTCCTCGGATCTTCCGGCCATCGTCTGCCTTCAAGAGACCAAGCTTGACGTCGTCACCCCCATCCTCGTCGCTGAAATGCTCGGCCCCTCCTTTGACGCCTTCTACTCTCTGCCCGCGATCGGCTCAAGTGGCGGTATCCTTCAGGCTTGGCGCTCATCCGAGCTAGCCATCTCTAACCCGACCATCGGTGCACACCACATTACCGCGGTGGTTTCTTCTCTTGCGGGCGGGCATCCTTTCTGGCTCACCGGGGTGTATGGGCCGCAAAGCGAGGCCAACAAGATGTCCTTTCTTCAGGACCTGCATGACATGCGTGCCTCGAGCGCCGGGCCATGGATCATTGGTGGTGACTTCAACCTGATTGCTGCGGCCGCGGACAAGAATAACTCTCGCCTAAACCTGCGTCTCATCCGGCGTTTCTGCCGTTTCATGGCTGACATGGAGCTTCGGGACATGTACCTTCATGGTAGGCGGTATACCTGGTCCAACGAGCGCGAAAATCCTACGTTGGTTCGTATCGACAGAGTCCTCTGCACCACAACCTGGGAGTCCGAATTCCCAAGCTGTCTTCTCCGCTGCTTGTCCTCGGCGGCCTCGGACCATTGCCCTCTCATGCTTGACTGCACCCCGCGTTCTCCGGGTGTGCGCCGCTTTCACTTCGAGAAGTTCTGGCCACAGTTGCCTGGGTTTATGCAAGTGGTCTCCGATGCCTGGTCCAGCGCCCCGCCTAACCCAGACCCGTTTCGTCGAATCTTCGATGTCTGAGGATAACCGCCGGCCGCCTTCAGAGTTGGAGCGCCAAGACCATCGGCAGTGTTTCCCTGCAGCTTATGGTCGCTCGTGAGCTCATCGCGCGGCTCGATGCGGCGCAGGACTGCAGGCCTCTTTCCAGTCAGGAGTCTTGGCTGCGTCGACGCCTCAAACAAGCATACTTGGGCCTTGCATCCCTCGAGCGGTCCATCCTAAGGCAGCGGGTGCGGTTGGCCTGGTTGCGTAACGGCGAAGCATCCTCCGCTTTCTTGCGCATACAGGCATCTCACCGAAAGCAACGTACCCGCATCCTTTCCCTTCGCCACGACGATGCCACCATCTCGGGGGAGCGGGACATGGCTGAGGCGGCCTTCCACCACTTTACGGCGATCATCGGCACCGCAGACGCGCGCTCACTCTTTGGATCTTGACGCCATCGACCCTAGGGTTTTCGACCTCTCGTCCCTGGATCAGCCCTTTACCGAAGACGAGGTCTGGGGTGCCGTAAAGAAGCTGCCTACCGGCAAGTCACCTGGCCCTGATGGCTTCGTGGCCGAGTTCCTTCGCTCTTGCTGGGCAGTCGTGAAGGACGACTTTATGGACGCCTTTGCCAAGCTCTACCGCCGAGGTTTTCAATGCCTCAACGAGGCATTTGTCACTTTGCTTCCCAAGCGAGCGGACGCTAGCTCTCTTGGCGACTACCGGCCGATCAGTCTCATCCATCTCGTGGCCAAGCTTGTCACCAAGGTCCTCTCTCTCCGGCTGGCCCCGCGGCTCAACGAGCTTGTCTCCCCTAGCCAAAGCGCCTTCATCTCCGGTCGTAGCATCCACGACAACTTCTTGCTCATGCAGCAAACGGCAAGATACCTTCATCGATCAAAGGCTAGCAGGGTTCTCCTCAAGCTCGATATTGCCCGCGCGTTCGACGCCGTCTCCTGGCCATTCCTCCTTGAGGTCATGCGTCACCTGGGCTTCGGCACGCGCTGGTGTGAATGGATTTCGATCCTTTTATCCACCGCTTCGACGTGCGTCCTCCTGAACGGCGTCCCGGGCCCCCATATCCATCACGCTAAGGGGCTTCGGCAGGGCGACCCCGTGTCCCCCATGCTCTTCACCCTGGTCATCGACGTGCTGAACTCGCTTATGCTTCATGCCACGACGTCAGGCCTTCTCAGGCGGCTTAGCCCCAGGCTCGCCGCCCCCAGCGTTTCTCTCTACGCCGATGACGTTGCAATCTTCTGTCACCCGAGCATGGACCAGCTTCTCGCGATCAGAGCCATCCTTCAGGTCTTCGGGCGTGCTTCTGGGCTCCACACCAACTTTGCCAAGTGTTCTGCTGCACCCATCCACTGCACCGACGCCGAGACGGCTGACGTGGCGGCCGCCTTGTCCTGTCCCTTGGCGCAATTTCCTTTGCCCTACCTCGGACTCCCTTTGTCCGTGCGCAAGGTGCCTTCGTCTGCTCTACAGCCACTGCTGGACCGCATGGTCAAGAAGTTCTCCTCCTGGCGCGCCTCCATGCTTTCGAGGGGCGAGCGGCTCGCCCTCGTCCGCCACGTCCTGACCGCGATGCCTACCCACTTGCTCATGGCAATGGTGATCTGCAAGCCTGTGCTCAAACGCATCATTCGAGACTTCTTATGGCACGGTCGCCGCGACGCCAACGGTGGCCATTGTCTGGTAAACTGGCAACGGGTGTGTAGACAGCTCGAGTACGGAGGCCTCGGCGTCCTGGATCTACATCGCTTCGGTATAGAGCTCCGTACACGCTGGCAGTGGCTTCAACGCACCGATCCCTCCCGCCTGTGGATCCACCTTCAACTTCCTGATGATCCAGAGGCCCGTGCCATATTTCGCGCATCCACATACGCCTTGGGGATGGTCACTCCTGCCTCTTCTGGGAAGACCGCTGGCTTGACGGCCAATCTGTCGCGGATGTTGCGCCCCATCTCGTCCAGCTCGTGCCCCGACGGCGTCGCCGTACCTGCACGGTGGCCGACGGACTTGCCGAGCGTGCCTGGATCAGGCACATCCAGGCGGCTCTGACACCGCTTGCTACTGCCGAGTTCGTCGAGCTTTGGCGCCGCTTGCAGTCTCTCGTGCTCTCCGACCAGCCGGACCGTCTCCGTTGGCGCTGGACTGACAGCGGGATTTACACAGCCAAATCTTGCTACAGAGCCCTTTTCGCTGGTTCCATGCGCGCTCCGCACTGGAGGCTCACCTGGCGGAGCTGGGCGCCCTTGCGGGTGAAGTTCTTCGCCTGGCTTGCCCTCCAAGACAGATGCTGGACGGCGGCTCGCTTGGCTCGGCATGGCCTCCCACATCATGCCTCGTGCCTCTTCTGCGACCAGGCGATGGAGACTATGGAACACATCCTAGTTGGCTGCCCTTTCTCGCGTCAGGTTTGGCATGCCTGCTTCGCCTGGTGCTATCCTCAGGCCCCTGCACCAACTCCCAATGTCCGCTTCTTGGACTGGTGGCACGATACGACATCCGCGGCGCCGGCACCGAATCGCAAGGGGATTGCCTCACTCATACTCCTCGTTGCATGGCTCATTTGGAAACACCGTAACTCCTGCGTCTTCGACGGCATCACCCCCTCCGCCTCTCAACTCCTCTACGACATCAAGGAGGAAGCAAGCTCCTGGGCCAAGGCGGGGGCCAATGGCCTCGCCACCATCACACCGTAGCCACCGGAGAGCGATTGGGGCCGAGCAAACCCATTTTTCCATCATGCTCGCACTAGGATCTTCGCCTATCTTGTGTACGTAGTATCCTAGCCCCCCCCCCCCCCTCATGTAACTCTAATATCCTTCCTTTTAATGAATGATACGCAAGCTTTGCGTATTCGCGGAAAAACTGCTGCTGAATTATTCCCATGTAGCAACTTTGTCTCATTTTTATTAGGCGACCTTTACAATTCTGTAGCAAGGATATAAGGGGAGTTAGTTACATTGTAAATTTGGATTTTTAAATGTTCTACACCATGTTATGTCAATATGAAAAAACTTGCCTACCAAACAGAAAACTTAAACAAAGAGGATTGTGGATGGAGGGGTTTGGGGGATTCAAGGGGTTTTGAGGGGATTGGGTGGAAGGAAGGGATTCACCCAATCCCCTGAAATCCCCCCTCCCCAAACCTCCCCAATCCACTTCTACCAAACAAAGCCTGATGGTTGGCATAATCCGCGACCAAGTATTCGTGATAAGTTCAGCTGGGCATTGGTCATGTCTCCTGTAGCTGTGGCTGTAAGGGCTCAGAAGATGAAATCGTAACAGCGAGAAGAACCAGCTTTGGAAGAAAGAACTGGATTACTTGGTGAGGAGGCTGCGCAGCAGGATTCTGAGAATGCCAGCTCTAGCACTGCGCTCATGGGATCTGGTCAGGACATCTCGTCAGACAAAGAGAACCTGAATGTGGTGCGGGCCATGTGTAAATTCAACTTCTAGCAGACTGCTGTCTTTCGTAGAGAAATGAGGAAATGCGTACTTATGCAAACAAGCTTAGTTTCGTTCTGCATTTACAAATACACAGTTTGGGATTATGTAGTATTGTACTACTTACTCTACCTATAGCAACATTACAACAGTCGCTTCATGTGTGAATTAGCAAATGAGAAAAGGAAGCTACATTATTTTATTTCAGTTGAGTGATATATGTCTTATCTGAACCAACACTGCATCTCTTGGTCACGGAGCATGTAGTGGACATGCTCACTCTACTCCTGTATCTTGTCAGCTTGCATGTTGTCTCCAATGGTTTCCTCTGATGTTTTGTCCTTCCCTTCCTCTTTCTCCTTGGCTTTCTTCACTTCAGCCTCCTCTTTCTCCTTGGCTTTCTTCGCTTCAGCCTCCTTGGCCTTCTCTTCCTCCTTCGCCTTGGCGACCGCCGCGTCTTCTTTGGCCTGCTTGAGCGCCTCGATGAGGCCTGCCAAGCACACGTCAGGGTCCCTCTTTTTCTTCTTGGACATGGGCATCAGGTTCTCCGCCACGTCAGCGGGTGACATGTCGGTCTCCTCGAGCAGCTGCTGAATCTCCCCAAACAGCTCGTGCCCGACGACATCTAGGTAGTTCTTGGCGAGTACCTTGAAGCTCTCAAAGCGGCAGTAAGACATCTCAATGTGCTTGTCCATCCTGCCCCGCCGGATCAGTGCCGGGTCCAGCTTCTCCTTGTAGTTGGTGGTGAAGATGATGATCCGCTCGCCGCCACAGGCAGACCACAGCCCGTCGATGAAGTTGAGCAGGCCAGAGAGCGTCACCTTGGTCGCGTCATCCTTCTCTGGCTCGATTGGTAGCTTGGGTTTGTCGTTGCCATCGGAGTCCTTGTCGCGAGAGGCCTTCTTGTCCTTGCGGCGTTTTCCGGTGAGGTCGGCGGAGCAGTCAATGTCCTCTATGACGATGATGGACTTGCCCGTCGTCTCGATGAAGAGCTTCCGCAACTCGGTGTTGTTGTTGATGGCCGTGAGCTCGAGGTCGTAGACGTCGTAGTCGAGGAAGTTGGCCATGGCGGCTATCATAGTGGACTTGCCGGTGCCGGGCGGGCCGTAAAGGAGGTAACCGCGCTTCCACGCCTTGCCGACCTTAGCATAGTACTCCTTGCTCTCTTGGAATGCCATGAGGTCGTCGATGACGTCCTCCTTCTGTTTGGGGTCCATGGCAAGGGTGTCGAAGGTCGCCGGGTGCTCGAACGGTACATGGCTCCAGGCGCTCTTGGCCCCGTAAGGGCTCGAGCTGCCGCTGGCTTTGTTGGTGAACAGACGGCGCTGGCGGTTCTTGATGATGACGGTGCGGCCCTCGCCGAGGACGAAAGGCAGGTAAGAATCAACGACGAGGTCGTGGTGTCGCTTATGGAAGATGACCCGGTAGAAGCGCTTCTCGTCCTCGCCAGGGTACAAACTGATGACATTGGCCTTGGGTCGCTGTTTGGAGGCGTGCCACCAGAGCGTGGCGCCGGAGAAGTTGTCGGTGACTCCCTCGTGGTCGTCGATGGAGACCTGGATGTTCTTGCTGTCCTTGCCGAGCTCGGCTTTGAGCCTGCGCGCGCGACGGGCACATGCGTCGCTCAGGTAGGCCTCGACGGCGAGGAAGAGTTCGCTTCGCTTCCAGCGCTGGGCGCCGTTCTCCGAGATGGTGATCTGGAGGTAAGGGTTGAAGTAGGCGGTGAGCTTGGCGGCCAAAGCGGCGAGGTTGAGGCGGAGGGCGTCCGGGATGTGGTTCTGCACCATGGACCATAGGAAGATGGTGCTCGCCACCGCCGATCCGAACCATGGCCACCACTCCACCATCGCCACCTCCATGGCTGGACCTCTTGATTTTGTGTCTTGGGTTTTTCTTGCTGGAAGGCTGTAGCTCTATCTGGCTCTGCACCGGACGGCACCTGAGTGAGTGGTTGTGCGTGTATATAATGCTGGCTGGAGACGTGTGGTGATTCACTTAGGTTAACCCAGGTCGTCGTCTTTGTCATCATCGGAGCAGATCATCGGGGTAGGTGGAGAGGAGCTGTCGGAGCCGAGAAAAATCGGCGAGTCCATACACACGGAACAAACTCATGAATTCCCTTTTCCCAGTACAGATTGAGACAAGATGAGTGAATGGTTGGGTCTAGCCAACAGGCCATGTTGGAGTGTTTCGTATTGTAGTACTCAATCCATAGTACCATTTTTTTGAAGAAGAAAAATCACTGTATCTTTTTATGCAAGGGAGAGTACAGCTCACTCTGCTCCTGTCACTTCACTTCACTTGTCACCTTGCTTCATGTCTCTATTGGCTTCCTGTGATGTTGTGTCCTTTGCTTCGCCTTCCTTCTTGGCTTTCTTCACTAGCAAGCAACCAGCAATCCTGCCACTAGCCTGATGCTGGACAAGAAGTGAGAATCACTAGGAGATTGGTCACTTTTGGTTGATGAAGTAGAGTAACTTTCTGCAGGTTTTCAGCGCTAACAAAACCCTGCCACTCCCTTCTTCATTTTTCAAATTTCATACAGGGCTGATGTTCAGAATTCTGCCATTTACATACAAGAGTGATGTTTGTCGAATCGAAATTCAGTAAATCCATGCCCACCTTGATCTCTAGGTTGACACACATCAAGCCAGGTGGTGCTGAAAAGGTCAAGAAGGTCAGATCAAATCAAATCCCAAAACTTGTGAAAGAATTCAGTGGGGGAAAGGGCCTGTTGTGCTCCACAGAAGTGAAAAGGAACTGCAAATTTAGCCTCCTCAAGATCTAACGGTCTAGTCATAGGCTAGGTTGATCTAATCCTAGAGATCTGTGTGGTGTGGTGATTTACTTGACTTGAGCGCTACCGGTAGCCGTTGTTGTCGTCGTCGGAGCAGGAGAAGATGAGCTATCAGAAGAGATAGGCCTTTTGCCCAGTATACGTGGAGTCCTTGGCAGTACTCTCTACATAGCAACATTACAAGAGCTAGCTGATATTTTTCCTTTAAGAAACGCTGCATCTTTTGAAAGGGAATCATTCTAATTCTATCACTTGTCACCTTCCTTGATGTCCCCAGGTGCAGGTGGCCGGCGAGCGGCGAGGTATAGGCGGAAAGTGGTGGAGAAGTAAGATGATGGTGGCCACCGCCGACCCGACCTGGAGCTGGCCCTCTTTGATGTCGTGTGCCTTGGGGTGGTCTTACTCTTGTCTCCATGGAAAGCTGTAGCTCGACCTGGACTGGACGCCCGTGTGCTTGCATATATAATATGCCAATGATTTGTGTGATGATCTGCTTAGGTTGAGCCTAAGCAGGCGCCGCTGCGGTCGCCCTCGTAGCAGGTGAGGAGTTATCGGAGCTGAGAAGAAGCGGGCGAGCATCGACATCGATCGACCAGTCCACAGAAGTGGAATTATTTAGACCCTTGGGAGACCCGCCACTCCACCACTCCGCTCCCGGAGCTGGAATTAAAAAGCACGGAGCTGGGAAACAGATGCTCCGCAGCTTCTCGTATTCTTAGAGCATCTCCATTGCATAGCTACTTCTATAGACGCTTAAGGATTAAAAAAAAAATTGTCTACCGTTTGCATAAGCGTCTCAACCTCCAACACTCAGAACCTGTAAGGCGCTAACAATCTCAGGTCAAATCAACTATTAATGAACTGAAGCGTCCGTTGCCAGAATTGACATCGCTGCCTGAAAGGCGCCAGGAAATATTCTCTGGATTAGCGAAACAGCCAGGATTAAGATCCTTAGCCCCGCGTTGTAGATGCCCTTAGGGCATGTCCAATGCTGGACTCTTAACAAGACGCTTATGAAGGAAAATAAATAAAAGGGCAGCCCCAATGCATGTAGCTCCCGCTTGCGCAGGGTCTGGGAAAGGGTCCGACTACTTTGGGTCTATTGTACGCAGCCTTTCCCTACATTCCTGCAAGAGGCTGTTTTCAGGATTTGAACCCGTGACCTCATGGTCACAAGGCATCAACTTTATGAAGGAAAATAAATAAATACCATAAAATAGAAAACGTCTAAGCGCCCTAGCTCCCAATGCATGGCGCTAACTCCATAGCCTAATTGCGCAATCAGGGGCGCTTGGTGTAGCCAAGAAAAGGGCCAAGCATCGGATGCCAGCCTTTGCGTCGATGCCGCACTTGACACTGGGATTTGACAGCCCAACCGCTAATCAGCCGGGGACTCGATGGGATAATGATCCTAGCGCATGTATAAGCGTCTAGCATTGGACATGCCCTTAGGAGCTGGAGTGACTCCGAACAAGGCCTTGATGCTAAAGGCAACGGCATCTGCAGAGTTGGCTGCCTCCGCTCACTTTGCAACCAACCAAAATTAAGATTCCGATTGCTAATTTGGTCACTGCATCGCTGTCGCTTTTGTAGAAGATGGCTTGCGTCTCTATCCTATCACTGACAGCTGGGTATACAATATCCTCATCTACTTGATATTATAGCAACCTGCAAGAATTGTTCAGGATTTCAGGGGTAAGGATATGTGTCCACCTACTTTAGAAGAAGACTAACACCCTTGATCTGTTGGGGTAATGGGACAACCTTAAATCCGTTGTGGCCGATGTACCTACTTCGACTCAGGAGGATGGTGTATATTGGGCGTTGTAGAAAAATAATACTTTCTCGGTCAAATCTATGTATAGAAACTCTTTAAGGTTTTCATACCAAGCATGTGGGGCTTGCTTAAACGCTTTGTGGATTTTATAGAGCTGATCATTCTGGTGAGGATCAACCAAGCCCGATGCTTGTGCAACATATACCAAATCATGTTTGGGACCATTAAAAAACGCGCTCTTGACATCCATTTGATATAACTCAAAATCATGGAAAGATGCATATGCAAGAAAAAGGTGAATGGACTCAAGACGGGCAACGGAGGCAAATGTCTCAACAAAATCCAAACCTTTCTGCTTGGTTGAAATCTTGTACCACTAGCCTTGCCTTGTTCCTGATGACTTGCCCATGTTCACCTTGCTTGTTCTTGAATATCCACTTGGTCCGAGTGATCTTATGACTTCTTCCCTTTACCCACTCCACAAAAGGTCACGCCTTGCTACGGGTGAAGTTGGTAGCTTTTCTTGCATTGCAACTACCCAGTCCAGGTCCCCCACGGCTTGTTGCTATTCTTTCCGATCGATCTATCCAAGAGTTCGTACTAAAATAACACCAAAAAAAATTTAGATTCATAATACTCCATCCAACACAAAGAACCTCAAGTGTGCCCCAAGATTTCTACCGGAGAAACAAAAGACGAGAACCTGCATCAACCCCTATGCATAGATTACCCCAATGTCACCTCGGGAATCCGCGAGTTGAGTGCCAAAACACATATCAAGTGAATCAATATGACACCCCATTGTCACCACGGGTATTCATAGCAAGACATACATCAAGTGCTCTCAAATCCATAAAAGTATTCAATCCGATAAAACGAAATCTCAAATGCAAAACTCAAATCACAAAAAGATAGAGAGGGGGAAACACCATATGATTTGACTATATTAACAAAGCCCGCGATACATGAAGATCGTGACATCTCAAGAACACGAGAGATAGAGATTAAACTCATAGCTACTGGTACAAACCCTCACCCCCGGGGGTGGACTACTCCCTCCTCATCATGGTGGCCGCCGAGATGATGAAGATCGCCACCGGTGATGGTTTCCCCCTCCGGCGGAGTGCCGGATCGGGGTCTAGATTGGTTTTTCGTGGCTACAGAGGCTTGCGGTGAGGGAACTTCTGATCTAGGGTTATCTTCGGGGTTTTTGAAATATTTGGCAATTTATAGGGCAAAGAGGCGGTGCGGGAGGTCACTAAGGTGGGCACAACCAACGTTTTGGCTACCGAATCCCAAGAAAATACCAAGGGTGGGCGAGAAACGCGGATACCGCGGTTACCGTGAAATTCTGAGGAAATACCGCTCGAATTTTTTAAATGAAATTTGAATTCAAAATTTTCTGAGCTAGGAATATATAAGCACTGAGCTCAACTAGTTCATGAAGTCGCTGTTGGCGTAGTGGTAGCTTCTCCCGGTCTGTCTTCTACGCATGCGAGGTCGTGGAATCGATTCTCCGTCTGTGCTTTTGAATTTTTATTTAAGAGTTTTGCAAGCAAAAAAGAAACTGAAAAGATGGGAGTACCGGGACTTGACCTAGGCACCAACATGTTGCGCTGGAGGGCCTTGTTTACCATCATACCACAGTAGTTTATATGTTTTAGAAGAGTTTCTATCCATACTTGACCAGACTATCCCCGTTGAAATTCAAAAAATTTAAAAAAAATGAATTTTTTTGCTCGGGACGCAGCTTTCTCATGGGGTAAGAAACGCGGGAACCGGGCGGTAACCGAATTTTCCGCCCGGTACCCAAAACCATGGGCACAACCCACCTGGGCCCCCAAGCGTGCCCTGGTGGGTAGTGCCCCCTCGGGGCTCCCCTCTGGCACTTCTTTGGCCCACTGGATGTCTTCTGGTCCAAAAAAAATCTTTTTGCTAAACATGTGCCTGATCATTATTGTCTCATGTTCTTTCAAATTCCAGTTGAATTCAAATTCAAATTCTGTGTGAAATTCAAAATGCTCAGACATGAAAACAAAAATGTTCATCATGTGCCAAATAATCCACTACTAATATTGGTGGTGAACCAACATTTTTGCAAAAGGTTTAAGTGGCCTAAGCTACTTAAAACGATGACCTAAGCAATAAATTAAATGCCTTTTTAATTTATAAAATTGGCAAACTTTTTCAAAAGTCTCACAATATTTTTGTGGTAGTGCACTTTGTTGGAAATATGTCCTAGAGGCAATAATAAAAGCATTATTATTATATTTCCTTATTCATGATAATTGTCTTTATTCGTGCTATAATTGTGTTAACCGGAAATCGTAATACATGTGTGAATAACAGACAACAATATGTCCCTAGTGAGCCTCTAGTTGACTAGCTCGTTAATCGACAGATAGTCATGGTTTCCTGACTATGGACATTGGATGTCATCGATAACGGGATCACATCATTAGGAGAATAATGTGATGGACAAGACCCAATCCTAAACATAGCATAAGATCGCATAGTTCGTTTGCTAGAGTTTTCCAATGTCAAGTATCCTTTCCTTAGACCATGAGATCGTGTAACTCCCGGATACCGTAGGAGTGCTTTGGGTGTGCCAAACGTCACAACGTAACTGGGTGACTATAAAGGTATACTACGGGTATCTCTGAAAGTGTCTGTTGGGTTACATGGATCGAGACTGGGATTTGTCACTCCGCTTGACGGAGAGGTATCACCGGGCCCTCTCGGTAATGCATCATCATATGAGCTCAAGGTGATCAAAGTGTTTGATCACAAGGATCATGCATTACGGTACGAGAAAAGTGACTTGCCGGTAACGAGATTGAACGAGGTATTGGTATACCGACGATCGAACCTCGGGCAAGTAAAATACCGATTGACAAAGGGAATCGTATACGGGATTAATTGAATCCTTGACATCGTGGTTCATCCGATGATATCATCGTGGAGCATGTGGGAGCCAACATGGGTATCCAGATCCCGCTGTTGGTTATTGCCCGAGAGCCGTCTCGGTCATGTCTGCATGTCTCCCGAACCCGTAGGGTCTACACACTTAAGGTTCGGTGACGCTAGGGTTGTAAAGATATGTATGTGCAGTAACCCGAATGTTGTTCGGAGTCCCGGATGAGATCCCAGACGTCACGAGGAGTTCCGGAATGGTCCGGAGGTAAAGAATTATATATAGGAAGTGCTATTTTGGCCATCGGGACAAGTTTCGGTGTTATCAGTATTGTACCGGGACCACCGGAGGGGTCCCGGGGGTCCACCGGGGGGTCCACCTGCCCCGGGGGGCCACATGGGCTATAGGGGGTGCGCCCTGGCCTATATGGGCCAAGGGCACCAGCCCCAAGGGCCCATGCGCCAAGGAGACTTGGAGAGGGAAGAGTCCAAAGAGGGGAAGGCACCTCCGAGGTGCCTTGGGGAGGATGGACTCCTCCCCCCCTTTGGCCGCACCCCTTCCTTGGAGGAAGGGGCAAGGCTGCGCCCTCCCCCCCTCTCATGCGCCTATATAAAGGGAGGGGAGGGAGGGGTGGCCGCACCCTTTGCCCTGGCACTCCCTCCTCCCTGCAACACCTCCTCCTCCTCCCGTAGTTGCTTAGCGAAGCCCTGCCGGAGTTCTGCTGCATCCACCACCACACCGTCGTGCTGGATCTTCCTCAACCTCTCCTTCCCCCTTGCTGGATCAAGAAGGAGGAGATGTCTCCCGTCCCGTACGTGTGTTGAACGCGGAGGTGCCGTCCGTTCGGTGCTAGATCATCGGTGAATTGGATCACGGCAAGTACGACCACCTCATCCACGTTCACTCGAACGCTTCCGTTGCGATCTACAAAGTGGTATGTAGATGCTATCTAATCTGAAAACTCGTTGCTAGATGAACTCATAGATGGATCTTGGTGAAACCGTAGGAAAAAAATTTAATTTTCTGCAACGTTCCCCAACAGTGGCATCATGAGCTAGGTCTATGCGTAGTTCTTCTTGCGCGTGTAGAACACAATTTGTTGTGGGCGTAGATGTTGTCAACTTTTCTTGCCGCTACTAGTCTTATCTTGCTTCAGCGGTATTGTGGGATGAAGCGGCCTGGACCAACCTTACACGTACGCTTACGTGAGACCGGTTCCACCGACTAACATGCACTAGTTGCATAAGGTGGCTGGCGGGTGTCTGTCTCTCCTACTTTAGTTGGAGCGGATTCGATGAAAAGGGTCCTTATGAAGGGTAAATAGAAGTTGACAAATCACGTTGTGTTTTTAACGTAGGTAAGAAAACGTTCTTGCTAGAACCCTAATTCAGCCACGTAAAACTTGCAACAACAATTAGATGACGTCTAACTTGTTTTTGCAGCAAGTGCTTTGTGATATGATATGGCCAAAGTTGTGATGTATGATGAATGATCTATATGTGATGTATGAGATGTTCATGCTATTGTAATAGGAATCACGACTTGCATGTCGATGAGTATGACAACCGGCAGGAGCCATAGGAGTTGTCTTTATTTTTGTATGACCTGCGTGTCATTGAGAATCGCCATGTAAATTACTTTACTTTATTGCTAAACGCGTTAGCCATAGTAGTAGAAGTAATAGTTGGCGAGCAACTTCATGGAGACACGATGATGAAGATCATGATGATGAAGATCATGGTGTCAAGCCGGTGACAAGATGATCATGGAGCCCCAAGATGGAGATCGAAGGAGCTATGTGATATTGGCCATATCATGTCACGTTTATTATTTGATTTCATGTGATGTTTATCATGTTTTTGCATCTTGTTTACTTAGAACGACGGTAGTAAATAAGATGATCCCTCATAATAATTTCAAGAAAGTGTTCACCCTAACTGTGCACCGTTGCGACAGTTCGTTGTTTCGAAGCACCACGTGATGATCGGGTGTGATAGATTCTAACGTTCACATACAACGGGTGTAAGACAGATTTACACACGCGAAACACTTAGGTTGACTTGACGAGCCTAGCATGTACAGACATGGCCTCGGAACACAGAAGACCGAAAGGTCGAGCATGAGTCGTATAGAAGATACGATCAACATGAAGATGTTCACCGATGTTGACTAGTCCGTCTCACGTGATGATCGGACACGGCCTAGTTGACTCGGATCATGTAATACTTAGATGACTAGTAGAGGGATGTCTATCTAAGTGGGAGTTCATTAAATAATTTGATTAAATGAACTTTATTATCATGAACTTAGTCTAAATATTTACAATATGTCTTGTAGATCAAATGGCCAACGTAGTCCTCAACTTCAACGCGTTCCTAGAGAAAACCAAGCTGAAAGACGATGGTAGCAACTATACGGACTGGGTCCGGAACCTGAGGATCATCCTCATAGCTGCCAAGAAAGATTATGTCCTACGAGCACCGCTGGGTGACGCACCTATTCTCCCTGCAGAACAAGACGTTATGAACGCTTGGCAGTCACGCTGCGATGATTACTCCCTCGTTCAGTGCGGCATGCTTTACAGCTTAGAGCCGGGACTCCAAAAGCGTTTTGAGAGACATGGAGCATATGAGATGTTCGAAGAGCTGAAAATGGTTTTCCAAGCTCATGCCCGGGTCGAGAGATATGAAGTCTCCGACAAATTCTTTAGCTGTAAGATGGAGGAAAATGGCTCTGTCAGTGAGCACATACTCAAAATGTCTGGGTTGCACAACCACTTGACTCAACTGGAAGTTAATCTCCCGGATGAAGCGGTCATTGACAGAATCCTCCAGTCGCTTCCACCTAGCTACAAGAGCTTTGTGATGAACTACAATATGCAGGGGATGGTAAAGACCATTCCTGAGGTATATGCTATGCTCAAATCAGCAAAGGTAGAAATCAAGAAAGAGCATCAAGTGTTGATGGTGAATAAAACCACTAAGTTCAAGAAGGGCAAGGGTAAAAAGAACTTCAAGAAGGACGGCAAGGAAGTTGCCGGGAAGAAGCCAAAGAATGGACCCAAGCCCGAGACTGAGTGTTTTTTATTGCAAGGGAAGTGGTCACTGGAAGCGGAACTGCCCCAAATACTTAGTGGACAAGAAGGCCGGCAAAACCAAAGGTATATGTGATATACATGTAATTGATGTGTACCTTACCAGTACTCGTAGTAGCTCTTGGGTATTTGATACCGGTGCAGTTGCTCACATTTGTAACTCAAAGCAGGAGCTGCGGAATAAACGGAGACTGGCGAAGGACGAGGTGACGATGCGCGTCGGGAATGGTTCCAAGGTCGATGTGATCGCCGTCGGCACGCTGCCTCTACATTTACCTACGGGATTAGTTTTAAACCTCAATAATTGTTATTTAGTGCCAAGTTTGAGCATGAACATTGTGTCTGGATCTCGTTTAATTCGAGATGGCTACTCATTTAAATCCGAGAATAATGGTTGTTCTATTTATATGAGAGATATGTTTTATGGTCATGCTCCGATGGTTAATGGTTTATTCTTAATGAATCTCGTACGTGATGATACACATATTCATAGTGTGAATACCAAAAGAGTTAAAGTTGATAACAATAGTCCCACATATTTGTGGCACTGCCGCCTTAGTCACATAGGTGTCAAACGCATGAAGAAACTCCATGCAGATGGACTTTTAGAGTCTCTTGATTATGAACCATTTGACACATGCGAACCATGCCTCATGGGTAAAATGACCAAGACTCCGTTCTCAGGAACAATGGAGCGAGCAACCAACTTATTGGAAATCATACATACTGATGTGTGCGGTCCAATGAGTGTTGAGGCTCGCGGTGGCTATCGTTATGTTCTCACCCTCACTGATGACTTGAGTAGATATGGGTATATCTACTTAATGAAACACAAGTCTGAGACCTTTGAAAAGTTCAAGGAATTTCAGAGTGAGGTTGAAAATCAACGTGATAGAAAGATCAAGTTTCTACGATTAGATCGTGGAGGAGAATACTTGAGTCACGAATTTGGCACACACTTAAGAAAATGTGGAATAGTTTCACAACTCACGCCGCCTGGAACACCTCAGCGTAATGGTGTGTCCGAACGTCGTAATCGCACTCTATTAGATATGGTGCGATCTATGATGTCTCTTACCGAGTTACCGCTATCTTTTTGGGGCTATGCTTTAGAGACTGCCGCATTCACTTTAAATAGGGCTCCGTCAAAATCCGTTGAGACGACACCGTATGAATTATGGTTTGGGAAGAAACCTAAGCTGTCGTTTCTAAAAGTTTGGGGATGCGATGCTTATGTCAAGAAACTTCAACCTGAAAAGCTCGAACCCAAATCGGAAAAATGCGTCTTCATAGGATACCCTAAAGAAACTGTTGGGTATACCTTCTACCTCAGGTCCGAAGGCAAGATCTTTGTTGCCAAGAATGGATCCTTTCTAGAGAAAGAGTTTCTCTCGAAAGAAGTAAGTGGGAGGAAAGTAGAACTTGATGAAGTGTTGCCTCTTGAACCGGAAAATGGCGAAACTCAAGAAAACGTTTCTGAGGTGCCTGCACCGACTAGAGAGGAAATTAATGATGATGATTAAGATGCTTCTAATCGAGTTCCTACTGAAATTCGAAGGTCCACAAGGACACGTTCCGCACCAGAGTGGTACGGCAACCCTGTCTTGGAAATCATGTTGTTAGACAACGGTGAACCTTCGAACTATGAGGAAGCAATGGCGGGCCCGGATTCCGACAAATGGCTAGAAGCCATGAAATCCGAGATAGGATCCATGTATGAAAACGAAGTATGGACTTTGACTGACTTGCCCGTTGAACGGCGAGCCATAGAAAATAAATGGATCTTTAAGAAGAAGACAGACGCGGATGGTAATGTGACCATCTATAAAGCTCAGCTTGTCGCTAAAGGTTATCGACAAGTTCAAGGGGTTGACTATGATGAGACTTTCTCACCGGTAGCGAAGCTGAAGTCCGTCCGAATCATGTTAGCAATTGCCGCATTCTATGATTATGAAATATGGCAAATGGACGTCAAAACAGCATTCCTTAATGGTTTCCTTAAGGAAGAATTGTATATGATGCAGCCGGAAGGTTTTGTCGATCCTAAGAATGCTGACAAGGTGTGCAAGCTCCAACGCTCGATTTATGGGCTGGTGCAAGCATCTCGGAGTTGGAACATTCGCTTTGATGAGATGATCAAAGCGTTTGGATTTACACAGACTTATGGAGAAGCCTGTGTTTACAAGAAAGTGAGTGGGAGCTCTGTAGCATTTCTCATATTATATGTAGACGACATACTTTTGATGGGAAATGATATAGAACTCTTGGACAGCATTAAGGCCTACTTGAATAAAAGTTTTTCAATGAAGGACCTTGGAGAAGCTGCTTATATATTAGGCATCAAGATCTATAGAGATAGATCGAGACGCCTCATAGGTCTTTCACAAAGCACATACCTTGATAAAATATTGAAGAAGTTCAATATGGATCAATATAAGAAAGGGTTCTTACCTGTGTTACAAGGTGTGAAATTGAGCTCAGCTCAATGTCCGACCACGGCAGAAGATATAGAAGAGATGAGTGTCATCCCCTATGCCTCAGCCATAGGTTCTATTATGTATGCCATGCTGTGTACCAGACCTGATGTAAACCTTGCCGTAAGTTTGGTAGGTAGGTACCAAAGTAATCCCGGCAAGGAACACTGGACAGCGGTCAAGAATATCCTGAAGTACCTGAAAAGGACTAAGGAAATGTTTCTCGTTTATGGAGGTGACGAAGAGCTCGTCGTAAAAGGTTACGTCGACGCTAGCTTCGACACAGATCTGGATGACTCTAAGTCACAAACCGGATACGTGTATATTTTGAATGGTGGGGCAGTAAGCTGGTGCAGTTGCAAGCAAAGCGTCGTGGCGGGATCTACATGTGAAGCGGAGTACATGGCAGCCTCGGAGGTAGCACATGAAGCAATTTGGGTGAAGGAGTTCATCACCGACCTCGGAGTCATACCCAATGCGTCGGGGCCAATCAAGCTCTTCTGTGACAACACTGGAGCTATTGCACTTGCAAAGGAGCCCAGGTTTCACAAGAAGACCAGGCACATCAAGCGTCGCTTCAACTCCATTCGTGAAAATGTTCAAGATGGAGACATAGAAATTTGTAAAGTGCACACGGATCTGAATGTCGCAGATCCGTTGACTAAACCTCTCCCTAAGGCAAAACATGATCAACACCAGAACTCTATGGGTGTTCGATTCATCAGAATGTAACTAGATTATTGACTCTAGTGCAAGTGGGAGACTGTTGGAAATATGCCCTAGAGGCAATAATAAAAGCATTATTATTATATTTCCTTATTCATGATAATTGTCTTTATTCGTGCTATAATTGTGTTAACCGGAAATCGTAATACATGTGTGAATAACAGACAACAATATGTCCCTAGTGAGCCTCTAGTTGACTAGCTCGTTAATCGACAGATAGTCATGGTTTCCTGACTATGGACATTGGATGTCATCGATAACGGGATCACATCATTAGGAGAATAATGTGATGGACAAGACCCAATCCTAAACATAGCATAAGATCGCATAGTTCGTTTGCTAGAGTTTTCCAATGTCAAGTATCCTTTCCTTAGACCATGAGATCGTGTAACTCCCGGATACCGTAGGAGTGCTTTGGGTGTGCCAAACGTCACAACGTAACTGGGTGACTATAAAGGTATACTACGGGTATCTCTGAAAGTGTCTGTTGGGTTACATGGATCGAGACTGGGATTTGTCACTCCGCTTGACGGAGAGGTATCACCGGGCCCTCTCGGTAATGCATCATCATATGAGCTCAAGGTGATCAAAGTGTTTGATCACAAGGATCATGCATTACAGTACGAGAAAAGTGACTTGCCGGTAACGAGATTGAACGAGGTATTGGTATACCGACGATCGAATCTCGTGCAAGTAAAATACCGATTGACAAAGGGAATCGTATACGGGATTAATTGAATCCTTGACATCGTGGTTCATCCGATGAGATCATCGTGGAGCATGTGGGAGCCAACATGGGTATCCAGATCCCGCTTTTGGTTATTGCCCGAGAGCCGTCTCGGTCATGTCTGCATGTCTCCCGAACCCGTAGGGTCTACACACTTAAGGTTCGGTGACGCTAGGGTTGTAAAGATATGTATGTGCAGTAACCCGAATGTTGTTCGGAGTCCCGGATGAGATCCCGGACGTCACGAGGAGTTCCGGAATGGTCCGGAGGTAAAGAATTATATATAGGAAGTGCTATTTTGGCCATCGGGACAAGTTCCGGTGTTATCGGTATTGTACCGGGACCACCGGAGGGGTCCCGGGGGTCCACCGGGGGGGTCCACCTGCCCCGGGGGGCCACATGGGCTATAGGGGGTGCGCCCTGGCCTATATGGGCCAAGGGCACCAGCCCCAAGGGCCCATGCACCAAGGAGACTTGGAGAGGGAAGAGTCCAAAGAGGGGAAGGCACCTCCGAGGTGCCTTGGGGAGGATGGACTCCTCCCCCCTTTGGCCGCACCCCTTCCTTGGAGGAAGGGGCAAGGCTGCGCCCTCCCCCCTCTCATGCGCCTATATAAAGGGAGGGGAGGGAGGGGTGGCCGCACCCTTTGCCCTGGCACTCCCTCCTCCCTACAACACCTCCTCCTCCTCCCGTAGTTGCTTAGCGAAGCCCTGCCGGAGTTCTGCTGCATCCACCACCACACCGTCGTGCTGGATCTTCCTCAACCTCTCCTTCCCCCTTGCTGGATCAAGAAGGAGGAGACGTCTCCCGTCCCGTACGTGTGTTGAACGCGGAGGTGCCGTCCGTTTGGTGCTAGATCATCGGTGAATTGGATCACGGCAAGTACGACTACCTCATCCACGTTCACTCGAACGCTTCCGTTGCAATCTACAAAGTGGTATGTAGATGCTATCTAATCTGAATACTCGTTGCTAGATGAACTCATAGATGGATCTTGGTGAAACCGTAGGAAAAAAAATTAATTTTCTGCAACGTTCCCCAACACACTTTAATTCTTGAATTTGTTTTGGCCAGTGGCATAATTTTGCAAGTCATTATTGGCTAAAAAGAAAATGCAAAAGCTGCTGAAAATAAAAAGAAAAACTAAAAGAAATAGGAAAAGGAAAGAATAAGGGGTGGGAGAGCCCTGGCCTCCCTTGGGCCTCAGCCCACCTCAGCCAGTCGGACGGCCCACAGCCCCCTCCTCCTCACTGCCCTGGGCCTCAGTCCACAGTGGCAGGCCTCTGCCGAGCAGCCCAACCCCCACTTTCGGTCGTCTTCTACTGCTCGACCGACCGCTAGGTCGCGGTCGCCATCGGACCGGCTCACCGGCGTCGTTGGCGAGGGGATAAGACCCCGACTCCTCGGGCTCCCCTCTCCCCTCCCCACTTGCCTCCCCGCCTCCTCGATCTCCACCTCCTCTCACCTCGCCCCTCTCGCCGAGATCCTTTCCCGTCCTCCAGATCCCCCACCTCCCGATGCGTCCCTCGCCGTCCACCTTGCTCCGACGTGGCCACCGGCCACCACGCGCGTCTTCGCCATGACGTAGCTCCTCGTCGTCATCTGCTACGCCCCCTGGTGCCATCCGCAAGAGCTCGGAGGCGCTAGAGCGCCGTCACGCCGCCTTCTTCAACCTCCGTCCGCCTCGGGCCACCGCACGCCGACGCCGCCTCCGACCACCTCGACTCTTCCTCGGGATCAAAGACCAGTCCCCGACACCTCACGTCACATCACGCCCCTTTGTTGCTCGACTCTTCAGAGTTACCATCGAGTGCCGAGGGTGGAACCTCATACATCACTCCTGATGAGATCTCTGTAGAGTAGCTATTCGGTCGTGGCCATCGAGGGTGATTTCCTCCTTAGCCACTTCCGATACGACTCTGTCGTGCAACCCCTCAAGTGTGAACCTCGAGGGTGGTTCCTCTTACGTTCACCTTGATGTTTACATCGAGTGGGAATCCAACAAGGGTGATTCCTCAGGTTTTCCCCCTTGGTGTTAGACACACGGTTACTATGGATACTATGACTTTGCACTGGACCCTGTTACTAAAGACGGGTTGGCCCTGAGGGGTACCCGCGCGAGCTTAATTGCAAGTGATGTGGAGTCAGGCGGACCTGGAGGGTGCCCGCGAGATAATTACGAGGCGTGGCCGGGCATTCCTAGCCCTTGCCGCAAGTCCTCGAGACGGGGCAACGGGGTCACATCTTTCGTGAGTCTCTGCTTGTTACCGCGCGTTCCTAATCCACTACGATTAGGATATTTGATCCGAGGGGCCTCTGGCCTGATAGCATTACCCATCACGTGGGCATAGTATGGGCATTATGCGTCGTATACATCAGCCGAAGCTTAATAGACGTCAGTGACTGAGCGGCGCGCGCCGGGTTGGACTGGTAAGCTCCTGCCTTTTTAGGGAGGTAGCTAGGTCTGCTCACCGGCCGCCCACGCAACATGCAGGAGTTCCCGGGGCGATGGCCCATGACCCCTGGGGGCATAGGTTTAGTCCGGCGTGCTGGCCTCTCTATTAAGCCTAGGTCGGGTTGCGACGTATTGTTTGGCCGAGGCCGGGCATGACCCAGGAAAGTATGTCCGGCCGGAGTTAATCGAGCGTGGTGGGTAAGTTGGTGCACCCCTGCAGGGAAGAAAACATCTATCGATAGCCTATCCTACGGTAACGGACACTTGGAGTTGTATCCCGATCGATACAACTAGAACTGGATGGTGATGAGAATTAGATTGTGATGATAACTGGATAGTATGGGTCTGGTATTGCTTTCTCGCAGGTGTCGAGAAAGGATCTCTGGCCGAGGTTGATAACACTACTACTACTTTACTTATGCTACTCTACTCCCTCCTGTTGTTGCAAGATGGTGGTTTCCAGAAGATGTTAGTCTTCGATAGGACTAGGCTTTCCCTCTATTCTGGCATTTCTGCAGCCCAGTCCACATATACAGCCTTCTTTGATAATGTTGC
Organism: Aegilops umbellulata; assembly: GCA_032464435.1. Classification (NCBI taxonomy): domain Eukaryota; kingdom Viridiplantae; phylum Streptophyta; class Magnoliopsida; order Poales; family Poaceae; genus Aegilops; species Aegilops umbellulata. The sequence goes on from CP136058.1 coordinate 92,111,435, forward strand.
ATATGTAGTGTAGATCCTTGCTTGCGAGTACTTTGGATGAGTACTCACGGTTGCTTTGCTCCCCCTTTTCCCCCTTTTCTTCTTTCCGTTTGATGCAACCAGATGTCGGAGCCCAGGAGTCAGATGCCAACGTTGATGCCTACTACTACGTGGAGTCCGCCGACGACCAGGAGTAGTTAGGAGGCTCCCAGGCAGGAGGCCTTGCCTTTTCGATCGATGTTGCTTTTGTGCTAGTCTTCTTAAGGCAAACTTGTCTAACTTATGTCTGTACTCAGATATTGTTGCTTTCGCTGACTCTTGTGTATTCGAGCTTATGTATTCGAGCCCTCGAGGCCCCTGGCTTGTAATATAAAGCTTGTATTATTTTAATTTGTGTCTAGAGTTGTGTTGTGATATCTTCCCGTGAGTCCTTGATCTTGTTCGTACACATTTGCGTGTATGATTACTGTATGATTGAATCGAGGGCATCACAAGTTGGTATTAGAGCCGACTGCCTGTAGGTAGCCCTCTTTCCAACTCCTTGGCCGAAGTTGAGTCTAGTCACTGAAAACTTTTACTAACATTGGCTGCCATTGGGTGGTATTAGGATCTTTTACTCCTCGTCTATACTCTGGGACTCTAATCTCTCTTCCATTTGGGTTAAACGAATTTACTAACTTTAACATTAGGATCCCGTGACCACATTCACCCCGAAGTTGGATAAAGCCATAGTTATTCCTTAGAATAGCCTCTTGAATAGTACACACGTTGTTGTGTTACTACTAAGTGGTATCCATCGTACCTCTTTCCTTATGCATGTTTTCATCATGAATGATCCTTGTCTTTGCAAGTGCTCAATGCTGAACTACCCCCTGTTACATGTTAGCAGGATGGTTAGACCCGCTGGTCGTGGCCGTGGTGCCAACGATCCACCACCGCCTGAATTCTTTGCTGGAATGATGCAACAGTTTTAGTTGAATCGCCAGTTCATTGAAGGAATGATGGCTCAGTTTCCTCGTCCGAACATGAATCAACAGCCAACCCCAATAACTCTGCAGGACTTCATGCACCTCAACCCAACTATTTACCGTAGCTCAACTCAGCCCCTTGATGCTGATGACTGGCTCCGCGACATCACGTATGAAATGGAGTCTGCTAGTGTTGCCCCTGCCAGCTATGTCACCTTCGCATCCTTCTTCCTCAAGGGTCCTGCTGCTCAATGGTGGGACAGCCACAGGCGTACCCTACCTACTGGAACGGTCATCACTTGGCCGGATTTCCAAGCTGCCTTCCGTGCCCGCTTCATTCCTCAAGGAATCATGGACAGGAAGAAACGAGATTTCCGCAACCTCACCCAAGGCAACAAGTCCGTAAATGCTTATCAACAGGAATTCTTGGACTTGTCCCGTTATGCTGAAGAAGACATTGCTACTGATGCTAGTAAGCAGGAAAAGTTTCGTGATGGACTTCAACCTGATATCAAGCTAGCACTACTCGTTCATGACTTTGCCGACTTCGGCACCTTGGTGAACAAGGCGATTCAAGTTGAGACTGGTCTTCAGGAACACCAAGGATCCCTCAGGCGCAGCCGTGACGCTGGCTCATCTTCGGGCCCGTCAGCGCAGAAGCGTCGAATATGGATTCCCCACAGCATGTATCGTCCAACTGCAACTGCACCAAGACAGTCCTATGCTGCACCTCGTATTCCCCCTCCACCGCAGAGGCAGCCTCTTCGAGATGTACCTTTCCAAGCTTCCACTCGCGATCCCAATGATGGTCTGTGCTTCAGATGTGGCCGCCCAGGCCACCTTGCTAAAGAGTGCAATTCAAAAAAGAGCCAGCTGGCTCTGCCTTCAACTGACCGTAACAATCAGCCCCATAACAACAATGCCAGACCTTATGGTCGTGGTCAGGCTACTCATGTTGATCTGAATGAAGCTCAAGACCAGCCTGCCACTGTGATGGGTACTCTTCTCGTTAATTTAGTATCGGCTTCTGTTTTATTCGATTCAGGAGCATTGCATTCATTCATATCAGAAAATTTTGCATACGCACACGACATTCGATGCGAGCCCATGAACACTCCGATAGTGGTACGCACCCCTGCGGGTCAGTGTCGAACTACCATGATTGGTCGCGACGTCCCCGTTGAAATTGAAGGGTTGGAATTTCATGTTTCTCCCATTATTCTGGAGTCTTCCAACATTGACCTCATTATGGGAATGGAATGGTTGAAAGCACATACCGCTTCTATCGTTTGTGCCACCGAAGTCGTTCATATCCTACATCCTTCCGATGAGATAGTAAGCTACCATGCTCAGATTGTTCAAAACGTTGAAGCACGACTTTATGCTTTGAATGCGTTGAACGCAGCACCTCTTGAAGGAATTGAAAAGATTCCAGTCGTTCGCGACTTCCAAGACGTATTTCTAGAACAACTTCCAGGAATACCTCCTGCCCGGGCTGTCGAGTTCGTCATCGACTTGAAACCAGCACCGTTCCTATCGCCAAACGACCCTACAAGATGCCACCTCATGAGCTCCTTGAACTTAAGGAGGAAATCGACAAATCTCTTCACAAGGGTTTCATTCTTCCAAGTTCCTCTGCTTGGGGAGCACCTTTTCTCTTCGTCAAGAAGAAGGACGGAACGAACCGTTTGGTCCAAGACTATCGTCCTATCAACCAAGCTACAATTCAGAAAAAACATCCCCTTCCTCGGATCAATGACCTGTATGATCAACTGGCTGGTTCATCGATATTCTCTAAACTCGACTTGAGGTTGGGTTACCACCAGATCCGTGTTCGTGAAGAGGATATTCCAAAGACCGCCTTCGTTACTTGATATGGTTCATATGAGTGCACCGTCATGTCATTCGGTTTAACCAATGCTCCGGCTACTTTCTCTCGTCTGATGAACTACATATTCATGGATTACCTCGACAAGTTCGTCGTAGTCTATCTGGATGATATCCTGGTTTATTCAAAGAACAAAGAAGAACATGCTGAACATCTTCGACTTGTTCTAGAGAAGCTTCGAGAGCATCAAATTTATGCCAAGTATTCCAAGTGCGAATTCTGGTTACCCGAAGTCACCTACCTTGGTCATGTTATCTCCAAGGATGGTATTGCCGTCAACCCAGAGCGCGTTCAGGCTATTCTTGACTGGACCCCTCCGAAGACTGTCAAGCAAGCCAGAAGCTTTCTCGGACTTGCCAGCTATTGCCGCCGTTTTGTCGAGAACTTCTCCAAGATTGTCAGGCCACTGACTAATCTGCTTCACAAAGGTGTTAAGTTCGATTGGACAGAAAAATGTCAGGAAATTTTCCAGGCACTCAAGGACAAGCTGACTTCTGCCCCAGTGCTTGCTCCCCCTGATTCTCGCAAGGACTTCGTCATCTATTGCGACGCTTCACGTCAAGGATTAGGCTGTGTACTAATGCAAGAGCGCAGGGTGATTGCTTATGCCTCCCGTCAAGTGCGTCCTTATGAAGAGAACTACCCAGTTCATGACCTCGAGCTTGCAGCGGTTATCTTTGCACTGAAGCTATGGCGACAATACCTTCTCGGTAATCGTTGTGAAATCTTCACCGATCATCAGAGTCTGAAGTATCTGTTTACTCAACCAGATCTGAACCTCCGTCAGCAGCGATGGATGGAAGCTATTGCTGACTACAACTGCGGTATATCCTATACCCCTGGCAAGGCTAATGTAATGGCTGATGCCCTGAGCCGTAAGTCTTATTGCAACAATCACATGGTTTTCAAGGCTCAACCCCGCCTTTATGAAGAGCTATGCAAACTGAACCTCCAACTAGTTCCACAGGGTTCTTTGAATAACCTTGTCCTGGAACCAACTCTGCTGAAAGCAATTAAGTCTGCTCAAGCCAAAGATGCTCACGTTGATTTGATGAAAAAGGATCTTGCCTTAGAGAAATCCAGAGATTTCTCACTTGGTGAAGATGGAACCTTATACTTCAGAGATCGCATTGTAGTACCCCGGTTCGAGCTTATGACAGAGAAGGTGATGAAAGAAGCGCATGACACCCCTCTCTCTATTCATCCGGGAAGTACCAAGATGTACCTAGACATCCGTCAGAAGTACTAGTGGTCTAATATGAAGCAAGACATTGCTCGATATATTGAAGAATGTGACGTTTGTCGTCGCGTCAAAGCAGAACATCAGAAACCGGCTGGACTTCTGCAACCGCTTCCGATTCCTGAATGGAAGTGGGATAAGATTCAGATGGTCTTCGTCACTGGCCTTCCCAAGTCTCAGAAAGGTAATGATGCTATCTTTGTCGTCATCGACCAATTCTCGAAGGTTGCTCACTTTCTGCCAGTCAAGGAGACTATCACTTCTAGTCAATTAGCAAACTTGTATATCTCCAGAATTGTGTCACTCCACGGCATTCCGAAGGAGATCAGTTCAGACCGCGGAAGTATATTCAATTCAAAGTTCTGGGATAGTTTCCAAGAGGCAATGGGAACTCATATAACCTGGAGCACTGCTTATCATCCCCAATCCCAAGGCCAAGTCGAGCGAGCCAATCAAATTCTTGAAGACATGCTTCGGGCTTGTGTTATTTCTTTCGACAAGAAGTGGGAAGAATCTCTCCCTTATGCGGAGTTCTCTTATAACAACAGTTATCAAGCCAGCTTGAAGATGGCACCCTTCGAAGTGCTATATGGACGTAAGTGTCGAACCCCTCTGAATTGGTCAGAAACTGGGGAACGGACGCTCATTGGTCCAGACATTATTCAACAAGCTGAAGAGCAGGTTCTCATTGTCTGGGACAAAGCGGCCCAGTCCTGTCAGAAGAGCAACTATGATCGGAAACACTAGGGTTCAACTTATCAACCCGGTGAACAAGCTTATCTGCGTGTCACTCCTTTGAGAGGCACTCATTGGTTCGGAGTCAATGGCAAGCTAGCTCCGCGCTACATTGGTCCCTTCCACCTTCTCGCCCGTCGTGGACTGGTGGCTTATCAATTGGAGTTGCCACCTCAGTTCTCTCACGTTCATGACGTCTTCCACGTGTCGCAACTTCGTCGATGCTTCAAGGATCCGGAACGTGAAGTGGATCCGGAATTGATTGAAGTTCAAGATGATCTCATATACAAAGAGCATCCGATCCACATTCTTGAAGAAGCTGAACGTCGAACCCACCAGAAAGTTACCAAGTTCCTCAAGGTGCAATGGTCGAATCATACTAAAGATGAAGCCACTTGGGAGCGTGAAGATAACCTCTGGGCTGAATACCCCGACCTGTTCCCTTCTACCTCTTAATTCTCGGGACGAGAATTTCTTTTAGAGGAGGAGAGTTATAACACCCGGTGTAATGATGCTACAGTAACCCCTGGGGTTAAGTTAATCTTTTGGCTAAACATGTGCCTGATCATTATTGTCTCATGTTCTTTCAAATTCTAGTTGAATTTAAATTCAAATTCTGTGTGAAATTCAAAATGCTCAGACATGAAAACAAAAATGTTCATCATGTGCCAAATAATCCACAACTAATATTGGTGGTGAACCAACATTTTTGTAAAAGGTTTAAGTGGCCTAAGCTACTTAAAACGATGACCTAAGCAATAAATTAAATGCCTTTTTAATTTATAAAATTGGCAATTTTTTTCAAAAGTCTCACAATATTTTTGTGGCAGTGCACTTTAATTCTTGAAATTGTTTTGGCCAGTGGCATAATTTTGCAAGTCATTATTGGCTAAAAAGAAAATGCAAAAGCTGCTGAAAATAAAAAGAAAAACTAAAAGAAACAGGAAAAGGAAAGAAGAAGGGGTGGGAGAGCCCTGGCCTCCCCTTGGGCCTCAGCCCGCCTCGGCCAGCCGGACGGCCCACAGCCCCCTCCTCCTCACTGCCCTGGGCCTCAGTCCACAGTGGCAGGCCTCTGCCCAGCAGCCCAACCCCCACCTTCGGTCGTCTTATACTTCTCGACCGACCGCTCGGTCGCGGTCGCCACCAGACCGGCTCACTGGCGTCGTTGGCAAGGGGATAAGACCCCGGCGCCTCGGGCTCCCCTCTCCCCTCCCCACTTGCCTCCGCGCCTCCTCGATCTCCACCTCCTCTCACCTCGCCCCTCTCGCCGAGATCCTTTCCCGTCCTCCAGATCCCCCCACCTCCCGACGCGTCCCTCGCCATCCACCTTGCTCCGACGTGGCCACCGGCCACCACGCGCGTCTTCGCCATGACGTAGCTCCTCATCGTCATCTGCTACGCCCCCTGGTGCCATCCGCAAGAGCTCGGTGGCGCTAGAGCGCCGTCACGCCGCCTTCTTCAACCTCCGTCCACCTCGGGCCGCCGCACGCCGATGCCGTCTCCGGCCACCTCGACTCTTCCTCGGGCCTTCCCAGCAACGGAAGTGAGCGCCGGACCCCACCCTTTCCCTCTCTTCCCTGCTTCTGCCACTACCAGTAGCTACTTTCCCCATCATGTCCGAGCTTGTCGCCGTCGTGGGGTTCGCCGCCGTAGCCACGGCTCGCGGAGCTCGTAGCCGGCCACCTTGTCATGCTCAACACGCTCCCAGAGGCCCGGCAAGCCCTCTGGCTCGCCTCGCCGTGCCCTAGCAATGTCCCCGCCGTGCACCCGAGCGTCGTCGCCGCCCGTACTCGCCGCCGTCGCTGCGGGCACGCTCCGGCCAAGCCACCACCGCGGTCGGATACGCGCGGGCCCTGCGGTACCGTATATTCAAACCGCGGCCGAAACGGGCCCTTGAGGCCGTTTTCCGGCCAACTCCGGCGAGTAGCCGCCGCGAGAGGGTCGCCGGAGCGACTCCGGCGTCGCCTGCTCGCCTGTCCGCCACGCGATCCTCCCTGTGTCGCTGCCAATGGGCCCCGCGGGCCCCGTTGACTGGGTTGACCCAGTCAACGTGCTGACTGGGCAGCCCAGTGTCATTGACATGAGGGCCCCACAGTTATTCTGTTAATTAAAACATCTTTTATAACTAAAGTTATTTAGTTAATCTAATTAGTTACTGACATGTGGGGCCCAACTTCTAATTAATCCCCCTGTTCTTTTAAAATAACTCATTGTTAGCCCTCTGTCTATTACATGTGGGACCCACTGGTCAGCTTTGACCAGTCAACCAGACTGTTGACTGCTGACGTCACACCTATGTCATGCTGATGTCATAATTCCTTTTCTGTTATTTAAATAAATTCTAGAATATTTGTTAATCTTTAGAAATTCATAGAAAATAAACCGTAGCTCGGATGAAAATGTTTTCTACATGAAAGTTGCTCAGCACAACAAGACGATTCCGAATACGCGGTCCGTGCATCTGTCACATGCCCCTAGCATGCTGAACATGGAACATTCCCCCTCCGGTCATCTTTCTGATACAGGTCCGGAACCGGGAATACATTCCCGGTTGAATTTCCCCTTCTCCTATATCGTTTAGCCTTACGATAGGTCACACCCGACACAGCTTATTGCCATGTTAGGCTTTGTGATGCTATGCTTGCTTTATATTTACTGTTTCTTCCCCCTTCTTCTCTCCGGTAGACCCCGAGACCGATGCCGCCCCTATGATCGACTACGTCGACGACGACCCCTCCTTGCCAGAGCAACCAGGCAAGCCCCCCCCTTTGATCATCCCGATATCGCCCATTCCATTCTCTCATGCTTGCATTAGATTTTGCTATTGTTATTGTTTGCTCCTATTCTGATGGATAGCCTGCTTTTGTATCTGCTGTTGTACCTTACTTGCTTATACTAAACTGCTTAGTATAGGTTGGTTAGTGATCCATCAGTGACCCCCCCACTTGACCCGACTGCCCTGCTGGATTATCAGAAGACCCGATCAACGGGATCAAAGACCAGGCCCCGACACCTCATGTCACATCACGCCCCTTTGTTGCTCGACTCTTCAGAGTTACCATCGAGTGCCGAGGGTGGAACCTCATACATCACTCCTGATGAGATCTCTGTAGAGTAGCTATTCGGTCGTGGCCATCGAGGGTGATTTCCTCCTTAACCACTTCCGATATGACTCTATCGTGCAACCCCTCAAGTGTGAACCTCGATGGTGGTTCCTCTTACGTTCACCTTGATGTTTACATCGAGTGGGAATCTGACAAGGGTGATTCCTCAGGTTTCCCCCTTGGTGTTAGACACACGGTTACTATGGATACTATGACTTTGCACTGGACCCTGTTACTAAAGACGGGTTGGCCCTGAGGGGTACCCGCGCGAGCTTAATTGCGAGTGATGTGGAGTCGGGCGGACCTAGAGGGTGCCCGCGAGATAATTACAAGGCGTGGTCGGGCATTCCTAGCCCTTGCCGCAAGTCCTCGAGACGGGGCAATGGGGTCACATCTTTCGTGAGTCTCTGCTTGTTACCGTGCGTTCCTAATCCACTACGATTTGGATATTTGATCCGAGGGGCCTCTGGCCTGATAGCACTAACAATCATGTGGGCATAGTATGGGAGTTCTGCGTCGTATACATCAGCCGAAGCTTAATAGACATCAGTGACTGAGCGGCGCGCGCCGGGTTGGACTGGTAAGCTCCTGCCTTTTTAGGGAGGTAGCTAGGTCTGCTCACCGGCCGCCCATGCAACGTGCAGGAGTTCCCGGGGCGATGGCCCATGACCCCTGGGGGCATAGGTTTAGTCCGGCGTGCTGGCCTCTCTATAAAGCCTAGGTCGGGTTGCGGCGTATTGTTTGGCCGAGGCCGGGCATGACCTAGGAAAGTGTGTCCGGCCGAAGTTAATCGAGCGTGGTGGGTAAGTTGGTGCACCCCTGCAGGGAAGAAAACATCTATCGATAGCCTGCCCTACCGTAACGGACACTTGGAGTTGTATACCGATCGATACAACTAGAAGTGGATGGTGATGAGAATTGGATTGTGATGATAACTGGACAGTATGGCTCTGGGATTGCTTTCTCGCAGGGTGTCGAGAAAGGATCTCTGGCCGAGGTTGATAACACTACTACTACTTTACTTATGCTACTCTACTCCCTCCTGTTGCTGCAAGATGGTGGTTTCCAGAAGATGTTAGTCTTCGATAGGACTAGGCTTTCCCTCTATTCTGGCATTTCTGTAGCCCAGTCCACATATACAGCCTTCTTTGATAATGTTGCATATGTAGTGTAGATCCTTGCTTGCGAGTACTTTGGATGAGTACTCACAGTTGCTTTGCTCCCCCTTTTCCCCCTTTTCTTATTTCCGGTTGATGCAACCAGATGTCGGAGCCCAGGAGTCAGATGCCACCGTCGATGCTTACTACTACGTGGAGTCCGCCGACGACCAGGAGTAGTTAGGAGGCTCCCAGGCAGGAGGCCCTGCCTTTTCGATCGATGTTGCTTTTGTGCTAGCCTTCTTAAGGCAAACTTGTCTAACTTATGTCTGTACTCAGATATTGTTGCTTCCGCTGACTCTTGTGTATTCGAGCTTATGTATTCGAGCCCTCGAGGCCCCTGGCTTGTAATATAAAGCTTGTATTATTTTAATTTGTGTCTAGAGTTGTGTTGTGATATCTTCCCGTGAGTCCTTGATCTTGATCGTACACATTTGCGTGTATGATTAGTGTATGATTGAATCGAGGGCGTCACAAACAGCATGGATACTTAATTCCTACTCATCCTCGAGTAGGTTAATGATAAAAGAAATAATTTATGAAGTGTGAATGCTAGCAAAGTGCATAAGTTTGATCAATGATAATTTCAACCACTTTTCCTAGCATCATAACATCAACTCTTTCTCACAAAACTCATCATGTTAAAGTAGCACCCAATTCATGTTAAGGTTCAAGCAATGAATTCTCTTGAAACTCAACAACCTATATTCTTAGTCACCAAACAAGTGCAATTCAACTTATCCAATAGAGTCTAAGTAAGAGCTCCACATACTCAATCATTATATATTCTTCCATGATTGCTAGTACTCAAAGCATACTCTTAGAACAAATGGCATCCATCGAACACAGAGAAAGATAGGGGCTTAATGTTTCGCCTCCCAACTCATTTATCATAGAGATAATTTTCAACAATAATAATTCATGATCAAATATATTTGATTGATCATATGTGCCTAGATCTTTCCCCACCACATGATGCTTGCCAACTAAAGAATAATTGAGGTTGAAATGAGAATGCATACTATTGACTCTTTGCATATAAGTAAATACTGAAAAGTAAAATATATGCCCTTCGCAGAGGGAAGCAGAGGTTGTCATGCGCTTTTTATTTGGATGCTCAAGCTCTTAATGCAAAGGAACGTCACGTTATATTGCCCCTTATGATAGCAACCTTTAATATGCAGTTCGTCGCTTTTATTACTTTGCCATCACAAGTTCATACAACGCTCAATTTTCCCTTACAATAAAAGATCAAACATATTTAGGAGCAATTTTTATTGCTTTATGCACCGATGACAACTTACTTGAAGGATATTATTCAATCCATAGGTAGGTACGATGGACACTCATGGCACGAAACTGGGTTTAAGGGTTTTTGGATGCACAAGTAGTATCTCTACTTAGTACGTTTTTTTGGCTAGCAAAAGATCCTAGGCAAACACCGCATGTTGGAGGATCCATGAACTTCAATGCAAATATACACAACCACAACTCATTACGTTGTCTTCCTTGTCCAACTTCAACTAATTTGCTCAAGTTTGGAAATAATTAATGGGTATTCACAATCATAGAAGATGTCCAAGATAATATATTTGTATGTGAAAGTTCTCTTCCTTATACTAATCATTCATGAATCGCTTGTATGACCAATATTGTGATTGTCAAGCTTTAAAATATTTCACTTCTAAACCCAATGTGAAGCTACTACTAGGCATGATATGAACATATAATTTCAACTTCATGATATTCAATTCATTTTTTTGACCATAAAACAGTAAGGCAAAAGCCTTACTGTGTGTCATTTTCATTTAAAGAAACATAATGAAACATAGTCTTTACAATGGTTGATGGGGGAACAACAATTGAGCTAAACTAAGAAGTAAAAAAGAAAAGGAGGAAAACAAAAATTATATATTATCAATCCAAGATGACATGCCCTCCTTGAGACTGGGTTTAGCTCTCAGCATGGTTAACTTGAAAGATCTGATAAAGTCATATCTGCATTCATTGATTGAGCATGGGATTCCATCAAATATCAGTCCATTTCTTTGATTCCGTATGCTCCAACAACCCACTATCATAATTTCCATAAAGTGATGGAGGTGATATCTTTGTTGTGCTTGAATTATCATATCATGAATATTCAAATTTGTGTTCCATTCAAAACCAATGTTCCACCAAAATCCCTAGCTAAATGGGCAAGAAAATAGTAGATGCATTATATCTTCCATTTCTTCTGCATTACATAAGACACATTGAGTGGAATCAAGATGCATATTCTTCCTGGTCAGGAGTTCACATGTGTTTATTCTGTCATGAAGCATTAGCCAGCAAAAGAATTTATGCTTTGGTAGGCAGCAAGACTTCCATATCCATTTGAAGGTCACTACTGCATCCTCATTTCTCATTAAGAAATAATAAATCCTCTTGGTGATATTTATATTGCTGCCCCAGGTGAAATTCCATATATCATGCTCATTATTGTGTCTGATGCTATGTAATTGTTCTGATAGTAGATGAAACTGCTGGTGTGCAATGTTGGACAGTGGTAGCTGGAATAAGTTGTAATGATTTTCTGTACCTTTGGTAGCCCAAATAGATATTTTCTCTTGTAGGCAGAAAGAATGAAGCTCGGGGTATTTCAACTTCATGATCTCTCGATTCCAGTTGTCATCCCACAACATAGAGGAGTTTCCTGCTTTGATCTCACATGAAGTCATATCTTTAAATAGATCAAACATTTTCATGCAGTCTTTCCACCAAAAGGATCCTTTATTGGGGGTAGAGTGGGGAGCTTCATTGTTCTGGTAGTGGGCCTCACAAATTAATTTGACCCAAGGAATATCCATCTTATTGTAGAATTTGTAAAGATGTTTGATAAGAAGGGCTTTATTTTGCTCTCTCAAATTTAATACACCAAGTCCTCCTTGATTTTTTGGCTTGCATATCATATCCCAGCTGGCTAGACATTTACCCTTTTTGTTGATCTCGTTTCCATACCATAGAAAGTTTCTGCTGGATTTGTCCACATGATCCAATATGGCGTAATGAACTTTAAGTGAGCACATGGAAAAAATGGGCATGAGGGCAACAACATAATTTACATAAGTGAGTCTGCCAGAATGATTCATGAACCTAGTCACTCCTGATAATCTCTTGTCAATTTTGGATATGACAGAGATGAGATCCATGACATTAGGTTTGGTGGTGCCCATGGGTAAACCCAGATAAGTGAATGGAAGACTTTCAACCTTACATCCAAATGTATTTGCAAGCATAGTAACAGATTGCTGATCAATGTTAATGGGAATCATGGAGGATTTGCTGTAATTAACAAACAGACCAGTAGACAGACTGAATATGTTGAGTAAATATTTAAGATAGATAAGCTGGTCTTCATTTGCTGGCATAATCATTAGAGTGTCATCTGCATATTGGATGATGGGATAGTCTTGTCCATATGCATGGTTGATGGGAAGAGTGAGCTCACCATTGGCCCAAGCAGCATTAACCACAGATTGTAATAGATCAGCAGTGATAATATAAAGTAGGGGGGAATGTGGATCACCTTGTCTGGCTCCTCTCCTACAAATAATCTTTTTGCCAGCCACTCCATTAAGTAGGACAGATGTAGATGCAGAATGTAGGATATTTGTTACCCAGTTTATCCATCTAGGTCCAAATCATTTTGCCTTCAACATAGCAATAATGGCTTTATATTCAACCTTGTCAAAGGCCTTTTCAAAATCCAATTTCAGTATAATGATGGTTTTTTTATTGATGGCATAAATGGAGATATTCAAATGCATAGCCCAGGCAATCTTGGATATTCCTTCCTTTAATAAACCCATACTGGTTCTGATGAATAATATTAGTGATGATCTTCTGAGCTCTGTTGGCCATAAGTTTAGTAATAATTTTGAGAGGCAGACTGACCAAAGATATAGGTCTGAAATCATTCATATTCTCTGGGTTAGTAATCTTTGGGATGAGAGTAATGAAAGCAGTGTTAATACTTTGAATATGACAGTTTCCTTCAAGAAATCCCAGATCATGGTATAGAAGTCTTGCTTAATGATATCCCAACATTTCCTCAAGAAGGTGCCATTGAAACCATCAAGGCCAGGGGCTTTGTCAGTGGGTAAATCCTTGATAACTTGGTCAATCTCATCCATGGTAAAAGGTGTCTCAAGGTCTGACAGGTCTTGTGGCTGTAGCATGGCCCGTTGCGCCTCTGGCGCAAAAAGCAAGAGAAAACCAAGTATTCAAATCGTGCACATAAGAAAATAGATACTTTGGTAGCATGTTCATATATAGTGATATATATATATATTCAGAAAGTCAATTTGGCTCCTGGGGCCCAATTTTTTTTGAAATGAAAAGAAATCAAGACAAAAAAATTATGTACTTAGTCACATCCAAATGCTACCTACAAATTTCGAGGCAAAATAATAATACATTTTGGCTTGTACAAAAAAAACAAATCGAACACCAAAAGTCACCCTAAAATGTCATCCCAATTTTTTTTTCTGCCAACAAAACACCACCGCACCGTTTCGCATGAAAATTGTCATGCATGTTTGTGACACTAATACAATCATCTACAAAAAAATTCAGAATTTTTCAAAAAAAAATTATATTTTTCTCGCATTACTGTTCACCCCGGGAGCCACTATATATATTACAGTATATGGTAGCATGATAGCCCAATTCAAACCTAGAATCAAATGCAAATACTTGCTTACCATAAAAATTCAATGGATTAAATCATTCGTAGGTTTAAATAAAAAACTAACTAGCTATACACACGAACGACACGATAAAATGTACTAAAGATAATGTAACATATATAACCCCTTGCGTCAAATTGCGCAAAAAACTGATCCAAACCAAGAGTTATCTGCAAAAAAAAATTTAAAATAGTTTGACATGCATATGATCAAGAACCAAATAAAGTAGCATCTCTATACGGGCATTAAACATATCACCCAAGCTGACTAATAAGCACATACATGTAGCATTTGCACTGAATAGAACATCTGAACATGAATAAACAATGTCATACAATATTAATGAAAGGGCGGACCTATATAAAATCCTCTTTGAAATTCTAATTGGTGACCAGTTTGCAGATGCTTAAAATTTCATTCAATAAGTTATGGTTGAAATAGTAAATGTATACTCATTTTGTTCCTAAATATAAGTCTTTTTAGAGATTCCAATCGGGACTATATACGGATGTATATAAACATATTTTAGAGTGTAGATTCACTCATTTTGCTCCATATATTGTCCGCATTGAAATCTTAAAAAAGACTTGTCTTTAGGAACAAAGGGAGTACCATTTTTGTTCCGAGGGGGATCATAATACACAAAAAACACTACTTGAAGATATAGGTATTGGATATAAACATCACCGACGCTCCATATTAAATATACCTCTATAGGAAAATTAAGATAAAGCCAATTTCATAGTTTCCAAAACCACCTCATTGTTTTATAGTGACTGGACAGTGGGGAATCACATCTTGTCAGCATAGAGCTATATCCGACACCATTCACCTTACTGCATATTCCAAACATGCACCCAAAAGAGGAATCCTTCAACCCCAATTAAATCATATAGTGGGCAGTCATAAAAGGTCGCTTAAGAATTCATTTACAAAACCAATGAAAACACAGGTGAACCCCATCAATCAATGGTAAATAAAGACATATTGTATTTTCTTTAAAAAATCATCGAGGAAAACATACAGAGATTTTATCCGACAATAGTGATGACGTGTAACTTGAAACAGTTTAGTTCTTTTGACCCACCCAACTTTGTAAAACCATGTCATTTGATTTTGTATTTTGTAATTCACAACATGCATTCATCATTAATATGTGCATCATACTGAGATTTGGTTGTTAAAAAATAAACCAGTCTTAAATTTAGCTAAACAATACCTGTATTGGCAGGTATGGTCTAATGTCAGGTTGCGGGAGGCATCTGTAATCAATCTCTCCAACACATTTGCCAACACTATATACGAAGAAATGTTAACTTCGTCAAGCGGTTTTGTTCATGGTGATACTTCCAGGTAAATCGATGTTGTTTGTAACTATACAAAATCTGTAGTCACTTGTTGTAGTATCATGATAGCTTGAAAGTTTTACTGTATTGCATAATTGATAGAACTGAAAACACACCATATAACTTGGCAAACAGACATCCAAACTAACAGGATATCGTATCTCTAAAGGAGAAATTAATTCATGCCAGGGTACTTTAGGGTTTAAAGCTACAAACAGTAGTACATCACATATGCAACCTTTTTTATGTATAAGCAATAAAAATGGTTATATCATACTCCCTTCCTTCCAAAATAGATTATCAAAGTTAGTACAAAGTTGGGTCATCTATTTTTGAATGGAGGGAGTATATCTCAAGTGGCAAAATATTATGCAACAATTAACACAAAATTAGCATGGTAAAGTATATACATTTATGGAGAAGAGACCAATAATTGAGATGCATTCAGAATCATTAATCAAGCTGTTGGCATGGAAAATAAAACCATAGATGTATTAATCTTCTGATTGGAGGTGGAATCATCCAAGCTACCCACCTTTACATAATAGGTGAGTTTCACTATCAAAATAAGTCAATGAACTAAAAGCTCATAACATCAGACTGTGTATGAGTCGAGCAGAAAGTGACTTGCGAGGGAGAGACAAATCTCACGTTTTGTACCCTTTGCCCTTAGCCACTACTTGGACAACACACATCTAATTAGTGACAACCCAAAGGAACATCCCTGGCCTAGAATAAATGGTTTCCTGTAAACTAAATGGGCACAACATATCCTCAAAAGCAAAAGGATCAAGCCTGGTAAGCTCCAACAAGGGTTTTAAACCAGTTCTTCAGTAACACATGAGTTGAAGGTCAAGGGAGCAAAGTGAACCCGTATCCAAGGCCATAGCACAAGGAAAAGAGGGGGGGTTTGAAGTAGTCGGAATGGGTGTCCTTGTTAAAGTACCAGCTACAGGAAGACCGGAAGAGCCACCACTCTTTAACACCCAGAAAGGGAATAAACATTTGTTTTGGGAATATAACACAATCACAAGCATGGAGTAGATGCCTAAAATAATTAGCCTGGACCATCTTAGGCAATACTTCGACAACGATGACATTTTTTTGAACTAAAGGTATTCCTCCCCTGATTTCATATAGAGAACCCAAGTGTTGTGACAACCAAAACACCCCCACCTCAAGCATACCAAACCGAACACCAACAAAAATTAGAATACCTAGCTGCTATGTAACACAACAGGGAGTAGAACTAAGCAGCGGGACAAAGATGAAAATCACACTTGAAATAGTAAAGAACCATGTTTCTAATTATCAGCCGATTATTTGCCTCTCAAAAAAGAAAAGGCTTGCATATAATGACCTTCGGATATGATCAATCTATACTATCACCATACTATTCTACCCAGGTAAGCAAATACAAAAAATAGGGGAAACATTTATGTGTGCCCGTATCATGGTGAGGCTGACCAATATTTAGAGAGACATACACAAACAAAAAAGGAACACATGATGGATTTTTTTTGGGCTACAGAAACAAAACCTGAAGATTTTTCACCACAACTGTTTACCTGATAGTACAGTATTCTGCTAGAGCAACACAAGAAGATCCCTTCTTTTACCACCTATATCTAAATAATAACAATATATTTAAAATTTCAGTACCACGTCGACAATATGGTTGTCAAACCCAAAAGGATTGTTAAAGACTTCAACTCAATTGTTTTTACCAAAACATGCATACAAGGCATAATAGCGATTCAGTATATTTGCTAGAAGATACTGCAATTTAAATTTATAAGAGAATGTAGCATAAACACAACTGAAAATTCTGTAACATAGTTTAGAAGATACCATATTAACAACGAGTACAATATAAAAAGAGCCACTGTAAGGCATAATGGTGATTTAGTGCTGGTTTTCAAATAAATGCAAACAATGCTACTACCACCACAAATTAAGGCTCGCAATATAAAACAAAGCAATTGCCCAAGTATTTATTTGTGAGTCTAGAAGCATGATAAATGTGAGCGGAAATCCTGTCCTATGAATGAGCAGTTCGATTTT
Organism: Aegilops umbellulata; assembly: GCA_032464435.1. Lineage (NCBI taxonomy): Eukaryota > Viridiplantae > Streptophyta > Magnoliopsida > Poales > Poaceae > Aegilops > Aegilops umbellulata. The sequence goes on from CP136058.1 coordinate 92,128,646, forward strand.
CTCAGACGATATAGTACCTGATGCACCCGTGATTGGATTACTACTTGTTGGGGGGAAAAGCAAGCACATCAAAGCTTCAGAAATACCACTATAGGGATCACCATATTTTACAAATAAAATTGTAAATGTTAGCCTGTCCACAAAGTCGGCAGAAAAATATCAGTGTTGCCTCCAAAATCATACTAACAACTTACCATGTTATATAGAGAACCTAAAAAACATCAGGAAATAAGTACCCAAATATAATAACCAAGAAATAAACCTACTCAAGAAGTTGTTCCCATGCTACCTATATGCCCTGCCTAAGAAAAAATAAGCTGCATAAGAAATTGTTTCACACGGCACCTAAAATCTAAATCCAATGGGTTGTGACCAAACTTATCTGCACCACCAAACCATTTTAAAAGGTCAAACAAGCAGTCACATTGTTCCAACGGGCCATTTAGCTCACTAGCAAGTCCAACCTCTCAATAACACCTAAGAGATTCAAGACAAAAGCTAGGCCAACGTTCCTCGCAGCTAATAGAAACACCATGAGAGAACTGTTCTGCAACAGAAATGAAAATAGCAACCATAGTGACAGTAGCAGGGTTCAGAAAACTACTTTGTTTTTCTAGAACCAAACCAACATTGTTTGTAATATCATGCAAAAGCTCTTCTTTTGTATTTTTTACACAAATAGAACCTGTCCAAATCTATGTTTTTCAGCCTTCAGTGACATTATTAAGAACACCACAACTACAAAAGCTTCTGCCTTTGAACAACACTTTCCTCCCGACTTCACTAAAGCACAGAAGAATATATTTTTCATAATTGACAATAGTAACAGTCTCCGGCTGTAGTAGTAGGGTAGAATTCTCTCAACTATATATTACAAAAAGGGTTGTAGCAGTCTCTGGCTTGGCTGGTTTTACCTTGAACAAAATTGCGATTTAGAAAGCAACATTGGTTTTCTGAAGAAGCTCTTGTACCGGTCAACAGTCCCATTGCCTGATCAGAGTGAGGGACAAAAGCAGGTAAGAAGAATGAACAAGCATCCTGAAGTGAGAGTAGGAAATAACCAAGAAATGAACCAATAAAAAAACACAAAGAACAATCACTATCAGACCCATTAATTTGTCCATATACACGATTAGAGTATAACTTGGAAATGAAAACTATCCAGGCATATTAGAGATAGAGCTCACCTTGTCTTTTCCTCTTCCTCAAGATCCTTCCTCTTCTCTTCTTCGTTCGATTTGCACACATCCTATTTAGAAAAAACATAAAACAAGATATCCAAATTGGATTAAAGAACCAAGGGAAGCAACAGGTAAAAAAATCAGGGGAGGAAGATGTTGAAGCCAAAGATGTGCAACCGATATTTGGGGAATGACAACTGGCAAGCAGCAGACCATAGTGATGTCGACTCCATTCCACCATGACGTGGGCGCCACCGGAGCCCCGGCCTACCTGCTCCATCCCCATGTCCGTCCTAATCATCCTCCCCTGCTCCTCCACACCAAGCATGAAGACCACACCATGCTAATCAAATACATTGTGACTGATATCCCAATCCCAATTTCACGACAATGTTTGTTCACATCAATATTTTGACCGTCAATGAATTATGGAGGAAAATTAGAGGAACTTGCATGAGTTTTTCTTCTGCATCTTCCATGGATGACGAACCTCAGAGAATGTTGAAATCCATCTTGGCCTGACCTTCTACCGAGGATGACAACGACGAAGGCACCATGGACCACCGCTTCGCCAGCATCGCCGCCTGCTGCGGCTGCTGTACGAAACTGCTGCTCCCCGCATCCCCGGCGGCACCACCACTTGAACATGAGAGGACGTGAGGAGAGGTGACGGCCTCTCATCCCATGGCACTGGTGGCCGTATTTGTCTCTCCAACTCCAGATCGGGAAATTGGGAGGAAACGAGGAGATGAGAGGAGAGGTGGCGGCCGCGAGGGGTTGCCCCAGAATCCATGGGCTGAGAGATGTGGCGGCCAATGAGAGGGTGTGCCGGAGTAGGGGGAGATGAGTGGCGGGGAAGCCAGGGCAGTGGCGGCGAGCGAGAGGGCGAAGGGAAGGGATTAGCGCGTGGGAGGAGAGGAGGAAGCAAGCTGGGAGGAAGGAAGCTTGTAGTTGTAGGGTTTCAAGCCCCGCTTACGCGGAATTGGAGGAAAACCACGTTGTTTCCTTGACCCCACACAATTTGAGCCCCACTCGTCATGCACTCCTAAAGTATCTATGGATGTGAACAAAGACCGACGGTTGACCTGCTGCCAGCAGCCAAAACTGATCGATAGTAAAAAGATCGTTCGACTCACGAAGGCTACCGCGCACAGATGCGCTAGAACGGCGGGTAACACAGTGTGGTTTATATGTTCGATAGGATTGTGAAAAAGTGGTGGTAGTAGCATATTCCTAGAATTTTCTATGGAATACCCCTCCAATTAAACGATAAATTTAATGAGCATTTCCAAAAATGTAAATCCTCCTACCTTTATACTCCCTCCATGCGAATTAATTGATGCAACCTCTATATAACATTGTATAGAGGTTGTGTTCATTAATTCAGATAGGAGGGAGTATTAAAATCTTGGTAATTACAAAGAGGCTCGGAAGAAAATGAAGATCTAGTTATTTATAACCCATTGTTAGGCTAAAGTTGACCCCTTGTTTCAGATAAATGTAGCATGTCATCATTAGTTGGACCAAAAACAAAAGACTAGAATAGAGTATAGTGAGGAATGCTTTACATGATGGTAATCATTTTTGCTTTTGTATTGACTTTTTTTCCTCCTGGGTAACACAAATGGGGCTGATCTTTGCGATGCTAAAAACTGTCAAGAGAATAGTAATATTATCACCTGGTTTTCAACAAATGGGATAAACAACAGAAACTCTGTGAAGTTCATAGGGACAAGATCCAACTTTGACCCATAATTTTACTTTATGTTATTTATGATCAATAATACTAGATGGTAGTGCTATTTGGGACAGACCTGTACATAGGTTTTGTGTATCAATCACAATAGCTAGAGGCATAAGTATATTTATTTCTTACTTGTTTATAAGGTCCAGGTGTTGGAGAACAGTGAGCGAATATTGTTCCAAGCTTCCAACAAAGATGACTCGCATGCATAATATATTCTAAGAAACGTATATTATAAAAGAGGCACAATAAATAAATTCATTTTACTCCCCATATGCTTAAGAATTATTTTGATAATTCCAAGCAATTTTTCTCCCACTTATGTTCATGGAGGTATATACACTTTCAACAATTTGTAACTCAAATTTTCTATTCACATGGATTAAATGAAGTTTCCATAATGTAGTTTAGGTGAAGCGAGTCAGTTTTTAGAAACATCAAAGGTTGAAGTCATATTTATTTTGTTTAAATTCCGAAGAATGAAGGGAGCATATGGTCATGTGCATGTTTTGAAAAGATGCAATGTGTGGAATAAGAAGTGAACCCAAAATTTTTGGTTCGAAATGTATATAGAAAGTTGATACAAAGTTCTATGTATTTAATGATAGTCTTTTATCCATTATTTCTTTTAAGCAGGTGAATTGATTGATTCGATCTTCAAATTTTGCAGGTGTATGTACTATTAATGTACATATATGAATCCTATTAGAAAACTATAATTATGCAATTGTGCATCTTGTTTTTTCTTTAAAAAGCATGGCTATTTTTGGGATGATGGCATTAGTTCACTTTTAGAAAGTAGCAACCGCTTTGTGAAAAATACATGGAGACTTTACATAAAGGGAAAATGGCAGTCATGATCCATATCCTAAACCTTACTGAATAGAAGAATTAAGCTAGGCAAAGGATAGCTCTTGAAAATTTATAGAAAGTATATATTAGATTGTAGTTTTACTGTGTCATTGGTCCGCATGCGCCCAAATGCATCTACTGAACTGAGATCGTTGGATGCACATAAAAAGCATATCAACATGGCTACCACCTTGTAATCCATTGCTGTGAGAAACAAAATTCTTATAAGAACTTGGTTATTGTTCATCTTCAAAATGGTAAAATTTGGGAAAACATCGGACTATTTTCAATTGTATATATTGGTTGTAGTGTGGAAGTACGCATATATTGGTTTGATAGGGGTGGCCTTAGTGTGGAAGTATGCATATATTGGTTATCGTAGTGTGGATGTATGCATATATGTATGTTGTAAAGTGCAAAAAGAGTTAATAAGGTATGGTGGTCGTAGTGTGGAAGTATGCATACATTGGTAGTAGTCTTCCCAAGAAATGTGAAATGTACATATTTGCTAAAAGGTTAACTAAGAAACCAAGGGGGGCTAGTAATCTTACCTAAACTTCTTCCAGTCAACATTTGGTGATGAAGAATAGATGTTTGGACTGCTTTTATAAAGGGGAAAACGTCGTGAGATAGACTGCGTGTTGGTTTGATAGGGGTGGCATGACATGTGTTGGACATCACCACACTCTCCTGCCAAGTGTCATATTATCTCCACACTATCTTGCCAAGCGTCATAGAAAATATGACACTTGACAAGGGAATGTGGAGATGCCCAACATGTGTCATGCTACCGCTAGTGATCACATATCAAAATATTTATTCCTCTAGCCAAGTGTCATAAATAATACGTGTCAAGTGAGATGGAGATGAAAAACACTTGTCAAGCCACCCCTAGTGAGCCAACACGCTATCCAACTCACCGCACTTTCCCCTTAATAAATGCAGGTCAAAACATTTATTATTCATAATCAAATGAGGATTGGAAGAACTTTTGGTAAGATTGATAGCCCTATTCGATTTATTTTCTTGCCAATTTTAGTGATTACCCTTCTTGGGAAGACCGTGACGAAGATGCACACTTCCACACTATGTCCACCACCGTATTTTCTCAAGTTATGATGGAATTTACCAAATAATACAAATTTATATACTATCACAATATGCCTGGAGTTTCCTAAAATGCACTTTTGAATAAAAAAATAACCAATTGGTCTAAATTTATTGAATGTAATATTATTTTCTCGCATTAATGGTTTACATGATGGTAGCCATTGATATATTTTTTGCATCCTACGATGTCACTTCATTAGATGCATATAGCAGCCTAGGAACCAACTGGGGCTATTAATATCATATAATATACATTTTCCATAAATATTCAAGTGTATCCTTTCCCTATGTTAATTCTTCAATTCACAAAGCCATAAGATATTGATAATGACTAGCATTGGTCCTTCATGTAAAGCTTCCATGTGTTTTAATGAAAGGCATTGCTACTTTATACAAGTAAACTAATGCTATCTGATACATCTCCAACTTATCTATAACTTTTTATTGCTCCATGCTATTATAGTATCAATCTTGGATGTTTTATATGCAATATTATATCATTTTTTGGGACTAACCTATTAACTTAGCGCCAAGTGCCAGTTGCATGTTTTTGGTTTTCTAAGAAATCACTACTAAACAAAGTCCAAATGCCACGAAAGTTTTTGATGATTTTTTTCTAGACATAAGAAACCCTAGAAGCTTCGGGAGGAGGCCAAAAGGCGAAGGAGTAGGCCACAAGCCACATGGGTGCGCCTAGGGGGTAGGCGCGCCCATGTGCCTTGTGGGCCCCTCGTTCCTTCATTTGACCTAATTCGAACTCTATAAATTCTGTAAAATTGAGAAACCAACAGAGAGCCACCCAAAATACTTTTCCCACCACCGCAAGCCTCTGTTGTTGCCACATACCATCTAGAGGCCTTTTTTGGTACTGTGTCGGAGGGGGAATCGACCATGGAGGGCCTCTACATCGACCTTGCTTCCGTTCCGATGATGTCCGAGTAGTTTACCACAGACCTACGGGTCCATAGCTAGTAGCTATATGGCTTCTTCTCTCTCTTTGATCTTCAATACAATGTTCTCCTCGATGTTCTTGGAGAACTATTCGATGTAATCTTCTTTTGTGGTGTGTTTGTTGATAATTGTGAATTTATGATCAGATTATCTATGAATATTATTTGAGTCTTCTCTGAATTCTTTTATGCATGATTATTATAGCTTTGTATTTCTCTCCGAACTATCTGTTTGGTTTGGTCAACTAGATTGATTTGTCTTACAATGGGAGAGGTTCTTTGTAATGGGTTCAATCTTGCGGTGCACTATATCCCAGTAACAGAAAAGGACAAGACACGTATTTGTATTGTTGACATTAAGGATAAAATGATGGATTTATTCATATTGATTGGGTTTACTTTGTCTACATCATGTCATCTTGCTTAAGGCATTACTCCGTTCTTTATGAACTTAATACTCTAGATGCATGCTGGATAGCGGTCGATGTGTGGAGTAATAGTAGTAGATGCATGCAGGAGTCGGTATACTTGTCTCGGACATGATGCCTATATATATGATCATTGCCTTGGATATCGTCGTAAGTATGCACTTTTCTATCAATTGCCTAATAGTAATTTGTTTACCCACCATATGCTATGTTCAAGAGAGAAGCCTCTAGTAAAAGTATGGCCCCCGGGTCTATATTTATCATATATTAAAATCCAGAAATACGTTGCTGAAATTTATTTAGCATTATTTTATTTTGTGTTTTTGTTTATCTATCTATCACTACGAGATTTCACCCTTGCAATTAACCGCCAAGGAATTGACAACCCCTTGTTTGCCTTGGGTGCAAGTATTTGTTATTTTGTGTGTAGGTGTTGTTCACGAGGTCTTGTGTGGTTCTCGTATTGGATTGATAACCTTGGTTCTTAACTGAGGGAAATACTTGTCTCTACTATACCACATCATCCTCTCCTCTTCAGGGAAATCTCAACGCATCTCACAAGTAGCAGGAAGAATTTCTGACACTGTTGTCGGGGAGATCACATCACCAAAACCTATCAAGTACCATCGCATAAACTTTATCTCCTTGCATTTACTTCCATTTTCCATTTGACTCTCGTTTTCATCTCCCCCACTTGTAAAACATTTTCACAAAAACACAAAAACATTTTTCATTTGCCTTTTTTACTTGCTTTATCACTATGTCTCGAGAAAATTATCATGATATTTCTTATCATAAAAGGATGGCCAAAATCAAGAAAAATACTAAGGACTTCATGTTCAGGCAATTTGAGCACAATAAATTCTTTACCGGAGAACTTAAAGAACACTCCACCTTATTACATGCTATTGGAAAACAAGTCGATGATGTTAACAAAGAAGTTGCCAATCTTCAATCTCAGCTTACCCTTACTGAAAATTTTCTAGGAAAAATTTCTGATACGCAAAATACACTAGTGAACAAAATGGCAGCTAAACCGGAATCTTTTGCACTTGGTAATTTTGAAGATATTAAAATGATTGGTGTCACACCCTGTTTAATAATATAAAACTTGATTAAAAGGGGTCCAAAGATGAGTCAACTTTAGCTAGAAGGCATCCCCATTGTTTGGAGGGTGAAAATCTTAATGAAACAATTGATAGAAGTGGGTTTGGAGAGGTCAAAACTTTAAATAGTGATGTGCCCTCTACTTTGGAGTTCAAGGATTTCGATTATGATAGTTGTTCTTTAATTAAGTTTATTTCCTTGTTGCAATCCATGATAAATTCACCCAATGCTTATGAAAAAAATAAAGCTTTTACTAAACTTATTGTAGAAGCTATGATGAAAGCTTTAGAAGAAAAGCTAGAATTGGAGGTTTAAATACCTAGAAAATTATATGATGAATGGGAACCTACTATTAAAATAAAGATAAAAAATTATGAATGCAATGCTTTATGTGATTTACCTGTTTTCACAATACCAAAATCTTTATGTGATGTGCTAGGCCTTCATGATTTGGATGAACGTTCTCTTAATTCGCACTTAGCGGATGTCGGATTTCGGGTTCCGGCAAAACCCTTGAGGTTCAAACACTGGGGTGCGCACGAAGATCTCCCCTACCTAATCACGCCCTCAACCTCGCCACGATCTCAAAGGCTAGCTCGACGAACTCGCAACACAAGAGACACAAGATTTATACTGGTTCGGGCCACCGTTGTGGTGTAATACCCTACTCCAGTGTGGTGTGGTGGATTGCCTCTTGGGCTGAGGATGAACCGTACAAGGGGAAGAACAGCCTCATGAGGAGAGGTGTTCTTGTGCTTGGTGGGTGTGAGGATGGAATGGATCCCCTTGAGTTGATTTGCCTCCTACTGTGGTGGCTAGTCCTATTTATAGAGGCCCTGGTCCTCTCCCCAAATATTGAGCGGGAAGGGATCCAACAACGACCAATTTGAAAGGGGACAACTAGTACAAGCTATCCTGACTAAAGGTGGTCTCCGCCTGCCAAAGGCTCTGGTGGTGACGCCGTCTTGGGCTCCACGGTGACCTCTGTCCTGTTGTCCCGCTGGTCTTGATCTCGTTGCACCGATATGGAAACCTTTGCCCGATGCCTCAGTACTCATCGCATGCGCTTGCCTCCTTAGCACCAAGAGGAAGCGAGGACACTATGCGCGCTGGCGCCCGCCTGGCCTTGGTCGTCATGGCTTACGTCATTGGAACCTCGCGAGGTTCGCCTTGCCTTGATCTCTCCGCCCCTCGTGAGCCAGCCTGATGAGGCCACTCCCGAGGAGGTCTTATGTCGTCCGCCTCGCGAGGCTTGGACCCTCGCGAGGGTCTTGAGTGATTGCTGGTGAAGACGGGCCGTACTGGGCCGCTACAAGAAATATGTCAACTAGTGACCTTCTGTCAGTGACCCTGGAAGAATTGGTCATAGATCTATGACCATTTCAGACCAATTGGTCAAAAGCTGTTCGGGGGGCTCCAAACCCTAAACCATTGCGACAATTTTGGTTAGAAAGGTCGTAATTTCCTTACATGAAATGGTCATGAAGCAAACAACGCTAGTCCGCTGCCTTATTTCTAGTTGTTAACGACCAATATAGAGCCTTGTAAATTATGGTGGGTTGCTATGACTAGGCGCCACCTCATCAGTTTTGCCTATGTGGCATGTCCATGTGGCAGTTTTTGCCCTAGGTTGTGAAGCAACCTATATTTCTGTCATTCCCAAAATTCCCAAAAAAATCTCATAAATTCTTTGGGTCATATCTTCGTCAAATATGTAGAAACCTTCCTTGCCTAGTTCAAAAATAATTCAAAAATATTCATTTTCCTATTCTGTTCAGAACAACAGTTTGTGAAGGAAGTACCACTTTGGCATGTCCAAATGGTATCCATTCTCTATAGTGCTTTACTCTAACCAAATAACCATCCTCCACCAAATGCCAGCTCAATCCATTCATTATTTTGAGCCCAGCTTCAACATTCGTATTTATGTCCAGTGTGGTACTTTGCAAAGCAAGTACCACCTAGGCTCCTCCTTTTGAGCTGAAAATTTGTGAAGACAGTCTTCTTAGTAACTGATCATCCTCAACCAAAACTCACGCCCATTAGCCATGTACATTTCTCGTACCGCTAATCAAACACTTGGCTGCTAATTCATGTTTGAGCATCGATCGGTCTCCTCGTGAGAATCTTATGTTGTAATTTTCTTCCTAGCACCTACCTGGGGAGTGCCCAACCCACTAGACATGCCTAGGCTGCCTAGAACACATGGCAATGCCACGGTCACGCGGTGACCACGCGACGGGCATGCGAGTTTACGCGCTCTAGAGTTGGGGGCCTCGGCCACCGCCCAAACCTCGACGTATCGCCACCAAACCATGTATTTATGATTAAATAGGTACTTATGTAACTATAAATGATTTTTGGAAAAAATAAATAGTAAACTATGAGGCAGCTGCAGTTCAAATTTGACCCGCTTCCTACTGAATCGGCGGGAATTTGTCTTTTTACCAGAGGTGGATCAAAACTTTTGACACCCAACCATTTTGTCAATTGTGCATTAAATATGTCCTAGTATTTTATAAAATTGATTTGGTCCAATTTTGCAACAAATATATGGTAGGTCCTTCACAAAAAAAACTCATTTCGGGCACTCGGAAAATGGAAAATGTATTTTCTGTGCAAAGAAAATGAAAACTCCCTTAGGCAACATTGTTTGGAAATCCAAGATGCACCCTTGTGCACAATATGAGATCATTTGAACAAACTATGCCAAGAATGTGGCCATAAGATTGATCATTTGGCTTGAAAGCCATGAATCTTCACGCATGATAGCTCATTTCTGAGAACACTTTTTTAAAATAATTGTCGTATTACAAGTTTATTATTTTTCCTGGAAACATGGTAACATATAATGACACAATGCGAAGGTTTTCCAATTTTTTGATTTTTTTGAATTTTTTATGCCCGTTTCAAAATGCGGTCAAAACGGCGGGAATGACCGTTCCTAGCTAGTGGTTGAATCTTGGATTTTTTTGGTGTTTCTCTGATTAAATAGATACTTATGTACCTATAAATGATTTTTGGAAAAAAATAAAGAGAAAACTACGAGGCAGCTACAGTTCAAATTTGACCCGCTTCCAGCTGAATCGGTGGGATTTTGTCTTTTTCACCAGAGGTGGATAAAAACATTTTACACCCAACCATTTGGTCAATTGTGCATTAAATATGGCCTAGTATTTTATAAAAATGATATGGTCCAATTTTTCAATAATTATTTGGGAGGTCCTTCACAAAAAAAACCTCCTTCTGGGCATCGAAAAATGGAAAATGGTTCTTTCATCCAATGAAAAAGAAAACTTCCTTAGGCAACATTCTTTCCCATTCCAATATGCACCCTTGTGCACAGTATGAGATCATTTGAACAAACTATGCCGTGAATGTGGCCATAAGATTGATCATTTGGCTTGAAAGCCATTTATCTCCACACGTGATAGCTCGTTTCTGAGAACACTTTTTAAAACAATTGCCGTATTACAAGTTTACTATTTTTTCCTTGGAACATGGGCACATATAATGACACAATGCGAAGGTTTCACAATTTTTTGATTTTTTTTGAATTTTTTATGCCCGTTTTAAAATGCTGTCAAAACAGCGGGAATGACCATTCCTAGCTAGTGGTTGAACCTTGGAATTTTTTGGGTGTTTCTCTGATTAAATAGATACTTATGTACCTAGAAATGATTTTTGGAAAAAATAAAAAGCAAACTACGAGGCAGCTACAGTTCAAATTTGACCCGCTTCCAACTGAATCGGTGGGATTTTGTCTTTTTCACCAAGGGTGGATAAAAACTTTTTACACCCAACCATTTGGTCAATTGTGCATTAAATATGGCCTAGTATTTTAGAAAAATGATTTGGTCCAATTTTGCAATAATTATTTGGGAGGTCCTTCACAAAAAACCCTCCTTTCGGGCACTTGTAAAATGGAAAATGGTTCTTTCGTCCAAAGAAAAATAAAACTTCCTTAGGCAACATTGTTTGCCATTCCAATATGCACCCTTGTGCACAATATGAGATCATTTGAACAAACTATGCAATGAATGTGGCCATAAGATTGATCATTTGGCTTGAAAACCATTGATCTCCACACGTGATAGCTCGTTTCTGAGAACACTTTTTTAAAATAATTGCCGTATTACAAGTTTATTATTTTTCCTGGGAACTTGGCCACATATAATGACATAATGCGAAGGTTTCCCAATTTTTTGATTTTTTTATGCTCGTTTCAAAATGCGGTCAAAACGGCGGGAATGACCGTTCCTAGCTAGTGGTTGAATCTTGAATTTTTTTGATGTTTCTCTGATTAAATAGATACTGATGTATCTAGAAATGATTTTTGGAAAAAATAAAGAGCAAACTACAAGGCAGCTACAGTTCAAATTTGACCCGCTTCCAGCTGAATCAGCGAAAATTTATCTTTTTCACGAGAGGTGGATCAAAACTTTTTACAACCAACCATTTTGTCGATTGTGCATTAAATATGGCCTAGTATTTTAGAAAAATGATTTGGTCTTATTTTGCAACAACTATATTATAGATCCTTCATAAAAAAACTCATTTTCGGCACTTGAAAAATGGAAAATTGATTTTTCATGCAAAGGAAATAAAAACTCCCTTTGTCAATATTGTTTGCAAATTCACAATGTAAACTTGTGCAAAATATGATATCATTTGAACAAATATTTGATAGGACTTTCACAAAAAAACTCATTTTGAGCACTGAAAAATGGAATGAATTTTTTTTATCTTGAATCGATCACGACCAATTTATATGATCATAAGGTCATCAAATGGTTTGCTGCGTTCTGATTGGACCATGAGCATATCACACAGGTCATGCATCAACCACCGTCGGATGCTTCCGGATCCAACGGACCAAACCCACCCGAGCCGAAACCCTAGGTCAGTCCTCATGGACATTTTCCACCCAACCCCCCCCCCCATTCTTTCTCTCCCTCCCTCCCCCGCCTCCACCAGCGAGCCCCTCTGCTCTCCCTCGCTCCGATCTGGTGGAGCTGCCGCCCCCAACCTCTCTCTCCGACTTCGATCCGCCGCCGCCTCCAACCGCTCCCACCCCATTCCTCTTCCCCTCCTCCTCGGGCAGCCCAGTCGTCGTCGCGACCGAGGACCAGAGACGCGTGAATCCCGCCGCCGCCGCCGCCGCCGCGTGAATCCGTCGATCTCGTATCGGCCTAGGAACTGACGCCCCCTGCCTCCATCTGTTGGCCTCTGCCGTGCGCTGTGCAGATGGCGGTGCCTATCCTGAAGACGGCGATTGTGAAGAAGCGGGTGAAGCACTTCAAGGGGGCGCACAGCGACCGCTACATCGGCCTCAAGGTGAGACCCGCTCGCTCGCTCTCGCTCGTGCTCTCGCCCGGCTTCTCTTCCAGAACCGCGCCATTTCCCTAGATGGATTGCCCTTGGCTTTGTTCATGTGGGGTTCGGCCGGCTCTCGATGCGTGGATCTGGTTTAGATGTCGCGCTAATTATCCAGTGCGAAGTTGGGTCTGGCGATTGGTGTTTAGGGAGCACAGTAGGGGATGGCTTTGTTGTTCGATGAACTGTAATATTGCATTGGGGCCATTCAGTCAGGGTCTCGTATCTAAAGTGTGTACGCCGCGGATTCGTATGGTGTGCTGTGATTATGTAAATATCCTTTTAAGCTGTGCTCTGTTTGTTCGTGAGAGTTTGTTTATGCTCACTAGCTTTCTGCATGATTTTAAGCTTTCCTTTGTTAATTGTTTGTTTAGATCAGGCTCAGCTTCAGGATGATGTTTCTTTGCATCATGTTGGTTTAATTAATTATATTTAACCTGCATGTTCGATCTGGAGCATGCTATCTATCATTCACTGCATGATACATTTGTCGAGTCCCACCATCAGTTTATTATATCCTTGTAGTTAAAGTTCTCATTTACTTTCTACAGGCAAACAACTATGAGAAGATCTTCTCTCACATGAAACCAAACAACATTCTTGGTTTATCTCATGGGTTTCTCCTTGAACATCTACAATCACATGGCCTTGATTTCCCCAAAAACATCAGCGTCGTTGCTGTGTGTCCCAAGGGAATGGGTCCATCGGTTCGGAGACTGTATGTTCAGGGCAAGGAAGTAAATGGTGCTGGCATCAACGCTAGCTTTGCTGTTCACCAGGTATGGGACTTTGCTGACTTCTCAACTATCAATTTGGTGCTAAGAGCAAAGTCACACAGATTTGCTGACTTTGCTGGCAAATGGAGTCGTCGTCGCATCTTCTGAAATAGAGTGATTGGTTTGAATTCAAGTGCAGAATATAGGCAAATGGGTGCTAGCTGTACATATTAATTGCCTCCATTCAGTGTCGATTTCTTCAGTGTACTACTGCTAGTGTCGATTGATGCATTGGTTTGAGTTTGATTTAGTCAGGCAGGTTTAGTAATTCATTTTTTAGATTAATTTGACATGGGTTTGATGAACTATGTAATACTCCCTCTGTCTCAAAATATAAAACGTCTTTTGGTCTAAATATTATCCTGTACTATTGCCTACATGCTTCTAGCGACTGATGCTTTTAGTTTTGCTCAATTTTTATGCTTCAGATCGCTTCCTCCATGACACCCCGATCCGGGCGGCGGCAGCAGCGATGGCGTCGACAATCGAGTGTGCCTAACTCTGCATCTATAACTGGCCTGTCTTCTTTGGACGGTCAGCTGCTTCCTCCCCACATTGAAATCTCGACCCATTTCTTGTTGATGGACTCGTTGACTGATTCGTATGTGCGTGGATGCAGGGTGCAGGTGCTCTAATACGCGCTACTCTGGACGGGTCACCTGGACAGATGTTCTGCTTGTTTTTGAGCTACTGCCACTTTTTTAGCTACTGCCACTTGTTTTTGTCGGTAATCTAAGCACTTGTTAGTTTAGTCAGGTAGGAGATTAGAGTGAAATGATCTTGTAGGAGGTCCTGGACGATGGTGTGCAAACAATTATTTTCTCTAGCATTAGTATGTCAAATTTGTCTAAGTTAGTACATGAGGATTCTGCTAGCTGACATACTAATGTTGGTCAACGAGTGATGCTTCATAGCGGACAACTACTGGTTTTAATATGCAAACAACAACAGTGCCAGAGATGCTATGTAATAATTAATGTGTACTTGTTGAAAGTTCTTGCTTATATTAGTGTCTCTTATTTCTTTTCTAATTAATGTCTCTCATTTTTGTTCTAGTTAATGTGTAACTGAGAATGAACATACTTCTCTCTTTTTAGACTGCTAGATTGCACAAGTTGAACGATCTGCTCTAGTTTAAACAAGTTGGGATCCATCAATAGGATAGGACTTTGTTTGCATTTCACCTAGCTTAACCAATATCCTTATTGCTAATTTACCTCAAGTTTATCTAACATGGTTGAAATGAGCGCTGTAAAGTTTGATGTCTAAGCTCAATTTTTATCCTAAGTCCTGAAGTAATTATTTTGGTTACATCATAGTTTGCTGAGAATATTAACTATTGTATGTATGCCCTGATGCATGTACACACACGGTTCAGCAAATATCGAGCTGCAGCGAAACAACCTGGAGCTAGAGAACATCAAGGATAAGATCAAGGAAGTTCTTGCCTTGTTGGCAACATTGTGAGGTTCGTGCATCATTAGGATTGCTTGAGGATCTCAGTACTGTCATTGTGATGTTCCTAACCTCCCTCTTTTAGCTATCCAGATCATGACCAAGCATGACAAGAAGGTAGGCTCGTCAACCACCTACCAGCACACCTATCATGACCGATGATGAGACGCTGAAGGTGCGCTTCTTGTTTGTACATTCCTTGCTTGGTTGGTGTCATGGAGATATGCACGTGCCATGTGTTGTACGACCTCTCTGTTTTTGTTTCTTGTCATATGTACTTATCTGTTGGCTTGTCCCTGATGTAATACCCACATGGACTATCATATTGGTGGTTGGCTAACGAATTGCATTGCAAATATACTGTTCTCCATCGCCTAATGCTTTTGGTTGCCGATAACAGGACCTGTAGTTAGTAAAGCTGCAATTAGCAAGTTATGTTTATGGTCTATCATGCTGAAATACAAAAAATGTTTTGTGTCACATGCTTAACAGACTTTGAACTATATACCTAGTTTGGCTGTAGAGAAAAATGCACCTGGTTCTTTAACAACTTGAACTATTCAGCCTACCTACTCAAACTACCATTAGTATCCAACAAATGGCTATGGAAATAATTTTTGCCATCAATCCTTTGTTTTAAAAAAGTATTAATATTTTGGCAGGACAAAAAGTTGCAAATTCTGATGATGGTTTATGTTCCTTCTTTTAGGTTACGAGAGATGATGCTGGAGAGATGCCCTTCCTGTAGGTCTGCACATAAGCGGAAGTTCCTGGGTATGCAAGATTCGATGGTTAAACTGGTTGATGTGATGTGAATGAGTGTATGGAAACTGGTTGTTGTGATGTGAATGAGTGTATGTAGTTTCACGTGTTCTGTTTTGTATAGCATATTGTAATAAACTTATTTTAGCTGTTATTTGAAGATTTTCATATGCTTTCTCTCTTCTGTCTGTTCGATATATACATATATATTGCTTATTAATAAGCTGTGAAAATCTGACATTTGGGACCCATCTGTAAACTGGAGCTGGGGAAAAAAGCTGGAAATAAAAAATAAATTGACTGCAAAATGTTGTGCGCTAGAAAATAAAAAGGCCAAATTGTAGGCCAGGTCCATGTAGCTAACCGAAATTAACATAAAATACATATATTAAAAGGGCTTGCCTAAAAATAATACATGGGCCGAATTACTAGGTCATACCCATGTAGCTAATAAAAGCATAAGAAAAAATTACATTAAAAAGGCCGAATTGTTGGGCTAGGCCCATGTAGAAAATCGAATTGGGCCGGGCTGATTCTTGTGTCACATCAGATTGCCACGTCGGATGCCTACGTGGCCTGGGGAGGCTGCTAGTGACCAAAACAAAACAATAGGCATATTTTGGTCGTAAACGTCCACGACCTTCAGCTTTTGACCTTCTGTTTTTGTCAAAAAAAGGTCGCAAATGAAAAACAATGACCTTTCAGTGACCAACAGTCAAGGTCACAAGTTGACATATTTGTAGTGGAGTGGACCCACGCTGTGGGCCGCAGGCAGGCAATTCTGGGGACCCCCGTTCCCAGAACGCCGACAGTAGCCCCCGGACCCAAGGCGCGCTCGGACTTGGCTTCGAGGTGAAGCCAAAGGGCAAGTGTGGAGCGCCGCGGGCCCCAACAACCTGCAGCCTTGGTCGACGTGTGGCGATTGATTGGACGTGGGCGTCTCTGATACGTCTCCAACGTATCTATAATTTTTGATTGCTCCATGCTATTATATATTCTGTTTTGGATGTTTAATGGGCTTATTTATACACTTTTATATTATTTTTGGGACTAATCTATTAACCGGAGGCCCAGCCCAAATTGCTGTTTTTTTGCCTATTTCAGTGTTTCGCAGAAAAGGAATATCAAACGGAGTCCAAACGAAATGAAACCTTCGGGAGAGTTATTTTTGGAACAAACGTGATCCAGAGGACTTGGAGTGGACGTCAAGCAACCAATGAGGAGGCCACGAGGCAGGGGGCGCGCCTACCCCCTGGACGCGCCTTCCACCCTCGTGGGCCCCTTGTGGCTCCACTGACCTACTTCTTCCTCCTATATATACCTACGTACCCCCAAACCATCGAGGAGCACCACAAAAACCTAATTCCACCACCGCAACCTTCTGTACCCATGAGATCCCATCTTGAGGCCTTTTCTGGCGCTCCGCCGGAGGGGGCATTGATCATGGAGGGATTCTACATCAACACCATAGCCTCTCTGATGATGTGTGAGTAGTTTACCTCAGACCTTCGGGTCCGTAGTTATTAGCTAGATGGCTTCTTCTCTCTCTTTGGATCTCAATACAAAGTTCTCCTCGATTCTCTTGGAGATCTATTTGATGTAATCTTCTTTGCGGTGTGTTTGTCGAAATACGATGAATTGTGGGTTTATGATCAAGATTATCTATGAACAATATTTGAATCTTCTCTGAATTCTTTTATGTATGATTGGTTATCTTTGCAAGTCTCTTCGAATTATCAATTTGGTTTGGCCTACTAGATTGATTTTTCTTGCAATGGGAGAAGTGCTTAGCTTTGGGTTCAATCTTGCGGTGCTCGATCCCAGTGACAGTAGGGGAAACAAAACGTATTGTATTGTTGCCATCGAGGATAAAAAGACGGGGTTTATATCATATTGCATGAGTTTATCCCTCTACATCATGTCATCTTGCTTAAGGCGTTACCCCGTTCTTACGAACTTAATACTCTAGATGCATGCTGGATAGCGGTCGATGTGTGGAGTAATAGTAGTAGATGCAGGCAGGAGTGGGTCTACTGGTCACGGACGTGATGCCTATATACATAATCATACCTAGATATTCTCATAACTATGCTCAATTCTATCAATTGTTTGACAGTAATTTGTTCACCCACCGTAATACTTATGCTATCTTGAGAGAAGCCACTAGTGAAACCTATGGCCTCCGGGTCTATTCTCCATCATATTAGTCTCCCCTCAACTAGCTATTTCTATCACCGTTTATTTTGCTTTCTTTACTTTTAGTCTTTATCATAAAAATACCAAAAATATTATCTTATCATCTCTATTAGATCTCACTTTTGCAAGTGGTCGTGAAGGGTTTGACAACCCCTTTATCGCGTTGGTTGCAAGGTTCTTATTTGTTTGTGTAGGTACGAGGGACTTGCGTGTGGCCTCCTACTGGACTGATACCTTGGTTCTCAAAAACTGAGGGAAATACTTACGCTACTTTGCTGCATCACCATTTCCTCTTCAAGGGATAAACCAACGCATGCTCAAGAGGTAGCAAGAAGGATTTCTGGCGCCGTCGCTGGGGAGTCTATGCACAAGTCAAGACATACCAAGTACCCATCACAAACTCTTATCCCTCGCGTTACATTATTTGCCATTTGCATCTCGTTTTCCTCTCCCCCACTTCACCCTTGCCGTTTTTTCGCCCTCTCTTTCCATTCGCCTCTTTTTCGCTTGCTTCTTATTTGCTTGTGTGTTGGATTGATTGCTTGTCATGATGGCTCAAGATAATACTAAATTGTGTGGCTTTGCCAATACCAACAACAATGATTTTCTTAGCACTCCGATTGCTCCTCTTACCGAAGTTGAATCTTGTGAAATTAATACTGCTTTGTTGAATCTTGTCATGCAAGATCAGTTCGCCGGTCTTCCTAGTGAAGATGCCGCTACCCATCTAAATAGCTTTGTTGATTTATGTGATATGCAAAAGAAGAAAGATGTGGATAATGATATTGTTAAATTGAAGCTATTTCAGTTTTCTCTTAGAGATCGCGCTAAAACTTGGTTTTCATCTTTGCCTAAATATAGTATTGATTCTTGGAATAAGTGCAAATATGCTTTTATCTCTAAGTATTTTCCTCCCGCTAAGATCATCTCTCTTAGAAACCATATTATGGATTTTAAGTAACTTGATCATGAACATGTTGCACAAGCTTGGGAGAGAATGAAATTAATGATACGTAATTGCCCTACTCATGGTTTGAATTTGTGGATGACTATACAAATTTTTTATGCCGGATTGAATTTCAATTCTAGAAATCTTTTAGATTCGGCCGCGGGAGGCACTTTTATGGAAATCACTTTAGGAGAAGCTACTAAACTCCTAGATAATATTATGGTTAATTATTCTCAATGGGACACTGAAAGATCTACTAATAAAAAGGTGCATGCAATTGAAGAAATTAATGTTTTGAGTGGAAAGATGGATGAACTTATGAAATTGTTTGCTAATAAGAGTGTTTCTTCTGATCCCATTGATATGCGTTTGTCTACTTTGATTGAGAATAATAATGAATCTATGGATGTGAATTTTGTTGGTAGGAACAATTTTGGTAACAATGCTTATAGAGGAAACTTTAATCCTAGACCGTATCCTAGTAATTCCTACAATAACTCTTATGGGAATTTTAGTAAGATGCCCTCTGATTTTGAGACTAGTGTTAAAGAATTTATGATTTCTCAAAAGAATTTCGATGCTTTGCTTGAAGAAAAATTGCCTAAGATTGATGAATTGGCTAGGAACATGTATAGAATTTCTCTTGATGTTGATTCTTTGAAACTTAGATCTATTCCACCTAAGCATGATATCAATGAGTCTCTCAAAGCCATGAGAATTTCCATTGATGAGTGCAAGGAAAGAACCGCTAGGATGCGTGCTAAGAAATATTGCTTTATGAAAGCATGTTCTTCTAGTTTTTATGATAATAAGGATGAAGATCTAAAAGTTATTGATGTGTCCCCTATTAAATCCTTGTTTTGCAATATAAATCTTGATAATGATGGGACTGGAGATGAGTCAACTTTAGTTAAAAGGCGTCCCAATGATTCGGAGTTTTTAGATCTTGATGCAAAATTTGGCAAAAGTGGGATTGAAGAGGTTAAAACTTTACATAGCAATGAACCCACTATTTTGGATTTCAAGGAATTTAATTATGATAATTGCTCTTTGATATATTGTATTTCCTTGTTGCAATCCGTGCTAAATTCTCCGCATGCTTATAGTCAAAATAAAGCTTTTACTAAACATATCATTGATGCTTTAATGCAATCGTACGAAGAAAAACTTGAGTTGGAAGTTTCTATCCCTAAAAAACTTTACGATGAGTGGGAATCTACTATTAAAATTAAAATTAAAGATCATGAATGCTATGATTTGTGTGATTTGGGTGCTAGTGTTTCCACGATTCCAAAAACTTTGTGTGATTTGCTAGGTTTCCGTGAATTTGATGATTGTTCTTTAAACTTGCACCTTGCGGATTCCACCAGTAAGAAGCCTATGGGAAGAATTAACGATGATCTTATTGTTGAAAATAGGAATTTTGTGCCCGTAGATTTCGCTGTTCTTGATATAGATTGCAATCCTTCCTGTCCTATTATTCTTGGTAGACCTTTCCTTAGAACGATTGGTGCAATTATTGATATGAAGGAAGGGAATATTAGATTTCAATTTCCGTTATGGAAATGCATGGAACACTTCCCTAGAAATAAAATTAAATTACCATATGAATCTATTATGAGAGCCACTTATGGATTGCCTACCAAAGATGGCAATACCTAGATCTATCCATGCTTTTATGCCTAGCTAGGGCGTTAAACGATAGCGCTTGTTGGGAGGCAACCCAATTTTATTTTAGTTTTTTGCATTTCGGTTCTGTTTAGTACTAAATCCATCTATCTTCTGTTTAGATGTGGTTTTATGTTTTAATTAGTGTTTGTGCCAAGTAGAACCTTTGGGAAGACTTGGGGAAAGTCTTTGCAATCTTGCTGTAAAAAAACAGAAACTTTAGCGCTCACGAGATTAGCTTCAACCTTTTGCTCGAAAGTGCTATTTAGTTGATTCTTTTTGCAGATGATTAAAAGATAAACTCCTCACATCCAGCAAATTATTTTAGAATTTTTTGAGTTCCATAAGTTTGCGTTAGTTACAGATTACTACAGACTGTTCTGTTTTTGACAGATTCTGTTTTTCGCGTGTTGTTTGCTTATTTTGATGAATCTATGGCCAGTAATGGAGCTTATGAACCATATAAAAGTTGGAATACAGTAGGTTTAAGACCAATATAAATAAATAATGAGTTCATTACAGTACCTTGAAGTGGTGTTTTGTTTTCTTTTGCTAACAGAGCTCATGAGATTTTCTGTTAAGTTTTGTGTTGTGAAGTTTTCAAGTTTTGGGTAAAGATTTGATGGATTATGGAACAAGGATTGGAAAGAGCCTAAGATTGGGGATTCCCATGGCACCCCAAGGTAAAATTCTATGACAACCAAAAGCCTAAGCTTGGGGATGCCCCGGAAGGCATCCCCTCTTTCGTCTTCGTCTATCGGTAACTTTACTTGGAGCTATATTTTTATTCACCACATGATATGTGTTTTGCTTGGAGCGTCTTGTATGATTTGAGTATTTAATTTTTAGTTCACGACAATCATCCTTTTTTTACAAACCTTTTGAGAGACACACACATGATTCGTAATTTATTAGAATACTCTATGTGCTTCACTTATATCTTTTGAGCTAAACAATTTTGCTCTAGTGCTTCACTTATATCTTTTAGAGCACGGTGGTGGTTATATTTTATAGAAACTATTGATCTCTCATGATTCACTTATATTATTTTTAGAGTCCTTTAGAACAGCATGGTAATTTGCTTTGGTTATAAAATTAGTCCTAATATGATAGGCATCCAAGATAAAAACTTCTAAGTGCATTGGATACTAAGAGAAGTTTGATACTTGATAATTGTTTTGAAATATGAAGATGGTGATATTAGAGTCATGCTAGTTGAGTAGTTGTGAATTTGAGAAATACTTGTTCTAAAGTTTGTGATTCCCGTAGCATGCACGTATGGTGAACCGTTATGTGATGAAGTCGGAGCATGATTTATTTATTGATTGTCTTCCTTATGAGTGGCGGTCGGGGACGAGCGATGGTCTTTTCCTACCAATCTACCCCCCTAGGAGCATGCGCGCAGTACTTCGTTTCGATAACTAATAGATTTTTGCAATAAGTATGTGAGTTCTTTATGACTAATGTTGAGTCCATGGATTATATGCACTCTCATCCTTCCACCATTGCTAGCCTCTCTAATACCGTGCACCTTACGCCGGTATCATATACCCACCATATACCTTCCTCAAAACAGCCACCATACCTACCTATTATGCCATTTCCATAGCCATTGCGAGATATATTGCCATGCAACTTACCACCGTTCCATTTATTATGACACGCTTCATCATTGTCATATTGCTTTGCATGATCATGTAGTTGACATCGTATTTGTGGCAAAGCCACCTTCATAATTCTTTCATACATGTCACTCTTGATTCATTGCATATCCCGGTACACCGCCGGAGGCATTCACCTAGAGTCATAATTTGTTCTAAGTATTGAGTTGTAATTCTTGAGTTGTATGTAAATAAAAGTGTGTTGATCATTATTAGAGCATTGTCCCATGTGAGGAAAGGATGATGGAGACTATGATTCCCCCACAAGTTGGGATGAGACTCCGGACGAAAAGAAAAAAAAGAGAAAGAAAAGAGGCCAAAGAAAAAAGAAGAAGGCCCAAATAAAAAAAATAATGTGAGAAAAAGAGAGAAGGGACAATGTTACTATCCTTTTTCCACACTTGTGCTTCAAAGTAGCACCATGATCTTCATGATAGAGAGTCTCCTATGTTGTCACTTTCGTATACTAGTGGGAATTTTACATTATAGAACTTGGCTTGTATATTCCAATGATGGGCTTCCTCAAAATGCCTAGGTCTTCGTGAGCAAGCGAGTTGGATGCACACCCACTTAGTTTCTTTTGTTTAGCTTTCATACACTTGTAGCTCTAGTGCATCCGTTGCATGGCAATCCCTACTCACTCACATTGATATCTATTGATGGGCATCTCCATAGCCCGTTGATACGCCTAGTTGATGTGAGACTATCTTCTCCTTTTTTTGTCCTCTCCACAACCACAATTCTATTCCACCTATAGTGCTACGTCCATGGCTCACGCTCATATATTGCGTGAAGATTGAAAAAGTTTGAGAACATCAAAAGTATGAAACAATTGCTTGGCTTTTCATCGGGGTTGTGCATGATTTAAATACTTTGTGTGGTGAAGATAGAGCATAGCCAGACTATATGATTTTGTAGGGATAACTTTCTTTGGCCATGTTATTTTGAGAAGACATGATTGCTTTGTTAGTATGCTTGAAGTATTATTATTTTCATGTTAATGTTAAACTTTTATCTTGAATCTTCGGATCTGAACATTCATGCCAAAATAAAGAGAAATACATTAAAGAATATGCTAAGTAGCATTCCATATCAAAAAATCTATTTTTGTCATTTACCTACTCGAGGACGAGCAGGAATTAAGCTTGGGGATGCTTGATACGTCTCCAACGTATCTATAATTTTTGGTTGCTCCATGCTATTATATATTCTATTTTGGATGTTTAATGGGCTTATTTATACACTTTTATATTATTTTTGGGACTAACCTATTAACCAGAGGCCCAGCCCAAATTGCTGGTTTTTTTGCCTATTTCAGTGTTCCGCAGAAAAGGAATATCAAACGGAGTCCAAACGGAATGAAACTTCGGGAGAGTTATTTTTGGAACAAACGTGATCCAAAGGACTTGGAGTGGACGTCAAGCAACCAACGAGGAGGCCACGAGGCAGGGGGCGCACCTACCCCCCTAGGCGCGCCCTCCACCCTCGTGGGCCCCTCTTGGCTCCACCGACCTACTTCTTCCTCCTATATATACCTACGTACCCCCAAACCATCGAGGAGCACCACGAAAACCTAATTCCACCGCCGCAACCTTCTATACCCGTGAGATCCCATCTTGGGGCCTTTTCCGGCGCTCCGCCGGAGGGGGCATTGATCATGGAGGGCTTCTACATCAACAACATAGCCTCTCCGATGATGTGTGAGTAGTTTACCTCAGACCTTCAGGTCCATAGTTATTAGCTAGATGGCTCCTTCTCTCTCTTTGTATCTCAATACAAAGTTCTCCTTGATTCTCTTGGAGATCTATTCGATGTAATCTTCTTTTGCGGTGTGTTTGTCGAGATCCGATGAATTGTGGGTTTACGATCAAGATTATCTATGAACAATATTTGAATCTTCTCTGAATTCTTTTATGTATGATTGGTTATCTTTGCAAGTCTCTTCGAATTATCAGTTTGGTTTGGCCTACTAGATTGACTTTCTTGCAATGCGAGAAGTGCTTAGCTTTGGGTTCAATCTTGCGATGCTCGATCCCAGTGACAGTAGGGGAAATGACACGTATTGTATTGTTGCCATCGAGGATAAAAAGATGGGGTTTATATCATATTGCATGAGTTTATCCCTCTACATCATGTCATCTTGCTTAAAGCGTTACTCCGTTCTTATGAACTTAATACTCTAGATGCATGCTGGACAGCGGTCGATGTGTGGAGTAATAGTAGTAGATGCAGGCAGGAGTCGGTCTACTGGTCACAGGCGTGATGCCTATATACATGATCATACCTAGATATTCTCATAACTATGCTCAATTCTATCAATTATTCGACAGTAATTTGTTCACCCACCGTAATACTTATGCTATCTTGAGAGAAGCCACTAGTGAAACCTATGGCCCCTGGGTCTATTCTCCATCATATTAATCTCCCGTCAACTAGCTATTTCTATCACCGTTTATTTTGCTTTCTTTACTTTTAGTCTTTATCATAAAAATACCCAAAATATTATCTTATCATCTCTACCAGATCTCACTTTTGCAAGTGGCCGTGAAGGGATTGACAACCCCTTTATCGCGTTGGTTGCAAGGTTCTTATTTCTTTGTGTAGGTACGAGGGACTTGCGTGTGGCCTCCTACTGGATTGATACCTTGGTTATAAAAAACTGAGGGAAATACTTACGCTACTTTGCTGCATCACCCTTTCCTCTTCAAGGGAAAAACCAACGCATGCTCAAGAGGTAGCAGTCTTCACTTCCCCACGCTGCCTCGGCAACTGCCCGTCTAATAAAAGGCTGGCGCGGGCAACGCTTGCCTTCATTGCCTCCATTCGCCTTGCTCCAGATCCCCTTCCTTGCTTCTTGCTTCCGAAATCTTCAGATCTGCTCCCATCCCCTTCCGCATCAGCGACCAATGGCGCCCCGGAAGGTCAAGGTTTCTTTGTCGCCCGCCTGGTACGAGCCGGCTCTGGATGCGCCCAACATATCGGAGAAGAGCCTCGTCGCCACGCGCCTTCTGATGGCGGGGGAGAGCAACGAGAGGGGGGAGGCCGAGCTCCGGGCCGGCTCTGCCATGCCGGAGCCCGAGGGGAGTACCTTCTTCCCTTTCTTCATGAGCAGCATCGTCACGGGGCTGGTCCCCCCTTCTCCGACTTCTTCTATGAGGTCCTTGGCCATTACGGGATGCAGGTGCTGCATCTTCATCCCTGCTCTGTTCTCCTTCTGTCGATCTTCACCTTCTACTGCGAGGCGTATCTCGGCGTGATGTCGTTCGTGGCTCTGCTGCGCCACTTCTTCTTTCTCCGTATCAACGAGGGTCATACCTCCGGGTGCGCCAACTTCATTGCGGCCGGCAAGGCCAACTCGATCTCGAAGGCTGGGAAGAAAGTCGACGGCTTCAGGAGCAAGTGGGTCATGCTGGACGCCAAGTGTGTCCACCCATGCTTGGTGCTGCCAACGGAGATGCCCAGTCTAACAAGGGGTGGTCTCGCACGAAGCTCACCGACGATCCGGCGACGTTCGTGCTGGAGAAGATGAACGCCGACCTGAAGCCGGGCAACGCAAAGGCGGCGAAGGTGACAGGGGCCATGCTCCTGAGGGAATTCCTGATGCTGCGCGTGGCTCCGCTTCAGGCGCGTACGCGCTCCTTGTGGAGGCTCGGGGACGAAGAAGACAAGGTTTTCCTGAGCCCGGAAGCCTTTCCTCACGAAGAGCTAGCCGCGGCTCTCCGCCTCCTGGTCGGGGACGACGAGGAATACCCACCGTGCGTCTTTGTTCCCTTGTTCCGCCGCAAGGACGGGGAGCAGGTTGTGGGTGCGATGCCAACCTTTGATGGGCATGAGCTGGTGCCGCCAGCGCCTCCTGCGGTCTCGGCTGCGACGGTGCCGGTGGAGGTGTCTTCTGACGACTCTCGCCAGGAGGAGGAGGAGGAGGATGAGGACGAGGACCGCGACTCGGAGGCGACCCCCGAGGGGATGGGGGAGACCTCCCCCTTGAGCAGGGCCGACATCCTCTGCACCTTTCCCGATGACGACGAGGCCGACGCCCCTTAGGAGAAGGGAGAGCCGCCCGTGATACTGACGAGGGGCCGTTCGGCGCTGATCCCCCGACATGCTGCTTCGGTTCCAACGCCGCCTGGAGCAGCTACCGGCTCACCTGCTACTCCTTCTTCTGCTCCCGGGGCCCGTGCACCCGCGCTCCGGGCCGGGAGGCTCTTGGGCTTCAAGATTTTCAAGAGGAGGGTGGACTACGCCGCGGTGGACCAGTAAGTGCTCCTGCCCTGCTTCGTCCTTGCTTCTGCTGCTTGACCTTGACACTTCTCCGCTGTGCGATTAGGCTGGCGCCTGCGGCGAAGAAGAGGAAGGACGAGGCAGTGGTGCCGCCCGGGACCAGCCTGCCCGCTCTGGCTGCGTGTCCCTCCGTGGAGAAGGGCAGCGTTGGCACTCGTGCCTCTCCAGCTCGGCCGTCCTCGCGAGGCCTAGGGGAGAATCCTCAGAAGGAGTCAGCCCCCGTGGCCCTGCTGGCTCCGGAGGCACCATCGTCCGGCTCGGCTGTTGAGGTCCCCAGGGCTCAGGAGCCCCCAGTCTCCCAGGCTATGGTGGTGATACCTTATCCTTCTCCTCCAGCTGCACCGCTGATTCCATGCCCTTCTGCCTCCTCTGACGTCTTGGAGCGTGCTCTTCTTGAGATGACCCGGCTGCGAGAAGATCTTCAGGGAGCCGACCCCCTCCTGGTGGCCGGGTGCTTGGAGCTAGTCTCTTGCTGGCTCCATTCCAACATGTCTGTTCGGGCGGTGCTGAGCCAGGCCACGGCGACCTCCGAGAAGGAGAAGCAGGCCGCCGCCCAGGCAGCGCCTGCTCGCGAGGCAGCGCTGAAGGACGTCGAGGCCGCCAAGAGTCGCTGCCGGGCGCTGGAGGCCGAGCTGAAGACCCTGCAGAACGAGCGTGCATAAGAAGTCCGCAGCCGCAAGGTGAAGGAGGAGAAGATGAGGACTCGAGAAGATGCCATCAAGGGTTGCGACGCCGAGCTGGAGCAGTCGGCGAAGGCGCAGGCCACTGCGCGGCCGGCTGGAGGAGCTGGAGTGGAAGGTGAAGGCGGAGGAAGCCGAACTTAACGCGAAGGCGAAGGTTCTGGCCGAGGATCATGCGGCCTTCGCTGCTCGAGGAGAGGTCTCGTGTGGCGCTGAAGACACTCTATGAGAAGGGCTTGGAGAAGCCGCTGACCATTGACGAGGACGTCCCTGCCTAGCTGCTTCCCTACTTGGTCGAGGCACTCGAGGAAGTCGTGAGAGGCATCGGACCCATGGCAGAGGAAGAGGCCCGCATCCTTTCTTCAGCTGCGCTGACGCGCGTCTTCAGCCACCTCCATCTTCGCGACCCTACCACCCACCTTGACGAGCTGCTGGAGCCTGTGGACGACGAACACTGCGCAGCCGCTGCCGCAACCGTGAAGGGTCAGGTGGAGGCCCTGCGGAAGAAGTTCCGCGCCTTCGCTCCCGCACCTTTGACTGGCGGTGCTACCGATCCTGCAGCTCCGACCGGTGGTACAGGTGAAGGCAACGCCACCAAGGAGGGAGCACCCCTTGCAGGCGACGACGACGCCCAGGGATGACTTGCTCGCGGCTGCTTTCCTGTTTTACTCCTGCAACATGCATCATGCCTCGTGGAGGCGTTTAAACTTGCGTTTGGTATTGTGAGAACAATATGTGTTGTAATATTTGCTTGAGACTTTGCGACTTTCTTCCTATTTTCTTTTCATTCTATGTCGGCAGGGCTCGGCCACGCGCATACCTCAGCCGCCGTTGGGTCGTCCGGAGACCAGGACGAGACCAAGGAGTGAGGGGCTACATGACCAGTTAGGCTCCTGAGTCGCGATGCTCAGGAGTCCCCCTTGACGCGCAATCAGCTTATAAGAAGAACACACAGGAATAGGTCTAGTGCTCTACGTCGGCAGGGCCTGGCCGCGCGCATACCTCAGCTGCCGTTGGGTCGTCCGGAGACCAGGACGAGACCAATGGGTGAGGGGCTACACGACCAGTTAGGCTCCTGAGTCGTGATGCTCAGGAGTCCCCCTTGATGCTCAAATGACCTCCATACCTTGGTCCTCGCCGAGGCTCGGCTCGGGAGGGGCGTGCGACGACCAGGTCCGTGGGACCTGGCTGGATGGCGTACGCTTGGGCGTGGCCCGAGCGCAGCCCCTGTGCCCAGCCCCCTCTATCGGTGTGGAACGACAAGCCAAAGATGTCGGTGTGGAACGACACCTATGGGATCACAAAAATCCCTACTACGGTTGCCGGGGCGCAGGGTTGTGAGGAGAGCAGGGCTAGTAGACAACACAAGGATCGTTTACCCAGGTTCGGGCCACGAGGATGCATAAAACTGTAGTCCTGCTTTGGTGGGTGTATTTCTGAGAGTTCTTAGGCTCTCGAACTAGCTGTGGTCAGTGCGTGGTTCCAAAGAGCCGAATCCCCCTCCAGTATGCCATGGGCCCCTTTTATAGTTGAAAGGGGCTGCCACAGTGGCACACAGGAGGTGGGGAGGCGTACAGTGCCCTGAGCTTATCGCTCGTATTACAGGACAAGACGCATTTAATGCATAGCTTAGGTGTCCCCTTGCTTTATTGGGGACGGGGGCGAGGCCCGTCCCGTCTGTCGCCGCTCCTTCTCGCCTTGACACGCGCCCTGGCCAGTGAGGTGCGTGGTGCCATGTAGGCAGCTAGGCAGCTGAGGTGGCGCGGTGGCGGAGCTTTCACGAAGATCTGCATGCCGTCATGCAGGCACTCGATGAGTTGGCCTGGGAGCTGCATGTTGCCACGTAGGTGCCCGCCCAGCTGGTTGGGCTGGCAGCTGCATGTGAACGGTGGTGGAAGCTTGCCCGGCGCGGGTTTGGAGGTGGCCCGACAAGGGTCTTGCCGTGGCGTGCTGTCGTCCCCGGCAAGGACCTTGCCTCCTTGTCGGGGGTCTGGTGGCCTTCCTCGGCAGGGATCTTGCCGAGAATCGTCGTCTTCTAATCCTCATCTGATCTTGAATATGTCTTCACAAGGATCTGCATGCCACCACAGAGGTGCCTTCCCGAGCCCTGGGCCCACGTTGATGATGGCGCTGGGGGCCGTGGGCTCAAGGGTGGCTTGCTCTGTTGGTGTGGGGCAAGCTGTCCCGGCAAGCGTCTTACCGGGGCCGCTGAGGCCGCCCGGCAAGGGTATTTCCGGGGGAACCTGCTTCGTCCCTCTGCTCTTTGTGGCCTTGGCCTTGGCGTTGCTTTGATTGTCTTGGGCTTCGGTCTTACCTTGGCTCACCTCCCCTGTTCTACTTGGTGTGGCCGTGGGCGCGGCTTTGACTGCCCGTGCACAGGTAAAGGGGTACAAAAGTGTGCTCCTATTTTTGTACACCGACAGCAGCCCCCGGGCCTGGACCACACATAAGCGCGACATGTTGTTGGGCCAGGCCCAAAACGGTGCGCGGGCAGGTGGGGCGGTTTTTACCGTGGTAAGACTCTTCGCGCGTTCGCTTCCCAGGACCCGCGCGCGTGGCGCGGCGTGGAGGGGCGTGCGTCACGTGGGTGGCGTGCGTGGGGCGGTTTCCACACGCATGCGTCACATCGCAGTAAATGGGCAGCGCGCCCCGCGGCTTCCCCATAAAAATGGATATCCGCGGGCACACTGTTCCTTTTACCCTCCGCGCAACCCCAATCTCGGAGACCTCCGCCTGTCTCCCTCTTCTTCTTCAAGCTTCGTTCCCGCTTGCCGCCATTATGCCTCCGCCGCCCTCCGTCCTGCCCTCCCCCCCAGCCATCATGGCGCCAAAATCCACCAAGGGCAAGGGAGTGGCTAGGGATGCCGGAGCCGCCGGAAAGTGCGCTGGCAGTGTAGTGGACGTAGTCTGCCTTCTTCCCCTCGATAGTCGACGTGCTCGAGCTTCGTGACTCCTTCAGGCCCTTGTGGGGAGTGAAGAAAGGGGGGGAGGGGATTCGGGGCATTCGGCCACGCGTGTCATGTTGGGGAACGTAGTAATTTCAAAAAAATTCCTACGCACACGCAAGATCATGGTGATGCATTGCAACGAGAGGGGAGAGTGTTGTCCACGTACCCACGTAGACCGAAGCGGAAGCGTTGACGCAACGTAGAGGAAGTAGTCGTACGTCTTCCTGATCCGACCGATCCAAGCGCCGTTACTCCGGCGCCTCCGAGTTCTTAGCACACGTTCAGCTCAATGACGATCCCCGGGCTCCGATCCAGCAAAGCTTCGGGGAGGAGTTCCATCAGCACGACGGCGTTGTGACGATCTTGATGTACTACCGACGCAGGGCTTCGCCTAAGCACCGCGGCAATATGACCGAGGTGGAATATGGTGGAGGGGGGCACCGCACACGGCTAAGGAACGATCACGTTGATCAATTGTGTGTTCTAGGGTGCCCCCCTGCCCCCGTATATAAAGGATCAAGGGGGGAGGCCGGCCGGCCCTTGGGGCGTGCGCCAGGAGGAGGAATCCTCCTCCTAGTAGGAGTAGGACTCCCTTCTTTCCTACTCCTACTAGGAGGGGGAAAGGAAGGGGGAGAGGGAGAGGGAAAGGGGGGCGCCGCCCCCCCTCTCCTAGTCCAATTCGGACCAGAGGGGGAGGGGGCGCGCGGCCCACCCTGGCCGCCCCTCTCTCTCTCTCCACTAAGGCCCATATGGCCCAATACTTATCCCGGGGGGTTCCGGTAACCCCTCCGGCACTCCGGTTTTTTCCGAAACCACTCGGAACCATTCCGATGTCCGAATATGGGAGTCCAATATATCAATCTTTATGTCTCGACCATTTCGAGACTCCTCGTCATGTCCGTGATCTCATCCGGGACTCCGAACTAACTTCGGTACATCAAAATGCATAAACTCATAATATAACTGTCATCGAAACCTTAAGCGTGCGGACCCTACGGTTCGAGAACAATGTAGACATGACCGAGACACGTCTCCGATCAATAACCAATAGCGGGACCTGGATGCCCATATTGGCTCCTACATATTCTACGAAGATCTTTATCGGTCAGATCGCATAACAACATACGTTGTTCCCTTTGTCATCGGTATGTTACTTGCCCGAGATTCGATCATCGGTATCCAATACCTAGTTCAATCTCGTTACCGGCAAGTCTCTTTACTCGTTTTGTAATACATCATCTCGCAACTAACTTATTGGTTGCAATGCTTGCAAGGCTTATGTGATGTGCATTACGGAGAAGGCCCTGAGATACCTCTCCGACATTCGGAGTGACAAATCCTAATCTCGAAATACGCCAACCCAACAAATACTTTCGGAGACACCTGTAGAGCACCTTTATAATCACCCAGTTACGTTGTGACGTTTGGTAGCACACAAAGTGTTCCTACGGTAAACGGGAGTTGCATAATCTCATAGTCATAGGAACATGTATAAATCATGAAGAAAGCAATAGCAACATACTAAACGATCGGGTGCTAAGCTAATGGAATGGGTCATGTCAATCAGATCATTCAACTAATGATGTGACCTTGTTAATCAAATGACAAGTCCTTTGTCTATGGTTAGGAAACTTAACCATCTTTGATTAACAAGCTAGTCAAGTAGAGGCATACTAGTGACACTCTGTTTGTCTATGTATCTACACATGTATTATGTTTCCGGTTAATACAATTCTAGCATGAATAATAAACATTTATCATGATATATAAGGAAATAAATAATAACTTTATTATTGCCTCTAGGGCATATTTCCTTCATGTCATCCCCGCCAACTGCGCCGAGGCTGCCCCAAATCGGTACCCCTTCTTTGTTGATTATTTTTCTTGCGGGCTCTGTCCTCCCTTCTCCGATTTCTTCAGTGACATCATGCACACCTTCGGTTTCCGCCTCCTGGATTTTACTCCGAATGCGGTGGTGTGCATGGCCCTTTTCGCGCACCTCTGCGAAGGCTTTGCCAGGGTGCACCCCAACACGGCGCTCTTCCGCCATTACTTCTTCCCTCGGATCCAGACGGGAGGTGCCATTTCAGGGTGCATCGCCTAGATCCCAAAATCCAAGGGAGCGTACCCGGACGGTGCCATGAAGGAGAAGTGGGAAGAATGGCGGGGCCGGTGGTGCTGGATCGAAGAGGAGGACCCGCCAGCGTTCTGCAAAGTTCGCCGGGCGCCGCTGGTTCGCGGAAGCGATTGGAGCGACGTCGACGCCGACGACGGAAAGCTCACGGTTGCCACCACCAGGATTCTCCGGCTTACCCAGGCCGGGCTCACCCTTGAGATGATCGGGGCGGACTTCATCCATCGCTGGATCGCTCCTCTGCATAACAAGGGGAGGCCAGCCTGGCTCTTCACGAACCCCACTGACATCATGCGGCTCCGCCCCGGCCTCGACCACAACTTCACAGTGATGGGACACGCCCATTTTTGTCAGCGGCTCTTCCAGCTTGATGTGGGCCGCGACGGCGAGGTCGAGCAGACCGGCATGGTCGCGAGGGCCGCCGCGAAGGCCGGCAAGGTCCTCAAGGGGCCTCTGTTCAAGCTGCCGACGGGGGTGGTCCCGTTGTGCAACAACTCGCGTCGGTCCGAGATCATTGCCATGATGCCGGACTGCAATGCGCATGGCCCCGACCCGAGCTGGAATGAGCCAGAGGACGCCGAAGTGCAGCAGTTCTTTGACACCCTACATGAGGGGTACGTCAACGCCGACGCCGAGCGGCTGCTTGTCCAAGACACCACCCATGCGAAGCTGGACTACATTGCCACCAAGGCGAAGGGGCACAACTTGCCAGGGAGGCCGGAAGCACCGGCGGTGTGGAGGACAAGGTCGTGACGGCCGCGGAGGAGGAGGAGCTCGCCCAGTGGGCGGCGGCCGCCGGGGGAGCCAGCAGCGCTGGCACCGAGGCTCCCCTAGTTGAAGATGTGACCGACGAGTCGTCGTCGGAGGAGGCTGAGACCACAGGCCCGACGCCGGCTGTGGGAAGAGGGCGAGTCCTGCAATGGGCCAGTTCCAGCAAGCCGGTCCGGCCTGGCAGGGCTGCGCGGTCACGACTGACCTTGGAGGGGTCCGGGCGTCACACGAGGGCCGCGGCGGCGAAGAAGCCGGCGAAGGTCGCGGTGAAGAACAAGACGGCCGTCCCTTCTCCGTCTATGCGTGCCCGGACTCCACCTCCTTCTCCTCCTCCAGCGGACGTCGACACGGGGGTCACTTTTGATTATGGATCCCTCAGCTCGAGGAGGAAGAGGAAAACAACAAAGGAGGAGGCGGACGACAAATAAGTATCTGGTTCTTTCCCGTTATCTCTGCATCCTCAATCTGCGTTGCTCGTCTTAACTTGTCTTCATGTTTGCAAGGATATGGAGACGCTGGCCCAGAGGGTGAAGAGGGCCAAGGTCTCGGTGGGTGGACAACCCCCAGTTGGTACTTCGGGGGCGCCATTGGTGGTGTTGAGCAGCCCGGACAGCAGCCCCCGGCAGAGCCCCCAGCGTAAGTTCATCCCTCTTCCCCCAGTCGACATGTGTTTGGGGCACGACACTTTTGGCGCTGACCTTGCCATGTATGCAGGAGGAGAGCAGCAGGAGGAGGAGCCACAGAGGGCTACTCCCAACACGCCGCCCCCGTCGACCACGCCGCCCCGAGGGGCGTCCCCAGCGAGGGCGCTAGGCATCGGGCCCACGCACATGGAGGAAGAGCAGGACTTGGGCGCCGGCGGCTTTGCCTCGACGCCGAATGTTGGCGGGGAGGGGACTTCCGTTTCTCAGCCGGGTACTAGCATAGGTAAAACATTCGCCGTTCATCCCTGCTTCTTTCTCCTTCTGGCCCTTGGTCCTGGCCTTGCCTCACCTCCTTTTTCGGCGTCCAGATTCCTCCTCGGTGAACCTAGAGGACATCGACGCCGTCATCGAGGGTGTCGCCAAGGCTGTCGAGGCGGACGCCGAGAAGATCACCGCCGAGGAGGCTGCCAAGGGGCCTGCCAAAGGGGCCGACGGGGCCGCCGCCGAGGAGGAGGAGGAGGTGGCTGGCGACCAGCCTTCCTCTTCTGCTGCTTCCGGCTCCGTCAAGTACCTGAGGGTGAGCGACAACTTGTTCGTCCACCTTCCAGGCGCATCGAGCACCAAGACACCCGTTGAGGGAGAGGTGTTCGACGACGAAGTGCTTGCCGCTGCCGGGATCAAAGTCGTCGACGAGCCGATCGTTGGCGGCGACGGTTCGCAGGAAGAGCGGCTCCTCCACGCCATGGGCGCCAGCTTCTGTAAGCTCCAGGCGCTCCACCGCGCCCTTCTAGACAAAGCCAAGTCCAGGACAGCGGTGGTGGAGAAGGCGGAAGCAGACCTCCAGGAGCGCGTTGCCGAGACGCAAGACTGGTTCCGCGAGGCCCACAAGGATCTCAAGGCCGCTCAGGGCGAGCTGGCCAAGCGCGACGTGGAGCTCACCATGAAGCTCGCCGACGTCGAGAAAGCTCAAGAGACAGCGAGGAACTTGGCCGCGGCCGCCGAAGCTGCCCGGACCCAGCACGAGGCCGCGCTGAACTCCCAGGAGGAGGACCTCGCTGCGCGCCAGGGAAAGCTTGCCGCCATGCTTCGCGACAAGGAAGCAGAGGTGGAGAGGCTTGTCTTGCACCGGACCAGTGGGCTAGAGCAGAGGCACAAAGAGGCACTCAATGCCTACGCCGGCAAGGTGGAGGAGCTGGAGGCGGAGCGCGACGGGCTGAAGGAGCAAGCCCTGAAGCTGTCCCAGGAGAAGGACATGCTCAACAGTGCCCTGACATAGGCGTAGGGCGCGGTCATCAGCAAGGCTGGGGAGCTCTCCTAGGCCAACAACTCCATCAAGGACCTCAAGCTGAAGCTGGAGGGTCTCGAGAAGGCGCTGGAGGAGGCCAAGACCCAAGAGGGGACCCTGGCCAAGGAGCTGGAGGCTGAGAAGCAGTTGCGGGTGAACGAGGGCCTCAACTTTGCAGATCACGTGGCGGGCGAGAACCGTTAGCTTGATCGCCCCGCCACCATCGCCAACCAGGCCGCCACACAGCTGGCCATCATGGGGATGCCGGAAGTGAGGTACGTCCCAGAGCGGAGCGTGAGCGCCAATTGCAGCCTGACCATGTTCTTCAAAAGGGTCATCGGTGCTCTGGAGCGGCTCCACGCCAACCGGGCGGCCTCAGTGGCCGACGAGTCCTGGAGGTTTTGCCAGGGAGCCATGACCAAGGTTCTCACCAAGGTGGCGCACTGGTACCCTGACCTCGACTTCGACGCCGCGCTGGAGAGCTTGCCGGAGGGTACCGACCTCGCGCCGCTCAGGGAGCGCATCGAGCCCATCATCAGCCGAGTCAGCGGAATTCAGAGGGTGGAGGGCCAGCGTCGGGATTAGGCATCCCATTCTTTATCGCCGCTGCAGGTTCACAACCAGGACAATTTCTATCTCTAGTTAGAACCGCAGCAACAATTTGATGTAATATAACTCTGCAGCACTTTTGGTATCATGCATGTTATTTTCCTGTTCGATTTTTCCTTATATGTCCGCCCTACGTAACTGGGTAGGCTTTGCCGGCGCGTAAACCCAGGGCGGCGTCTTGGGGACGGATCCCCATTGGCCTGCCGGGTGTGCTTGCTGCCAGGAAAACCACCTTACCGCCCTTAGCGTGGCCGCGTGAACTGTCGAGTTTGACTCGAGTCAGAGTCAGGAGCGTTGCCAGGTGCGGAAGGCTACCCCGCCACTCTCGACGCGACCGCTTTGAGCTGTTGAGCGGACTCGAAACAGAACAAGGGCATTGCCAATTGGGGGGGGGGGGCTTTGCGTGCAGGTTTCCCATACATAGGCAAGATCCTCGAGGACGATAACCTTAATTGTAAAAGGAAATAACCCAAGGCTCTGAATGACTTAGCTTTTCTGTTGCCGAGCTGGCGTCGTCCCTCCAGCCGCCTTCTTCTCAGAAACCAAAAGCGATGAAGAACCGCTAGGCTAAGTACTAGACCAAATTCTCACAATTGCGCCCCCTACCTGGCGCGCCAAAGATGTCGGTGTGGAACGACACCTATGGGATCACAAGAATCCCTACTACGGTTGTCGGGGTGCAGGGTTGCAAGGAGAGCAGGGCTAGTAGACAGCACAAGGATCGTTTACCCAGGTTCGGGCCGCGAGGATGCGTAAAACCCTAGTCTTGCTTTGGTGGGTGTATTTCTGAGAGTTCTTAGGCTCTCGAACTAGCTATGGTCAGTGCGTGGTTCCAAAGAGCCGAATCCCCCTCCAGTATGCCATGGGCCTCCTTTTATAGTTGAAAGGGGCTGCCACAGTGACACACAGGAGGTGGAAAGGCATACAGTGCCCTGAGCTTATCACTCGTATTACATGACAAGACGCATTTAATGCGTAGCTTAGGTGTCCCCTTGCTTTATTGGGGACGGGGGCGAGGCCCGTCCCGTCCGTCGCCGCTCCACCTCGCCTTGACACGCGCCCTGGTTAGTGAGGTGCGTGGTGCCATGTAGGCAGCCAGGCAGCTGAGGTGGCGCGGTGGCGGAGCCTTCACGAAGATCTGCATGCCGCCACGAGCATAACGCTTCCACTCGTGCGTGGGAGGGGACTCCCTACTGCGGAGAGCCCCCGGGGCGTGTGCAGCCCCGCTCTGACACGCGGCTTGCACGACAGGGCTAGACGAGGTGTGTCTGGGTACTCGTGAGCCAGCGCGGGACTCATGAGGCCCTACCTCAAGGCGGGTTGCGCCTGGTCTTGATTCTTGATAGCTGTGGTGGCCCTGCGGGATGGTTAGACAACCTGCGCCGAACGAATCTCCTGAGGTTACCGCGTGAGAAGGCCAAACACCAATGACCCCAGGAGGTGACGTGAACGGGGCTGGCCCGCCAGCCAGAGCTCTGCCGCTGGATTTATCGATGTTGCAGGGACGGGCCCGAGCACAGACGCCGTGCCTAACCCTCTCACGCAAAATGTCCTGAAGAAAGATGATCGGCGCGCGGCTCTCGTGGTGGGTGACAGTCAAGCAGGTGATAACCATAGATAGGTGATGCATGAAAAGAGAACTAGCTTAGGCAAATGCAAGAACGATACATGCTGCTGGGCTGGGCCCGAGCGGCTTGGGGATGATGCAGCCTGAGGGGCACCCCTAGCAAGGTAAGCTAGGAACGTAAAGGGATACATGCCACAGGGACGAACCCATGTGGCCTGGGAATGATGCAGCGCGAGGGGCGCTCCCAGCTAAATCAACTTGGAAGATGTCACCTGGTTCTGTTGATGAAGGAATGTTGAGGCAGCTGAAGACGCATGATGAAGGGGTTGCTCCTCACGAGCCACCGGGGCGCTGAGCCTCAGGATGCTCTGGGGGTCTAGGCGGTTCCTTGAGGACCGTCTCCATCTCCGCCAGGACTGCGTGGTTCCTGGCCTCTTGAGCCGCCAGGATGCTCCGCAGGTTGCGCTGGAAGGCGGACGCCACACTCGGCAGGCCAAAGGGCATGCAAACGTAGCTGTGAGGCGGGCCCTCGCAGCGGCCCATGCGTGAAGGCCAGAAAAGCTCCGGAGACGCGACCTTGTTGAGCCTTGGGATGTCGATGCAGACGCGCAGCCCGCAATCCTTGTCGGGATGGGGAGTCGCGCCAGGTGAGCGGCGGTTGCCGTGCATGGCTCTTGCATCCTGCAGTTCCTGAGTGGTCTTGGTGATGAACTGCTGAGCATCGAGCGCTCCTCGCTCGGTGTGCTCCTGAGGGAAACATGCTGCAAAGCACGCCTCCACGTGGTGCCCGAGCGCCTCCCTCGTGATGTTGGCAAGGTCTGAGGCCCTCCAGAAGAGAGCCCCCGAGCCCTGCCCAAGGAGGGTGCCGGGCGTGCCTTCCTATGCGAGGGAGGGAGGCGCCCCAGGCGCGGGCGCTGATCCTGACGTGGCTCCACCTGCGGCACCGTTCTCCTGAGGCCCAGCGCGGAGCAACTGCTTCTTCTTCTTGGGGACGACATCAGGAGGGTGTTGTGCTGCATTGTTGTCAGGGTGTTTGATTGATGTTGCTTGGAAGGCGCGCTCGAGGGAGCACACCGCATCTCTTTCTTCGCAGGGGACTGTGATGATCCCGCCGCTTCCTGACATCTTGAGGATGTTGTAGCCGTGGTGGTTACTGCCATGAACTTGGCCAGGGCCGGATACCCGAGGATGGCATTGTATGGCAGACGGATGTGGGTGACGTCAAAGTCGATGAGCTCGGTGCGGTAGTTGTCGCGCTGTCCGAAGGTGACAGGGAGGTAGAGCTGCCCTATCAGCGTGGTGGAACCGTCGGTCACTCCTGAGAAAGGCTTGGTAGGTTGAAGGTGGTCGTAGGGCACTTGGAGGCTGTCGAACGTCTCGATGGATAGGACGTTGAGCCCTGCGCTGCTGTCGATGAGGGTCTTGGTAACTTGCATGTTGCTGATGACGGGTGAGCAAAGCATCGGGAGAGCACCAGCGGTGGCCGCGCACTTGACTGATCTGCCGAACTGAAAGTGATGGCACACTTGGACCACCTAAGCGGGCGCGTGGCCTCGAGACTCGGGAGGATTGCGTTCACCTCGTGAGTAGACTGCTTGAAGATTCGCTGAGAGGCTTGGGCTTGAGCTCCAGCCAAGATGCAAGCAAACGCTCGCGGCTCCTGGAAGCCCCCAGCCCCTCGTCCTGATGGTGGTCGTCGTTCCTTCTTGGTGGTGGCGGCAGTGGAGGAAGCCCAACATTGTCCTGAGGACGGTCCTCGCGAGGCTGATCCCTCCAGGCACCCTCGCGAGGCTGGTCCTGCCAGCGGTCCTCACGAGGCCGGTCACGCCACTCCTGGCGAGGGCCACGGTCGTCCCAGCGCCCTCCGCCACATCCTCCTCCGCGATCGTAGCCCCGGTCGTTGTGCTCGGGGCGTCGACCGAGCCGTCCATCTCAAATGGTCCTGAGCTCCTGACAGTCGTTGGTGTTGTGGCTGTGAACGTTGTGGAAGGCGCAGAACAGCCGGCTGCTCTTGGATGACTCGGGCTGGTCCCGTCCGCGCTTCATGTCCGGCTCTGCTGCAAGTATAGCCACTCCCTTGCGCTTCACGTCCTTGTCCTTGGCTTTTTTCTCCTCTAGGTCGGCAGCTGGGAGCTCGAGAAGGGAAAGGCGCCCTTCCTTAGCCCTTGTGCACTTGGTCGCCAGGTTGAATAGCTCCAGGGATGTGCACAACTCCACGTGGATGGCGAGCTCCTCCTTCATCTTGACGTCGCGGACGCCATCAGAAAACGCGGAAATGATGGCCTCGTCCGTCACCTCGGGGATCTTGAGGCGAACGTTATTGAAGCACTGGATGTACTTCTGGAGGGTCTCCCCTGGCTGCTGCTTGACGCGGCGCAGATCACCTGCGACCGGAGGACGGTCGCGGGTGTCCTGGAAGTTGGCGATGAAGCGGTCGCGCATCTCGTTCCAGGAGGAGATGGAGCCCGGAGGCAGGTTCAGGAGACAGGAGTGGGCACCATCCTTGAGAGCCATGGGGAACCAGTTCGCCATGACTTTTTTGTCTCTGTTGGCCGCCTCGATGCTCAACTCGTAGAGCTGCAGGAAATCCACGGGGTCGAGGGTGCCGTCGTAGCGAGGAGGCAGGTCTGGCTTGAACTTGCCCGGCCATGCGATGCTACGCAGCTCAGGAGTGAAGGCGCGGCAGCCCGCGGTGGCCACCGGGACCCTTTGCTGATGTGGAGCCTGCCCTTGATGTCCGCGCACCACCACCACAGGCGGCGCACAGTCTTGTCGTAGTGGTGCTGGGAACGCGGGAGCATTTTCTTGTGGATGAGGAACTTCTTGGCAGCTTCCTTCTTCGCGCACGGGTGCCCAACGCGGCGGGTCGCGCCGGGAGGGGGGGCGCACGCCTTGGCGCCAGGACACCGTCTTGGTGCGGAGGTGGTGGCGGTGGTGCTCCATGGGCCACGTGACCCGCAGTTGGCGGAGGGCGAGGCAGCGAGAGGGACGACGCGAGGGAGCCCCCTGCGGCGCTGACGAGCTCGGCGATGCGGTCCAGCCAGTCCTCGTAGAGGTCGTCGATGGGGCGGTAGCGCAGGAGTTCGCGCGCCATGCACAGGGCGGCCTGCGCGTTTGTGGGAGCGCGACGGGCGTGAGACGACGAGACGGCCGGGGTCAGAGACAGAGTGGCGGTGCGGCCATCCCGCCGCACGGAGGGGTGCAGCCAGGATGCTTGCTTCTCGTTCCCCGCCGGGCTGGTGACGGTGTTGGCGGCGGGCGACGGAGAACAACGGGGAGGCCCACCGACGGGAGCCGTCCGAACGGCACAGGCGGTGAGGGTGGCCCGACGCTCAGCGCAGGCTCGGCGCGCGCCCGCCATGGATACGACGAAGCGATGGGACGCGGATTCGACAGAAGGAAAGCTTCAGCGCACCCCTACCTGGCGCGTTGAATGTCGGATTTCGGGTTCCGGCAAAACCCTCGAGGTTCGAACACTGGGGTGCGCACGAAGATCTCCCCCTACCTAATCACGCCCTCAACCTCGCCACGATCTCAAAGGCTTGCTCGACGAACTCGCAACACAAGAGACACAAGATTTATACTGGTTCGGGCCACCGTTGTGGTGTAATACCCTACTCCAGTGTGGTGTGGTGGATTGCCTCTTGGGCTTAGGATGAGCCGTACAAGGGGAAGAACAGCCTCCTGAGGAGAGGTGTTTTTGTGCTTGGTGGGTGTGAGGATGGAATGGATCCCCTCGAGTTGAGTTGCCTCCTACAGTGGTGGCTAGTCCTATTTATAGAGGCCCTGGTCCTCTCCCCAAATATTGAGCGGGAAGGGATCCAATAACGGCCAATTTGAAAGGGGGCAGCTAGTACAAGCTATCCTGACTAAAGGTGGTCTCCGCCTGCCAAAGGCTCTGGTGGTGACGCCGTCTTGGGATCCACGGTGACCTCCGTCCTGCTGGTCTTGGTCTCGTTGCACCGATATGGAAACCTTAGCACCAAAGAGGAAGCTAGGACACTGTGAGCGCTGGCGCCCGCTTGGCCTTGGTCGTCATGGCTTACATCATTGGAACCTCGCGAGGTTCGCCTTGCCTTGATCTCTCCGCCCCTCGCGAGCCAGCCTGATGAGGCCACTCCCGAGGATGTCTTGTGTCATCCGCCCCGCAAGGCTTGGCTCCTCGTGAGGGTCTTTAGTGATTGCTGGTGAAGACGGGCCATACTGGGCCGCGAGTGAGCCACGCTGTGGGCTGCAGGCAGGCAAGTCTGGGGACCCCCGTTCCCAGAACACCGACAGTGGATTCTAGTATTAAGAAACCTTTGGGTAGAATTAATGATATTCTTATTCTTGCAACTAAGAATCATGTTCCTGTTGATTTCATTGTGCTTGATATTGATTGCAATCCATCATGTCCCATAATACTTGGCAGGCCTTTCCTATGAACCATATGTGCTATTATTGATATGGAAGAGGGTAATATAAATTTTCAACTTCCATTAAATAAAGGAATGGAAAAATTCCCTAGAAAGAGAATTAAGCCACCATATGAATATATTATGAGGGCAACCTATGGAATTAATTTGAAGGATGACTACACTTAAACTATGCATTACGCCTAGCTAGGATAGTAAAACAATAGTGCTTGTTGGGAGGCAACCCAATAGCTATCTTTTTTTTCTTGTTTATTTTCTGGTTTTTTGGTGTGCAAACAATTATGGTGCTGTTATGGTTGTGTTTTTATGTTCAAATTAGTGATTGTGCCAAGTAAAGCCTTTGGGATAATTTGGCTGATAGTTGCTTTGATTCTGTTAGAAAACAAAACTTTTGTGCCCATTAGCAGAATTGTTTAAATTCACTAGAATGTGATAAAATTCTAATTTTTTACACATGATTGATATTATTATTTTACACATTTTCCTAATTCTTCAGATTTTTTCGGAGTTACAGAAGTATGGTCATTGTTCGAATCATTACAGACGGTCATGTTTTGACAGATTCTGTTTTTGTTGCATTGTTTGCTTGTTTTAATAAATCTATGTATTGTGTCAAGGAGTATAAATCATGCTAAAGTTATAATACAGTAGGTATTATGCAACAATAAAATATGAATGGATTTACAACAGTACGTGAAGTGATGGTTTGCTTGTTATACTAACGGATCTCACGAGTTTTCTGTTGAGTTTTGTGTGCTGAAGTTTTCAAATTTTGAGTGAGATCGCGATGGATGAAGGAATTGAAAGTGGCAAGAGCCTAATCTTGGGGATGCCCGAGGCACCCCAAGGTAATATTCAAGGAGACCCAAGCGTCTAAGCTTGGGGATGCCCCGGATGGCATCCCCTCTTTCTTCTATCAACCATCGGTAAATTACTTGGAGCTATATTTTTATTCATCACATGATAGTAGTTTTGCTTGGAGCGTCGTGTATTATATGAGACTTTGCTTTGTTTGATTTTTAGTTTCCACAATCATCTTTGCTGGACACACCTTTTTGAGAGGGATACACATTATTCGTGATTTTTTAGAATACTCTTTGTGCTTCACTTATATCTTTTGAGCTTGGCAGTTGCTCGAGTAAAAAAATATATCTTTCAGAGCACGGTGGTGGTTATATTTTAAAGAAATAGTTGCACTCTCATGCTTCACTTATATCATTTTGAGAGTTAATAATAGTAATGGTAATATGTACAAGTTATGAATTGGTCCTAATATGATAGGTATTCAAGAGGGATGTAATAAAACTTTCATGTAGATCACTGAGTATGATAAGTTTGATTCCTTGCAATAGTTTTGCGATATAAAGATGGTAATATGTGGGGGGTACTAGTGAATGATTGTGATTTAGTAAGAATATTGGTGTTAAGGTTTGTGTTTCCTGAAGCATGCACGTGTAGTCTCTCATTTTTCTTGGAGCATCTTGTGCCATAGTTTTGCTTTGTTTTCTTTTTAGTTTGCCACAATCATTGTTTGCTGGAAAGACCTTTTGAGAGGGACACACATTTATCGTGGTTTGTTAGAATACTCTATGTGCTTCACTTATATCTTTTGAGATAGGCGGTTGCTCTAGTACTTCACTTATATCTTTTAGAGCACGACGGTGGTTATATTTTATAGA
The DNA here is from genome assembly GCA_032464435.1 of Aegilops umbellulata. Lineage (NCBI taxonomy): Eukaryota > Viridiplantae > Streptophyta > Magnoliopsida > Poales > Poaceae > Aegilops > Aegilops umbellulata. The sequence continues at coordinate 92,171,874 of CP136058.1, forward strand.
AATGATTGCAATCTCATGCTTCACTCAAATATTTTTGAGAGTTCATAAATAGGAAGTGGTAATATGCACGTGTTATAAGACTAGTCCAAGAAGGATAGGTATTCAAGGGGGGGGGGTATAATAAAAACTTTCATGTAGATCACTAAATATGAAGCACATGGTTTAATGATATTGATGTTGTAATATGAAAGGATATTGGTTCATGGTCATTGGTTAGTAGAAATATCAGTATTAAAGCTTGTTATTAACTTCTCATCTAAGTGTTGGTCATGTCATGGTGGGGAGGTTTGAGCATTTGTATTTCTAATTGAAATCCTTGAGTGTTATAATTGGATGCGCGCGATGGTTAACTCCTACCAACCAATTGCATAGGGGCATGCGAGTAGTACTTTTCTTCGAGGGCTAATAGGCATCCACAATAAGTATGTGAGTTCTTTATTACTAATGTGAATCCATGGATTCTACGCACTCCTACCTTTCTGCAATTTGCTAGCCTCTTTGGTACCGTGTATTGCCCTTTCTCACCTCGAGAGTTGGTGCAGACTCCGCCAGTGCATCCAAACCCCGTGGTATGATACGCTCTATCACACATAAGCCTCCTTATATCTTTCTCAAAACAGTCACCATACCTACCTATTATGGCATTTCCAAAGCCATTCCGAGATATATTGCCATGCAACTTCCACCGTTCCATATTCATGACATGTGTGTTCATCGTCATATTGCTTTGCATGATCATATAGAGCTGACATGATATTTGTGGCACAGCCACCGTTCATCATTTTTATACATGTTGTGATAGATCGTTGCACATCCTGGTACACTGCTAGAGGCATTCATATAGAGTCATAATGTTTCGCTTTATCGAGTTGTAAGTAAATAAAAGTGTGATGATCATAATTATTAGAGCATTGTCCCAGTGAGGAAAGGATGATGGAGACTATGATTCCCCCACAAGTCGGGATGAGACTTCAGACGAAAAATTAATAAAATGAGATAAAAGAGATAATGGGCAATGTTACTATCCTTTTCCACACTTGTGCTTTAGAGTAGCACCATGTTCTTCATATAGAGAGTCTCCTGAGTTGTCACTTCCATATACTAGTGGGAATTTTTCATTATAGAACTTGGCTTGTATATTCTGATGATGAGCTTCCTCAAATGCCCGAGGTCTTCATGGCCAAGCAAGTTGGATGCACACCCACTTAGTTTCTGTTGAGCTTTCATACACTTTGCTCTTAGTGCATCTGATTCATGGCAATCCCTACTCCTCGCGTTGACATTGATTGATGGGCATCTCCATTGCCCGTTCATTAGTCGCATTGATGCGAGACTTTCTTCCTTTTTTGGCTTCCCTTATTAATCTCTATCACCGCATTCCATTCCACCTATAGTGTTATATCCATGGCTCGCACTCATGTATTGCGTGGGGTTGAAAATGCTGAAGCGCGTCAGAAGTACAATCTAATTGCCTGGTTTGACACCGGGGTGCTCATGATTTATATTTATGCGGTGAAGGCAGAGTCATGCCATGCTAGCATGATAAAAATGAGTGGGGATAACATTCGTTAAGGATCGTATATTTTGAGAAATTAATGATTATGTTTCTTACATTCATGGATATTATTATGTTGATATTGTTACTTCATCATTTCTCAATAATTATACCATAAAGAGATTACATGATACACATGTTAGGTAACATTTCACATCAAAAATTCTGGCTTTATCATTTACTACTCGAGGACGAGCAGGAATTAAGATTGGGGATGCTGATACGTCTCCAACGTATCTATAATTTTTTTATTGTTTCATGCTATTATATTATCAATCTTGAATGCTTTATATGCATTTTTATGCTATTTTGTATCATTTGTTGGGACTAACTATTAACCCAGTGCCCATTGTAAGTTCCTGTTTTTGCTTGTTTTTGGCTTTTCAAACAATCAATACCAAACGAAGTCCAAACACGATGAAACTTTACTTTGATTTTTTATTGACCAAAAGGGGCCCTAGAAGGTTCAGGAGGAGGCCAAAAGAGCTCCAAGAGAGCCACAAGCTCACAGGGCGTACCCTGGAGGGTAGGGCGCGCCCCCTGAGCTCGTGGACCCCATGCAACTTTGTTTGACCTAATTCCACCTCTATAAATTCCCAAATATTCCCAAACCAACAGAGAGCCACCCGAAGCACTTTTTGCGCCACCGCAAGCTTCTATTCTTTCGCGATCCCATCTATAGGCCTTTTCGATATTCTGTCGGAGGGTGAATCGATCACGGAGGGCTTCTACATCATCCTTGCTGCCTTCCGATGATGTGTGAGTAGTTTACCGCGGACCTACGGGTCCATAGCTAATAGCTAGATGGCTTCTTCTCACTCTTTGATCTTCGATACAGTTTTCTCCTCGATCTTCTCGGAGTTCTATCGGATGTAATCTTATTTTCTGGTGTGTGTTTTGGATCTGATGAATTGTGAGTTTATGATCAGATTATTCACTGAAAGTAGTGGAGTCTTTTCTAAACTTTATTATGCACGATTGTTATAGCTTTGTATTTCTTTCCAATCTATCCGTTTGGTTTGGCCAACTAGATTGATTTATCTTCAGTGGGATAGGTGCTTTATAATGGGTTCAATTTTTTTGTGCCCTCACCCAGTGACAAGAGGCGTAGCGAGGCACGTATAGTATTGTTTCCATAAGGGTACAACGACGGGGTTTAATCATATTGCTTGATTATACTTTGTCTACATCATGTCATCTTGCTTAAGGTGTTACTCTGTTTGTCATGAACTTAATACTATATATGCATGTTGGATAGCGGTCGATTGGTGGAGTAATAGTAGTAGATGTTGGTAGGAGTTGGTCTACTTGTCACGGACGTGATGCTTATGTACATAATCATTGCCATGAATACGTCATAACTATGTGCTTTTCTATCAATTGCCCAACAGTAGTTTGTTTACCCACTGTATGTTATTGTTTCGAGAGAGAAGCCTATAGTCAAAAACTATGGCCCTCGTGTCTACTTTTATAATATTATTAAAACCAAAAATACCTTGCTGCAATTTTATACTTTATATTTTACTTTTCTTTTTATCTATCTATCACTATTAGAATTAATCCCTCAAAAAAACAAGTTCAAGGGGATTGACAACCCTCTTGCCCACGTTGGGTGCAAGTATTTGCTTTTGCGTGCGTAGGTGCTAAAGACGAGAGTTTGTGTGGTTCTCCTATTGGTTCGATAACCTTAGTTCTCACTAAGGGAAATACTTATCTCTATTGTACTACTTCACCACCAGTGCAGAACCGGGCTATAGCACCGGTTCGTAAGGCCCTTTAGTGTCGGTTCTATAACCGGCACAAAAGGGTGGGGACTAAAGGTCCCCCCTTTAGTACCGGTTCAGCACGAACCGCCACTAAAGGGACACTACGTGGCATGAGCCAGCGCCTGGGGCGGGGAGACCTTTAGTACCGGTTGGTAACACCAACATGTACTAAAAGGTTTAGGGGGTAGGGGGTTTATGATTTCTTTTTTCTTTAATTTTGTGTTATCCATTTAGTTCTTTTTCATTTGCTGGTATTTTATGATACTACATATTGTACACGTTATGCATACATATAAATAGAATTTCTCGTAGAACCGATCATACATACATATATATATATATATGTATATATATGTATATATATATATCATCGAATGTCTCGCACCACCATTCACACATACACATGTATATATACAATTTCTCCTACATGGAGGCATTACTGCGGTAGCGGATAATGGTATTCTCCTTTGGGATCTATGACCTGGTCGAGCAAAAATCCCGCTATTTCCTCTTGAATTGCTCGTACGCGATTCGTTGGTAGGAGCTTATCCCGCACCTCACTGAACTTTTAAGAAGGAGATCTATATGCATGTATTAGTTGTGTGATTAGATATTGATAATAATGTAAAAATTGAGAATAGTGTTCTCGCAAACGTACCCATAGCTGTCTAGCAGATTTGGTACTTTCGGACACCATCATGCGAATGTTCTCACAAACGTAGTATGCACATAAATCAGTCCCCGGCGCCTGCTTCATGGCCTTTACGAGAATAGAATTCAATCAGATAATAATTAATCAAGCATGATAATTAATGGTATTGAAACTAGAATTAAAGAGATGGTAGCTAGCTAGTACTACTTAATTACTTACCTTGGATCGATACCAATACAACTTTTGTTTCCATTCGCCTGGAACCTCTTTGATGAACTTTTGCCAAGCCCTACCCGCCGGCAAAGAAAATGAATAAAGGAGTTATTAATTAGTTGATATCAGGAAATGACGAACTAAAGAGGCCGACATACAGTTCAATAATGATTGAAATTACCTGTTGACTATCCCCTTCACGATTTCGTAGTCACTAGATTTTTTAAGTAGTGAGTCCAGTACTTCAGCTTTTCCTTGTTCAACTTGAATGACTAACAAGATCCAGTGGAAACTGCATGCGCACACGTTTGCATATATAAATTAAGCGGCCATGTGCATAACACTCATCAACTACCCTAAACACTATACACTTATTAACATCTAGCTAGTAAGCAAAAACAGAATTTGTAGTACAAGGCAGTGTGACTCACCTGAAGTTGTAAGGAAGTAGTATATCTCGATTGGTATTGATGCGCTTCAAGAACTCTAGCATGTTTTTCTCTACGTCTGCTCGATACCATTCATATGTCCATGTCTCTTGATTAATGGTATTTGGGTCAATGAACCCTATGCCATAGCTTCCATCTTTTTTCATTTCATAGATCTTCATCCTGCATAATACCAGAGAAAAGAATATAGTGAGGATAATTACAGGTAATGATCAACGAGCACTACAACTAGCTAGCTTGAGACTTAAATTACAGAAAGAAATCACTTACAAACAATAGCAACTAACGATAGATTTGTCGAGTGCGTCTTGATTGAATAACTGAAACAATTTTGTAAACTCAACATATAGAGTTGTCTCATTGAAGTAATGCTCTTCCTTGACTTTCACCATGAGGGGCTCTCGATTGGTAGTCTTGGCAATTTTCATGTACGATTCATGCAATTCATACATTATCGTTGAGAGCTTCTTGACCTCCTCAGGCTTGACCAAAGGTTCGCCGTGGGCATATTTCCGTTTTATGTCCTCCTCTCTAAGCGTATCCATGGGCTCGATCTCTAGGAGTTGATAAAAAGTGATACCGAGCTCTGCAGCCTGCCTTCTATGCTCGTCGGTTATTACCAGCTGATCGGCGCCGGTACTCGCATGTGTTGCTACAATGAGAGGGGGGGTCGATTGCACCGCCTGTTCTCCTAGATGGGGAATAGTTTTCCCGCTTTTTTTGGGCAGCTGCTTGGCTCGAGCTCGAGCTCGACTCCTTCTTTTGTTGTGCTAGATGTGCCTTCACGATTTAGCGCTCATAGTCTGAGTCAACAGGCTTGGGAGCTGGTGCTTTAGCCATACGAATATAGTGGTCAACGACATGCTCAGACACTTTCTCCTTTGGCGCCGGTGGCAGTTTCGGTCCAAAATGGGCGTCTAATTGGGTTCGCATTTCGGCTTCGTTTTCCTCCGGAGTTAGGTCGTAAGGCCTCTTCGGAAGAGGCGCGAGGCTTGGACAAAATTGAAATCACCTGCCTCCTATACCTTCTATACCTTGACTTGTACCGCTACGCACCATAGCTGCGGCGGCTCTCCTCCAATGTTGCTAAGGCGGCGGAGATGGCTGACGTGGCTGACTTGGAGGAGGAGGAGTGGGCTGACGCATTGCCAGACTTGGAGCAGGAGGAGTGGCCTGACGCGGTGCCGGACTTGGAGGAGGAGGAGTGGCCTGACGCGTTGGCGGACTTGAAGGAGAAGGACTCTGCTGAGGTGGTGGCTGATGACTTGGAGGAGCGGGAGTCTGCTGACACGGTGGCGGACTTCGAGGAGTCGGCTGACGTGGTGTCGGTGGCCTTCGAAAATATCATGCAATCCTTTCTCCATAGGATGATACGATGTATGGCCTCTCCCAGTGTGTGCTCCTCGTCACCTCCAGGAATGTCAAGCTCTAGCCCCGAATATTGGTCCACCACTTCATCAACCACGACACGAGCATAGCCAGCTGGAATCGGGTTGCAATGGAAGGTTGCATCAGGGGGATTTGTATAAGCAACTGCATCCGCCACCTTGATGGCCCACAAGTATAGGGGATCTATCGTAGTCCTTTCGATAAGTAAGAGTGTCGAACCCAACGAGGAGCAGAAGGAAATGATAAGCGGTTTTCAGCAAGGTATTTTCTGCAAGCACTGAAATAATAGGTAACAGATAGTTTTGTGATAAGATAATTGGTAACGAGCAACAAGGAACAAAAGTAAATAAAGTGCAGCAAGGTGGCCCAATCCTTTTTGTAGCAAAGGACAAGCCTGAACAAACTCTTATATAGAGAAAAGCGCTCCCGAGGACACATGGGAATATCGTCAAGCTAGTTTTCATCACGTTCATATGATTCGTGTTCGGTACTTTGATAACTTGATATGTGGGTGGACCGGTGCTTGGGTGCTATTCTTACTTGAACAAGCATCCTACTTATGATTAACCTCTATTGCAAGCATCCGCAACTACAACAGAAGTATTAAGGTAAACCTAACCATAGCATGAAACATATGGATCCAAATCAGCCCCTTACGAAGCAACGCATAAACTAGGGTTTAAGCTTCTGTCACTCTAGCAACCCATCATCTACTTATTACTTCCCAATGCCTTACTCTAGGCCCAAATAATGGTGAAGTGTCATGTAGTCGATGTTCACATAACACCACTAGAGGATAGACAACATACATCTCATCAAAATATCGAACGAATACCAAATTCACATGACTACTAATAGCAAGACTTCTCCCATGTCCTCAGGAACAAACGTAACTACTCACAAAGCATATTCATGTTCATAATCAGAGGAGTATTAATATGCATAAAGGATCTGAACATATGATCTTCCACCAAATAAACCAACTAGCATCAACTACAAGGGGTAATTAACACTACTAGCAACCTACAGGTACCAATCCCGAACTTGGAGACAAGAATTGGATACAAGAGATGAACTAGGGTTTTGAGAGGAGATGGTGCTGGTGAAGATGTTGATGGAGATTGCCCTCTCCCGATGAGAGGAGCGTTGGTGATGACGATGGCGATGATTTCCCCCTCCCGGAGGGAAGTGTCCCCGGCAGAACAGCTCTGCCTGAGCCCTAGATTGGTTCCGCCAAGGTTCCGCCTCGTGGCGGCGGAGTCTCGTCCCGAAAGGTTGCTTATGATTTTTCTTCGGACGAAAGACTTCATATAGCAGAAGATGGTCACCGGAGGGCCACCAGGGGACCCACGAGGCAGGGGGCGCGCCCCCCACCCTCGTGGGCAGGGTGTGGCCCCCCTCTGGAACTTCTTGCGTTCAATATTTTTTCTATATTCTAAAAATAACTTACGTGGAGTTTCAGGACTTTTGGAGTTGTGCAGAATAGGTCTCTAATATTTGCTCCTTTTCCAGCCCAGAATTCCAGCTGCCGACATTCTCCCTTCTTATGTAAACCTTGTAAAATAAGAGAGAATAGGCATAATTATTGTGATATGACGTGTAATAACAACCCATAATGCAATAAGTATCAATATAAAAGCATGATGCAAAATGGACGTATCACACCTTCATGGATATGTTCTTCATTTTGAAGTGTAGCTCACAATTAGTGTTCTCCATGATGTCATCCACAAGGTATCTATCCAGCAGTGCCTCGCCCGGGGCGGAACCCATGCTGCTTCTCGGCATGGATGGGACGGTGCTATCCAATGCTAGATCATCCGCTAGCTGCTGCCGCTGCTGAGACCCCCTTTCTTGGCTAAGTGAGTCGATTTGCTACTGCTGCCGCTGGAACTGGAGTGCCAACTCCGCGTGCACTGATTCTAGGCCTTTAAGGCGTTCTGCTTCCTGCTTCCTCTGCTCCTCCTCCAGCTTCCTTTTCTTCTCCTCCTCCATCTTCCTTCTTGCATGACTTCTGTAGTCGGCATTCTAGTCCGCAAACCCCTCATACCACGGAACAACGCCTTTGCCTCATGTTCTTCCCGGCTGTTCAGGATTTCCCAGGGCACGCGTAAGCTCGTCGTTCTCTATGTTGGGCGTGAACACCCCCGTTTGAGCCTCTTCTATTGCAACAAGTAACTTGTCGTCGGCTCCTTTAAGACTTGCCTTCTTCAAAACCTGGCATGTCTTTGGGTCCAACGCCCCCCATGCACATAGAACCAAGTCCTGCACCTTTCCGGCCAGCTCAATGTAACTGGAGTAACCCCTGCATCCAGCATCTGTTACTCAGACTTATCCCACTTAGGTCGGGCCACCGCGTAGCCACCTGACCCCGGCTTATGGAAATGCTCCTTTTTTCGCGGCATTAAGCTTGTTTACTCTCGGTCGTTCCTTAGCTAATTCTGATTCCTTGAATTTTCGAAAGCGGGCCAGTGATCTCTTTGCTTCTCCATTGTTCCCGTGAATTCTGGAGTCTTCTTTCCCCCTTCGACGTACTTGTCCCATATAGTTTTCTTGTGGGTGTTGAATGCAATTGTCATCTTCCTAAGAGCAGCGTCCTTGACTTTCTGCACATCTGTATCTGTGAAATGATATGGTAGGGTGAAATGTTCCATGAGAGATTCCCAAAGCCGACTCTTTGGTCGACAAAAGAAAGATCTGGATGTTCCTTTGCTGGCTTTTTCCATTCTTGAATGGAGATCGGGATTTGGTCCTTCACAAGAACTCTGCACTGACGAACGAACTTGTTCGCATTCTTCTTAGGCTCGCTTGGTTCGCCATTAGGTTTGATGGCATCGATGTTGTACTTTACACCTTCCTTCAACTTTTTCGCCGAGCCTCGCACTGTCCTGCTGTTTGTAGAAGATTTGCTCGATCCGGAGGGCTGAAAGAAGAAAGATTGTTTCGTTTCGGTCCTAGCGTGCCATTTCCACCCAATCTGCCCTTGTGCTGTGATTCAGGAATACCAGTCGGCTTAAGGCCAGGAATAAAGTCAATACAGAACTCAATGACCTCCTCATTTTCATGGAACGTGGAGATGCTTCCTTCTGGCCTAGCACGGTTATAAACATATTTCTTTAAGACTCCCATGAACCTCTCAAAGGGGAACATATTGTGTATAAATACATGATCCAAAACGTTAATCTCTTCGCATAGGTGAACTAGGACGTGCGTCATGATGTTGAAGAAGGATGGTGGGAACACCAACTCGAAACAGACAAGACATTGCACCAAATCATTCTCTAACCTTGGTATGATTTCTGGATCGATTACCATCTGAGAGATTGCATTGAGGAATGCACATAGCTTCACAATGGCTAATCAAACGTTTTCCGGTAGAATCCCCCTCAATGCAACCGGAAGCAGTTGCGTCATAATCACATGGCAGTCACGAGACTTTAGGTTCTAGAACTTTTTCTCTGCCATATTTATTATTCCCTTTATATTCGACAAGAAGCCAGACGGTACCTTCATACTGAGCAGACATTCAAAGAAGATTTCCTTCTCTTCTTTGGTAAGAGTGTAGCTGGCATGACCCTGATGTATGTCGTCTCTTCCATGCATACGTTGCTGGTCCTCCCGTGCCTCCGGTGTATCTTTTGTCTTCCCATACACGCCTAAGAAGCCAAGCAGGGTCACGCAAAGATTCTTCGTCATGTGCATCACGTCGATTGCAGAGCGGACCTCTAGGTCTTTCCAGTAGGGCAGGTCCCAAAATATAGATTTCTTCTTCCACATGGGTGCGCGTCCGTCAGCATCATTCAGAACAGGTTGTCCGCCAGGACCCTTTCCAAAGACTACCTTCAAATCCTTGACCATATCATGTACATCAGCACCAGTACGGTGGCAAGGCTTCGTACGGTGATCCGCCTCACCTTTGAAATGCTTGCCTTTATTTCTTACGGGATGCCTGCTCGGAAGAAATCGATGATGTCCCAGGTACACATTGTTCTTACAATTATTCAAATATATACTGCCGGTATCATCCAAACAGTGCGTGCATGCGCGGTATCCCTTGTTTGTTTGTCCTGAAAGGTTACTGAGAGTACGCCAATCATTGATGGTCACGAACAGCAACGCCTGTAGGTCAAATTCTTCCTGATCGAGCTCATCCCACGCACATACACCTTTTCCATTCCATAGTTGTAAGAGTTCTTCAACTAATGGCCTTAGGTACACATCAATGTCGTTGCCGGGTTGCCTAGGGCCTTGGATGAGCACTGGCATCCTAATGAACTTCCGCTTCATGCACAACCAAGGAGGAAGGTTATACATACATAGAGTCATAGGCTAGGTGCTGTCTTTGCTGCTCTGCTCCCCAAAAGGATTAATGCCATCTGCGCTTAGACCAAACTATACGTTCCTTGCGTCACTTGAAAAGTCCTCCCAGTACTTTCTCTCGATTTTTCTCCACTGTGACCCATCAACGGGTACTCTCAACTTCCCGTCTTTCTTACGGTCTTCTCTGTGCCATCACATCAACTTGGCATGCTCCTTGTTTTGGAACAAACTTTTCAACCGTGGTATTATAGGAGCATACCACATCACCTTGGCAGGAATCTTCTTCCCGGGGTGCTCGCCCTCGACATCACCAGGGTCATCGCGGCTGATCTTATAGCGCAATGCACCGCATACCGGGCACATGTTCAAATCCTCATAGTCGCCGCGATAGAGGATGCAGTCGTTAGGGCATGCATATATCTTCTGCACCTCTAACCCTAGAGGGCAGACAACCTTCTTTGCTTCGTACGTACTCTCAAGAAATTCGTTGTCCTTGGGAAGCATCTTCTTTAACATTATCAACAACTTTCCAAATCCCATTCAGATACACCATTCTCTGCCTTCCATTGCAACAATTCTAGTGTGGTGCCCAGCTTTTTCTTCTCATCTTCGCAATTTGGGTACAACAATTTCTTGTGATCCTCTAACATGCGCTGCAACTTCTTCTTCTCCTTTTCACTTGCGCAGTTTCTCTTTGCATCGGCAATGGCCCGACCTAAATCATCAGCGAGCTCATCTGATGCCTCTTTTTCAGCTTCTTCCCGCATTGCCAGCTCAGCTTCTTCCCCCATTGTTGTACCATTGTATTCAAGGAACCCATGGCCAAGATAGCTGTCATCGTCCTCTTCTTCTTTATTGTCTTCCATCATAACCCCTCTTTCTCCGTGCTTGGTCCAAACATTATAGTGAAGCATGAAACCAGACTCAAACAGGTGGATGTGAATGTTTCTTGACTTAGAGTAATTCTGATCATTCTTACAGCCAGCACATGGACAAGGCATAAAACCATCCGCCCACTTGTTTGCCTCAGCAGCAAGCAGAAAGTTTGCACGCCATTAACGAACTGGGGAGAGCATCAGTCATCGTACATCAATTGCCAGCTCATCTTCATTACACAACACTAAATAGATCAGATTAATACAAGTTCATACATAATGTTCATACAACACTTAAATGCAACATACAAATAACTCTCTAGCTAAAGCATTTAAATGCAACAACAAATGCGATCAAGATCCCAACTAAGGTAACAATTGATCCAACAACATAATGATACCAAGCCTCACAATCAATGGCATATTTTCTAATCTTTCTAATCTTCAAGCGCATTTTCTCCATCTTGATCTTGTGATCATCGACGACATCGGCAACATGCAACTCCAATTCCATCTTCTCCCCCTCAATTCTTTTCAATTTTTCTTTCAAATACTCGTTTTCTCTTTCAACTAAATTTAACCTCTCGACAATAGGGTCGGTTGGAATTTCCGGTTCACATACCTCCTAGATAAAAATATCTATGTCAACTTGATGGGCATAATTTTTCATAAACACGAAATGCAACAAATAGTTATAAAAGAGAATATACCACATCTGAATCATAACCCGGACGAGGGCCGACGGGGACCGATATCAAAACCATGGCACTATGTATAACAAACAACGTACGGGTAAGATAATTATACGAGTAACTATATATCTAAATCACACAAACATGATTTTTTATATATAAAAAGATAACAACAAGAGGCTCACCACAAGGTGGTGCCAGCAACGGGACGATGCATGCGATCGACGGTGGTTACGACGGAGATGGGAAGACACTAAGTAAACCACACCTACATATGCAAACTAAGAGTTATTTTGACCTCAAATTGCATACAAATCAAATACTACCACATATAATCCCTCCCAAAATAAAACCCACAAATCACTATACTTATAGAGCATTGCAAGAGCTAATCTAGCAATGAGAGATGAAAGGACAAAGTTGCTAACCTTTGTGATCACTTGGATGGATGCAGTGCCTTCAAATCTTCACAAATTTTGGCAAAAATGGAGTGTGAGCTCGAGAGGAAGAGGAAGAAAACAGAGGAGAGGGGAAAGGGGAAGAACAAAGCGCTCATGCTCGATGAAGGGGTTTATATAGGATGACCATTAGTACCGGTTGGTTATACGAACCGGGACTAAAGGTTCATCTCTAATCCCGGTTCATATAACGAACCGGTACTAAAGGTGTTGGTGGGGCCCCAGCCTGACACAAGCCTGCCACCACGTCTTTAGTACCGTTTCGTGGCACGAACCGGTACTAAAGGTTCGCCACGAACCGGCACTAATGATCGTTACCCGCCTAGCCGTTGGAACCGGCACTAATGAGCACATTAGTGCTAGTTCAGTTACAGACCGGGACTAATGTGCTTCACATTAGGCCCTTTTTCTACTAGTGCACCCCTCCTCTTCGGGGAAAATCCCGATGCAATTTACAAGTAGCAGAGGGTCAGCTTGTGGCGGCACTGCATGGGTGCAATCACTGTCAGGGAGAAGCACTACAATGATGAAAAGACGGGGTTGTTTGGCACATCCATGTCCGTCTAGGCCCGCCACCAGCCCGATGGGACAAGAGGATATGACGAAGATAGTGGGCTCCCAACAGGGGAGAAACACGGGCGAGGACGGTGAGGCCCTGTCAGATCAGCTGACGATGGCGGACATGGCACCCCAGGGTATGAAAGACATGGGAGTGATCACCCATACCCATATGGCCCATTCCTTCGTATTAGGAGATCAAGCCCTGCAAAATAATCTATGACCACACTAAGAGCATCTACAGTCAGGCGCGTCAAACCGTTCCCAACCGCCCGGGTAGATGGATCAGTCACTGACCAGCCAAAAAAGTAGACCCGCTCGGCCTCCTCAAACCGGTCCCAAACGTCGGGTTGTCCTGCACCCCTCATATCCAGCGCAAATCTACGACGGACATGGGGAGGCCAGCCAAGCTCACCCTAGCCCCCACAAATATCCCCTTCGGACAAATCCTAGATCGAAGTCAATCAGTCCGCTCTACTCTCTCTTTATCCATCTCCTCAGCTCCTAGTCCCCTCTACTTTTCGATCGATGGCCAGTGCAGGTAGCAGCGCTGGCTCCAATGGCAGATCCGGCAGCTCCGACGAGTGGGCGAGCCTGCTGTGAGACGCAAAGCCAGGCGATGTGGAGGAGATCGCCCTTTGCATCGCTTTGAGGTGGCCACAGTTGGACTAGGGCGGCAGCAGCAGCACGGTTCCGCAATGGCCGTCACCCATCGATGCAGCGCCAACGACATCGTCGGGCCCTCCTACCCGCCACGCAGCTTCGACCGCTCCAAGCCTATCTAGGTACGCCGCCCCCACTACAAGCTCAATCTGCTTCGGATGCGGTAACCAGCCACCGCTGGGTCCTCGCGCCGGCGCTGGCACGGACAAGGACGAGGACGCTCGAATCTGAGGCACGGGCAGCCCACCGCGAGCGGCAGCGGATGAGGGAGAGGGCGACAGTGGGTGAGCATTGGGCGTGCGTCGGTCGACCCCGAGGACGTGCTCCTCGCGTCGGTTCTCCGACGCTCCCTTACGACGGTAGAGACGGATGCGCGGCGAGAATGCCAAGGCGCTTCGGCTCGCCATCAAGCTGTCGGAGCACGAGGCATCTAAGGACGTGGTGGCCAAGGCGAAGGAGGTCCGACGTGCGAAGGAGTAGGATCGCTTGCTCCGGAGGCTGATGGGCCAAATATGCTCCGACAATGACTCGGACGTAACAGAAGGCTCCAGCTACGACGTTGATGCCTACACGAATGGGCACAATCGCACCGGTGACCACAAGGGGAAAGGCCCAACAAGGAAATGGTGATTCCCTCCGCCCTTCTTAGGTTTATCCATGTTTTTCGTAGCATCGAACTTTGGTCCTTTTGTCCGGCGATGAACTATGATGCTTTGTATCGGAGGAATTTAGTCTGATTGTTGCTATTAAGAGCATCTCCAACAGGCGCCCAAATGGAGCTCCGCACGCTAAAATTTCGTTTTTTTGCACCGAACAGCTCCAACAGATGCTGTAAAATATTGTGCGCTAAAAAGTTTTGGGCGCGCGCTGAAAAACGCTATCGCGCGCGATTCACAATTTGCACTGCGTGCTTTTTTGAGCGCGTGTTTTAGGGTGTCTGCTAAAGCAATGTTGGTCCCGGCGCATTAAAAGTGCTACAGTGGCGCGCTATAACTTTTATTGGGCGCGGAATTTTTGTGCGGCTGTTGGAGATGCTCTAAGTGTGTTCATCTACGTAGCGTTGCATGGGTTGCATGGATTTCGGGGTTCAGATACAAAGGACATGGCTGTGGGAGCAGACAAATGAGACAAATGAGGGGTCCACAGTAACTAACTGGCCGCGGATTCGTTGGGGCGCGTACGCGGGCGTTTGAGGGACCGGATTTTGTGTGTGCGGCTGTAGATGCTTTAAGCCATGAGACTGTCCTTAATATTGCCAATACTTGTTCCTTGAAAATTGAGGGGTCGAAAACCATCTTCCAGAAATAGCATCTTTGGGATCAGTTAGAGCAAAAGTTAGTCCCTTTGCTATAGATCAGAAAAACCAGCTAGGGGGGCACCTAAGTTTCAGCACGTGACAAAGATATAATTTTGGCGTTTCTTTCAGTTTTTGGGCGCCCTCATCAGCACAAAACAACTGAGTTGTTGCACAAATTGAGGTCTCTGAAGTAGCCAGATATGAAAACAATTTGAGTACGAGGGAAAATGGAGGAAAAGCTGAGCGATTTGAAACCTCTGAATTTCTTTTACATCTGCGGTCTCAATCTCATGGAAGTTTTGGAGAACAAACATGAGGTCTCAATCTCATGGAAGTTTTCTCTTGGGCACTTCTCTGTGCAAACGCCTACGGAGTTCTTATAAAACTTCCTAGATGAACAATACGAAAAATTCATGCAGTTTACTTTCCTGTACCATTGCACAAGGCATGGCACTATAGTTCCTGTGTTTTCCCTAAACTGTGGTTTTCAATTCATGCATTTCGGAGGAGGCCTTGAGCAGTATCAGCCGTGCCACATATATCTTCAATAGCCTTGTTGTGGACTCTCCCTCGAAACCTTCACCCGCAGGGCACGTCCCTCCAGAACCTGCAGAAATTCAAAGTGAAAACCAGATTTCTGAGCTGACACTGAGACCAACCAGTTGTTATACTGACCTGCTTGTTGAGAGAATTGATCGCGTAGTACGATTGCTCCTCCGTCGCCATTGTGACAAAACCAAATCCCCTTGAACGCCTGGTCCCTCCTCTGCGCTCATAGTAGACTACTCTAGCATCAACCACTTCGCCGTGCGCGCTGAACAGCTTCTCCAACCACGAGTCGTCCACTTGCCACGGCAGATTGCACACGAAGATTTCGAACGGAGACCCAGATTGACGGGGAGCTGTGATATATACCGTCAGAGGTCTGACACAGCCATATATCATCTGTAATGTCCACATGAAAAGTTAATCAGCGAAGCCCAAAGCCTGCCTTTAGCATATGAACTGAACTACACATCAGACATTTCTAAAAGCTACCAGAAATGAAATAGATTAAACATCACTCTGGTGTACATACTTCATACCACCCATGAATCAATAAGCTATTAAACAGAGTTAACAGAATGAAGGGACCGATTAAGTTGGCTCGTATTAAAGTATAAACAAGCCCCCAACAAGCTACAGAAAATACTCACATATCCATGGTACATTCTAACAGCCTTCTCAGCCTCCTGAACAGTACTCATGGTGACATACCCAAATCCACGGCTCTGGCCTGTTTTGTCATCATAAATGACCTGCACACATCTGCATTTTAGAACAAGGAGAGAAAAAAAATATCCTGCTAGCTGCATCAGCAGTACTGATGAAATTCTCTAAAAAAAACAGTACTGATGAAACAGATTGCCAAACAAACAGTCCATTCATGGCGGTGATGGATTTGGGGCATATTTTTCATATATCATAGAGCGAACAAGGATGATGAAGAGCTAAAAAGGCTAACCTCCGAGAACACGACGACTCCAGCATGCTCGAAGTTCAGTGCGAGGGACTCGTCGTCAATGTGGTAGGGTAGGTTTCCGACATACACCGTGGACCCCTCTGACGCATATTCCGCTGGTGTGTCCTCCCAGTACTCTTCATACTGGTCCGGCTCTGGCTCCGGCAGGTGGTTGCTGGTAGTGGCCTGGTAAGTAAGTTGAGCGGTTTGAGCATTGCCTCTTTCAGCTATTGCCGCAGGGTAAGCTCTTGGTGCACTGACAGTTGGCTGTACAGGGTGAGTAATTTGTGCATTGTGAGCGTTGTTTAAACCTCTTCCAGTTCTTGGCACAGGCTGTGGCCTTGGTGCACTGACAGTTGGAGCAGCTACAGGATAAGTAACTTGAGAAGTGTGAGCGTTGTTTGAACCTCTTCCAGTTCTTGCCGCAGGGTGTGGCCTTGGTACACTGACAGTTGGCGCTACAGAATAAGTAACTTGAGAAGTGTGAGCACTGCCTGTGCTACCTTCAGCTCTTGTCGCAGGGAATGCTCTTGGTGCACTGACAGTTGGGGCTACATTCAGTGCGGTTCTAACTGAAGTATGTATTTGCTGGTTTTGATTCACAACATTCTGAAGAGGACTCCGATTGCCAAGAGAAGGGCAGCCGACTGCCGCCATTGCTGGGTACACTGCATTTTCCTTTTCTGGATGAGATGCTGGAAGCCCTTTGCACTTGAACGCAAGCCTCAATGTTTTCCACTTAGTTTCCTTATCAGTAGCATGACAATGATCATCAATCGAGAGACCTTTACCCCAATAATCGCACGGAGCTCGGACGTCACACACAAAACAGTAGCACTGCATTTGGAAAACACCAATGAATTCGCATTGTAGCACATTGCCAACAGGATCAGAGAGTGAAAAAGCTTATAACTCACCATGGTACAATGCTTCTCATGAGAAGTAGTGCCGAAGGGCAAGTTAGAACATAAATGGCGCGAGTGAGGGAAGTCCCTGCATGCCACCTGGAGAAACACATCCAGTAACGTTAATGCCAATGCAGCTTCACAGTAGTAGTGCAGGGTCTTCCTAGAAACTCCAAAAACTCAAATTGTCTTTGTTAGACATCAATAAAAAAATGCAGATATTCATAGACCATATGAGCAGGTAGACATGGAAGAATGTAATGTATTCATATATGCACTTAGGCCGCATTCGGCAGTCATCCGCAGAGCGGAGCGCGCGGAGCGGGCTTTAATCAACTCCGCAAATTATGGCCTTAATCAACTGGATTGCCGCTGCGCTCCGGCACGGAGCCGCGGAGCGGAGGGAATCCAAACGCGGCCTTAAGCAAACAACTTCGATCTAACAAATTTTCTGTTCTCTTGAACACGCATCATAATGGGCATCATTTTGTACTAGAAGAAACAAGCCCAAATAGCACCAGCAGTGACCATGAACCGGCAATCAAGTTGGGTATGGCTGACTATCCATACAGAATCCAAATAAAAGGAAAAATAAACAACTAAAGTCCGGTGGTCTAAGGATGCAACGGCAGACACTATGCTACAAGTTGAATAATGCATCTTTAACAGCTTGCACATTATCTGAAATCAGAAGTCGTGTTCTGCAGCAGTGACTGAACATACAATAGATTTCATTCAAGGAAATTGCGTATCGATTTCATACAAATACATTGCTGTATGCTCTTTTCTATTTGATGAATCACCTTCGCAAGTCGACTCTGAAATCACATACACATGCCCAATGCGGTGCTACGGAGTACGGACCCATAACGTTAGAAACAAAATACCTGGCCTTTCTCTGCAACTATCTGCAGTTCATCGGAGCTGCCATCGTTCCCCGCAGCCCCCTTCTGTTCCACAGCGGCAACCGCCCCATCAGGGTCGCCGTCTAGAACCACGCAGTCGTCGTCATCCGTGGCAACACCGGCGCCATCCGACTCGCCCTTCTTCACCGCAGCATCACCGCAAGGCAACTCCCTTGCCACGGGGGCGGGGCGAGAGTCCTCCTCGTCGGAGCTGATCTCCACAGCGTCCCGCGCCGACCCCGTCCTTCCGCAGACAGGATTCTGGGCAGGAAGAGCTCGACCGGACGGGGACTCCCGAGGAACCGAGGAGGCCGAACGAGGCCACAGTATCCGGAGGCGTGGTCGCCCGACATGGATCCGGAACCCCATCGATCCAGCCATCCAGGAGCGGCGGAATGTAGCAAAATATCCTGGCGGCAGTGGCTTTTACCGTCGGTAAAGTTGGCGGCCGATTGAGCGCGTCGAAATGGCTCGTCGGCGGTCGCTCGACGGCTTTTAGCGCCGCGATTGGGGCGAGGAGTTTGGCTGAAGGCAGGAGATTTTGGTGATCCCCGCTGTTATCGCGGGTGATTAACAGAACATGTGGACCGTTGGAGCCTTGGAGGGGAAAGTAATCGAGTAACTTGCGCCCCTTCAACATTTGAAATTCGAATTTTGGACCCGCCCCCCTCGTCCCACTTCTGTGATCCTCGTCCTCTCAAAAAGGAGGTATGCATTTTTTTTCAAAACAAAAGAGGGATGTCAGCGACCCAAAAGTGCTGCCTGCGAGAATACGAATCAGGAGAAAAAATAGTTTGAGACATCTATATTGATTTTTTCTTCCCAACGCAAGCTATAATTAATGGGCTTCATCAAGGAGTAAATAAAGACTATAATACATATATGCATGTCATGCATCTCTACCAAGGTTTTGGCTATCGAATGGGGCATTTTTACCCGGGGGAATCGTAGACGTGGTTAGGGTATCTCCAAGACGGGCCTTCAAACCGTGACTATATGTCTGGACCACGGTGTCTGGATCACTTGATAGAGGCGGGGGTGTCCCGATCTTTCGATGAGATGATAACTATTGATTTGGTGGAGACGACTTTGGCGATCCGACTACAAACATGCACGACGTTGCGCCTTAGCAATCGCTAAACCAACTCCGAGAGGTTATTGACCACGCCGGAGCACAATCAATCTGACCACGAAGGTCAATTCCTGCAAGCAATCGAAGAACAAGCAAGAATATGATAAAGCAATCTGAATATCGCGAATATATATGAAGTATTGATAATGGTGGGGATCCGTAAGCGGTCTTGGTCTGGTCGTTGGACACAAACGAAGTACACGAAGTTGCAATAACTAACTTTTAACTAAACAAATCCCAAGGAAAAAGCTACTAGGTGGATCTACTTATATAGGAGCAAGGGGTGGCGGCCAAGGAGGTGGGAGGACGTCCCAAGGCAGCCTAAGACCAACCCTAGGTCGTACAAGGCTCATGGGCCCAAGTGGAGGTGATGCAACACCTTTGGACTTGTTGTTCGACTCGGATTCTACTGCAGCGTCAGATTGTTTCGTCCATATCTCAATGCTCCGGACGAATTTAAAGGTGAGTCCAATTGGAGTGGAAAGAGGACGAAATCTACTTTCCAACAAAAAAAGAATCACCCAATTCGGAGTCCGTATGAAAAAGTTCTTGCCGTTTTGAGTCAGGTATGTCTGTGTAGTCCGAATCTGAATCCAGAACGTGAGAGACTTGGACTCTATCTTCTCTTGGCCCAAAAGTGACGTGAAAGAACTTTTTGAACAGCACCTAAACTTCTCTTTTTCCCTTATCTTCATATGTGGATTGTACAAATGTCCCATACACCTGCAATTAGACAAAACACAAAAGTGTGTGAAGTATTTTTGTTCTGGATAATATAAATAGATTATTGAATAGTTGACACTAGAAATCACCTGACAAATATGCATGTATGCAATATTTTTGGTCGTATCCAAGGTAGTCATGTCCTCATCATCACTTTTGTCATCCAACCAGAGACCTGTATATGTCGGCTTAGCAGCCGGAACGTACGGATTCCGGTATCCAAGAGACTAATGTGGGGAGCTTTGTTGGAGTCCGGACATGCACTTGACCAATCAAATACACTGTCTCCCTCTTCTCTCTTCTTCGAACTGCACATGCATGGTCCCTCTCTCCCCTCTCTACTCCCATCTAGACACTAAATCACAAATATCTCACCACATGCATGAGCCTCATCTACTTTTTTCCCTCCCAACCGGATACTTTGTGATTAGTATTGGATGGCTCCCTCCCACATCATGTTCGTGGATCACGTCTGGACATAAAAATTGACATATACCGGATATATTTGTGCATCAGCGTTCGAGATGCCCTTACCACAGTTACCGAGAAATACCGAGCATATTTCGAACAAATTTATAACTAAATTTTGAATTCATTTTTGTTGAAAATAATATAGATAGAACATGAACTTGTATTTATCATAGAACAGCTTACTAGCCTAATAGAACGTTGTCCACCCATGTGCTCTGAGGTCGGTAGTTCGACATCTCGACCTTTTGAGTAAGACTAAGGAATTGATATTTTTTTTATGAAATAGGTTGCTACCAACACGCCAGAACCAATTCGCCTGTCATAGAAGGGATTCTACCTCAGTTAACTATACATTGACATTTAAATTAAATAAATGATATTTTTGCTCGATGTGAGAGTTTACCGGGGGCACCAAAATACTCGGTAGCCGTGCGAAATCTTGAAATTTTGTTCGGTAACCAAAACCTTAATCTCTACATGAAGTCTAATATGCAACTTTATTCTTGTAGACTCGTGTTGAGCCTCCAAGCGCAGAGTTTTGTAGGACAGTGTCAATTTTCCCTCAAGTGGATGACCTAAGGTTTATCAATCCATGGGAGGCGTAGGATGAAGATGGTCTCTCTCAAACAATCCTGCAACCAAATAACAAAGAGTCTCTTGTGTCCCCAGCACACCAAATGTTGGGGAACGTAGTAATTTCAAAATTTTCCTACGCACACGCCAAATCATGGTGATGCATAGCAACGAGAGGGGAGAGTGTTGTCTACGTACCCTCGTAGACCGAAGCGGAAACGTTAACGCAACGTAGAGGAAGTAGTCGTACGTCTTCCCGGTCCAACCGATCCAAGCACCGTTACTCCGGCACCTCCGAGTTCTTGACACACGTACAGCTCGATGACGCACCCCGGGCTCCGATCCAGCAAAGCTTCGGGGAGGAGTTCCGTCAGCACGACGGCGTGGTAATGATCTTGATGTTCAACCGTCGCCGGGCTTCGCCTAAGCACCGCTACAATATGACCGAGGTATAATATCGTGGAGGGGGGCACCGCACACGGCTAAGGAACGATCACGAAGATCAACTTGTGTGTTCTAGGGTGCCCCCCTGCCCCCGTATATAAAGGAGCTAAGGGGAGGGGGCGGCCGGTCAAGGAGGGGCGCGCCAGGGGGGAGTCCTACTCCCACCGGGAGTAGGACTCCCTTCTTTCCTAGTTGGAGAAGGAGAAGGGGGGAAAGAGGAGGAAGAGGGGAAGGAAAGGGGGGCGCCGCCCCCCTTCCCTTGTCCTATTCGGACTAGGAAGGGGAGGGGCGCGCGGCCACCTCTTGCCCGCTTCTCTCTTCTCCCTCAAGGCCCATGTAGGCCCAATAACCCCCCGGGGGGTTCCGGTAACCCCTCGGTACTACGGTAAAATGCCGATTTTACCCGGAACGATTCCGATGTCCAAATATAGGCTTCCAATATATTGATCTTTATGTCTCGACCATTTCGAGACTCCTCGTCATGTCCGTGATCACATCCGGGAATCCGAACAACCTTCGGTACATCAAAATACATAAACTCATAATGAAACTATCATCGTAACTTTAAGCGTGCGGACCCTACGGTTCGAGAACAATGTAGACATGACCGAGACATGTCTCCGGTCAATAACCAATAGCGGGACCTAGATGCCCATATTGGCTCCTACATATTCTACGAAGATCTTTATCTGTCAGACCGCATAACAACATACGTTGTTCCCTTTGTCATCGATATGTTACTTGCCCGAGATTCGATCATCGGTATCCAATACCTAGTTCAATCTCGCTACCGGCAAGTCTCTTTACTCGTTCCGTAATACATCATCTCACAACTAACACATTAGTTGCAATGCTTGCAAGGCTTATGTGATGTGCATTACCGAGAGGGCCCAGAGATACCTCTCCGACAATCCGAGTGACAAATCCTAATATCGAAATACGCCAACCCAACATGTACCTTTGGAGACACCTGTAGAGCTCCTTTATAATCACCCAGTTACGTTGTGACGTTTGGTAGCACACAAAGTGTTTCTCCGGTAAACGGGAGTTGCATAATCTCATAGTCATAGGAACATGTATAAGTCATGAAGAAAGCAATAGCAACATACTAAACGATCGGGTGCTAAGCTAATGAAATGGGTCATGTCAATCAGATCATTCAACTAATGATGTGATCCCGTTAATCAAATAACAACTCTTTGTCTATGGTCAGGAAACATAACCGTCTTTGATTAACGAGCTAGTCAAGTAGAGGCATACTAGTGACACTTTGTTTGTCTATGTATTCACACATGTATTATGTTTCCGGTTAATACAATTCTAGCATGAATAATAAACATTTATCATGATATAAGGAAATAAATAATAACTTTATTATTGCCTCTAGGGCATATTTCCTTCAGTCTCCCACTTGCACTAGAGTCAATAATCTAGATTACACGGTAACGATTCTAACACCCATGGAGTCTTGGTGCTGATCATGTTTTGCTCGTGGAAGAGGCTTAGTCAACGGGTCTGCTACATTCAGATCCGTATGTATCTTGCAAATCTCTATGTCTCCCACCTGGACTAGATCACGGATGGAATTGAAGCGTCTCTTGATGTGCTTGGTTCTCTTGTGAAATCTGGATTCCTTTGCCAAGGCAATTGCACCAGTATTGTCACAAAAGATTTTCATTGGACCCGATGCACTAGGTATGACACCTAGATCGGATATGAACTCCTTCATCCAGACTCCTTCGTTTGCTGCTTCCGAAGTAGCTATGTACTCCGCTTCACATGTAGATCCCGCCACGATGCTTTGTTTAGAACTGCACCAATTGACAGCTCCACCGTTTAATGTAAACACGTATCCGGTTTGTGATTTAGAATCGTCCGGATCAGTGTTAAAGCTTGCATCAATGTAACCGTTTACGATGAGCTCTTTGTCACCTCCATATACGAGAAACATATCCTTAGTCCTTTTCAGGTACTTCAGGATGTTCTTGACCGTTGTCCAGTGATCCACTCCTGGATTACTTTGGTACCTCCCTGCTAAACTTATAGCAAAGCACACATCAGGTCTGGTACACAGCATTGCATACATGATAGAGCCTATAGCTGAAGCATAGGGAACATCTTTCATTTTCTCTCTATCTTCTGCAGTGGTCGGGCATTGAGTCTTACTCAACTTCACACCTTGTAACACAGGCAAGAACCCTTTCTTTGCTTGATCCATTTTGAACTTCTTCAAAACTTTGTCAAGGTATGTGCTTTGTGAAAGTCCTATCAAGCGTCTTGATCTATCTCTATAGATCTTAATGCCCAATATGTAAGCGGCTTCACCGAGGTCTTTCATTGAAAAACTCTTATTCAAGTATCCCTTTATGCTATCCAGAAATTCTATATCATTTCCGATTAGTAATATGTCATCCACATATAATATCAGAAATGCTACAGAGCTCCCACTCACTTTCTTGTAAATACAGGCTTCTCCAAAAGTCTGCACAAACCCAAATGCTTTGATCACACTATCAAAGCATTTATTCCAACTCCGAGAGGCTTGCACCAGTCCATATATGGATCGCTTGAGCTTGCACACTTTGTTAGCTCCCTTTGGATCGATAAAACCTTCTGGTTGCATCATATACAACTCTTCTTCCAGAAATCCATTCAGGAATGCACTTTTTACATCCATCTGCCAAATTTCATAATCATAAAATGCGGCAATTGCTAACATGATTCGGACAGACTTAAGCATCGCTACGGGTGAGAAGGTCTCATCGTAGTCAATCCCTTGAACTTGTCGAAAACCTTTTGCGACAAGTCGAGCTTTGTAGACAGTAACATTACCGTCAACGTCAGTCTTCTTCTTAAAGATCCATTTATTCTCAATTGCTTGCCGATCATCGGGCAAGTCAACCAAAGTCCACACTTTGTTCTCATACATGGATCCCATCTCAGATTTCATGGCTTCAAGCCATTTTGCGGAATCTGGGCTCACCATCGCTTCTTCATAGTTCGTAGGTTCATCATGATCTAGTAGCATGACTTCCAGAACAGGATTACCGTACTATTCTGGTGCGGATCTTACTCTGGTTGATCTACGAGGCTCAGTAGTAACTTGATCTGAAATTTCATGATCATCATCATTAACTTCCTCACTAATTGGTGTAGGTGTCGCAGAAACCGGTTTCTTTGATGAACTACCTTCCAATAAGGGAGCGGGTACGGTTACCTCGTCAAGTTCTACTTTCCTCCCACTCACTTCTTTCGAGAGAAACTCCTTCTCTAGAAAGTTTCCGAATTTAGCAACAAAAGTCTTGCCTTCGGATTTGTGATAGAAGGTGTATCCAATAGTTTCCTTTGGATATCCTATGAAGACACATTTCTCCAACTTGGGTTCGAGCTTATCAGGTTGAAGCTTTTTCACATAAGCATCGCAGCCCCAAACTTTAAGAAACGACAACTTTGGTTTCTTGCCAAACCACAGTTCATAAGGTGTCGTCTCAACGGATTTTGATGGTGCCCTATTTAACGTGAACGCGGCCGTCTCTAAAGCATAACCCCAAAACGATAGCGGTAAATCTGTAAGAGACATCATAGATCGCACCATATCAAGTAAAGTACGATTACGACGTTCGGACACACCATTACGCTGTGGTGTTCCAGGTGGCGTGAGTTGTGAAACTATTCTGCATTGTTTCAAATGTGGACCAAACTCGTAACTCAAATATTCTCCTCCACGATCAGATCATAGAAACTTTGTTTTCTTGTTTCGATGATTTTCAACTTCACTCTGAAATTCTTTGAACTTTTCAAATGTTTCAGACTTATGTTTCATTAAGTAGATATACCCATATCTGCTTAAATCATCTGTGAAGGTGAGAAAATAACGATATACGCCATGAGCCTCAACATTCATCGGACCACATACATCTGTATGTATGATTTCCAACAAATCTGTTGCTCTCTCCATAGTTCCGGAGAACGGTGTATTAGTCATCTTGCCCATGAGGCATGGTTCGCAAGTACCAAGTGATTCATAATCAAGTGGTTCCAAAAGTCCACCAGTATGGAGTTTCTTCATGCGCTTTACACCGATATGACCTAAACAGCAGTGCCACAAATAAGTTGCACTATCATTATCAACTCTGCATCTTTTGGCTTCAACATTATGAACATGTGTATCACTACTATTGAGATTCATCAAAAATAGACCACTCTTCAAGGGTGCATGACCATAAAAGATATTACTCATATACATAGAACAACCATTATTCTCTGATTTAAATGAATAACCGTCTTGCATCAAACAAGATCCAGATATAATGTTCATGCTCAACGCTGGCACCAAATAGCAATTATTTAGGTCTAATACTAATCCCGAAGGTAGATGTAGAGGTAGCGTGCCGACCGCGATCACATCGACTTTGGAACCATTTCCCACGCGCATCGTCACCTCGTCCTTTGCCAGTGTTTGCTTAATTTGTAGTCCCTGTTTCGAGTTGCAAATATTAGCAACAGAACCAGTATCAAATACCCAGGTGCTACTGCGAGCCCTAGTAAGGTACACATCAATAACATGTATATCACATATACCTTTGTTCACCTGTTATCCTTCTTATCCGCCAAATACTTGGGGCAGTTCCGCTTCCAGTGACCAGTCTGCTTGCAGTAGAAGCACTCAGTTTCAGGCTTAGGTCCAGACTTGGGTTTCTTCTCCTGAGCAGCAACTTGCTTACTATTCTTCTTGAAGTTCCCCATCTTCTTCCCTTTACCCTTCTTATTGAAACTGGTGGTCTTATTGACCATCAACACTTGATGCTCCTTCTTGATTTCTACCTCTGCAGCTTTTAGCATTGCGAAGAGCTCGAGAATTGTTTTATCCATCCCTTGCATATTATAGTTCATCATGAAGCTCTTGTAGCTTAGTGGCAGTGGTTGGAGAATTCTGTCAATGACGCTATCATCCGGAAGATTAACTCCCAGTTGAATCAAGTGATTATTATACCCGGACATCTTGAGTATATGCTCACTGACAGAACTATTCTCCTCCATCTTGCACCTGTAGAACTTATTGGAGACTTCATATCTCTCAATCGGGGCATTTGCTTGAAATATTAACTTCAACTCCTGAAACATCTCATATGCTCCATGACGTTCAAAACGTCATTGAAGTCCCGGTTCTAAGCCGTAAAGCATGGCACATTGAACTATTGAGTAGTCACCAGCTTTGCTCTGCCAGACGTTCTTAACGTCGTCAGTTGCATCAGCAGTAGGCCTGGCACCCAGCAGTGCTTCCAAGATGTAATTCTTCTGTGCAACAATGAGGATAATCCTCAAGTTACGGACCCAATCCGTTTAATTGCTACCATCATCTTTCAACTTTACTTTCTCAAGGAACGCATTAAAATTCAACAGAACAACAGCACGGGCCATCTATCTACAATCAAACATAGACAAGCAAGATACTATCAGGTACCAAGTTCAAGATAAATTGAAGTTCAATTAATCATATTACTTAAGAACTCCCACTTAGAAAGACATCCCTCTAATCCTCTAAGTGATCACGTGATCCAAATCAACTAAACCATAACCAATCATCACGTGAAATGGAGTAGCTTTCAATGGTGAACATCACTATGTTGATCATATCTACTATATGATTCACGCTCGACCTTTCGGTCTCAGTGTTCCGAGGACATATCTGCATATGCTAGGCTCGTCAAGTTTAACCTGAGTATTCTGCGTGTGCAAAACTGGCTTGCACCCGTTGTTGATGGACGTAGAGCTTATCACACCCGATCATCACGTGGTGTCTGGGCACGACGAACTTTGGCAATGGTGCATACTCAGGGAGAACACTTTTATCTTGAAATTTAGTGAGAGATCATCTTATAATGCTACCCTCAATCAAAGCAAGATAAGATGCATAAAAGATAAACATCACATGCAATCAATATAAGTGATATGATATGGCCATCATCATCTTGTGCTTGTGATCTCCATCTCCGAAGCACCGTCATGATCACCATCGTCACCGGCGCGACACCTTGATCTCCATCGTAGCATCGTTGTCGTCTCCCCAATCTTATGCTTCTACGACTATCGCTACCGTTTAGTGATAAAGTAAAGTATTACAGGGCGATTGCATTGCATACAATAAAGCGACAACCATATGGCTCCTGCCAGTTGCCGATAACTCGGTTACAAAACATGATCATCTCATACAATAAAATTTAGCATCATGTCTTGACCATATCACATCACAACATGCCCTGCAAAAACAAGTTAGACGTCCTCTACTTTGTTGTTGCAAGTTTTACGTGGCTGCTACGGGCTTAGCAAAAACCGTTCTTACCTACGCATCAAAACCACAACGATAGTTTGTCAAGTTGGTGCTATTTTAACCTTCGCAAGGACCGGGCGTAGCCACACTCGGTTCAACTAAAGTTGTAGAAACTGACACCCGCCAGCCACCTATGTGCAAAGCACGTCGGTAGAACCAGTCTCGCGTAAGCATACGCATAATGTCGGTCTGGGGCGCTTCATCCAACAATACCGCCGAACCAAAGTATGACATGTTGGTAAGTAGTATGACTTATATCGCCCACAACTCACTTGTGTTCTACTCGTGCATATGACATCTACGCATAAAACCAAGCTCTGATGCCACTGTTGGGGAACGTAGTAACTTCAAAAAAATTTCTATGTACACGCAAGATCATGGTGATGCATAGCAACGAGAGGGGAGAGTGTTGTCCACGTACCCTCGTAGACCGAAAGCGGAAGCGTTAGCACAACGCGGTTGATGTAGTCGTACGTCTTCACAATCCGACCGATCAAGTACCGAACGCACGGCACCTCCGAGTTCAGCACACGTTCAGCCTGATGACGTCCCTCGAACTCCGACCCAGCCGAGTGTTGAGGGAGAGTTTCGTCAGCACGACGGCATGGTGACGATGTTGATGTTCTACCGACGCAGGGATTCGCCTAAGCACCGCTACAGTATTATCGAGGTGGACTATGGTGGAGGGGGCACCGCACACGGCTAAAAGATCAAATGGATCAATTGTTGTGTCTATCTGGGGTGCCCCCTGCCCCCGTATATAAAGGAGCAAGGGGGGTGTGGCCGGCCAGGGAGAGGGTGAGCCAGGAGGAGTCCTACTCCCACCGGGAGTTGAACTCCCCCCTTTCCTAGTTTAGGATTCTGGAGGGGGAAAGAGGAGGAAGAGAAGGAAGATGGGCGTCGCCCCCCTCTCCTTGTCCTATTCGGACTAGGGGGAAGGGGCGCGTGGCCCAGCCCTGGCCGCCTCTCCTCTTCTCCGTAAAGGCCCACTAAGGCCCATTTACCTCCCGGGGGGGTCTGGTAACCTCCCGGTACTCCGGTAAAATTCCGATTTCATCCGGAACACTTCCGATATCCAAACATAGCTTCCAATATATCAATCTTCATGTCTCGACCATTTCTAGACTCCTCGTCATGTCCGTGATCTCATCCGGGACTCCGAACAACCTTCGGTACATTAAAACATATAAACTCATAATATAACTGTCATCGAATTGTTAATCGTGCGGACCCTACGGGTTCGAGAACTATGTAGACATGACCGAGACAGGTCTCTGGTCAATAACCGATAGCGGAACCCGGATGCTCATATTGGCTCCCACATATTCTACGAAGTTCTTTATCGGTCAGACCGCATAACAACATACGTTGTTCCCTTAGTCATCGTTATGTTACTTGCCCGAGATTCTGTAACATCCCAAATTTTCAATTTGGAATGTTATACACTAGATCATCATGCATATCATATTTTATTTGCTTTTGGTTTTGATCCAAGAAAATTCTACGCAACTCAAGGACCCACGGAGAGAGTTGGCCGTTTTATTATTTTCATATTTGAGATTTCTCAAATTTTGAGAATAGGATCATTTGATTTTATTTATTTTATCATCAATTATTTTTATTACGAAAATATGAGAGAGGGAATAAAATGACTTTCCCAAAATAAAGAAATATTGAGGATTTAATAAAAAGATCAAATAAGATTTATTTCGGAGTTTTTCGATATTTTATTTGAAATTAGGAAAAATATGCGTTTTTTCAAAATTTCTTTTAGGCCCCAAATAAATGTTCACTTTGTCGGGCTTGATTTTAGAAGTCCGGGAAAATTTATTTCGGGATTTTTGGAGTCAGTTTAGTATTTATTTTTATTTTTTTCTGCGCGTTAATATTTTTTTTTAAAAAAAGTGAACCGACCTACGGGCCGTGTCCGACTAGGACTCCAGGCCCGCGGGGGCTTTATAAGCCGGCCCACCCGGGGGGGAACCCTAGCCTCGAGCCAGCCCCGCACCCGCGCCCGTCGCCGCCGCGCCGCCCCGCCGACGCGCCGCCTCGCCGGAGCCGTCGCCCCGCCCGCACGCTCGCCGAGGTTCGCCGCCGCCTCGATTTTCGTGCCGTTTTTTTAGAAAAAACCGATTGGTTTTTGTCGGTTTTATTTTTTGGTTTTTTTATTAGATCGGTTTTATTTTCGGGTTAGGTTAAATAGCGAGCGTTCGCCCGTTCGTTCGTTTTAACGAACGTGTTCGTCGTTTAGATCTGGATAACGAACGTTCGTTCGTTAGTCCGTTCGTCGTTTTTCTTTTTCTCGGATTTTCCGCGGTTATTTTCTGATCGCGATTTCTGATCCGATTTTCGTTTTAGTATAACTTTTCGCTCGTTTATCGGAATCAGGTGATTCAAGCGCCTAGAGTTTCATCTCGAAACTCTCTATCCGTTTAACCAACTTAAACAAGTTTTTTGCTTCTGTAAAATTTGACTTAGGTTTAGATTAGTAGAACGAAGTTGTTTTCTTTCGCCGTTTGACTTTGGTTGCTTCGTTCGATTTGATTCTTTTTGCAAACCGGAGTTCTTAAGTTAAACTTTCTGGTTAGATCTCTTATTTGAGTTTTACCTGCGCATTAGATGAGTACTTATTATATGCTTGTTTGTTTGTCTACGATAGAATACCCGGAGTGCGCCGCGTGTTACTTTGAATCTCTAGGTTTCGCGGATCATCAGCAAGGCAAGTAACACTTTGATCATACCTCTTTTACTACCTAGTTTTATTGCATTAGATCAATCCTCAAACATTGCATGATTATGATCTAATTAAATTGTGGGATGAGAAGTAGTTGAGGTAGTACCTATTACCTGTTTTATTATCAAACCTTTGGGAGTTACTTCTACGTTTGCTTATTATGCCATGCTATGCTAGTAGACGTGGATTGGGTGAGTGATATTCATGACAGATGTGAGTTTGTTATTTAATGGTTTATCTAAGGTGGCAACTTAAACACACATCTGGGTGGATTGAGGTACCTGGGTATTCCAGGATTGCCTGTTGTTTTCTTATGGACCGCCACCCAGACTCAAAGGGATCATGAGATTATTCATACTAGAAACTTCCGTGTGCAGCCACAAGCCATTATGGGCTCTGGCATAGTTGAGTAAGTCGTGCGAACTCTTACAGGGTAGACTAGCTGATGTAGGGGAAAGTAGGTGTACCGGTCTATCCATCGTAAGGTGCTAGCGCTTCTGAAAGACTGTGTCTCGGACATCCGTTTCTCAAACACCATGTAGTGCGAGAAATCCGACGGAGGCGATCGAGTCTTGTGGGGAAAAGTGCGCAAACCTCTGCAGAGTGTACAAACTAATCATGGTTAGCCGTGTCCCCGGTTATGGACGTTTTGAGTATCTAGTACTTGGATATCATGTGAATCTCATCATATTACTCTAAATTAATATTGTTGGGTTTTTAATGATGATTATTTTAATGGGATTGAGGATGCTGTCAACCATTCTCAATGTTTAACAACCACCATGATAGTTAAATAAATTTATTCCTTTGCAGTAGGGAAAAATTGGCTTTACGCAAAATTGTAACCATAGAGCTTTCCACCAGCCATATATGCATGTAGTATAGGCTTAATCATTCATTACTCTCTATGTGTTACATTGCCAGCATATTCCATGTGCTGACCCGTTTTCGGGCTGCAACGTTTCATGTTGCAGACTTTTCAGACGACGAGTAAGGTGCCCTTTAGGTCGTGGTTCTATACTCAGTGATGCCGTTGGAGTTGATGGACTCGCTTATCTTCCCAGCCTTCCGCTGTTATCGTTATTAGATGGCCTTAAGCCATATTATTGTAATAAGTTCTCTTTGAGACATCGATGTAATAAGTGTGTGATTGCTACTCTGTTATAAATCCTTCAAAGTACTGTGTGGTATCAGCATTATTGATCCAGGGATGACACCTGAGCACAGAGGTCAGATTGTTTGATGTCTGGTCACTACACATTCGATCATCGGTATCTCAATACCTAGTTCAATCTCGTTACCGGCAAGTCTCTTTACTCGTTCCGTAATACATCATCCCGCAACTAACTCATTAGTTGCAACGCTTGCAAGGCTTAAGTGATGTGCATTACCGAGAGGGCCCAGAGATACCTCTCCGACAATCGGAGTGACAAATCCTAATCTCGAAATACGCCAACTCAACAAGTACCTTCGGAGACACCTGTAGAGCACCATTATAATCACCCAGTTACGTTGTGACGTTTGGTAGCACACAAAGCGTTCCTCCGGTAAACGGGAATTGCATAATCTCATAGTCATAGGAACATGTATAAGTCATGAAGAAAGCAATAGCAACATACTAAACGATCGTGTGCTAAGCTAACGGAATGGGTCATGTCAATCACATCATTCTCCTAATGATGTGATCCCGTTAATCAAATGCCAACTCATGTCTATGGTTAGGAAACATAACCATCTTCGATTAACGAGATAGTCAAGTAGAGGCATACTAGTGACACTCTGTTTGTCTATGTATTCACACATGTATTATGTTTCCGGTTAATACAATTCTAGCATGAATAATAAACATTTATCATGATATAAGGAAATAAATAATAACTTTATTATTTCCTCTAGGGCATATTTCATTCAAATCATACAAAACTATAATAAACATGGCATGAATACTTCATAAATCATAGATACGTTGGAGACGTATCAGCATCCCCAAGCTTAATTCCTACTCGGCCTCGAGTAGGTAAATGATAAAAGAAATAATTTATGAAGTATGAATGCTAGCATTGCGCATAAGTTTGATCAATGATAATTTCAAGGACTTTTCCTAACATCACAACAACAGCTCTTTCTTATAAAACTCATGACGATAAAGTAGCAACCGATTCACATGTTATGGTTCAAACAATGCATTCTCTTGAAACTTAACGACCTATGTTCTTAGTCACCAAACAATTGCAATTCAACTTATTCTCAACAAAGTCTAAGTAAGAGCTCCACATACTCAATCATATAGTCTTCTATGATTGCTAGTACTCAAAGCATATTTTTGAAACAAACGGCATCCATCGAACACAGAGAAAGATAGGGGCTTAATGTTTCGCCTCCCAACTCATTTATCATATAGATAATTGTCAACAATAATAATTCATGATCAAATATATTTGACTGGCCATATGTGCCTAGATCTTTCCCCACCACATAATGCTTGCCAACTAGAGAATAACTGAGGTTGAAATGGGAAGTAATACTATTGACTGTTGTATAAAAGTAATACCTAAAGTAAAATATAGGCCCTTCGCAGAGGGAAGCAGAGGTTGTCATGCACTTTTTATTTTTGGATGCGCAAGCTCTTAATGCAAAGAAACGCCACGTTATATTGCCCCTTATGATACCAACCTATATTATGCATTCCGTTACTTTTATTTCTTTGCCATCACAAGTTCGTATAACGCTTATTTTCCCTTGCAATAAAAGATCACTTATGTTTTAGGAGAATTTTTTATTGCTTTTTGCATAGATGACAACTTACTTGAAGGATCTTTATTCAATCCATAGGTAGATATGGTGGACACTCATGGCAAGAAACTAGGTTTAAGGGTTTTTGGATGCACAAGTAGTATCTCTACTTAGTACGAATTTTTGGCTAGTAAAAGATCATAAGCAAACACCACATGTTGGAGGATCCATAACAATATAACTTCTATGCAAATATACACGACCATAACTCATTACATTGTCTTCCTTGTCCAACTTCAACTAATTTGCTCAAGTTTCAAAATAATTAATGGGTATTCACAATCATAGAAGATGTCCAAGATAATATATTTGTATGTGAAAGTTCTCTTCCTTATACTAATCATTCATGAATTGCTTGTATGACCAATATTGTGATTGTCAAGCTTCAATAGATTTCACTTTCTAAACCCAATGTGAAGATACTACTAGGCATGATATGAACATATAATTTCAACTTCATTCATGAATTGCTTGTATGACCAATATTGTGATTGTCAAGCTTCAATAGATTTCACTTTCTAAACCCAATGTGAAGATACTACTAGGCATGATATGAACATATAATTTCAACTTCATGACATTTAATTCGTTCAACAATTTACTCATAGGATATAAGTGAAGCACAAGAGTAGATGACAAACTACTCCAAAAAGATATAAGTGAAGATCAAGCGAGTAGGTAAGTAAATGGGTAGCTATTTTAGGACTCTCTCTCATTTAAAAACTTTCATATCTAAGTATTTTATTAAAACATCAAGCAAAACAAAATAAAATGACATTCCAAAAATAGCACACATCATGTGAAGAAGCAAAAACTTAGGCTCAACCGAGGCTAATCGATAATTGTTGATGAAGAAAGGTGGGATGCCTACTGGGGCATCCCCAAGCTTAGATGCTTGAGACTTCTTGAAATATTAATTCGGGATGCCTTGGGCATCCCCAAGCTTGAGCTCTTGTGTCTTCTTAATTCCTCTCATATCACGGTTTTCCTAAATCTTAAAAACTTCATCCACACATAACTTAACAAGAACTCATGAGACATGTTAGTATAAATCAATGCAAAGCTTTATCATTCCCTACTGTAACAAATCACTAAAATTATAATTTCACATTGCATACTAAATGCCTCTGCACATCTAATACTCCTATCCTCAAATAGAATCATTAAACAAGCAAATATATGTAATCATAACAGCAATCTGTCTAAATTGGACAGTCTGTAAAGAATGAAAGAAGATTCATACTTATCTAACTCTAAAATTCTGAAAAATTACCACACTATAGAAATTTTATCATAGCATACTGTGTAAAAACTTCAAGACTTTATCACGTTCTGACTTTCCAGAAGATTTCAGACAATGATAGAAAACTTTCTGTTTTCAAACAGCGGCATATGGACTTGCAGAATAAGCATGGTAAAGGCTATACTTGACATTTTTATTGAAATAAAAGATACAAAACACTATCCTAAACAACAACAAGCAAATCCTAATAAAACAAAATGATGGTCCAAGGAAAACACATATCATGTGATGAATGAAAATATAACTCCAAGTGAGGTTACCGATAATGTTGGAGACGAAAGAGGGGATGCCTTCCGGGGCATCCCAAGCTTAGTTTCTTGGATCTTCCTTGAATATTACCTTGGGGTGCCTTGGGCATCCCCAAGCTCAGGATCTTGTCACTCCTTATTCTTCTCATATTGATATATCACCCAAAACTTTAAAACTTCAATCACACAAAACTTAACGGAACTTCATGAGATAAATTAGTATGATAAAACAAATCATTCACTTTGGTGCTATCAAGACAATATTCATAATTTTTCCACATAATGACTGTTGTACCCTACAATTTCTACAATTTATATTGACCAATATAAGCCATAGAAACTATAAAGCAAGCAAACTATGCATTGAAAACAAAATCTGTCAAAAACAGAATAGTCTGTAATGATCTGGGCAATGACCATAATTCTGTAAATCCAAAAATTCTGAAAAATTAGGATAACTAGGAAATTTGTATATAAATCATCTGTAAAAAATTCAGAATTTTATCACGTTCCAGTGAATTTAAACAATTCTGTTACCAGGCATAAAAGTTCTGTTTTTTGCATAGAATCAAGTTGACTATCATCCATATTATCCCAAAGGCTTTACTTGGCACTTTATTGAAGCAAAAGCTATAAATCATGATTACTACAGTAGATTAATCAGTGAACACAGAAAAACAGTAGGTATAAATGTTGGGTTGTCTCCCAACCAGTGTTTATCTTTAATGCCTTTTTAGCTAGGCATGATGATTTCAATGATGCTCACATAAAAGATAAAAATTAAAACATAATGGGAGCATCATGAAGCATATGACTAGCACATTTAAGCCTAACCCACATCCTATGCATAGGGATTTTGTGAGCAAGCAAATTACGAGAATAAGAATCAACTAGCATAGGAAGGCAAAACAAGCAATACTTCAAAACTTTCAACACATAGAGAGAAAAGTTGATATTATTGAGATATGTAAAAGCATATGTTCCTCTCTCATAATAATTTTTAGTAGCATCATAAATGAATTCAACAATATAACTTTGACATAAAGCATTATTTTCATGATCCAGAAGCATAGAAATTTTATTACTCTCCACATAAGCAAATTTATTCTCATTCATAGTAGTGGGAGCAAACTCAAGAAAATAACTATCATGTGATACTTGATTGACATAACCAATTTGAACATTAAAATCATGATGACGAGTTTCATGGTTATCATTATTCTTTATAGCATACATGCCATCACCATAATCATCATAGATAGCAACTTTGTTGTCATAATCAATTGAAACCTCTTCCAAAATAGTGGATTCATCATTAAATAAAGTCATGACCTCTCCAAATCCACTTTCATAATTATTACAATAAGATTCAACACCCTCCAAAAAGTGGGATCATTACTTCCTAGAGTTGACACTCTTCCAAACCCACTTTCATCATTATAATCATCATAAATAGGAGGCATGCTATCATTATAACAAATTGGCTCATAGAAACTTGGGGGACTAAAAATTATCATTTTCATCAAATATAGCATCCTCAAGCTAGCTTTGCATATCATTAACATCATGGATATTCAAAGAATTCATACTAGCAACAATGCAATCATGCATATCTTTCAAAGATTTTAAGCCAAACATTTTATTGAATTCTTCTTCTATCAATTGAGCACAATTTTCCTTTCCATCATTTTCAACAAAGACATGATAAAGACGAATAATATGAGGCAACCTCAATTCCATATTTTTTGTAGTTTTCTTTTATAAACAAAACTAGTGATAAAACAAAAAACTAAAAGATTCAGTTGCAAGATCTAAAGATATACCTTCAAGCACTCACTTCCCCAACAATGACGCCAGAAAAGAGCTTGATGTCTACTGCGCAAATTTATTCTTGTAGACTCGTGTTGGGCCTCCAAGAACAGAGTTTTGTAGGACAGTAGCAATTTTTCCTCAAGTGGATGACCTAAGATTTATCAATCAGTGGGAGGCGTAGGATGAAGATGGTCTCTCTCAAACAACCCTGCAACCAAATAACAAAGAGTCTCTTGTGTCCCCAACACACCAAATACAATGGTAAATTGTATAAGTGTACTAGTTCTGCGGAGAGATGGTGATACAAGTGTAGTAATGATAGTAGATATTGATTTTCTTTAATAGGAACAATAAAAAACAGCAAGGTAGCAAGTAATAAAATGAGCACAAACGGTATTGCAATGCTTGAAAATAAGGCATATGGTTCATACTTTCACTAGTGCAATCTCTCAACAGTGCTAACATAATTAGATCATATGGCGATCCCTCAATGTGCAATAAAGAATCACTCCAAAGTTCTTATCTAGCGGAGAACATAAGACAAAATTGTTTGTAGGGTACGAAACCACCTCAAAGTTATCCTTTCCAATCGATCTATCGAGCTATTCCTATAAGCGTCACAAACAACCAAAGAGTTCGTACTAAAATAACACCATATGATACACATCAACCAACTATACTGTCACCTAGATACTCCAATGTCACCTCAAGTATCCGTAAGTTGATTATACAATATGCATCAAACAACTTCAGATTCATAATATTCAATCCAACACAAAGTACTTCAATGAGTGCCCCAAGATTTCTACCGGAGAAAGTAGGACGAAAACATGCATCAACCCCTATGCATAGATTACCATAATGTCACCTCGGGAATCCATGAGTTGAGTGCCAAAACATACATCAAGTGAATCAATATAATACCCCATTGTCACCACGGGTATTCATATGCAAGACATACATCAAGTGTTCTCAAATCCAACAAAGTATTCAATCCAATAAAAATGAAACCTCAAAGGTAAAAACTCAATTCATCACAACAAGATAGAGAGGGGAAAACACCATATGATCCAACTATATTAACAAAGCTCGCGGTACATCAAGATCGTGCCATATCGACAACACGAGAGAGAGAGAGAGAGAGAGAGAGAGAGAGAGAGAGATCAACACATAGCTACTAGTGCAAACCCTCAGACCCGAGGGTGAACTACTCCCTCATCATCATGGAGACCGCCGGGATGATGAAGATGGCCTCTGGTGATGATCCCCCCCTCCGGCAAAGTGCCAAAAAAGGGCTCTAGATTGGATCATGGAGGTACATAGGCTTGCGGCAGTGGAGTCGAAGTTCTAGGGTTATTTCTGGGGGTTTATGTATTTCTAAAAAAATTTGGCATTGGAATCACGTGAAGATGGGCCACGAGGTGCCCACTACCCACCAACCCACCACTTTGGCTCCTAGCGCGCCCTGATGGGTAGTGGCCACCTCGTGGCTCTTCTCGCCCTCCCACGAAGCTTCGAGGGTCTCTTTTGTTCCAAAAAAAATCGTCAAAAAGTTTCGCTGCGTTTGAACTTCATTTGATATGGATTTTCTAGAAAATAAAAAACAAGCAGAAAACAACAACTGGCACTGGGCACTAGGTCAATATGTTAGTCCATAAAAACCATATAAAAGTGTACCAAAATCATACAAAACTATAATAAAAGGGGTTATTTCTTGGTTTCGTCCAGTCATTAATAACTTGATTATTTTTAGATAATAGTAGATAGAAAGAACGCTCGTAAGGAGTCCTATTGAAACCAAGAAATATAGGCCTGCTTGCCATCCACACCAGAATAGATAGAGTTTTCCGAAGAAACCTGCTAGTGAACATAGCATGAATACTTCATAAATTATAGATACGTTGGAGACGTATCACTACTCTCCACTCCAATTTTTTCAGTTTTTGCACCGGACCACACTTTTTCTCCCCTAACACCCGCCTCCTGCAGAGGATCCCGCTTCACCATTTGAACCTATTTCTCCTGGCATCCGATCCTACATGGCCTATTGAGCATCACCCTGGGGCTATGCATTAGCCATGCCCTCAGGCGGAGGATCACGTCACCGGTCGTCCACCAAGGATCTATCAACCCAACGGCATGTATGTGGGCCCATACTGGATCATCTCACGAAGACTCAAAACATCACATCAGCTACGACAACCAAAGGAGAGAGAAACAAGTGAAGGCATCCGCGTAGGATCAGGCACGACAACGGCACTGACAACACTCCTCTTCCTTTCTTTCATTTCTTTCCTTTCTTCTCTCGCAAGAACCAATCTCGATCGAAACAAATCACGATCCTGAAAAAAGGAGTCTACCCTCACGTCATCCCTCGGCAGGGTGACTCGAGCAGCCGCCGTCTCCTTCCGACCGGTGAACCTCCTTGCTCCGCTCCTCCTCCTCGCCGCTGCCGGGCAAAGCCCACGGGTGGTGGTGGCACTGGGGCAACTCGGTTGGTCTCCTCTCTGTGGCGGTTGCTAACGCACCGACGGTGATGGATGATGGAGATAGGGCTCTGGGGCGGCGGCCCCTCTTCGAGGCGATGGCCGCTGCGGCGGCCACTTGGGCGGCATCGTGGCTGGGTTTGCAGGCTACACGTGGTGCCGCCGCAGCGGCAGCGGTGGGGCTTGGAGTCGCCGGATCCAACCAGGAGTGGCTAGTCCCCATCTCCTGCCATGTTTGGCGTCCCGCTAAGTTCAGGCCTCCGCAGTTGCAGGTGGAATGATGCGGCGTCATTGACTTTTGTTTGCAGGTCTGGATCGAGAGGAGGGAGGCGTGGCTGCTGGCTTCAGCCTCATAATGGTGGTTTGGCTCTCGCGTTGTTCTTCCGCCAAGTCGTCTTTCTGCCAGATGTCGGCCTCTTGGATCTGGCCGTTGACGAGTTCCGGTCTTCCCCGTTAGAGATCTACACATATTGGTGTATGTCACCCCTGGATATCAAGATCGGCAAGGCTCTGGTCGCGCGCGCTCATATTATCAGCCAACACGACCTCAAGAGGGCGCGCACGAAGCTTCGGTTCTTATTGGTGTCATGGGACATGTCTAAGTCAAGATTCCCAAGGCATTGATAGACGTGGAGAAAGTCATGGCAGCTGATTGGAGGTCTTGAAACTTTGGTGGAAGGGTGTATTGGATGCGATGAAAACCATGTGCTAGGTGTTTGGTGACTTGCAACAGCGGCTTTGGCAAGCGGGGGCGGTAGCACTGAAGGACTGCATTTTTGGCGGTGCTCCTCGAGTACCGAGTCTCGATTCCCACGGTGAAAACCCAAAGTCTGGCCTTTATTAATTGTACCTGGCAATGGCCTTGTTGAAGGCATTGTTTTTGGGTGAACTTGGACTTTCTCCAGGGTGAAACCCCGAGATCATCGATCAGGCAACGGTAACACTTGTGCATTGTTTCCTTCTTGGAGGCATTGCTTTTGAAGAACCTGTATGTAATCCGATTGTTGTCTTCGGTGATGGTTAGAGTGTTGTTGATGTGTGATTGATCATCGTAGCAGGGTCTTTTTTCTTCTGTTCTTTTTATTTTCTTTTTTGGCTATGTGTATTCTTGATGGCTTTGGACATCTTGTTGGTAGAAAGGTCCGGTATAATTAATTGATATCTTCGCAATATTAATATATTCTCTTTGTCGAAAAAAGAACAAGTATAGTTGTGGCATTATCTCTGTAATCCTGGTACTTGTGAGTGAAATATAGATAGGGACTCTAACATCATGTCATGCTGATTGGCATCGCCAAAGGGCGTGTGGAACTTCATTCAAGGCTAGATTAGGGGCCCTGTTTTTGTGTATGTTTCATCTAGGTGGTCTTCAACGGCGTCCTTCGGCAGAGTGGACGCTTCTTCTCGGTTCGGCGAAGTGGAGCCAGGTTCAACTTCGTTGGGAATCTAGTGAGGTTAGGCCTGCCTGATTGTGTCTGGATGGATTTCTGCCCTCCTTATTGCTTTCCTCAGTTCGTTGTCGCCGGCTTCTTCTGCCTCCGTCCGGTGACTTCTCGATCGCTGCATCAACAATGGCACCTTGGCTATGAGGGTGTTTCGGAGATCAAGAGGAGACATCGAGCTTTGCTCACGGCATGCCACCGGTGAATGCAGGATATGGGCGTCACTAGGACTAGGAGTGAGCCGCTGACGTTTTTTTTTCTGAGATAGTTTGTATGTTGTTATGGCATCATTTTCACCACCACAAGTTTAATCTTGAGAAAACAAATGCAGATTTTAACCCCCAGGACGATTTTGTTCGATGGCATTCAGGAACGGAATAGGCAGCAGCTCAAATGTAAAAGACAATTTTGCCAAATCTCTCTTGGAATTAGGTAAACTGAAACAAAGTTTAGTTTAGTATACCAGCACAGTAAATTATTCCTATTCGGTGATTTTTCTTATCTGTAGGCCTGTGAGCCCAAAGCAAAGGAATGTGCACAAGAACTCCAACTGGAAACCTCTAACATGGAAACTCCAGAGACCCCCACATTTACTTGAATTTCACGTGGCAAACTTCAGGTCAGGAAATGCTGGGTCTGCCTTGCTTTATACCTTGAAGCGAGATCACTGTCTCGAAAGCACCAACGAGGGCCTTCACTTTGCTCCTCCTCGCCTCGACGAGCCTGCTCGCGGTCTCCTTGATCACATTGTTGAATAATCGCGGCTCGCTCTTCTTTTTGTCATTGGCACCCTGATGCCTCAGGACAACAACTTCAGCTCTTGAAGCACCTGAATCTTTTGATGCAGCAGAAGCTTTAGCTTCATTGTTCATGGTGATTCTGCGTCTGGCAGGATACTTGCTTCTGTTGCCGTCATCTGTAGCATCTGCAGGCCTGAACTGTACTCGTCTGGGAGTGCTGTTGTCAGAGTTGTTGCCAAGGTTCAGCACCTTGCCACGGCGAAACCTCAGCATGCAAGGCGACTTCATGATGACGCCTGAGGGCGTGGATGTTATCTTTGGCCTTCCTGCAATTTCAGTTCTTGCAATAGCCCCATTTTCTGTAAAATGGGAACGATGTCTTGTCATTGTCTTGCGATGAACTCCAAGCATATGTTTATTTGGAAAAAAAATCATAGAAACTTGTCCATACATTGTCATGTTAGATGTTACTACCTCTGTGCCAAAATACAAGACGTTTTTGTAGGCTAAACTAGGATGGCTGGTAGAACTAGGGTTCCTACCGGACCTGCTCTGTAGGTTGTAGGGGAAGGATGGAGGAGGGCGCGGCGATGAGCGGGCGCGCCGGCGGCTGGGCGCCGTCGCGTGGGAGGAGGATGGCGGCGGCGGCTAGGGTTAGAGGCAGCTAGGGTTCCAGCTCCTCTGGGAGCCGGGCAATAGGGATAATAATATTCTTATTGCTTGATTCCAAAAAGAGTCTTACAGCCTATATTTATAACCTAGATAACTTGCATAAGAATTAACCTAAGATAACTTGCATAAAAATTAACCTAAGATAACTTGCATAAGAATTAACCTAAGATAACTTGTGGGCTAAGATTGCCCGGTGGGCCTAGCTAAACCGGTCATAACACTTCTCCCCGCCTGCACAAACAGCTCGTCCTCGAGCTGTAAGGTGGGGAAGCGCTTGCTGAACTCCTCGAGGTGATCAACCGGCGTCAAACACCTTCTCGACAGCTGGGGCGGCCAGGTTGGCAGCGACGGCGTCCTCCGGAATGTAGTCTGCAACCTCCAGGTAGAAGAGTTGCGGGCAGACATGGCCGGGCGTGTAGGGCTCGTTGCAGTTGAAGCACAACCCTTGGCGGCGACGCTCGAGTAGCTCGGCTGAGGTGAGCCAGCGGAACGGGCGCGCCGCGGTCGCGGCGAGGAGTGCCGCGGAAGCCTGCGCAGGCCGACCCTGCACGGAATCCGGCCCGGGTAGTGACCCAGCGGTCCGGGACGGTGATTCCTGCTGGATGGCCACCGCGCGGCGCTCGAACGCACGGGCGTAGTACATGGCCGACTGGAGATCCTAGGGTCCCCGAAGCTCCACGTCCACGCGGATGTGATCCGGAAGTCCACCGAAAAAGAGGTCGGCCCGCTGTTGCGCCGTCACGCCCGACGCATGGCATGCCAGGGCCTGGAAATGGTCGGCGTAGTCCTGCACCGTGGAGGTGAAGGGAAGGCGGCCGAGCTCCGCCAGGAGGCTCCCGCGAACCGGAGGCCCAAAGCGAAGGAGGCAAAGCTCGCGGAAGCGCTCCCAAGGGGGCATGGCACCCTCATCCTGCTCGAGGGCGTAATACCAGGTCTGTGCCGTGCCGCGGAGGTGGTACGAGGCGAGCCAGGTACGCTCCGATGCGAGGGTGTGCTGCCCGCGAAAGAACTGGTCGCACTAGTTGAGCCAGTTGAGGGGGTCCTTCGTGCCGTCATAGGTGGCGAAGTCGATCTTGGCGAACCGCGGCGGTGTCTGGGTCGGAGCGCCGTGTCGAGCTGGCTCGGAGGTGCGGAGCAGCGAGGCGGGTGGCGCTTGGTCGGAGTACTCCGGGTAGGGACCGACGGAACCGGATGGCCCACCGAACTGCGGGAACGGAGTCGGCTGTTCGGGGGCCGTGGTGTAGACCGGCGATGGCGAAGACCCAGCCGCCCACGCTGGAAGTGGCGACGGGGAGGGCGGGAACCGAACCTGATGGATCGGGAGGCCGGTCGGCGAGGGTGCCCCCGAGCTGGGCAGGGGCGGCGCCGGTGGTTGCAGCGGCAGCAGCGGGGGCTGGACAGGGGCAGCGGCTGCCGGGGACGGCAACGGCTGCAGGTGCCAGAGGGGCGCCGTCGATGGCGGCGGCGGCAGATGCCACAGGCCCGCGGCGGCTGCTGGTGGCCCGCTGGAGTGCCCCGTCTGGAACGGCAACAGCGGGGCCCGCCGCCTGCAGGTGCGCCCGGGAACAGCC
This sequence comes from Aegilops umbellulata, assembly GCA_032464435.1. Classification (NCBI taxonomy): domain Eukaryota; kingdom Viridiplantae; phylum Streptophyta; class Magnoliopsida; order Poales; family Poaceae; genus Aegilops; species Aegilops umbellulata. Next base: position 92,215,547 of record CP136058.1, read on the forward strand.
ACGGCGCAGGGTGTCCGTAGGTGGAGATCGGTGCAGCTGGCGGAAGGCCGTATGCTCCTGCCATGTCCTGGTGGTACTGGTTCATGTGGAGCCCTTGGACGGCCGTCACGAGCTGCTGCAGCGTGCTGGTCATCTGTTCCGGCGTGAAGACGGCGGCCGGTGGCGGCGCGGAAGTGATGGGGGCCGACGGCGTTGGGGCCCTCGTGGTGGCGCTTGGCCCGGGCAGCGTCAGAGCTCCATTGGTGGTCATGGGGGGGGGGGGCGGACAGCGAGGCGGTGGTGCCGGAGGGCAGCTGCGGCGTGGGTGATGGAGAAGACATGACCGAACCGGAGTCTCTGGATACCAAATTGGTAGAACTAGGGATCCTACCGGACCTGCTCCGTAGGTTGTAGGGGAAGGATGGAGGAGGGCGCGGCAATGAGCGGGCGCGCCGGCGGCTGGGCGCCGCTGCGTGGGAGGAGGATGGCGGCGGTGGCTAGGGTTAGAGGCGGCTAGGGTTCCGGCTCCTCTGGGAGCCGGGCAATAGGGATAATAATATTCTTATTGCTTGATTCCAAAAAGAGTCATACAGCCTATATTTATAACCTAGATAACTTGCATAAGAATTAACCTAAGATAACTTGTGGGCTAAGATTGCCCGGTGGGCCTAGCTAAACCGGTCATAACAATGGCATGATCAATTTAAGGCAGCGCTATGATCAATCATGCCATACAAGTTGCATATTGGCATTATTAATTGCCATGTGAAATTCATAATATGTATAGAAGAATTAGGAAATTTGTGACCTAAGGTGCAATTATATGTTTATGATTCAGAAGGTAAAGACAAAATGTACCTTTGCGAGATTGTCTCTCTTTGTTGTTAACGACTGGTTTTCGTATTTTTTGCGAAGCTGTCTTCGATATTTTATCCTTGCACCCAGAAAAACTTTCTATCCCATAAACCTTCTTACTCTTCACTGGGGAAGCAGAAGTTTCTTTCCTGGCTGCTCTCACTGTAGAACGAGACAGCTTCAGTGGACTCAATGTAACCTTTTCTTCTCCCTTGTTTTGCCAAAGTTCAGTGGCAACATTATTCAGTGTAATCTTTCTTTCAGTTTGCTTCCCTGAAGGAGGTGATGGAGATGGAGCATGCTTATTTGTAGCAGGTTTGGTACACGAATCCATCTTGCTAGCTGGTGATGGTGCTTTGATTTTCTTCACCCTTGGAAGAGTTGATGTGACAATGGAGTTGAGTTTCCTCTCCTTGTTGAACTTGTTAGTAACGCTAGGATCTGCCTTTTTCGCCGTTGTCCTTGGTCCATTGGCGCTTCCAGCTGATGTACCTGCAGCCTTCTCATGTGATGTTATTTCGCTCTTCTGCTTTGACATGGTGTTTCTGGTTATAGTCGTCCTTGCTTTCCTGTTTGGTTTCACAGACTCCTGGGGGAAGCTCTGTGGTTTAGTCACGTCCTTATCTTGTTTGTGCTTCTCTGATGCCATCACAGTCTGCTTGGTCATGTTCTCTGAACTTACAGGGTCATTTGCAGAATGATCCGTACTATGATCGTCGGACTCGTCCCTGTCCTGGATGGCCAACGGCATATCCAGCTCAATGCTTACAGCTCCCTCTGACAATTGTCCATCTCCACAGCTCGACAAGTCATCAAGTGAGATGATGAGGCACTTCGCACAATCTGGCTGGTTTCCAGCCACAACAGTTCCAGATACTTCATTTGATATTAACTCTACACATGGAGAGCTTTCAAGACGACCAGGTACTCCTTTCAGTGGTGGCGTCTGCTTGGTAAATTCAGGCTTACCAGGAGCAGCGCCATCTTTTACATGAGAAATCTTCAGCGTCTGACTCTTGTTTCTTGCTTTGTCTCCTTGTGGGATGGCTACAGCCTGAGCCAGGTCGTGTGTTCCATTCCTGGCGGTTGCGCGGTCCTGACGCCAGCCACGAACAGGCGAGTATTTCTTAGACTCGGAAGAATGATGAATACCAAGTTTGCAGTTGTCATGGCAAGATCCAGTGGACGCTCTCTGGTAATGTGGAACTGGCTTCTCTTTCCTCCTCAGGTACGGCGGCACACTGTTGCCATCTATGATTTCAGTGGTATTTATCCGGAGATCTTGTTTCTTCAACTCAGCTAATGCAGGAGTTGTTGAAGTGATAGCCTCTTTGATCACCTCCTCGGCCATTTAGAAGCAAGGATGCTGCAATTGCAGACACATGTGTGAGCACATGAAAAATTCACTCGGCGTGGTTAATAAATTACAGAAACAGTGAATCCAGTGAATTAAGCAGTGCAATATTTCTCAAGGTCAAAAGTGAAGACCACATTCCACACCAACTTTTTTAGCCATCTCTGTCCTATTTGTTTCTGACACTTGGTCAAGATCTGCATCACCTATTAGTAAAGAACTTATTCCAAGAATATGCATGGATGGATCCCCCATTCTCCCTCCAGATCAACCAATTCTCACCAAACCCAACTAATTCGATACTTCATCTATCTTATTAAAGTCTTAACATAAAAGCATTTCCATATAATAACTCCACAAACATGTTATAACACCTATTTGCCAGGCAACCTTCCAATTAGTACTATAATCTTAGCCAATCAAGCAAAGCCCTACTTAGTCCCCTTCGAATTCTTCCGTCCTTTGGGTTTGCTGCAATCAGTTTCTTTAGATACACAGAACTAATCAATGATTACCCATTCCCAATCTACCAGCTATTGATAGTTACTGGCGCAGCCTAGTTGACATAAGTGTTAAATCAATGTTTAATACAGCATTAGTTAGTACTACAGGGACATGTAGAATGGTTCCAATCCGATTCTTTAATGAATAATTTACAGTAAGTACATATTCTTGTTACTAATACTAATTTAATCTAGTAGTCTCAGAGAGATGGATGTGCTAGCGTAGTTGACTTGCCACCACAAAAGAGTACAGCATTAGTAGCACAGGTTAAAGATTAAACAGGTTCCTCCAAAGAATCAACGAACTGAGACGCAATTAAACAGAACCATATCCCGATGATATACAGATGGGCATCTAGACTGGAAGAAAAGAAGAAGAAGTAACTGTAGAGCGTCATGCGCCCCCGCGTTTCCTGATGGAAACTTTCAAGAAGAAACTAGCTAGCTAGATTGGATCGTCCAGTCCACCACGAGATCGCAGCGCCGGAACTGGAATCTCCGAATTAAAGCCTTACCTGCTGGCCGACGTCCTGCTCCGGGTTCTAGAGAACTCCAGAGATGCGATGCGATGCTCGATCGGTCGGGGAGGCAGCGAGCGAAAACGCATGGACGGCCGGAGACCAATGCAGAGGAGGACAGGAAAGGAGAGATTGCTTCTGTATATACTGTACTAGGTAGGTACCTCGTGCTTCCGCCGCTCGCCGCCAAACCGACGAACAGAACGGCTGCGTGTGGTACGGATGTGCCGGTGGAATGATCCGTGAGCGAGGAGAGGGAGGTTGCCGCTGACGCTTTGGGGGGAGAGAGAGAGAGGAGGTGTCGAGGGAAAAACGTGGCGTTGGAGATGGGAAATAAACAATCTACGTGCACAGGGGAGAAGGGCAACTCCGACTCCCCTATGCAAACGGACGCAGTTTTTGCCGTTTTCGTTCTTTTGGGTCAGCTGAAGGTGCATTGTATAGCTGCGTCCGTTTAAACCTGGTCGGTGCGACCAACCAGCCGACTCATTTCTTCCACGCAGCCGAATTTTGCTACAAAATTAAATTTAAATTTAGAGTGAGTGTTCATAATTCATGCCAGCGATCATAGTTCATATTGGCGTACGTGCAACGGCCGACATATCTACCAGCCTATAAAAAAATTCATCATAGTTCATGCTAGCACACACAAACCGTAATTCATGTCAGCATACAAAAATGATGGCGCTCTCGGCCATAATTCAACCATCTAGCTTGAGCATCTCCTTTTGCCTCTTCTCAAACCAAACGTTTTTCCTTAGGACATCTTGCTCAAGTCTACGGTCATGATCTTCCCTTCGTTATTAGCTTGAGCCTCACCTCCTTTGCTTTTGTGTTTGCAATGCTCTCCTCGATCCCAAGCTTCTGCTTTTGGACATTTTCTTCAATTTCGAGTTTCTTTTGGACGTTCTTTTCGATCTCGAGTTTCTTCTTTTTGTATCTCGATATAGGCCTTCATTTGCTCCTCTTCTCTCTTGCTTCCTTTTGGGTCATGAACCTTTGCAAAGTTTTTTACAAGGCGAATGTCGCCGCATCACGCTTCTCATCCAACTTGGAGTCGGTCTTCCCCCTCGTCCGCTTCTCTCCTTCACCATGCTCAACGACGGACGCCGGCCCTCCATTATTCTTTTTGGGTGGCATATTGCTCCCTAAACTTTGGGCAATAGTAAATGATCGTCCAATAGTGGGTGAGGGTGAATGACTTGTCCCCATGTTGGGCCTTGAAAGCTCCAAAGCTTGATATGCCTACAAATGAAAATAAAGACAAAAATGTACATTCATATGCAATGGTCATAAAAGCATCAATCAACAAGATATACACACATGAACAAGAAGAAGGAATTTTATACCATGTCTTTGATGTCTAGGCCGCTCACCGGACGCCCAGGGGGGCCGCAAACTTATTGCTCTCTTGCTAGATGATCCACCACCTCTTTGAGATTGACACATCGCCACGGTTGCTCTCAAACTTGTAGGCCGGGAACTTCCTACGTTCATGAAAGTATGTATGAACTCTCGCCAAAATGTTGATCCTTTTTGCTCGGCGCCAATCTTGGGATCTTGTCCAATTTTCTTCCAACCTTCGCAAATCAACTTATACTTATCCTTTGTGTATGCTTTCGTCTGAATGCTTTGCCGCCTCCTCTTTTGTGCATTGTCTTGGGTAGTGAGCTCATCTGCATAAACAAGCACGCCCCCCTTGATGTCCACATTGTCTTCTTCCTTTGGACGTAGGTGTCTTCTTGCTATTGGTCGCCTTGGGTGTCAGTGTCTTCTTGGTTGTCGTGGTCGTCCATGCCCTCTTGGCTTTGCGTGAAGTGGTCACGACCGTCTTGGCTTTGGGTCTCATCCGCATCGTATGCTTGGTCGCCCTCCTAAATGATGTCCTCCATGAAATCGTTGTAGTAGGACGGGTCTTCATGCGTGGGTGTCGGGGCCGGCGTATCGTTGCGGGTGTCAGGAAGGTTGCCAGTAGGAATCTCCTAGGGTTGCTTCCCTTTGCGCCTCGGTGGATGACCCATCGGGCACAAGTGTGGCGTTGAGGTTGATGGCCACAACCACGGGAGTGGACGACGCGATCACAATCACTTTCGGTGAGCAGTCCCGAGGTGAGGTGGAGAAGTGGGACGCGGCCGGGCCGTGCTGGGGGGGGGGGAAGCCGTGCGTCTATGTCATGATGGAGGTACGTGGTGACTCTGGATGTGGCGGGCGGACAACCAACGAGCCCATGCTCGCTATGATGGAACCCTAGCAGGAGGAGGCCTGGTGCGTGGCCTTAGCGATGAGGGCCTCATTGTCCGCGACGACAACCTCCTGTTGTGCGGTGGCGACTTCTTTTTTCTCTGCCTCGACCTTCCGCCGGTCAACCCTCTTCGCCAACTCCTTGGCCCTCTACTCCGGCGTGATATCCTTCTTGGGCTTCTTCTTGCGTACAACACGGGGTCGGATGTCGCGAGGCATGCGCAGCGTGCGCGGGATGCCGCGGCAGCCCTCGAGGCGGAGCCAGCGGAATCGCTCCACCGTTGATAGGGACGAGGAAGCCCTCCGTGCCGAATCGCCGTGAAGTGGCAAATGAGGGTGGTTCGTGCCATGGCAAAATACCAAATGAGGGCGGTCTGTGCCATGGCCGGACTCCCCCCACCCCCCACCCCCAAGAGGAGAAGGGCGAGGACGAGGGCGGATCAAACATCTCCGGTTGTAAGCAGATCCGCTTCGATCTGTTTTGCGTCTTCGACCGCTATTCCCGCAAAGAGACAAGAAAGGTAAGGGCAGCCGTGGATGAACTTCTTTCATTATCATTTCATTTGTAGTTAGTAGAACATGTTAATTTTTTATTGTTCGATGACATGTATTTAACTTATTGTTAGATTTGAAGATTTGGTTTGATGGAGGCGGACTTTTAAGCCTGCCCGGTCATTGTCCGCGGACGTGTCGGTGGACGTATAGGGGCTCGGATTTGGCAACTCCGATTATAAGATGCTATAATAAACAATCCGGATTCCCCTCATCCAAAATCCAACGGTTGTGAATGTTCGAATTGGAGTGGCCTATGAAGCTGGGTAAATAGTCCGACATAAACTTGGAGGAGATTCACGGGATTTCGGATGTTGGACTGGTCCGAACAGTTTTTGTGAGGAGGTGGGGAAAATTACTGGTTTTCTGTCACCGGCTCACCGCCGGGTGAGACCAAGAGCGTACCGGTTCGCAGCGCTATGTCCTCTCTTCCCGTTCACCATTCTGTAACCCTAGCGCCGCCAGGAGCAGCCCGCGTTTCGCGCCGCCGGGCCGCCGCGACAAGCTGGCCGCCACGCCTCACTCCGCCCGAGCTCTGGCGGCACCGGGACGAGCTCCTCTTCTTCCGCCTCAGGCCGAGGTCCTTCTCTAACGCCCCGACTCCGAAACTCGACTCCGACGGCCGTGCTCCCCGTACACAGAAAAATCGGAGAAGAAAGGAAAAGAAGGAGAGCTCGCGCCCCTCCCCGCCGCCGCCGCAGCCATGTCTCAGAAGAAGTCGCGCGGCGGAGCCGCCGCCCGAGAAGACGCCGATGAGCTCTCGCGCTCGCCCCTCCAGGCCGTCCTCCTCGCCGACAGCTTCACGCTCAAGTTCCGGCCCATCACCCTCGAGCGCCCCAAGGTACCGCGTGCCTCCCCAAAACCATACCGCCGCCCCCTGTCCGCCCTCGCGTGCACCCTTGGCACCTGAATTGTGCTGTCCCCGCAGGTGCTGCTGCCGCTGGTGAGCGTGCCCATGATCGACTACACGCTGTCCTGGTTGGAGACCGAGGGCGTTGAGGAGGTCTTCGTCTTCTGCTGTGCGCACGCGCAGCAGGTCAAGGAGCACCTGGAGGAGGCGGGCTGGACTGGGAAGCCCGCGGCCCGGGAGATGGCCGTCATGGCCGTCGAGTCGCATGATGCGATCAGCGCAGGCGACGCTCTCCGCGTCATGTACGGCCGTGGCCTTGTGAGTTTCTGACCCGTACCCTTACTGTGGATTGTGCATGACTGCAGTATTAGTTGTAGTATCTGTTGCTGTTACCGCTTAACACTTTATCGTTGACTAGAACTTATAGTGAATTAGTGAACCTATGTGAAACTGAAGCCTGGGGAGATTTTTGTAGTGTCATTCCAGTTCATTCAACGAAGGAAAATAAATTAAAATCTTATCACTTTATGTCATTCCAGTTCACTCAAATGTCGTCCAATTAGGTACTGGTTGCCTCTATACTGTGGACTTGGGAGACAATTGCAACCAGCTAGAGATTGTGATGAAAAACATGACACTATCATTTTCTAGTCAGAGCCAAACCTAATATTGGCTTTCCTGTCAAATAGCTACTACCCAAAAAAGATGTTCAAGGTTTTAACTATAACATCATACTGAAAGCATTAGTTCTGCTCGGTTTAGATACTTTTGAAGTGCTTAGCTCTGTGATTGCTGTGCCTACTTAGTAATAGTATGTCGTACAAACTACTAAGTATCAATCGGTTAAAAATTCCAGTGAGATTCTTCATATAGGGTTGACAAATACTGTATCACACAACTGACGACACACATAGCATGTTCTGAATACAAACACGGGAAAACAAAACACAAAATGAGATAGACAAAGAGAACTCTAGAATGCATGAACCTAGTCTCAGCATCAATGTAGAAAAGGATAGTAAGATCCAAATCACGTACATGGCAGATATCTTCAATATCCTGGATACATCTATCGGTCGTTACGTGAAACTGAGCATGCATTTTTTTCTGTCCAACTAGCTGTAGCTTGTGCCTCAATTGTTGTAACACATATGTAATGCAGTCTTACTTGCTTGTCCTGTCCTCATATGTTCACATACTGACACAGTGTGTCTGCCATTTCATTTATACTTTCAATTGTTTCCTTTTGTGTAGATAAATGGTGACTTTGTTCTCATCAGCGGTGACACAATCAGCAACATGAGCTTAAAAGAGGTTCTCCAGGAACACAAGGACAGAAGGAAAAAAGACCCACTTGCTGTTATGACTATGATTATAAAGCATTCAAAACCTTCAATCCTGACGCACCAGACACGTTTGGGCAATGATGAAATTGTTATGGCGCTAGCATCTGAGACAAAGGAGCTACTTTATTATGAGGATAGGGCAGATAGCTCACACCTGTGTGTGACAATTGATAAGGATATACTGGCCAATAATCCTACTCTCCAGCTGCATAATAACATGGAGGTCTGCTTTCAAACTCGTTGATTAAATAATGGATATATGTTCTTCTCTAAGATCATTTTTGCTATGTTACTGAGACCATGCATATGTATTTTCTATTGCTTGCAAATCTTTCTTGTTTTATTGATCTTCATCTCCCTCTTTTTTCTGACAGGATTGCTATATTGATATCTGCTCGCCAGACGTCCTTAGTCTTTTTACCGATAACTTTGACTATCAACATCTCCGGCGTCATTTTGTGAAGGGTTTACTTGTTGACGATGTAAGTCCATTCACTACCACTGGACCTATTTAATACAAGAGAACATGATGCTTGCCTTTAGAGTTTAGTGCAGTATCATGAGTGCCATCTCTGCTATCATGTCTCTTCTGTAACAATCAAATGGCCTGCCAATCCTTTCAGATTATGGGATACAAAATCTATACTCATGAAATACACTCCAGCTATGCTGCAAGAATAGATAATTTCAGGAGTTATGATGCTGTGAGCAAAGATATAATACAAAGATGGACATACCCTATGGTGCCTGATGTGTTATCCTTTGGTAACTGCCATGAAATGAAACTTCACCGCCAAGGAATTTACAAGGCATCAGGTATGCGTAGTTGCATACTGAAAAGAGAATTCAGCAAAGATCTATTTCTGTACCTTGTTTGATATCATTCCTTGATTCATTCGTCAAAATCTAGATGAATTTGTCAACTTAATATGCTTGATTTGGAATGAAGAAATGGTCTCAGATATTAGTTGATAATATTATTAAAATGCTTTGTCAAGGTACATCGGCTGTTTTAAACTGTGGTTTTTTGGGCATGATTTTGACTTGTCATTTAGGAAGCATCTTCCGTTCCTGTAAATTATATAACATCACCTTTCCATATGAATTTTTCACATGAATCACGTCTTCTCTAGATGTAACATTGTCGCATTCTGCACAAATTGGTGCGAATTCTGTTATTGGCAATGCAACAAGTATTGGAGAGCAGTGCAAGATATCGAATTCGGTAATTGGGGAAGGTTGCAGTATTGGGAAAAACGTTCTCATTCACGGTTCCTATATATGGGATAATGTCATAATTGAAGATGGATGCAAAGTGAGTAACTCCTTAGTCTGTGATGATGTGCATCTAAGGGCAGGGGCAATTGTTGAGCCTGGCTGTATATTATCGTTTAAGGTATGTTGCTATATATTACGTTTTTATGCTACCCATTTTTCTTCTAGGAACAGATTGTAAACCAGTTATAATTTTCTATCCAGCAGCCTTGCTAATATTGATGAAATTCTTATTTGTCAGATTAAAGTTGGAAAGAATGTTATTGTTCCTGCCTATTCAAAAGTGTCACTACTTGACAAGCCTTCAAATGAAGATAGTGATGAGGAACTTGAGTATGCTGACACCAATTCTGGAGTTACAGATAGTGCACGTAAGCCTGCATACCGTAAAATTTCCATTGTTGTTCATACATGCCTTTCCAATTTGCTCTTATGGTTATTTGGACCTGTATCACTCATGTTGTACTTAGCAAACTGGATTTCTGTATTTCAGCCTTTTCCAGCACAAGGAGTAATGCCGACCACCCTACCATCGTATCCGAGGATGATGAGTTAGGGGCATCTGAGGTATTCTTCTATTCTTAGATGGCACAGTGATTTTTGCAATGCGTGCTTACCATTACTGTGTTAGTTGTCGGGATTATCTGCAGGCACCCTGGTGATACATTTGTCATGTCTTGATCTTATAATCATTGTGGTTGCTGTCTTTGATATTGCTTAGACTGGTACCTCTGGTGTCCTTGGTTACATATGGGCAAGTGGTGATACTGGAATTCTGGAGGAGTGGAGGCAATCAATTGCTCCAATTCCTAAAGAAAAACTTCAAGAGTTGCAGCATGCTGTTTCTGTTGACGGTGATGTTGGATCAGAAGAAGACTTGAACAACCGTCCATCTGAAGCAGACCGTGACAATGATTCTGAGATTAGTGTGATTGAGGATGATGATTATACTAAGTTTGAGAAAGAGGTTAGTAGCATATAATTGGGATTCTCATACTCTTATTTATTTTTCAGTTTGCTGATTGGTTTACCCTACGTAGGTCGAAGAGACTTTCCAACAGGCAGTTGATGGGGTTCATCAAGATAATTTGATACTAGAAATCAACGCGCTCAGGTGTAAGCTCGTTTCTTTCCCACTGATGTATGTGTGACTGTCTAAATGTATACAACTATAACACGTCAGTCATCCTTTGAGTATGGTTATCCTGGACAACATTTTATTTACGGGTAACATGCTGTAGTTTTCATTTTCTTTTTGAGGCAGTTTTTTTGCAGAAGATATTTTATTTTATGGAAAATAATTAGAATATACATATCTCTATAAGATACAATCACTTCTTTTCATATGGAACATTGAATAAACAAGAAGTCATATTCCACATTATTTATTCTGCAGGAATATTGCAGCAATGCTTCACACACCATCTAAATTCTAAAACTGCAAACTGTTTCGCACTGCCAATGTTCATTAAGCATGTGAATTTAGACTAACACTCTGTTTCCAAAGCACTAGTTTTGCTTGTATAGACTATAGAGTATGAAAGTTGTTGCTGTGTCTTGTTCCAATTTGATGGCTTGGCCATAATAAACTATTCTCTTTGATTTCCGTTCAGAACTCAGATGCTTTTCGAGCTGCCTAGTCAAAGTTACATCAATAGGTGCAGCTATTTTAATATAATTGTTTTGTCTATTCAACCTTCAGATCATCGATGGAGCATGCCCATTCTGTAGTTTTGTCTATCTTGTTATTATAGTAATATAGTCATCATGCTGATTGCGTTGTTTGCAATTTTGTGTTTATTTTTCAGGTTGTCTTATAGCCTTCAACACACAGATTGTGCTGGAGCAGTTTTCTATTCGATAATGAGGGCTGCATTAGTCGCTGCACAATCTACTAATGGTATGATTTCTAGGCACTTTGTAGTTTTGTGAACCATGGTGGACTTAAAATTGGAATAACTATTTGATCATTAGCTAAGATATTTGGGTGTTTAATCGTAACAGAAATGAACCAGTTTACGGAGGAGCTTAGCTTGGATATTTGTTTTTTATACCAGAAAGCTTGGATATTTGGTTATGCAGGATGTTCATAGGATTTTGCATTAAACATTACATTCCTTTATTCCAAACATGACAGTTTCATTCTTACTATGGAACTTTGGGGTCATGCATTTTTTGATATGGTATACTTATAGCTGTTAGATTTGATATGGGATGCAAAGCTTATTTGCCTTGCTTCCCCCCTATTTATATAGATAGTCTTCTAAAGTCAACTGCGGATGCACTTACCAAGTGGAAGGATCTTCTACGCAATTACACCAAGACAGTTGATGAGGAGGTATGGCTTGACGATATACTGGATAAATCCCTTGAAATCTGCATGAGTAGCATATGCCTGAAAAATTGAACTTGGTTCTGCAGAAGTATTGTCAGGTTTAATGATTTTAAAATGTTATTGTGTCCAGTGTGTTCATTGTCAGGTTTAATCATGTCAGTTTTCTTCAATATTTGAGTCTGTGGGTTTCTTTATTAGCTATTTTGAGACTACAAATTATAACTGAGGTTATCATATAAGTTGACCTGGTGAGAAATTGATCTACACAATGGGTATGTTCTCCATGTAGTATGGTGGTTGTGGTGATTCGAGTTCAAGTTGTTGTGTTGTTGCATGACAGACTGTTGGAAGGCCTCTACTGTGATTGTTAAGTTTTAGGTCCAGTTTGAAAACAGGATTTCCTCATGGATTTTCACGAAAGAAACATGCACTCTGAGCCTCAGACCAGATTTCTCTTTTTTCATGGAAGTTCCTGTGTTATTTTGCGGTGTTTTTGTCCTTTGATATTTAACATGAGGTAAATGAATCATTCCGTGATGGTGACGCAGATGGAAATACTATTGAAGTTCGAGGAAATGTGTCAAGAGATAACAAAAGAATTTTCTCCACTGTTTTCAAAGGTAAAGAGCTATTCAGTTACAGACAGGTTATTTTTATGGATATACATAGTCTTGTTTGCACTACTGGGTGGTGTGTACTTTATTTTTGAATTTATGAAGTCCTGTTTTGATTGGTTCTGATAATCTGCTGTTGAATGCAGATCTTGCCTTACCTATATGATAAGGAGATAGTTAGTGAAGATGCAATTTTGAGATGGGCGGAAGAAAAGGAAAATGCCGACGAGCCGGATAAAGTTTTCGTTAAACAGTCTGATGTTTTTATTCAGGTATATGTGCTGCACTTGGTCGAGTTGTCCCTTCTCATTTTGCGTGAGATTTATTTTGCCAGTTTCTCATGGCTTGTTTTTATTTCTGTAGTTGCTTTCCCTGGTCCTAAATCTTTTTGTCTTAGGGAATGATTTACACTTGACTATTTAATATCTAGTCCTATATTGACACAAGTTTAGCTGATTGTATTTTTGATAACTCGTGGTATGATGGCAGGGCTTGTAGGATGTATTTGGTTGGCACGACGAAAACTCAAACATTATGATATGAATTGTCTGAAGTATACTATTAGTAATAATTTGTCATTTCCTTGGCAGTGGCTCAAGGAAGCTGAAGAGGAAGATGAAGATGACGAAGAAGAAGAGTAGAGTTGGAGATGGTTCATACTTGCATCCTCTTTTGCAAGCTTGGAGAGGAACACTGATTTGGGTGGTTTCCCGGTGGGAAAGTTTTGGAAGTTTGGATTTGCCTGTCTCCAGTTTTGTTCCTAACCAATCATCATAGGAAAAAAAAAGGGAGAACAGAGCCGCGGGATGAACTACCGCAGAGTGTGTATGTTTTTTTTTTGCGGCTCGATAACCCTTCTCTCCTTGCATCTATGGTCTACCTACTGTCCATGCGTGTGTTCTTGTGCGGCATGCGTGTGGTGTGGGGTGGGGGAAGGAAAGCAGCGGGCGGGTGTGCAAATGGCGGATCATGTGGGTAGCATCGGAGTGCATATCCAGTGCTATACTGAGATTTACATGCCCCTGTGCTCCCAGGGAGCCTTGAGCGTTCGATCTTTGATCCAAGGAACATAGATGAAGTCCATGGAAAATTGCAGAAAACATCCTTCAGAGTTGTGTGGTCACACACAGAAGCAGTTCATTGATGTTCATGACCCAAGCTTACGGGAGCACGGGATCATATGACTTTCGGTAGCACTGGATATTTTCTTGGACACACAGAAGCAGTTCATTGATGTTCATGACCCAAGCTTACGGGAGCACGGGATCATATGACTTTCGGTAGCACTGGATATTTTCTTGGACATAGATTCGAGTAAAGTCTGAAAAAAGCTTGAACTCATGGGTCCGTAGAAATCAAACCTTGACCTCCTAATTCCTCAAAGTGGCACACTATACATATTAATTCCGCTTAACCTTAACCCTAAACTTGCCTGGCGTATTTTTCAGAGATGACAGAGCGGTTTACTTGACCAGAGCTTGGATTGATAATTGATCCATGCACGTGGATATTTTTCAGAACAGAGCAGTTTACTTGACCAAAGCTGGGATTGATAATTGATCCAAGCAAGATATTTCCCCTCGCTCCTCTGCTGCTCGGTGAGTAGCCACGGGGTGCCCTGAACCCCCCCCCCTCCCCACCCTCGACGGCAGCCGAGGTTGCGGTAAGAGGCTGCTTGGTGGTCCGACAGGGCTTGGACTCTGGCGGGCAGTGTGGCAGGGCCGGGTGGAAGCTCTGCCTTGGGATGCTGGTCGAGGCCAGAGATGGCGACGCCCTCAGGTGTCGCGCTCTTCTAGAAGACATCGTCGGGTTGTGTTGTTTGTCCTGTTCTGGTCTCCGGTCGGTGAGACTAGTGGTGGTTGCATGGTGTGGTGGTGGCTTCTACTTGGTCATGGCGCGAGGGCTTCGTGGAAGGTGTGCGGGTCAGCGGAGGTATAATGCGTGAGGGTGTGGTGTTGGGCGATGCTTCGGGCGAAAGATTGTCGGGTTCTTATCGGCTGACGGTGTCGGCCGTCGTGTCACCTTCTTGGAGGCGTCGTCACGGAGTCCATCCCCTACACACCCTCGGTTCCAGCTCTCCGGGTGAAAGCTTAAGGCCCAGTCGGGTCAGGCGACGGCGCCGACATCGTGGCTTCCTTTTTGGGGCGTCACCTTGAAGAGCATTGGATCCCATTTGCGCGCTCCTTTGGCTAGACGCTCACAGCATTATGGTCGACAATTGTTCGTCCGGCAATGTGGATGTTGCGTGACTAATTGTGTGACAACGATGGCGGCTTTAGGTGGAGTTGTGTTGCAGCTGAGCTTTGGTAGTCAGTCTCATTCGACATGTTCGAGGGGTCGCCGTGCCTCACTTGTCTTAGCTACAGAGGAGGTGTCTCCGCGGTGACGATGACACAAGATGGGTGGTTGGTTTCGGTGCCAGCTCGACGCAAGTTCAATGTTTTCCCCCTTCAATGCTCGTCGATAAAGTCGGAGCTGCCTGGTCGTCGGCGCGTGCGGTGGATTGTTTGGAATCGGCCAACGTAGGCCTCAACGCTTGTTTGCGGTGAGGGCTATATCGATGGTCATTGAGGGTGGAGTCGGAGTCGCCCTCGCGGAGGTGTGATGACGATGACATTGGATTGCAACCTCGATAGCGCCTTTTTCCTCGACGACATGTGTCCGTTCTTGTGTGGGTTGTCAGGTCGCCCTGTGTGCCTTGTTTTTGCGGGCGTGTTGTGACGGTTTTCGACCGATTTTTCGTTAATTAACTAGGAAACTCTCTTCGACTTAATGAATTAGGCCTTAAGGGATTCCATTTAATTTTTTTGATCCAAGCACATGGGCTACCTTTTTTAGAAAAGGAGGAATACCCCCAGCCTCTGCATCTGGACGATGCATACGGCCAATTTATTAATTATTAACACAAGACCTTACAAAGTCGTACAACAGTAAGACCAAAGCCACCATCTTCGCAACCTCTGTCGCTACTCCTATCTAACTAATGAAGGGGCGCTGATGGTCTGGGCCTAATACCAAACAGACCTCGCAGCCAAACCTAACATCTAAGACCTGAGGTCTCAACCAGGACGCTTGCCGGGTATGGGCACCCACTAGTCCGGCGTGCTCCTCAACCAGGACGCCTGCCGGGTATGAGGCCGCCACAGCCACCTGCCACATATCCATCTTCAGAGCTGTACTGTTGCATCAGCCTTGCCCGGTCTCGCTGCTGCCGACGCCACCACGACGCCAGACAGCGTCGACCTCCTGCGCGTGTCCGTCACCACACATCTAACGCCAAGCCTCCGCTGCTCCATGCCGCCAAGAGCCGCCGCCAAGAATATGTAGAAAGAAACACCGCTCCACCGAAAGGGAGGCAGCACACCCCCACCCCTCACCTGCAGACCCTTCCATCCGATCCCAATGTCCTTGGCGTCGCCTCCAGGAAGGTTACAGTGCACGGGACGCCGCCGACGCCCGATCCGCGTCGGATCTTGGGCTTTCACCCGGACATGGGTCGGAGTGGAGAGATGGTGCCCTCAGCAGCGCCCCCAAGGAGGAAAGCGGCGCCAAAAAGCGGCGTCGCCACTGTCGGCCAGCCAAGGCGGCCAAGGTTTCCCCCGGACACCAATCTGCTCCATCAGAACACACCGGAGGTGGATCCGGCAAGATCCAAACCGAACCGGGGACTGGGAATGGATGCATGGAAGGGAAGGGGGCAATACTTCCAGATCTGGCACACCTGCGGCTCGCCGTCCTCACGGCCGAACCCTCAGGCACGCCGCACGCCACGCCAGCAGGGGCCGCCGCCCCTGGATCCGATGGCCTCCGCGAAGAAGCGCCGAAGACCCCACCGCCACCTTCCCCGGTGCTTGCGCGGGCTTTCCCGGCGGTCGTCTCCGGTGGCGGCGAGGGGGGTGGAGGAGGATGGGGCTTAATTTTGGAAGTGACAGAGTAGTTTACTTGACCAAAGATGGGATTGATAAATGATCTAATCCCCTTAATTGGACCGTTTCCCACACTTTACTTACCATTTTAATTTGCACCGCCCTCTGGTGGGCCCTGGGTACACCCTTCATTAACACAACAGAACGCAAACCATCAAACACCCAATACAATGTGGTAAATGATCCTATCTTGTTTTTTGTGGGTGGAAAAATAGATGAGGTTCAAGTTCCCTATGACATGCCAAGTGAGAAATTTAAGATCGGGTGCTAAGTCCTTGAGCTCTCGTTATAAACTTATTTGAGGTGATGTTGGGAGGGGCATACAAGTTTGTGATGATAAATTGTCTAGTAGAGGTTTGACGGGCTATAGAGATGGAGTTGGAGAATTGGCCGTTGGAGTGTGAGATGATGGAGAAAATATTAGAGTTGAGGGTTGACTAGGCATGTCGAAGGCAAGCATTGCACGCTCGATTTCTCGAATGAGAGCACTTGACTTGAGACATATCTAATGGCCAGGATGAAGACTGTGATGAGAGATTTTGGTGCCCAGAATAAGAGAGGCCTATATGATGTGTATGAGTTCTTCACTAACAAGTCTCTGATTCAGAAGAGCATCAACTTTTCACACTTTGACAACAACCAACCCATTTCACTTTGCAAGAGTGAAGCGACTTGTCACATATTTTGGTATGGTCTCCATTATGTCTCATAGAAGGACTTTGACATTGAGCTTGTGATGCAGTTCTTTGCTATAGTGCATTTTGGCATAGATGACCATCTGACCTCAACCTGGATGACAAGGAACCAGAAGAAGTTTGCTCCGCTTGCAAGGCTTGGTGGAGTGTTGTGCTATGACTATTTAGAGGGTGCTGGCAGTGAGTGGAGAATTCACGTTGACTACCAATGCAGAAGAAGGCGCTCATTGATCTTTATCCAACAAAGGCACACTGTCGTGGTTTTGTCATGACAGATGTCCTAGTGTGAGGACTTAGTCGTGAGGCTATCGCAACTAGGTAGTAGCTTGAACGGGGTTGGTCGGAATCGAGAGACGTGAGGTTTTACCCAGGTTCGGCCCCTCGCGGTGGAGGTAAAAGCCTACATCCTGCTTGATTGATATTGATGATCTCGATTACAAGGCGGTGTTTCGCTCCCTCTATCTCGAGAGCATCTACTTTTATCTTGTCTAAGACTTGTCTGTCTGTCTAAAAACTTGTCCCTCTTAGGGTGCCCTGCCCCTCTTTATATAAGTTGAAGGGGCGGCTTACATGTAGAGTCCTAGTAGGATTAGGACTAGTCTATTTTCTTATTTACAAGTGGAATCCTAGTCCAGATCTTGCTTCCCTTGTAAGGGAAATATTCCTTATGCCTTTCCTCTCAAGACGGCCCACCGGATACCGTACCTTGAGCCGGTCTTCTCACGAGCCGCCTTCTAGGCCTTGGGCCTTGTCATTCGTCTGACCCGCCCTCTAGGTTACTAGTGAGTCGCCAAGTTTGGTCGGGCCATACTTCAGGCCGGGTTATACCGCAGGGTATATCCCCGACATTGGCCCCCAGTTTAATTTGGATTTATCCATGTTAAACTTATCTTGCAAAACAAAAAAAATCGACAGGTTGTGCACCGGGTTGAAGGTTCTTCTGAGCCGGCATTTGTTCATCCTTAAGTCCTCGTCATTTCTTTCTGTGAAAACACTTGACCGAGTCAATATTTGCCGGGTCGTACAATTCTTGATTGATTCCATATCCTGTCGCTTCATTATATTCAAGGGAATCCCTCCTGTAAAGTCCGGGTCTCTTCGTTATAGTAGCAGGCCAGCTTTAAAATCAATTTGCTGACATTGGTTTCTTGCAGAAAAATGTTGGAAAAAATAATCCATTGGACTTGGCTTCCAATGCTCTGGCTTTGGCCAAAATATTTGGACTTAAGATATTCATCTGATTTTCAACCGGCTTGAGGATGTAGAGCTTGCTGAGTTGCAATTCGCCGAAATTACCAAGTTATCGAAATTGATCATACCGGGTCATGATTGTTACAGACGTCGGGTCATATAATTGGTCTTCCTGAGTTCTCCAGGCCAAGTCCTTATACCTTGTGCTTGCTTTTGTAAATATAGCTGGTTTGCTCAAAACTGAGAACCTGAAGGTGTACCTCCCTTATATGCATATCACCTGTAGCCCCTAGGTCTTAAGAAGGGAACGTAGTGATAGCTTAAGACTTGCTTCAATATAAATGCTGCAACCTTGGAGAAATCCGGATTGTTCATCTAAGTCACTAGTCATAAACTGATCATTTTGTACTTCACATGTGTAGCCCCCAAGTGCCGGGTTGTCTTGCCTGCAGCAACCTGGGACTTGTAATTGTCTTATATGCTTACAAACTTCATCCACTGTAGCCCCCAAGGGCCGGGTCATCAGTATGTGATGGGCCGGATCTTCCAATTTGGACCTTATGACTTTGGTAAATAACTGAATGCTGTAGTTGTTGGGAAACGTTGCATGAAAAACAAAAAACGCACACACAATGATCTATCCATGGCGATGCATAGCAACAAGGGGGAGCGTGTGTCTACGTACCCTCATAGACCGTAAGCAGAAGAGTTTCACAACGCGGTTGATGTAGTCGAACTTCTTCGCGCTTCAACCGATCAAGTACCAAACGCACGACACCTCCGCGTTCTGCACACGTTCAGCTTGGTGACGTCCCTCGCCTTCTTGATCCAGCAAGACGTCACGGTAGTAGATGAGTTCCGTCAGCACGACGGCGTGGTGACGGTGATGGTGAAGTGATCTCTGTAGGGCTTCGCCTAAGCACTACGAAAATATGACCGGGGGTGTAAACGGTGGAGGGGGCCGCCGCACACGGCTAGGCAATTGTCTGGTCAGTGCTAGGCGCCCCCCTCCCATGTATATATAGGTGGGAGGGAGGGAGGAGCAGCCCAAGGAGGCGCCCAAGTAGGAGGAATCCTACTTGGGGTCCCTCCCAAGCCGCGCCCCCTTCTTTCCTTATTTGGAGTGCGGGGAAATGCAGAGGAGGGTGGCGCCCTCCCTTTCCTTTCTCCCATGAGAGGGAAAGGCAGAAGGGGCTAGCCCTCCCCCTTTTCCTTTCCTAGGGCTGTCCAAACAAGTGGAGGGGCGCACCAGCCCCCTAGTGGGCTGGTCTGTCCCTCCCTTTGGCCCATTAAGCCCATAATTTGCAGGGGGTGCGCGGAACCCCTTCTGGTGCCCAATTCCTTCATGGTACATCCCGAAACACTTTCGGTGTCCAAGTACCATCGTCCTATATATCGATCTTTACCTCTCGACCATTTCAAGAATCCTCGTCATGTCCGTGATCTCATTTGGGACTCCGAACAACATTCGTTCACCAAATCATATAACTCATATAACACTATATCGTCAACGAACGTTAAGCGTGCGGACCCTACGGGTTCGAGAACTATGTAGACATGACCGAGACACCTCTCCGGTCAATAACCAATAGCGGAACCTGGATGCCCATATTGGCTCCTACATATTCCACGGAGATCTTTATTGGTTGAACTGTTATGACAACATACATAATTCCCTTTGTCTATCGGTATGTTACTTGCCTGAGATTCGATCGTCGGTATCTTCATACCTAGTTCAATCTCGTTACCGACAAATCTCTTTACTTGTTCCATAATACATCACCTCGCGACTAACTCCTTAGTCATTTGCTTGCAAGCTTATGATGTGTGTTACTGAGAGGGCCCAGAGATACCTCTCCGATATTCGGAGTGACAAATCCTAATCTCGATCTATGCCAACTCAGCAAACACCTTCGGAGATACCTGTCGAGCATCTTTATAATCACCCAGTTATGTTGTGATGTTTGATAGCACACAAGGCATTCCTATGGTATCCGGGAGTTTCATAATCTCATAATCGAAGGAATATGTATTTGACATGAAGAAAGCAGTAGCTATAAAACTGAACGATCATTATGCTAAGCTAACGGACAGGTCTTGTCCATCACATCATTCTCCTAATGATGTGACCCGTTATCAAATGACAACTCATGTCAATGGTTAGGAAACATTAACCATCTTTGATCAACGAGTTAGTCTAGTAGAGGCTCACTAGGGACACAATGTTTGTTTATGTATTCACACATGTATTAAGGTTTCTGATCAATACAACTCTAGCATGAATAATAAACCTATATCATGAATAAGGAAATATAAAATAACAACTTTGTTATTGCCTCTAGGGCATATTTCCTTCATTAGTCCTCAAGGGCCAGCTCGGTAAGATAATACTGGGCTGGGACTTACATGTACTTCTTTAACATCATATGATGTAGCCCCCAAGCTTCAGGTCACCTTTGATATAGTGGATTAAGGCTTATGTATTTTTAATTTTTGACAGGATAAATTGGTAGCCCCCAAGGGCCGGCTCATCACTATGTGATGGGTCGGATCTTCAATGAGGCGAGTTAAAAATGACCTCACATTAGCCCCCAAGCGTCATGGTGCATGCTTGTAGCGACATGGGACTTGTATACTTGATGTAATCTTGATTTGAATAATATAGCCCCCAAGTGCCGGGTCATGTGCCTGCAGTGACTTGGGACTTCCATTGTAGAATAAATCATATCCACCGTCTGGATGATATTGCCGAATGCTTTGCATATCAATATTGAAACATGCTCCTTGCTGTAAGCTGGTATTTTTGGATGAGGGAATAATAGTCATTTCTCTGAAGAGGCTTTGAAAACCTTAATCATCCAATACTGGTTGCGATAACCATAATGAAAACCCATCCATGTTGGATATTAAAGATTTGAATAATGTAACCCAGTTTGAAAATTGGTTCCTGCAATATAAACCAATATATGCATGCATATATGATGCATTGTATGATGATGCAATGATGATGCAATGTATGGTGATGTATGTGTATGATAATAGAGTATAAAAAGACCAGCTTCCAAGGCTCGAGTCTTGCTTTAGTGAAGCTGGCATGATAGCCTTGGTTTATCCTCGCTCTCTGTAAGCCGGCTCTCACGTGACCTAATCCATCATTTTAACCTTGACAAGTTAAGGGTCATAAAGATTGACTGTCAAGAGTACGGGGGGTCACCTTTTTCGGAGAAGCATCTTGCATACAGGCAGGTTTAACCAATTATTGCGGCATTATTTCCCGGGTCAAGAGGGTGAGATAGCTAAACTTGGTGAGTTGGAAGCCCCAAGTGACCTTATGATCAATTAATAAAAGACTCATGCTCAATATATGAGATGAAACGACAGAAGCTCCGAGTTTCGGGGATGCCGGCTTTATTACGTTGATCATAATATGACGAGCCAATAAGGCAGGATACCCATGTTTGAACCGTGCATCGTGGCAACTAGTTCTCTTTGGCAACCTTTATTGTTTGGCCACTAAGGCAGGCTACCCATGTTTGAATAGCGCATCATGGCAGCTAGTCCTCTTGGGAAACCTTTATTGTTTTGCTATTAAGGCAGCAGCCCCCCCAGACCGGGTTATCTTCCCTGAAATGACTGGGGTACTTGAATTTTTTGAAACCGGCTGAATCTGCCGAGTCATGTCTATGTAGCTTGAAAACTGGCTGAAGTGAGCCTTAAATTCCATGGATGAAATTGTTTGCACTCTTTCGGCTAGGTTGAAGTAGATCTTGATGTTTTTAATAGCTCAACCACCAGTTCAAGCTGCGATGTGAAACTGACCGCGGCAGAAAGTCGGCCGCCATGAAGTTGTTGCTGATGAAGTTGAGCACTTTGATGTAGATCTTTTTGTGCCGGCTCTTTCTCCTCCGGTTGATCGCGAGCTTCTCGATCCCTAGTAGCGCTCCCTCCAAGAACACAACACCATCGTGGCCCCATGGCGGGTGCTAACTGTCGTGGTTTTGTCACAGCAGATGTCCTAGTGTGAGGACTTAGTCGTGAGGCCATCGCAACTAGGTAGTAGCTTGAATGGGATTGGTCGGAATCGAAAGACGCGAGGTTTTACCCAAGTTCGGCCCCTCGCGGTGGAGGTAAAAGCCTACATCCTACTTGATTGATATTGATGATGATGATGATCTCAATTACAAGGGCGGTGTTGCTCTCCCTCTATCTCGAGAGCATCTACTTTTATCTTGTCTAAGACTTGTTTGTCTGTCTAAAAACTTGACCCTCTTGGGGTGCCTTGCCCCTCCCTATATAAGTTGAAGGGGTGGCTTAGATGTAGAGTCCTAGTAGGATTAGGACTAGTCTATTTTCTTATTTACAATATTCCTTATGCCTTTCTTCTCAAGCCGGCCCACGGGATACCGTACCTTGAGCCGGTCTTCTCACGAGCCCCCTTCCAGGCCTTGGGCCTTGTCATTCGTCTGATCCGCCCTCCGGGTTACTAGTGAGTCGCCATGTTCGGCCAGGTCACCAGTGAGTCGCCAAGTCCCGGCCAGGTCATACTTCAGGCCGGGTTATACCGCCGGGTTATATCCCCGACACACATGTTCATGTTGGAGGTACCACTGAGTTTCTGCCATGCTATGATATCTTGCGTCGGGTGAGACTCTTGTAGTGAAGGCTGGTGATGGAAAGCGAGTGTGTGGGCACTTGGTCAACTTGATGCATTATTCTTGTCACTATGAAGGAGAGGGAGAATGGATGTCATTTGTTTCATCTTCCACGAGCTCAATGCTACTTTGATGGAGAGGAGGGTGCACTACAAAAAATACACTTCCATGATGATACGTGTTTGTCACAGTAGGTCACGTTTTCTATCATGCATGTACATCCATGATGATTTTATAAAAGAATCAAGATAGTCATACCTGTGTTGTCGTAGAAGTGTTCCATGACATTACCAAAATTATCATGACGGAAGTGTCCACTTCCATGACGATAAATCGCGCGTCATAGAAGTACTTTCGTCAAGGGTGACCGACACGTGGCATCCACTGTAATGGGTCATCGTTAAGCTATCGGGTTCCGGTTTGGATTCAATAACCGTTAACAACCCGGACTAATGGGGATTTTCCACGTGTAAAATTCTCAATGGCAAGAGGAACCACGTGTCGGCTCACCGTTGGGACAGATGTCATCCACTCATTGGACCGAAGGCGCCTATGATAGGTCGACACGTGGCACGACCCAATAGAGGCCCATTCCAGTGAAAAGGCCAGCCCGTTTGACTTGGGGAAAAGGTAGCAGGCCGGCCCATGGGAAGCTTGTTAACGACCTGTTTGGATAAGCCCATTTACAGCCCGCTAACTCACGGCCCGTCATGGCCTACCGGAATTTGGCCCAGTAGCGTCATCTGGGCCGTCCAACATGATTCCAGCCTATTGTAACTTTCGGCCCATGTATGGCCCATGAAGTCTTTCAGCCCATAGGAGGCCCTTTGTAACTCTAGGCCCATTAAAAGCCCGAGATGAAACTGGCCCATAATGACAGTGTATCGCTTTATACCCATTAACGACCCATTATTCCGTCGGCCGTTTCCAGCCCGTGTTAACTTTCGGCCTTCTATGGGCCCATTTATTATTGGGCTCATTTCTAGAATTCGGTTAGTTACGGTTCGTTACTGGCCTGTTCCGTTTGTGGGCCAAATTCAGCCCGTGGTTACAGTCGTCCCGTTTGTGGCCCGTTAACTCGTTGGGCTCTTTTCATAGTGTCGTCAAATACAACCTATTAGCGACCCATTATGGTCGGGCCATAAACAGACGATTTCCACTCCAGGCCATTTATGTCCCATTTTTACGGACCGTTATTGGTCCATGAATAGTACGACCCCTGTTTGGCGAAATGATGATATGGCTCGTAGAAGGCCCATTGATTAGACGACCTGTAGAAGGCCCATGGATCCTACGACCCATAGTAGGCCCATGTATCACACGGCCCGAAGGAGGTCCATGGATCCTACGACCCGTAGGAGGCCCATGGTTACAACAGTCCGTGTGTTGCCATGGTTATTGTGACCTAGTTATAAAAAATAGGTCATTGTGGCCTAATACAATCTAGACACCATCACGGAGGGGTTCATCATGTCCATTGGTGCCTCTCCGATGATGCGTGAGTAGTTCTTTGTAGACCTACGGGTCCATAGTTAGTAGCTAGATGGCTTCCTCTCTCTCTTTTGATTCTCAATACAATGGTCTCTTGGAGATCCATATGATGTAACTCTCTTTGCGGTGTGTTTGTTGGGATCCGATAAACTCTGAGTTTATGATCAGATCTATCTTTTTATCCATGAAAGTTATTTGAGTCTTCTTTGATCTCTTATATGCATGATTACTTATAGCCTCGTATTTCTTCTCCAATATTTGGGTTTTGTTTGGCCAACTTGATCTATTTATCTTGTAATGGGAAGAGGTGCTTTGTGATGGGTTCGATCTTACAGTGCTTGATCCCAGTGACAGAAAGGGAACCGACACGTATGTATTGTTGCCATTAAGGATAACAAGATGGGGTCTATTTCTACATAAATAGATCTTGTCTATATCATGCCATCGTTCTTATTGCATTACTCCATTTCTCCATGAACTTAATACACTAGATGCATGCTGGATAGCGGTCGATGTGTGGAGTAATAGTAGTAGATGCAGGCAGGAGTCGGTCTACTAATCTTGGACGTGATGCCTATATAATGATCATTGCCTGGATATCGTCATGATTATTTGAAGTTCTATCAGTTTCCCAACAATAATTCGTTTACCCATCGTTTGCTATTTTTCCCGAGAGAAGCCACTAGTGAAACCTACGTCCCCGGGGTCTCTCCTTTATCATATTTGCCTTCACGGTCTATTTTTATTTGCTTTTATTTTCAGATCTATTAAACCAAAAATACAAAAAATACTTTGATGAAATTTATTCTTATTTATTTTATCCCGCGTTCCCGCGAGATCTATTTATCTAATCTATCATATTTTTATCCCGTTCACTTGCCAATTTCTGGCGCTGTTACCTGAAAGGGATTGACAACCCCTTTAATACGTCGGGTTGCGAGTATTTGTTATTTGTGTGCAGGTGCCGTTCACGTAGTGTTGCGTGGTTTTCCTACTGTTTCGATAACCTTGGTCTCATCCCTGAGGGAAATACCTACCGTTGCTATGCTGCATCATCCCTTCCTCTTTGGGGAAATACCGATGTAGTTCAAGCAAACATCATGGCCACTAGAAAAACGAGGAAAAAGAACTGTGGTGACTAGGAAATAAATAAGCAAGCAACTAACGCTAGGCTATTACGGCTATTACACATATTACATCCACTGGGCATCAAAGTTCGCCACCAGTGCAAATATAGGGAGCATATTACATACACCTGCCCGTCTAAATTGGCCACCAGTGCAAATAAACACGGCAGCAAAACAAGTCCATAGCTAAAACAACTTCATAAGAGCTCAAGAAACGTTATCCTGGGTAACCACCATGCTGGTAATAATCTTAGCAAGCTTATTAGCTTTGTCCTGTTTGGCGCTAAAATCCTCCAACGCTTGTTGTTGCACCAAAAAGTATGCATCTAAATTCTCCAAGGACTTCCGCGGTCCTTCCGCTTCTTGTCGCAGCACAGCTGATCGATGTCTTTCAGCTTGTAGTTGAGACTCAAGAAACTAAACTGATTCAGACAGTGAGTTTGAATAGCTTGTGCTAGTGGTAGTGGCCAGTAACTCGAACACTAAACCAAGAAAGGACTTTGGGGTTGTCTCACTGTCTTCAAGATAGTTTTCCTTAGCTGTTTTATCAACTTTGTTGGAGACCAACAAGGATGTCTCACTATCCTGAACCTTATCTGCATTACTTCCTTTACCATTGCTTAATAAGGCACTCTTCCCAAATATTTTGTCAGCATTCTAAAAGAAGAAACAAGTAGACACATAACAGGTTTAGCCTGTACTAGTATATGAAACTCATTTCGATGAACCATTTCATTAGTAAGGTTGACAAGATTAAACTACCAAGTCTTCTATTGCCAAGTAGTACATTATAAAAGCTTCAAACAAACATATATCTATGTCCTATGGTCACTGCATTGTCTTGCCAAATCAAAATAGAGACACGGTTCAAATCATATCAGTTCAAGACAAAGCAGCACTGAAAGAATACAAAGTGTGGGAAACTACACGGCACAACAAGATTTCAGATGGGTACCACGAGTCTACATGTACAACAACACTATTAGCTCTGTTGTGATGCTAGTAATGTGCATGATATGAGAAGTCAACTATATACACAATTGAAATTGAAATCAACAGAGCTATTTATAAGAGCAAACCTGTTAAAGAAACACGCGTAAACATACCTGTTGTGCCATTGGAGTTTCGATTGGATCCTTCAATTTAAAAATAAGTTTGTATGAGTAAATACAGTGATCCAAGAGCAAAGCAGTATGCACGATAGCAATGGAATCTTAAATGAGAACAGTTGTTCTTTGATAACCCACAAGTATAGGGGATCAATTGTAGCCTCTTTCGATAAGTAAGAGTGTCGAACCCAACGAGGAGCTAAAGGTAGAACAAATATTCCCTCAAGTTCTATCGACCACCGATACAACTCTACGCACGCTTGACGTTCGCTTTACCTAGAACAAGTATGAAAATAGAAGTACTTTGTAGGTGTTGTGGGATAGATTTGCAAGAATATAAAGAGCACGTAAATAAAAACTAGGGGCTGTTTTAGATAAAGTCACAATAAAGTTAGTATAACGAGTGTGGAAAAGTGGTGGTAGGAGTTGCGAAATTGTCCCTAAGCAATTGACTACTTTACTAGAACGATAGCAAGTTTTATGTGGGAGAGGCCACTACTAGCATGTCATCCCTGACTTGGAATTCTATGCAATTATGATTGGAACTATTAGCAAGCATCCGCAATTACTAACGTTCATTAAGGTAAAACCCAACCATAGCATTAAGATATATTGGTCCCCCTTCAATCCCGTATGCATCAATTTCTATGCTAGGTTGAAGCTTCTGTCACTCTTGCCCTCCAATACATAGTCCTATCAACATACAACTAACCCTATGGTGTGATCCACGCACGCGCTCATATGATGGGCACCATAGAACAGCAACATAACCACAAGCAAATTAAACCAATCATAGCAATTCACCAATTACCGATAGGACAACGAAAATCTACTCAGACATCATAGGATGGCAACACATCATTGGATAATAATATGAAGCATAAAGCACCATGTTCAAGTAGAGGGTACAACGGGTTACGGGAGAGTGGACCGTTGTATATAGATGGGGGAAGGTGATGGAGATGTTGGTGAAGATGACAGAGGTGTTGTTGTGGATTGCCGTCACACGATGATGGCCCCGGCGGCATTCCGGCGCCACCGGGAGAGAGGGGGAGAGAGTCGTCCTTCTTCTTCTTCTTCCTTGACCTTCTCCCTAGATGGGAGAAGGGTTTTACCTCTGGTCCATGGCTTCCATGGCGGCGGAGGGGCGAGAGCCCCTCCGAGATTGGATCTGTCTCTCTGTCTCTCTCTGTTTCTGCGTTCCCTGATTCTGCCCTTTCATCGTTTTTTATATTCCCGGAGATCCGTAACTCCGATTGGGCTGAAATTTGGACACGATTTTTATTCGGATATTGGCTTTCTTGCGGCGAAAGAAGGGCACCAACCTCCTTACGGAGTGTCCCCGAGGGCCCAGGGCGCGCCTGACCCACTGGGGCACGCCCCCTGCCTCGTGGCCCCCTCGGGCATCGTCTCGCGTTGATTCTTCTTCCCAAAAATCACATATATTACAAAAAAAATCTCCGTCAGTTTTTATCCCTTTTGGACTCCATTTGATATGGATTTTCTGCGAAACAAAAAACATGCAACAAACAGGAACTGGCACTGGGCACTGGATCAATATGTTAGTCCCAAAAATAGTATAAAAAGTTGCCAAAAGTATGTATAAGTTGTAGAATATTGGCATGGAACAATAAAAAATTATAGATACGACGAAGACGTATCAGCATCCCCAATCTTAATTCCTACTCGTCCTCGAGTAGGTAAATGATAAAAAAGATAATTTTTGATGTGGAATGCTACCTAGCATAATCTTGATCACATAACCTAATCATGGCATGAATATTAAGACACGAGTGATTCAAAGCAATAGTATATCATTTGACATTAAGAAAATAATACTTCAAGCATACTAATAAAGCAATCATGTCTTTTCAAAATAACATGGCAAAAGAAAGTTATCCCTACAAAATCATATAGTCTGGCTATGCTCCATCTTCATCACACAAAATATTCAAATCATGCACAACGCCGATGATAAGCCAAGCAATTGTTTCATACTTTTGATGTTCTCAAACCTTTTCAACTTTCACGCAATACATGAGCGTGAGCCATGGATATAGCACTATAGGTGGAATAGAATATGATGATGGAGATTGTGTGGAGAAGACAAAAAAGGAAGGAAGTCTCACATCGACGCGGCTAATCAACGGGCTATGGAGATGCCCATCAATTGATGTCAATGCGAGGAGTAGGGATTGCCATGCAACAGATGCACTAGAGCTATAAGTGTATGAAAGCTCAAACTGAAACTAAGTGGGTGTGCATCCAACTTGCTTGCTCATGAAGACCTAGGGGATTTGAGGAAGCCCATCGTTGGAATATACAAGCCAAGTTCTATAATGAAAATTCCCACTAGTATATGAAAGCGATAACTCAAGAGACTCTCTATATAAAGAACATGGTGCTACTCTGAAGCACAAGTGTGGTAAAAGGATAGTAACATTGTCCCTTCTCTTTTTTTTCTTGTTTTTGTAGGCTTCTTTCGCCTCTATCTCCTTTTTTGGGGCTTCTTTGGCCACTTTTATTTTGATCATGGGACAATGTTCTAATAATGATGATCATCACACTTTTATTTACTTACAACTCAATATTACAACTCCATACTAGAACAAAATATGACTCTATATGAATGCCTCCGGCGGTGTACCGGGATGTGCAATGATCTAGCGTAGCAATGACATCAAAAAACGGACAAGCCATGAAAACATCATGCTAGCTATCTTATGATCATGCAAAGCAATATGACAATAAATGCTCAAGTCATGTATATGATGATGATGGAAGTTGCATGGCAATATATCTCGGAATGGCTATGGAAATGCCATAATAGGTAGGTATGGTGGCTATTTTGAGGAAGATATAAGGAGGCTTATGTGTGATAGAGCGTATCGTATCACGGGGTTTGGATGCACCGGCGAAGTTTGCACCGATTCTCGAGGTGAGAAAGGGCAATGCACGGTACCGAAGAGGCTAGCAATGATGGAAGGGTGAGAGTGCGTATAGTCCATGGACTCAACATTAGTCATAAAGAACTCACATACTTATTGCAAAAATCTATTAGTCATCAAAACAAAGTACTATGCGCATGCTCCTAGGGGGATAGATTGGTAGGAAAATACCATCGCTCGTCCCCGACTGCCACTCATAAGGAAGACAATCAATAAATACCTCATGCTCCAACTTCGATATATAACGGTTCACCATACGTGCATTCTATGGGAATCACAAACTTCAACACAAGTATTTCTACAATCCACAACTACCCACTAGCATGACTCTAATATCATCATCTTTATATCGCAAAACTATTGCAAGGAATCAAACATATCATATTCAGTGATCCACAAGTTTTATGTAGGATTTTATGACTAACCATGTGAATGACCAATTCCTGTCATCTCTCTAAATAGATATAAGTGAAGCAAGAGAGTTTAATTCTTTCTACAAAATATATGCCCATGCTCTAACAAATATAAGTGAAGTAAAAGAGCATTCTACAAATGGCGGTTTTCTATGTGAAGAGAAACAGGCAATCCAAACTTCAAATGATATAAGTGAAGCACATGAAGCATTCTATAAAGCCATACTCAAAAGATATAAGTGAAGTGCAAAGAGCATTCTATAAATCAACCATGGACTATCTCATACCAGCATGGTGCATCAAAGAAAAGTGAAAACTAAATGCGAAAGACGCTCCAAGATTTGCACATATCACATGAACGAAACGAAACCGAAAACATACCGATACTTGTTGAATAAAGATGGGATGCCTTCCGGGGCATCCCCAAGCTTAGGCGCTTGAGTCTCCTTGTATATTTACTTGGGGTTCCTTGGGCATCCCCAAGCTTTAGCTCTTGCCTCTCCCACTTCTCCTCACATCGAGACATCCTCGATCCTCGAGCACTTCATCCACACAAAACTCAACAGAAAGCCCGGTAAGATCCGTTAGTATAATAAAGCAAATCACTACTCTAAGTACTGTTGCAAACCAATTCATATTTTGTTTTTGCATTGTAGCTACTGTAATATAATTTTTCCATGGCTTAATCCACTGATAGAAATCGATAGTTTCATCAAAACAAGCAAACTATGCATCAAAAACAGAATCTGTCTTAAACAGCACAGTCTGTAGTAATTTGAATATTCACCATACTTATAGTACTCCAAAAATTCTGAAAAAATTAGGAAAAATAAAAAATTTATATATAAAGACGATGCAAAAAGTTTCAGAACCGTTTGACATTCCAGTAAAAAATGAAAAATCATGCACTACTGCCAAAGTTTCTGTTTTGCACCGCACAGACCAACAAGCAATGTAAACATCCAAAAGGCAAATCTTGGCACATTATTTTTATGATACAATGGATTTGTAAAAGGGGATAATTATTTTTGTTGAAAATTTTCTGTAATCAAAGGTCACATAGTTTCCATGGGCATGAACAAAGTTCAAGGCTAGCTCCCACTTTAACAATGCTCGTCTTTCTTACTTTCGCTTTTCTTTTTGAAAAAGTTTTAGGTTCCCCTATTTATTTTTTGTTTTTAAACTAAAAAAAGCACACAACAGAAATAAATGACTCCCTAAAACTTCCGGGTTGTCTCCCTAGCAGAGCTTTCTTTAAAGCCATTAAGCTAGGCATATAGTGCTCAAGTAATGGATCCACCCAGATCCCAAGGTATATCAAAGCTAATTTTAATTAAAAATGATTTGTGATTTAGTAGTGAGCACAAAGTAATATATATCATGCAACAACGAAGTCTAACTCTCTTCCTATGCATCGGCATGTCATAAAAGAACAATTCATGCACACATAGTAAAGGCCAATGCATAGTATAAACAGTTTCTTGCAATTTATCATATTGGAACATGGAGAGGCGGAGATGTAGTTCCTCTCTCATAATAATTGCAAGTAGGAGCAACAAGCACATGCATATTATATCTATCAAAATCATCATGTGTAGTAGTAAAATGCAACCCATCAATATAATCCTTAATAAGGGCAAACATCTCCAATATAGTGTAGTCGGGAGAATTCAAAAAGATAATAGGACTATCATGCGTGGGTGCAATAGCAACAATTTTATGTTTAACACAAGGAACTATAGCAAGTTCATCTCCATAAGCATCATTCATATTGGCATCTTGGCCACAAGCATAGCAAGCATCAAGTTCATCAAAAAGGGATATTTCAAACAAGTCAACGGGATCATAGCAATTATCATGGCATTCATCCTTCGGAAAGAACGAAGGGACATTAAATAATGTATGAGTTGGGGAGTTACTCTCATTAGAAGGTGGGCATGGGTAGCTAATCCAATCTTCCTCCATTTGTTCTTCACTCTCCTCATCATCTTTTTCATCCAATGAGCTCATAGTGTCATTAATTTCTTCTTCCATAGACTCCTGCAAAATATTAGTCTCTTCTTGGACAGCGGAGACTCTCTCAATAAAATCATCAATACCAGAATTGAATTCATAATTCTCGTAGCAATATTTAAGTATAGCAAATTTTTTTAGGTCTGTAAACAACATCATCAAGATTTTCACACTCTTTAAACAAAGATTCAATTTCATAAGCATCCATAAAAGCAACGAATTCTTCTATTTGTTCCACATCATAGTAATCATATATACCATTAGCATAAGAAGCCAAGGTTTCATCATCATTAAATTTGCATGAAAAAGGAAGGTGTGGAGCCTTCATCCTAGAGCAACAAGTATAATCATATCTCAAGCATAGTTCCCGAGCATACCACTTCAATATATGAATTTGATCCCATAATAGTTTCCCTTTTTGAGTCAAGCGATAATCCCTAAAGTATTCACGTTGATCCAACGTTACTCCCATTATAAAGTTGAATGGGGTTTTCTCAGGATTATTAAAGTAGTGCATAATATCTTTCACACAATGAACATCGAGGGTTTTAGGAGGTTCCCCATCTCCATGAGTAGCAAGCAAACCTATTTTTTTTGGTATTTCATGTTCCATATCCATAACTAAAGATAGAGAACAACTTAGAACAACAAATAAAATTTACTTAGTGATAAAGAAAACAAGCACACACGAGAATATTTACCCCATGCTATAACTCCCCGGCAACGGCGCCAGAAAAAGGTCTTGATAACCCACAAGTATAGGGGATCAATTGGAGCCTCTTTCGATAAGTAAGAGTATTGAACCCAACGAGGAGCTAAAGGTAGAACAAATATTCCCTCAAGTTCTATCCACCACCGATACAACTCTACGCACGCTTGACGTTCGCTTTACCTAGAACAAGTATGAAACTAGAAGTACTTTGTAGGTGTTGTGGGATAGGTTTGCAAGAATATAAAGAGCATGTAAATAAAAACTAGGGGCTGTTTTAGATAAAGTCACAATAAAGTTAGTATAATGAGTGTGGAAAAGTCGTGGTAGGAGTTGCGAAATTGTCCCTAAGCAATTGACTACTTTACTAGACCGATAGCAAGTTTTATGTGGGAGAGGCCACTGCTAGCATGTCATCCCTGACTTGGAATTCTATGCACTTATGATTGGAACATTAGCAAGCATCCGCAACTACTAACGTTCATTAAGGTAAAACCCAACCATAGCATTAAGATATATTGGTCCCCCTTCAATCCCGTATGCATCAATTTCTATGCTATGTTGAAGCTTCTGTCACTCTTGCCCTCCAATACATAGTCCTATCAACATACAACTAACCCTATGGTGTGATCCATGCACGCGCTCATATGATGGGCACCATAGGACAGCAACATAACCACAAGAAAATTAAACCAATCATAGCAATTCACCAATTACCGATAGGACAACGAAAATCTACTCAGACATCATAGGATGGCAACACATCATTGGATAATAATATGAAGCAGAAAGCACCATGTTCCAGTAGAGGGTACAACGGGTTGAGGGAGAGTGGACCACAGTAGATAGAGTGGGTAAGGTGATGGAGATGTTGGTGAAGATAACAGAGGTGTTGGTGTAGATCGCCGTCGCACGATGATGGCCCCGACGGCGTTCCGGCGCCACCGGGAGAGAGGGGGAGAGAGCCCCCCTTCTTCTTCTTCTTCCTTGACCTTCTCCCTAGATGGGAGAAGGGTTTTCCCTCTGGTCCATGGCTGCCATGGCGGTGGAGGGGCGAGAGCCCCTCCGAGATTGGATTTGTCTCTCTGTCTCTCTCTGTTTCCGCGTTCCCTGATTCTGCCCTTTCACCGTTTCTTATATTCCCGAAGATCTGTAACTCCGATTGGGCTGAAATTTGGACACGATTTTTATCCGGATATTGGCTTTCTTGCAGCGAAAGAAGGGCACCAACCGCCTTACGGAGTGGCCACGAGGGCCCAAGGCGCGCCTGACCCCCTGGGGCCTGCCCCCCTGCCTCGTGCCCCCCTCGGGCATCGTCTCGCATTGATTCTTCTTCCCAAAAATCACATATATTCCGAAAAATCTCCATCAGTTTTTATCCCGTTTGGACTCCGTTTGATATGGGTTTTCTACGAAACAAAAAACATGCAACAAACAGGAACTGGCACTGGGCACTGGATCAATATGTTAGTCCCAAAAATAGTATAAAAAGTTGCCAAAAGTATGTAAAAGTTGTAGAATATTGGCATGGAACAATCAAAAATTATAGATACGATGGAGACGTATCATTCTTCGGGTTTAAGCACTTGTTCTACATGAACAAAGTACAGTAAGACGCAAGCATATAGTACTTAAAAATAAAAAATAATCTCATAGACCTTACCACATTCTTGGTTCGGGACCAATACAGAACAAGGCGTTCCTAGTCATCGTCTAGTATATGTGTCTCAGGAGAACGTAACGGGATTTGATGAGTTTCTTTGCTAATGAAGTACATTTTCGTCAGGTAATTCCGATACTGCCACCAAGCATTCTTGAAGATAGCAGAGGTATTAGCACAGGTTACCTCATCCTGAGTTTCGAAATTGGTCCTTCTCTATAGAGAAAAATGGGAAAATTTGCTGTATTATAACCATCATGGAGGTTGAATGTATGGGACAAAGCAAATCAATTGCCATGAATAACATTACTTACACATAACTCCTAGACAAACACCTGCAACTGGCATTTTCCTTCATCTTCAGTATAATATTTCCATGATGGGAAGATACGCACATAGGATGTAACAACATCAAATGCGATAGATGCTAAACTACGAATGGCTGGTTGTGCTTCCCCCACAGGAATAGGTGTACTAACTGGCGGAGTTGGGGTTCGCTATGGTAGTACTAGTACTCTGGGCACTGGAGCTGCCTTACTAACTGCTCTTGTTTGGGAGCTCTGTTGTGGAGATGGTGTTGTGTCAACAGGAACTGGGTTACTATCTGCTGGGGTTGGGGTTAGATCGGGTGAAGCTGGTTCTCTATCCATCGCAGTAGGGGTACAATATGCGAGAGTCTGGGTTATCTGTGGTAGGGCTGGTTCTCGTGCATGTACAACCGGGGTGCTATCTCCACCAAGAGGTAGCACTGTTTTATTTGAAGACCGTGTTTTTACTCCGCTAGATACTGATACGTCCCCAACGTATCTATAATTTTTTATTGTTCCATGCTGTTTTATTATCAATCTTGGATGTTTTATAATCATTTTATAGTCATTTTATATCATTTTTTGGTACTAACATATTAAAATAGTGCCAAGTGCCAGTTGTTGTTTCTTTCCATGTTTTTTACATCGCAGGAAATCAATATCAAACGGAGTCCAAATGCCACGAAACTTCACGATGATTTTTTATGGTCTAGAAGGAAGGAAATGGGCCCTGGTTGCACCTGGGGGGGTGCCCCAAGGGGGGCACAACCCACCAGGGCGCGCCGGGAGGCCCAAGCGCGCCCTGGTGGGTTGTGCCCACCTCGGGTGCCCCCCGAACCACCTCTTTGCTCTATAAATACCCCAAAAATACTAGATCCCTAGGGGAGTCGACGAAATATTCATCCAGCCGCCGCAGATTCTTTAACCACCAGATCCAATCTAGACACCATCACGGAGGGGTTCGCCACTTCCATTGGTGCCTCTTCGATGATGCGTGAGTAGTCCCTTGTATACCTCCACGTCCGTAGTTAGTAGCTAGATGGCTTTCTCTCTCTCTCGCTGAATTCTCAATACAATCGTCTCTTGGAGATCCATATGATGTATCTCTTTTTGCGGTGTGTTTGTTGGGATCTGATGAACTTCGAGTTTATGATCAGTCATATCTTTTTATATCCATGAAAGTTATTTGAGTTTCTTTGATCTCTTATATGCATGATCTCTTATAGCATCATATTTCTTCTCCGATATTTGGTTTTGTTTGGCCAACTTGATCTATTTATCTTGCAATGGGAAGAGGTGCCCGGTAGTGGGTTCGATCTTACGGTGCTCGATCCCAGTGACAGAAAGGGAACCGACACGTATGTATCATTGCTACCAAGGATAAAAAGACGAGATCTATATCTACTGCCATATAGATAAACGGATCTTGTCTACATCATGTCATCCTTCTTATTGCATTACTCCATTTTCCATGAACTTAATACACTAGATGCATGCTGGATAGCGGTCGATGTGTGGAGTAATAGTAGTAGATGCAAGCAGGAGTCGGTCTACTAATCTTGGATGTGATGCCTATGTAATGATCATTGCCTGGATATCGTCATAATTATTTGAAGTTCTATCAATGGCCCAACACTAATTTGTTTACCCACCGTTTGCTATTTTTCTCGAGAGTAGCCACTAGTGAAACCTACGACCCCTGGGTCTTCTTTCTCAAATATTTGCCTTGCGATCTATTTTTCCTTTGCATTTTTATTCAGATGGATTAAACCAAAAAATACAAAAATAGCTTGTTGTGTTTTATCTTTATTTATTTTATTTTGCGTTCTATCTATCAATCTACTACAATTTACCTCACGTCCACTTGCCTATCTTGAGGCGCCGTACCCCGAAAGGGATTGACAACCCCTTTAACTCGTCGGGTTACGAGGTGTTGTTGTTTGTGTGCAGGTGTTGTTTACGTTGTGTTGCTTGGTCCTCCTACTGGTTCGATACCTTGGTTTCATAACTAAGGGAAATACCTACCGTCGCTATGCTACATCATCCCTCCCTCTCCGGGGAAATACCGACGTAGTTGCAGCTACCATCAAGGAGAATTTCTGGCACCGTTGCCGGGGAGGATCTTCATCATAACCAGGTTCCTAATCACAAATCTCATCTCGTCGCAATTTACATTATTTGCCATTTTCCTCTCGTTTTCCTCTCCCCCACTTCACAAAATTTTGCCGTTTTATTCGCCACTCTTTTTCCGTTCGTTGTTCTCTCGTCGGATCTATTCTTTGCTCGCAATCATGAGTGATTTCGGTATGGCACTGACAGATGATGGCCTGACTCCTAAGATTGGACGTACAGGCAATCTGGATGCTAAAACTTTTATCTTGGGGCAAGGGAACATTATGGGAAAAGAACGTATCCAAGAATTTTTCAATTGTGTTGGGAATCTAAGTCTTGATGATGCTTCTATACTTAAAACTACTAGATCTTATGCGGATGCTATTTCACCACTAGTTCTGAAACTAGAAAGTAAATTTATTCGTACCCATCCTACTTTGCAAAGATTGTTTTTTGAGCTCCACGATATAAAGAATCCTAGGGCTAAAAAGTTGGCCACTCTCGTTCTTATGAATGAGTTTGACTACATAATTTGGGAAGCTAGAGAAATCTTTGACTTTTTATGGTATGAATCATGAAAAACAAGTGATAGATGAAATTCTTTACAATAGTGACTATGCTTTGAGACATTTGCTTGGGGATAATAAAATCTTTGATGAGAATCTCAAGAAGGAAGTCCCCGTTCTAGACATAATCCAACGAGTTTTTAATAATGTTAATCAACACTACTCTTGGATTGTTGCGGGAAATCAAAGGGGTTATGATGAAAACCATCTAAGGAATGCTAATGTTTCCATGGATAATATGTTTTATGTTGTGTTTACAAAACCCCATGATGAAAATACCTCAAAGAAAATTAGGAAGAAGAAGGATGGCAAAACTTAGATCCTTGCTTTATGCCTAGCTAAGGGCGTAAAACTATAGCACTTGTTGGGAGGCAACCCAGTGAATAATATTTATTTTTGCTTTTTTGATTTTTGTTCTTGAGTGTTAGCAAAATTATGCTACTATTATGATTGTGTTTTTATGTTTTAATTAGTGTTTGTGCCAAGTAGAACCAATAGGATCTTCTTGGGTGATAGTTGTTTGATCTTGCTGAAAAAGACAGAAACTTTGTGCTCACGAAGTTA
Source organism: Aegilops umbellulata (assembly GCA_032464435.1). Classification (NCBI taxonomy): domain Eukaryota; kingdom Viridiplantae; phylum Streptophyta; class Magnoliopsida; order Poales; family Poaceae; genus Aegilops; species Aegilops umbellulata. Next base: position 92,253,453 of record CP136058.1, read on the forward strand.
ATTCTTATTTTTATTCCAAAGAGATTTTGCCCTGATTCTTTTTGCAGAAGATTAATATACAAATTACCCTGGTCGTCCTATTTTGGTAGAATTTTTTGATATACAGAAGTATTCGTTTAAATCAGATTTCTACAGACTGTCCTGTTTTGACAGATTCTGTTTTCTTTGTGTTGTGTGCTTATTTTGATTGGCTCTATGGTTTTCTTTGATGAGTTTTTTACATAGAAAAGTTGGAATACATTAGATACAATACAAAAACAAAATAAGAATTTGTTTGATACATATAGTAGTGGTTTATTTTTCTTACACTAACGGATCTCACAAAGGTTTTGTTGAGTTTTGTGTGATTGAAGCTTTCAAGTTTTGGGTTATCTTACGATGGATGAAGGAAAGATGTAAGAGATTAAGCTTGGGGATGCCCCGGAATCCCAATCTATTATCCAAGAATGAGCAACCAACTAAGCTTTGGGATGCCCCCGAGTGGCATCCCCGCTTTCTTCCAACAATTATCGGTATTTTACTCGAGGCTATATTTTTATTCGTCACATGATATGTGTTTTGCTTGGAGCGTCTTGTATGATATGTGTCTTTGCTTGTTTTATTTTGTGTTTTAAGTCATCAATCCTTGCTGGACACACCTTTTTGAGAGAGCCAAAATTATATGATGACTTGTTAGAATTGCTCTCTATGCTTCACTTAGATTTATTTGAGAGTTAGTAAATTTTTGAAGAAATTCTCTCTTTCTTCACTTAAATTATTTTGAGAGAAAGAAAATTTGTTATGCTAATGATCTTCACTTATATTTGTTTGAGCTTATGAAAAGCAACACATAAAATTTAGTCCCAAAGTGATAGATATCCAAGAAGGATAAAGTGAAAGAAAACGCCATGAAGATCATTGGACAAAATAAACTTGATTCTTAGTAATAGTTTTGAGATATGATGATGTGACATGTGAGTTATGTTGATGAGTAATTGTGCTCTAGTAAGAATATTGGTGTTAAGGTTTGTGATTCCCTATGCATGCACGAAAGTCAATAATCATGCAATGGAAATTATATCCTACTTGTGGTGCATTATTCGGTGTTAATTATGCTTAATGCTTGCTTATGAGATTATTCGTTTCTTGGTTGGTCGCTTCCCAATCTTTTGCTAGCCTTCATTTTGCACTAAGTATGACCTCTACTTGTGCATCCAAAATCCTTTGAACCAGTTTTGCCACATGAGTCCACTATATCTACCTATTTGCGGTATTCTTTTGCCGTTCTAAGAAAATTTGCATGTGCCATCTCTAATTTTCAAAATAAACTTCTCTTTTGTGTGTTTGTTTCGCTCGCGGAGTGGTGAAGGGTGGCTAATATTTTCCATGCTAGATGTGTTATTCTCAAGATGAGTGTTTATTCACTTGTCATTGCACGAGAGTAAGGCAAAGGTATTAGGGATGCCCAGTCCCGAAATGCAAAAAAATATTTAATTTATGTTGTCAAATAATAAATTCCTTGGAAAGTGTTGGTATGGAGGGCAACCGTGGATACGACTAGCAATGGAAAGTGGTGGAAAAAGGAGTAAACTTTATTTTCTGTTTGGGAACCGCCTATGGCATATCTAGCATGGAAAGTGTTCGGAACTCTAAGTCGTTTTCATTGGTGGGATGGATACACCTTCCAAAATGTTTTTATCTCTAAGTTTTTCGCTTTGAGCTCTGGGACCTCTACAAATACCTACTTCCCTCTGCGAAGGGCCTTTCTTTTACTTTATGCAAGTTTTATTTTGAAATTTGAGTCTCCATCTTCTCTCATAAAAAGCACCAATTAGGAGGCAATATGATCGTGCTCAAGTATTGGGTGCAGTTAATATTCGAGTGTGTTTCATGAATGGATCAATGTTTGAGCATGATGGACTAGGGATAACTTGTCTTAGAATTGATATTTTGAAAGACATGGTTGCTTGTTGATATGCTTGAGTATCTAAATTATTATTTCAAAACTAGACTATTGCTTTCAATCACATAAAAGTCCAAATGTCCATGCTATAAAGAAAAGAATATGATATTACTTGATGAACATCACTCCACATCAAAAATTCTGTTTTTATCACTTACCTACTCGAGGACGACTAGGAATTAAGCTTGGGGATGCTCATACGTCTCCAACGTATCTATAATTTTTTATTGTTCCATGCTGTTTTATTTTCAATCTTGGATGTTTTATAATCATTTTATATCATTTTTTGGTACTAACCTATTAACATAGTGCCAAGTGCCAGTTGCTGTTTTTTCATCACAGGAAATCAATATCAAACGGAGTCCAAATCCCACGAAACTTCATGATGATATTTTATGGGCCAGAAGGAAGGCAATGGGCCCTGGTTGCACTTGGGGGTGCCCCGAGGGGGGCACAACCCACTAGGGCACGCTAGGAGGCCCAAGCACGTCGTGGTGGGTTGTGCCCACCTCGGGTGCCCCCCAGACCGCCTCTTTACTCCATAAATACCCCCAAAATACCAGAACCCTAGGGGAGTCATCGAAATATTCATCCAGCTGCCGCAGAGTCCAGAACCACCAGATCCAATCTAGACACCATCACGGAGGGGTTCACCACTTCCATCGGTGCCTCTCCGATGATGCATGAGTAGTCCTTTATAGACCTTCGGGTCCGTAGTTAGTAGCTAGATGGCTTTCTCTCTCTCTCTCGCTGAATTCTCAATACAACGGTCTCTTGGAGATCCATATGATGTAACTCTTTTTGCGGTGTGTTTGTTGGGATCTGAGGAACTTCGAGTTTATGATTAGTCATATCTTTTTATATCCATGAAAGTTATTTGAGTTCCTTTGATCTCTTATATGCATGATGTTGAAAGTAGGCACTACAAGGCAACATATGCATGATATGACTAACATCATCATGCCAAGTTATGGCAAACACTTGGGGGGGGGGGGTAAATAGGAGTGGTCAGCTGCGTCTAAATCCGCATCAGAACATATATCTTCCTCTGGATTACAATATGGAGAGGGGGGTGGGAGGGTTTGCCATTGAACCCACCATGGAGCAATGTCTGCATGACATTGTATTGCCGCGCAAAACTCTTATCTCTTTCTCTACATGTTCAGCATGACTATGTACAATATCTGACATGCATACGAAAAAAATATAGTGAGATTATGTAAGGAGAGCATGCAGAAATCTAGAGTGATGATAACAACCAGTGGATGGATCCAAAAATAATGATAGTAGGCTCATGATAGCTTTAATTTAATAAAAAGACAGATGATGATTGCTTTACTATTTGTTTCCCACCCAAGATGAACAACATAGGCATACTCTAGGTGAACCAGATAATAGACAAAGATACTATTCATTGCTGCCTCGATATGTGCCCCACAAATAATTTTGAAACTCAAGTTTGAACATTTGGACATGACTTGGAGTCTAAGAGGTGAGCAGGACGATAAAGTAGCAGGTAATATTAAGCAATGCATAACATATGCAGAAACAAAAGAGTGCGACCTCTCTTGTGGACCCGTGTACTCCTCAGGTTCATCTGCTGAGTCGATGATGGTGATGCCATTCCAGTGGGTGCCAGCGGCAGGGAAGGAGATCTGAGGCGACAAAAGACGACCAGGAGTCGTGATGTCTAGTTTGGTGGATGCTTCAGTCGATTGAGTAGCTCAGGTGAGGTGGACGACGTCGCGGCAGGAGCAGGACAAACCACACAAAGTTTTCTACGACACCTACCTGTAACTGAAGTAATTTTGTAAGGGCTCCTTTGGCTTGCAGGATTCTAAAAACGCAGGGATAGGAAAAACACAGGAATAGGATATGCATGCATGTGGGAAACAGAGCATTTGTAAACACAAGATTTCTGTCAACTTGGGTGTTTGGTTCATAGGAATTGGAAGAGCAGAGGAATGCAAAGAAACATGGCCAAATTAAAGTGAAACCATATGAAAGCGTGTACAGTTAGAATGTTATTCTTCCACTAATGCACTTGGTCTTGTTTACATGCATAGGATTTTGAAAAGTAGGTTCAGGTGGATGTTTTGCTCCATTCCTTTCAACAAAATGCATGAATAATTGAATAGTAGAGTGCCATACGAAAATTTCCTATTGCTATGTTTTTCCCTCACTTTTTCCTTTGAACCAAAATAGCCCTAATGGATCGACATGAATGTAGAGTAATAAGTGATGCGACAAGTGCACAACCTCTTTGCCATAGCCGTGTCGACCTCGGCATCATTGGGTTGGTCGATGAAGAAGTTGAGGCCGAGGTGGCTGTCGGAGGTGTGGAGGAAGATCCGAGGAATTTGTAGACGGTGTCAAGGGCACTGCTTTGTTGTGATGGATGGTTCCGTCGTTGGAGCAGCTCCGGCGAGTCGTAAGACGTTGAGGCTAAAGCGGTACAAGGCAGACATCGTTAATCTCAAGTGGGATTCTAATAGCATCTCCAATAGATGATGCAAAATACACTAGCAAAAAATGATAGATGTAAAATTTACATCACCAAAAAACACCTGACTACAACTGTTAACTCTAGACTTAACTGTCGAAACTAAAATTTACTGTGGAATCTGAATATTACTGTCGAAAATGAACGCACTGGTAGCACAGAGGCACTTCGCATGTATTTTAGGCCGCTCGTGCACTACTAGTAGAGAAACAGTGATCTAAATCAGCAGGCGATCGACGGGGAACACGGTAGCAGATAGCAGCCGGAGCAGCATCGCATAGAGGAGCAACGCGAACTAGAGCCAGAGCAGCAACTCGTGTAGTTGCAGAATCCCGTGTACCGGCATCAGCAGCGCGAGCGAGAGCAAGAGCAGAGCAGCAACATGAGCGAGGGGGAGAGTAGAGCAGCAGCACGAGCAAGCGAGCGAGAGCTGGAGCAGCAGCAGTAGCAGTGCGAGCGAGCGAGGGCCGGAGCATCAGCAGCAGATCCGGCTAGTATAGACGCCCGCCTCCCTCTCACCCTCCCTCAGCATTCTCTAGCTCCATCGCGCAAGTTCGTCTTTTCACTTTAGGTCGTTCACCCACGGTGTGTGTAGCCCCCCCCCGCTCCTTCTTTACGGCACACACCGATCGATATGCCTCTCTAGCCAGGTGTGCCTACCACAAACACAAGCTTTCCCTCTTATCTTCTCACCGTCCATGCCTCACTCCCGCCCCTCTTTTCATCGATCTCGTACTCGCACACTCCTGCCCCCTATATATAGTATGCCTCCCGCACCACCTCCTAGCTGCATCCCTCTCTCTCTCTCTCTCTATCCTTCTATGTGGGCCTTATTTGCTTCTAACACATACATGCATGTATATTGATCGATCTCCCTACATATACATAGGTCGACTTTAACTATTTTTCCCATGCATTGATCGACGTACCTCACAAGTTATGTCTCTCCTTTCTCCGTCAAAGGACGATTGATCTTCCTATGTAGTTACGTCTGCTTACCACATCCATACCATCCCCCCTCATCATTCGTGCATGCCTCCTGACCCGTCTCTCACACACACGTGCACAGACAGGCAGGCATCCCCTCTCTTATTGATATTGCAGGCGTGCCCTCCGTTTGTCTAGCAAGCCTCTCCCACCATTTGTGAGAAGCAACTCCACCACCAACCCCTCCAACACTCTAGCTCTGTCTCTCTCCCAACCTTATTCCTCTCGTACACATATGCTTGGATGCTGATCGATCTCCCTCGATACATAAGGTAGGTCTCTCTCCTCCTCCACACATATACCGGCAATTGTACCTCTATAGTTAGGTGTCTCCCCCCACACATACTGATAGTAGAGCGATGTAGGTAGGTATCCATGCCACAAAGACAAACTGCACATGTCCCCTCTCACGTTCCAGTAGGCCAGTCACCCTATATCTTTTACGTGGGCACACACAGATTCGAAGGCACTCTTTACCGACCGCGTGCGCACACACACACATCATCCCTCTCTTCGATTCTATGGATACCTCACCCCGATTATACCTCCACTCTCTTCTCGTGGATCGCCCCCTCTATATATATGATATATCCAGGCCTCTGTTTCACACATATTGCATATGTTACATTTTTGATTGAAATATCATCGACACATATTCCCTGTCTATCTCTCACGCCCTCCCAAAAGAAAACACTCACAAACCCACACAATATATGTCTCTATGTTTGTATCTCTATGATAACCCACAAGTATAGGGGATCACAACAGTTTTCGAGGGTAGAGTATTCAACCCAAATTAATAGATTCGACACAAGGGGAGCCAAAGAATATTTGAAGGTATTAGTAGCTGAGTTGTCAATTCAACCACACCTGGAGATTAATTATCTACAGCAAAGTGATAGGTAGCAAAGTAATATGATAGTTTTGATAATAGTGACAGCAGTAACAGTAACGGTAACAGTGATAGCAGTAGTTTTGTAACAAGTGCAGCAGTAACGGTAGTAGTAGTAACTTAGCAAGGACAATATAGGATAAATTTGTTGGCATTGGATCGGTGACTTGTTCGATGACATTCATCATGAGACAGTTATAACCTAGGACGATACGGCACTAGCTCCAATTCGTCAATATAATGTAGGCATGTATTCCATAAATAGTCATACGTGCTTATGGAAAGAACTTGCATGACATCTTTTGTCCTACCCTACCGTGGTAGCGGGGTCCTATTGGAAACTAAGGGAATTAAGGCCTCCTCTTAATAGAGAACGGGAACAAAGCATTAACACATATTGAATACATGAACTCCTCAAACTACAGTCATCACCGGGAGTGGTCCCGACTGTTGTCACTCCGGGGCTGCCGGATCATAATGTTGGGGAACGTAGTAATTTCAAAAAAATACCTACGCACACGCAAGATCATGGTGATGCATAGCAATGAGAGGGGAGAGTGTGTCCACGTACCCTCGTAGACCGAAAGAGGAAGCGTTAGCACAACGCGGTTGATGTAGTCGTACGTCTTCACGATCCGACCGATCAAGTACCGAACGCGCGGCACCTCCGAGTTCAGCACATGTTCAACTCAATGACGTCCCTTGAACTCCGATCCAGCTGAGCTTTGAGGGAGAGTTCCATAAGCACGACGGCGTGGTGACGATGATGATGTTCTACCGATGCAGGGCTTCGCCTAAGAACCACTACGATATGAACGAGGTGGATTATGGTGGAGGGGGCACCGCACACGGCTAAGAGATCCAAGGGATCAATTGTTGTGTCTCTAGGGGTGCCTCCCTCCCCGTATATAAAGGAGTGGAGGAGGGGGAGGGGGCCGGCCACCCTTGGCGCGCCCCATGAGGAGTCCTACTCCCACCGGGAGTAGGACTCCCCCCTTCCATGTTGGAGTAGGAGAGGAGAGGGAAGGAGAGAGAGGGGGAAAGGAAAGGGGGGGCGCCGCCCCCCTCCTTGTCCAATTCAGACTTGGGGGGGGGGGGGAAGGGGCGTGCGGCTGCCCCTTGGCCGCCTCTCCTCTTCCACCACTTGGGCCCATGAGGCCCAATAACCTTGGGGGGGGGGGGGTTCCGGTAACCCCCCGGTACTCCGCTATTTATCCGATAACCCCCGGAACCATTCCGGTGTCTGAATATAGTCGTCCAATATATCAATCTTCACGTCTCGATCATTTCGAGACTCCTCGTCATGTCCGTGATCACATCCGGGACTCCAAACTACCTTCGGTATGTCAAAACACATAAACTCATAATATAACCGTCGTCGAACTTTAAGCGTGCGGACCCTACGGGTTCGAGAACTATGTAGACATGACCGAGACACGTCTCCGGTCAATAACCAATAGCGGAACCTGGATGCTCATATTGGCTCCCACATATTCTACAAAGATCTTTATCGGTCAAACCGCATAACTACATACGTTGTTCCCTTTGTCATCGGTATGTTACTTGCCCGAGATTCAATCATCGGTATCTCAATACCTAGCTCAATCTCGTTACCGACAAGTCTCTTTACTCGTTCTGTAATACATCATCCCGCAACTAACTCATTAGTTGCAATGCTTGCAAGGCTTAAGTGATGTGCATTACCGAGTGGGCCTAGAGATACATCTCTGACAATCGGAGTGACAAATCCTAATCTCGAAATACGCCAACCCAACAAGTACCTTCGGAGACACCTGTAGAGCACCTTTATAATCACCCACTTACGTTGTGACGTTTGGTAGCACACAAAGTGTTCCTCCGATAAACGGGAGTTGCATAATCTCATAGTCATAGGAACATGTATAAGTCATGAAGAAAGCAATAGCAACATACTAAAGGATCAAGTGCTAAGCTAACGGAATGGGTCAAGTCAATCACATCATTCTCCTAATGATGTGACCCCGTTAATCAAATGACAACTCTTTGTCCATGGCTAGTAAACATAACCATCTTTGATCAACGAGCTAGTCAAGTAGAGGCATACTAGTGACACTCTGTTTGTCTATGTATTCACACATGTATCATGTTTACGGTTAATACAATTCTAGCATGAATAATAAACATTTATCACGATATAAGGAAATAAATAATAACTTTATTATTGCCTCTAGGGCATATTTCCTTCAGTCTCCCACTTGCACTAGAGTCAATAATCTAGATTACACAGTAATGATTCTAACACCCATGGAGCCTTGGTGTTGATCATGTTTTGCTCGTGGAAGAGGCTTAGTCAACATGTCTGCAACATTCAGATCCGTATGTATCTTGCAAATCTCTATGTCTCCCACCTGGACTTGATCCCGGATGGAGTTGAAGCGTCTCTTGATGTGCTTGGTTCTCTTGTGAAATCTGGATTCCTTTGCCAAAGCAATTGCACCAGTATTGTCACAAAAGATTTTCATTGGACCCGATGCACTAGGTATGACACCTAGATCGGATATGAACTCCTTCATCCAGACTTCCTTCATTTGCTGCTTCCGAAGCAGCTATGTACTCCGCTTCACATGTAGATCCCGCTACGACACGTTTAGAACTGCACCAACTGACAGCTCCACCGTTCAATATAAACAGGTATCCGGTTTGCGATTTAGAATTGTCCGAATCAGTGTCAAAGCTTGCATCGACGTAACCATTTACGACGAGCTCTTTGTCACCTCCATAAACGAGAAACATATCCTTAGTCATTCTCAAGTATTTCAGGATGTTCTTGATCGCTGTCCAGTGATCCACTCCTGGATTACTTTGGTACCTCCCTGCTAAACTAATAGCAAGGCACACATCAGGTCTAGTACACAACATTGCATACATGATAGAGCCTATGGCTGAAGCATAGGGAACATCTTTCATTTTCTCTCTATCTTCTGCAGTGGTCGGGCATTGAGTCTTACTCAACTTCACACCTTGTAACACAGGCAAGAACCCTTTCTTTGCTTGATACATTTTGAACTTCTTCAAAACTTTGTCAAGGTATGTGCTTTGTGAAAGTCCAATTAAGCGTCTTGATCTATCTCTATAGATCTTGTTGCCCAATATATAAGCAGCTTCACAGAGGTCCTTCATTGAAAAACTCTTATTCAAATATCCTTTTATGCTATCCAGAAATTCTATATCATTTCCGATCAACAGTATGTCATCCACATATAATATCAGAAATGCTACAGAGCTCCCACTCACTTTCTTGTAAATACAGGCTTCTCCAAAAGTCTGTATAAAACCATATGCTTTGATCACACTATCAAAACGTTTATTCCAACTCTGGGAGGCTTGCACCAGTCCATAAATGGATCACTGGAGCTTGCACACTTTGTTAGCTCCCTTTGGATCAACAAAACCTTCCGGTTGCATCATATACAACTCTTCTTCTAGAAATCCATTCAGGAATGCAGTTTTTACATCCATTTGCCAAATTTCATAATCATAAAAAGCGGAAATTGCTAACATGATTTGGACAGACTTAAGCATCGCTACGGGTGAGAAGGTCTCATCGTAGTCAATCCCTTGAACTCGTCGAAAACCTTTTGCAACAAGTCGAGCTTTATAAACAGTAACATTACCTTCAGCGTCAGTCTTCTTCTTGAAGATCCATTTATTCTCAATGGCTTTCCAATCATTGGGCAAGTCAACCAAAGTCCATACTTTGTTCTCATACATGGACCCCATCTCAGATTTCATGGCCTCAAGCCATTTTGCGGAATCTGGGCCGACCATCGCTTCTTCATAGTTCGTAGGTTCGTCATGGTCTAGTAACATAACCTCCAGAACAGGATTACCGTACCACTCTGGTGCGGATCTTACTCTGGTTGACCTACGAGGTTCAGTAACAACTTGATCTAAAGTTTCATGATCATCATCATTAACTTCCTCACTAATTGGTGTAGGTGTCACAGAAACCGGTTTCTGTGATGAACTACTTTCCAATAAGGGAGCAGGTACTGTTACCTCATCAAGTTCTACTTTCCTCCCATTCACTTCTTTCGAGAGAAACTCCTTCTCTAGAAATGATCCATTCTTAGCAATGAATGTCTTGCCTTTGGATCTATGATAGAAGGTGTACCCAACAGTTTACTTTGGGTATCCTATGAAGACACATTTCTCCGATTTGGGTTCGAGCTTATCAGGTTGAAGCTTTTTCACATAAGCATCGCAGCCCCAAACTTTAAGAAACGACAACTTTGGTTTCTTGCCAAACCATAGTTCATAAGGCGTCATCTCAACGGATTTTGATGGTGCCCTATTTAACGTGAATGCGGCCGTCTCTAAAGCATAACCCCAAAACGATAGCGGTAAATCAGTAAGAGACATCATAGATCGCGCCATATCTAGTAAAGTACGATTATGACGTTCGGACAAACCATTACGCTGTGGTGTTCTGGGTGGCGGGAGTTGCGAAACTATTCCGCATTGTTTCAAATGTAGACCAAACTCGTAACTCAAATATTCTCCTCCACGATCAGATCGTAGAAACTTTATTTTCTTGTTACGATGATTTTCAACTTCACTCTGAAATCTTTTGAACTTTTCAAAAGTTTCAGACTTATGTTTCATTAAGTAGATATACCCATATCTGCTTAAATCATCTGTGAAGGTGAGAAAATAACGAAACCCGCCGCGAGCTTCAACATTCATTGGACCACATACATCAGTATGTATGATCTCTAATAAATCAGTTGCTCGCTCCATTGTTCCGGAGAACGGCGTTTTAGTCATCTTGCCCATGAGGCATGGTTCGCAAGTACCAAGTGATTCCAAAAGTCCATCAGTATGGAGTTTCTTCATGCGCTTTACACCAATATGACCCAAACGGCAGTGCCACAAATAAGTTGCGCTATCATTATCAACTCTGCATCTTTTGCCTTCAACATTATGAATATGTTTATCACTACTATCGAGATTCATCAAAAATAGACCACTCTTCAAGGGTGCATGACCATAAAAGATATTACTCATATAAATAGAACAACCATTATTCTCTGATTTAAATGAATAACCGTCTCGCATCAAACAAGATCCAGATATAATGTTCATGCTCAACGCTGGCACCAAATAACAATTATTTAGGTCTAATACTAATCCCGAAGGTAGATGTAGAGGTAGCGTGCCGACGGCGATCACATCGACTTTGGAACCGTTTCCCACGCGCATCGTCACCTCGTCCTTAGCCAGTGTCTGCTTAATCCGTAGTCCCTGTTTCGAGTTGCAAATATTAGCAACAGAACCAGTATAAAATACCCAGGTGCTACTGCGAGCTCTGGTAAGGTACACATCAATAACATGTATATCACATATACCTTTGTTCACCTTGCCATCCTTCTTATCCGCCAAATACTTGGGGCAGTTCCGCTTCCAGTGACCAGTCTGCTTGCAGTTGAAGCACTCAGTCTCAGGCTTAGGTCCAGACTTGGGTTTCTTCTCTTGAGCAACAACTTGTTTGCTGTTCTTCTTGAAGTTCCCCTTCTTCTTCCCTTTGCACTTTTTCTTGAAATTGGTGGTCTTATTGACCATCAACACTTGATGCTCCTTCTTGATTTCTACCTCCGCAGCCTTTAGCATTGCGAAGATCTCGGGAATCGTCTTATCCATCCCTTGCATGCTATAGTTCATCACGAAGCTCTTGTAGCTTGGTGGCAGTGATTGAAGAATTCTGTCAATGACGCTATCATCCGGAAGATTAACTCCCGGTTGAATCAAGTGATTGTTATACCCAGACATTCTGAGTATATGCTCATTGACAGAACTATTCTCCTCCATCTTGCAACTGTAGAACTTATTGGAGACTTCATATCTCTCAATCCGGGCATTTGTTTGAAATATTAACTTCAACTCCTGGAACATCTCATATGCTCCATGACGTTGAAAACGTCATTGAAGTCCCGGTTCTAAGCCGTAAAGCATGGCACACTGAACTATCGAGTAGTCATCAGCTTTGCTCTGCCAGACGTTCATAACATTTGGTGTTGCTCCTGCAGCAGGTTTGGCACCTAGCGGTGCTTCCAGGACGTAATTCTTCTCTACAAGAATGAGGATAATCCTCAAGTTACGGACCCAGTCCGTGTAATTGCTACCATCATCTTTCAACTTTGCTTTCTCAAGGAATGCATTAAAATTCAACGGAACAACAACACGAGCCATCTATCTACAACAAACATAAACATGCAAAATACTATCAGATACTAAGTTCATGATAAATTTAAGTTCAATTAATCATATTACTTAAGAACTCCCACTTAGATAGACTAATCATCTAAGTGATCACGTGATCCAAATCAACTAAACCATAACCGATCATCACATGAAATGGAGTAGTTTTCAATGGTGAACATCACTATGTTGATCATATCTACTATATGATTCACGCTCGACCTTTCGGTCTCAGTGTTCCGAGGCCATATCTGCATATGCTAGGCTCATCAAGTTTAACCTGAGTATTCTGCGTGTGCAAAACTGGCTTGCACCCGTTGTAGATGGATGTAGAGCTTATCACACCCGATCATCACGTGGTGTCTGGGCACGACGAACTTTGGCAACGGTGCATACTCAGGGAGAACACTATTATCTTGAAATTTAGTGAGAGATTATCTTATAATGCTACCGTCAATCGAAGCAAGATAAGATGCATAAAAGATAGACATCACATGCAATCAATATAAGTGATATGGTATGGCCATCATCATCTTGTGCTTGTGATCTCCATCTTCGAAGCACTGTCATGATCACCATCGTCACCGGCGCGACACCTTGATCTCCATCGTAGCATCGTTGTTGTCTCGCCAACTTATGCTTCTATGACTATCGCTACCGCTTAGTGATAAAGTAAAGCATTATAGGGCGTTTGCATTGCATACAATAAAGCGACAACCATATGGCTCCTGCCAGTTGCCGATAACTCGGTTACAAAACATAATCATCTCATACAATAAAATATAGCATCATGCCTTGACCATATCACATCACAACATGCCCTGCAAAAACAAGTTAGACGTCCTCTACTTTGTTGTTGCAAGTTTTATGTGGCTACTACGGGCTGAGCAAGAACCGTTCTTACCTACGCATCAAAACCACAATGATAGTTCGTCAAGTTAGTGTTGTTTTAACCTTCTCAAGGACCGGGCATAGCCACACTCGGTTCAACTAAAGTTGGAGAATCTGACACCCGCCAACCACCTGTGGGCAAAGCACGTCGGTAGAACTAGTCTCGCGTAAGCGTACGCATAATGTCGATCCGGGCCGCTTCATCCAACAATACCGCCGAACCAAAGTTTGACATGCTGGTAAGCAGTATAACTTGTATCACCCACAACTCACTTGTGTTCTGCTCGTGCATATAACATCAACGCATAAAACCTAGCTTGGATGCCACTGTTGGGGAACGTAGTAATTTCAAAAAAATTCCTACGCACACGCAAGATCATGGTGATGCATAGCAACGAGAGGGGAGAGTGTGTCCACGTACCCTCGTAGACCGAAAGCGGAAGCGTTAGCACAACGCGGTTGATGTAGTCGTATGTCTTCACGATCCGACCGATCAAGTACCAAACGCACGACACCTCCGAGTTCAGCACACGTTCAACTCGATGACGTCCCTCGAACTCCGATCCAGCCGAGCTTTGAGGGAGAGTTCCGTCAGCATGACGGCATGGTGACGATGATGATGTTCTACCGACGCAGGGCTTCGCCTAAGCACCGCTACGATATGACCGAGGTGGATTATGGTGGAGGGGGGCAATGCACACAGCTAAGAGATCCAAGGGATCAATTGTTGTGTCTCTTGGGGGTGCCTCCCTCACCGTATATGAAGGAGTGGAGGAGGGGGAGGGGGCCGGCCACCCTTGGCGCGCCACATGAGGAGTCCTATTCCCACCGGGAGTAGGACTCCCCCCTTCCATGTTGGAGTAGGAGAGGAGAGGGAAGGAGAGAGGGGGGAAAAGGAAAGGGGGGATGGGGCGATTCGGATTGGGGGGGGGGGAGGGCGCCTCTCCTCTTCCACCACTTGGGCCCATGAGGCCCAATAACCTCCGGAGGGGGGGGGGTCCGGTAACCCCCCGGTACTCCGGTATTTATCTGATAACCCCCGAAACCATTCCGGTGTCTGAATATAGTCGTCCAATATATTAATCTTCATGTTTTGACCATTTCGAGACTCCTCGTCATGTTCGTGATCACATCCGAGACTCCGAACTACCTTCGGTATATCAAAACACATAAACTCATAATATAACCGTCATCGAACTTTAAGCGTGCGGAACCTGGATGACATGACCGAGACATGTCTCCGGCCAATAACCAATAGCGGAACCTGGATGCTCATATTGGCTCCCACAGATTCTATGAAGATCTTTATCGGTCAAACCGCATAACTACATACGTTGTTCCCTTTCTCATCGGTATGTTACTTGCCCGAGATTCGATCGTCGGTATCTCAATACCTAGCTCAATCTCGTTACCGGCAAGTCTCTTTACTCATTCTGTAATACATCATCCCGCAACTAACTCATTAGTTGCAATGCTTGCAAGGCTTAAGTGATGTGCATTACCGAGTGGGCCCAGAGATACCTCTCCGACAATCGGAGTGACAAATCCAAATCTCGAAATACGCCAACCCAACAAGTACCTTCGAAGACACTTGTAGAGCACCTTTATAATCACCCACTTACGTTGTGACGTTTGGTAGCACACAAAGTGTTCCTCCGGTAAATGGGAGTTGCATAATCTCATAGTCATAGGAACATGTATAAGTCATGAAGAAAGCAATAGCAACATACTAAACGATCAAGTGCTAAGCTAACGGAATGGGTCAAGTCAATCACATCATTCTCCTAATGATGTGACCCCGTTAATCAAATGACAACTCTTTGTCCATGGCTAGGAAACATAACCATCTTTGATCAACGAGCTAGTCAAGTAGAGGCATACTAGTGACACTCTATTTGTCTATGTATTCACACATGTATCATGTTTCCGGTTAATACAATTCTAGCATGAATAATAAACATTTATCACGATATAAGGAAATAAATAATAACTTTATTATTGCCTCTAGGGCATATTTCCTTCACATAACACGTAGTTGGTGACTATAACTTGCAAGATCAGATCTAGAGCATGGATATAATTATGATAACATAAACGTATCATATCTGAGTTCATAGAACCCGAGCCCAAAGTGACAAGCATTAAGCATGGCAAAGTCATAGCAACATCAATCTTAGAACATAGTGGATACTAGGGATCAAGCCCTAACAAAACTAACTTGATTACATAATGAATCTCATCCAACTCCTCACCGACCAGCGAGCCTACGAAGGAATTACTCACTCCCGGTGGGGAGCATCATGGAATTGGCGATGGAGAAGGGTTGGTGATGACGAAGAACAAATATCCCCCTCTCTGGAGCCCCAAACGGACTCCAGATTTGGCCTCTCGATGAAGAACAGGAGGTGACGGCGGCTCCGTCTCATGGATCGCGATAATTCTTTCTCCCTGATTTTTTTCTGGAAAAATAGGATTTTATAGCGTCGGTTTCAGGGTCTGCGGGCCCACCAGGTGGGGACAACCCACCTGGGTGCACCCTGGTGGGTTGTGCCCACCCAAGTGCCCCTCTCTGGTGGATCTTGGCTCCAGAAATTCTTATTTATTGTATAAAAAATCCTCGCAAAGTTTGATTCCATTCCGAGAACTTTTATTCTGCATAAAAACAACACCATGGTAGTTCTGCTGAAAACAGCGTCAGTCCGGGGTTAGTTTCATTCAAATTAGAGTCCAAAACAAGAGGAAAAGCGTAAGGAAAAGTAGATACGTTGGAGACGTATCACTGTGTCACATAACCCTGCCTGGCGGGGTTTGTCTCTCTTCAGAGTATCTCACACAAGGCGGCGGTGGCCTCTCTCTCTCACCATTGGTCACTAATCCGGCCGCATCGCGTCCGCCGGCGGAAAGGGACGATGTGCATCGTTTCTCTGTTCGATGGCACCGAGGCAGCACGTCCTGATCTGCTGTACCCGTCGTTCTCCCTGACCAAGCTCCGGCGCGGTAGGGCCTATGCCACCTGCTCGCTGCCGCAGTATGGGCAGATCCTGCCCGCCGCCACTCTCCTAGTTACATCCCGATGACCCCCCAGGTATCTCCTCTAGCCTTGCGCCACTACCCGTCTTCCCACGTCGCTGCATGTGGAAAATCTTGCATGTGGATCTTCCATAGTTCTTTGCCCAAAACGTAGCTCGTCCGGCGTACTTTCCATATTGCTATCTCGTCCTCACATCGTTTTAGACAAACACAACCATGTTGTTATCTTCCCTTAGGACCAGGAATATGCTTCTTTTTTGTCGCCGTATGTGTCATCAACTGTTATTGGCCAGTAATTGTTTCCTTTCTACCTCTTTTTGTCAAACAGGGCTATCCATTTCACCTTGTTGCTATTGCGAGTTTTTGGTGAACTGCACAAATCACTTTTTTCTTAAGAGTGTTTTGTGCATTTGTACTGAAATATCACACGGGCAACGTCTCTACATTTCAGTGCGACTGCACAAAGGGAGATTGGTTTTGCTCTATCCTCCTCATCCAACTCCGAGCCTAATCTTCTCCAACTATTTGCTTAATTTCTCCAACTAGTTAGTCTTAAGAGAGACTGCAAAGGTGACCGGCTTCTATTTGTGTGATTATTGTTTCATCAACATTCCTCTATTATTGTAATCACACTTAATATCTATGGAACAAGGACGCTCAGCTCTATTTTAGTGGAACTGCACAAAATGATCGGAATGTTGCATGCTCCTGGCAGCTACTTTTTCCCCAACATGCCTTGTTGATTTGGACAGAGCTGGGGGGAAGTTGTTGCCAATGAAAGCATGGATCAATTTTAATTTAACACCTTCTCACAACTTTGTTTTCAGTTGTGATGTAAATATTAGCTCTGATCTGCTAATCATTAAGATGCATTAGCAAGGAAGTAGTTTTTTATTTTTTCAGAAAGAGCATGGATGGCAAGACACACGAAACAAAAGTTGAAAGCTCAGAGCATTGTACAGTTTCATGTCGCTGGAAAATTATTTGCATAGTACATCAATTATGTAAACAAATGTTGGAAGCTTGATAGCATTGCCAGAAGCCTCTTCAGCATCCGGGTCCATGTTCCATGCACAAAGTTATACTCCCTCCATTCCTAAATATTTATCTTTTTAGAAATTTCAAATGGGCATATTTTAGAGTGTAGATTCACTCATTTTTCTTCGTATGTAGTCACTCGTTGAAATCTCTAGAAAGACAAATATTTAAGAACGGAGGGAGTAGTGCACAACCGCATGGGAGACTCAGCCCGGTCATTGCGCCGCACTAATAGTGAGTAATGAGCAGTCGAATCATAAGCCCCACCTTTTCCACTGTAAGTTGCTCGGAAGAAGCAACCATCAATACGCTCTTCTTTGAATCCGCTCATACTACTCCCTCCATCACTGTTTATAGAGCGTGCTTCAATAATCTCTGGGACCAAGGCGATTAGCGATCGGCCTGAAAAATAGCAGTGGTAAGTTATAGCACGACGTCTATTACTAGAGGAAATAATGCGTATACACAGGCATGTAGTGCTTCCACCCCGAGTACACACATGCATGCACTTACTCCACTCCGCGTACACACATAGTACATCGAGAGAAAATTGTGGACTTGATTGCGGTTACCACGCCCTAATTAATTCAACATTAAACCAAACGCGTCTAAAATCTCTCTGGTGGTGGAAATGCATGGAGAGAAATGCATGAGAATGAAGCGCGCCCTGTAAACTGTGACGGAGGGAGGAGTAGTATGAAGGTGCAAAACCAAGTACACGTATGGCCAGTCGGTCAACGCACTTCCTCTTGGCATATCACTAACATGTGGGACCGGTGTGTGAGCAAACCGATCTCAGTTGACGGAAAAATGGCCAACCCGCTGTAACTTGAGAGAGACGAGGAGCGAGAACACACAGACGGGCTCGCACGGAGGCCAAGATATATTCGGGCATGGTTGATCAATATCATCATTACATGTTCAATGTTTTTAATAGTACTATTGGGCTGCCGTTTTCCGCACTTCTCCCGAATAAATGTGTACTTTATCAGATATTAAAATAAAATAAGAGTACAGACGCTCGACCATGCGGTTCCTAGTACCTGTATACTAGTAGTAGTACTACTCGTACTACTAAACCTTGCGCTTGGCTCTTCGCCTCTTCGTGAAGTCAAACAATGATGGTATTATAGTGTATGCCTCTGGCAATCTGACACCGAATGAACTGCTGCACGTCCACCGCCTGGGCGAGGGTAGGTTGCATTAGTCAAAAGCTTCTCGTCGTCCCGTGAGCCACCAGGCTTGAGGTAGACGGGGAGGGCGTAAGAGAGCTTCACCTTGTCCTGCAAGCTTCTCCTCGTGCTGCGAGTTGACGGGACACACCAAAAAGTAGTGGTAGTCCATACTCCCCTCTTTCCGGTTAATATGGCTTAGTCTTTTTTGCGGGTAAATGAGAGAGCTTTATTCATATAAGAATTCTTAGGACGATCAGCCAAGACACTGGTCACTAGGAAGCGAGGTACCCCACAAAAAAATAAGAAGGAAGCGAGGTGTTTCATCAAGCCAGCTCTCGGTCACATTCAAAGTGCAGCAAGCACGGTTCGCACAAAGATGCGCCGCAAGATTTGCTGACCTATTTATATGCTGAATAACCAAAAAAGAGCAAATATTACCGAGCACTCCTATTTCTAACAGGATAGGAGTCAGAATTAAGCGAGAATTGTGGCGAGTGTTCCATGCAACCAACTTCCATTATCACATGCGAGAACCCTCGAAGAGTTGAAGATTGGTTTATCACAGATTAAAATAAAATAAGAGTGCAGACGCTCCACCATCCGGTTCCTAGTAGTAAATACCTGTATATTAGTACTAGTAGTAGTAAACTTTGCGCTTGGCTATTCGCCTCTTCGGGAAGTCGAACAATAATGGTACTAGTACAGTGTATGCTTCCGGCAATCTGACACCAAATTAACTATTGGACGTCCACCGTGTGAGTGAGGGAGAGCTTGCATTAGTCAAAAGTTTCTCCTTGTCCTGCGAGCCACCGCGCGCAAGCTTCTCCGGTCCTGCAAGCTTCTCCTCATTCGGCAAGTAGATGGGACACAACAAAGTAATGCTAGTCCATACTGCCTCCTTTCTGGTTAATATGGCTTAATTTGAAACAAGATATACACTGTCTGTCACCGTATATTTGTAAGAATATGGTCAGTGGGCTTTATAATACACTCATTGCACTCAATATACACATTTTCCGGTGTTTATACGGTCACTAGCTCACCCTGGCTGAGTATGTGTGTGCATGCACGTGTAGGTTGAGCACTTGAGTGTGACCTGTGTGTTTTGTCGTGTTCTCGGACATGCATGCATTAGGGCGTCGCGCGTGTTTTTGCGTCCATGTGTACATGTGACTGTTGCATGCATGCACAAGGTTGTAGCCCCTCACATTCACATGTTCATAAGTTAATGCTTTGTTAAATGTTGCATGCAAGGTTTAATCATTCATTATTCATGCATGCATTCCCGATATTAGTACGTTGGTAAAGACAATTTCTTGAGGAAAACAAGGCCATGAATTGAGTACAAAGGGGACCAATAAGCCAGGATGGAGGGAGTACTATTAGTGAACCGGAAGGAGGGAGTAGGTACTAGTAGTACTACATAACAACGTGCAGTAACAAAATTCCTCTATGAGCATCCTATTTATGTCTCATGCAAGAAAATAGAGATAAGTACAAGTGAGACTTAGGAACGGTCATACACGTAGGGGGAGTACGTGTAGGGGCCACTCAGGAGCAGCCAAATCACACAGTAAGTTAGTCGGAAGAAGCAACCATCATTTCACTCTTTAATGACACACACAATATAAAATGGTTGATATGGAGAGAAAAAGAGAAAAAGAAAACGACTATATATACACTAGCAGGAGCCTAAGCTACAAGCCTGGTTGCTTGGGTTGCTCTCTTCACAAGCATAGAACGATGGTGGCCACATCGCTGGTCACAGATCCAGCCTGATCCCGCCCCTAGGAGAAGGGGACGATGTTCTGCGTAGACATGGTCGACAACGGCGAGGGAGAAAACCCACTTTTGGTGCGTCTCGATCGGGGGTCCCTGTGGTATGGGATGATGCTTCCTCCCAACCGCCCTTCTAGCTATAGCCCGATGTCCCAAGTAGTACAACTTCCTTTTGGAGTCGGCTTGCTCCACTGCCACGCGCAGCTCCCCACATAGCTACATCTCCATGTGGATCTTTCTCTACTTCTATCGGCTCAATTTGTGACGAGTTATGTCTCATGAACTAGTGCTAGTACTATTATTCTAATCACACTTCTTCAATATCTTTGCCAACAGGGATGCTCAGCTCAATTTTAGTGGAACTGCACAAAAGCATCGTATGATCCAAGGGTGCCAACCATCTTTCCTTCGACAGGTTCTACCTAGCCAGGAAATTAAATCTTGTTTAGGGTTTAGGGTTTCCGTCGTAGTGACCCCGTCAGTAGTTTTTTTGTACACATTCTCACAACTTTTGCCTTTAGTTGTGAAGTAAATATTGGCTATGATCTGTGAATCATCGAGATGCATCAGCAAGCGTGTTAGTTTTCCTTTGTATTTGATGGAATGTTGTAATGGGGCAACCTTGGAGTAGGAATGAAAATGGAGTGGAAAGTTTCCATTTTTTTTTGGAGAAAAATGGAAACGGAGAGAAACCAACATTTCGTTTCGTTTGATCACGCCATCAAACAAATGTTTCGTTTTGGAGAGAAACCTCGTGTCTCACCCTCCTCCACGTCTCCACCCCACAAGGTCGCTCGACATGCCACTCACCGCAAACCGAGTATACCATAACTTTCCCGCATGCTTATCAATGGATTACGCCATGGAGTACTAGCACTATTGAAAGAGATTGACGAGGAGGGGGAGGACAACTAGCTGTAGCACGGACTCCCAAGAACTTTTTACATGCATGTTGTGGCCAGCTATTGCGACCTTTGAACACGGAACAGTCGTGTGCACCGGGAAGCGGCGCGGGCGGCGCTCCCTCGGCCGTCGCGCCGCTTAAATGCCTGCGCCAGTGAGAGGTCACGTCCGCTCTAGCCGGGCATGAATGCGGCACCGACCGTTTTAGGCGAGAAGCACGCACGGGTGATGAAGAGGGTTCGGGTTGGTCAGGAGCGGGCATGGCAGCTGTCTGGACGCCCACAAACAAGATATGTTGTACGTAAATATTGCTGCGTATATAATTAATAACGTAAATAATATGCCAGTTGGACAAATATGATTGGAGATGGAGATGGAATTTTACGTAAACACGGATATACATGTCTATGTCTATGTGTGTGTGCGCGACGACTCTCGCGACTACTCGTACGCACCATCAATGTCTCATTCTCCCTACACACACAAACTTAGTACCGCCTCATTTTATTCCAATGATAGTAATATCATAGGAGTGGGAAACAATATGAAGTGAGATAAATGGAGTACGACATACAAGAAGAAATGTACACGCACTCACTCTGCCTCTGAGATACCCACGAGTACACGATGGAGCGCATTTGTACACGAAGAGGCAGCTTACGTACGTAATAATTTGACCCTTTAATTTGTTCACTTAATAATGGAGGGTCGGGGACCACACGTGAACAGTATAAACTGCGACTTGGAAGCGGGGGCATGTTTCTGATCCAGTTTTCTTTGTTGGTACGTTAAAAAAAATTGTCCACCAGTTTTCATTTCTTTTTCCCGGGAACGCGTGTATTCTATTTAAAACCACTGCTATGGAGAGATTTTTTTCCTCCATTGTATATATAGCCTCTTGTTTGATAGGGTTTCTCGTGTCTCACTCTCTCACCCTCCCCATATCTAAACAAGATGACAGTGTCCACTCTATCCCTCTCCTCACCGGTGGTCACCGATCCGGCCGAATCCCGTCCGCTGCGGGAGGTGAGGAGGTGCATCGTTGATGTTGTCGCCATTGGTGATGGAGGAAGCCGATGTGCACCGTCCTCTCTGAGCCGTCACTAGAACGGACGAAGCTCCTCTGCGCCCTTGTTCGCTGCCGTCGTGTGGGCAGATCCCGCCCGCCCGCCTAAGCGACATCTCGCCCACCTGAGGTATAACTTCTTTTGGATTTCATGCTTCAGTGTACTGGTCCATCTCCCCAGGTCTTCTATGCCACTATTCCCCAGCTTCCCATGTACAGAAGCTAGGGTTTGTCGGCTGGTCCAACATCACCTATTTTTTACTATTATAGAGGAAAGGCCACTCGAAAAGTTGTCCTAGTTTATGCCTCGGTGGAGGTATACATGTTTTTTTTGACAAAAAGTACATGATGGTTGTGCGGTCATTGTCCATATGTTCCTACTGATGCTGCTAATCTAATAGTACTATCACTGGTTAAATGAAGCAATGCCCATGGTAAAGTGACATCCCTTTTAAGTAATGTTAATATCAATCCAGAGGCGTCGATAAATGCTTTTGTCCTGCTTTTTTTCTCGGGTATCCTGGTTTAGTTCCCATCAAGATAATCACGATGCTTCTGTTTGTTGGTGTACTTTTCATTAATTCTTATTGACAATTGAGATGTCGCTGCCAAGACAAAGTAACAACACTATATCCCTTTTTTATATTTTTGCAAACAACGATGTGTATCTCCATACCCGGGCATGCCTTCCTCAATTTTACTGGAACTGCACAAAATTGGATGGCCATTGTTGTTCCGCCTCACTGTCCTCTGCCATCTGGTTCTTCCTTCCTCGAGCTTGATTACCAATAAGAAACAGACCACAGTGAGGATTTGTCGAACTTCATTGGTGCCTCACCCAAACTTGATGCCAAATGGATGATGCATCACCAGGATGACCTATCGATGCTCATGGTTGCGTCTCATGGTTGCATCGGCTGGTGAGGCTGGTCGATTTTCAACGAAAAACAAGCTATCGTCCATCAGTGTTCTTTGCTTGTTACCCACAAAGATGATATCCTTCATTAGTTCACTTGGAGATGCAGTCGTCTTTCACGTTGGTGCAATTTTATCACATAATTGGCTATGAACCAAATGTTTCCTCGAAGAAGCATCGACGTTGGTACTAAGAGCATAAGTTTTGTATTGATTTCTAAGCCTTCTCACAACTTTGTCTTCATCTCTCCTGTAATTTTATTTGTCCAGCTATTAACTAAACATGTGGTCAGACTTTGATTGAAAATATGGTGTGGACTAAAAACCCGGATGGACGTAGTAGCCCTCTGTTTTTATTTACTCTGCATATTAGATTTGACTGAAGTAAAACTTTGTAAAGTTTGACCAAGTTTAGGCCAAACACAACAAACCATAATTATTGAGAGAGGGCAAACTGTACATACTCTCAAACCTTTCCGATAATTGAAATTAAAATTGTTTATTTGTACACACTCTCACACCTTTCTGATAATTTGACGCGTGTGTGGTTGTTCACTTAACGAAGGGTAGTGTACCGCATGTGAAGGACGGGAAGTGCGACCAGGACGCATGGATCGTTAGTTGATCGTAAGTAGTTTTATTCACTGGTACGCTAAATAAAGAGTTCCGTTTCGTACTTACACAATTTAAAACGATTCTTATGGACAGAAAAAGAAAACCACTCCACTATATATTACTCCCTCCGTTCCTAAATACTTGTCTTTCTAGGCATTTCAACAAGTGACTACATACGGAGCAAAATGAATGAATCTATACTCTAAAATATGTCTACATACATTCGTATGTAGTAGTCATTTGAAACGTCTAGAAAGACAAATATTTAGGAACGGAGGGAGTAGTAGTATACACGAGTACTATATAAGTACTATATAAGTTGGAGTCTTAGCGCTTGTTCGCTAGGGTTTGCACTCTCCACACTTTCGCCGCACTACATATATATATATATATATATATATATATATATATATATATACACACACACACACGCTGGAGGCTCAGCATTCCTTTGCTAGGGTTTGCTATATTCACAGTCTCTCACCCTCTTCACCGGATCTAAACAAGACTGCGTTGGTCTCTGTCTCTCTCCCCCCTCACAGCTGGTGAAGTAGCCGTCCGGATCCCGTCGCACCGGGAAGGGGAGGAGGTGCAACATTCACTATGTTGCCTTCGGCGAGGGAGGCAATCCACTTCCAGCTGCACTGTTCTCTTTCACCCAGTGCCTGTGCGGGAGGGCCACCGACCCATTCTTCCTCGCTGTTGTACGTAGTGTGGGCAGATCCGGCCTCCCGCCGCACGCCTAGCCACATCCCAATGACCCTAAGGTATAACTTTCTTTGAAACCGTCATTGCTCTAGCTGCATGCGGATCTTTTTCGATTCTATAGTCGAATCTAGGTCTTGGTTCAAAGAGTAAAGAAGGGTGGGGTGGGGTGTAGCATGAATCTAGGACGTGGTTCAATGAGGAAAGGAGGGAGGGAAAGTAGTATAGACTGGCTATCTAGCCGCTTTGTTGGTCGAAAAGGGAAAAAGGGAGTAACCCATTACACACATCTGTAAGGAACCGATCTCTTTGTTGAAAAAAGAAAGAAACTGGGGGGTCAAGTAGTTTGTGCAGGACTAGATTTGCTGCCCTCACACAGGAAAAAGGTTCAAAGAGAACAAATATACGTGTGGACGCACATGGTGCTGGCATGTCCCATGTCCCATGTCCCATACAACTATTTTGCTATTGTTAATCTAAGAATGCCGTTGGAAAATTGAAGCAATGCCACTGTTAAAAGTAAATTACATTTTTAACGAATGTTGTTTTAAGAGAATGTCTATGTTAATATGAATCAATGCAACCATTTTAGAAATGCTACTGTCCTACTTTGTTTTCCATCAACATAAGTTAGATGCTTCTTTTTGTCGTCGTATGTTTCATCCTCCTTTATTGGCCAGTAATTATTTCCTTTTTTGCCTCTGTTAAAACAGGGATATCTGTTCAACTTGTTGCTATAGCGAACTTAAATGTCACACCGGCAACTTTGCTTGATTTCAGTGCAACTGCACAAAACGAGATTGGACTTCCTATTCGTGTTGGTAGATTCGTATTTTATCGTGTCCGTCTCATGAAAGGTCAGTACATGCCTTCATCCACATGATTGTGCAGTGTGCTTTGATATGCTGTGCTACTTGTATTGGTACTGTTTTAAATAAATGTTGAATTGAAGCTATTGTATTGCTATCTTTTCCCATTAAGTAGTGAACAAAAATGGGACCAACCCGGACATGATGCTTGTTGCTTTGTTACAACAAACTCTGCATCAACCCCTTCATAAGTAGATAGAAGCACATGGTGTTGTTGCGTCCACTCTCCCCTGGAAATGTTTATGCTTTTTATTAATCTAATGCCGCTGGTAAAATTAAGCAATGCCACTCTCATAATTAACTACTGAATCTTAGTTGAAAACTGCAACACTTGTTAGGGATCGACGGGAGTACCATTTCTGTTAGGGATCGGCCGGAGTACATGTTTAAGAAATGTATTGTTGAGAAAATGTCTCTTTTATTATATATTAGTTACAATGTTTTACAAAGGGTACTATCCTGCTTTTTAGTTCTTTCTACATGTTTAACCAAGGTATTGTTAAGATAACGTCTCTGTTAATATGAATCAGTCGCATTGTTTTAGGAATGGTACTTTTCTGCTTTGTCATTCTTTATACATGTTGAAACAAGGCATTGTTAAGATAATGTCTCAGCTAATATGAATGAATCACACTGATTGACAATTGCTACTCTCCTGCTTTGTTTCCCATTAAGATAAGGTAGATGTTTTTTCTTCTAGGAGTATAAGTCATCAACAGTTAATTGTTTCCCTTATACCTATTGTTGCATACAGGGATATCAAAACTTCTGCTCGGTTTTATTTCGACTTTGGTTTTAGTTGAACTACACAAAAGGAGCCAATGTGTTTAAGGCAAACTGTTGCATTAGTGGGCGCAGTTGGTCTTTCCACTTTGCAGAAAGAAGCAGTCACTGTTTGTGCTACATTACACAGGAATGACTGAGAAGCTTTACAGAGTATTAGTAGACGCTGGTGACATGACTAGTCTGCTGAGAGCATGGGCAACTTAACAACACGTGGAGTGCAAAATTCACTCCACAAGGAAAGGTATGACCAATTCAGTTGCCGATGTCGCAGCTGTAACAAACGAGGTCAGTATCGGCCTTCATGCACATGATTGTGCTTTGTTATGTTGTGCTACTTATATTGTTGTATTGTATTGAATAAATGTTTAATTCAAGCTATTGTATTGCTATATTTTCCTATTAAGATAATCAAGATGATTATAGTTGTAAGCGTTTGTTTAATCAACTAGTGCCACTATTATATTCATCATGTTTTTTTGTATTTATGCAGACAGGGATGCTCAGCTTGATTTTAGTGGAACTGCACAAAATGTTCAGATGGTTCGTGTACTCCATAATACTTCATCATCCATAATACATTGAATGATTCTCTAATAATTTGTCGTCACCTTGAGCCACCGGAATATCTACTTGAATGGAGCTGCCAACGTGTTTATGCTTTGCAACATATAAATACAAAATCCACCATGCTACTCAAGACATTGTTTGATTTCAGTGGAACTGCACAAAAAGATACGCTGGTTAATCCGGCTCCATGTGCCATTTCAATGTGCAAACTGATGACAAACCATGCCCGTCTGAATGGAGCTACCAACATCTTCAAGGCAGAAGAATTCCCACAAGTTCAAGGGAAAGAACTCTGTCCACCAGAATACTACCTTTAAGAAGGGTAGTAAGAAAGACAAATAGAGAGATGGCTGCTTTACTTGTGGTTAAGAGGAACACTGGGCAAACAAGTGCCCAAACAAGTACAAGAAGCCAGGACAGGACTCCAAGTCTGTCAATGTCACTCTAAGCAGCAATGATGGGGTATCCGGGTATGGTAATGTGTTTACCGTACTTTCAATTTGTCAGTCCACAGATTGGTGGGTTGACACTGGGGCCAATATTCATGTGTGTGCTGATGTGTCTTTGTTTTCTTCCAGCATATAAATAGGAAATCCACCATGCTACACAAGACATTGTTTATTTCAGTTGAACTGCACAAAAAGATACGTTGGTTAATCCGGCTCCATGTGCCATTTCAGTGTGCAAACTGATGACAAACCCTGCCCATTCCACAATCATAGGCATTACATACTTTGAACGGGAAAAGCTTGTCAAAGTTTAATCATTGATGTTAGCAAGAAGACATTAGTTTAATATATTAGAATTGGAAAACCTTGTCAAATTTTGCTCATTAATGTTAGCCAGAAGACATGCATTTGATATTTTTGAGTGGGACGCCCTTTGCTGTGAGCAGCGTCGATCATTTTTTCCTATTCCTGTGTTCAGTTCAGAAGTAAATATTTTCTCTGCTGAGATGCATAGTCACATGAATGTTGACTTATGTAAGGTATTTTAAGAGTTTGTTCTGAATGTTGTCTATGTAATGCCAGGCCTTGTGAGTTTGATTGCAAAGTTGAGCTTGGAATGCAGTGGCATTCGACATCACGAGATGTTCATCGTGCCTCATGAGAATAATGCTTCATATTGTTTTGCATGTTGATCTAATGCCGGTGATTTGCATGTTAAGAAGATCATCCTCTTCTGTTGTTTCTGTGCTTAAGAAGTTCATCGTCTTATGTTTCATTCATAGCCTATACGACAACTTGGGTATGTTAGAGGTGAAAACATATGATCTTCCGACCAACTCATCATCTAGGCAGTGATTGGATCATCATTTTCCAACCAAAACCGCTTGTAAAACATGCTCGTAAATAAAAGCAGATGGTCTTGGGCGAAGCGCTTGGTTGGTCGATTTCGACTAGTAAAATATACACTAGTCTCTCAAATTACACGAGTAACTCGTCGGTTTTCCTTACAGGCCTCGGGCCCTCGGTTTCATTACGCCTGTATTTTACGCGCTATTTCCGGTGACGAGTAAATTGCACTTGTATCTTAATACTAGTGTGAAACAATCGAGAGCTCCCAAGCGCGGCCTTACTATTTCATGCCTGTCTCAGTCTCTCGAAGGTGCTCATAGGTGTCCGATGACCTTGGCTTCCTGAATAAGCAGCAGGCGTTGTACTAGACCATCCATAGGGCCCGCGAGGCCCTCTCCGTCATCCTTCGAGCTGTTGCGCTTGCCGTGGCGCCGCCATCTCGTGTTGTCAACATGGTCAATGAACATGAGGAGTTAGGAGATGACTTTACTTGGAGAGGATGACACTAGGGACCCACCAGGGCCATAGCCGTACGTACGCACGTTCCTCCTTATTATATACAACTATATTTTTTTGCTTCCTCCTGGTTTCCTGACATCATGGTCCCCCACCATCATCAACCTATATAGTCAATAAAGGAGAGAATTGCACAAGGAGCGTTCGACAGTTGGGACCCAGTAGCTCGAGCAGTATTTGTTTTTTTAGGTGTAAGCAGAGTTTTTCTTGAGTGATTTTTGTTGTTGTTCAGAGGAGCATGGTATCAACTGGGCGGGTTGTGGCCCATCTAGCCCAGGCTATTATTTTATGTCGACCAAATATCCAGCCCAGAGATTATTTTTTCAAGGTGAAAATGGCTAGCCCACCTATACTTTTTTTACGGAATACCCAACCCAGGTCAACTTGTTATTCTCCGCCCCGCTGGGCTGTAAATCTTTCCTATGAGGGATGCATTAGGCCTAACAAGAAAATGGGCTTTAAGAAACAATAAATGGGATGTAATTATAAAAACTAGGCTGTAAATATACAAAAACGCACCAAACAGGTAATTACTTTCAAAAATATTATTTTTTGAATTTGGAAATTTTAATTTCATTACTTATTGCATGTGCAATATTTCTTTAGATTTTTACCTAGTACAAATTAATTTTGAAATTATATTTAATCTGACTCGAAATGTCGGGATAAAAATATTTCAGATCCCATCAAAATGCGGGATTTTTGGTCGAATTCTGTTTTGAGAGGTTGGTTGAAATTATTAATTGTTGTCCTGGCTGGAAAATGGGATGTAATTTTAACAGACTGTAAATGGGTTGTAGTAAATTCCATTAGAATTCAAAAATGGTTTGTACATTATTACAACTTACAAATGGGCTATATGGTCTCTGCCACAGATGTGATGCTCACTTGTGGGCCTACTATTTTTTTGAGAATTATAGTCAGTGACGCGTACGGAAGGCTTGTGGGCCTACTAAGGTGTACAGAAGGCTTTGTAAACTTATAGTCAAGACACGATTCTAGTAGCAGTTGCCGTTGGATGTCCATCCAATGGCTGTAGTGCTTCTTCAATCCTGGATATTCTTTCTTCAGCAGCCCAAACCACCGTCGGCGGTACCGCCTGCTACCGCGTCCCCTAGAAGGTTGTGCTGCAGCGTAGGCTTCACCAGCCCACCCTACTCCCAAACGCCGTCTAGGCCATTCCTCTACACACCAACACCTCCTGTTCTTCTCCGGCGACGGCAGCCTCACACCGCAGCCGAACCAGTGAACCCTTGTCCTCCCCTCCATGTGGGCATCCCATACTGTGTCTTCGCCAGCTCCATGTCGTTCCCGTCTTAATACAGTACTCGCCATCATTCACTATGTCGTTTCTCTCGGCGCGGCATGGTCAACTTTGTCAACAAACGACAGCTATCAGATGAGGCATGTACGTGGATTGGCTGACAGTAGGGACCCACATGGCCCATGGCCGCACACAGCAAGCGCCCCGTATTATGCGAAAACAAATAATTTCTCCCCCTGACAGGTTTGACCCACCAGCTACATCTTCGCATGCAAGGAAGTGCTTCCTTTATTACGCAGAAATAAAAAGTTTCCTCTCGCTCACAGCTGGGACCCACCAGCTTTATTATGATCCTTTTCATGAAAATATGGAGTGTACCGAAGATGCTCAATTGTTTTCTTTTTATTCTAACTCGAAAATAAGAAATTAAAGAAACCAGAAAACATCTTCGCACGCAAGGAAGTGCCACCTTATTACGCGAAAAAATTGATTCTCTTACTAGCTGGGACCCACCTGATTTGGAGGCTGACTTGTGGGCCTACTAAGTTAACGCATACACATGGAATTGTCAACTTAGTCAATAAACGATTCTAGCTGCACTGACCGTTGGATGTTAATCGAACGGCCAAAATGCATCTTCAACCTCTGGTCTTGTTGCTCCAGCCGTCCAGACCTGCGCCCGCCGTACCACCTGCTCCAGCCTCCTGTGGCCGGTTGTGCTGCTGCCCAGGCCTAACCGCCCGACCATACTAGTACTGGAGGCCTTCCCTCTACTCACCCACACCCCTTGTTATTCTCCGGTGACGGTAGCCTTACACCACAGTCGAACTAGTGAACCCTCATACTCCCCTCCTCGTGGGCATCCACCTGCCTCGTCTTCCCTGGCTTAGCGTCATTCCCTTCCTAGGCCTCGCCGTTGTCCATCGCCTAGGTGTTGTCCACACGGCGTGGTCAACGTGGTCAACAAACAATGAGCATCAGAAGAGTAGTGTACGCGATGAGGCTAATAGATGGACCCACCAGCTACATCTTCGCACGCAAGGAAGTGCCTCCATATTAGGCCACGAAAAAATGAATCCTCCCCCTGACAGCTCAGACCCACCATCAATAACTTTGCATGCAAGGAAGTGCCTCCTTATCCCCCCTGACAGCCGAGACCCACCTGGTCGAAGCGTACGTAGCATTATCATTCTGGTTGCGAACATGTATGTACATACTGGTCGATCGGTCTCTCTGCAACGATGAACCGTGGCCGAGCAAGCAGCCAGATGCCATGTACGCGTAGTAGTAGAGCCCCGACGGAGCAGTTCAGGTAGTCCAGTCAAAACCATGTACATGTACGTATAGCCAGATGCCAAAAAATACCGCCACATACGTACATACGGGCGGGGTCTCGTACGTGTACTCGCGCATACGTACGGCCAGGGCTCGTGTACATGGAGAGGCAATGGACGATAGCAACGGCGTCCTATTCATCGGAAGCCAACCGGCTGGGTTAGAACGGAGAAACTAAGATGTGTTCATCGAAAGGCAATGGAATACGTCGTGTTCATTAGGAGTCAACCGGCTTGGACGGAACAGCCGAAACGAGGTCTGGAGTACCACAGAACGGAGGAAACGAGCCTTCTGTTCGACCGCGTATGGTAGAAACAGGGTCCTGTTCATCGAGAAGGGTCTGGCGTACTGCAAAACAGAGGAAACAGACTTGTGTTTGACAGCGTACGGTCGAAACGGGGTCCTGTTGATCGGGAGGGGTGTGGCATACCGCAAAACGGAGGAAACAGACTTGTGTTGGAGCGCCTATGGTCGGAACGGGGTCCTGTTCATCATGAGGGGTGTGGCATACCGCTAAATGGGACTCCATGGGCTACTGTTCATCCACAGTCGACTAACTCCAGCCTCCACCTGCTACTGTTCATCCACCGTCGACTTCCTCCAGCCTCCACCGGCTACTATTCACCCATGGGGTTCTGTTCATCTATTGGCGTTCTAGGAACGGGGGTCCCCAGACTTGCCTGCTTGCGGCCCGCGGCATGGCTCAAAGGGGGCCCAGCACGACCCATCTTCATCAACATAAGACCCAAGACCCTCGCGAGGGGCCAAGCCTCGCGGGACGGACGATATGGTGCCTCCTCAGGCACGACCTCGTCAGGCTGGCTCATGACGAGGCGGAGAGATCAAGGCGGGGTACCTCGCGAGGTGCCCATGACGCAAGCCATGACGACCAAGGGCGCCAGGCGGGCGCCAGCCCGTGCAGTGTCCTCCCTTTCCTCTTTGGTGCAAAGGGGGCAAGCGCGGGTGAGAGGATCAAGCAAAGGCATCCATTTCAGTGCAACAAGACCAAGACCAGTCCAACGGTGGGAAGGAAGTCATCGTGGAGCCCAGAACGGCGTCACCACAGGGCCTTTGGCAGGCGAGGACCAACTTTAGTCAGGATAAGTGTACCAGATGTTCCCCTTCGAATTGGCCAATTGTTGGCGCCCTTACCGCTCAATATTTGGGAAGAGGCCCAGGGCCTTTGCCTATAAATAGGACTAGCCACCCCCAGGGTAGGGGCATCTAGCGATCGAGCGATCCAGCATCCAGCGATCGGGTGATTGAGAATTAGAGGCCGAGAATCAGAGCAAGCAGAGAGAGAGAGAGAAGGGCGGCTGAACTCCTCCTAGCAGTTCATCCCCCTAGCCAAGAACGGACCCTTGCGAGGTTGTTCTTCCCTGTATTGTTCATCATCACCAGCCAGAGAGGCAATCCACCACACCACACTGGAGTAGGGTATTGCACCACATCGGTGACCCAAACCAGTATAAACTCTGTGTCTTTTGTGTTGTTCTTTTGGTAGTTTAGATCCTTGCGAGACGGAGAGGTAGAGGGCATAATCTCCGCGTGCACCCCAGAGTTCGAACCTTAAGGGTCTGCCGGAACCCGAAATCCGACATTTGGCGCGCGAGGTAGGGGTGCGCCGGAGTCCACCTCTCTACCGCTCCGCATCCCGTCGCACCGTCATCACCATGTTCGGCGACCAGGCGGGCAACCAAGATCCATGGGCGACGTGGCCCGCCCGCGCGGAGCCGCCCGCCTCGGGCGACCCTGCGCCCCAGGCAGCTCGTGGTCCACAGGGCGCTGCGGGCCGCGGGCGACGTGGACAGGCTTCAACAACCCTCACGCCGCGGCAAGCGCGGTCGGCGGCAAGGGCCTCCAATCACGCCACGACCACGACACCGTACACCCGTCGGGAGCAAGCGAACTCGAGGGCCGCGCTCACGGTGGCCCGAGAGTTGCTGCACTGTAGGCTGCTGGAAGGCGGCCGCGACGTGCTGCTCGAGCGGGTCGCCGAACTCCTGGGCTTCGCCGCTTCGGGGGCTCACCCCTTCTGCATCCAGCTTCCGTCTGAAGCCCAGGGTGGCACGCGCGGGGGCTCCGCGCGCTCCCGCAGGCCTCAGGGCTACCCCAGCACCAGCGAATCCGCCGGCGCCGGACTGGCGGTGGCGCTACCCCCGCCCCCGGCGCATGAGGGAGAGGGGCTCGGCGCAGCCCACGGCGCCGGCGGGCAGCCGCGCTACCACCCCGCGGTGGGCACGTCAAGCAGCGCCGCATGGCACATGGAGCACTACAGCACGGCCTTCGGGGTAGCGGCGCCAGAAGAATACGTGCCCCACATGATGGACCAAGGGCACGCTCACGAGGGCGAACAAGGCTCGCTTCTCAGCCCAAGCTGGGGAGACGAGACACCAGAAGCTGAGCTCTTCCAGGAGCCCCGGGACGGCTCCGCCGGCCACGCTGGAGGCGACAATTATCGGGTACCACTAATTCCTTAGGAGCAGGCATATGCTAATCATGGATCACAAGAGGTGCAGGTCGCCGCAGCGAGCATCTGCCCCGCTCCCACAGTCTCCTACCCCTCGGGAGGAGGGCGCAGGGGGCTGTAGGAGAGGGGCAGGGACCCCACATCACCACCGCGGCGTTCGGAGCAAGGCATTCTCAGGAGGTAGGCCCTCCGCTGGGGAGGCGCCTGAGGGCCTGCCCCTGGCGGAGGACCCGTGGTCGTCGGGGGAACCGCTGGCGACCGCTCTACCCCACCGGCGACGTCCTGGTTTCCGGTCGTCGTTGGTGGCACTAGAGTGTGGCGCAAGGCGGGGCCCTCGTCTGGTGATATGAAGCAAGGCCGGTACCTGTGAAGAAGGCCCAGTGCCTATGAAGCTCGCCGCCCCGTGACACTCTCACGTAATAATGAGTGGGGCTGTACACGCCCCGGAGTCTCAGGGGTGCCGGCCTCAGGCCCTGGGGCTCCCTCCCACGCCAGTGGACAGCACTTAGCTCTGCGCTGGTGAGAAGACGTCCAAGACTAGATTAGGTGCCGGACGCGGCCATTTGTCTGCTTTCATTGCCTTCTTCTTTTGGTTGTAACTTTTCCCCTGCTGGATTTAAGTTGGATTCTAATTTGAGATTTGCGTGCGTCCGGAGAAAGGGGTGCTTAGTCTCGTTCGAGCCATTTCTTGCGTTCTGGTTACCGCTTCACCACAGCTGCCTCCCCTCGCGAGCCCCTCACGAGTCGGGTCGGGCCAGGCTCGTGCGCAGCCCAGATTGCCGCTATTGCTCCTTCTCGGGAGGACTTTCCGGTACCTGCGGAGGAGGTCTGTAACGCCCCGATACCAATGCTCGAGAAGACTTCCATATATTCCGGGTTTCGCCGTGTGTTTCATTTGTGCCTGCCCTTTTATTTTTGCATTGCATCATGTCATCATGCCATCATCTCATAAATCTTTTGCAACTCAACTAAATAAATGGCATGGACCTTTCATCCATTTAAATCGAGGGAATTCACATGGTGATTCCCTTTAAAACATATCCTCTCGATAATTACAGAGCTATAGTAATTCCATTAATTGGAATGCACCATAACACACTTGCAATTTAAGTCCATGCTTCTTCTGCTTCAAGTTTCACCTCCAAACTTTGCCAACATTTCTTTTCTCATTTATCGAGGCTCTTCCTAATTTCTCAACATTTTTGAACACTTCTAAATCCTCGTCCTTGTTCAAACCATTTGATTTAAATTCAAATGAATTTGAATTTAAATCTTGCAATCATGCTCACTTCTATTTTTCCGGGATCAAGCTCATTTTTGTGAGTCCAGGAAAATTGGCCCCATGCGCAAATTCTTTCTCTAATCCCTCTCTTTCTTTTTCTTCTCTCTAGTTCTTTTCTGCCAAAGAAAAAATAAAAGAGAGGGAGTAGAGAGCCCAGCATCCTCCCTCTTCGCTAGACTGGCCTCTCTAGGCCCAATCCGTCCTCGCCGGCCTCTTGGACCTCCACCCAGACCGGCCTAAACTCCCATAGGCCCAACAGCTCCCTAAACCTAACCCTAGCCCCGATCCCCTTCACTCGTTCCCCATCTCTCCCTCTCGTTCCCGTGCCCGCCACCAGAGAGGAGCGAGAGCGTCTCGCCCGATCCCCTCTCAGCCTCCGCCGCACCTCACTATGCTTCTTCTGCTGTAGAGCGCCACCACCGCGCGAGTCTCCCTTCGCCGTCCTTCTGCTCGCGCACCAGCGCCCGTCCCTGGAGGTCTCCTTCCTCCCGTCCCCGAGCTTGCCGGAGGCCTCAGATGCCGCCGGAGCACCAACAGCCAACAGGTTGAGCACCTGCCGCGCCCCCCCCTCTCCCTTCTCCTCCTTCCTATGGGTTCTTTCTCTAAATCCTCTCTCTCTTCCTCCTGTTGCCATGGACAGGAGCTCGCCGCCGTGTTGATCTGCCTCCGCCGGCGTTCGAAGTTCCCGTGGAGCCCGGCCTGGAACCCTGCAAACCCCGATGCCACCTCATCTTGCCGCTGGTCCTCGTCCGCAGCACCCCGGCGCCGTTGCGCCCCGTTTTGACCCGGTCGAGATCGGTCCGTCCTGCGTCCGATCCAGGAGTCCCTAGCTCGCCTGCTGCATCGCCAAGCCCGCTTTGCTAGCCTCCTCCTGCGCCCGCACCTGCGATCCCCCAAGTCCAACGCCATGTCGCCTCCCTCACCTCGTTCCCGGAACCGCAAGCATCCGTCGTCCCCATCTCCGGGCTCCCCTGCAAGTTCTGCTCCTCTCGTGCGAGACCGAGACGAACGAGTGCTTCCTCTGCTCGAATCGCCCCGCCGTTGACCTGATCAGGCGCCAGCATGGACAAGCGCCGAGGCCCTACTCAAGCCCTCGAAGTGTACGGCTACACGATGCGCCAAGTACCTCGTCGAGACGTGTACCACTACCGCCGCCCGAACGTCTACAGAACATGTAGCACAACCATCGTGAAGACCCCGTGGACGTCAAGTTCCTTGTCGTGGCCCTGAACATCTACGAGACATGAACCACTACTTCCTCTACGACTTCTCCCGAGAACGTCTACTTCCACTATGAACTTGATCCGCTCGAGAATGCTCCCTTGGAAGGTATAACCACCGAGACGACGCCCGTGAACGAATGTTGTGTGATGTATGAGATGCTCTAGATTCGCACCGTGATCGAATTGTCCTCGCACGTTCCTCGTTTGCCATGCCACCGTCATGTGGGACACCCGGTATCCGGGATCACTCCCCATCTCTTGCGTGTTCTACACATCCGCACACTTCTCTCTTGCATCGGTATCTCAATCGAGTTACCGGGACCCGAATGTTGCCGTGGCACCATTTCCGTTGTCGTTGCCGTGGCACCCTTTTTCGTTTCCGCCACGACGACAAATGCTTCTTAATGCTCTTGTCAACATTTTCATAAAATTGCTTAAAACTTGCATATGTCATCCGCATCATGATAACAACAATTAAAATGTTTAAAATGTTGTTTGTTTAAATTTGCTTAAATGCCATGCTAAAATGATTTATTTCATAACTAAATAACCGTAGCTCCAAATTTAATAAACTTTATATGTAAATGGGGTAGAAAAATGCCTAGTTTAACATGTTGGCATTAATTTGCATGTTTAACAACTCTAAAATTGTATTTAGGGCAGATCAGTTCCAAATCTAAAGTATGCACATGAGGATTTTCCGGAATCGTTGTTTGTTATTTCCGGCCTCATTTAAACTTGCCTAAATAGTTAGTTTAATTATGCTTCACCTCTTGCCATGTTTAATAACATTTAATATTGTTGGGTACATAAACAAGAGAGAACTAAATAGTTGATGTGAAGTTCCGTCAATATGCAACTCGTTGCATATTGAGCTCCACTTAACTTGTAGTGTTATTTGTGCATATTGCTTTGCCATGCCATGCATATTTAAACCGGACACGCATCATACTTGATTGTGCATCATGCCATGTTCATGTGATGGTTGTTTACCATGTTGTTTGCTTCTTTCCGGTGTTGCTTCTTCTTGATAGTTCCGGTAACGTTGCGATTGTGAGGATTCGTTCGACTACGTCCGTTTGTCTTCTTCATGGACTCGTTCTTCTTCCTTGCGGGATCACAGGCAAGATGACCATACCCTCGAAATCACTTCTATCTTTGCTTGCTAGATGCTCGCTCTTTTGCTATGCCTATGCTGCGATACCTACCACTTGCTTATCATGCCTCCCATATTGTCAAACCAAGCCTCTAACCCACCTTGTCCTAGCAAACCGTTGTTTGGCTATGTTACCGCTTTGCTCAGCCCCTCTTATAGCGTTGTTAGTTGCAGGTGAAGATGAAGTTTGTTCCTTGTTGGAACATGGAGATGTTGTTCCTTGATTGGAACATGTTTACTTGTTGGGATATCACAATATATCTTATTTAATTAATGCATCTATATACTTGGTAAAGGGTGGAAGGCTCGGCCTTATGCTTGGTGTTTTGTTCCACTCTTGCCGCCCTAGTTTCCGTCATATCGGTGTTATGTTCCCGGATTTTGCGTCCCTAACGCGGTCGGGTGATTTATGGGACCCCCTTGACAGTTCGCTTTGAATAAGACTTTTCCAGCGAAGCCCAACCTTGGTTTTACCATTTGCCTCACCACCACCTATTTTCCCTTGGGAGTAATTAACCCAAGGGTCATCTTTATTTAGCCCCCCCGGGCCAATGCTTGTCTAAGTGTTGGTCCAAACTAGAGCACCGTGCGGGACCGTCCCTTGGCAACTTGGGTTATGTTGGTACCTGTACGCTTCGCTTATCCGGTGTTGCCCTGAGAACGAGATATGTGCAGCTCCTATCAGGATGTCGGTGCATCGGGCGGTTTTGCTGGACTTGTTTTATTACTGTCGAAATGTCTTGTAGCCGGGATTCCGAGACTGATCGGGTCTTCCCGGGGAGAAGGAATATCCTTCGTTGATCGCGAGAGCTTATCATGGGCTAAGTTGGGACACCCCTGCAGGGTTTGAACTTTCGAAATCCGTGCCCGCGGTTATGGGCAGATGGGAATTTGTTAATGTCTGGTTGTAGAAAACCCAAACTTGACCTTAATTATAATACATCAACCGCGTGTGTAACCGTGATGGTCTCTTCTCGGCGGGGTCCGGGAAGTGAACACGGTGTTGGAGTTATGCTTGACGTAAGTAGTTTCAGGATCACTTCTTGATCATAGTTGTACGACCGTGCTTTTGCTTTCTCTTCTCGCTCTCATTTGCGTATGTTAGACACCAGATATGCTAGTCGCTTGCTGCAGCTCCACCTCACTACCCTGTCCTACCTTTAAGCTTAAATAGTCTTGATCTCGCGGGTGTGAGATTGCTGAGTCCCCGTGACTCACAGATACTTCCAAAACCAGTTTGCAGGTGCCGATGAACCCGTGCAGGTGACGCACCCGAGCCCAAGGAGGAGCTCGATGGAGATCTTGTTCATTGTGTTGTTTCGTTTCAGTTGATCAGTAGTGGAGCCCAGTCGGGACGATCGGGGATCTGTGTAGCATTTGGGGTAGTCTTCTTTTATTTTGGTTCCGTAGGCGGACCTTGATTGTATCTGTTTGATGTAATGCTCTACTCATGTATTGTGTGAAGTGGCGATTGTAAGCCAACTATGTATCTCTTTCCCTTATGTATTACATGGGTTGTGTGAAGATTACCTCACTTGCGACATTGCTTTCAATGCGGTTATGCCTCTAAGTCGTGCTTCGACACGTGGGAGATATAGCCGCATCGAGGGCGTTACAAGTTGGTAATCGGAGCCATCCCCGACCTTAGGAGCCCCCACTGATTGATCGTTTTTAGCGGCCGAGTTGTGTCTAGAAAAATGTTTTGAGTCATTTAGGAATTATGTATCGGAGAGTTTAGGAATTCTTTTTACTTCCCAGTCTCCTCATCGCTCTGGTAAGGCATCCTGACGTAGAGTTTTGACTCTTCTCTTCTCAAATTTCATTAAAAAAAATTTAGGATCACGCGGGTATCTTAGAATCGTTCCGATGGTTTTGTGATGACAACATTGTCTTGGTGCCTCCCGTCAGCAGGGGTTTAGTGGAGGTGTCCCGGGGAGTTGAGCTCTGAGGTGTTGTCGTCATAATTTTATCGTTACAGTTCTGGAATACCAGAGTTTAGTACGCCGACATCGAAAATCTCTTTTGTACAGTTGTTGGTGAGATAACCCTGATAGCCCAGTACTGAGGCGAGTGCGGGAGTATTGCCATAACTCGTATAACGGATGCTTTTCGAAGGTTGAGGTAGACGATTTCCGAAGGTTTCTTGGTTATGTGTTGAAGGATGGATACAGCTGGATCTAGGTATTGTTAGTTTGGGTGATATATTTTGTGTCCCCTGTGTCCCCAACACCTGATTGCATAACCAGAAAGTTTTGGGAGTTTATAAGTGGGAATTCAAGTATCACGTAGGAATTCTTTCCAACAGACACATGATACGATATGGGATCTATCATATGTTTGTTTCTGGCTTATTCTGCAAGCCAAATCCTTTGTTTTTGTTTTGTTTTGTGGTATTCGAGTTGCTTCAATGTCAAGTGTTGATTCCATACCTTTTCTAAGCGGTGTTCTCATATTCCTATGCGGATACCAATCCTTCATGATAACTGAGAGTGCCATGTCAATCCTTTTCAACCGGTGTGTCTCTCTTCAAGTGGATCCGATCACTTCAACATTCGCAAGATCAATTATCAGTTCTTCTCAACGGTGTTTGCTTCATCCGTTCCAAGTTGTCTTTGTTTTTCCCGCCCTCCCACCCTTATTTCTTCAAGGACGCAGATTTCTTGATCAAGTATCCATCTTATTGATGTGAAGCCTCTCCATTCTTCTCCTTCATGTTCTTATCCGGTGATTTTCTATGAAGATGCGCAACAACTTCAAGTTCATCATTCTTTGTTATTTTTTCTACTCCGGTGGACTCAATTCAAGCTTTATCGATCATATCTTTTCCTCGTTTCTAATGTTTTCTCGTACCGGTGCACCTCTTAATCATTCACCTCTCGCTATTCATTTGTTCCGGAGTGATGAAGATATCTCAGAAGATTCAGGTTTCCATTCTCAATTCACTCAAATTCTTTTGAGGTTGTTACCTCATTCAAGCCATTTAATTCAACCGGTGCAATATCCCTTTCAAGCAATCTTTTCAACGGTGTTTCTTTTGAGTGGGCCCTAAACCACAGGTCTTTTCCCAGGATCTTACCTGACTCTTCTAATTTTCCCGGAGCTATTCCCAAATTCCTTTTGAAGTTTGACGTAAGAATGAATTATCATCAGTCATATGTCTTTCCCCAAGATCTTTCAAATTCTTTTCATCGTTGGTTCAATCTTTCTATTCTTCATTATTCCAGAGTACCTCAACAATTCATGGTGGTGTTTCTCGTCATCATTCTCAACATTTGAAGACCGAAGAAGAGTTTCTCTTAAATCTTGCTCCATTCTCTTCAAGATTCATGGTTCTAGCTTGATGCCATCCTCTCATAATTGTTTTCGATTGCGAAAATTCTTTTCATACCCATCTGGAGCATTTCAGGAGTCTTTTCAGTTTGATTCTCCGGGGCCCATCATCTCAGAATTATTCATTCAAGCTTTCGGCTCTCGTTCTCCAAATCTTACCGGTGCATCGTTCAAGTATCCTCTAGTCAGCTCGTGATCTATTCGTTCATTTGTATCTAAATTCTCTCAAGTATCTTCGTTCATTTTCTAATTCTTCCCGGTGTTTCTTTATCTTTTCTTCGTTCATTTTCAATTCTTACGGTGGTTCGTTCAAGAGTTCTCTTCCTTCGCTATCATATAGATTCATTCGTTCTTTCCAATCCTACCGGTGGTTCGTTGAAGACCTTCTCAAGTTTGCGCCATATCTATCTTAATCCTTTCTACGAGAATAAGTAGTATGCCAAACCCATTGCTTGTCATAAATTTAATTGGTGAAGGATAAGCATAATGTAATTCTTATTCTTGTTTCATCGAGTAAATTCTATTCCTTATTCCGGAGGTTCATCAAAAAAATTCTTGCTTTCAATTGCTCATCATTCTTTTTCGGAGTTCCAAGTTTTCTCGGTTACATCATCCTGAAGCTCCATCTAAATCATTGCAAGGATTCACCTTGTGTTTTTCACTTCTCTTTCTTTCTATCATCCTTTTATTACCGGAGTTCTTCATGGAGGCTCTACATGGTGGTTCGTCAAGGATTCTTTTCATTCTTCATTTGTTCTTCAAGATTTTTCTCGAAGTTATGATCCGCCAAGCAATACTCAAAATTAAACATGGTGCTCAACACATGTTTTGTTTGGAGGAGTTCAAACATTTCTTCATCTTGCATTCCGAAGTGCAGTTCTTTCTATCTTATCTATTGAGGTGGTGTTATGTCATTCGTGATAATTTGAGTTCATGTTTCATGACTCACATGTGTTGGGGAACGTTGCAGAAAATTAAAATTTTTCCTACGCTTTCACCAAGATCCATCTATGAGTTCATCTAGCAACGAGTATTCAGATTAGATAGCATCTACATACCACTTTGTAGATCGCAACGGAAGCGTTCGAGTGAACGTGGATGAGGTAGTCGTACTTGCCGTGATCCAATTCACCGATGATCTAGTGCCGAACGGACGGCACCTCCGCGTTCAACACACGTACGGAAAGCGTGACGTCTCCTCCTTCTTGATCCAGCAAGGCAAAGGAGAGGTTGGGGATGAAGGCTCCAGCAACAGCACGACGGCGTGGTGATGATGGAACTGCAGTACTCCGGCAGGGCTTCGCCGTGCTCAATGGAGGAGGAGGAGGTGTTGGAGAGGGAGAGGGAGGCGCCAGGGCAATGGGGTGGTCAGCCCCCTCTCTCCCCCCCTTTATATAACCCCCAAGGGGGGGCGACTGCCCTAGGAGATGAGATCTCCTAGGGGGGGCGGCGGCCAGGGAAGGGGGGCTTGCCCCCCAAGCAAGGGGGGCGCCCCCTTTAGGGTTTCCCTCCCCCAAACCCTAGGCGCATGGGCCCATGGGGGGGAGGCGCACCAGCCCACTATGGGCTGGTTCCCTCCCTCATACAGCCCA
Organism: Aegilops umbellulata; assembly: GCA_032464435.1. Taxonomy (NCBI): domain Eukaryota; kingdom Viridiplantae; phylum Streptophyta; class Magnoliopsida; order Poales; family Poaceae; genus Aegilops; species Aegilops umbellulata. The sequence continues at coordinate 92,295,819 of CP136058.1, forward strand.
TGGGGCCCTCCGGGATAGGTGGCCCCACCCGGTGGACCCCCCGGGACCTTCCGGTGGTCCCGGTACAATACTGATAACCCCGAAACTTGTCCCGATGTCCGTATGATGACTTTCCATATATAAATCTTTACCTCCGGACCATTCCGAAACTCCTCGTGACGTCTGGGATCTCATCCGGGACTCCGAACAACATTCGGGTTACTGCACATACATATCCCTATAACCCTAGCGTCACCGAACCTTAAGTGTGTAGACCCTACGGGTTCGGGAGACATGCAGACATGACCGAGATGGCTCTCGGGCAATAACCAACAGCGGGATCTGGATACCCATGTTGGCTCCCACATGCTCCACGATGATCTCATCGGATGAACCACGATGTCAAGGATTCAATTAATCCCGTATACGATTCCCTTTGTCAATCGGTATTTTACTTGCCCGAGATTCGATCGTCGGTATCCCAATACCTCGTTCAATCTCGTTACCGGCAAGTCACTTTTCTCGTACCGTAATGCATGATCCCGTGATCAAACACTTTGATCACATTGAGCTCATTGTGATGATGCATTACCGAGAGGGCCCGGTGATACCTCTCCGTCAAGCGGAGTGACAAATCCCAGTCTCGATCCATGTCAACCCAACAGACACTTTCAGAGATACCCGTAGCATACCTTTATAGTCACCCAGTTACGTTGTGACGTTTGGCACACCCAAAGCACTCCTACGGTATCCGGGAGTTACACGATCTCATGGTCTAAGGAAAGGATACTTGACATTGGAAAACTCTTAGCAAACGAACTATGTGATCTTATGCTATGTTTAGGATTGGGTCTTGTCCATCACATCATTCTCCTAATGATGTGATCCCGTTATCGATGACATCCAATGTCCATAGTCAGGAAACCATGACTATCTTTCGATCAACGTGCTAGTCAACTAGAGGCTCACTAGGGACATATTGTTGTCTGTTATTCACACATGTATTACGATTTCCGGTTAACACAATTATAGCACGAATAAAGACAATTATCATGAATAAGGAAATATAATAATAATGCTTTTATTATTGCCTCTAGGGCATATTTCCAACAGTCTCCCACTTGCACTAGAGTCAATAATCTAGTTACATTGTGATGAATCGAACACCCATAGAGTTCTGGTGCTGATCATGTTTTGCCTTAGGGAGAGGTTTAGTCAACGGATCTGCGACATTCAGATCTGTGTGCACTTTACAAATTTCTATGTCTCCATCTTGAACATTTTCACGAATGGAGTTGAAGCGACGCTTGATGTGCCTGGTCTTCTTGTGAAACCTGGGCTCCTTTGCAAGTGCAATGGCTCCAGTGTTGTCACAGAAGAGCTTGATTGGCCCCGACGCATTGGGTATGACTCCGAGGTCGGTGATGAACTCCTTCACCCAAATTGCTTCATGTGCTGCCTCCGAGGCTGCCATGTACTCCGCTTCACATGTAGATCCCGCCACGACGCTTTGCTTGCAACTGCACCAGCTTACTGCCCCACCATTCAAAATATACACGTATCCGGTTTGTGACTTAGAGTCATCCAGATCTGTGTCGAAGCTAGCGTCGACGTAACCCTTTACGACGAGCTCTTCGTCACCTCCATAAACGAGAAACATTTCCTTAGTCCTTTTCAGGTACTTCAGGATATTCTTGACCGCTGTCCAGTGTTCCTTGCCGGGATTACTTTGGTACCTACCTACCAAACTTACGGCAAGGTTTACATCAGGTCTGGTACACAGCATGGCATACATAATAGAACCTATGGCTGAGGCATAGGGGATGACACTCATCTCTTCTATATCTTCTGCCGTGGTCGGACATTGAGCTGAGCTCAATTTCACACCTTGTAACACAGGTAAGAACCCTTTCTTAGATTGATCCATATTGAACTTCTTCAATATTTTATCAAGGTATGTGCTTTGTGAAAGACCTATGAGGCGTCTCGATCTATCTCTATAGATCTTGATGCCTAATATATAAGCAGCTTCTCCAAGGTCCTTCATTGAAAAACTTTTATTCAAATAGGCCTTAATGTTGTCCAAGAGTTCTATATCATTTCCCATCAAAAGTATGTCGTCTACATATAATATGAGAAATGCTACAGTGCTCCCACTCACTTTCTTGTAAACACAGGCTTCTCCATAAGTCTGTGTAAACCCAAACGCTTTGATCATCTCATCAAAGCGAATGTTCCAACTCCGAGATGCTTGCACCAGCCCATAGATCGAGCGTTGGAGCTTGCACACCTTGTCAGCATTCTTAGGATCGACAAAACCTTCCGGCTGCATCATATACAATTCTTCCTTAAGGAAACCATTAAGGAATGCCGTTTTGACGTCCATTTGCCATATCTCATAATCATAGTATGCGGCAATTGCTAACATGATTCGGACGGACTTCAGCTTCGCTACCGGTGAGAAAGTCTCATCGTAGTCAATTCCTTGAACTTGTCGATAACCCTTAGCGACAAGCCGAGCTTTATAGATGGTCACATTACCATCCACGTCTGTCTTCTTCTTAAAGATCCATTTATTTTCTATGGCTCGCCGTTCAACGGGCAAGTCAGTCAAAGTCCATACTTCGTTTTCATACATGGATCCTATCTCGGATTTCATGGCCTCTAGCCATTTGTCGGAATCCGGGCCCGCCATTGCTTCCTCATAGTTTGAAGGTTCACCGTTGTCTAACAACATGATTTCCAAGACAGGGTTGCCGTACCACTCTGGTGCGGAACGTGTCCTTGTGGACCTTCGAATTTCAGTAGGAGCTTGATCAGAAGTATCTTGATCATAATCATTAATTTCCTCTCTAGTCGGTGCAGGCACCTCAGGAACGATTTCTTGAGTTTCGCCATTTTCCGGTTCAAGAGGCAACACTTCATCAAGTTCTACTTTCCTCCCACTTACTTCTTTCGAGAGAAACTCTTTCTCCAGAAAGGATCCATTCTTGGCAACAAAGATCTTGCCTTCGGATCTGAGGTAGAAGGTATACCCAACAGTTTCTTTAGGGTATCCTATGAAGACGCATTTTTCCGACTTGGGTTCGAGCTTTTCAGGTTGAAGTTTCTTCACATAAGCATCGCATCCCCAAACTTTAAGAAACGACAGCTTAGGTTTCTTCCCAAACCATAATTCATACGGTGTCGTCTCAACGGATTTCGACGGTGCCCTATTTAAAGTGAATGCAGCAGTCTCTAAAGCATAGCCCCAAAAAGATAGCGGTAAATCGGTAAGAGACATCATAGATCGCACCATATCTAATAGAGTGCGATTACGACGTTCGGACACACCATTACGCTGAGGTGTTCCAGGCGGCGTGAGTTGTGAAACTATTCCACATTTTCTTAAGTGTGTGCCAAATTCGTGACTCAAGTATTCTCCTCCACGATCTGATCGTAGAAACTTGATCTTTCTATCACGTTGATTCTCAACCTCACTCTGAAATTCCTTGAACTTTTCAAAGGTTTCAGACTTGTGTTTCATTAAGTAGATATACCCATATCTACTCAAGTCATCAGTGAGGGTGAGAACATAACGATAGCCACCGCGAGCCTCAACACTCATTGGACCACACACATCGGTATGTATGATTTCCAATAAGTTGGTTGCTCGCTCCAATGTTCCTGAGAACGGAGTCTTGGTCATTTTACCCATGAGGCATGGTTCGCACGTGTCAAATGATTCATAATCAAGAGACTCTAAAAGTCCATCTGCATGGAGCTTCTTCATGCGTTTGACACCTATGTGACCAAGGCGGCAGTGCCACAAATATGTGGGACTATTGTTATCAACTTTAACTCTTTTGGTACTCACACTATGAATATGTGTATCATCACGTACGAGATTCATCAAGAATAAACCATTAACCATCGGAGCATGACCATAAAACATATCTCTCATATAAATAGAACAACCATTATTCTCGGATTTAAATGAGTAGCCATCTCGAATTAAGCGAGATCCGGATACAATGTTCATGCTCAAACTTGGTACTAAATAACAATTATTGAGGTTTAAAACTAATCCCGTAGGTAAATGTAGAGGCAGCGTGCCGACGGCGATCACATCGACCTTGGAACCATTCCCGACGCGCATCGTCACCTCGTCCTTCGCCAGTCTCCGTTTATTCCGTAGCTCCTGCTTTGAGTTACAAATGTGAGCAACTGCACCGGTATCAAATACCCAAGAGCTACTACGAGTGCTGGTAAGGTACACATCAATTACATGTATATCACATATACCTTTGGTTTTGCCGGCCTTCTTGTCCGCTAAGTATTTGGGGCAGTTCCGCTTCCAGTGACCACTTCCCTTGCAATAAAAGCACTCAGTTTCGGGCTTGGGTCCATTCTTTGGCTTCTTCCCGGCAACTTGCTTACCGGGCGCGGCAACTTCCTTGCCGTCCTTCTTGAAGTTCTTTTTACCCTTGCTCCTTTTGAACTTAGTGGTTTTATTCACCATCAGCACTTGATGCTCTTTCTTGATTTCTACCTCTGCTGATTTCAGCATAGCATACACCTCAGGAATGGTCTTTACCATCCCCTGCATATTGTAGTTCATCACAAAGCTCTTGTAGCTAGGTGGAAGCGACTGGAGGATTCTGTCAATGACCACTTCTTCCGGAAGATTAACTTCCAGTTGAGTCAAGCGGTTGTGCAATCCAGACATTCTGAGTATGTGCTCACTGACAGAGCTATTTTCCTCCATCTTACAGCTAAAGAATTTGTTGGAGATCTCATATCTCTCAACCCGGGCATGAGCTTGGAAAACCATTTTCAGCTCTTCGAACATCTCATATGCTCCATGTCTCTCAAAACGCTTTTGGAGCCCCGGCTCTAAGCTGTAAAGCATGCCGCACTGAACGAGGGAGTAATCATCGCATTGCGACTGCCAAGCGTTCATAACGTCTTGTTGTGCAGGGAGAATAGGTGCGTCACCCAACGGTGCTCTTAGGACATAATCTTTCTTGGCAGCTATGAGGATGATCCTCAGGTTCCGGACCCAGTCCGTATAGTTGCTACCATCGTCTTTCAGCTTGGTTTTCTCTAGGAACGCGTTGAAGTTGAGGACTACGTTGGCCATTTGATCTACAAGACATATTGTAAATATTTAGACTAAGTTCATGATAATAAAGTTCATTCAATCAAATTATTTAATGAACTCCCACTTAGATAGACATCCCTCTTCCAGTCATCTAAGTATTACATGATCCGAGTCAACTAGGCCGTGTCCGATCATCACGTGAGACGGACTAGTCAACATCGGTGAACATCTTCATGTTGATCGTATCTTCTATACGACTCATGCTCGACCTTTCGGTCTTCCGTGTTCCGAGGCCATGTCTGTACATGCTAGGCTCGTCAAGTCAACCTAAGTGTTTTGCGTGTGTAAATCTGTCTTACACCCGTTGTATGTGAACGTTAGAATCTATCACACCCGATCATCACGTGGTGCTTCGAAACAACGAACTGTCGCAACGGTGCACAGTTAGGGTGAACACTTTCTTGAAATTATTATGAGGGATCATCTTATTTACTACCGTCGTTCTAAGTAAACAAGATGCAAAACATGATAAACATCACATGCAATCAAATAATAAACGTGACATGATATGGCCAATATCACATAGCTCCTTCGATCTCCATCTTGGGGCTCCATGATGATCTTGTCACCGGCTTGACACCATGATCTTCATCATCATGATCTTCATCATCGTGTCTCCATGAAGTTGCTCGCCAACTATTACTTCTACTACTATGGCTAACTCGTTTAGCAATAAAGTAAAGTAATTTACATGGCGATTCTCAATGACACGCAGGTCATACAAAAATAAAGACAACTCCTATGGCTCCTGCCGGTTGTCATACTCATCGACATGCAAGTCGTGATTCCTATTACAATAGCATGAACATCTCATACATCACATATAGATCATTCATCATACATCACAACTTTGGCCATATCATATCACAAAGCACTTGCTGCAAAAACAAGTTAGACGTCCTCTAATTGTTGTTGCAAGTTTTACGTGGCTGAATTAGGGTTCTAGCAAGAACGTTTTCTTACCTACGTTAAAACCACCACAACGTGATTTGTCAACTTCTATTTACCCTTCATAAGGACCCTTTTCATCGAATCCGCTCCAACTAAAGTAGGAGAGATAGACACTCGCCAGCCACCTTATGCAACTAGTGCATGTTCGTCGGTGGAACCGGTCTCACGTAAGCGTACGTGTAAGGTTGGTCCGGGCCGCTTCATCCCACAATACCGCTGAAGCAAGATAAGACTAGTAGCGGCAAGAAGAGTTGACAACATCTACGCCCACAACAAATTGTGTTCTACTCGCGCAAGAAGAACTACGCATAGACCTAGCTCATGATGCCACTGTTGGGGAACGTTGCAGAAAATTAAAATTTTTCCTACGCTTTCACCAAGATCCATCTATGAGTTCATCTAGCAACGAGTATTCAGATTAGATAGCATCTACATACCACTTTGTAGATCGCAACGGAAGCGTTCGAGTGAACGTGGATGAGGTAGTCGTACTTGCCGTGATCCAATTCACCGATGATCTAGTGCCGAACGGACGGCACCTCCGCGTTCAACACACGTACGGAAAGCGTGACGTCTCCTCCTTCTTGATCCAGCAAGGCAAAGGAGAGGTTGGGGATGAAGGCTCCAGCAACAGCACGACGGCGTGGTGATGATGGAACTGCAGTACTCCGGCAGGGCTTCGCCGTGCTCAATGGAGGAGGAGGAGGTGTTGGAGAGGGAGAGGGAGGCGCCAGGGCAATGGGGTGGTCAGCCCCCTCTCTCCCCCCCTTTATATAACCACCAAGGGGGGGGCGACTGCCCTAGGAGATGAGATCTCCTAGGGGGGGCGGCGGCCAGGGAAGGGGGGCTTGCCCCCCAAGCAAGGGGGGCGCCCCCTTTAGGGTTTCCCTCCTCCAAACCCTAGGCGCATGGGCCCATTGGGGGGAGGCGCACCAGCCCACTATGGGCTGGTTCCCTCCCTCATACAGCCCATGGGGCCCTCCGGGATAGGTGGCCCCACCCGGTGGACCCCCCGGGACCTTCCGGTGGTCCCGGTACAATACCGATAACCCCAAAACTTGTCCCGATGTCCGTATGATGACTTTCCATATATAAATCTTTACCTCCGGACCATTCCGAAACTCCTCGTGACGTCCGGGATCTCATCCGGGACTCCGAACAACATTCGGGTTACTGCACATACATATCCCTATAACCCTAGCGTCACCGAACCTTAAGTGTGTAGACCCTACGGGTTCGGGAGACATGCAGACATGACCGAGATGGCTCTCGAGCAATAACCAATAGCGGGATCTGGATACCCATGTTGGCTCCCACATGCTCCACGATGATCTCATCGGATGAACCACGATGTCAAGGATTCAATTAATCCCGTATACGATTCCCTTTGTTAATCGGTATTTTACTTGCCCGAGATTCGATCGTCGGTATCCCAATACCTCGTTCAATCTCGTTACCGGCAAGTCACTTTTCTCGTACCGTAATGCATGATCCCGTGATCAAACACTTTGATCACATTGAGCTCATTGTGATGATGCATTACCGAGAGGGCCCGGTGATACCTCTCCGTCAAGCGGAGTGACAAATCCCAGTCTCGATCCATGTCAACCCAACAGACACTTTCAGAGATACCCGTAGCATACCTTTATAGTCACCCAGTTACGTTGTGACGTTTGGCACACCCAAAGCACTCCTACGGTATCCGGGAGTTACACGATCTCATGGTCTAAGGAAAGGATACTTGACATTGGAAAACTCTTAGCAAACGAACTATGCGATCTTATGCTATGTTTAGGATTGGGTCTTGTCCATCACATCATTCTCCTAATGATGTGATCCCGTTATCGATGACATCCAATGTCCATAGTCAGGAAACCATGACTATCTTTCGATCAACGTGCTAGTCAACTAGAGGCTCACTAGGGACATATTGTTGTCTGTTATTCACACATGTATTACGATTTCCGGTTAACACAATTATAGCACGAATAAAGACAATTATCATGAATAAGGAAATATAATAATAATGCTTTTATTATTGCCTCTAGGGCATATTTCCAACAACATGTTGTTAAGAATGAGATATTTTAAATCCATCAATCTCTTCGTTGGAGTTATCTTGGGTTATATTTCACCTAAAGCCTTCCATTGGGAATGTTGCTATTCGTGGTGTTTATCAATGATCCAAGTTTTTCTCCTATTCTCTCGGCGAATCAAGTTTTCACCTCCGTGTTGCTCTCAAGCAATCAATTGTTTTCCGTAGTGGCATGTATTCACCTCTAAGTTTTGAGTTGTTTCCATAAGCCCACAACAAGCTTATCCTTACCATTGTTGTTTTTCAAACAACTCCGTTCAATCCTACTTCGTAAGGATGCTCTTTCAAATTCATTTATGGTAGGAGATGTTGGTTTCATCCTTCGTTCTATTCGTTCCAACTATCTAACTATCATGCATTGTTTTCGGAGGCATTGTAATGTTGTTCTTTTCACCCATCACCTCGTTTTGTAAAGATCATGTTCTTTTTCTTGCTTATCCATTTAACCGGATTGTTGTGTCTATCGTTCCTCTTTTAACCAGAGTCTCATCCAAGTGCGTTCATTTTGACAAGTTCAAATGCTATTCCTCCATTTCCAACCGGAGTGTTGTATCATCTCTTCAAGTTCTTTTCATCTTATCAAGTTTTTCCTTCTTCTTTTAGTCGGAGTGCTGCCCAAATCATATCAATCTTATTCCTTCTCTATCTAGTTTTAAACGGAGTGTTTTAGATTTTGTTCACCTCCGTCGTGTCTTTTCTACAAGCTTTGCGACCTCTCAAGGTTCGTTGGTTTCACTCTTTTGTCAAAGAAGCAACTTAGTTTTACCTCTTTCTTCTTATGTTTTCTATCCGGTGCCATCCTAGATCTCGGGACGAGATCCTCTCGTAGGGGTGGAGTGTTGTAACGCCTCGAGACCGATGCTCGAGAAGACTTCCATATATTCCGGGTTTCGCCGTGTGTTTCATTTGTGCCTGCCCTTTTATTTTTGCATTGCATCATGTCATCATGCCATCATCTCATAAATCTTTTGCAACTCAACTAAATAAATGGCATGGATCTTTGATCCATTTAAATCGAGGGAATTCACTTGGTGATTCCCTTTAAAACATATCCTCTCGATAATTATAGAGCTATAGTAATTCCATTAATTGGAATGCACCATAACACACTTGCAATTTAAGTCCATGCTTCTTCTGCTTCAAGTTTCACCTCCAAACTTTGCCAACATTTCTTTTCTCATTTATCGAGGCTCTTCCTAATTTCTCAACATTTTTGAACACTTCTAAATCCTCGTCCTTGTTCAAACCATTTGATTTAAATTCAAATGAATTTGAATTTAAATCTTGCAATCATGCTCACTTCTATTTTTCCGGGATCAAGCTCATTTTTGTGAGTCCAGGAAAATTGGCCCCATGAGCAAATTCTTTCTCTAATCCCTCTCTTTCTTTTTCTTCTCTCTAGTTCTTTTCTGCCAAAGAAAAAATAAAAGAGAGGGAGTGGAGAGCCCAGCAGCCTCCCTCTTCGCTAGACCGGCCTCTCTAGGCCCAATCCGTCCCCGCCGGCCTCTTGGACCTCCACCCAGACCGACCCAACCTCCCATAGGCCCAACAGCTCCCTAAACCTAACCCTAGCCCCGATCCCCTTCACTCGTTCCCCATATCTCCCTCTCGTTCCCGTGCCCGCCGCCAGAGAGGAGCGAGAGCGTCTCGCCCGATCCCCTCTCAGCCTCCGCCGCACCTCACTCTGCTTCTTCTGCTGCAGAGCGCCACCACCGCGTGAGTCTCCCTTCGCCGTCCTTCTGCTCGCGCACGAGCGCCCGTCCCTGGAGGTCTCCTTCCTCCCGTCCCCGAGCTTGCCGGAGGCCTCAGATGCCGCCGGAGCACCAGCAGCCAACATGTTGAGCACCTGCCGCGCCCCCCTCTCTCCCTTCTCCTCCTTCCTATGGGTTCTTTCTCTAAATCCTCTCTCTCTTCCTCCTGTTGCCATGGACAGGAGCTCGCCGCTGTGTTGATCTGCCTCCGCCGGCGTTCGAAGTTCCCGTGGAGCCCGGCCTGGAACCCTGCGAACCCCGACGCCACCTCATCTTGCCGCCGGTCCTCGTCCGCAGCACCCCGGCGCCGCTGCGCCCCGTTTTGACCCGGCCGAGATCGGTCCGTCCTGCGTCCGATCCAGGAGTCCCCAGCTCGCCTGCTGCGTCGCCAAGCCCGCTTTGCCAGCCTCCTCCTGCGCCCGCACCTGCGAGCCCCCAAGTCCAACGCCATGTTGCCGCCCTCACCTCGTTCCCGGAACCGCAAGCATCCGTCGTCCCCATCTCCGGGCTCCCCTGCAAGTTCTGCTGCCGCCTGCTTCCTCTCGTGCGAGACCGAGACGAACGAGTGCTTCCTCTGCTCGAATCGCCCCGCCGTTGACCTGATCAGGCGCCAGCGTGGACAAGCGCCGAGGCCTTGCTCAAGCCCTCGAAGTGTACGGCTACACGATGCGCCAAGTACCTCATCGAGACGTGTACCACTACCGCCGCCCGAACGTCTACAGAACATGTAGCACAACCATCGTGAAGACCCCGTGGACGTCAAGTTCCTTGTCGTGGCCCCGAACATCTACGAGACATGAACCACTACTTCCTCTACGACCGCTCCCGAGAACGTCTACTTCCACTACGAACTTGATCCGCTCGAGAATGCTCCCTTGGAAGGTATAGCCACCGAGACGACGCCCGTGAACGAATGTTGTGTGATGTATGAGATGCTCGAGATTCGCACCGTGATCGAATTGTCCTCGCACGTTCCTCGTTTGCCATGCCACCGTCATGTGGGACACCCGGTATCCGGGATCACTCCCCATCTCTTGTGTGTTCCACACATCCGCACACTTCTCTCTTGCATCGGTATCTCAATCGAGTTACCGGGACCCGAATGTTGCCGTGGCACCATTTCCGTTGTCGTTGCCGTGGCACCCTTTTTCGTTTCCGCCACGACGACAAATGCTTCTTAATGCTCTTGTCAACATTTTCATAAAATTGCTTAAAACTTGCATATGTCATCCGCATCATGATAACAACAATTAAAATGTTTAAAATGTTGTTTGTTTAAATTTGCTTAAATGCCATGCTAAAATGATTTATTTCATAACTAAATAACCGTAGCTCCAAATTTAATAAACTTTATATGTAAATGGGGTAGAAAAATGCCTAGTTTAACATGTTGGCATTAATTTGCATGTTTAACAACTCTAAAATTGTATTTAGGGCAGATCAGTTCCAAATCTAAAGTATGCACATGAGGATTTTCCGGAATCGTTGTTTGTTATTTCCGGCCTCATTTAAACTTGCCTAAATAGTTAGTTTAATTATGCTTCACCTCTTGCCATGTTTAATAACATTTAATATTGTTGGGTACATAAACAAGAGAGAACTAAATAGTTGATGTGAAGTTCCGTCAATATGCAACTCGTTGCATATTGAGCTCCACTTAACTTGTAGTGTTGTTTGTGCATATTGCTTTGCCATGCCATGCATATTTAAACCGGACACGCATCATACTTGACTGTGCATCATGCCATGTTCATGTGATGGTTGTTTACCATGTTGTTTGCTTCTTTCCGGTGTTGCTTCTTCTTGATAGTTCCGGTAACGTTGCGATTGTGAGGATTCGTTCGACTACGTCCGTTTGTCTTCTTCATGGACTCGTTCTTCTTCCTTGCGGGATCGCAGGCAAGATGACCATACCCTCGAAATCACTTCTATCTTTGCTTGCTAGATGCTCGCTCTTTTGCTATGCCTATGCTGCGATACCTACCACTTGCTTATCATGCCTCCCATATTGTCAAACCAAGCCTCTAACCCACCTTGTCCTAGCAAACCGTTGTTTGGCTATGTTACCTCTTTGCTCAGCCCCTCTTATAGCGTTGTTAGTTGCAGGTGAAGATGAAGTTTGTTCCTTGTTGGAACATGGAGATGTTGTTCCTTGATTGGAACATGTTTACTTGTTGGGATATCACAATATATCTTATTTAATTAATGCATCTATATACTTGGTAAAGGGTGGAAGGCTCGGTCTTATGCCTGGTGTTTTGTTCCACTCTTGCCGCCCTAGTTTCCGTCATATCGATGTTATGTTCCCGGATTTTGCGTCCCTAACGCGGTCGGGTGATTTATGGGACCCCCTTGACAGTTCGCTTTGAATAAGACTTTTCCAGCGAGGCCCAACCTTGGTTTTACCATTTGCCTCACCACCACCTATTTTCCCTTGGGAGTAATTAACCCAAGGGTCATCTTTATTTAGCCCCCCCGGGCCAATGCTTGTCTAAGTGTTGGTCCAAACTAGAGCACCGTGCGGGACCGTCCCTTGGCAACTTGGGTTATGTTGGTACCTGTACGCTTCGCTTATCCGGTGTTGCCCTGAGAACGAGATATGTGCAGCTCCTATCAGGATGTCGGCGCATCGGGCGGTTTTGCTGGACTTGTTTTATTACTGTCAAAATGTCTTGTAGCCGGGATTCCGAGACTGATCGGGTCTTCCCGGGGAGAAGGAATATCCTTCGTTGATCGCGAGAGCTTATCATGGGCTAAGTTGGGACACCCCTGCAGGGTTTGAACTTTCGAAAGCCGTGCCCGCGGTTATGGGCAGATGGGAATTTGTTAATGTCCGGTTGTAGAAAACCCGAAGTTGACCTTAATTATAATACATCAACCGCATGTGTAACCGTGATGGTCTCTTCTCGGCGGGGTCCGGGAAGTGAACACGGTGTTGGAGTTATGCTTGACGTAAGTAGTTTCAGGATCACTTCTTGATCATAGTTGTAGGACCGTGCTTTTGCTTTCTCTTCTCGCTCTCATTTGCGTATGTTAGACACCAGATATGCTAGTCGCTTGCTGCAGCTCCACCTCACTACCCTGTCCTACCTTTAAGCTTAAATAGTCTTGATCTCGCGGGTGTGAGATTGCTGAGTCCCCGTGACTCACAGATACTTCCAAAACCAGTTTGCAGGTGCCGATGAACCCGTGCAGGTGACGCACCCGAGCTCAAGGAGGAGCTCGATGGAGATCTTGTTCATTGTGTTGTTTCGTTTCAGTTGATCAGTAGTGGAGCCCAGTCGGGACGATCGGGGATCTGTGTAGCATTTGGGGTAGTCTTCTTTTATTTTGGTTCCGTAGGCGGACCTTGATTGTATCTGTTTGATGTAATGCTCTACTCATGTATTGTGTGAAGTGGCGATTGTAAGCCAACTATGTATCTCTTTCCCTTATGTATTACATGGGTTGTGTGAAGATTACCTCACTTGCGACATTGCTTTCAATGCGGTTATGCCTCTAAGTCGTGCTTCGACACGTGGGAGATATAGCCGCATCGAGGGCGTTACAATGTCCCTTTGGGAAAAGGCCCGGAGCCTGTGAAGAAGGCAAATGCCTGTGAAGCTATAGCGTTTGGGAAAAGGCCCGGAGCCTGTGAAGAAGGCAAATGCCTGTGAAGCTATCGCGTTTGGGAAAAGGCCCGGAGCCTGTGAAGAAGGAAAATGCCTATGAAGCTATCGCGTTTGGGAAAAGGCTCGGAGCCTGTGAAGAAGGCAAATGCCTGTGAAGCTGTCGCGTTTGGGAAAAGGCCCCGAGCCTATGAAGAAGGCGAATGCCTGTGAAGCCATCACATGTAGGAAAAGGCCCGGAGCCTGTGAGGAAGGCAAATGCCTGTGAAGCTATCGCGTTTGGGAAAAGGCCCGGAGCCTGTGAAGAAGGCGAATGCCTGTGAAGCCATCACATGCAGGAAAAGGCCCAGAGCCTGTGAGGAAGGCAAATGCCTGTGAAGCCATCACATGTAGGAAAAGGCCCGGAGCCTGTGAGGAAGGCCAGCACCTGTGAAGCCCCTCGCCAGCGACGCTTGCGCGTCCTACAGTTTCAACTAGAGAACACTCAGGACACCACGTCCTCCCACGGGCTGCCTCAGGGCCTGCGCGAAACAAAGGTAAACCAGCCAGCCGCCAGGCGCTGGTGCTCGCGCAATATAATAGCTACTAGTACGATGTATACAGGTTTTTCATGAGGGGCTTCCCCTCCTCAAAATGCTCTCACAGCCATCAGGCCAAACACCTGAGTTCTACTCGTGCAGGATAAAAGACACGAGCGATACATACTCACTCGGACAAATCCCCCAATGCATCCTCAGGAGCAGCTCCCGAGCCGCCGCTGGCATCGCTGAACTCGCCATCGCTACATGCGTCGTCGCCAGTGGCGTCAAGGCCGTCCACCACACCGCCTTCGTCAGTAGCCACGATCACGTCGTCGTCATCCGAAGTGAAGGCCCTCACAAGAGCGTCCATGTTGTCTCCCACCCAGTGCGCCAGGTCGCCTCGGACGGCCTGGGGGACTGGGGCGATGGCGGCGTCGAAGTCGAAGTGGGGATCCATGTTCCGAAGATGGCTGAAGACGCGAGAAAAGGCGCGCCCGAGTAGGGCGCGGCTCCTCTCCTCCACCAACCTGTCGGCCCTGACCGACCGCGCCTCCAGCTGCGTCACCACGATGGTGAAGAACTGCAGGTTGCCGGCATAGTTGATCGTGTGCGGCTCGCCAACGGCCGCCTCACAGATGTTGCCCAAGGCTGCGTTAGCCCTCTCCCTGAGCGTAGCCAGCATGGGGCCGTGCACGTGCTCCAAGACCTGCCGCTGGTGTATCTCATCAGCGTTCTGGCGCTCGACGGCCTCAGCCTCCTTCACCCGCTGGCGAAGACGGAGCACCTCGGCCTGGAGGGCAGCCGACTCCTTTTGCGTTGCCTCAAGGGCGGCCCGGGAAGCGTCGGCCCGCCGCGTCTCCTCATCCCGTTGGGCCCTCAGGGCTGCGGTTCTTCCCTCAGCCTCGACCCGGATCAACTCCAGCTTCCCCGCGAACTCGCGCTCGAAGCCTTGGCATGCTGTCGCCACCCGACGACCAACCTCCTCCAGGACACGCGCCTCCCGTGCGGCGACTTCATCTTCCGCCTGTGTCACCAGGCGCTCCCTCGTCCCCAGCCGCTCGTACTCGCGGGTGCGTTCGGTGGCTTCCAGCGTCAACGCTTCCTCACGCCTCTGGAGCTCAGCTGGGTCGCCAGAGGTCACTCTCATCGACGCAAGGGCCGCCTCGCGCAGTTCCACTTGCTCCTCTAATGAGTGGCATCGGGCCAGGAGCTCCCGAGCCCGCTCCTCCGCTGCTTCTCGCCGTCGCTCGGCTCCCAGGGCCTCTCAGCGACCTGGGATCGGGCCACCCAGGAGGCCTCCAACGACGCCTTCGCTTCTTCGTCTTCAAGGTCGCGCTGGTGATGCGCGAGGGCGATGGCGGCCTCCAGCTCGCGCCTCCCTGCGGCCAAGCGCAGGCCCTCGGCCTCCAGGCGCGCGTCTTCACCAGCGAGCTCCTCCCCGAGCAGGTCCACCGCGTCGGTCGCCCTTCGAAGGAACTCTTGGCGGCGAGCACGGCGCTCCCGAGCGCGCCCGGGCACGTCTTCCACACCATCATCTGCCCCAAGCGAGCGCCGCGGGCCACAAATCATCGCTCCCCCTCCGGGCAGGGGGCTGGGGGCTGGCACCCTCGCGACGGCCGGGTGCGCCGTACCAGAAGCCCAGCCTGAGGCCAACCCGTCTTCAGAAGAAGGGCACAGGGGGCGCCTCAGCCAGTCGCAGCCAGCGGTCAGGCGGGGAGCCCACGGCAGGCTGACAATGCCAAGAGAGGGCCCGCGAAGGAAGATCGCAGGAAGAGAAGGGCTGCGGGGCACCTCGGGACGGTCCGCCCCTTCGTTCGTCCTCACCACAAGAGCTGTGCTGCTCAGAACGCTTTGGGGCGACGGGGGAGGTGAAGCCAAGGGAGGTGAAGCCAAGGGAGGCGGCACCTCAGCGGCTTCCAAGATCTCGTCAGGAAGAGGCCTGCAGAGCAAGGATCAGTAGACGCCACAAGGGGATCAGGAGCCAGGAAAGGAGAAGGCTTACTCGTCGGTGGTGAAGCACTTCCGGCGCTTCAGCAAGCGACAAGGGAAGTCATCACCCAGGGCCTCCCTTTTCCTCCAGAGGGCCTCAAAGTCCACACGGAAGCGGCCCAACAGAAGAGCGCAAGGATCAACTTGCGACGAAGACGGAGCAGCAAAGCTATCCGCGTCAGGGGCGCCTGCCTGACACGTGCTGCCAATCACCTCGGCAGAAGACGCGGCCGGGGCCTCAGGAGCCTCGGCCCCAGGCGCTGGGAGCGACTGCTTGCCACCCACAGCCTCTGCAGCACGGGCCTCAGGAGCTGCTTCCTCGAGGGTATCGCCAGGCGCGGTCTCCTCATCGGGAGCCTTATCGGTCTCCGCCATCTCATGCCTCCCTGCCCCGCCACTCGAGGAGGATTTGCCTTGACCGACCGGAAGGGCGGTCACCACCACAGGGTTCTCGCGAGGCCCTTGGAGGCCAGCGGGGCGTAGCCCCCACTCATCAAAGGAGGGCATCTGCTTCACGAAGTCGTTCCTGTTCTGGCAGAGATACAGCAGAGCTCCTCCTCTCTGGATGCTGCCCAGGTTGGGGTCACCAGTCAGGACCAAGAGCACAGTCCTTAGCGCCGCAGGTGTCAGGTCTTCTTCCTGGAGCCTCATGCGATCACCATGCCCGCTAAAAGCCCACATTCGGCGAGAGTGGCGTTGGAGAGGGGCAATGCGGCGTAACAGGAACTCCTTCACCACCTTGGGCGCCGTCACGCCGAGCGACCTCAAGAACGTGAAGCGGCGCCAGACGAAGGCGAGCCGGGGGCTCACGAGCGTCTCCTGGCCCCAGCCCGAAAATGGTACTGCAGGCGAAGTTGGCTTCGTCAGCAGGGGGCTGGGCACCCCGACATCAATGTACAACCACCGCTCGCGGAACCTAGCTGAAGGCGAAGGAAGCTTGAAGTCAATCCCCGAGGCCGCAGTCTCGGGCGCGGCAACGAAGCTCACACACGCTGAGCATTGAGTGGGGTCAGCAAGGTGCAAAGAGAAGAAGTGGCACATCAAGGCAACGGAAGGAGGGATGCCCATTATCGCCTCGCAAACAAAAGCAAAGACCGAAAGGAGGGTGATGGATTCAGGACCCAAATGCATCATATGGATCTGGTAATGAGAGAGGACGGCCTTGAAGAAATCAAAAAAGGGGGGGAACCAGACCCGCCCACAAGGCATTGGCAAAATAATGAACCTCAGTGATTATCCTGTCAGTGGGGAAGTGAGACGTAGACCAGGCCGTCATCCTCCCACACTCGTTGAAGGTGGTGGCCAGAGCCGGGCTGAGCTTATCCAGGCACTCTCAATTGAGTATGATCGATCGGCCGACAGCGGGGTTCACCGACGGCGGCGAGCGAGACGGAGTCATGGGTTTCTTCCCTTTCTCCTTCTTCGTCGGAGCCATGGCGATGGAAAGGAGGGGGAAGATGTGAGATGGGATTGGAGACAAGAGTCGGAGTTCGAAGGGAGGAAGAATAGGGGACGGTCGAGCAACAGGAAGGGGAGCGGCTGTGTACAACTGTGAGTCCACATAGCAGGGCGCAAAATAAGGAAGCGTGGGGGAACAGCGCCGCCCACGTCCAATCAACCGCCACACGGCGCCCGAGGCCGCAGGCTGTTAGGGCCCGCGGTGCTTCGCCCTTGCCCTTTCGCCTCTTGGCACGGCCAAGTCCGGGCGTGCCTTGGGCCGGGGGGCTACTGTCGGCGTTCTGGGAACGGGGGTCCCCAGACTTGCCTGCCTGCGGCCCGCGGCGTGGCTCAAAGGGGGCCCAGCACGGCCCATCTTCATCAACACAAGACCCAAGACCCTCGCGAGGGGCCAAGCCTCGCGGGGCGGACGACATGGTGCCTCCTCAGGCACGGCCTCATTAGGCTGGCTCATGAGGAGGCGGAGAGATCAAGGCGGGGTACCTCGCGAGGTGCCCATGACGCAAGCCATGACGACCAAGGGCGCCAGGCGGGCGCCAGCCCGCGCAGTGTCCTCCCTTTCCTCTTTGGTGCAAAGGGGGCAAGCGCGGGCGAGAGGATCAAGCAAAGGCATCCATTTCGGTGCAACGAGACCAAGACTAGTCCGACGGTGGGAAGGAGGTCATCGTGGAGCCCATAACGGCGTCACCACAGGGCCTTTGGCAGGCGAGGACCAACTTTAGTCAGGATAAGTGTACCAGATGTTCCCCTTCGAATTGGCCAATTGTTGGCGCCCTTCCCGCTCAATATTTGGGAAGAGGCCCAGGGCCTTTGCCTATAAATAGGACTAGCCACCCCCAGGGTAGACGCATCTAGCGATCGAGCGATCCAGCATCTAGCGATCGGGTGATTGAGAATTAGAGGCCGAGAATCAGAGCAAGCAGAGAGAGAGAGAGAGAGAGAGAGAGAAGGGCGGCTGAACTCCTCCTAGAAGTTCATCCCCCTAGCCAAGAACAGACCCTCGCGAGGCTGTTCTTCCCTGTATTGTTCATCATCACCAGCCAGAGAGGCAATCCACCACACCACACTGGAGTAGGGTATTACACCACATCGGTGGCCTGAACCAGTATAAACTCTGTGTCTTTTGTGTTGTTCTTTTGGTAGTTTAGATTCTTGCGAGACAGAGAGGTAGAGGGCATAATCTCCGCGCGCACCCCAGAGTTCGAACCTTAAGGGTCTGCCGGAACCCAAAATCCGACATCATCCAGCCTCCACCGGCTACTGTTCATCCAGCCCTCCACGGGGTCGTGTTCATCCAGCCTCCACCGGCTACTGTTTAACTAGCCCTCCACGGGGTCCTGTTCAACGAGCCCTCCACGTATGGGGTCCCTCCACCGGCTACTGTTCATCCACCCCACCTCCTCGATCAGGGTCCTGTTCATCCAGCGGAAACGACCTCTACTACCATGGGATCATATTCATCCAACCCCCACAAGGAACTGTTCATCAAGAGGTAGCTTCGATCAGCTTCAGTTAGCAGTAGTAGTGAAGGAATCACTCGGGTTCAGTTAATAGCAAGGGGTCGATCGGGGTTCAGTTACATAGCTAGTGAAATCGCTCGGGTTTAGTTAGAGCCCAACGCCTCGCTCGGGTTCAATTAGAGCGACGCGCCTCGTACACACGCGCGTACGTGTACGAGAGAAACGCGCAAACCTCCGTGCATCGCTCAGCCCCGACCACCCACCGTAACCGGGAACTCCCCGAAATTTTCCTCGCCCTTGCTTCTACCATGATTTTTTCTGTCATGGGCGGCCCAAAGAATGTCATGCAGGTGCATGTCCGTCCCACCCAGGATGAAAAGCCCATTTTCTGTCATGATTTTTTGTCATAGAAGTAGGAGCCCACCACATCTATGATGATACAGGCTTTGTCACAATTATCGTCATAGAAGTGTCATCAGCATGACAGAAAAAATCGTTCAGCCCAGAATGTCACCAATGTGTCTTTTTTGTTGTGGTGCTTTATTATGCACCATATGTCTTTGAGCTGATTATGACCAATAACGTGGCATGGAGAGCAATTGGAACATCGGCGGTGGCGTCAAGCATCGGGCGTGGACTAATTCGACAGTTCTGGAAGTTCGTATGCGAGGAAAGTGGCGAGGGAGAGAGAGGAACGAGGGAAGAGGGATGGGGTTTATGGGCGATGACATGGTTGCTAGTCGGAGTCCACCCGAGTGGCGGCGACATGAGCTTCTATTCGGGTGGCCTAGCGGTTGGGAGGTGCCGCGCGATCTAGGAAATGATGATGGGGGTCAAGGGGTTTTTATAAAGGGGCTGATAGGCTTGGCTATGGGGTGTGGGCGTCATGCACGTCATGGCGATGTGGGGTGTAGCGTATGTGGTGCGCGGGTCGTAGAACTCACCTGACAAACGCCATTTTGACATTAATATGGGGAATGCTTCACGTTCAAAAATGCATTGTAGTAAGCACGGCTTACCAACAACTATTTTGGTAGCTTGTCTAAGCTCCTCCTTGGTCGCCTGATGGTAGCTAGAACTACGTCGGTATTTCCCCGGAGAGGGAGGGATGATGTAGCACAGCGACGGTAGAGCATTTCCCTCAGTTATGAAACCAAGGTATCAAACTAGTAGGAAGATCAAGCAACACAGAGTAAACAACTCCTGCACACAAATAACAACACCTCGCAACACTACGTGTTAAAGGGGTTGTCAGTCCCTTTCGGGTAACGGCGCCTCAAGATAGGCAAGCGGACGTGAGATAAATTGTAGTAGATTGAAATAATATATCGTAAATAAATAAAGTGCAGCAATTTTTTTGGTTTAATAGATCTGAATAAAAATGCAAAGGAAAAGTAGATCACAAGGCAAATATATGAGAAATAAGACCCGGGGGTCGTAGGTTTCACTAGTGGCTTCTCTCGAGAAAAATAGCAAATAGTGGGTAAATAAATTACTGTTGGGCAATTGATAGAACTTCAAATAATTATGACGATATCTAGGCAATGATCATTACATAGGCATCACGTCCAAGATTAGTAGACCGACTCCTGCCTCCATCTACTACTGTTACTCCACACATCGGCCGCTATCCAGCATGCATCTAGTGTATTAAGTTCATGGAAAAACGGAGTAATGCAATAAGAACGATGACATGATGTAGACAAGATCTGTTTATCTATATGGCAGTAGATATAGATCTCGTCTTTTTATCCTTAGTAGCAACGATACGTACGTGTCGTTTCCCCTACTGTCACTGGGATTGAGCACCGTAAGATCGAACCCACTACCGGGCACCTCTTCCCATTGCAAGGTAAATAGATCAAGTTGGCCAAACAAAACCAAAATATCGGAGAAGAAATACGAGGCTATAAGAGATCATGCATATAAGAGATCAAAGAAACTCAAATAACTTTCATGGATATAAAAAGATATGACTGATCATAAACTCAAAGTTCATCAGATCCCAACAAACACACCGCAAAAAAGTTACATCATATGGGTCTCCAAGAGACCATTGTATTGAGAATCCAGCGAGAGAGAGAGAGAGGAAGACATCTAGCTACTAACTACGGACCCGAAGGCCTACAAGAGACTACTCACTCCTCATCGGAGAGGCACCAATGGAAGTGGTGAACCCCTCCGTGATGGTGTCTAGATTAGATCTAGTGATTCTGAACTCTGCGGTGGCTGGATGAATATTTCGACGCTTTTTCTAGGGTTTCTAGAATATTGTGGTATTTATAGAGCAAAGAGGCGGTTCAGGGGGCACACGAGGTGGGAACAACTCACCAGGCCGCGCCTTGGCCTCCTGGCGCGCCCTGGTAGGTTGTGCCCCCTCGGGGCACCCCCAGGTGCAACCAGGGCCCACTGCCTTTCTTCTGGCCCACAAAAAATCATCGTGGAGCTTCTTGGCATTTGGACTCCATTTGATATTGATTTGCTGCGATGTAAAAACCATGGAAAAAAACAGCAACTGGCACTTGGCACTATGTCAATAGATAGTACCAAAAAATGATATAAAATGACTATAAAATGATTATAAAACATCCAAGATTGATAATAAAATAGCATGGAATAATCAAAAATTGTAGATACGTTGGAGACGTATCAGCATCCCCAAGCTTAACTCCTACTCATCCTTGAGTAGGTAAGTGATGAAAACAAAAAATTTGATGTGGAGTGTTGTTCATCAAGTCATATCATATTCTTTTCTGTATAGCATGGACATTTGGACTTTTATGTGATTCAAAGCAATAGTCTAGTTTTGACAAAATAATTTAGATACTCAAGCATATGAACAAGCAACCATGCCTTTCAAAATATCAACACTAAAATAAGTTATCCCTAGCACATCATGATCATATGAACAAGCAACCATGCCTTTCAAAACCATGCCTTTTTCTAGTAGTGTCATGCTGAAACATTGATCCATTCATGAAACACACTTGATTATTATCTACACCCAATACTTGAGCATGATCATATTGCCTCCTAGTTGGTGCTTTTTGTGAGAGAAGATGGAGACTCAAATTTCAAAATAAAAATTGCATAAAGTAAAAGAAAGGCCCTTCGCAGAGGGAAGTAGAGATTTGTATAGGTACCAGAGCTCATAGCAAAAAAATAGAGATGAAAACATTTTGGGAGGTGTATTCATCCCACCAACGAAAATGACTCAGAGCTACGAACACTTTCCATGCTAGATATGCCATAGGCGGTTCCCAAAAAGAAAAATAAGGTTTATTCCTTTTTCCACCATTCTTTCACTTTCCATGGCCAACTATATCCACGGGTGCCCTCCATACCAACACTTTCCAAGGAATTTATTATTTGACAACATAAAGTAAATATTTTGTTTGTATTTCGGGACTGGGCATCCCTAAGACCTTTGCCTTACTCTCGTGCAATGACAAGTGAATAAACACTCATCTTGAGAATAAGACATCTAGCATGGAAAATATTAGCCACCCGTTACCGTTCTGCGAGCGAAACAAACACACAAAAGAGAAGTTTAGTTTTGAAAATTAGAGATGGCACATGAAAATTTTCTTAGAACGGCAAAAGAATACAACATATAGGTAGATATAGTGGACTCATGTGGCAAAACTGGTTAAAGGATTTTGGATGCACAAGTAGAGGTCATACTTGGTGCAAAATGAAGCTAGCAAAAGATTGGGAAGCGACCACACAAGAAATGAATAATCTCATAAGCAAGCATTAAGCATAATTAACACCAAATAATGCACCACAAGTAGGATATGATTTTCATTGCATGATTATTGATTTTCGTGCATGCATAGGGAATCACAAACCTTAACACCAATATTCTTACTAGAGCATAATTACTCACCAATATAACTCACATATCACATCATCATATCTCAAAACTATTACTAAGAATCAAATTTATTTTGTCCAAGGATCTTCATGACATTTTATTTCTTTTATCCTTCTTGGATATCTATCACTTTGGTACTAATTTTCATGTGTTGCTCTTCATAAGCTCAAACAAATATAAGTGAAGATCATGAGCATAACAAATGTTCTTTATCTCAAAATTATTTAAGTGAAGCAAGAGAGAATTTCTTCAAAAAATTTACTAACTCTAAAATAAATATAAGTGAAGAAAGAGAGCATTTCTTCAAAAATAACAAAGCACACCGTGCTCAAAAAGATATAAGTGAAGCACTAGAGCAAGTCCTATCTCATAAAAGATTTAAGTGAAGCATAGAGAGCAATTCTAACAAGTCATGATATAATTTTGGATCTCTCAAATAGGTGTGTCCAGCAAGGATTGATGACTTGAAACACAAAATAAAACAAGAAAATAAACATATCGTACAAGATGCTCCAAGCAAAACACATATCATGTGACGAATAAAAATATAGCCTCGAGTAAAATACCGATAGTTGTTGGAAGAAAGCGGGGATGCCACTCGGGGGCATCCCCAAGCTTAGTTGGTTGCTCATCCTTGAATCATAGCTTGGGATGCCAGGGCATCCCCAAGCTTAGGCTCTTACATCCTCCCTTCATCCATCATAAGATAACCCAAAACTTGAAAACTTCAATCACACAAAACTCAACAAAACCTTCGTGAGATCCGTTAGTGTAAGTAATAAATCACTACTATAAATGCTGTATAAAACAAATTAATATTTTGTTTTTGTATTTTATCTACTGTATTCCAAGTTTTCTATGGCAAAAACTCATCAAAGAAAACCATAGAGCCATCAAAATAAGCACACAACAGAAAGAAAACAGAATCTGTCAAAACAGAACAGTCTGTAGCAATCTGATTTAAACAAATACTTCTGGAACTCCAAAAATTGTACCAAAATAGACGACCATGGAAATTTGTATATTAATCTTCTTAAAAAAGAATCAGGGCAAAATCTCTTTCTGAATAAAAATGATAATTAATTTTGTGAGCACAAAGTTTCTGTCTTTTTCAGCAAGATCAAACAACTATCACCCAAGAAGATCCTATCGGTTCTACGTGGCACAAACACTAATTAAAACATAAAAAACACAATCATAACAGTAGCATAATTGTGCTAACACTCAAGAATATAAAGCAAAAAAAACAAAAAAAAATTATTCATTGGGTTGCCTCCCAACAAGCGCTATAGTTTTACGCCCTTAGCTAGGCATAAAGCAAGGATCTAAGTTTTGTCATCTTTCTTCTTCTTAATTTTCTTGGGGGTATTTTTATCAGGAGGTTTTGTAGACACAACATAAAACATATTATCCATGGAAAATTTAGCATTCCTTAGTTGATTTTCATCATAACCCCTTTGATGTCCCGCTACAATCCAAGAATAGTGTTGATTAACATTATTAAAAACTTGTTGGATTATATCTAGAACGGGGACCTCCTTTTTAAGATTCTCATCAAAGATCTTATTATCCCCAAGAAAATGTCTTAGAGCATAGTCACTATTGTAAATAATTTCATCTATCATAGGTTTTTCACGATTCATACCATAAAAGTCAAAGATTTCCCTAGCTTCCCGAATTATGTAGTCAAACTCATTCATGAGAACGAGAGTGGCCAACTTTTTTGCTCTAGGATTCTTTATTTCAGGAAGATCAAAAAACAATCTTTGCAAAGTAGGATGAGTGCGGATAAATTTGCTTTCAAGTTTCAGAAATAGTGCTGAAATAGCATCCGCATAAGATCTAGTAGTTTTAAGTATAGAAGCATCATCAAGACTTAGATTCCCAACACAATTGAAAAACTCTTGGATACGTTCTTTTCCCATAGCATTCCCTTGCCCCAAGATAAAAGTTTTAGCATCCAGATTGCCTGTACATCCAATCTTAGGAGTCAGGCCATCATCTATTGGTGCCATACCGAAATCACTGATGATTGCAAGCAAAGGATAGATCTGACCAGAAAACGGCGAACGAAAAAAGAGAGGCGAATAAAATGACAAATCTTTATGAAGTGGGGGAGAGGAAAACGAGAGGAAAATGGCAAATAATGTAAATTGCAAGGAGATGAGATTTGTGATTAGGAACCTGGTTATGATGAAGAACTTTCCCGGCAACGGCGCCAGAAATTCTCCTTGATGATAGTTAGAACTACATTGGTATTTTCCCAGAGAGGGAGGGATGATGTAGCACAGCGATGATAGAGTATTTACCTCAGTTATGAAACCAAGGCATCGAACCAGTAGGAAGATCAAGCAACACAACGTAGACAGCTCCTGCACAGAAATAACAACACATCGCAACCCAACGTGTTAAAGGGGTTCAGCAGAGCCTGCTGCTGCTGCCGAGCAGCCTCATCCTTGGTGGCCTGATCCTTTGCCACTTCCTTGGCCTTATCAATATCGGCCTGCTTCAGGATGAGCTCTCGCTTGCGGTCCTCCAGCTCACCCTGGGGAGCCCTCAGTTCATCCCGGGCCTCGCCAAACCAGACTTGCGTCTGAGCGATGCGCGCCTCAAAATCCGCCTCCGCCTTATCCAGCGCCGCCATCTTGGAATTCACTTTGTCTTAGCAGGCACGGTGGAGCGCTTGGAGCTTCTGGGAGTTGGCGCTCATGGCTTGGAGGAGCTGCTCTTCTTGGGGACCATCGCTGCTGGCGCTCGGTTCATTGACAACCTGGAGCCCAGCAATGGCGAGCGCCTCATCATCGAAGACCTCCCCCTCGGCAGGCGCTCTGGCCTCTGCCATTCCTGGGAGGTGAACGAACAAGTCATCGCCCACCTTCAAGTACTTGTCTGGCGCGGGGGCTACAGAGGAGGAGGGTTGGTCGTTGGCCACCTCCTCCTAGGCAGGCTTCTTGGCGGCCTCCTCGGCAGCGGCCTTGCCGGCCTCCCCGGTAGGCCCCTTGCCGCCCCCTCGGCGACGGACTTGGCGGCTTCCCCAGTCCCGGTCCTAGCGGCCTCGGCCTATGCGTCCTTGGCAACCTCCTCGATGACGGTGTCGATGTCCTCCTGGTCCATCAAGGGAGGATCTAGAAGCCCGAAGAGGAGGATGAAACAAGGCTAAAGTTGAGGCTCAGAGCGAAGAAAAGAGAGACCATCGCAAGGCAAAGATGACCGGAGACGAAAGGCAAGCAGCTTACCCGTGTCATGCCGCGGAGAAGTGTTTCCCTCCCCACCCACGTCCATTGACGGCACGGAGCCACCGGCGCCCGTGCTTGTCCCCTCCTCCTCCTCCACGCGCGTGGGGTTGGCGGTGTTCGCCCTTGTCGGGGACGCCCCTCCGGGCAGCATGGTCGATGGGGGCGGCATGTCGGGGGCGGTCCTCAGCGGCTCCTGCTGCTGCCGCTCACCTCCTGAAAAACCCGGCAAGGTCAGCACCAAAAATCCCCGCCCCGGCACCTGCCGATGAGGAGTGAGTAATGAACTCAGGCTGGGGGCTGAAGCAGGCGCTGCATTGAGGGCTGGGGTCCGGGCTGATCTCCACCACCGTCGACATGCGCGGAGTGCTCGCTAAAGGCTTGTCGACCATCGAAGCCTTGGCCCTCTTTGCCGCCCTCTGGGTCAGCATCTCCGTGTCCCTGCAAAGATGAGATCATGTCAGGAAACATAACACAAGATGAAGGTCAAAGATAATGAAGGGCGAGGTGCTTACTCCTCCTCCTCTGGTCTCCTCTTCCTCTTCGGGCTGAAGGACCCGAGGTCGAAATCGGCCTCCGAGTCACTGTCCGAAGGGGAAGGAGAAGGGGATGGGGTCCTGCGCCGCTTGGACGACGAAGAGGCGGCGGCCGCTGCCTTCTTCTTCGCTACCGCGGCCCTTGTCTGGCGCTCGGGCTGCGCCTGGGCCTGTTGTCGTTGCATGGTCTTGCCGAGCCGGACCGGCTCGCTGGAGCTAGCCCACCGCAGGACATGTTTTCTCCCCGAGGTCGGGGGGGGGGGGGGTCATCCGCCTCGGTTTCCTCTTCGGCCGACTCCTCGGCCGCGTCTTCGACAAGGGGGGCCCCGGCGCCGGCGCCGCTGGCTTCCATGGCAGAGTCCGCCCATTCGGCGAGCTCTTTCTCCTCTGCGGCCGTGTCGGCCTCATCCTCCATGGTGCCGACGATGCTGCCGCTCTCCTTGGGGAGTGTCGCCTATTTCGCCCTGGCGGTGATGTACACCAGCTCTTCCCAAGTGGTGTCGCGGATGAGCAGTGGCTCATCGCAAATATACTTCTTTGACAGGTTGTCGAAGAATGCCTGCACCCGCTCCGCCTCTGGCTCGGCCCAGGTCGGATCAGGGCCATGCACGTTGGAGTCCGGCATCATGGCGATGATGGCGGTCTGGCGAGAGTTGTTGCCTAATGGGACCACTCCCGCTGGCAACCCAAACAGAGACCCGCTAGCCTTGACGGCCTTGTCGGCCTTCTCGGCCTTGCCAGTCCTCTTGACCCCGCCGGATGCGTCCACCTTGAGCTGAAAAAGCCTCTGGCAGAGGTGGGTGTGCTGCAGTATCGTGAAGTTGTGTTTCAGGCCAGGGCGGAGCCTCATAATGTCAGCCGCGTTCCTGAAGCCCCAGCCGGCCTCCCCTTGTTGTGCAATGGGGCGATCCGGTGGTGGATGAAGTCCGCCCCTATCATCTCAAGAGTGAGCCCGACCAAGGTGAGGTGGTGAATCCTGGTGGTGGCGACCGTGAGCTTCTTGTCACCGGTGTCGACGTTGCTCCAGTCCTTGCTACGGACCGACGGTTTTTGACGGACCCGGCAGAACTCCTGCAGATCTGCCTCCTCAATCCAGCACCAGCGGCCTCGCCACTCTTCCCACCTCTCCTTCTGGGCACCCTCCGGGTATGACACGCTTGGCGGGATGCCCCGACGTCTCCCTTCCCCACAGGGGCTTGAACATGTCCCTGAGAGTGAGCACGTCGACCGTCGAGGGGAAGAAGGCACGCTGCCTCCGAAGCACCACCAACTCGCTCTCCGGCGCCTCCTTCTCCATGGCGTCCTTGGCCGCTCCCTTGCCCTTGCCTGTCTTGGGCGCCATGGCGGCTAAGAGGGGATGAGGGATCAAGGGCAATGGGCGCGTGGTAGCGACAAGCAGAGGCAAGAGTTTCAACTTGCGCTTGAGGAAGAAGAAGAGGGGAACAACGGTTACGAGATTGGAAAAGGCACGGAGGGTAAATGAGCAGCGCCCCTGCGGTTTTCCCTTTTTTATGGGAAGACATGGGCCGCCTCTTTACCATTTACCATGACGTGACGCAAGCGGGCAGCAAGCGCCCCACGCACGACCCCCACGTCACGCACTCAATGCGCATTGTGGGGAAGAGCAACTAGCAAAGGGATTACCATAGTCGAGACTCTACCACGTGTGCCCGTGCACCGTTCTGGGCCTGGCCCAACAATGCTCTGCGCTTATGTGTGGCCCAGGCCCGGGGCCTCCTGTCGGTGTATAAAAGTAGGGGCCTTTTGTACCCCTTTACTTGTGCACGAGCAGTTGTAGCCACACCTGCGGCCACGCTTGGCGGGGCAGAGGAAGGTGGGCTCGCCCCTGCAAGAGCCTTGCCGGGGCGGCCTGCGTGGCCCCGGCAAGGGCCTTGCCGGGGAAACTTATCCAACACCAGCAAGGCCGCCACCCTTGAGCTTGAGAGTTCCGACACCATTGACAACATTGGAACCAAGGCCTTCGGTCTTCACAAAGATCTGCATGACACCACACAGGCGCCTCCCGAGCCTTGGTTCCAATATTTTTTATAGTCAAAAAAACATTGGAACCAAGGCTCGGGAGGCGCCTGCGTGGTGGCATGAAGATCTTTGTGAAGACTGAAGACTTGCAAGATTAGGTGAGAACCAAAAGACGAAGGACCCCGACAAGAACCTTGCTGGGGACGCCCACAAGACCCCGGAAAGATCCTTGTCGGGGCCGCAGAAAGACCTTTCCGGGGACATCTGCGGGGCCACAACGAGGCCCGCTGTCGGTGTCAAAACCAGTGGATCTCGGGTAGGGGGTCCCAAACTGTGCGTCTAGGCGGATGGTAACAGGAGACATGGGACACGATGTTTTTACCCAGGTTCGGGCCCTCTCGAGGGAGGTAAAACCCTACTCCTGCTTGATTAATATTGATGATATGGGTAGTACAAGAGTAGATCTACCATGAGATCAAGGAGGTTAAACCCTAGAAGCTAGCCTATGGTATGATTGTTGTTTGTCCTACGAACTAACACCCTCCGGTTTATATAGACACCGGAGAGGGCTAGGGTTACACAGAGTCGGTTACAATGGTAGGAGATCTACATATCCGTATCGCCAAGCTTGCCTTCCACGCCAAGGAAAGTCCCTTCCGGACACGGGACGAAGTCTTCAATCTTGTATCTTCATAGTCCAGGAGTCCGGCCGAAGGTATAGTCCGGCTATCCGGACACCCCCTAATCCAGGACTCCCTCAGTAGCCCCTGAACCAGGCTTCAATGTCAACGAGCCCGGCACGCAAATTGTCTTCGGCATTGCAAGGTGGGTTCCTCCTCCAAGTATTTCATAGAAGATTCTGAACACAAGGATAGTGTCCGGCTCTGCAAAATAAGTTTCCACATATTGCCATAGAGAGAATAAGTCTTACACAAATCTAATCTGCTGACGTATTCCATAGCATGACATCACACCACGACCAAGCCTTTATTCAGATCGTTTTTACTGTCACACCTCAGTGCGTTTCGCGAGGCGGTTTCCTTGGCACGTCCTTTCAAAGCAGAGATCGTGTCCCCTTTATTTACGGGATTCTCATCAATACGGACGTGGGTAACCCAGTCGTGCCCGTTGGTATGTCCTCTCGATCAAAGGCGAGTCCCAAACGGTCACGGGGAGGGCCCTTGGTATTCAAACTCTTATAAAGAGACCAAGGCCTTACTCCTTTCTTTCAATCTCAAACGAGTTCGCCCTTCGCTTTGAGTTCCAACACCCAAAGCTCCAGATTCCAGGCGCTTCGAACCTCCGACAATGTCCGGTTCCGACCTTCGAGGCCGATGGATGCCCTCCTCCGTCACGGAGGAGGACGTGCTGAAGTTGAGAGAGGCCAGGTTCTTGATCGTAAAAATTTCTCATAGGCTGCCTGCGCAAGGGCAGGCCATTCCCACTCCCAATCTTGGCGAGAGCGTGGTGTTTGTGTCTCACTTCCGTCGGGGCCTAGGCTTCCAGACGGATCCCTTCGTGAGGGGTCTCATGTTTTATTATGGGCTGGAATTTCACGACTTAGCTCCGGAGTCCATCCTCCATATTTCCTCATTCATCGTCGTGTGTGAGGCCTTCCTCCGCATTACCCCTCACTTCGCACTATGGCTCAATACCTTTAGAGTAGAGCCGAAGATGATCGAGGGACGACATGCGGAGTGCGGAGGTGCCGTTATAAGCAAGAATTCTGATGCTCCATGGCCCGAGGGTTCTTTTCAAGAAGAGTCCAGCTTATGGCAACGAGAGTGGTTTTACATTACCGCTCCCAGCGGCACCAAGTGGGTGGCGCCACCTGCCTTTCGCTCGGGTCCCCCACCACAGTTGCGTCATGGGTCAATAAAGGACTGAATTGGGGGCCGTCCGAAGACGTGCCCTTGTTGCAGGGCCGCATTCGAGATCTCCTAGAAAGAGATATCAATCTGGTCATGGTGACACAGGTTATGTTGATATGCCGAGCTCTGCCCTGTAAACGTCGTCCCCTCCGCCTGTGGGAGTTCAATTCGGAGGGACCGCGAGCTCTCCAACATTTTATGGGCGCGACGCACGTGGAGATGTACAAATTGTTCTTCGGATCACAAGCAATGTGTCCGGACTTGACCGAGGACGCGGACCTGAGCTGCAATCGCCCGGATACTCAAGTAAGTAGCCCTGTGCCCGGACTCGCAATCCGCATATTTATCATAAAATTTCCATTAAAAGAGTTGTCCTTTGAACAGGAGTGGATAGCGAAAGCGAAGCTAATCAGGTGTCCGGCCCCCCTCCCCGAGACCACGCCGGATCCCGTGCTGGTCCGGATGTTGGAGGTTGTACCTTTGGAGGAAAGCGAGGGACGGGACAAGGAAGCTGCGGCCTCCTCGAAGGAGGCTGTTAAGAAGGGAGGAATCGAGAATTCCTCTCCTCAGGGGAAGAAGAGGACCACCTCTGACGACCCGGAGACCAGGGCCTCAAAGCAGGGGAAGAAATCTTCGTCAGAGGGTCCTGTGCCGGGGGATACTTCGGCCGAATTATGCCCTCGAGGGGTTTAGCCCTCCACCAAGCCGTAAGTAGGGAGGAGTTTTTCTTTTTAAGAAATGGGAGAAATCCTTGATTTATATCTGAGAAAAGTAAACGAAGATTTACCTTGTAGTTCGGACCTCAGCCCTTCTCAGCAGAGCTCGTCTTCGGGGGATCTTCTTCTAGAGATGATGGAGAGCGGAACGCCTCCCCCTGCCGTACCACCTTGCGAGGCGGGCGACCCTGAGGTATCGTCGCGGAGGGTTTCTCCGAATCCGGCGGGGCCGGAAGGTAGTCATATGGGCCCCCAAAGCCCCCTGCGTCCGGCCTTCGAGAAGGACGATCGGACGAGTCCGACACCGTCCGGTGCGCGGTCAGAGGGGCTGAAGGATCTGCTAGGGCGAGCGTCTATCCCATGGGAGCACCGTGCATTAATGAGCATGGTGATTGAAAGGATTTCATCCGCGGAGAGCGGATTGCACGAGGCCGTCAGGAGTTTACTGACAGGTTTTGAGGTACGCGAAATGCACCCTTTTTGACAGTTGCGCATAAATAAGATGCGCCATGTGTAGATAGTAGCCCCTGAGACTCTGTGCGTTGTCGAAAGTGATGGGGCGCAGAGGATCATAATCCCAGGTCTAATATGCCGCCTTCATACGTAGGTGGCGAAGTGTCCGGTGGCCAGCCGGATTGATGAATTTGCCGAGCTAAAGCGGGAACTTGACGTGGCAGATGCCGACATCGCACTTGTCAACAAGCGGCTTGACGAGGCACAAGGTATGTAATTCCTCTGGCGGCACCTGGTAAGAGGAGCTTTTATGCCAGTATCTTACAGTGTGTGCGCTTGATGCAGATGGTGCCGCTGCCATGGAGAATCTTCGGGCAGAACTTGCCCGAGCCAAGGATCAAGCCAGGAAAAGTGATGCGGCTGCCGGAAAGGCAATTGAAGAGCTAAAAGCCAAACAGGCTGCTCACTTCCGAACCAAGGAGGAAATGGCCGAGATGGCCGTGAAGCTGAAGAGCGCTGCTGACCGTTGCAAGCTTCTGGAAAAAGAAGACCAAGCGGAGCGGACGGACCTGGAGAAGGCCATTACCAAGGCCAAGCATGCTCGCTCTACGATGAGAGCTATGAAGGAGGAGCTACGTCAGACCGGAGATATCGCGGCTAGAAAGCCCTTTGTGCTGCGGAGGAAGTTCGGGGATCCTAAATATGCTTTGCTAGACCGGTTGTGGAGTACGGCAGACACTTATCTGGATTTGGCAGCGAGTGCCGCGGACGCGGCCGAACACTTCCGAGATAAGGAGGATCACGAAGTGGAAAAGCTTTTTTGGTCGCAGTTCCACAATCCAGAGCATCCACTTCCATTAACCGATCGTTTGGCCGAATGGGCTGAGCTGAGTAGGTTATCCGGACTCGCCATGAAGTATGTTGTGAGTCATCTGTGGCCGGGAAAGCCTGAGCCGAAGAGCTATTTTAGCTTGGTGCAGCAGTTCCTTGGTGCGGTGCCGCATATCAATGCAGTGAAGAGGTCAGCATGCATAGAGGGTGCGCGGATGGCTCTTGCCCGTGTCAAAACATACTGGGCGGAGATGAAGGCCATCGCTGTTGCAACCCAAGACTCGGATGAGAGCCGAGTACCTGCCGAGCACTATTTTCAGGAAGTTCTGCAGGGCGCTCGTTTAATAGAGACGCAGTGCTCGAAGGATATTATGTTCGAATAACATGTAGTGTTGCCAAACAAAGTTTGGATGTAATATATAGAAGCTTTTTATACTTGTGCCTTCAAGAGTTGAGATACCTCCTGTGCGGCCGTTAATGTATATGTTTATGTAACCTGAAAGATGGCAGTCTTCGGCTTCAGCCCCCACGCATATAATGCGGGGGTGTTTGCAGAAGGCGCATTTTCACACTTGATCCAACGTCTTGGTCCTATTAAGGAGGTGATAGTGCAACGAACTAGGCAACCAGACTATAATGCTTTAGCACTTTCACTTAGCCATAGGAGTTTGACAATGGGGCTGCTATACAGCCCCTGGTGGCACCGCGCTCACCCGAATTCGGGGCGCTTGTGTGCCTGGCCGGGAAACGGCCCTTCGTTAATACGGAGGAATCCTAAAGATTCCGGCGGGTCATCGAGTGGTTGACCAGTCTCACGCTATATCATGACAGTCAGTTTTCGGCTTTCTCTACTGAGATGCTCTCCCGGCCGAACCGGGGCACAATCGCAGTAGTTCTCCTGGTGCCGCCTTAGCCGATAGAGGGGAACGTAAGGCAGCAAAACACAGGAGCCGGGCAAACCCAACATTTGAGCAAAGACATGATTCAGAGCTGATGCATATAGGGCCAAACTCGCAACGCCGAACACTCCCTAAGGTATTCGGTCTTTTATGAAGACGGGCGGAACAACGCCCCTGGTTATAAGCCCCTGATGTCCAGGTACGTGCAAAACTTTGACATGGCCACATGCCAAGACGCCAGCCTCCTCCTCGGCTATGCAGAGAATCCGGGGGATGTGTATCAACAAGAGACAGTAAAAAAGGTTTACGCAGGGTCTTAATCTAAAAAGAATCCTAGAGACGGGTCCCTGCTGCACGTCTGCGCCTGTGTCTCCGTTGTGCCATGTCCTGGACGGGCGTAGCATGGTGTTGATCTGTAAAAGAGAGGAACTTAGCTAACAAGAAAAAGAATAGTAGTGCGGAATGTACGCTGTACTAGATAAACAATGTATAATTTTAAGATGTGTAAAATGGAGCCTTATTGTCGTGTATTTTACATATGCGAAGCCCCTTGTATAGGGGTGTATGGCTACTAAACCTTTAACCGTTATATTTTTGCTCCGGACTCGCCTAGCCGAGCCCGTGGTCTTGATGGCCTGGTAGATGCTTTCGCTGGTGAAGCTATTTTAATGCATGGCTGTCAAGGCAGCCGCATATTCTTTCGCGCTTGAGGGACACTTAATATTGCCCTTTAGTGAGATGATGCCTCGTGGACCGGGCATTTTAAGCGTAAGAGATGCATAATGCGGTATTGCGTTAAAGCGGGCGAAAGCCTCTCGTCCCAGTAGTGCTTGATAGCTACTTGAAAATTGGGCGATATGGAAGGTTAGCTTTTTGCGGCGGAAGTTATCGGGGGAGCCGAACATAACTTCTAGCCGAAGAGAACCCATGCAATGGGTATCCGGGCCTGGCGTTACTCCTTAAAAGGAAGTATTGCTATGGCGAATTCTTGTTGGGTCCATTCCCATTTTGCGGACTGTGTCCTGATATAGCAGGTTTAAACCACTACCGCCATCCATCAGGACATTTGTAAAGTGGAGTCCGTCGATTATTGGATCTAATACCATGGCCATCCAGCCTGCATTCCGTATACCTCTAGAGTAATCCTGGTGGTCGAAGGTGATCAGTTTTAACAACCATGGGCGAGACTCCTTTGGGATAGGCCGTATGGTGCGTATCTCTGTTGGCGCCAATCGGTTCATCACATGAAGTAAATTTACTGTTTTGACTTCTTGTGGGAAATCCTTTTGTTTCCTGGTGCTCTGCTTGTGGGGTTCGTCATCGTCCTCACCTGGTGTGTCGAGCCCCTTGTGTTTGGCGTTGAGTTTGCCGGATTGCTTGAAAACCCAACAATCTCTGTGGGTATGGTTCGCAGGCTTCCCGGGAGTACTGTGAATTTGACATATCTTGTCCAGGATTTTGTTCAGGTTATATAACTCGTCCCTGTTATCATTAAGGGGCAGCTTTCTTTGATTCTGCCGAGAGCTTTTGAATCCGTCATTGACTGCCGTGCTCTTCGGACTGCTTCCCTTAGTCCGGCGCTGGTCCTTGTTATGTCGCGGTTTCCCATTTCCATCCCTGACTTCGGATGTACTTGGGTCGCTGGTGCTGCATCTTGCCAACCCGCTGTCCTCTCCCGCACAAAAGCGGGTCATGAGGCTTGTTAATGCGGCCATTTTTCTTGGCTTTTCTTGGCCGAGGTGTCTGGCGAGCCATTCGTCTCGAACGCTGTGTTTGAAAGCTGCTAAGGCTTCGGCATCCGGACAGACGACTATCTGATTCTTTTTAGTAAGAAATCTGTTCCAGAGTTTCCGGGCTGACTCTCCGGGCTATTGAGTTATATGGCTCAAATCGTCCGCATCCGGAGGTCGGACATAGGTCCCTTGAAAATTCGCCCGAAAAGCATCCTCGAGCTCCTCCCAACTTCCAATGGTGTTTTCAGGAAGGCTTTTAAGCCAATGCCGTGCTGGCCCTTTGTGTTTGAGGGGTAAGTATTATATGGCGTGGAGGTCATCTCCTCTGGCCATGTGTATATGGAGGATATAATCCTCAATCCAGACTCCAGGGTCTGTTGTTCCGTCGTACGCCTCTATGTTTATAGGCTTGAATCCTGCTGGAAATTCATGGTCCAGCACCTCATCGGTGAAACATAGGGGGTGTGCGGCACCCCTGTATTTGGGTGTGCTGTGATGTTTGGATATTTGTTATGTTGCATTGCTTACTAGAGCTTGCTTTCTTGGCCCGTAGATAGATCTGGTTGGGCCGTCCTTTTGATGCGAATCCTTGAGTGGATCGTGTGCCGGCTTGTGTGTGGCGCCGCTTGTTGCTCCATGCTGGCCGTGGGGTCGTCTTCCGACCGGGTGGCTTTCTTATTTTATGACTGCGGGGGCTCCAAGACCTCCTCGTCAAATTCAGGCAGTAGCTTTCGCTTCGGATAGCTTTTTGTGCGGCGACTGCTGCCATGTTTGTCTGCGGTGTTGAGTACTTTGCTCCATTTGATTCTGAGTGCATCTTCCGCAGTTTTGAGCTTCCGCTTCTGCTTTTTCAGGCTGCGCGCGATGGCAATGAGCCTTTTGTGTAGGTTCTTCTGCTCCATGAGCGTATCTGGCGTAAGGTCGTCTGGACTGTTGTTTTCGCCGGGGACGGGTTGTTTGGTTTGTTTATCCAAGTTGCCCTGTTCGGACGGTTGCTCGAAGGCATGTTCGTCGTCCGCCGGCTCGTCCTGCTCTATGGCTGGGTCTGTATGGCTGCTGTCTGTGTCGAGGCGCGGCCTGGAGCGGCGCTTATGTCGCCGCTTTGATTGCTTTTCGAGTGAACAATCCCTTGTTGCATCCCTGTGTTCCTCGTCGTTGCTTCCTTTGGGTGTGTCCACCATGGATACATCATGAGATGAGGTGGCAGTCCAGTAGGCGTTGGTTCATGTTCGTCTCCTACATCGCCGTCCATACCGTCGATGTCTTCGGAGTCGAATTCGAGCACGTCGTTTAAATTATCGACAGTGGCTACAAAGTGGGTGGTGGGTGGGGATTGAATTTTTTCGTCGTCCACATCCCAATCCTGCCGGTCATAGTCCGACCAGGACTCTCCTGACAAGGAGAGAGACTTGAGTAAATTCAGGATGTCGCCGAAGGGCGAGTGCTGAAAGATGTCTGCGGTGGTGAATTCCATGATCGACGCCCAATCGGATTCGATCGGTAGGGGCGCGAAGGGCTCGGAGTCCGGAGAGGAGTCTGGCACTTTGGAGTCACGGGCTTCGCAGAGGACAAGGTTGGTGTTCGGCTTGATCGTCGTAGAGATTGCAGCCCCCGAGGCGGTGTCTAACCACCCATTCTCGATTGGTGTGGTCGGCTCCGAGCTAAGGGTCGGAGCGGACACAGGCGCAGCCTCCAGGGCACTGTTTGGCGACAGAGCTAGATCATGCCCATCGAGGCAGTGCAGCACGCTCGGCTGTGGCTCGGATCCATCGAAGATCAAGTCTCCATGGTCGTCTGCCACATAGTTTAGACTTTGAAATCTGACCTGATGGCCAGGGGCGTAGCTTTCAATCTGCTCCAGATGGCCAAGCGAATTGGCCCGCAGTGCAAAGCCGCCGAATACGAAGATCTTCCCGGGGAGAAACGTCTCACCTGGACCGCATCACTGTTGATGATCGGAGGAGCCATCGGGCCTAAAAGTGACGACATAGAGGAACTCTCAATGAAAGCACCAATGTCGGTATCAAAACCGGCGGATCTCGGGTAGGGGGTCCCGAACTGTGCGTCTAGGCGGATGGTAATAGGAGACAAGGGACACGATGTTTTTACCCAGGTTCGGGCCCTCTCTATGGAGGTAAAACCCTACTCCTGCTTGATTAATATTGATGATATGGGTAGTACAAGAGTAGATCTACCACGAGATCAAGGAGGCTAAACCCTAGATGCTAGCCAATGCTATGATTGTTGTTCATCCTACGGACTAAAACCCTCCGGTTTATATAGACACCGAAGAGGGCTAGGGTTACACAGAGTCGGTTACAATGGTAGGAGATCTGCATATCCGTATCGCCAAGCTTGCCTTCCATGCCAAGGAAAGTCCCTTCCGGACACGGGACGAAGTCTTCAATCTTGTATCTTCATAGTCCAGGAGTCCGGCCGAAGGTATAGTCCGGCTATCCGGACACCCCCTAATCCAGGACTCCCTCACCCGCACTTACCCAGGTTTCGCTGCCCCATGGCCGTTCCGACGCAGCAACCAGCTTGCCAACTAGGCACGCACCTACGTGGCAACATGCAGCTTCTAGGCCAACCAGGCAAGCACCTGCGTGGTGGCATGCAGATCTTCGTGAAGACCCTGCCACCGCACCAGCACAGCAGCCAGCCAGCCAGCGTGGCGCTGCATGCCTCGTTAGCTTGGACGCATGTCGAAGCAAGGCAAGGCGGCGACAGACGAGACAAGCTTCCTTGTCGTCCTCGATAAAGCAAGAGGACACATAAGTGGCGCATTAAATGCGTTTGTCCTATGATGTCTGGAGATAAACTTGTACACTGTGCAAACTTTCCACCTCCTGTGTGCCACTGTGGCGACCCATTTGACATATAAAAGGAGGCACGAGGCATACTGAGGAAGGATTCAGACTTTTGGGGGCTAGGCATGCACCGCAGCTAGTTCAAGAGCTCAAGAACACCCAAATATACACCGAAGCAGGACGAGGGTATTACGCATCACTTGCGGCCCAAACCTGGATAAAATTCCCCCGCGTTGATCTCCTAAACCCGCTCTTTGTACAGCCCCGTGCCCCGCCAACCGTAGTAGGGATTCCTTGTGATCCCATAGGTCGTTCTTGAACCCCGACAAAGAGACTACTCACGCATCATCGGAGAGGCACCAATGGAAGTGGTGAACCCCTCTGTGATGGTGTCTAGATTGGATCTGGTGGTTCTGGACTCTGCAGCGGCTGGATGAATATTTCGATGCTTGTTCTAGGGTTTCTAGAATATTGTGGTATTTATAGAGCAAAGAGGCGGTCCGGGGGGCACCTGAGGTGGGCACAACCCACCAGGGCGCACCTGGGCCTCCTGGCGCGTCCTGGTGGGTTGTGCCCCCTCGGGGCAGCCCCCCCAGGTGCAACCAGGGCCCGTTACCTTTCTTCTGGCCCATAAAAAATCATCGTGGAGTTTTGTGGCATTTGGACTCCGTTTGATATTGATTTCCTGCGACGTAAAAAACATGGAAAAACAGCAACTGGCACTTGGCACTATGTCAATAGGTTAGTACCAAAAATGATATAAAATGACTATAAAAAGATTGTAAACATCCAAGATTGATAATAAAACAGCCTGGAACAATCAAAAATTATAGATACGTTGGAGACGTATCACCGCCCTCTCCTGAGTGGCGGCCTCCTTGCAGTCCACCTTCAGCTTTTGTAGCTCGGTGGCATCCTTGGCACTAGAGGCCTTCAAAGCTTTGCTTGCCGAGGTCGCGCTCTTCAGATACTCCTCAATCTCGGGGAGGAGTATCCCCAAGCTTAGATGCTTGGGAGTCCTTGAAAATTACCTTGGGGTGCCTCAGGCATCCCCAAGCTTAGGCTCTTGTCACTCCTTATTCCATCATCCATCGTGATCTCACTCAAAACTTGAAAACTTCAGCACACAAAACTCAACAAAAAACTCATGAGATCTATTAGTATAACAAAACAAATCACCACTTCAGGTACTGTTGTAAACCCATTCATATTTTATTATTACATTATACCTATGTTATTCTAAGTTCACCATGGCTTATACCCCCCGATACAATCCATAAATTCATCAAAACAAGCAAACAACACAACGAAAATAGAATCTGTCAAAAACAGAACAGTCTGTAATGATTCGAACAATGACCAAACTTATGTAACTCCAAAAATTCTGAAAACGGGGCAATTTTTATACCAATTATGTGTGAAAAATTCATAATTTTATCATGCTCCAGCAAATTTTAACAATTCTTCTACTGGAAGCAAAAGTTTTTGTTTTTTTCCACAGAATCAAAGCAACAATCATCCAAATCATCCCAAAGGCTTTACTTGGCACAAACACTAACTAAAACACAAAAACACAACCTTAACAGTAGCATAATTGTGTGCACACCAAAAAATAGAAAAAGAACTGGAAAAAATAAGATAGCTATTGGGTTGCCTCCCAACAAGCGCTATTGTTTTTACGCCCTTAGCTAGGCGAAATGATAGGCTCAAGTGTTGTCATCTTCAAAATTAGAAATAATGTTAATTTGTAGAAGGAGAGGTAGAAGGCGGTTGTTGTACCTGAACGGGTGTGGATCCAATAACAAGTTCGGAGTATTTGTCAGACGAGTAGCCCACCACTGTCAATTCATAGAAATGACATTGATTCTTGTTGGACCTTCTTGATCAACTACAAGTAATCTCTCAAGTGCAGGTGTGTCCTGGAGGACCATACCGTGGTCCACCTTTTGTGATGTCTTCCTGCCGCACCAGCAACACAAATAAATAGTCCGGAGAGTCATGGAGGTGATGTGGAAGGTACTTAACCCATTGATCGCCTGAGGATGAAGGTACTCGAGTGCAGTACAGCCACGGAGCAGGCGCTCCATGTCACCCTTTGAGAGGCAGACGGCGACGAGCTCAAGGTGCTTCAGTCGTGGTAGAATAAGAGCGGGTGTGTCATTAAGGGGCGAGAAATGGCAGTTCCTAAACTTGGCGACGCGCAACGTGGGCGCGAGGCGGAGTGCGGACGTTGGCAGCGACCGCATATATGCCCATGATCAAAAGTGAGCTCCTTGAGCTGATCTAGGGCGGGGGATCGGAACCAGTCGTCAAGCTTGGCTCGGTCCTTGCTGTAGGAACGGAACTTGCCCATTCTAAGGCCTTTGGTTGGGCCAAGGTGACTGCCGAGGATCTTGGAGAACGCATCCAAGATTTTGCGATAGCCATAGCAGAGCTTGTGGGTGTCGATGAGGTCG
Source organism: Aegilops umbellulata (assembly GCA_032464435.1). Taxonomy (NCBI): domain Eukaryota; kingdom Viridiplantae; phylum Streptophyta; class Magnoliopsida; order Poales; family Poaceae; genus Aegilops; species Aegilops umbellulata. The sequence continues at coordinate 92,336,169 of CP136058.1, forward strand.
AGAGGGCTGGAGTTCCATAGGGAGCGCCATCGTCGGGAAAGGAGGGTTGTCCGCGCCCCATATTTGATTGGGAGGAGGGAGATGATGACTCTCAACATATCATCGGGGAGGCTGCTGATTAAGTCTAGGCCTGCTGGAGTCGCTTGCGGTTCTAGCTCGCCCCACCTCCGCTTGTTGGCAGCCCCGTTCTCCACCTCCGGAGTCTCCTTATCAGCGGCGCTTTCTAATAGAAATGGGAGTATAGCGAATATTTAGTTTAAATAGGGTAATAGAAAAGTGTATTGGTAACTAGAAGTTATTAGGTAGGAATATAGTAAGATAAGGGAATAACAATTGGTTGCTTAAATACTACACAATTCATTTGACATTGCTGGGTAAGTCAACATATGCAGATAGTTGAAAAGAAAACTTACTTCGAACAAAGTCTGGACGGATGATTTTGTCGGGGAAGTTAGCATATATCTCATGACCAGGCCCTTCTATGTGCAGTGCAATTTTAGTGCCAACTTTTGGTACATAAAACTTTGCAATTTCATTCCAAAAGTCAGTGCCAAAATAGGAGTCACCACGTTCATCAAGTCTTACAGTAGCAACAATTGTAAATCCATGGTTTGTGCGCAGTATGACATTCGTGGAGCCTTGATGTATGTAAAGGGAAAAATTGTGCACTACATAATCTGTTGCATAGAGAGGGATGTCCTGCAGAAAATGGTAGGGTTGTTAAAGAAAATATGGTAACATGCAAATATGGGCCCAAATTGAAAGAACTGTACAACAGTTGAAATCGAAGGACAAAAGTCTATAATTAAACATATAGGGTAAACATGATGTCATGGAAATATGAGAGTAATCGAAAGAACAATAAATCATTAATTTGCCTAATATAGAAAGAAGAGGGGGGAATCCCCTTTGACGTATATGGTGCATGTGGCACCTTTTATCCAAATATAGCAATATTTAGAATATGTTCAGGAAAGTAGGCCATGCCAACCGATTTAGGGTGAGATTGAACATACCGTGCGCGTCCTCAAGTTATCTGGTACGATGATATAGAATCTCTGGTGGCGGTCGCCAAGTTTTGAAGTATCGGTGCACTATACATTCTATGAATGAAAGAAAACCCTCAAATCAGCTCGAATAAAAATGAATTCACGGCGATTTCCATCGGGTGATTAAAGGAGGTAGATGAAGTGGGATAACAGATGAGATAATATCTCATTAAATTAGTTACCTTGTCGTCCATGAGAAAGAACCCTCAGTACGGCAGATTCCCCAACCGAGCAGAGCTGGGTCGACCGCGAGGAGCGTCGAGAAAGCCAATGTCGATAGGCGGCAGCAAGCGGAAGTGGCGAAATGCGGTGGGCTTTGCCGGCAGCCTAGTGGCGGCGGCAGGCGTCGAGCTAAGTGTTTACCGCCGCGATAGGCGGTGCCATGGCATGGATGCGGAGGAGCTTATGTAGGTGCAAATGGGGAATGTACCGAAGGGGCCGAGGTGGGTGGCGGGCGGGGTGAGGGTTTTTGTGACGTGGGGATGGTGAGGGTTTTCTTTTTTCTTTTTTGAATTCGTGGTGAGGGTTTTTTATCCCACAAAGAATTTTGGGGGCGACGGTTTGCTAGAGCGAACTGTGTGTGATTGACGCAGCAGGAAAAATGATAGTCATTGCACACGGTTCCAATTTTGGGAACCGTGTGTGATTGACGTACTACCTCCGTCCTGGTTTATTGGTCCCCCGTTGTAATTTTTACCAAAATTTGGCGAAATATTTAACATACTCAGACATAGATAATAAGCGTACACATACATAAGCATAGTCCAACCATAAGTACATAGTTCAACCATCATTAAGCATACATAGTTCGATCCATCCCACATATCATCTCACATGCGGCCGGCACGATCCTGAAGCTTCTCCAGGTACACGGCGTATGCGCCGTGCGCCACCCTGCGAGAATACTTCTGCTTGAAGGAGCCATCGGCCAGTCCTCTTGCATGCGCAAGAACACTTAGATACGCGTCATGAATCTTGTGGTTGCAAAATGGGCATCCATAGCCGTCATTCCAGGTCCTAATACGCCTGTTATGCATTCCTGCATAAAGCTCCCTGAGGATTCACCTCTTGTACCTCCTCTAGGCATCTTCATCCTCGCTGTCCACATCGTCAGACATCACCTATACATACAGTAAAACAAATTTGGCATCAAATCACTAATTACATGTCGTGAAGTAGGATTAGGAATTTATGGCTATTTATTTATACATATTCAGAGATTATGGTTTGATTTTTAAGCACAATCGTCTATGTACAAACCAATCTTGAAGAAAATAATGGCACAAACATATGTAGGTCATTCAAAATCAATTGTCAAGTCCTTGCTAGGAATTGTTAGCACGAACACTAACCCTAGTCTGATTACTAGTAGAAATCATTTGCACAGATGAAACAACTAATCACTTATCACCTATACCATTCAAACAATCAATACACTACACGGATCTAACGAAACTTACTCAGATTTCATGGATTGGGAGAACATAACCACATGATTTCTATTCCAAAAAGGGGGAGGCAGGAGTAACCAGAGAAACCCTATGATCTATTTGACACATAAATGGGAATAGATGACTAACCAGCTGTCCGTTGTCATTAGAGTCGTCGCCGGAGTGGTCGTCGGAGTCGGTGTGGAACTCCGCCTCCAGCTGTGGAAGCTCGACGCCGTCGACGACGTCAGGGTGCAGCGATAACTCGCCGGCGGTGACGACAACCTCTGTCTCCATCTCCATGCCGTGCTCCAGTGCTTTAGCAGCCCCGGGGTCGCCACTCCCTCCGATGGGGCGCTTCAGCAGCATCCTCATACACTGACGGCTTTGAGGACTGAGAGCGGCATCGGGGTTGCAAGCGGAGAGAGAGGATTGTGTGTGCGTAGCGAGGATGGGGGTGCGGCCGCTCAGGTGCACCATTAATATGGAGTAGTGGGAGTTGTGGGAGAGAGGCAGGCGGTGGTCAAACCGATGGCTCGCCTCCCGGTGAGCCTGCAGACCGGACTGCTGGCATGCCTACCAAAGTTTCACACAGCTACTCGCACGCCTCGCGATGACACTACGTAGAGAGCACGCCTCCGTCAATTCACACACCTGCATGCACGCCTCCCCGTCTTCCTGCGCGGCGGACTGCTCGCATGCGTCCCATCAACTCACGCCTGCTCGCACGCCACACGGGTCGCACGGCGGCACGTATATTGTTTTTCTATTTGGATGATTAATGTTGCCGCTTTATTGCTTGACCGAAGCATGGCACGTATCCATTGTTGGTCTAACGCTCACGGTTCGAATAAATAATCCGTTTGGGATATTGGTTCCCAATAATTAATAATCACCCGTATGTAATTAGATAAAGATTACATCAAAACTAGTCTCAAATTTGATAAAAAAAGTACAATGCCTCTTTGTATTGATGTCCATATGACAACACGATAAGTTTCATGAACTTCAGATAAGTTTTGGATGTACTAGAATTTAAAAATCAAGATTATCAATGTTTGAAATTTGTTGCATGGGGAGTAAACATGCACCCAGTGAGACACATGTGCTTTTGCAATCCATTTAGGTGCACTCTCACGTGTGCATGTAGCTCAAATTTGATTTTTGCACATTATACCCATAGAAAATCAATCAATGTACTAAAACGTCTTAATGATCTCTGTGAATTTTTTGAAATTAAAACGTCCCTCCTTTGGTAACATGTATGTTCACCGTGGGATAATTAATTTAACATGCATTATAGTTGTGGTGCATTCGCGGTGTGTGTGGGTGTGTGCATCTGGGGGTGGCGGGTGGCTCGCAGTACACTACGAGTTGTGAGCCACCGTGGGGGTTGGCCGTTTTGTTAGGTAGGCTGGTGCCACATCAGAGTCGTGAAATCATTATTTAAAACATTACACAACCCTTTCATACATAAATGGTTTGGCCACATGCAGTCGATGGTTGTCCTACACGACACTCGATACTCGCGTGTGATGCTTTCCGTGGGCCCGCGAGGTCGTCGTCCATCACTTTGATGAACAGCCGGCAGTGAGGTTAATTTGACCAGCAAGGTATAATCTTTTTTGTTTGTGTTATGGTGGTATATAGTACGCGTCGAAGAGGTGGGAGGGGACTAGCATATATACTATACGTATGCGTCCATGAACAAGTACACCTCACTCAGTGTCGGTTACCGAGGCACGTGCCACATCAAAATTGTGAAATTGGTTATTCAAACATCACACAACACCTTTTTGGGCCACATGCATATATATCCTAGCTAGGACACTCACGTGTGATGCTTCCATCTGTGGGCCCATGAGGCCATCGTCGATGCATGCATGCATGCATCACTTTGACCTACCTCGGGAGAGGTTAATTAATTTCACCATCGATGAGGATTCTTTTGGGCTGTACATATATTACGGCAGGAGCATATATAGTATGCGGTGAAGAGGGGGGGAGGGGACCATCATATGCAGTACACTTGATATGAACCTCGTTCTCTGTGGGTGCATGCTTTACGGTTTTTGAGGCATGTGGCACATCAAAGTTGTGCATTTTGGGTATTCAACATATATATGTTTGGCCCACATGCAAAGCGGTAGTGGTTTTCCTCTCGCACCCACTTAAGCGGTTATCAGCGATATCGATGCTTTCCATCTATGGGACCGCTTGGTCCATCACTTCTTTTTGCCTGACAACAAGAGAGGTTAATTTGACTTAGGAGGGGATTATTATTTTTGCTCTGGGCTGACATGGATGATACACTTTGAGCACACACATATGCATGTGTACGCATGAATCCCTCCCATCGAGTCGAAGTGGCTAGTACAACGACACCATCATGAACCGGTCTTGCTCTTTGTGGGGAGCTAGTGTACGATTTTTGACACATGCGCCAGATCAATGTTGTGTATTCAAACATGCATGCATGCATCACCTCCATACATATGCATGTAGTGGTTGCCTTCGAACAATACACTCCCTCGCGTGGTTATCGGCGACAAGCCTATATATTCGTGGTCCTGCGTGGACATCCATGATCACCTTGACCAACAACAAGATAGGTTACCATGGCGGATTCTTCATTTGGTTAGTGTTATCGTAGTATAGGTCATGGTGAGATTCAGACCTAATTAAGTTTGAGCGCATGTACTATGCACGCATGCATGCATATATATGAATCCCCGTCGTTGGCTTGAAGTGTGGTGTAACATACATATGCATCGTCAACCTAATGACCCTCACTCAGTGTGGGGATTTCTAGTTCGAAATCACGGTGCCACATCAAAGTTGTTCATTGTTACTCAAAAACACACATCTCCATACATATGTTTGGGCCACACGCATGTAGTGGTTGTCTTCGGGGACTAGCTACTTGCGTGATTATTGGTGAGCTAGCCCATCTCCGGGGTCGCATGGACGGACATCACTTTGACCAACAACAAGAGAGAGGTTGTACGACCAAGGTGGATTATTCTTGGTCCGTTTTACGATCCATCTTGGTGAGATATATGCCTCTCTGGCCTGCCGACTGAAAGTGTGTGTGTGGGGGGGGGGGGTTGCTACATCACACTTTGCTAGGTCAACCTCGGTTGGGGGGGCATGCATTCATATCTTAATTAGGATTCCCTTCGTGGCGACATGAGGGGGGTGGGGGCTGCTAGCTACTTCGCACTTTGCTAGGTGAACCTCGGTTGGGGGGGGGGAGTTGGGCATGCTCATAGCTTAGGATTCCCTTCGTGCCGACACGAGGGGGGCTGCTAGCTACTTTGCACTTTGCTAGGTGAACCTCAGTTGGGGGGGGGGAGCATGTGCATTCATAGCTTAGGATTCCCTTTGTGCCGACAAGAGGGAGGGGTGGATGCTAGCTACTTTGCACTTTGCTAGGGTGAACCTCGGTTGGGGGGAGGGGGGGAGGGCATGCATTCATAGCTTAGTAGGATTCCCTTCGTGCCGACACGAGGGAGGGGGGCTGCTAGCTACTTTGCACTTTGCTAGGTGAACCTCGGTTGGGGGGGCATGCATTCATAGCTTAGGAATCCCTTCGTGCCGACACGAGGGAGGGGGGCTGCTAGCTCTACTTCACACTTTGCTAGGTGAACCTCGGTTTGGGGGCATGCTTTCATAGCTTAGGATTCCCTTCATGCTGACACGAGGGAGGGGGGCTGATAGCTACTTCACACTTTCCTTTGGTGAACCTCGGTTGGGGGGCATGCATTCATATATAGCTTAGGATTCCCTTTGTGCAGACACGAGGGAGGAGGGGGGCTGCTAGCTACCTCGCACTTTTCTAGGTGAACCTCGGTTGAGGGGGAGGGGCATGCATTCATATATAGCTTAGGATTCCCTTCATGCCGACACAAGGGAGGAGGGGGGCTGCTAGCTACTTCGCACTTTGCTAGGTGAACCCCGGTTGAGGGGGAGGGGCATGCATTCATATCTGAGGATTCCCTTCGTGCCTACACGAGAGGGTGGGAGCAAGCAATATTGTGCACTTTGCGAGAGAGGTGCCTCATTGAAGTTGCATTTGGAATTTGAAAATCAAACCACCCTTTTGATACATAAATTTGGTCCACATGCAAGTGTGTTCGTGTTCTGACCCTCTCCCGCGTCATTTTTCGCCAAATTTATGAACATTAGAAAAGTCGGATGACACAAAAGACACGGTTCACTCAAACTAACCGTGTGCCACGCCGGTGCACCTGTCATGCACACATCCGCACAGTACATTGGGCTCCACGAGGCTCCCCCTCTCAAAAATATCTGCCTGCTTCGAGGGTTTTTCTGTTTCATAACACACAGTTGTTATTTCCAGACCGTGTGTGATGTTTCTTGTTCCCAATCCCGCCTGCATCGAAAATATCTGCCCGCCTCGAGGGTTTTTCTTTTTCATAACACACGGTTGTTATCTCCGGACAGTAGTAAACTTTTCAGTACTCGCGTCATTTCCTCAAACACCCCACGCCCCCCTCCACACACACACACCCACCAAAACCTCCTCGGGCGTGTGCGCGCCCACACACACACACCCTCCCTCGCTCGAAACCCTAGCAAAGTCCCTGCCGCCGCCACCGCAAGGCCTCCATTGTCAACATCTATCGGTTTGCACGTGCAGCTTATCCACCGATCTCCATACCCAGGCCGCCCTGAGTTTCTTAGATGACACTTGCCAAACACCCCCTTTCCCACAGATCCCCATCCCCATCCCCATCCCCATCCCCCACTCCAGAGCGTCACAGCCTAACCTCGACTACGCTTCCCGTGGAGCTCGAGGAGAGACTGGCCCAAAAGAGGTGTATAGCGGTCTCTTTGCCCGACGTCGCCGAGGAAGCTGACAACCATTACTAGCGGCAGGCACTCAAGCAGCAGGCTAGAGTATGCGGGCATGTCTCGTCCGCCGGCTATGACATCGAGGTCATCGACAGCGATGCCTAGAGGTGGGCTGTGTCACAGGTTAAGTGGCCCACCCCCAACCCCTCGGGTTCAACCACCGTCAATCTCATCCATGGCCCCGCCACTGATCTCCTCTGGCTTGCTGTCAACAATTTGCCATTCTACATTGCCATCGAGCCCCTTTTGTCATTTTGAAGGACACGTTCTGCGACGCTGGCTTGGGATCCACAGCTTTCAAGTCAGACCTCATAGACGACGACCACGAGGAGGGAACCCTCTCCGGCTCTTCCAAGGGTAAAGCGCCCGTCTGCGACATCAGGGAGGGCACCCTACAGTCGTGCTCTTCCAAGGGGAAGGAGCCCATCTGCGACAACATGGAGCGCATCCAGGGTCTGTGCTCTTCCCACGGGAACGAGCCCATCTGTGACAAGTGAGGAAACCCATGATTTGTTTATTCCAGTTGTTCACAATGTGATGCTCTATATGTGCAATTATTTACTGTGCAGTACATTTCATCAATCCAATTCTAAACATACCGATAGGAATGCATATATTTGCTTGTTGTTAAGCTGTTGTAGCTAGCATATGCCTTTTTTAAAGTTTTTTTATTTTTCGGTTGTTTGTAGTTAGCATATGTTCAGTTTCAAATGTTGTCTTTGGTTGTTCGTAGTATGCCTTGTTTATTCCAATTATTCACAATGTGATGTTCTATATGTGCAAGTATGAACTGTGCAGTTCAATTTCATCAGTACCAGTTTCAACAATACCACTATGACTGACTGTTGGGGAACATAGTAATTTCAAAAAAATTCCTACGCACACGCAAGATCATGGTGATGCATAGCAACGAGAGGGGAGAGTGTTGTCTACGTACCCTCGTAGACTGAAGCGGAAGCGTTGACGCAACATAGAGGAAGTAGTCGTACGTCTTCCCGGTCCAACCGATCCAAGCACCGTTACTCCGGCACCTCCGAGTTCTTGGCACACGTTCAACTCGATGACGCTCCCCGGGCTCCGATCCAGCAAAGCTTCGTGGAGGAGTTCCGTCAGCACGACAGCGTGGTGACGATCTTGATGTTCAACCGTCGCAGGGCTTCGCCTAAGCACCGCTACAATATGACCGAGGTGGAATATGGTGGAGGGGGGCACCGCACACGGCTAAGGAACGATCACGAAGATCAACTTGTGTGTCTATGGGGTGCCCCCTGCCCCCGTATATAAAGGAGTGGAGGAGGGGAGGGCCGGCCCTCTCTATGGCGCGCCCTAGGGAGTCCTACAACCACCGGGAGTAGGATTCCCCCTTTCCTAGTCCAACTAGGAGTCCTTCTATGTAGTAGGAGTAGGAGACAAGGAAGGGGAAAGGAGAAGGGAAGGAAGGAGGGGGCGCAGCCCCTCCCCCTAGTCCAATTCGGACTAGGCCTTGGGGGGGGCGTGGCCTGCCCTAGGCAGCCCCTCTCTCTTTCCCGTATGGCCCAATAAGGCCCAATACTTTTCCCCCGTATTCCCGTAACTCCCCGGTACTCCGAAAAATACCCGAACCACTCAGAACCTTTCCGATGTCCGAATATAGTCGTCCAATATATCGATCTTTATGTCTCGACCATTTCGAGACTCCTCGTCATGTCCCCGATCTCATCCGGGACTCTGAACTCCTTCGATACATCAAAACTCATAAACTCATTATATAACTGTCATCGAAACCTTAACCGTGCGGACCCTACGGTTCGAGAACAATGTAGACATGACCGAGACATGTCTCCGGTCAATAACCAATAGCGGAACCTGGATGCTCATATTGGCTCCTACATTTTCTACAAAGATCTTTATCGGTCAGACCGCATAACAACATACGTTGTTCCCTTTGTCATCGGTATGTTACTTGCCCGAGATTCGATCGTCGGTATCTCAATACCTAGTTCAATCTCGTTACCGGCAAGTCTCTTTACTCGTTCCGTAATACATCATCTTGCAACTAACTTATTAGTTGCAATGCTTGCAAGGCTTATGTGATGTGCATTACCGAGAGGGCCCAGAGATACCTCTCCGACAATCGGAGTGACAAATCCTAATCTCGAAATACACCAACCCAACATGTACCTTTGGAGACACCTGTAGAGCTCCTTTATAATCACCCAGTTACGTTGTGACATTTGGTAGCACACAAAGTGTTCCTCCGGCAAACGGTAGTTGCATAATCTCATAGTCATAGGAACATGTATAAGTCATGAAGAAAGCAATAGCAACATACTAAACGATCGGGTGCTAAGCTAATGGAATGGGTCACGTCAATCAGATCATTCACCTAATGATGTGATCCCGTTAATCAAATAACAACTCTTTGTCCATGGTTAGGAAACATAATCATCTTTGATTAACGAGCTAGTCAAGTAGAGGCATACTAGTCACACTCTGTTTGTCTATGTATTCACACATGTATTATGTTTCCAGTTAATACAATTCTAGCATGAATAATAAACATTTATCATGAAATAAGGAAATAAATAATAACTTTATTATTGCCTCTAGGGCATATTTCCTTCAATGACTACATTTGGCTGTTGCATCTTGTAGTTAACACGCCTTTCCATTTTTATTTAACCACAACTAGTGTACTTAGACCGGCACAATACCAGTTTGAATGACCATGTTTGCTTGTTGTTAAATGTTAGGCCTGTTGCAGTTAGCACACCTTTCCACTTGTTTTGCTTTACTAGCGTGCTTAAACCTGCACACTGAAGCTATCTTTTGGAGATTATTTTGTCTGCCATGTGTAATTTTGGTTGATGTTTAGCCTGTTGTGCTTAACATGCTTCTTGATGTACCTACACAAGACAATTTTGGGAACGACTGTTGTTTTCCATCGAGGTTAGTTTCATCCCATGGCTTATATCTGCTCACTATTATTTAGGATATCCGTAGCTTGTACCATATAGGCCGGCGGCTGATAAGGGACTAATTGGTGAATGAGACTTTTAACTGATTATATCTGCAACCCATTTTTACTTAGGTTAACTAGGGCCATATGTAATATATCTGAGGCTACATAGCAACATGCACGTACTTAATGTCTAAATATGCAATCCTAGGCTACGTAGCAACAAGGAAGAGTGTTACATTAATGTTCTAATGATGTCTAGATATACGTAGAAGAGCAGCAACGGGAACAGCAACAACGCAGCCCTGTTTGGATACTCAACTTAGCTAGAGGTTAGAGTTATTTTCTAGCTCATTACTAACCCTGAACTAACTCCATCCAAAGAGTTGTTTGGATGGCATGGTTAGATTGACAATAAATGCACTAGGAGAACTAGCTCCAATTAGCACCTCTTGGGTTGGATACTAGTTTTTTCGGGTGGGTTATAGATGCAACTAGCTCAAACTAGCTCTCATGTTTAGATATACTTTAGGGCTATTTGAGCCTGAACTAGCTCAAACTAACTGTAACCCGTGGATACAGCAGCAGATAATTTTTAAGAACGAACTAAACTCCTTCCGGCCCATAATATAAGATGTTAATTCATCTAATATGTGAGTATATTGGATGCTATAAGATACTCCCTCTGTTCCCAAATATTTGTCTTTTTAGAGATTTCAAATGGACTACCACATACGGATGTATATAGACATATTATAAAAGAGTGTTGTACTACATCATTGTGCCATTGCTGTTTAGCATCTAATATTAACTTGGTGCTTTTAGGTACATATGTCATTGGTAAAGATCCGCGTTTCGACCCTTTCTGCGTGTGGGGCAATGAGATATCGATGAACTAACATCAAGTGAGGGAGTTGATAAAGATTGTTAGTAAAATAGGTCCAAAGATGGCAATTAAACTATTTGTTTACACATTATCCAAGACAACAGCGAACTGCAGGATGGTAAGTAAGAACTCTGTAGCCTTCTTTTTACTGCCCATAATGAGTTGTGTTGGATGAAAATGTCTGAAATCTTATTCCTTTGGAGTGGTTGCCAAATTAGTTTACTCAAGATTACCTCTCAAACTAAATGATTGGTGGGCATGCAAAGGTTAAAGTATTTCTACCAGAACACGATGATTATCTAGATGATTTCATGAAGACCGTGAAGGATGGGCGGTCGTCCATCACAAGGGGTTGGACTAGAGTCGTGCGTGCCTTCTACACGGAGGTGGGCACAATATGGGCATTCCGCTTCACCTTGTTCAGCAACCAGAATATATTTCGCCTCTTTCTTTACCGTCTTTAATAGTACAAGTATACAACTGTGGTTCATCATTCTTTATTTGGTTCTTATGTAATTCTTGAACATATGTACCTATGAATCGGATAATGCATTGGTTGTTTAAACCTGATGGATATGAATAAAGTTGTAGCATACATTCAAATTCGAATCCAAATCTAGTACAATTTGGAAAAGCAGCAATTAAATTATGGTGAAATTACGCTCTCTAGGTTGTTACGGCACACATGGTTGGTAAAACACAAACATTTGCGATATGCACCATAATCCGAGATGGTTCACGGAGAGGAAACATGTGCAAGCATGCACACAGTTGTCGTTTGCAAAGCGTGTGCGATGTCAGACCATATCACAAACGGTGCGGGCAAACTAAACGTTTGTGTTAGTTGCCTTATCATACACGATTCGCAACCATGAACTGTTTCTGATGAAGTATGCATCATAAATGTTGCACCCCAGAATAGCGTGTGCGATCGTTGTCGTGTATGACGATGTTACGACGGTCCAACGTTTCGTAATCCTGTCCGACACTCGTACGATGATTAGCTAATCTTCTTAACGGTGAACCATTTGTGATGGACCGCGCATCATACACATTCTATAATAGTGAACCGTTTGTGATGCGCCGCGCATCGTAAACGTAGCACCATAGAATACCGACTGCGATGGCAATGCGAGCAGAAACGAGTAGGAGTACTGTAGGGGCCCTATCCCCGACGGTTTCTGGGTCGTGTGGAAAGGACCCCCCTATTGCCCACACTCACTTGGCGACGGTTCCAAATGCCGTCGCAGAAAGGGGTTTTAAACCGTTTGTTTAGGACCAATGAGCAGGAGTGTTGGTAAGTCGGCGTATCCAGTGGGTAAGATAACGTTGGAGGTGGCTTTTGGTGATGAGCATGATTACAGGGCCGAAAAGTTAACCTTTGAGGTTGTTAAGATCAGGAGCCCTTATCACGCCCTGTTTGGACGGCCGGCTTACGCCAAATTTATGGCACGACCTTGTTATGTCTATCTGCTGCTCAAGATGCCAGGTCATAAGGGCACCATCATGATGCACGGTAACAGGAAGATATCCTCGGAATGTGAAGGAGACGCTGCTTGTGCTAAGTCTGTTTGTGCAACAGAGGAGTTGAAGTTTTACAAAGATAATGTTGACCCGGCAGATATGACTCCTTTGAAGAAACCAACTACAGAGCATGACCCTCTGTTGAAGTTTAAGTTGGCAGATGACACTAAGCTGGTTGACTTTGTTCCTGGCGACTCATCCAACACTACAAAAAAAGACACATCCGTGACATTTTGGGCCGAACGAATTTTTTTCTGTCATACTTATGACACTTCTATGACGATAATTGTGACAAAACTCGGTATCATCATAGATGTGGTGGGCTCCTACTTCTATGACAAAAAATCATGAAAGAAAATGGGCTTTTCGTCCTGGGCGGGCCGGAGACGCAGCTGCATGACATTCTTTGGGCCCTCCATGACGGAAAAACCGTGGTAGAAGCGCGGGCGAGGAAAATATCGGGGTGTTCCCGGTTATGGTGGGTGGTCGGGGCCGAGCGATGCGTGTTTCTCTCGTACACGCATGTGCGTGGGTGCGAGGTATTGGGCTCTAACTGAACCCGAGCGAGGCGTTGGGCTCTAACTGAACCCGAGCGATTGCACTGCAGGCTACACGTTACTGAACCCGAGCGATCGGTCGATGGCTGTTAACTGAACCCGATCGAGCGATTCCTTCGCTACTGCTGCTAATTGAAGCCGATCGATGCTGCCTCTAGATGAACAGTGAGTGTTGCTGGGGAGGTTTGGATGAACAGTTCCCAGTGGGGGTGGATGAACAGGACCCCGTGGTGTTGCCTCTGGATGAACAGGACCCCGATCGATCGAGCCAGTTGCTGCTGGATGAACAGGACCCTGTGGAGGGCTGGATGAACAAGACCACCCCGTGGAGGGCTAGATGAACAGTAGCTCGTGGAGGGGTGGTTGAACAGGAGCCCATGGGGAGGGCTGGTTGAACAGTAGCCGGTGGAGTAGCGCGCGGTGGAGGCTGGATGAACAGTCGTAGGTGGAGGCTGGAGGAGGTCGATGGTGGATGAACAGTAGCCCGTGGAGGCTGGAGGGGATCAACGGTGGAGATGAACAGTATCCCGTGGAGTCCCGTTTTACGGTATGCCACACCCCTCCCGATGAACAGAACCCCCGTTTCGACCGTAGCGTTCCAACACAATTCCGTTTCCTCCGTTTTGCGGTACGCCACACCCCTCCCGATCAACAGGACCCCCGTTTCGACCGTAGGAGGTCCGTTTCCTCCGTTTTGTGGCACGCGAGACCCCTCTCGATGAACATGATCCCATTTCGAACGTGGCCGGTCGAACACAAGGCCATTTCCTCCGTTCTGCGATACGCCAGGCCTCGTTTCCATCGGCAGTTCCGTCCAAGCCCTCCCGATGAACACGACGATGCATTTCATTCTGACCCAGCCGGTTGGCTCCCCATGAACATGACAATGACGTTGTTTCTCCATTCCGACCCAGCCATGTACACGAGCCATGGCCGTACGTATGCACGAGTAGGCGTTCTAGACCCTGCCCGTATGTACGTACGTGGCCGTATTTTGTTTCTTGCACACTGGCCGTTGTATGTACGTGTAGATGCTACGTGCACGCCTCTACTCCAACACGCGCGCGCCTCTACATCGACCAGTATGTACATACACGTTCGCGACCAGAATGACAACCGCTACGTACGCTTCGACCAGGTGGGTCCCGACTGTCAGGCACTTCCTTGCGCGCGAAGATGTAGCTGGTGGGTCCCAGCAGTCAGGGGGGCGAATCAATTTTTTGCCCGGACGCACTTCCTTGCGTGTGAATATGTAGCTGGTGGGTCCCAGCAGTCAGGGGGGCGAATCATTTTTTTGCCCGGACGCACATCCTTACGTGTGAAGATGTAGCTGGTAGGTCCTAGCAGTCAGGGGGAAACATTTTTTCCCGAAATACAGTTGCCCGTCCGGTGGGTCCCCGCTGCTAGGTGGAGGAATAATTATTTTGTGCGTAATAAGGAGACACTTCCTTGCGGACGCTGACGGTGTCCTGGACTAGGGGGTACTCACCACGTCATCTCCCAATCTGTTAGATTGGGCCGAGGGCCTCGATGGCCGTATACTCATGGGCCAGTTCGGACAGCTGCCGCATACAAGGAAGATTCCACAAGACTTGGCGATCAAGACAAGGACTCCTCCCCACCGGCGTATTCGGCTAGGACTCTTGTTATCCTAGGCCTCGGGTGCATTATATAAACCAAGGCCAGGCTAGTCGATAGATACACGATCATAATCATAGGCTAGCTTGTAGGGTTTAGCCTCTACGATCTCGTGGTAGATCAACTCTTGTAATACTCATACCATCAAGATCAATCAAGCACGAAGTAGGGTATTACCTCCATTGAGAGGGCCCGAACCTGGGTAAACATTGTGTCCCCCGTCTCTTGTTACCATTGATCCTAGATGCACAGTTCGGGACCCCCTACCCGAGATCCGCCGGTTTTGATACCGACATTGGTGCTTTCATTGAGAGTTTCGCTGTGTGATCGGCAAAAGGATCAATGGCTCGACTGCAGATCAACTGCGACGCCGCTTCTTTGTCACCGGCTCGGCTAGTCACCTTGGCTGGACCGAGGACTGCGCCCTACCTCCGATCGTTATGTTCGGATGAGGGCCTTCATCAACATCAACTCCGATCTCTATCAAGATCATGGAGGAATCATCCAGGGAGCCCGGGGGCTCAACGTCAACATTGCCCTTGGGCGACCGTGCTATTTTTCTGGACAACGAACTTGTATCCGCCGCCACCGCCTCCTCAAGTGTCGTTTTAACGATTGCTTCGGTGGAATTGTGCAGAATTGAGTCTACAACAACCCTGAAAAATTTCTTCGAGTTCCTGTCGGCGTTCTGGGAATGGGGGTCCCCAGACTTGCCTGCCTGCGGCCTGCGCTGTGGCTCGAATCGGGGCCCAGCACGACCCATCTTCATCAACGCAAGACCCAAGACCCTCGCGAGGGGCCAAGCCTCACGGGGCAGACGACACGACGCTTCCTGAGGCACAGCCTCGTCAGGCTGGCTCATGAGGAGGCGGAGAGATCAAGGCGGGGTACCTCGCGAGGTGCCCATGACGCAAGCCATGACGACCAAGGGCGCCAGGCGGGCGCCAGCCCGCGTAGTGTCCTCCCTTTCCTCTTTGGTGCAAAGGGGGCAAGCGCAGGCGAGAGGATCAAGCAAAGGCATCCATTTCGGTGCAACGAGACCAAGACCAGTCCAACGGTGGGAAGGAGGTCATCGTGGAGCCCAGAACGGCGTCACCACAGGGCCTTTGGTAGGCGAGGACCAACTTTAGTCAAGATAAGTGTACCAGATGTTCCCCTTCGAATTGGCCAATTGTTGGCACCCTTCTCGCTCAATATTTGGGAAGAGGCCCAGGGCCTTTGCCTATAAATAGGACTAGCCACCCTCATGGTAGGAGGGGAGAATCTGAGCAAGGAGAGAACAAGAGAGAGAGAGAGAGAGAGAGAGAGAGAAGGGCGGCTGAACTCCTCCTAGCAGTTCATCCCCCTAGCCAAGAACAGACCCTCGCGAGGCTGTTCTTCCCTATATTGTTCATCATCACCAGCCAGAGAGGCAATCCACCACACCACACTGGAGTAGGGTATTACACCACATCGGTGGCCCGAACCAGTATAAACTCTGTGTCTCTTGTGTTGTTCTTTTGGTAGTTTAGATCTTTGCGAGACGGAGAGGTAGAGGGCATAATCTCCGTGCGCACCCCAGAGTTCGAACCTTAAGGGTCTATCGGAACCCGAAATCCGACATTTGGCATGCCAGGTAGGGGTGCGCCGGAGTCCACCTGTCTACCGCTCCGCGTCCCGTCGCACCGTCATCACCATGTCCGGCGACCAGGCGGGCAACCAAGATCCATGGGCGGCGTGGCCCGCCCGCGCGGAGCCGCCCGCCTCGGGCGACCCCGCGCCCCAGGAAGCTCGCGGTCAGGCTTCAACAACCCTCATGCCGCGGCAAGCGCGGTCGGCGGCAAGGGCCTCCAATCACGCCGCGACCACGACACCGTACACCCACCGGGAGCAAGCGAACTCGAGGGCCGCGCTCACGGTGGCCCGAGAGCTGCTGCAGTGTAGGCTGCTGGAAGGCGGCCACGACGTGTTGCTGGAGCGGGTCGCCGAACTCCTGGGCATTGCCGCTTCGGGGGCTCACCCCTTCTGCATCCAGCTTCCGTCTCAAGCCCAGGGCGGCACGCATGGGGGCCCCACGCGCTCCCGCGGGCCTCAGGGCTACCCCAACACCAGCGAATCCATCGGCGCCGGACTGGCAGTGGCGCTACCCCCGCCCACGGCACGTGGGGGAGAGGGGCTCGGCGCAGCCCACGGCGCCGGCGGGCAGCCGCGCTACCACCCCGCGGTGGGAACGTCAAGCAGCGCCGCATGGCACATGGAGCACTACAGCACAGCCTTCGGGGTAGCGGCGCTAGAAGAATACGTGCCCCACATGATGGACTAAGGGCACGCTCACGAGGGCGAACAAGGCTCGCTTCTCAGCCCAAGCTGGGGAGACGAGACACCAGAAGCTGAGCTCTTCCAGGAGCCCTGGGACGGCTTCGCCGGCCACGCTGGAGGCGACAATTATCGGGTACCACTAATTCCTCAGGAGCAGGCGTACGCTAATCATGGATCGCAGGAGGTGCAGGTCGCCGCAGCGAGCATCTGCCCCGCTCCCACAGTCTCCTACCCCTCGGGAGGAGGGCGCAGGGGGCTGCAGGAGAGGGGCAGGGACCCCACATCACCACCGCGGCGTTCGCAGCAAGGCGTTCTCAGGAGGTAGGCCCTCCGCTGGGGAGGCGCCTAAGGGCCTGCCCCTGGCGGAGGACCCGTGGTCGTCGGGGGAACCGCTGGCGACCGCTCTACCCCACCGGCGACGTCCTGGTTTCCGGTCGTCGTTGGTGGCACTAGAGTGTGGCGCAAGGCGGGGCCCTCGTCTGGCGATATGAAGCAAGGCCGGTACCTATGAAGAAGGCCCAGTGCCTGTGAAGCTCGCCGCCCTGTGACACTCTCACGTAATAATGAGTGGGGCTGTACACGCCCCGGAGTCTCAGGGGTGCCGGCCTCAGGCCCTGGGGCTCCCTCCCACGCCCAGTGGACAGCACTTAGCTCCGCGCTGGTGAGAAGACGTCCAAGACTAGATTAGGTGCCGGACGCGGCCTTTTGTCTGCTTTCATTGCCTTCTTCTTTTGGTTGTAACTTTTCCCCTGCTGGATTTAAGTTGGATTCTAATTTGAGATTTGTGTGCGTTCGGGGTAGGGGAGCTTAGTCTCGTTCGAGCCATTTCTTGCGTTCTGGTTACCGCTTCACCACCGCTGCCTCCCCTCGCGAGCCCCTCGCGAGTCGGGCCGGGCCAGGCTCGTGCGCAGCTCAGACTGCCGCTATTGCTCCTTCTCGGGAGGACTTTCCGGTACCTGCGAAGGATGTCCCTTTAGGAAAAGGCCCAGAGCCTGTGAAGAAGGCGAATGCCTGTGAAGCTATCACGTTTAGGAAAAGGCCCAGAGCCTGTGAAGAAGGCGAATGCCTGTGAAGCTATCGCGTTAAGGAAAAGGCCCAGAGCCTGTGAAGAAGGCGAATGCCTGTGAAGCTATCGCGTTTAGGAAAAGGCCCAGAGCCTGTGAAGAAGGCGAATGCCTGTGAAGCTATCGCGTTTAGGAAAAGGCCCAGAGCCTGTGAAGAAGGCGAATGCCTGTGAAGCTATCGCGTTTAGGAAAAGGCCCAGAGCCTGTGAAGAAGGCGAATGCCTGTGAAGCTATCGCGTTTAGGAAAAGGCCCAGAGCCTGTGAAGAAGGCGAATGCCTGTGAAGCTATCGCGTTTAGGAAAAGGCCCAGAGCCTGTGAAGAAGGCGGACGCCTGTGAAGCTATCGCGTTTAGGAAAAGGCCCAGAGCCTATGAAGAAGGCAAATGCCTGTGAAGCCATCACATACGGGAAAAGGCCCGGAGCCTGTGAAGAAGGCCAGCGCCTGTGAAGCCCCTCGCCAGCGACGCTTGCGCGTCCTACAATTTTAACTAGAGAACACTCAGGACACCACGTCCTCCCATGGCTGCCTCAGGGCCTGCGCGAAACAAAGGTAAACCAGCCAGTCGCCAGGCGCGGGTGCTCGCGCAATATAATAGCTACTAGTACGACGTATACAGGTTTTTCATGAGGGGCTTCCCCTCCTCAAAATGCTCTCACAGCCATCAGGCCAAACACCTAAGTTCTACTCGTGCAGGATAAAAAGACGCGAGCGATACATACTCACCCGGACAAATCCCCCAATGCATCCTCAAGAGCACCTCCCGAGCCGCCGCTGGCATCGCTGAACTCGCCATCGCTACCTGCGTCGTCACCAGCGGCGTCAAGGCCGTCCACCACACCGCCTTCGTCGGCAGCCACGAGCACGTCGTCATCATCCGAAGTGAAGGCCCTCACAAGAGCGTCCATGTTGTCTTCCACCCAGTGCGCCAGGTCGCGTCGGACGGCCTGGGGGACTGGGGCGATGGCGGCGTCGAAGTCGAAGTGGGGATCCATGTTCCGGAGATGGCTGAAGACACGAGAGAAGGCGCGCCCTAGTAGGGCGCGGCTCCTCTCCTCCACCAACCTGTCGGCCCTGACCGACCGTGCCTCCAGCTGCGTCACCATGGCGGTGAAGAACTGCAGGTTGTCGGCAAAGTTGATCGTGTGCGGCTCGCCGATAGCCGCCTCGCAGATGTTGCCCAAGGCTGCGTTAGCCCTCTACCTGAGCGTAGCCAGCATGGGGCCGTGCACGTGCTCCAGGACCTGCCGCTGGTGTATCTCATCAGCGTTCTGACGTTCGACGGCCTCAACCTCTTCCACCCGCTGACGAAGACGGAGCACCTCGGCCTGGAGGGCAGCCGACTCCTTTTGCGTTGCCTCAAGGGCGGCCCGGGAAGCGTCGGCCCGCCGCGTCGCCTCATCCCGTTGGGCCCTCAGGGCTGCGGTTCTTCCCTCAGCCTCAACCCGGATCAACTCCAGCTTCCCCAGAAACTCGCGCTCAAGGCCTTGGCGTGCCATCGCCACCCGACGACCGACCTCCTCCAGGACACGTGCCTCCCGTGTGGCGACTTCATCTTCCGCCTGCGTCACCATGCGCTCCCTCATCTCCAGCCGCTCGTACTCGCGGGTGCGTTCGGCAGCTTCCAGCGTCAACGCTTCCTCACGCTTCTAGAGCTCAGCTGGGTCGCCAGAGGCCACCTTCATCGAGGCAAGGGCCGCCTCGCGCAGTTCCACTTGCTCCTCCAATGAGTGGGATCGGGCCAGGAGCTCCCGAGCCCGCTCCTCCGCTGCTTCTCGTCGTCAGTCGGCTCCCAGGGCCTCCTCAGCGGCCTGGGATCGGGCCACCCGGGAGGCCTCGAGCGACGCCTTCGCTTCTTCGTCTTCAAGGTCGAGCTGGTGACGCGCGAGGGCAATGGCAGCCTCCAGCTCGCGCCTCCCTGCGGCCAGGCGCAGGCCCTCGGCCTCCAGGCGCGCGTCTTCACCAGCGAGCTCCTCCCCGAGCAGGTCCACCGCGTCAGTCGCCCTTCGAAGGAACTCTTGGCGGCGAGCACAGCGCTCCCAAGCGCGCCTGAGCACGTCTTCCACACCATCATCTTCCCCAAGCGAGCGTCGTGGGCCACAAATCATCGCTTCTCCTCCAGGCAGGGGGCAGGAGGCTGCCACCCTCACGACGGCCGGGCGTGCCACACCAGAAGCCCGGCCTGAGGCCAGCCCGTCTCCAGAAGAAGGGCACAGGGGGCGCCTCAGCCAGTCACAGCCCGCGACCAGATGAGAAGCCCACGGCAGGCTGGCCATGCCAAGAGAGGGCCCGCGAAGGAAGATCGCAGGAAGAGAAGGGCTGCGGGGTACCTCAGGACGGTCCGCCCCTTCATTCGTCCTCACTGCAAGAGCTGTGCTGCTCGGAACGCTTTGGGGCGACGGGGAAGGTGAAGCCAAAGGAGGCGGCACCTCGGCGGCTTCCACGATCTCGGCCGAAAGAGGCCTACAGAGCAAGGATCAGTAGACACAACAAGGGGATCAGGAGCCAAGAAGGGAGAGGGCTTACTCGTCAGTAGCGAAGTATTTCTGGCGCTTCAGCAAGAGACAAGAGAAGTCATCACCCAGGGCCTCCCTTTTCCTCTGGAGGGCCTCAAAGTCCACACGGAAGCGGCCCAAGAGAAAAGCGCAAGGATCAACCTGTGACGAAGACGGAGCAAAAAAGCTATCCGCGTCAGGGGCGCCTGCCTGACGCGTGCTGCCAATCACCTCAGCAGAAGACGCGGCCGGGGCCTCAGCAGCCTCGGCCCCAGGCGCTGGGAGCGACTGCTTGCCACCCACAGCCTCTGCAGCACGGGCCTCAGGAGCTGCTTCCTCGAGGGCATTGCCAGGCGCAGTCTCCTCATCGGGAGCCTTATCGGTCTCCGCCATCTCACGCCTCCCTGCACCGCCACTCGAGGAGGATTCGCCTTGACCGACCGGAAGGGCTGTCACCACCACAGGGTTCTCGCGAGGCCCTTGGAAGCCAGCGGGGCGCAGCCCCCATTCGTCGAAGGAGGGCATCTGCTTCACGAAGTCGTCCCTGTTCTGGCAGAGGTACAGCAGGGCCCCTCCTCTCTGGATGCTGCCCGGGTTGGGGTCACCAGTCAGGACCAAGGGCACTGTCCGTAGCGCCCCAGGCGTCAGGTCTTCTTCCTGGAGCCTCATGCGATCATCATGCCCGTTGAAAGCCCACATTCGGCGAGAGTGGCGTTGGAGAGGGGCAATGCGGCGTAACAGGAACTCCTTCACCACCTTGGGCGCCGTCACGCCGAGCGATCTCAAGAACGTGAAGCGGCGCCAGACGAAGGCGAGCCGGGGGCTCACGAGCGTCTCCTGGCCCCAACCCGAATTGGGTACTGCAGGCGAAGTTGGCTTCGCTAGCAGGGGGCTGGGCACCCCGACATCAACGTACAACCACCGCTCGCGGAACCCAGCCGAAGGCGAAGGAAGCTTGAAGTCAATCCCGGAGGCCGCTGTCTCGGGCGCGGCAACGAAGCTCACACACGCTGAGCATTGAGTGGGGTTAGCAAGGCGCAAAGAGAAGAAGTGGCGCAGCAAGGCAACGGAAGGAGGGATGCCCATTATCGCCTCGCAAACAAAAGCAAAGACCGAAAGGAGGGTGATGGATTCAGGACCCAGATGCATCATATGGATCTGGTAATGAGAGAGGACGGCCTTGAAGAAATTGGAAAAGGGGGGAACCAGACCCGCCCACAAGGCGTCGGCAAAATAGTGAACCTCAGTGATTATCCTGTCAGTGGGGAAGTGAGACGTAGACCAGGCCGTCGTCCTCCCACACTCGTTGAAGGTGGTGGCCAGAGCCGGGCTGAGCTTATCCAGGCACTCTCGATTGAGTATGATCGATCGACCGACGGTGGGGGCCACCGACGGCGGCGAGCGAGATGGAGCCATGGGTTTCTTCCCCTTCTCCTTCTTCGTCGGAGCCAATGCGATGGAAAGGAGGGGGAAGATCTGAGATGGGATTGGAGACAAGAGTCGGAGTTCGAAGGGAGGAAGAATAGGGGACGGTCGAGCAACAGGAAGGGGAGCAGCTGTGTACAACTGCGAGTCCACATAGCAGGGCGCAAAATAAGGAAGCGTGGGGGAACAGTGCCGCCCACGTCCAATCAACCGCCACGCGGCGCCCGAGGCCGCAGGCTGTTAGGGCCCGCGGTGCTTCGCCCTTGCCCTTTCGCCTCTCAGCACGGCCAAGTCCACGCGCGCCTTGGGCCCGGGGGCTACTGTCGGCGTTCTGGGAACGGGGGTCCCCAGACTTGCCTGCTTGCGGCCTACGGCGTGGCTCGAATGGGGGCCCAGCACGGCCCATCTTCATCAACGCAAGACCCAAGACCCTCGCGAGGGGCCAAGCCTCGCGGGGCGGACGACACGACGCTTCCTGAGGCACAGCCTCGTCAGGCTGGCTCATGAGGAGGCGGAGAGATCAAGGCGGGGTACCTCGCGAGGTGCCCATGACGCAAGCCATGACGACCAAGGGCGCCAGGCGGGCGCCAGCCCGCGCAGTGTCCTCCCTTTCCTCTTTGGTGCAAAGGGGGCAAGCGCAGGCGAGAGGATCAAGCAAAGGCATCCATTTCGGTGCAACGAGACCAAGACCAGTCCAATGGTGGGAAGGAGGTCATCGTGGAGCCCAGAACGGCGTCACCACAGGGCCTTTGGTAGGCGAGGACCAACTTTAGTCAGGATAAGTGTACCAGATGTTCCCCTTCGAATTGGCCAATTGTTGGCGCCCTTCCCGCTCAATATTTGGGAAGAGGCCCAGGGCCTTTGCCTATAAATAGGACTAGCCACCCTCATGGTAGGAGGGGAGAATCTGAGCAAGGAGAGAACAAGAGAGAGAGAGAGAGAGAGAGAGAGAGAGAGAGAGAGAGAGAAGGGCGGCTGAACTCCTCCTAGCAGTTCATCCCCCTAGCCAAGAACAGACCCTCGCGAGGCTGTTCTTCCCTGTATTGTTCATCATCACCAGCCAGAGTGGCAATCCACCACACCACACTGGAGTAGGGTATTACACCACATTGGTGGCCCGAACCAGTATAAACTCTGTGTCTCTTGTGTTGTTCTATTGGTAGTTTAGATCTTTGCGAGATGGGGAGGTAGAGGGCATAATCTCCGCGCGCACCCCAGAGTTTGAACCTTAAGGGTCTGCCGGAACCCGAAATCCGACAGTTCCGATATAGGAATCTCTCGCAATCCGCGATATACCGGAGCCCTGTCAAATCTGGACGGGAATCTAGACGAGTTTAGGGCATGGTGTCCAGCTTCTAGCTCGGACGTCCTTTGGAAGATCCAACCGTTGATCGACTGCGGAATTCCTATATCTACCACCCCTCAAAATTTCAGCTCGATCCGACCGTCCAAACTTCGGGAACCTTCCGATTAGTGCATCACTTTTCGGATCTATTTTCTGCGCAAAAACGAATTCGACCCGAGTTCGTCTTTTTTATGAATGGGATTTCGGACATCCTTTTTGAAGGAAGTTTTGTATGGGGTATTGTGTTTTGTCCCCGAACACATCCCACTAACTTTAAAATCTTTTGAACATGATCTTCACCATCATGCTGGTGTCAAACCAGTCCGGCAATATTGCTCCACGGCTGCCGACCTGCGCTAGACACGTCGTCACTTTGTTGAGCGGAGATCAACTTCTGCGGATCATCATCTCGGCGAGCCGAACAGGTGTCCAGCATAGTGAAGGATAAATCATCACCAACATCGCTGCCCCATGGATTACACGGACCGGGCACGCCGGCATCGCCGCACGGTCACTTCATCAAGCCGGCATTTACCACATCACGAGTCACGACTTGCATCGGCGGGGCCGCACTGTTGCTTTTTCAAGCCGATGTCCATCAAGCCGACCTACTTCGAATCATCGGCTGACATCGAGGCTTCAACACCTCGGCTGGACCGGGGGCTTCGCCATCTCTTCATCAACCTACTCCGGAGACTTCGGCGTCACCAGTCAACCGGCTTCGTCACGTTAGCTGGACCGGGGGCTTTGCCTCGGCGAGCCAACCTTTACCAGCATCGCCATGCCGTCGCTTCACCGCCCATCAGGCAATGAGAATGCAAATCGAGTCCCAATTTTGGGAGTCACTTTTCTTTGGATTTCTACAACAAATAAACCAGGTGCTATTAATCCTAGTATTTTTTTTGCTTGCTTGGGTTTATTTTTCCCAAGGAATTATTACTCTGGTTTGTCCATCACCTGTACACAGGTCTATCAAATGATGGCCGCATTAACGACGGTCGCGTGGTGGTTCGGGCAGTTTCCGTACATAGTCCGGCGAATGCCGCATCCGGAACTCGGACCGACCTGTGAATTCAGGCTTTGCCACACATTTACCGCATCACGTCGACGCCCTGCATTGACATTGACTTCGGCGCCAGGCCATATTCCTTTTATTACTCACCTTGCATAAATTATTTATTATGCAACATTTTTTTAATTTATCATTATTATTATTATCCCCGGTTCGCACTATTTTTTGTGCACAGGTAAATGATTCGGGTCGGGCAGTGTTGTCACCTCGGCGTACTGACATACCATGTCACCTTGGCTGGATGGGGGGCTTCGTCAACACCTCATTAACCCATGCCGGGGACTTCGGCGGCCTGCATTGGTCGCGCTATGTCACCTCTTTGGAGTGCGAGTTCTTTGCTCGGCCACATCGGGCTTGGGGGCTGAGACCTTGTCCCGCACCAAGCTCGGACCGTGTCATCAATACCGAACACATTAACCAGCTAAGTTGCTTTGACGCTCAAAAACTGCCAGTTTTAAATTTTGTTCGACTCAACCAAGCATTATACCTTTTTGGAAAAAGTGGCTTGTGAAAAACTTCCTTGTCGAAACTTTATTTGTGACACACAAATTCAAATACCCCGTTTACTTGGGGGCTTCCTTTATGAAGCTTTTCCTCTTGCATATGATTATACTTGTACGACTTCGCTCCTTATTCGTGTATTACACCACAATATGCACCATATTGACTTAAGCGATTTGCAAGCTGGGTTGCCTCGCTCCTGTGTTTACCCCTACGTTCCCGATTGTTCGGCTAGGGAGTAAAGGGAGCACCTCTGCGATTGTCACGATCGGGTCATCCGAGCCGGACCTCAGACTGTGTGAAGCCGAAACCTAGCGCTCTTATTGTTCTCAATTATGGTCAGCACACAACGGAACTCATGAGTACAAAAAACTATTGCACAAGTCTCATAGTAACAATGAGCACCGAAGAAAGGTATCGGTGGGGGTATTATTTTCTTCGAAGATGCTTCTTACACTTCGTCAATAATATAGCATAAGTTCTCTGAGCGTGCTTTGTCTATTACAGCCTTATGGCCTGATTGCCTGGTTATCGGAAACACCGTCGATATTCTCGACAGGTGGAGTACATAACACTTTTCAACCCTTGACCGAAGAGGGAGAAGCCGACGGTCGGTTAAGACGCGTATAAAGTTCGGTGAACACAGATATGATATAAGTACTTTCGTACATACAATCATTATGCATAAAATTCTTTTACCCAAGTCACTTGGGGGCTCTTAAATTTATATGAGCCGTTTTATAATAAGTGTTCTTCTTCTTAGTCGTTGCAAAGTTTTTTTATTATTATTTATCACTCCTTTTTCGACACGAGTGTGTGGTCACTAGCCGGGGAGCCTAATTTCTCTCTCAAAGCCGCTAGAGTTTAGTTTGCTAAGCTGGCCTAACAAGAAGTACTCCGCCTTCGGGATAGGAGGTTGAAGCCGTAGGCTGACCCGCTTGAGATCTTGAGATAAGATGTGTCATGATAAAGCACGACAGAAGAACCTTTTTTTAAGACCAATTTTTGATTTGGCACCGAACACTTGATCTAGTTCGGGCGTCCAGTTTTTATCGAAGTTTTCGGTTTTCCAAGCCTATGGCACTTTTAAACTATTTGTGTGTTTCCAGCATTAGTCTCGTAGTGCGACGCCGGACACCTTTAGGGATTCAGCAAAAACATTCTCGGACATTGTTGTATATGCATCGGTTTCGAATTGCGTCTTTGGTCAATAGTTGGGTTGCCCGGCTCCTGTGCTTGCCTCCTACATTCCGCTTTGTTCGGCTAGGTGCACAACGGGAGAACCACTGCGATTGTGCTTCCATCTAGCATGGTTAAGCGCCTCAGTGGAGAAAGCCGAAAACTGACTGTCACAATAAGCGTAAACTGGTCAGCGATCCGATGATTGTGTTAAATGACAGGCCGTTCATAATATTGGCTGAAGTGTTTACGGCTTGACCTCGACTGTCGCCGAACACTAACTGGAGGCTAGTAACTGGCCTTCCAACTTTAAGCTCCTATGACTAAGTGAAAGTTATAAAGCCCGCATATCTAATTGCCTCGTTTCTGCTAACACAACCGCCTCCGAGCACCGAGACGTCGGCTAAGGGTTGTTTTGTTAGTGCGGAAACACCCTGCGTAGTATCTACCAAGGGGTAGAAGCCGACGATGGGCCACTTTCAACTGATAAATAGTCGCAATGGAGTCAAAATAATGATGTAAAGTACTTGGATACATAGAATCATTACACATAATCTGTGATTTTACTCTGGATATCGATCCTTAATTCGGCCACCCATGCCCACATTAAGGCTCGGGGGCTACTGGGCTTTGTGCTCATTATTTATAAACATTAAAGGGGCACATCGATCCCCTGATCTGGTGTTGCCACCCGACCAGTTTCTCGGGGGCTACTGCATTGCCTATTCAATGCAGAAAATCCAAAGGGCTCAGTTTTCGGCTTGATCGAACTATGGGAAAGCGCGTCTTCGGACAACAATAAGTACCATCTAGACCTATCTGGCATCAAGCTAATATATCACGGTGACTTCTCACAACCCTCTCTCAGGGGCCCGTTCTCCGATCACTATTATCTCTAATATATTACACTGCGTTTTTATTCCTATGTATGCTGCCGAGCTAGGAGTTGATCCTCAGGCCGATTTCGCGCATCGGCCTGAGTCTCAAGGGCTACTGGGAGCAGAGGTTTCATGTTTCCCTTCAGGTGCATCTCGGGTTTTAGACTGATACACACCTTGAGGGCTACTGGATATACATATACTGGCTATATACCTCGGCAGAGAATAAACTGCACCAGTCAAACATATTCACAAAAAATCAACCCGATGTCAGGTGGTGCACCACCTCGGAAGCAGTCCGGCATAAAGCTTGGGCGCCAGCAGCTAGCTCCATAGAGGGCATTTCCGGCATTAAGCTCGGCTAAACTCCTTTGACTTTTTTGAACCAAGGTGATCAACGACACCTCGGATATAGTCCGGCATTGGAGCTCGGAAACAGTCCGGCGTTGGAGCTTGGACACAGTCCGGCATTGGTGCTTTACTGCAAAGGATACCTCGAATGCAGTCCGGCGTTGGGGCTCGGATGCAAGAGGACGCCACCGCACGGGAACAAGTTCAAATCCTAGGCGTGGCATAAAAATAACAAGGCATTAATAAAGGAGGAAGACTTAAAGGGCTCCTCGGATACCCGACATATAAACTTGTCAGATTTAGCTTGGCAATCCTCAAGACAGATGATTGGAAAATTTGTCGAACCAGTTTTCAAGACCGACGACCGAAGATGAAGAACAGTTCGGTAGAATTGAGGAGCGTCCCTAACTTGAAGACCGGTTCAGGGGGCTACTGACGGTGTCCTGGACTAGGGGGTACTCACCACGTCATCTCCCGATCTGTTAGATTGGGCCGAGGGCCTCCATGGCCGTATACTCATGGGCCAGTTCGGACAACTGCCGCATACAAGGAAGATTCCACAAGACTTGGCGATCAAGACAAGGACTCCTCCCCACCAGCGTATTCGGCTAGGACTCTTGTTATCCTAGGCCTCGGGTGCATTATATAAACCAAGGCCAGGCTAGTCGATAGATACAAGATCATAATCATAGGCTAGCTTCCAGGGTTTAGCCTCTATGATCTCGTGGTAGATCAAGTCTTGTAATACTCATATCATCAAGATCAATCAAGCAGGAAGTAGGGTATTACCTCCATCGAGAGGGCCCGAACCTTGGTAAATATTGTGTCCCCCGTCTCCTGTTACCATCGATCCTAGACGCACAGTTTGGGACCCCCTACCCGAGATCCGCCGGTTTTGACACCGACAGTCGCCGTGGACCTAGCTGTCAGCCTCTCCACGTACAGTACTCTTCCAATGGAAGTATTTCCTTGACCACGTTGACCACGCCGCACCGAGAGCACCACTGCACCAGGGCGGTGGATGATGGCGAGGCCTAGGAAGGGGACGACACGGAGCCGGGGAAGACGCGGCAGTGGAAGCCTGCGCAGAGAGGAGTACGAGGGTTCACTGGTTCGAGTGCGGTGTGAGGATGCCGTCGCCGCAGGGCCTGGCCAACGATGGGAATAGTAGGGGGCGGTGAGGCCTCCGCGGCAGCATAGCCTGCCACGAAAGGCAGGAGCATGCGGCACGACCATCACTGCTTTGGGCGGCTGGAGCAAGAAGACGAGAGGTTGAAGAAGCACTACGGCCGTTGGATGGACATCATACGGTCACTGGAGCTAGAATCGTTCATATTGACTAAGTTGACAAAGCAGTCCGTCCCCGTCAACTTAGTAGGCCCACAAGTCAGCCTCCCACCAAGGTGGGTCCCAACTAGCAGGGGGAGTATTCATTTTTTCGTGCGTACTAAGGAAGCACTTCCGGTGGGTCCGAGCTGACAGCGGGGGGAACATTTTTTTTCACGAAATACGGTGGCCCGTCCGGTGGGTCCCAGCAGTCAGGGGGGACGTTTTTTCGCCAAATACGGTGGCCCATCCAGTGGGTCCCTACTATCAGGTGGAGGAATAATTATTTTCCGCGTAATAAGGAGGCACTTCCCTGCGGCTGCCATGGACCCAGCTGTCAGCCTCTCCACGTATAGTACTCTTCCTATGGAAGTCGTTCCTTGACCACGTTGACCACAACGCACCGAGAGCACCAGGGCGGTGGACGACGGCGAGGCCTAGGAAGGGGACGAGGTGGAGCCGGGGAAGACGCGGCAGTGGATGCCCACGCGAAGAGGAGTACGAGGGTTCACTGGTTCGGCTACGGTGTGAGGCTGCCATTTCCGCAGAATAACAGGGGGTGTGGGTGAGTAGAGGGATGCACTGGCCAGTGGTGGGAGTAGGGCGGTGAGGCCTGCGCGGCAGCACAGCCGGCCACGGGAGGCAGGAGCAGGCGGCACGACTGGCGCTGCTCTGGGTGGCTGGAGCAAGAAGACCAGAGGTTGAAGAAGCATGACAGCCGTTGGATGGACATCGTATGGTCACTGCAGCTAGAATCGTTTATATTGACTAAGTTGACAAAGCCCTTGGTACGCATCAACTTAGTAGGCCCACAGGTCAGCTTCCGAAACGGTGCGCCCCAGATGTCAGGGGAAGGAATCATTTTTGGGCGGGTGAAGCTAGAATATCCGAGATTGAAGAAGAAGCACGACATCCATTGGATGGACATCCAACGGCCACTGCTGCTAGAACTGTGTGTTGACTATAAGTTGATAAAGCCTTGCATACGCGTCAACTCTCTTTTCTTAGGGGACGCGTCAACTTAGTAAGGCCACAAGTGTGTGGCAGAGAACTTATAGCCCATTTGAGATTTGTAAGACTGTGCAGCCAATTTTTGAATTCTAATGGAATTTACTACAACCCATTTACAGTTTGTTAAAAGTACATCCCATTTCAACCAACCGTTCAAAATAGAATTCAATAAAAATTCCCACATTTTGATGGGATCCAAAATATTTTTATCCCGAAATTTCTAGTCAGATTAAATACAATTTCAATATAAATTTATATTACGTAAAAATCCAACGAAACATTGCGCTCGCAACAATTAACGAAACTAAAACTTTCAATATCCAAAAATAATATTTTATGAAGTAATTACGTGTTTGGTGCATTTTTTATAGTTACTGCCCAATTTTTATAATTACATCCCATTTATTATTTCTTCAAGCTCATTTTCTTGTTAAGCCTAACGCATCCCTCCTAGGAAAGATTTGCAGCCCAGCGGGGCGGAGAATAACAACTTGATCTTGCATGGGTATTCCTAAAAAAAGTATAGCTGGGCTAGCCATTTTCAGCTTGAAAAATAAATAATATATGGGCTGGATATCTGGCCTCGGCTAGACGGGCCACAGCCCGCCCAGTTAATACCTGCAGCGATGTTTTTGTTGTTGTTCAGAGGAGAAAAAATAATATCTGGGCTAAACATCGCTCAAGAAAAACTCTGCAGTGCTCACACCTCAAAAACACAAATACTGCTCGAGCTGCTTGGTCCCAGCTGTTGGCCGCTTCTTGTGCAATTCTCTCGTTTATTGACTACATAGGTTGACAATGGTGTGGGACCGTGATGTCAGGAAACTAGGAGGAAGCAAAAAAAATTATAGTTTTATATACTAATAAGGAGGCACTTGCGTACGTGTGGCTATGGCCCTGGTGGGCCCCCACTGTCATCATCTCCAAGTAAAGTCATCTCCTCATCCTCATGTCCGTTGACCATGTTGACAACGCGAGTCGATGGCGCCACGGCGAGCGCAACAACTCGAAGGACGACGGAGAGGGCCTCGTGGGCCCTACAGATGGTCTGATACAGCGCCCGCTGCTCATTCGAGAAGCCAGGATCATAGGGCCACATGTCCGCGACGACATTGTCGTTTGCTTGTTCACCGGTGTTCGTTGAGGAGATGGAGGTCACAGCACAGGTCCTCCTGCGCTGGTAGCTCTTCCGCCATTAGGGCGTCGAAGTGCGGCTGCACCTGCTCTATGGTGAGCACGGCATGAACCGGCTTGGACAGTGGTGCCGACTCCTGGTCAGAAGCAACGTCCATCGTCTGATTGTCGTCGCTCAGGTCGGCGAGCTAGCTGGTGAGCCAGCATGTCCGGCTACTGGACCGACCCACTGCCAAGCACGAGTCTGACTGCCCTGGCCCACCCAGACCGCCTCCCTAGCCCATGCGTGCTTTCCTCCCGAAACGGTCAGCGCCGCCCGCCCCGCTTCTCGATGCAGGCGATTGCTCCGCCTTCAAACGACACAAGTGTCATCCGTCCGTCCTTCTGCCGCCCACATTAATGACACGCAGTTGCCAAGGCGGCTACTCTGGCGCCACACGTTCGTCCCTCCGCCGCCCACCATTGCTATATAAACTGTTGCGCCAGCCATAGCCGTAGTCATCCGCATCCGTTCCCTTTCTCCTGTCCACACCATTACTGCCCACCATGGCTTCCTCGCGCTCCAGCGCTCTATGGGACGGGCGGACGACGGACCACAAGGAGATGGCAGCCATAGCTGCCGACTGGCTGGCCGGCAGGCAGCCGGAGGGCGACAACGTCCCAACAGAGAACATGGTAGTCGATGATCCGGCACCAACCCCCTCCTCCGTGCCATCCTCACTGGTGCATTGCACCATGACCATCGACGAGGCCCGTGCCCAATCTATGGACACGGTGAGGCAGAAGCGTGAGGAGAAGTTTCGGGTGGAGCAGTTCCGGGAGGCGCAGGCCGACGCCACCTACAACCACCATCTCCTCCAGGAGCACCTGCAGGCAGAGGAGCAGATCGCCGTGGAGCGGGCGGAGCAGGAGGCGATGCTCGACTCGTACCGCTCTGCCCGTGAGGGACACCTGAAGCGCTGGCGGTATCGCATGCGGGTGGCAGAGGCTGAGGCCGCCGACAAAGAGGGCGATGAAGCGGGCGAGGCACTGTTTGGCAAGACCGAGGACGAGGCAAAGGACAATGTCGGCTCCGATGAGTCCCCGCTCCGCTAGCGTCGACGAGGCCCATCTCCGCCGAGGCCCCGTGGCGCCAACAACGAGGCAGAGGACACCTCCGGCTCCGCCAAGGCCCCACCCTGCCGGCAACGAGGGGGAGGATTTCCCCCGCTCTGCTGAGGCGCCGCCCACCGACAACGAGACATAGGACATCGCCGGCTCCGCCGAGGCCCCGCCCCGCTACCAGCGAGGCCGCGCCACATAGAAAACGAGGAAGAGGAACACGGTAGGTCGCTGCTGCTCGGGTCCAAGTAAGGCCACCGCTGCTACCCTCCGGTTGAAGCCAAGCTAGGCGGGTTGACCACTGACGGCCGGTTAGCTTCTTGGCGGCGAAGTGGAGTCAGAGAGCTATGTTGGAGAAGGACGCTGCTTCTACTTAACTGCTGGTGCAGTTGGCTGACTGACACGTGGGCCCAACAGGCATCTGGGCCACATGTCAGTTACACAACTGCACCTGCAGTTAAGTCACTGAAGCTTCTGTTCAGCTCAGCCGGACACAAGTGGGTAGCTACGGTTAATTAATTATACCTCCAGCGCACCCCTTTTTAGTTGAAGAATGTCTGAAATGTAATGAAATCCGGCATGTTTATATGAAATCCGACCGTGTATGAATGAATTTATTTCGATTAGTTTGAATTCTTGTATCACTCGCATTGGATGAACATGCAAAACAATACGTACTAGCATTATTCCCAGGGTGATCACCTCGTTTGCAGCAGTTTCACATGTACTCCCTCCAGTCCTTTCTAGTCTGCATACAAGTTTTGTCTGCAGTCAAAGTATCTCTACTTTGACCAATCTTATAGAAAAAAGTATGCACTTCACAATGTGCGAAGTAAAAAGGAATTGAAGGAGTACAAAGAGTTTGAGCAGCTTTTTAGCGTTCATGTACATTGCAATCAAACACACAGGCCTGGCAATTCATAGAGAACATTCAAAACAATCGATGATTATGCATCTCAGAGATTCACATGTCAGAGCCAATATTTACTTCACAACTAAAGAATAAATAAAAAATGGATCGATGCTGCTGACAGCAAAGGGCGTCCCATTAGAAATTATAAAACGCATGTCTTCTTGCTAAAATCAATGAGCAAAATTTGACAAGGTTTTCCCATTCCAAAATATCAAATGCCTACGATTGTGGAATGGGCAGGATTTTCCATCAGTTCGGACATTGAAATTGCACCTCGTGCTAAATAAACCAGTTGTTCTTTTTGTGCAGTTCCACCAAAATCAACCAAATTCGCGCGTAGCTTGTATGATTTCGCCCTTATATGTTGCAACACCTTGAACTTATCGGCACCTCCTTTCTTGTGGTGGAAATGAATGATTTGATGTATTCATGAACATTTTGTGCAGTTCCCATTGAAATCAAGCTGAGCACCCCTGTTTGCAAAAATACAAAAAGAAGTGATTAGTGTAGAGCAAACTGTACTATGAATTGACAGTTTAAACAGGCACCTACATGGTCCATGTAGAGCACACTTTTAGAAAAATGGAACTCACCGGAAAGAATCCTAGAACAACATTGTACTCGCGCATCATAGCAAGAAAATGGACATTTGTCAGTCCTTCTAAGCTGAAGTTAGTTTGGTCTCGTGGGGAGTAATGTAACCATCCTTCAACTGCTCCTTCTGATGAGAAGATAGACAGGGCTTCTTCATCCTGGCATAATCAGAACTAGTCACTTCACGTACTCCATATTCCTCTTTAGAGGAGGATGATCCTGTTGTGCAAAGACAAGAGGACAACTAAATGCTAGCATCCCTGTTTGCTCGAAAAAAAGGAAAGGAAATATTTAAAACAGCATAGATGAAACACTTCTCAAGGACAATACCACTTTTTCGTGATAGTATCTAACTAGTAGCACAACACCAATAGAGATGACAAAGCTTAATCATATGGATGAAATTGGTGGGCAAGTACCAACCTTTGCAGGAGGCTTATTGTGTAGAGCATACATATGAAGCACTTCTCTTGAACCATCTGTTGCTATCTACTGTGGTGGCCATGCTGACTATATACTCCTCAATTAGTTTAATGTTTCCAATATCTTCTTGTGCAGTTCCACTAAAATATATGGTATCTTCAAAGAAGATCCCTATTTGCACAAGTAGAGATAATTACGTATTACATTAAGAGTGGCATCAAATAAGTGGCAAAACAATTGCTCGTTCCAGCCATAGCAATAAATTAAGATGCAAAACTATATCATTACTTGTGCCATCACAGTTCCAGTGCTTCATTACAGCACCGGGAGTTGATTTTTGTTTTTCTTCCGCTTGTTCTTCCCCTTCATCACTTGGTTCAATAACAGACAAGCTTCGCCTTCAATGTAAGATTTGGCATGTCAATTAGGTTGCACAAGTATAGCACTAAACAGTGACATTAATTTGCTGATGAAAGTGGCAAAATACAGGCCAACAGTTGTGAAATATCCTTATCTTACCTCAATGGGATATTACGGTGCACATACAGATTGGAAGTCTTGTCCCCATTTGTGCAGTTCACTAAAATCAAGCAACATTACCGTACAAGTAGCACAACATATGAAAGCACACTCCGGAATCATGTGAAAGAAGGCTAGTACTGACCTCTCATGACGCGGAATTCAAACAACTCACAAGAAGAAGATCTGAACCAAATTTGCCAACACGGATAGGAAGTAAGATCTCCTCTTGTGCAGTTCCACTAAGATCAAGCAATCAAGCAACGTTGTCAGTGTGACATTTTGGTTGAACTGCACAAAACACTCTTAAAAAAGTGTTTTGTGCAGTGCAACAAGAGGTCACAATGGCAACGAGGTGAAGTAGATAACCATGTTTACACAGAGGTGCAAAGGAAACAACTAGTGGTCAATACCGGTGGATGACATAGAAGCCAACAAAAAGAAGCATCTGCCTTATCTAAATGGGAAAGAAAGCAAGACAGTAGCATTTCTCAAACGGTGGCATTGATTTATATTAACAGAGATATTATATTAACAATAAAATTCGTTAAACATGTAATTTGCTTTTAACTGTGGCATTGCATCAATTTTCGAGCGGCATTATTAGAGGGTGTTTGTTTACAGGGACATTTTGGTGGAGGGACTAAAAAACTCCGTATCAGTCCCATCTAAACCAAACAGGAGGGACTTTTAGGGACTAAAAGTGGGCATTTGGGACTAAAGAAAGAAGACCCCGAGGGAGAGTCTTTTTGGGACTTTTTCCAACAGTTTCCCCTGCCATGCATCGCACCTTGTCTATATTAGTTCATTACTAGGGGTAACATGGTCTTTTAGCATGTCATTTAATAACCTCTAGTCCATGTTTAGTCCCTGGAACCAAGCAGGTAGGGACTAGGGAGTTTTTAACCAAACAGGGCCTTAGATTAACAACAGCTAAAGAGTTGCACGGGACAGTGGACGCACCAGCACCATGTGCATCTAATGATGTACTGGGGTGAAGCATAGTCTGTTGCAACAAAGAACAAACAACCAAGGAGCATATTTGTGTTGGTCCCAGTTTTGTTATCTTTAGACACCTTTCCCTATGTGAGCGCAGCAAATCTAGTCCTGCTCAAACTCTACAGCCTTGTCCCCCAAAACAAAAGATCAGTTTGTTACAGATGTGCGTACTGCGTTTGTCATTGTTTTCACTTTTCGACCAACGTAGGTGCTGGATAGCCAGTCTGTACTAGTACTTTCCCCACTTCCTTTCCTCTTTAAACCACGTCCTAGATTTATGCTATACAACTTTCCCCACTATTTTCCCCACTACTTCCTTTCCTCTTTGAACCACGTCCTAGATTTATGCTATACAACCGCCCATATCACTTTCTCTCTCTGTCATGCGAGGCCTACCTGTCATTGGGTGGAAGAAAGAAGTCGAACAAAAACAAAATTATGCTCAAGTGTAGTTATCGAACCCGAGATCTCAAGTTTGATGAGCGAACAGGCTAACCAGCTACACCACCCCCACGTTATGCTTAACGAGAGGAAAATAACCTTTAATACATTCCTGCATTCGTGTGACAAGCATGCCGTGTTTTTTTTCGTGGGAGTCATTGGGATTTAAAGCGGTGTATCTTACCTCACACATCTCGCTACTACTCGTGAACATTGTCCAATTGATCCCTCTGTTCGCTCACGTACTATTTTGAGTGAATCTGTATTATAACATGCACACAATTTTGGGCACTTGTATTCGACCTAAGTCAGTGTGCCACCGTATCTCGTACTACTCCCTCCGTCTAGGTGTGATAAGTCACGTTAGAAGGTGCAGCGGGACCAAGGTGCAAGCAGATTTTTTTTTGAAATGAGGTGCAAGTAGATTGGAGGAGAAGGAGAAACTTGACCGGTCCTTCCTCCAATCAAAGCCCTGATTTCTGTCACTAAACGCAACAATTAATCACAACAACTAAGAGATGTCATTTTAGCTACCATGCAGGGCCACACATTAACTCGCATGCATCAACGCGTATTTGCGCTCCATGCATTGGGTTTCCGGGGGAGATAACAAGGCAGAGTAAGGAGCGTTTGGTTACATTGCTAGGCTGGTCATAGTGGTGAGTAACTTGGACTAGTAACATGCATATGTTACTAGTCTATGTTACTACTTTCATAGTAGGTAGTAACATATGGATGGTAACATGCAAGTCTTCATTAATTGAGATATAGACTCATTTTACCTCGGCTTGTGTGTGTGTGTGTGTGTTTAACAGCATGTGTGTGTTAGAGAGAGCGACACATCGACCTACTCCTACAGAGAGATGGTGTGTAGTGTACAATTTAGCCGCAAGAGTCGGTGCATCCTCTCGTTTTCGGGCGTCCGGTCGGGACAGGTGGGACAGCTGCCACGCCCGCTCTTGACCAGACTGGCCCACCCAAAGCCCCTCCATCGCCCGCGCGCGCTTCCCACCCGAAATGGTCAACGCTGCTCCAAAGAATCGGCGCCGCATTCATGCCCAGGCAGAGCGGACGCGACCTCTCACTGGCGCCTGCGTTGAAGGGAGAAGCGGATTCAAGAGTGATGGTTGCTTCGTCCGTCCAACTTACTGTTGGGTCTATGTGATTTGATGGCTCATTGGTCATTATTACTAAGGTGGTAGGACTGCTGGATGTCCCACGCTTTCAGCGAAAGGAGGTACTACTAGATTACAATTTTCTCCATTCTCAGCGGAGGAGTGCGAGAGCAGTGAAAACATGCAGGCTCAGTGATTACATGGCCCACCTCACACTATCACCATATTTTCTGGGCACCGTGCGATACCTAACTCTTTACATAGTTCTAGTATAGTACGTACTGTAATTTATCAGCGAGATAAATTTGTACAATGCTATGAAGCTTCCAGCTTCTGTTTCATGTATCTTGCGTCCAAGGTTGCCTGTTGCAACATTTCATCAAATACAAAGGAGACTAACATGCATGCTATTGCATCTCAATGATTGGCAGATCATAGCCAATATGTACTCCCTCCGTTTCAAAATAAGTGTCTCAACTTTATGCAAACTTTAGTACAAGTTGTACTACTACTAAAGTTGACACTTATTTTGGAACAGAGACATCTAAAGAAAAAAATATCCATGCAGTCCCTAGCTCTTGAACCGTAAACCCTAACCAGGCTTTAATTTGCTGGCCACGTTGGAGCTTCCTAAGAAATGAAGTTTGCAACCCTTTGACCATCGGATCATTTTGTGCAGTTTCACCAAAATCGAGATGAGCATCCCTGTGGCAAAGAAATTGAAGAAGCGTGATTAGAATAAGATTACTAGGACTAGTTGATGAGACATAAACTCATCACAAATACAGTACGTAGAAGCCAGTAGAGTTGTGTGCGGGGCAAAGAAGTAGAGAAATATCCACATAGAGTGATGTGGGCAGCTGGAGCAGTGGTGCAAGCCGGCTGTAAAGGGAGTTGTACCTGAGGGATGTCGGGACATAGCTCAACCTAGAGGAGGGCGGCGGGAGGAGCCAACTTCCCACGTCACGGCAGTGAGTAATGGATGAAGGCAACCTCACCGGCTTTGTGAGAGAGAACGGCGAGGACCCCTGATCGGGACGTGCCGACAGTGGGTTTTCGTTGTCGGCAACGGTGACCGCATCTACTCTAAGCATCCACCCCTTCCCCGGCGGACGTGATCCGCCGGGATGTTAGAGATGTGGCCACAGTTGTTTTGTGCGAGAGAGTGTGAAAACTGAAGAGAGCAACCCTAGCAAGCAACCATGTAGGCTCGTCCTGCCTATGTATATAATGGAGCGGATTCCTTTTCTCTCCATATGAACCTATTTATATTGCGTACATGTCACTGAAGAAAAAAAACTTTATTTGTAAATGACACGGCACCTACTACTCGTTCTCCTATAAACCTTGCGCTTGGGATCTCCAAAATATTAACCTTGCGATTGGCTCTTCTCCTCTTCGGGAAGTCGAGCAATAACGGTACTGCAGTATATATCGTTCTGGCTATATGAGACCGAATGAATTGCTGCACATCCACCACGTGGGCAAGGGTCGAGGGGCGAGGGAGAGTGCGTACTATTACGTTCGTTTCAATATGGACTACATATGGAGCAAAATGAGTGAATCTACACTCTAAAATACGTCTATATACATCAGTGTTTGGAGTATGTACTACTAGTTCATATTGAAATCTATCAAAGTACATATATATTCCAAAAAATATGATAATCTCTCTAACCAAGGTAGTAGGGACGAGGAGTAAACGGAGGGAGTAGTAAAATTTTCTCCTCATCCTGCGAGCCACCGCGCGCGTGGGCGAGGGAGCGGGCGTAAGGCGTACAATACTACTACTAGTAAGCAAGCTTCACCTCATCCTGCGAGCCACCGCGCCCGTGGGCGGGGGATACGGCATACTAAGCAAGCTTCTCCTCGTTCTGCGAGTTGACGGGACACATCAAAAGTACTCCAGTGTATAGAGCCTTGCATCTAAGGTAGGCCCCACATGGTTTGCCTCTTTTTTAACATAACACGTCAAGTCGCAATTTGTTTGTTCACCTGTGGTAGATGATCCTCCCTCCATCAAGTGGACAACCAGTACACGTGTCAAATTACCACGTGGGCTGCCTTTTCATACAGAAATGAGCTCCACCGTGTACCCGCGCGGGTGTGGTTGGGAAAGAGACGGAGTACGTGCGCCGTGCGTGCACCTCTTCTCTTCGTGCACGTCCCCCACCTACGTGGGTGTGTGTGAGAGATACAAACCTAGACAAATGGCTTGTGCGTTCGTGAGTGTTTTTTGTTTGGGGGGGTTGATTTCGTGAATGTATTTGTGGGAATATGTGTCGATGACATCTCAAACAAAATTTTGCATGAAATGTCATCAGTGAAATGGAGGCCTATCCATATCATATATAGAGGGCCGGGCGATCCACGAGAAGAGAGGGAGGGGTCATAGATATCGATAAAGTCGAAGAGAGGATCAAGTGGGTGGGTGCGAGATCGATGAAGAGAGCCATCGAAATTGTGTGTGTGTGCAAGTCAAAGATATAGGGCGACTGACCTACCGGAACGTCAGAGGGCATGGGTCAAGTTTGTGTGTGGCAGGGAAACATGACTAGAGCGCTCGATGTATCGGTGTGTGTGTGTGTGTCGGAGGGGGTGGGAGGAGGGGTAGGCAGAGGCCTAACTATAGAGGTAAAACGACTCGTATATGTGTTGAGAAGGAGAGGCCCAGCTATGTCTTGAGGGAGATCGGTCGACATCCATACATAACTGAAGGATGGGAAATAGGATGGGACAGAGAGAGAGGAGAGAGAGA
This sequence comes from Aegilops umbellulata, assembly GCA_032464435.1. Lineage (NCBI taxonomy): Eukaryota > Viridiplantae > Streptophyta > Magnoliopsida > Poales > Poaceae > Aegilops > Aegilops umbellulata. The sequence continues at coordinate 92,376,009 of CP136058.1, forward strand.
GAGAGAGAGGGAGGGAGAGGGGTAGAGTGCTGGATGGGTGATGGAGTTGCTTCTCGAAGATGGTGGGAGAGGCCTACTAGACAAACTGAGGGTGGAACTGCAATATTATCAATAAGAGTGGGGATGTGTTTCTGTGTGTGCCTGTGCGTGATAGATCTATCGGGACACATCCATGGATGATGAAGGGGAACCATGTGTTTGGTAAGCAAACCTAACTAGATCGGTAGATCAGTTGTTGTTTGTCGGAGGAAGGAGAGACATAACTAATGTGGTAGATCGATCGATGCGTGGGAAAAAATGAGTTATAAGGACCTAGCTAGCTATATGTATAGCGGGAGATCGGTCGGTGTACGTCCATTTGTTAGAGGCAAATAAGGCCTGGCGAGACGGATAGATAGAGAGAATGGAGCTAGGAGGTGGTGCGAGAGGCCCAGCTACTAGCTAGATAGGGGGAGGAGTGTGCGGTTGTGAGATCGATGAAAAGAGGGGCGAGAGTTTACACGTGTGTGGGGCCGTATGAGAGACACGAGGCAAGGACACATAAAGGAGGAGATTGAAGGTGCTTGTGTATGTTGTAGGCAGACATTGCTGGAGAGGTTTATCAATCGGTGTGTGTCGGAAAAAAATTGTGGAGAATGTGGGAGAACAACCTAAAGAAAAAATGAATGTGCGCGATGGATAGAATGCTGAGGGAGGGGGAGGGCGAGGAGGGCGTGTGCATGCATGAGAGAAAGTTAGTGGTAGCTACAAAGGTTAGAGGATTGTGTGGGTGTAAGAGACTAACAAAGATCATAATTTGATATGAAAGTGTATTCATATATTTGAATAGGAGATCATAGTGTTTTAAACATATGCATGCATGAATATAGCGGTGATACGCGTGTTGTGGTTTTGCACATGTTATACCATAATGTGATAATGCATGGCGTTTGCAACTCACAGCTAAATGTTGAACAATCTAAACCATACTATACATCGAACAATCTCACATTTTATTTGAATTTGTGATAATGTGTGGCGTTTGCAGCTTACAACTAAATATCGAACAATCTAAACAATACTATATATCGAACATTCTCACATTTTATTTGAATTTGTGGTAATGTGTGATGTTTGCAACTCACATCTAAATACTTGTAGGCGTAGGGGGCGAGGCACCATACATTATGTGATAAACACATTATACATATGAGACATGGTTTAGATTATGAAGATCTAGCTAGAGCTTGAAATGTACTGTGATTTGAAATCAACATAAAGTGGATTCAAAAAATCGAGTTCGAGTTCATATAGTACACATAGTTCATATGTAACTCGAGACTAATCATGTGGTGTGCTGTGAAGATAATACACAAATGATGGTTTAACTTGACAATAATGATGATTGTAGATCTTATTAAAACAGAGGAACGAATTCAAATGCTTTGACTTCACAACAATCAGTATTGTAGATCTTATTCAAATAGAGAAACATGTTCAAATTTAGTTCATATTGAAGCGGTAGTATATACGTTTGGAATGCACTAAAACGTTCATTTGAGTAGTAGGTTGCATGCATTATACACGTAGCGAAATATTTTAATTGAACATAACATGAATTCAAAGTTTTGAATGACATTTGTAGTGCGAATTGATTTTGTACAGTACACGTTAGGCTTGTTGGGAAATTTCAACCTGCGCCTTGTTAGCCCGAAATATTTAAGATATATCTTTGTCTCGTTGTGCTCTGACAACACCCTCCATCTCAACCTGCGCCTTGCTATTCCAAAATTACAACGCGCACGGAAACTCCTACCTCCTGTGAAATACCGACATGCGAAATTCCCGTGATACCCCTGAACCGAAAGAACCGCCTCAAATCAGTGGGGGTACTTTCGTAACTTACCCCACATTTCGGACAAGCGTGTCCCTATGCCATGGTTCCCCACTCCCATCCCATCCACCCACCCATTCATACACCGAAGCCGGGAAAACCCGCGAAGCCCCACACCCTCCTCCGACTGCCACCCAGCCGGAGCCTCTTCCCCGACGACGTCGTCCACAGCAACACCTCGACGTCCCTCATCCACCGTACCGGATGAGGATCCGTCGTTGATCTGGTCGTCCTGCCGATTCAGCCACCGTGTCCTCCACCTCCAAGGAGCTGCCCTGACGTTCCCCTCGTCTTTCGTGCCACCTCCATTCCCACACCGCCGTCTTCACCTGCACCACCAGAACAGCATCATAATCACTGTTTCCTCGGATGAAGATGTGGCCTAATCGGCGCCACCAAAGAGGTTGTACACTAATCGCCGCATTTTCTTCTTGATTCGATCTCACGGTGCTGCCGACGCTCGGTCCTGAGCCGACATGGCGCGGCTCCATCCACTGCGGCATCGCCGGCCACTTCCTCCACGGCGTCGCTCCCTCGGCGGCCATGTCCACATTAGTAGGAGTTGTTGCTGCTTTAGCTCTTGCTCGCGTTGCTGCTCTGCTCTTGCTCTCGGTCCCCTACCATGTCTGCTCTTTCTCTTGCTCTTGCTCGCGCTACTGCTCTCGCTCTTGCTCTTGCTTGCGATGCTGCTCCGATTTAGCTACACTTTAGTCGACTGAATTGACTTTTGGGTCAGTCGATTTTCAGGAGGGGATCGCCAGAGTTAAGGAAGAACCAGCCGCAGTGGGGAGGGGGGCTCACTGGAGAGGTACCCCACTATCTATCTTAGGGTTCAGGGTGGGGGCAGTGGTCGCCGGCGGTGGTGGGGCGGTGGCGTGGGGATCGCCGGAGAAAAAGCTCGGCACGGGGGAGGGGGGCCTAGAGGGATGGCCGAGGTGGCGGCGGACCGGCAGTGGGGAGTGTTTTCGAGGCGGGTGGGGCGGCGCACCGCCGGCAGCGGGCGGCAGGGGGCAGCTGTTTGGCCGGTGGTGGCTGGCGGCTTAGGGGGTGGAGGTTGAAGATGAACTGCAGGCCCTTGATTTCGTATCCAACGGCTGCAAAATCGACTGACCAGAGATGAAAAAGTCAGTCGACTGACGTGTAGCCTCACCTCTAGTGCGTTTAGTTTCAACGATAAAATTCAGTTTCGATAGCAAAATTCAGTTTCGACAGTTAAGTTCACTTTCGACAGTTAAATTCAGTTTCGACAGCTAAGTTCAGAGATGAACGGCCGATGTATACATCTAGCACTTTGTGGTTATGTATTTTACGTCATCTATTGGAGATGCTATTAGAATTCCACTCAGGTTAACATTGTCTCTCTTGTCCTGCTTCAGCCTCGGCGTCGTACAACTCACCGGAGCTGCTCCAATGACGAAACCCTCCATCACAACGGAGCAGTACCTCGGCCTCCATCTCCAGACGCCTAAGATCTTCTTCCCCTACTCCAACAGCCAAGTCAACTGGAGCATCCTCACCGGCCAACCCAATCACGCTGAGATCGACATGGCTGCGCCAAAGAGGTTGTACACTTCTTGTGGTTTGACTTAATCTCACCATGCTTGTTTGCATCCTGTGATCTTCCAATTCTTGTGAACCAAACACCCGTATTGGCAGAAATCCTGTGTTTTTAAATTCTCTGTTTTGCACGTGCATTCCTATAATATTCATGTCTATTTCCTATCCCTGCATTGTTAGAATCCTCAAATTCAAACAAGCCCTTACACAATTACTTATGTTACAGATATGTGTCAAATAAAACCTTGTGTGGTTCGTCCTACTCCTGCAGTATTGTATTCCACCCCAGCTCAGCTGCTCCAACAACGGAAGGCTTCACCACAGCAGGGATCCGGTCTCCAGACTGTCTTTCGCCGCCCCAGATCTTCTTCCCCACCATCGGCAACCACGACAACTGCATTACCATCATCAACTGAGCAGATGACCTTGAGGACTACACGGGTCCGCAAGAGAGGTCGCACTCTTCTGTGTCTGCTTACGTTATGCATCGCTTAATATGATGACATGCTACTTTATCGTCGTGTTCGCCTATTAGACTCTGAGTTAGATCCAAACTTATGCTGAAACTTGAGTTTTTAAATGGTTGTGGGGTACATATTGGGGCAGCAATCAGTACTATCTGTCTATTATCTGGTTAAGCTCGGGTGTCTACTACGAGTTTCATGTTGGGTGCAAACAAACACTAAAGGAGCCATTATCTGTATCCTTTAACTAAAGCTATTATCTGCCTGCTATCATTGGTTTTGGGTCTATCCACAGTTTGCTGCCATCACTCTGGATTTGTGCATGCACTCCTTACATAATCTCACTATGTTTTTTCCTATGCATGTCAATTATTGTACACAATGGAACTGAACACGTAGAGCAAAAGAGACGAGCCTTGCGTGGCAATAAAATTTCATGCAGACGTCGCTCCATGGTGGGCGCAAAGGCAGCCCCCCTCCACCCATTTTGGATCGTAATCAAGAGGAAGATAACTATTCTGAGGGGGATTCAGAAGCAGAAGACCACTCCTATTTACCCCATGAGGTCTTCTCTCTAACTTGGCATGCTGATGTTGGTAATATCATGCATATGGTGCCTTGTGTCGGTGTCAAAACCGGCGGATCTCGGGTAGGGGGTCCCGAACTGTGCGTCTAGGATCGATGGTAACAGGGGACGGGGGACACAATGTTTACCCAGGTTCGGGCCCTCTCGATGGAGGTAATACCCTACTTCCTGCTTGATTGATCTTGATGATATGAGTATTACAAGAGTTGATTTACCACGAGATCGTAGAGGCTAAACCCTAGAAGCTAGCCTATGATTATGATCGTGTATCTATCGACTAGCCTGGCCTTGGTTTATATAATGCACCCGGGGCCTAGGATAACAAGAGTCCTAGCCGAATACGCCGGTGGGGAGGAGTCCTTGTCTTGATCGCCAAGTCTTGTGGAATCTTCCTTGTATGCGGCAGCTCTCCGAACTGGCCCATGAGTATACGACCATGGAGGCCCTCGGCTCAATCTAACAGATCGGGAGATGACGTGGTGAGTACCCCCTAGTCTAGGACACTGTCAGTAGCCCCCTGAACCAGTCTTCAAGTTAGGGACGCTCCTCGATTCTTCTGAACTGTTCTTCATCTTCGGTCGTCGGTCTTGAAAACTGGTTCAACAAATTTTCCCATCATCTGTCTTGAGGATTGCCGAGCTAAACCTGACGAGTTTATAAGTCGGGTATCCGAGGAGCCATTTAAGTCTTCGGCCTTTATCAATGCCTTGTTATTTTCATGCCATGCCTCGGGTTTGAAGTTGTTCCCATGCGGCGGGGTCCTCTTGCATCTGAGCCCCAACGCCAGACTACATTCAAGGTATCCTTTGCAGTCAAGCACCAATGCCGGACTGTGTCCAAGCTCCAATGCCAGACTGTATCCGAGCTTCAACGCCGGACTATATCCTAGGTGTCATAGATCACCTTGGTTCAAAAAAGTCAAAGGAGTTTAGCCGAGCTTAATGTCGGAAATGCCCTCTATGGAGCTAGCCGCTGGCGCCCAAGCTTTATGTCGGACTGCTTCCGAGGTGGTGCACCACCCGACAGCAAGCTGATTTTTTGTGAATATTTTTGACTGGTGCAGTTTATTCTCTGCCCAGGTATATAGCCAGTATATGTATATCCAGTAGCCCTCAAGGTGTGTATCAGTCTAAAACCCGAGATGCACCTGAAGGAAAACATGAAACAGCTGCTCCCAGTAGCCCCTGAGACTCAGGCCGATGCACGAAATCGGCTTGAGGATCAACTCCTGGCTCGGCAGCATACATAGGAATAAAAATGCAATGTAATATATTAGAGATAATAGTGATTGGTGAATGGGCCCCTGAGAGAGGGTCGTGAGAAGTCGCCATGATATATTAGCATGCAGTAGCCCCCGAGAAACTGGTCGGGTGGCAACACCACATTAGGGGATCGATGTGCCCCTTTAATATTTATAAATAATGAGCACGAAGCCCAATAGCCCCCGAGCCTTAATGTGGGCACGAGTGGCCGAATTAAGGATCGATATCCAGAGTAAAATCACAGATTATGTGTAATGATTCTATGTATCCAAGTACTTTACGTCATTATTTTGACTTCATTGCGACCGTTTATCAGTTGAAAGTGGCCCATCGTCGGCTTCTACCCCTTGGTAGATACTACGCAGGGTGTTTCCGCACTAACAAAACAACCCTTAGCAGACTTCTCGGTGCCCGGAGGCGGTTGTGTTAGCAGAAACAAGGCAATTAGATATGCGGGCTTTATAACTTTCACTTAGTCATAGGAGCTTAAAGTTGGAAGGCCAGTTACTAGCCTCCGGTTAGTGTTCGGCAATAGTCGAGGTCAAGCCGTAAACACTTTGGCCAATATTATGAACGGCCCATCATTTAACACAGTCATCGGATCGCTGACCAGTTTACGCTTATTGTGACAGTCAGTTTTCGGCTTTCTCCACTGAGGCGCTTAACCATGCTAGCTGGAAGCACAATCGCAGTGGTTCTCCCGTTGCGCACCTAGCCGAACAAAACGAAATGTAGGAGGCAAGCACAGGAGCCAGGCAACCCAACTATTGACCAAAGACGCAATTCGAAACCGATGCATATACAACAATGTCCGAGAATGTTTTTGCCGAATCCCTAAAGGTGTCCGGCGCAGCACTACGAGACTAATGCTGGAAACACACAAATAGTTTAAAAGTGCCATAGGCTTGGAAAACCAAAAACTTCAGTAAAAACTGGACGCCCGAACTAGATCAAGTGTTCGGTGCCAAATCGAAAATTGGTCTTAGAAAAAAAAAGGTGCTTCTGTCGTGCTTTATCATGACACATCTTATCTCAAGACCTCAAGCGGGTCAGCCTACGACTTCAACCTCCTATCCCGAAGGCGGAGTACTTCTCGTTAGGCCAGCTTAGCAAACTAAACTCTAGCGGCTTTGTGAGAGAAATTAGGCTCCCCGACTAGTGACCACACACTCGTGTCGAAAAAAGGAGTGATAAATAATAATAAAAAACTTTCCAACGACTAAGAAGAAGAACACTTATTATAAAACGGCTCATATAAATTTAAGATCCCCCAAGTGACTTGGGTAAAAGAATTTTATGCATAATGATTGTATGTACCAAAGTACTTATATCATATCTGTGTTCACCCGAACTTTATACGCGTCTTAACCGACCATCGGCTTCTCCCTCTTCGGTCAAGGGCTGAAAAGTGTTATGTACTCCACCTGTCGAGAATATCGACGGTGTCGTGGTTTTTTCACGGCAGATGTCCTCGTGAAAGGACTTAGTCGTGGAGCCATCGCGACGGGTTACCTTGAAGGGGTTAAAGCGGACACAGGGACGCAAGAGATTTTATACTAGTTCGGCCCCTTCGATGAAGGTAAAAGCCTACGTCTAGTTGTGATGGAATTGATGGGGTTTCGAGGACTAGGGACCAAACAAGCTTCGCCTAAGTCTCAAGTTGTTGTCTGTTGTCCTTGAACCGCCGCCGGGTCGTCCCCTTATATACATGGGTGACGCCCGTCGGTTTACAGAGTCCCAATACCGGCTCATAGACGTGTCCGGTTTGGTCTCTACTTACTCCTACCTTACAACGCAAGTTTACATATCAATGTTGGTTTACGGCTACGGGCTTTAAACCAACTATGGGTCCTAAACCCTCATCTGCCTTCTTGGGCTTTAACACACTTAACTACTGATGAAGTTAACCTGGCCCACCTGGCCGGTTTACGCCGAGTAGTAATATCCCCAACATTAGGCCCCAGATTGATTTGAACGGGTTCATGTCAATCCTTAGCAAAAAATCTTTATCTTCAACATCTTCTTGTAGTTTGTTGAACCGTCGTGATGTCATCTTCTCTGGTCGTTGTAAACCGGAGTGACGTCATCTGTCATAAACAAAACTTATCTATGACCCCTTTTTGTTAATAAATCTGCGACTATCGAGGCGACAGCTTTGTTTTGTGGCCCCTTGATTCTCGCGCCTGACACATGTCCCTTTCCTTATAAATAGGATCGAGGAGTCATTTCTTTTCTCCCCTTCGTGCCCTTCTTCTTCGTCTTCCTCGCGTCGCTAGCCTCGGAGCTCCGCCGCCGCCGTCAGCTTCCGCACCGACCTTGGCCGCTGCATCAACCTGAACGCACCAGAGCATCGCGGCGATCTTCCGCGTCTTCCTCAACCCTGGTGACCCTTCTGCCCTTCTCAACATAGATCTGTTCTAGGGTTTCGTGCCCTTGCAGTGTTCGTCGCCTGTGCTTGTTCATATACTAGCTTCTAGATGCATCTATGAACCCCTGCTCTGCGTAGTGGTAGCTTTTAGTATCCGCCTTTAGGTTCATGCCCAAGACCACAGATCTCACCTATATTTCTGCCCATTGAGTCAATACTGTTCTGCTTTGATCTTTTGAATATTTTTTCTTCTTTTCTGAACTTGCTTTAGATCCAATGCTGTAGAAAATCCTGCGAAATCTGTTTCTGCATACTTATCCATCCGCAATCTCAGCTGTCTCAATGTTTAGATCAGGCGGTTTAACTTGGTGTAGAAAAAATTAACAAACCGGTATATACCATTAGTCCCCTTGTTGAACCGCCAGAGTTCCGTAGTCAGATATTGCCGCTTCACAAAACACCGGTTTAGAAATAACTTCCTCCAGGTTTAACAATACATGCACCAGTGTGTGTTTGTCCAATATATTTTTGAACCGGAATTGCTGCCTCTGTAGATCGCGTCATGGCTAAACAGGTGTACGAGTGCAACTGGATTCCCTCTCGCGTGACCGAGACTCAGCTGAACAATTTGGTCCTAACTGACGCTTTGAGCAGCAAAAGGGTTATTCATTGGAGGGTCCCCGGTACAGAATGTCCTCCCACGCCCCAAGAGGGAGAGGTTTTTGTTTTCGCGGATCACCTAGCCCGAGGTTTTGATCCTCCCGGTTCAAAATTTTACCGGGACATCTTAGCCAATTTCCAACTCCGCCCGCAAGACATTGGACCAAACTCTGTAACCAACATATGTCACTTCCAAGTGCTCTGTGAGGTATTCTTTCAAGAAGAGCCCACAGTTGAACTATTCAGAGATTGCTTCCATCTAAACCGCCGCACTGAATTCACTGACGGTCCCAACACAGAACTAGGCAGTATGGCGATTCAAAAAAGGAAAGAGGTCACCTATCCTCACGCCAAACTGCACAGCCATCCCAAAGAGTGGAATCAAACATGGTTCTATTGCAAAGACACCTCTCCTGACAACGAAAATCCTTTGTCGGGTTACCGTCCAGAGCGGCTAAGCAATACCCATCCTTTCCCGCAAAGGCTGACTGCCAAGGAGAGAAGCGAATACGCTCCTCAATTATCCAAGCTCAGGGCCTTCATGGCTAATGGGCTGACAGGGGTCGACCTTGCTCGCTGCTGGATATCGTGGAGCATATTGCCCTTAAGCCGGCGCTCCGGTTTGATGTGCGAGTACACAGTAAGTGAAAAAGACCCTCTTCGACACATTGATATCCAGCTCACAGACGATGAAGTTACAGAAGCTGTGAAAAAGATATTGAAAGAACCGGAAGCTACCTGCGCTCAAAGCGGCCTGGCTCCCTTTTGCGCCATTAACAAACCGCCAGCTGTAAGACTCATGCCTTGTCCTTTTTATTGAATATGCCTGTTCAATTTATCAACTGTTTAACACCAACATCTTTCAAACAGGGTGATGATCCATTTTGGAGCAAGAAACCTCCGCAAGAGAAGCCGGAGAAGCCGAAGAAACCAGAGCGGCCAACCCGGCCCAAAACCAGAGTTGTGAAGCGGCCCGCTAACAGGAAGAAAACCACCGCGTCATCTGATCCGGTGGCTGATGATGATGTGGGTAATCCGGACCTTGAGGTAGAACTTGATTCACTTGACTTGTTTTCACATGCCTTATTGATGATGATTATTGTCAGGATGACACCGAAGCCAGTCATGCTAACGTTGTAGAGGTAATCGCTCTCTCCTCCGATTCAAACCCTTTGCCTTCACTAAAAAACTATCGGGCAAACCGGAAAATTAAAATTTTCTCATCCTCTTGCTTATTTGGACCCAAACTTTCTCATGAAGACACAACAGCACGAAGCTCACCGCACAACTCGGCACAGCGGCCAGGTAGTTACCTCCGCCGGTTTACCGAACAGTTCGGTTTGGAAACGCCGTTCAGAGGTCTCTTATTCTCTTGTCAATGCTTGTCCTAAAGCGGGCTGTTTTCGTCAACCTCTTAATCTGTCTGACTCCGATTATCAGGGCACTTCCCATTCATCGTCTGGCGAGTCATCAGCCACCCAACTGCCACCACTCAAAACAGTGCTTGGGTGAGTCATATTTCTTATGATGTTGCTGATTTATTTCATTGTAACATATACTGTATTGACCTTTATTTCTTTCAGGGCCAAACCTAGACCAAGCAAGAAGGCTCGTCTGGACAAAGCGGCAGAAGAAGATGCTGAACCGAAAATGAACAGAACACCGGATCCTGAAGCGGCCATCCATGAGGATGTGCCAAACGACCCACCGCCGCAAGACGACGACTTTATTGTTGAAGAGAGATATGTTGACGCATCCGGTCCTGCTGACCAGCCCACAAGCCCCATTCGGATTGAAAAATCCACCAGCCCATCCAAGCCTACTAATGAACCGATGGCTCCAGTGCAAACCAGCGATGCCAAGGATGATGAGGTTGTTATCACTGGTGTTGGTCGCACAGAGCCAGGCAACCCCATTGCTTTGTCAAAACACACTGCTAAGGAAGAAATTGCTGCAATTGGCAAGGGCAAATGGAATGTTGACTTGTCAACTTATGCTGCTTTGTCTCCTCAAGATCTCCATTCCGGTTATCTGAACCAGTTATACACCAGCCATGATTACGAAGCCGGTCTGGTTAATATGATGAAGGAAAAATATGAGGTAATTTCTATATACTCCTCTGCTTGTAATTCGTCAACTCCAATAGCCCCCAAGTGTCGGTTTAAGATATCATTTTAAACCGGGACTTGTCATTTAGACTTCAATATATCTGAATTTGCTGATGTAGCCCCCAAGGCCGGTTCAACTTAGTATAGTTAAACCAGGACTTTAGGTAATAAAGATTGTAGCCTCAGTACTTAATTGAACAAATAGCCATTAGCCCCCAAGTGCCAAGTTGAATACTTGTATTGAGCTTGGGACTTCCATAAAAATTGTAAGATGAAGATCAAATAGGCATTAGCCCCCAAGTACCAAGTGCATAACTTGTTACGTGATTGGTGCTTCACTTCTGTACCCTCACTTGTATCATATCATTGTCTGTATGTAGGCTGAGACGAGCAAAAGAGAAAACCAAATCGCCAATTTGCAGGAAAATCTTAAGTCCCAACAAGCTGAAACCTCCAAAGCCAAAGAGGAACTGACCAGCGCTTTAAGCGCCATGGAACAGCTAAAGGAGGACTTCCAGAAGGAGCGGGCGGATTGGGCCACCGAAAAGTCCACTTTAACCAAGCGAGCAGAAGATGCAGAGGCTGCGCTCAAACCGGTGGTGGACGAACTGACCGGCATAAAGCGGCAAGTGCATTCTATGACTGCTGCTATCTTCGGTAAGCCGATTTCACTTCTGGAGTTACTCAGCCTTATTATGTAGCTTTCAATTTGCTAACTCTTTGTAACACTTCAGGAACACGCATTGGTCACTTGGGGTCAGATGTGCGGATGAAATTAAAAGCCGCCTACACATTGATCGAGCAGCTGTATACTGGAGCGCAGCGGATCATCTCTACTACATCACATAACAATCCGGCGCCCACTTTGATTCAAGATACTCTTAAGAGGCTGTCGATGCTTCCAGCCCGGGTTGAAGAGCTGAAGAAATCTGCCGCTCGAACCGGTGCCATCAATGCCTTAATCCAGGCAAAAGCATGGGTGCCGGATTTTGACCCTGTTGAGGCAGCTCAGGGCTATCCCAGCTTGAAGGAAGACGGGTCAGAGTTTAGTGAAGCGGATCTGCGAGCAATCAACCGGGAGCTGCGTCCTCTAGCTTGCCAATTGGCTGAAGAGGCAGACTTGTCGCATTATCAAGCACAGTACAATGACCAATACAAGCGAGTAGCCGCACCGATTCCTGAAGCGGAAAATCTTATCCCTCCAATCCGTAAGCACACTTATGCTCCTGATATTGAACCGTCACTGCTGATCCATGATGAAGCTGTCTTTCAAGCATTAATGGGAATCGACTGGACAACTGTTGATTTCCAGCCGCTGGGTAGAGAAGCAGAAGTTGAAGCGGCGCGGGATGACCCACAACCATCAAGCCATGCTGGTGACCAAGCTTGAACCGGAAGCCAGTTTAAACTGCTCCCCCTTTGTGTTCTGCGAAAAAACAATGATCTTATTTGGGCATCGTGTTGCCTTGTAATAGGCTAGCCGATACTCTTGCTTTTGTTATGCCTTCGTGCATAAGTACTACAACCTGTGCTTCCTTCGGGTGATAAAATTTCCAAAGTATTTTCTACAATCAAGAAATCTTAAAATGCCGTCGCGGTTGTACCGTCAGGCGGATTGTTATGAAATCAAAATATCTGAAATTGAAGTATATGATCTAATCTTTGTGATACATAATACCTGCCATCGTTGGGCATGAAGCTGGCTTAGCCAATCTTGAAGCGGAGGTTTTATAAACCCACACCGTTGGAGGAGATAACAGCTCCTGTATATATATAATGTCGGTTTACCTTGTAAAACCATGCCGGGTGTTATAATAAACACCATGTTACTCCTCAATAGGATGTTTAACAAAGAAAATCAAACCGGGCAAATAAACACCGGATTAAAAATGGACCGTGTTCCGTCAATTGACAGTTTGAACCGGTTTAAAAGACTTTGTCGGTTTAAAAACGCAACAAGAATAAAGAGATATTTATCAAAGAAAATTTTTAAGCAAAGGTAATGATAAAAACCGTTTGCAAAAGGAGGCTTTATTGAGCCGATTAGATGGCGTTACCATGGTCGGACACGACCAGGCCCCTGATAAGTGTAGCTATGGTTCAAGTCAGCCAGGTCCCCAAATGAAACAGTGGCATTATGCCGATCAAGAGGCGTGGCAATGGTTCGGGTTCGACCAAGCCCCCAAGCGATTCTGCGGCCTTAGGCCGATCAAGAGGCATGAATGGTTCAGACTTGACCATGTCCCCAAGTGATCTGGTGGCTTTCGCCTATCAAAAGGTGTTGCATTGGTTCAGATACGACCAAGCCCCCAAGTGATGTCATAAAGCTTTTGAAAAGCAAATTCAAGGGGTAAACCGGAGGCCGCTTTAAGACAGAACAACTCCGTGTAACCACTCATGATATAAAAGAACAGAGACCCCGCTTTAGATGAGGCTCCAGTTTATTGTATTAATCATAATATATACAGTGTCATAATATGTACATAAGTAGAGCCGATGGCTCAGGTATAATAAGGCCGAAGATGAGCTATGTTCCACGGCCTGTTGGTCTCCTCCTCTGATGTACGTGAGTCTTTGTGCTCTCGAATATCGATCAGATAGTATGACCCATTGTGCAGATTCTTACTGACCACGAAAGGTCCTTCCCAAGGTGGGGATAACTTATGCATATCAGTCTGATCTTGGATGAGCCGAAGCACCAAATATCCCTCTTGAAAGGTTCTGGTTCTGGCTCGGCGACTGTGATAACAACGAAGATCCTGTTGGTAAATCACCGAGCGGGCAGCTGCTATATCACGCTCTTCATCCAACAGGTCCAAAGCATCTTGTCGTGCTGTCTCGTTGTCCGCTTCAACATAAGCCGCCACTCGAGGTGAATCATGACGGATATCACTAGGGAGAACCGCCTCCGCTCCGTAGACCATGAAGAATGGCGTATATCCTGTTGATCTGTTGGGTGTAGTATTGATTCTCCATAACACAAATGGAAACTCTTCTACCCAACAACCCGGTGTTCTCTGCAAAGGAACCATAAGCCGGGGTTTGATGCCTCTCAAGATCTCTTGATTAGCTCGCTCTGCTTGAGCATTGGACTGTGGGTGGGCTACTGATGAAACATCAAGCCGGATGTGCTCACGTTCGTAGAACTCCTTCATTCACCCTTGGACAAATTAGTACCATTATCTGTGATGATACTGTGTGGAAAGCCAAACCGGAAAATCACTTATTTGATGAACTGAATCGCCATGGCTGCATCACACTTGCTAACGGGTTCTGCCTCCACCCACTTTGTAAATTTATCAACTGCCACCAGAAGGTGGGTCTTTTTATCCTTGGACCTTTTGAAAGGTCCAACCATATCCAGCCCCCAAGTCGCAAACGGCCAAGTAATTGGAATCATTCTCAATTCCTGAGCCGGCACATGAGCACGTCGTGAGAACTTTTGGCAACCGTCACATCGTCTGACCAGATCTTTCGTATCAGCATGAGCAGTCAACCAATAGAAGCCATGGCAGAACGCTTTAGCTACCAAAGATTTTGAACCGGCGTGGTGACCACAGTCTCCTTCATGGATCTCACGCAAAATTTCGTAGCCTTCCTCAGGAGACACACAGCGTTGAAACGCCCCTGACACACTGCAGTGATGTAACTCACCATTGATAATAGTCATGGACTTGGATCGCCGGATTATCTGTCGGGCCAGAGTCTCATCCTCTGGTAACTCGCCCCGGTTCATGTACGCAAGGTAAGGAAGCGTCCAATCCGGAATGACATGAAGAGCTGCCACCAATTGAGCCTCCGGATCAGGAATAGCCAAATCCTCTTCACCAGGGAGTTTGACCGATGGGTTGTGCAGCACATCGAGGAAAACATTGGGCGGGACCGTTTTGCGCTGAGAGCCCAGCCGGCTTAAAGCGTCCGCTGCTTCATTCTTCCGGTGGTCCACGTGGTCCACCTGATAGCCTTTGAAATGACCCGCAACAATATCCACCTCACGACGATATGCTGCCATGAGTGGTTCCTTGGAATCCCAAGTGCCAGACACCTGTTGAGCCACTAGGTCCGAGTCACCGAAGCACTTAACTCGGCTTAAATTCATTTCCTTAGCCATCCGGAGACCATGGAGTAAGGCTTCATACTCAACTGCATTGTTAGTACAAGGGAACATTAAGCGGAGAACGTAACAAAACTTATCACCTCGTGGGGAAGTTTATACGACTCCAGCCCCCGAGCCCTCCAATTGCCTGGATCCGTCAAAATGGATGGTCCAATATGTGTGATCCGGCTTTTCTTCAGGTGCTTGCAGCTCTGTCCAATCATTGATGAAATCGACAAGTGCTTGGGACTTGACCGCCGTTCGAGGTACATATTTTAATCCGTGCGGCCCAAGCTCTATAGCCCACTTGGCAATACGGCTAGTTGCTTCCCGGTTCTGGATGATATCTCCCAAGGGAGCAGAACTGACCACTGTGATGGGGTGCCCTTGGAAGTACTGCTTGAGCTTCCGGCTTGCCATAAAAACTCCATATACCAGCTTCTGCCAATGTGGATATCTTTGCTTGGACTCAATAAGTACCTCGCTGATATAGTAAACCGGATGCTGAACCGGATGCTCCTTGCATGCCTCCTTTTGTTCCACCACAATGGCCACACTGACTGCACGAGCATTAGCAGCGACATATAGCAGCAATGGCTCCTTATCAATTAGAGCGGCGAGCACAGGCGGATTGGCCAACTGCCGCTTTAAATCCTCAAATGCTTTATCAGCAGCAGAGCTCTAGACGAATTGATCTGTCTTCTTCAACATCTGATACAAAGGGATTGCTTTCTCACCAAGGCGGCTGATAAACCGGCTCAACGCGGCAATCCGGCCAGCTAGACGTTGAACGTCATTGATACACTTCGGTTTGGCCAGGGAGGTGATGGCTGTAATCTTCTCCGGATTAGCTTCAATTCCCCTATTGGACACCAGAAAACCCAATAACTTGCCTGTCGGTACACCGAAGACACACTTGGCCGGATTGAGCATCATCTTGTACGTCCTTAGGTTATCAAAAGTTTCTTTCAAATCGTCAACCAAAGTCTCCTTCTCCCTGGACTTAACCACGATATCATCCACATAAGCATGCACATTACGGCCAATCTGTTTATGAAGGCAATTCTGTACACACCGTTGGTAAGTTGCCTGAGCACTCTTGAGCCCAAAGGGCATAGATACATAGCAGAAGGATCCAAAGGGAGTTATGAATGCTGTCTTCTCCTGGTCCTTAACTGCCATCTTGATCTGATGATAACCAGAATATGCATCCAGAAAACTCTAACACTCACAACCCGCCGTAGCATCAATAATTTGATCAATACGGGGGAGGGCAAAAGGATCTGCTGGACAAGTCTTGTTAAGATCTGTGTAATCCACACACATGCGCCGGGTGCCGTTTTTCTTAAGGACTAGCACCGGATTAGCCAGCCATTCAGGATGAAAAACCTCAACGATAAAGCCAGCCGCTAAGAGCCTGGCCACTTCTTCTCCAATAGCTTTGCGTCTTTCTTCGTTAAACCAGCGGAGGAACTGTTTCACCGGTTTGTACTTAGGATCCACATTAAGAGTGTGCTCAGCGAGTTGCCTCGGTACACCTGGCATGTCAGAAGGCTTCCATGCAAAAATGTCCTGATTCTCACAGATGAACTCGATGAGCGCGCCTTCCTATTTCGGATCCAAGTTGGCACTGATGCTGAACTGCTTGGACGAATCGCCAGGTAAGAAGTCAACAAGCTTAGTTTCAGCTGCCGATTTGAACTTCAGGGCCGTATCATGCTCCATGGTTGGCTTCTTCAACGGAGTCATGTCTGCCGGATCAACATTGTCCTTATAGTATTTTAGCTCCTCTGTGGCACAAACCGACTCTGCGTAGGCCGCATCACCTTCTTCACACTCCAAAGCAACCTTGCGGCTTCCATGAACTGTTATCGTCCCCTTGTGACCCGGCATCTTGAGTTGCAGATACACATAACAGGGTCGTGCCATAAACTTGGCGTAAGCCGGCCGCCCAAACAAGGTGTGATATGGGCTCTGCATTTTTACCACCTCAAAAGTCAATGTCTCCGACCTGGAATCATGATCATCTCCAAAGGCCACTTCCAGGGCTATCTTACCAGGTACCACACCATGGAATACCGTATTGGACGGTTTAAGATTTTTATCTGTTAGTCCCATACGACGGAAGGTCTCATAGTATAAGATATTAATACTGCTCCCTCCATCCATGAGTACCTTGGTGAACTTATAACCTCCTACCTGAGGCGCCACCACCAATGCTAGCTGACCCGGATTATCAACCCGGGGAGGGTGATCCCCTCTGCTCCACACGATTGGCTGTTCAGACCAGCGTAGATATCGGGGCACAGCCGGTTCAACAGAATTCACAGCCCTCCTTTGAACCTTCCGGTCTCGCTTGTCCAAACTAGTGGTGAAGACATGATATTGCCCACTATTCAACTGCTTCGGGTGACTCTGGTAACCCGACTGCTGCTGCTGTTGACTGTAACCACCCTGGCTATTATTTTGATTGTTATGTCCGCCCGCATTACCATTAAATCCTGAACCAGAATTTCCTCCACCGTAACCCGGCCCGGATCCTGAGCCACCACCGGAGCCGTGATCATACCGGAAAGCATTGGAATTCTTGAATTCCTGCATAATGTAGCAATCCTGCCAAAGGTGGTTGGCTGGCACCTCCTTCGTCCCATGCTTTGGGCAGGGCTGGTTTAAAAGATAATTCAAGCGGTCCGGGTTCGGATTAGGTGCTCCACCGCGATTCGGCAGTTTACCCTTGCGTCACTGGCCCTTGTCCTGTGCATTGGTATTAGCCACGAAGTCCATGTTGCCATCCTCTTTACGCTTGCCTCCGCCGCCATTACCTACCGGATGATGCTGCTGTCCTTTGGAGTTGATGTTCTTCTTTCCCTTCCCTGTCTTGTCGTCATCAGACTCGGGATCCTTGGTACTATCAGAATCAACATACTTCACTAATGCAGCCATGAGAGTCCCCATATCCGTGCAATGGTGCTTCATCCGCCCCAACTTCAACTTTAAAGGCCCAAACCGGCAGTTGCCTTCCAGGGTGATCACAGCGGTGTCAGCGTTGATGCGGTCCGATGAATGCAGAACTTGTGAGACCCAGCGCACCCAATGGGTCGTCGATTCTCCTTCCTCATGGACACAGGCTGCTAAGTCCACTATAGACATAGGTTGCTTACATGTATCCTTGAAATTACTGATAAACCGGGCTTGCAATTGGGCCCAAGAACTGATAGAATTGGCCGGTAGGCTTTTTAACCAAGTACGGGCCGTTCCTTCGAGCATCATAGTGAAGTACTTCGCACATGCCGCATCGTCCACATCAAGCATCTCCATGGCCATATCATAACTTTCTACCCATGTCTCTGGAGGTTGATTCACCGTGTAATTTGGTACCTTGCGCGGGCCCTTGAAATCCTTGGGCAGGCGCACATTGCGTAAAGCGGGGACAAGGCAAGGCACCCCCAAAGAACTAGAAGTAACACCAGGTTCGACCGAGATGGTTGGACGAACCGGCGTGAGCTGACGAGCCTGATACTGTGCTGCTAACTCGGCCTCCCTGCGCGCTCGGGCCCGGTCCACCACTTACTGAGCATTATCAGCACCACCCGCTAGGTTTTCACCACGGGGCGCTCCACGTCGTGCATTACTCGATACGGCCGGTTCATCCATATGTCTACTATAGCTCCGGCTTGGACGAGGGGTGGAGTGGATCCAGTCACGGCTGTACGAGTATGCTTCTTGTTGGACCAAAGTTGTCCTAAGAAGCTCCTTGACCCGGCGCGTTTCCACTGCCTGCGGCGAATCACCTTCAATTGGGATGGCCTCCAGTCGTGCAGCAGCTGCAACAAGGTTGTCCATCGGGTTGGAGTAGTGACCCGGAGGTGTTGGAACAGCCTGAGGCACAACAGTGTTATGGCGAGGCAGGTCTGTCAAACGGGGTTGAACCGGCGCGCCCGTCCCTGGTGCTTCCGCCTGGTTTACCACCAGCGGATTATTGGTTCCCGCCCCTGGGGTGTTGAAGAGGTCTCTGGCATCAAAAACTGGAGGCAAATGGGATCTGTACTTCCTCTTCATGACTTCATGCGACGCGTTCTGATCCAGCATAAGCCTATAGGCTTGCGCATCCAAAGCGGCCCGCTCTGCAGTCATTCTGGCATCTTCAGCTGCTAAATCAGCCTTGGCTTGAGTGATCTGTTCCCTCACCTTCGCAATTTCCGCATTGTGGGCGTCCTGATCCGCTGGGTTAGCCTCTGCTATAAGCGCAGCCAACGCATCAAACAGCTCCAATAAAACTTGAGCCGACGGGCGCACAGAGCCTCCTGCCCCGGCAGCCGTCGCCGCTACTGAACCGGAGATCATCGCTGCTGTCGTGGAAGAGTGAAGCGCTACTTGTGTACCGGCCATAAATATTCCAACCCGGTTAGGCAGATCTGAGGGGTCTGGAATACTGTCGCCATCGGAACAGCCCCCAATCCGGCCATCTTGAAGCTGATACAGAGATTCAGTTTCCCCGGTTGATGACTCATCGCCGGAGTAAACGACGATCTCGCCACAAGATTCCGATCCATCCTCATAACTTCCTCCATGGATGACTCCCACGAAAGCACGCTTGAGGGAGTCTTGGATTAGGGGGTGTTCGGATAGCCGGACTATACCTTCAGCCGGACTCCAGGACTATGAAGATACAAGATTGAAGACTTCGTCCCGTGTCCGGAGGGATCTTTTCTTAACGTGGAAGGCAAGCTAGGCGTGCGGATATTCGAGATCTCCTACCATTGTAACCGACTCTGTGTAACCCTAACCCTATCCGGTGTCTATATAAACCGGAGGGTTGTAGTCCGTAGGACAACCATCATCATACACAATCATACCATAGGCTAGCTTCTAGGGTTTAGCCTCCTTGATCTCGTGGTAGATCCACTCTTGTACTACCCATATCATCAATATTAATCTAGCAGGAGTAGGGTTTTACCTCCACCGAGAGGGCCCGGACCTGGGTAAAATAAAGTGTCCCCTGTCTCCTGTTACCATCCGACCTTGACGCACAGTTCGGGACCCCCTACTCGAGATCCGCCGATTTTGACACCGACATTGGTGCTTTCATTGAGAGTTCCTCTGTGCCGTCGCGATCAGGAAGGATGCCTTTTCCCGTCTTTAAAGACGGCGCCGTTACTAAGGGAGCCTTGGCTATTGGCCAAACCCTCCGGCTAGGTGGTTTTCTCATGACCGCTTGTTCGGCCGTTGCGCCGACGGTGACCTCTCGGGTCATCGAAAGCAACCTCCACGTCAGCTCGGAACTTGCCGAGCAGCTGGATCCGATGGAGCTCTCTTCCGTAAACGAGCTCTTGGATCGCATCGCCGCCTTAGGGGTCGCTACAAATTACGACCAGGTTGGGCTTAAACCCGATCTAAGGGAAATTAACTCTCCCCAAGTCCCCCACCACGTTGCTGTGGTGGAGACACAATGCGGCGACCCTTCATCTATCTTAAGGACTAGCCACGTCCGAATTCCTGAACCCTCCATGCCGGATATCCGCGGAGGGGAGGGTACAATCCGAGACCTGAGATTAAAATCAGGCAAATCGGATAACATCCAAGACTCCGGATCTCAGAATCCGGAAGTTCTTCGGCTTCCGAACAGCAAACCGGCGAAGTCTCAGATTCAACGACACCCGCCCACCCGATCTTAAGCGATCTCTCCAAAATTAGGCAGATGCCCGAAGAAACAGTACATCATTACTGGGCCAGATTCCTCCTGCTTATGAACAGGATAAAGGACTGCCGCGAGGAAGAGGCAATTTCAATCTTTTGTAGTAACTGCACGGACAAGGGAATACTCAACGCCGTAAGTCGTCGTAATATTACACGCTTTGCTGACTTGGCGTCCATAGTACAAAAATACTGTGCGATGGAAAGTGCTTGGAAAACCGAAATTAAATTTTGGGATAATCCGGCCTTGAATAGCAATCCTGTCCGAATCAAGAGGACGCACCATAGTAAGGCGCCCGGACTAAACACCAAAAAATCAAAACCCTCTAGGGGGCATGGAACCGTACTGGAAAAGTGGCTAGATGGACCCTGCAAGATTCATAGTGCAGCGGACGCCACCCCAACTCACAGCCTCAGGGCATGTTGGATACTCCGGCAGGTGGCCAAAATTGGCGAGGATCTCCTAATTCCAGAGGTCGAAGGAAACCAGCCAGGGAATTTCAGTTCTGTTCTCATAGTCTTTGAGACTTTCGCATCAAATAACATGCGAAAAAGAACACTCCACAGCCTCACTGAAGTCTATCAAGTAGAGACAATAAATCCATGGAGTAATACTGCTATCACCTTCAACGCGAGTGACGAACCTAAATTTCGAACAGCCAAAGCACCAGCCGCACTGGTCCTCAGTCCCATAGTGGACGGCTGTCGCCTCGCAAAGGTACTCATGGACGGAGGCAGCAGACTGAACCTCATCTACGAGGAAACCCTCCAAAAGATGGAAATAGACTGGAACCGCATTGAGCGAAGCAGCACAACTTTTCGAGGAATAATCCCCAGTCAGGAAGCGCGCTGCACCGGAAAGATCACACTAGATGTGGTATTCGGCACGCCGGATAATTACAGGTCCGAACAGATCACGTTCCAGGTGGCCCCGTTCAAAAGCGGATACCACGCTATACTAGGACGGGAGGCTTTTACAGTTTTCCAAGCTATACCCCATTACGGGTACATGAAGCTTAAGATGCCTGGGCCAAACGGAATTATCACTCTCGCTAGTGATCCGGACATAGCACTCCGTGCCGAAAACAAGACATCCGCATTGGCCCTCGAGGCACTATCAGAAACCTTAGCGGCCGAAGAACTGACTGCGCTGCGATCCACGGTTAACAGGGATGATGTGATACTCGATAAGAGACTCAAATCCACATCCTTCAAACCAGCGGACGAAATAGTCAAATTCCAGGTCCATCCAACGGACCCCAATAAAACAGCCTCCATCGGGGCACGACTGAACCCTGATGTAGACGCCGCACTACGAGAGTTCCTACGAGAGAACTGGGACATTTTCGCTTGGCACCCCTCAGATATGCCAGGAATCCCATGCAGGCTGGCAGAACACAGCTTAAATATCCAAAAAGGATTCAAACCTGTCAAACAAACCCTTCGGCATTTCTCTGAACCAAAGAGACAGGCTATGGGAGAGGAGCTAGCCAATTTATTGGAGGCCGGATTCATTAGAGATATAAAACACCCGGACTGGCTAGCAAACCTGGTGATGGTACCAAAGAAGGACAAATCCTGGCACCTGTGTGTCGATTTCAAAGACCTTAATAAGGCTTGCCCAAAGGATCCTTTTCCCCTCCCTCGAATAGATCAAATCATCGATGCCACTACAGGACACGATTCCCTGTGCTTCCTCAATGCATACTCCGGTTACCATCAAATCAAGATGGCAGAATCAGACCAAGCCGCAACAGCATTCATCACACCATACGGCCCATTCTGCTTCAACACGATGCCCTTTGGACTAAAAAACGCCGGCGCGACATATCAGCGCATGATTCAAACATGTCTGGCAAACCAGATCAGCAAAACATTGGAGGCATATGTAGATGATGTGGTCGTTAAATCAAGACATGTCGAATCTCTAGTAGACGACCTGAGGCTTACATTCGACAACCTCCGAAAATACGACATTAAGCTCAATCCGGAAAAATGCGTTTTCGGCGTTCCAGCCGGAAAGATACTGGGCTTCATTGTATTCAGTAGAGGAATTGAAGCAAATCCAGCTAAAATCCGAGCTTTGTCACAATTGGATGTCCCAAAAGACCTCAAACAAATACAGAAACTCACCGGATGTGTGGCGGCTCTAAGCCGCTTTATCTCCCGCTTGGGAGAAAAGGCATTGCCCCTTTACCGCCTCCTTAGGCGCACCGAACACTTCGAGTGGACGGAAGCTGCTACGGCCAGACTCGAGGAAATAAAGGCCATCTTGGCAACAAACCCAGTCCTGCCCGCGCCGAACACTGGCGAACCCATGCTATTGTACATTGCCGCAACTCATCAAGTTGTTAGCACAGTACTCGTCGTCGAGCGGGCAACGGACGGACCCAAACTCCCCCTTCAAAGGTCGGTTTACTACGTGTCCACTGTCCTTACACCATGCAAATCACGGTACCCGCATTACCAAAAGATTGCATACGCGGTGTTCATGGCATCCCGGAAGCTACGACACTACTTTCAAGAGTGTTCCATAACAGTAGCCTCGGAAGTACCACTCAATGATATTATCAACAACCGCGACGCAACGGGCCGGATAGCTAAATGGGCCATAGAGCTCCTCCCATTCGACATAACCTACAAACCACGGCGAGCAATTAAATCGCAAGTCCTAGCCGACTTCGTCGCCGAATGGACAGAGGCCGAACTCCCTAAAGAGTACGGCACATATTCCAACTGGATCATGCATTTCGACGGATCCAAAATGTTGGCCGGACTGGGGGCTGGCGTCGTTTTGACGTCCCCTACAGGAGACACAGTCCAATATGTACTCCAAATCATGTACGCATACTCCAACAATGCAGCCGAATATGAGGCCCTTCTACATGGTCTCCGGATGGCAGTATCCATGGGCATTCAACGCCTGGAAGTACGCGGGGACTCCAACCTCGCGATATCCCAAATAAATGGCGACTTCGACGCCAAAGACCCAAAAATGGCAGCTTATCGCAATGTCGTCCTAAAAATGTCCGTTCGGTTCGAAGGACTGGAGTTTCACCATATAGCCCAAGAAAATAATCAGGCAGCGGACGTCCTGGCACGTATCGGAGCAAAACGAGATGCAGTCCCTCCCAACATCTTCTTAGAGAGAATATTCAAGCCATCTGTAGCATGGGAGGGGGAACCCTCGGACCACAGTCCGAACACAACCGCACAGCCCGACGCCGAACAATCTGACATAATCGGAGGCCCTGCCACAGAAATCACACCCTCAGCCCACGTAATAATGGCGGTCATCGCCCCGTGGATAGAACCATTCCTCGCCTACCTTACTAGGCAGGAACTCCCAGAGGACCAAAACGAGGCACGCTGCATAGTGCGGCGATCTAAAGCCTATAAAGTCCACGAGGGAGAGCTCTATAAGAAAAGTACTACCGGAATCCTTCAAAGATGTATCTCCGAAGAGGAAGGGCGGAGTCTGTTGGCTGAAATTCATGCCGAACTCGGTGGCCACCACGCTACAGCTCGATCCCTTGTAAGCAAGGCTTACCGTACAGGCTTTTATTGGCCGACGACCCGAGCAGACGCCCATGACTTAGTCAAACGATGCGTCGGTTGCCAGCTCTTTGCAAACCAAAGCCATATGCCGCCCAACGCCCTCCGAACTATCCCCATCACTTGGCCTTTTGCGGTATGGGGGCTTGACATGGTAGGACCCCTTAAAGGTGGAACCCACAAGAAAAAATACTTATTGGTCATGGTGGATAAATTCACCAAATGGATAGAAGCCAAGCCTGTTAAGACGGCCGAATCCGGACCTGTGATTGACTTCATATCCGGGGTCGTACACCGTTACGGTGTCCCCCGCAGCATTATCACCGATAACGGCACAAACTTCACCTCTGACGGAGTAAAGCTGTGGTGCAAAAACATGGGCATTAAGCTCGATTATGCTTCTGTCTACCACCCACAAACTAACGGTCAGGTCGAACGTGCAAATGGTCTCATCATGAGCGATATCAAACCCAGACTAGTGCGGTCCCTCAAGGAATCTAATACGCACTGGGTAGAGGAGCTCGACTCCGTACTCTAGGGGGCTGCGAACCACGCCGAATCGTACCACCGGATTCACACCATTCTTTATGGTGTATGGCGCTGAGGCAGTTCTGCCCTGCGACATAATTCATGACTCACCTCGAGTGCACATGTACGAAGAAAGAGAAGCCGAGCTTGATCGGCAGGACAACCTGGATGCCCTAGAGGAGGAGCGCGATGTGGCTAAAGCCCGTTCCGCATTTTATCAATAGCAGGCTCGAAGATATCAAAGCAGAGAAGTACGGGCCAAAAATTACAATGTTGGCGAACTAGTTCTACGCCTGCCGGATAAGGAAAAGGACAAACTCAAGCCCAAATGGGAAGGTCCCTTCATAATTGACCAAGTCCTCACTGGTGGAGCGTACCGCCTGCGAGATGCGTCGGACAACCGACTCGAGCCGAACCCATGGAACACCACACGTCTCTGAAGATTCTATGCCCAGCGCCGAACTCTGAGTTTGTCTCCTTCCTTTGTCCATTTTTACATATATCTTTCTGTTTTTATTTTGTCTCCTCTCACTCTTTCCTTTTCTAGCCCTTAAAGGCTCATCATGTGACGCGCTACCAGCGCTCCTTAAACCTGGGGGCTTCTTTAGCATAAGCTTGTTTATATGGGTTTCACACCCAACGCATGCGTCAGACTTCCGCATGCACCTTTTCTTCACCATTATATGCATCGATATGACTTAAGTTTTGGCCAAGCTGGGTTGCCTGGCTCCTGTGCTTACCCCTACGTTCCCGATTGTTCGGCTAGGCGGTAAAGGGAGCACCTCTGCGATTGCTACTGCCGGATAAGCCGGATGTGTACCTCAGACTGGGTGAAGCCGAAAGCTAGCGTTCTTAAGGGAATATTCGGTCGGTGAACTAAAGATGAACCCTTTTTACTTATACATGCCCCCAGATGTTTTCCTGCATTTGCAGTCCGGACGTGCACTTCAGGGCACGCCACCCCAGCGAAAGGAACCCTTAACGGAACTATTCTCTCTGGAAGATGTTTCTTACTAACCATGTAATATAACATAACTAGTTGGGCACTTGTCTGATAAAGCACTAATGACCCCTACGCCTGGTCTCCATGCATACCTCGGTTCTTATATAACCGTTATGGTATTCGGACACACTCCGGACCGTCAGGTCCCGAGGTTGAAGCGAAAAGGTCGGCAACGACAAACGATCTACAATCCGGCTAGAAGGCATTTCACATGTCAATTATAAATTACATAGTCATCCTGAATGATTGTATTCCTCCTCTATACCATCTAACAGGCTGTCTAATTTACAGTCCTGCTGAGAATACTTTGCGGCCAATTCTACCTGGCCATACACTAAGCTCACAGGGATCTCCTTCCCGTCAGGCCCCACCGGTCCGACCTCGGCCATGTGATTGGGGTCAGACTTCGTAAAGCGGGTCTTCACCATGGCCCAGGCCTCCCTAGCGCCTTGTCGGCAGGCTGATATCTTCCACAACCGGAAGCGCCGCCGAGCTCCCTTCAGCTTCTCCGCAAGCTCTCCAAGGCCCTCGGGCGTGGGGTGGGCAGGCCATAAGGCTTGGGCAACGCCTCGCATCGCCTGCCGAATTCGCTCGTGCAGTTTCAGGAGTTCGGGAAGTAGGTCACCCGTAGAACCGGGCATCTCCTCTGCAGGACGACCTGTGAGCATACCTACAGACAATACTCTGTTATTCGACTTCCTCGCCGAACTCATCTTTCAAAGTTCGTTCAAGCACTTACTAAATATGCCGCGTCGAAGCCGCTGATTCTCCTTCGTGGAGTCCGACAGCTAGCCACGAACGTCCTTCAGTTCAACGTCCAGCTTGGTGTTGGCATCCTGAAGATCATTCTTCTCTCACCTCACCCTTGTCAACATACTCTCACCGGCCTTTAACCGGCGTAAGAGTTGTTGCTTCTCCGGATCAAGTCCGGCGCCATCTGCAACATGAATTGTCAGATTTGCACCCAAGCCACACAATACTAATCTTTCGAAGTGTATCTTACCTGAGGGGGTCCCTTTGGGCTCCCCTGTTGCGGCTAGTGCGGCCTCTAGTTGGGCCTTGCACTTTTCCAACTCCTGGGACAGCACGGTGTTCTTCTCTGTAAGAATCTGCATCTCATATGATCCTTAAATCAGTTACTTTAACTGTTTCAAGTCTCGGGGGCTACTGGTATATATATATATATATATATATATATATATATATATATATATATATATATATATATATAACCAACATTTTCTTACCCGCATGTCTTTCACATACTGCTCCGTGGCTCTGGCTAAACCATCTTGAGCGGCACGAAGGTACGCATCTCCCGAATTAAAGGCATCTAAAGCCTCTCGGGAGAAACAAGCGTCACGTAGAACTGTCCGGCGACGCCTGTGGTTCATGGCACTCTCCACTTCTGAATTTGTGGCAGACAGCCGGTCTGCATCCTCTGTTGGAGGAGCGTCCGGTGCGCGCCTGGTGCTCGTCCCCGCTTCCGGACCAGACGTTGGAGCCTGGCTAGTGGAGGCGCGATTGGCAACCTCTCCAGACATAGCCCGGTGAGGCCTCTTCGTCCTGGAAACAGCACGAATGTTAATATGCCTTGACAGAATAACACCAGGGAAATAGAGGGCGCGTTATACCTTTGTGCTGGAATCTCAGTCCGGACTACATTTCTTTTTGCCCCACGGGGCCCTACGGCCCCTCGTTGGCTAGCCGCCGCAGGTTCGGCCTCCCGCCTCGGAAATCTCCTCTGCAAAATACGGTTGTCGTTTGAAACGCTGGAATATGTGAGAATGAAATCTCTCTTGAGGGAATAAACACTCCGGTTTCTGTCACCTGGGAGGCCGGGATTAACCCGGGGTAATCAGCCGTAATGGCCACCAAGGTATCGTCCTTGCTTAACTGGTGGAACACCCCGTCGATAAGCTCCACCGATATGTCCGGATCCTCTTCGGAGTCCGGATCGAGGGACCGTTCTGGGTCCTCAGGCTGTGGAGGGCGGCTGTTGATATCCTTTACTTCCTGTCGCAGTTCCTGCATTGAAGTCGTCAGACTACATACCTAGTCATGGGAGCATTAAACAGACAAGCAAGTGCAATTGTTCACTTATCCAACTTGGAGGTTCGTACATAGTGAATCCGGCCCGCGGGTTAACGCGGAGGAAGTCCTCCTTTTCTCCCTTGTACAAAGATGTTAAAATCTTTACTAGAGCGGCAGCTGTGGCTGGCCCCTTACGGCCGTAACAGGTGGCGTCATCCTCCCCGTTGAAATCCCACATGGGGTGGCCTCTATATTGAAACGGCTGCACCCCCCGCATAATGCATGTGGCCATGACTCCAATCATGGATAGTCCGGAATGAGCCAACAGTCTTATCCGGCCCATCAGGTAAAGGACGTCTCTGTCGTTTTCTCTCTGAGAGCTCCGCGGACGCCAGCTCAAGCGTTTCTTCAATGGAGCACTGTTGAACTCGGGGAGACCGACCCGGATAGGGTCCGGCAGCGGGACATCATCTATGTAAAACCATTCCGAAGGCCAGTCCTCGGACGCCTTTTTTGGGGTTCCGGATAGGTATCCGGTCCCAGCGATGCGCCATACTTCGGCTCCGCCCACTTGATAAATGGACCCCTCTTGAGAGCGGCAAGCAGAACAACCTCTTCCACAGTGCGAAATGAGCCTCGACGCCTAAAAATAGCTCGCAAAGGGCAACGAAGCCCGCAATATGTAGTACGGAGCCGGGCGTGAGATTGTGCAGCTGGAGGCCGTAGAACTCCAGAAGCCCGCGGAGGAATGGATGAATTGGAAATCCCAGTCCCCTTAATAGATAAGGGACGAGGCACACCCGCTCTCCCTTAGAAGGATTGGGGGTGCTCTCCGCTTGCTTTCCGCCATTATAGGTGGCGAGTCCGGCTCGGACCGGGAGCATGTATGCCTGGGGGAGAAATCCCTTGGCCTGCAGCGACACTAACTTGCTGTGTGGGATGGTGCAACTATCCCAGTCTCCGGGTTTAGGACTGGAGGGGCGAGGGGAGGAGCTGCGATGGCTGGCCATGTTGGAATGGACCTTTGCTGGAGACGCTCTGATGATAACTCGCGGAGAGGAGAAGATGTGGTTTGGATCTAAATCCCCATCCCGTTAAATAGGCGGCTCGTTTATATGACTAAGGGTATGGATGTAAAAACACCCCAGGCTTTTCGCATTCGTTCAACACGTGGAAGACGGCCATTATTTCGCACTGAAGCCGAGGAGCGCTACATTACAAAAATCAGACATTATTCATACAGGTACACAGGATTCGGAGAAGGAACCCGCCTTGCAATGCCGAAGACAATTTGCGCGCCGGACTCGTCGTCATTGAAGCCTGGTTCGGGGGCTACTAAGGGAGTCCTGGATTAGGGGGTGTTCGGATAGCTGGACTATACCTTCAGCCGGACTCCAGGACTATGAAGATACAAGATTGAAGACTTCGTCCCGTGTCCGGAGGGATCTTTTCTTGGCGTGGAAGGCAAGCTAGGCGTGCGGATATTCGAGATCTCCTACCATTGTAACCGACTCTGTGTAACCCTAACCCTATCCGGTGTCTATATAAACCGGAGGGTTGTAGTCCATAGGACAACCATCATCATACACAATCATACCATAGGCTAGCTTCTAGGGTTTAGCCTCCTTGATCTCGTGGTAGATCCACTCTTGTACTACCCATATCATCAATATTAATCTAGCAGGAGTAGGGTTTTACCTCCACCGAGAGGGCCCGAACCTGGGTAAAATAAAGTGTCCCCTGTCTCCTGTTACCATCCGACCTTGACGCACAGTTCGGGACCCCCTACCCGAGATCCGCCGGTTTTGACACCGACAATGCTTCATGGCCGGTTTAACCTGGGAAGATTGCGCACGCTGAGCCGTTTCGACGAGGTCGGCGCAGATGTCTGGCTCAGGGCCCGGTTCACCGATCTTGCCAATGAAGACGTGTATGCCACCAAAGGGGACCCGATAACCGTACTCAATCGAGCCGGCGTCGGGGCCCCAGCCTGCATCGTTGATGTAGAGTTTGCCGTGACGACTCTTAGTCATCCGGCCCACAGCGTAGCCCTTGAGTCCTTCGAAGCGGCCCTCCAAGAACTTGAAACCATCGTGCGATAGCCCCACGGTGGGCGCCAACTGTCGTGGTTTTGTCACGGCAGATGCCCTCGTGAAAGGACTTAGTCGTGGAGCCATCGCGACGGGTTAGCTTGAAGGGGTTAAAGCAGACACAGGGACGCAAGAGAGTTTATACTAGTTCGGCCCCTTCGATGAAGGTAAAAGCCTACGTCTAGTTGTGATGGAATTGATGGGGTTTGGAGGACTAGGGAGCAAACAAGCTTCGCCTAAGTCTCGAGTTGTTGTCTGTTGTCCTTGAACCGCCGCCGGGTCGTCCCCTTATATACATGGGTGACGCCCATCAGTTTATAGAGTCCCAATACCGGCTCATAGACGTGTCCGGTTTGGTCTCTACTTACTCCTACCTTACAACGCAAGTTTACATATCAATGTCGGTTTACGGCTACGGGCTTTAAACCAACTATGGGTCCTAAACCTCATCTGCCTTCTTGGGCTTTAACGCACTTAACTACTAATGAAGTTAACCCGGCCCACCTGGCCGGTTTACGCCCAGTAGTAATATCCCCAACAGACGGTGTTTCCAATAACCAGGCAATCAGGCCATAATGTTGTAACAGACAAAGCGCGCTCAGGGAACTTATGCTATATTATTGATGAAGTGTAAGAAGCAACTTCGAAGAAAATAGTACCCCCACCGATACCTTTCTTCGGTGCTCATTGAGGGAGTCCTGGATTAGGGGGTGTCCGGATAGCCGGACCATACCTTCGGCCCGACTCCTGGACTATGAAGATACAAGATTGAAGACTTCGTCCCGTGTCCGGAAGGGACGTTCCTTGGCGTGGATGGCAAGCTTGCCAATGCGGATATGTAGATCTCCTACCATTGTAACCGACTCTGTGTAAGCCTAGCCCTATCCGGTGTCTATATAAACCAGAGGGTTTTAGTCCGTAGGATGAACAACAATCATACCATAGGCTAGCTTCTAGGGTTAAGCCTCCTTGATCTCGTGGTAGATCTACTCTTGTACTACCCATATCATCAATATTAATCAAGCAGGAGTAGGGTTTTACCTCCATCGAGAGGGCCCGAACCTGGGTAAAAACATCGTGTCCCTTGTCTCCTGTTACCATCCGCCTAGACGCACATTCGAGACCCCCTACCCGAGATCCGCCGGTTTTGACACCGACATTGGTGCTTTCATTGAGAGTTCCTCTGTGTCGTCACTTTTTAGGCCCGATGGCTCCTCCGATCATCAGCAGCGATGCGGTCCAGGGCGAGACTTTTCTCCCCGGACATATCTTCGTATTTGGTGGCTTTGCACTGTGGGCCAATTCGCTTGGCCATCTGGAGCAGATTGAAAGCTACGCCCCTGGCCATCAGGTCAGATTTGAAAGTTTAAACTATATGGAGAACGACCACGGAGACTTGATCTTCGACGGATCTGAGCCACAGCTGAGCACACCGCACTACCTCGATGGGCATGATCTAGCTCTATCGCCGAACAGTGCCCTGGAGGCTGCGCCTGTGTCCGCTCCGACCCTTAGCTCGGAGCCGACCACACCAATCGAGGATGGGTGGTTAGACACCCCCTCGGGGGCTGCAATCTCTACGGCGATCAAGCCGAACACCAGCCTTGTGATCTGCGAAGCCCATGACTCCAAGGTGCCGGACTCCTCTCCGGACTCCGAGCCCTCCGCGCCCCTATCGATCGAATCCGATTGGGCGCCGATCATGGAATTCACCACCGCAGATATATTTCAGCACTCGCCCTTCGGCGACATCCTGAATTCACTCAGGTCTCTCTCTTTGGCAGGAGAGTCCTGGCTGGATTACGACCGGCAGGATTGGGATGTGGACGACGAAGAAATTCGATACCCACCCACCACCCACTTCGTAGCCACTGTCGATAATTTAAACGACGTGCTCGACTTCGACTCCGAAGACATCGACGGTATGGACGACGATGTAGGAGATGAACATGAACCAACGCCTATAAGGCACTGGACTGCCACCTCATCTCATGATGTATACATGGTGGACACACCCAAAGGAAGCGACGACGAGGAACATAGGGATGCAACGAGGGATTGTTCACTCAAAAGGCAATCAAAGCGGCGACGTAAGCGCCGCTCCAATCCCCGCCTCGACAGAGACAGAAGCCATACAGACCCAGCCATAGAGCGGGATGAGCCGGCGGACGACGAACATGCCTTCAAGAAACCGTCCGAACAGAGCAACTTGGATAAACAAACCAAACAACCCGTCCCCGGCGAAAACAACAGTCCGGACGACCTTACATCGGATAAGCTCATGGAGCAGAAGAACCTCCACAAAAGGCTCGTCGCCACTGCGCGTAGCCTGAAAAAGCAAAAGCGGAAGCTCAAAACTGCGGAGGACGCACTCAGAATCAGATGGAGCAAAGTACTCAACACCGCAGACAAATATGGTGGCAGATGCCGCACAAAAAGCTACCCAAAGAGAAAGCTACTGCCTAAATTTGACGAGGAGGCCATAGAACCCCCACGTTCAAAAAATAAGGAAGCCACCCGGTCGGATGGACGACCACATGGCCAACCTAGAGCGGCAAGCGGCGCTGCATACAAGCCGGCACGCGATCCACCCAAGGATCCGCAACCAAAAGATGGCCCAGCCAGATCTATCTATGGGCCAAGAAAGCAAGCTCTAGTAAGCAATGCAACACAACAAATATCCGAACATCACGGCACACCCAAATACAGGGGTGCCGCACACCCCCTATGTTTCACCGATGAGGTTCTGGACCATGAATTTCTAGCGGGATTCAAGCCCGTAAACATAGAGGCGTACGACGGAACAACAGACCCTGGAGTCTGGATTGAGGATTATATCCTCCACATACACATGGCCAGAGGAGATGACCTCCACGCCATAAAATACTTACCCCTCAAGCTTAAAGGGCCAGCCCGGCATTGGCTCAAAAGCCTTCCCGAAAACACCATCGGAAGTTGGGAAGAGCTCGAGGATGCTTTCCGGGCAAATTTTCAAGGGACTTACGTCCGCCCTCCGGATGCAAATGATCTAAGTCATATAACTCAACAGCCCGGAGAGTCAGCCCGGAAATTCTGGAACAGATTTCTTACTAAAAAGAATCAGATAGTCGACTGTCCGGACGCCGAAGCCCTAGCAGCTTTTAAGCATAACGTTCGAGACGAATGGCTCGCCAGACACCTCGGCCAAGAAAAGCCAAGAACAATGGCCGCATTAACAAGCCTCATGACCCGCTTTTGTGCGGGCGAGGACAGCTGGTTGGCAAGATGCAGCACCAGCGACCCAAGTACATCCGAAGTCAGGGATGGAAATGGGAAACCGCGACGCAACAAGGACCAGCGCCGGACTAAGGGAAGCAGTCCGAAGAGCACGGCAGTCAATGCCGGATTCAAAAGCTCTCGGCAGAATCAAAGAAAGCTTCCCCTTAAGGATAACAGGGACGAGTTATCTAACCTGAACAAAATCTTGGACAAGATATGTCAAATTCACAGTACTCCCGGGAAGCCTGCGAACCATACCCACAGAGATTGTTGGGTTTTCAAGCAATCCGGCAAACTCAACGCCGAACACAAGGGGCTCGACACACCAAGTGAGGACGATGACGAACCCCACAAGCAGAGCACCTGGAAACAAAAGGATTTCCCACAAGAAGTCAAAACAGTAAACTTACTTCACGTGATGAACAGAGTGGCGCCACCAGAGATACGCGCCATACGGCCTATCCCAAAGGAGCCTCGCCCATGGTTGTTAAAACCGATCTCCTTCGACCACCAGGATTACTCTAGAGGTATACAGAACACAGGCTGGACTGCCCTGGTATTAGATCCAATAATCAACGGACTCCACTTTACAAATGTCCTGAGGGACGGCGACAGTGCTTTAAACCTGCTATATCAGGACACAGTCCGCAAAATGGGAATAGACCCAACAAGAATTCGCCATAGCAATACTTCCTTTCAAGGAGTAACGCCAGGCCCGGATGCCCATTGCATGGGTTCTCTTCGGCTAGAAGTTATGTTCGGCTCCCCCGATAACTTCCGCCACGAAAAGCTAACCTTCCATATCGCCCCATTTTCAAGTAGCTATCAAGCACTACTGGGACGAGAAGCTTTCGCCTGCTTTAACGCAATACCGCATTATGCATCTCTTACGCTTAAAATGCCCGGTCCATGAGGCGTCATCTCACTAAAGGGAAAATTTAAGTGTCCCTCGAGCGCAAAAGAATATGCGTCTGCCTTGACAGCCATGCAATTAAACAGCTTCACCAACGAAAGCATCTGCCAGGTCATCAAGACCATGGGCTCGGCTAGGCGAGTCCGGAGCAAAAATATAACGGATAAAGGTTTAGTAGCCATACACCCCTATACAAGGGGCTCTGCATATGTAAAATACACGACAATAAGGCTCCATTTCACCCGTCTTAAATTATACATTGTTTATCTAGTACAGCGTACATTCCGCACTACTATTTCTTTTTCTTGTCAGCTAAGTTCCTCTCTTTTACAGATGAATACCATGCTACGCCCGTCTAGGACACGGCACAACGGAGACACAGGCGTAGACGTGCAGCAGGGACCCGTCTCCAGGATTCTTTTTAGACTAAGACCCTGCGTAAACCTTTTTTACTGTCTCTTGTTGATACACATCCCCCGGATTCTCTGCATAGCCGAGGAGGAGGCTGGCGTTTTGGCATGTGGCCACGTCAAAATTTTGCACGTACCTGGACATCAGAGGCTTATAACCAAGGGCGTTGTTCCGCCCGTTTTCATAGAAGACCGAATACCTTAGGGAGTGTTCGGCGTCGCGAGTTTGGCTTTATATGCATCAGCTCCGAATCATGTCTTTGGTCAAATGTTGGGTTTTCCCGGCTCCTGTGTTTTGCTGCCTTACGTTCCGCTCTATCGGCTAAGGCGGCACCAGGAGAACTACTGCGATTGTGCCCCGGTTCAGCCAGGAGAGCACCTCAGTAGAGAAAGCCGAAAACTAACTGTCATGATATAGTGTGAGACTGGTCAACCACTCGATGACCCGCCGGAATCTTTAGGATTCCTACACATTAACGAAGGGCCGTTTCCCGGCCAGGCACACACGCGCCCCGAATTCGGGTGAGCGCGGCGCCACCAGGGGCTGTATAGCAGCCCCACTATCAAACTCCTATGGCTAAGTGAAAGTGATAAAGCATTATAGTCCGGTTGCCTAGTTCGCTGCGCTATCACCTCCTTAATAGGACCAAGACGTTGGATCAAGTGTGAAAATGCGCCTTCTGCGAACACCCTCGCATTATATGCATGGGGGCTGAAGCCAAAGACTGCCATCTTTCAGGTTATATACACATATACATTAACGGCCGCACAGGAGGTATCTCAATTCTTGAAGGCACAAGTATAAAAAGCTTTTATATATTACATCCAACTTTTGTTTTACAATAATACATGTTATTCAAACATGATATCCTTCGAGCACTGCATCTCTATTAAACGAGCGCCCTGCAGAACTTCCTGAAAATAGTGCTCGGCAGGTACTCGGCTCTCATCCGAGTCCGGGGTTGCAACAGCGGTGGCCTTCATCTCCACCCAGTATGTCTTGACACGGGCAAGAGCCATCCGCGCACCCTCTATGCAGGCTGACTTCTTCACTGCATTAATATGCGGCACCGCACCAAGGAACTGCTGCACCAAGCTAAAATAGCTCTTCGGCTCAGGCCTTTCCGGCCACAGATGACTCACGACATACTTCATGGCGAGTCCGGATAACCTACTCAGCTCAGCCCATTCGGCCAAACGATCGGTTAACGGAAGCGGACGCTCTAGATTGTGGAACTGCGACCAAAAAAGCTTTTCCACTTCGTGATCCTCCTTATCTCGGAAGTGTTCGGCCGCATCCGCGACACTCACTGCCAAATCCAGATAAGTGTCCGTCGTACTCCACAACTGGTCTAGCGAAGCATATTTAGGATCCCCGAACTTCCTCCGCAGCACAAAGGGCTTTCCGGCCGCGATATCTCCGGCCTAACGTAGCTCCTCCTTCATAGCTCTCATTGCAGAGCGAGCATCCTTGGCCTCGGTAATGGCCTTTTCCAGGTCCGTCCGCTCCGCTTTGTCTTCTTTTTCCAGAAGCTTGCAACGGTCAGCAGCGCTCTTCAGCTTCGCGGCCATCTCGGCCATTTCCTTCTTGGTTCGGAAGTGAGCAGCCTATTCGGCTTTCAGCTCTTCAATTGCCTTTCCGGCAGCCGCGTCACTTTTCCTGGCTTGCTCCTTGGCTCGGGCAAGTTCCGCCCGAAGATTCTCCATGGCAGCGGCACCATCTGCATCAAGCGCACACGTTGTAAGATGCTGGCATCAACCTCCTCTTACCAAGTGTCGCCGGAGAAATAACATACCTTGTCCCTCGTTAAGCCGCTTGTTGACAAGCGTGATGTCGGCATCTGCCACGTCAAGTTGCCGCTTTAGCTCGGCAAATTCATCAGTCCGGCTGGCCATCGGACACTCCGCCACCTGCATAGGAAAGGCGACATATTATACCTGGGATTATGATCCTCTACGCGCCGTCATTTTTGACAACGTGCAGAGTCTCAGGGGCTACTATCTATACAGGACACATCTTATATATGCGAAACTATCAAAAGGTACATCATTTTGCGTACCTCAAAACCTGCCAGTAAACTCCTGACAGCTTCGTACAATCCGCTCTCCGCGGATGAAATCCATTCAATCACCATGCTCATCAATGCACGGTGCTCCTCTGAGATAGATGCTCGCCCTAGCAGATCCTTCAGCCCCTCCGATCGCGCACCGGACGGTGCCGGACTCGTCCGATGGTCCTTCTTGAAGGCCGGACGCGGAGGGCTCTGGGGGCCCATATGACTACCTTATGGCCCCACCGGATTCGGAGAAACCCTCCACGACGATACCTCAGGGTCGCCCGCCTCGCGAAGCGGTACGGCAGGGGGAGGCATTCCGCTCTCCATCATCTGCGGAAGAAGTTCCCCCGAAGACGAGGTCCGCTGAGAAGGGCTGAGGTCCGAACTACAAGGTAAATCTTCGGTTACTTTTCTCAGATATAAATCAAGGATTCCTCTCAATTCTCAAAAATAAAAACTCCTCTCTACTTACGGCTCACTGGAGGGTTGATCCCCTTGAGGGCACAATTCGGCCGAGGTATTCCCCGGCGCAGGACCCTCTGACGAGGATTTCTTCCCCCGCTTTGAGGCCATGGTCTCCGGGTCGTCAGAGGCGGTCCTCTTCCTCCCCTGAGGAGAGGAATTTTCAATTCCTCCCTTCCGAACAGCCTCCTTCGAGGAGGCCGTAGCTTCCTTGTCCCCTCCCTCGCCTTCCTCCAAAGGTACAACCTCCAACATCCGGACCAGCAAGGGATCCGGCGTGGTCTCGGGGAGGGGGCCGGACACCTGATTAGCTTTGCTCCCGCTATCCACTCATGTTTAAAGGATAGCTCCTTCAAGGACAATTTTATGATAAATATACGGATAGCGAGTCCGGGCACAAGGATTGCAGCTCAGACATGCATCCTCGGTCAAGTCCGGACACGTTGCTTGTGATCCGAAGAACAATTTGTACATCTCCACGGGTGTCGCGCCCATAAAATGTTGGAGAGCTCGCGGTCCCTCCGGATTGAACTCCCACAGGCGGAGGGGGCGGTGTTTGCAGGGCAGAGCTCGGCGAATCAACATAACCTGTGTCACCACGACCAGACTGATATCTCTTTCTAGGAGATCTCGAATGCGTCCCTACAACCAGGGCACGTCCTTGGACGGCCCCCAGTCCAGTCCTTTGTTGACCCATGACGCTAGCTGTGGTGGGGGACCCGAGCGAAAGGCAGGTGGCGCCGCCCACTTGGTGCCCGTGGGAGCGGTAATATAAAACCACTCTTGTTCCCATAAGATGGACTCCTCCTGAAAAGAGCCCTCGAGCCATGGAGCATCAGCATTCTTGCTTATAATGGCACCTTCGCACTCCGCGTGACGTCCCTCGATCATCTTCGGCTCTACCTTGAAGGTCTTGAGCCATAGTCCAAAGTGGGGAGTAATACGGAGGAAGGCTTCACACACGACGATGAATGAGGAAATATGGAGGATGGACTCCGGAGCTAAGTCGTGAAATTCCAGCCCATAATAAAACATGAGCCCCCTCACGAAGGGATCCGTCTGGAAGCCTAGCTGAGGGAGTCCAGGATTAGGGGGTGTCCGGATAGCAGGACTATACCTTCAGCCGGACTCTTGGACTATGAAGATACAAGATTGAAGACTTCGTCCCGTGTCCGGAAGGGACTTTCCTTGGCGTGGAAGGCAAGCTTGGCGATGCGGATATGTAGATCTCCTACCATTATAACCGACTCTGTGTAACCCTAACCCTCTCCGGTGTCTATATAAACTAGAGGGTTTTAGTCCGTAGGACATAACAACAATCATACCATAGGCTAGCTTCTAGGGTTTAGCCTCCTTGATCTCGTGGTAGATCTACTCTTGTACTACCCATATCATCAATATTAATCAAGCAGGAGTAGGGTTTTACCTCCATTGAGAGGGCCCAAACCTGGGTAAAAACATCGTGTCCCTTGTCTCCTGTTACCATCCGCCTAGACGCACAGTTAGGGACCCCCTACCAGAGATCCGCCGGTTTTGACACCGACATTGGTGCTTTCATTGAGAGTTCCTCTGTGTCGTCACTTTTAGGCCCGATGGCTCCTCCGGTCATCAACAACGACGCTATCCAGGGTGAGACTTTTCTCCCCGGACAGATCTTCGTCTTCGGCGGCTTCGCTCTGCAGGCCAATTCGCTTGGCCATCTGGAGCAGATCGAAAGCTACGCCCCTGGCCATCAGGTCAGATTTGGAAGCTTAAACTACACGACTGACACCCGCGGGGACTTGATCTTCGATGGATTCGAGCCACAGCCAAGCACGCCGCGCTGTCACGATGGGCATGATCTAGCTCTGCCGCCAAACAGTGCCCTGGAGGCCGCACCCGCATCGGCTCTGACCCTTAATTCGGAGCCAACTGCGCCGATCGAGGATGGGTGGTTGGACACCGCCTCGGGGGCTGCAATCTCTATGGTGATCGAGCCTAACACCAGCCCTGTCCTTTGCGAAGCTCGTGACTCCAAGGAGCCAGACTCCTCTCCAGACTCCGAGCCCTCCGCGCCCCTGCCGATCGAATCCGATTAGGCGCCGATCATGGAGTTCACCGCCGCGGACATCTTTCAACACTCGCCCTTCGGCGATATTCTGAAATCACTAAAGTCTCTCTCTTTATCAGGAGAGCCCTAGCCGGACTGCGGTCAGCAATGTTGGGATACAGACGATGAAGAAATTCAAAGCCCACCACCACCCACTTTGTAGCCACTGTCGATGATTTAACCGACGTGCTCGACTTTGACTCCGAAGACATCGACGGTATGGACGACGATGTAGGAGACAAACATGAACCAACGCCTATAGGGCACTGGACAGCCACCTCATCTCATGACATATACATGGTGGATACACCTAAAGGAAGTGACGACGAGGAACACAGGGATGCAACGAGAGATCGTTCACTCGAAAAGCAATCAAAGCGGCGACGTAAGCGCCGCCCCAAGTCCCGCCTCGACAGAAACAGTAGCCACACAGACCCAGCCATGGAGCAGGACGAGCCGGCGAACGACGAACACGCCCTTGAGAAAACGCCCGAACAGGGAAACTTGGATAAACAAACCGAACAACCCGTCCCCGGCGAAAACAGCATTCCGGACGACCTTACGCCGGACAAGCTCATGGAGCAGAAGAACCTCCACAAAAGGCTCGTTGCCACTGCGCGTAGCCTGAAAAAGCAGAAACGGAAGCTCAAAACTGCGGAAGATGCACTCAAAATCAGATGGAGCAAAGTACTCAACACCGCAGACAAATACGGCGGCAGTCGCCACACCAAAAGCTATCCTAAACGAAAGCTACTGCCTAAATTTGACGAGGAGGCCGTAGAGCCCCCGCAATCAAAAAAGAAGAAAGCCACCCGGTCGGATAGACGACCGCATGGCCAGCATAGAGCGGCAAGCGGCGCCGCACACAAGCCGGCACGCGATCCACTCAAGGATTCGCATCAAAAAGATGGCCCGGCCAGATCTATCTATGGGCCAAGAAAGCAAGCTCTCGTAAGCAATGCAACACAACCAATATCCGAACATCACGGCACACCCAAATACAGGGGAGCCGCACACCCCCTATGTTTCACCGATGAGGTTCTAGACCATGAATTTCCAACGGGATTCAAGCCCGTAAACATAGAGGCATACGACGGAACAACAGACCCGGGAGTCTGGATTGAGGATTACATCCTCCACATACACATGGCCAGAGGAGATGACCTCCACACCATAAAATACTTACCCCTCAAGCTTAAAGGGCCAGCTCGGCACTGGCTCAAAAGCCTTCCCGAAAACGCCATTGGAAGTTGGGAAGAGCTCGAGGATGCTTTCCGGGCAAATTTTCAAGGGACCTATGTCCGCCCTCTGGATGCAGATGATCTAAGTCACATAACTCAACAGCCCGGAGAGTCAGCCCGGAAATTCTGGAACAGATTCCTTACTAAAAAGAATCAGATAGTCGACTGTCTGGATGCCGAAGCCTTAGCAGCTTTTAAACATAATGTCCGAGACGAATGGCTCGCCAGACACCTTGGCCAAGAAAAGCCAAGAACAATGGCCGCATTAACAAGCCTCATGACCTGCTTTTGCGCAGGAGAGGACAGCTAGTTGGCAAGATGTAGCACCAGCGACCCAAGTACATCTGAAGTTAGAGATGGAAATAGAAAATCCCGACGCAGCAAGGACCAGCATCGGAATAAGGGAAGCAGCCCAAAGAGCACGGCAGTCAATGCCGGATTCAAAAGCTCGCAGCAGAGTCAGAAAAAACTGCCCCTCCAGGATAACAGGGACGAGCTATCCAACCTAAACAAAATCTTGGACAGGATATGTCAAATACACAGTACTCCCGGGAAGCCTGCAAATCATACCCAACGAGATTGTTGGGTCTTCAAGCAATCCGGCAAACTCAACGCCGAACACAAGGGGCTCGACACACCAAGTGAGGACGATGACGAACCCCACAAGCAGAGCACCAGGAAACAAAAGAACTTTCCACAAGGAGTCAAAACAGTAAACTTACTTCAGTGACAAAACGAGCGGCGCCCATAGAGATATGCGCCATATGGCCTATCCCAAAGGAGCCTCGCCACTGGTTGTTAAAACCGATCACCTTCGACCATCAGGATTACTCTAGAAGTATCCGGAACGCAGGCTGGATTGCCTTGGTATTAGATCCAATAATCGGTGGACTCCACTTTACAAATGTCCTGATGGATGGCGGCAATGGTCTAAACCTGTTATATCAGGACACAATCCGCCACATGGGGATAGACCCGACAAAAATTCGCCATGGCAACACTTCCTTTCAAGGAGTAACGCCAGCCCAGTTGCCCACTGCACGGGCTCTCTCCGGCTAGAAGTTATGTTCGGCTCCCCCGACAACTTCCATCGCGAAAGGCTAACCTTCCATATTGCCCCATTTTCAAGCAGCTATCAAGCACTACTGGGACGCGAGGCTTTCGCCCCCTTTAACGCAATACCGCATTATGCTTCTCTTACGCTTAAGATGCCCGGTCCACGAGGCATCATCTCATTAAAGGGAAAACATTGAGTGCGCCTGCCGCGCGGAAGACTGTGCGGCTGCCTTAACAGCTCCACAATAAAACGGCTTCACCAGCCAAAACATCTAAACAGGTCGTTAAGACCATGGACACGGCTAGACGAGTCCGGCACAAACATATAATCGATAAAGGCTTAATAGCCGTATACCCCCGTACTAGGGGCTCCGCGCATATAAAAAAAGAGACAATCAAGCTCAATCTTACCCATTTCAATTTATACTTTGTTTATTTTGTATAACTTCTGTTCGGCACGACCTTTCTTCAACTAAGTTCCTCTCTTTTACAGATGAACACCACGCTGCACCCGTCCAGGATACGGCACAACGGAGACACAGGCGCAGACGTGCAGCAGGGACCCGTTCCAAGGATTCTCTTCAGATTAAGACCCTGCGTAAACCTTTTTTACTGTCTCTTGTTGATACACATCACCTGGTTTTTGGTATAACCAAGGAGGAGGCTGGCGTCTTGGCATGTGGCCACGTCAGAATTTTGCGCGTACCTGGACACTAGGGGCTTATAACTAAGGGCGTTGTCCCGCCCGCCCTCATAAAGACCAAATACCTTAGGGAGTGTTCGGCGTTGCGAGTTTGGCCTTGTATGCATCAGCTCCGAATCATGTCTTTGGTCAAATGTTGGGTTGCCCGGCTCTTGTGTTTTGCTACCTTACGTTCCGCTCTATCGGCTAAGGCGGCACTAGGAGAACTACTGTGATTGTGCCCCAGTTCGGCCAGGCGAGCACCTCAGTAGAGAAAGCCGAAAATTGACTGTCATGATATAGCGTGAGACTGGTCAACCACTCGATGATTAATCGGAATCTTTAGGATTCCCCCGCATTAACGAAGGTCCGTTTCCCGGCCAGGCACATACGTGCCCCGAGTTTGGGCAAGCGCAAACGTCACCAGGGGCTATATAAGTAGCCTCACTGTCAAACTCCTATGGCTAAGTGAAAGTGATAAAGCATCATAGTCCGGTTGCCTAGTTCGCTGCGCTATCACCTCCTTTGTAGGACCAAGACGTTGGATTAAGTGTGAAAATGCGCCTTCTGCGAACACCCCCGCATTCTTTGCGTGGGGGCTGAAGCCGACGACTGCCATCTTTCAGATTATATATACATATATCTTAAACGGCCGCACAGGAGGTGTTATAATACTTGACGGCACAAGTATAAAAAGCTTCTACAATTTATCAAAACATTGTTTTACAATAACATATGCTATTCGAACATAGCATCCTTCGAGCACTGCGTCTCTATTACACGAGCGCCTTGAAGAACTTCCTGAAAATAGTGCTCGGCAGGTACTCGGCTTTCGTCCAAATCTCGGGATGCAACAGCGGTGGTCTCCATCTCCGCCCAGTATGTCTTGACATGGGCAAGAGCCATCCATGCACCCTCTATGCACGCTGACCTCTTCATCGCATTAATATGCGGCGCCGCACCAAGGAACTGCTGCACCAAGTTGAAATAACTTTTCGGCTCTGGCCTCCCCGGCCACAGATGACTCATGAGACACTTCATGGCGAGTCCGGACAACCTATTCAGCTCGGCCTATTTGGCCAGACGATCGGCTACTGACAGTGGACGCTCTGGATTGTGGAACTGCGACCAGAAGAGCTTTTCCACTTCGCGATCTTCTTGATCTCGAAAGTGTTCGGTCGCATCTGCAGCACTCGCTGCCAAATCCAGATAGGTGTCCGCCGTACTCCACATCCGGTCTAACGGAGCATGTTTAGGATCGCAGAACTTCCTCCGCAGCATAAAGGGCTTTCCAGCCGCGATCTCTCCGGCCTGATGCAGCTCCTCCTTCATAGCTCTCATCGCAGAGCGAGCATCCTTGGCATCGGCAACGGCCTTCTCCAGGTCCGTTCCACCCGGTCTTCCCTTTCAAGAAGCTTGCAACGGTCAGCAGCTCTCTTCAACTTCACGGCCATCTCGGCCATTTCCTTCTTGCTTCGGCAGTGAGCAGCCCGTTCGGCTTTCAGCTCT
The DNA here is from genome assembly GCA_032464435.1 of Aegilops umbellulata. Lineage (NCBI taxonomy): Eukaryota > Viridiplantae > Streptophyta > Magnoliopsida > Poales > Poaceae > Aegilops > Aegilops umbellulata. Next base: position 92,419,564 of record CP136058.1, read on the forward strand.
TCAATTACCTTTCCGGCAGCCGCATCACTTTTTTTGGCTTGCTACTTGGCTCGGGCAAGTTCCACCCGAAGATTCTCCATGCAGCAGCACCATCTGCATCAAGCACACACATTGTAAGATACTGGCATAAAGCTCCTCTTACCAGGTGCCACCGGAGGAATTACATACCTTGTGCCTCGTCAAGCCGCTTGTTGACAAGCGCGATGTCGGCATCTGCCACGTCAAGCTACCGCTTTAGCTCGGCAAATTCATCAGTCCGGCTGGCCTCCGGACACTTGCCACCTATGTATGAAGACGGCATATTAGACCTAGGATTATGATCCTCTGCGCGCCGTCACTTTTCACAACACACGGAGTCTCAGGGGCTACTATCTACACAGGGCGCATCTTCTTTGTGCGCAACTGTCAAGAAAGGGTACATTATTTCACGTACCCCAAAACCTGTCAGTAAACTCCTGACGGCCTGGTGCAATCCGCTCTTCGCGGAAGAAATCCTCTCAATCACCGTACCCATCAATGCACGGTGCTCCTCCGAGATAGACGCTCGCCCTAGCAGATCCTTCAGCTCCTCCGACCGTGCACCAGACGGTGCCAGACTCGTTCGATGGCCCTTTTCGAAGGCCGGACGCAGAGGGCTTTGGGGGCCCATACGACTACCTTCCGGCCCTGCCGGATTTGGAGAAACCCTCCACGACGATACCTCAGGGTCGCCCGCCTCGTTAGGCAGTACGGCAGGGGGAGGCGTTCCGCTCTCCATCATCTCCGGAAGAAGGTCCCCCGAAGACGAGCTCTGCTGAGAAGGGCTAAGGTCTGAGCTACAAGGTAAATATTCGATTACTTTCCTCAGATATAAAGCAAGGATTTCTCTCATCTCTTAAAAAGAAAACCTCTCTCTACTTACGGCTCGGTGGAGGGCTGATCCCCTTGAGGGCATAATTCGGCCGAGGTACCCCCCGGCGCAGGACCCTCTGACGAAGATTTTTCCCCCCGCTTTGAGGCCATGGTCTCCGGGTCTTCAGAGGCGGTCCTCTTCTTCCCCTGAGGAGAGGAATTTTCGGTTCCTCCCTTCCGAACAGCCTCCTTCGAGGAGGCCGTTGTTTCCTTGTCCCCTCCCTTGCTTTCCTCCAAAGGCACAATCTTCAACATCCTGACTAGCACGGGATCCGGCGTGGTCTCGGGGAGGGGAGCCGGACACCTGATCAACTTTGCTTTCGCTATCCACTCTTGTTTAAAGGACGGCTCTTTTAGGGGCAAGTTTATGACAAAATATATGGATAGCGAGTCCGGGCACAAGGCTACTTACTTGAGTATCCGGGCAGTTGCAGCTCAGACCTGCGTCCTCGGTCAAGTCCGGACACATTGCATGTGATCCAAAGAACAATTTATACATCTCCGCGGGCGTTGTGCCCATGAAATGCTGGAGAGCTCGCGGTCCCTCCGGATTGAACTCCCACAGGCGAAGGGGGCGACGTTTGCCGGGCAGGATTCGACAGATCAGCATGACTTGCGTCACTTCGACCAGGCTGAGGTCTCTTTCTAAGAGATCCCTGATGCGGCCCTGCAACAAGGGCACGTCCTTGGATGGCCCCTAGTCTAGTCCTTTATTGCCATGATGCCAGCTGTGGTGGGGGGCCCGAGCGAAAGGCGGGTGGTGCCGCCCACTTGGTTCCCCTGGGAGCGGTGATATAGAACTACTCTCGTTGCCATAAGCTGAGCTCCTCTTGAAAAAAGCCTTCAGGCCATGGAGCATCGGCATTCTTGCTTATAACAGGGCCTCCGCACTCCCGTGCCGTCCCTCGATCATCTTCGGCTCTACTTTGAAGGTCTTGAGCCATAGTCCGAAGTGAGGAGTAACACGGAGGAAGGCTTCACACACGACGATGAGAGGAAATATGGAGGATGGACTCCGGAGCTAAGTCGTGAAATTCCAGCCCATAATAAAACATGATCCCCCTCACGAAGGGATCCGTTTGGAAGCCTAGCCCCCGACGGAAGTGAGACATGAACACCACGCTCTCACCAGGCTTGGGAGTAGGAATGACCTGCCCTTGAGCAGGCAGCCTATGCGAGATTTCGCCGGTCAAAAACCTGGCCGCTCTCAGCTTTAGCACGTCCTCCTCTAATCCTCTATAATGGAGGAGGACATCCATCGGCCTCGAAGGTCGGAACCGGACATTGTCGAAGATCCGACGCGCCTGAAATTTGGAGCCTTGGGTGTTGGAACTCAAGGCGAAAGGCGAACTCGTTTGAGATTAAAAGAAAGGAGTAAGGCCTTGGTCTCTTTATAAGAGGTTGAATACCAAGGGCCTTCCCCGTAACCATTTGGGACTCGCCTTTAATCGAGAAAATATGCCAACGGGCACGATTGGGTTACCCACGTCCGTATTGATGAGAATCCCATAAATAAAGGGGACACGATCTCTGCTTTGACAAGACGTGCCAAGCAAACCGCCTCGCGAAACATGCTGAGGTGGGGCAGTAAAAACGGTTCGAATAAAGGCTTGGCCGTGGTGTGATGTCACACTACGGAATACGTCAGCAGATTAGATTTGTGTAACTATTATTCTCTCTATGCCAATATGTGGAAACTTATTTTGCAGAGCCGGACACTATCCTTTGTGTTCAAAATCTTCTATAAAGTACTTGGAGGAGGAACCCGCCTTGCAATGCTGAAGACAATCTGCGTTCCGGACTCATCGTCATTGAAGCCTGGTTCAGGGGCTACTGAGGGAGTCCAGGATTAGGGGGTGTCCGGATAGCAGGACTATACCTTCAGCCGGACTCTTGGACTATGAAGATACAAGATTGAAGACTTCGTCCCGTGTCCGGAAGGGACTTTCCTTGGCGTGGAAGGCAAGCTTGGCGATGCGGATATGTAGATCTCCTACCATTGTAACCAACTCTGTGTAACCCTAACCCTCTCAAGTGTCTCTATAAACTGGAGGGTTTTAGTCCGTAGGACATAACAACAATCATACCATAGGCTAGCTTCTAGGGTTTAGCCTCCTTGATCTCGTGGTAGATCTACTCTTGTACTACCCAAATCATCAATATTAATCAAGCAGGAGTAGGGTTTTACCTCCATCGAGAGGGCCCGAACCTGGGTAAAAACATCGTGTCCCTTGTCTCCTGTTACCATCCACCTAGACGCACAGTTCGGGACCCCCTACCCGAGTTCCGCCGGTTTTGACACCGACACTAGCCCCCGACGGAAGTGAGGCACAAACACCACACTCTCACCAGGATCAGGAGTGGGAATGGCCTGCCCTTGCGCAAGCAGCCTATGCGAGATTTCGCCGGTCAAGAACCTGGCCTCTCTCAACTTTAGCACGTCCTCCTCCGTGACGGAGGAGGGCATCCATCGGCCTCGAAGGTCGGAACCGGACATTGTCGGAGGTCCGAAGCGCCTGAAATCTGGAGCCTTGGGTGCTGGAACTCGAGGCGAAGGGCGAACTCGTTTGAGATTGAAAGAAAGGGGTAAGGCCTTGGTCTCTTTATAAGAGGTTGAATACCAAGGGCCCTCCCCGTGACCGTTTGGGACTCGCCTTTGATCGAGAAAACATACCAACGGGCACGACTGGGTTACCCACGTCCGTATTGATGAGAATCCCGTAAATAAAGGGGACACGATCTCTGCTTTGAAAGGATGTGCCAAGGAAAACCTCCTCGCAAAACGCGTTGAGGTGGGACAGTAAAAACGATTCGCACAAAGGCTTGGCCGTGGTGTGGTGTCACGCTATGGAATACGTCAGCAGATCAGATTCGTGTAAATATTATTCTCTCTATGGCAATATGTGGAAACTTATTTTGCAGAGCCGGACACTATCCTTGTGTTCAAAAATCTTCTATGAAGTACTTGGAGGAGGAACCCGCCTTGCAATGCCGAAGACAATTTGCGCGCCGGACTCGTCGTCATTGAAGCCTGGTTCAGGGGCTACTAAGGGAGTCCTGGATTAGGGGGTGTCCGGATAGCAGGACCATACCTTCGGCCGGACTCCTGGACTATGAAGATACAAGATTGAAGACTTCGTCCCGTGTCCGAAAGGGACTTTCCTTGGCGTGGAAGGCAAGCTTGGCGATACGGATATGTAGATCTCCTACCATTGTAACCGACTCTGTGTAACCCTAGCCCTCTCCGGTGTCTATATAAACCGGAGGGTTTTAGTCCGTAGGACGAACAACAATCATACCATAGGCTAGCTTCTAGGGTTTGGCCTCCTTGATCTCGTGGTAGATCTACTCTTGTACTACCCATATCATCAATATTAATCAAGCAGGAGTAGGGTTTTACCTCCATCGAGAGGGCCCGAACCTAGGTAAAAACATCGTGTCCCTTGTCTCCTGTTACCATCCGCCTAGACGCACAGTTCGGGACCCCCTACCCGAGATCCGCCGGTTTTGAGTAATTAAAAAATGTTGCATAATAAATAATTTATGCAAGGTGAGTAATAAAAGGAATATGGCCTGGCGCCAAAGTCAATGTCGATGCAGGGCATCAGCGTGATGCGGTAAATGTGTGGCAAAGCCTGAATTCACAGGTTGGTCCGAGTTCCGGATGCGGCGTTCGTTGGACTATGTACGGAAACTGCCCGAACCACCACGCGACCGTCGTTAATGCGGCCATCATTTGATAGACCTGTGTACAGGTGATGGACAAACCAGAGTAATAATTCCTTGGGAAAAATAAACCCAAGCAAGCAAAAAAATACTAGGATTAATAGCACCTGGTTTATTTGTTGTAGCAATCCAAAGAAAAGTGACTCCCAAAATTGGGACTCGATCCGCATTCTCATTGCCTGATGGGCGGTGAAGCGACGGCATGGCGATGCTGGTAAAGGTTGGCTCGCCGAGGCAAAGCCCCCGGTCCAACTAACGTGACGAAGCCGATTGACTGGTGACGCCAAAGTCTCCGGATTAGGTTGATGAAGAGATGGCGAAGCCCCCGGTCCAGCCGAGGTGTTGAAGCCTCGATGTCGGCCGATGAGTCGAAGTAGGTCGGCGTGATGGACATCGGCTTGAAAAAGCAATAGTGCGGCCCTGCAGATGCAGGTCGTGACTCGTGACGTGGTAAATGCCGGCTTGATGAAGTGACCGTGCGGCGATTCCAGCGTGCCCGCTCCGTGTAATCCATGGGGCAGTGATGTTGGTGATGATTTATCCTTCACGATGCCGGACTCCTGTTCGGCTCGTCGAGATGATGATCCGCAGAAGTTGAGCTCCGCTCAACAAAGTGATGACGTGTCTAGCGCAGGTCGGCAGCCGTGGAGCAATATTGCCGGACTGGTTTGACACCAGCATGATGGTGAAGATCATGTTCAAAAGATTTTAAAGTTAGTGGAATGTGTTCGGGGACAAAACACAATACCCCATACAAAACTTCCTTCAAAAAGGATGTCCGAAATCCCGTTCATAAAAAAGACGAACTCGGGTCGGATTCGTTTTCGCGCAGAAAACAGATCCGAAAAGTGATGCACTAATCGGAAGGTTCCCAAAGTTTGCACAGTCAGATCGAGCTGAAATTTTGAGGGGTGGTAGATATAGGAATTCCACAGTCGATCAACGGTTGGATCTTCCAAAGGACGTCCGAGCTAGAAGCTGGACACCATGCACTAAACTCGTCCAGATTCCCGTCCAGATTTGACAGGGATCCGGTATATCACGGATTGCCAAAGATTCCTCCATCGGAACTCAAAGAAATTTTTCAGGGTTGTTGTAGACTCAATTCTTCACAATTCCACCGAAGCAATCGTTAAAACGACACTTGAGGAGGCGATGGCGGCGGATACAAGTTTGTTGTCCAGAAAAACAGCACGGTCGCCCGAGGGCAATGTTGACGTTGAGCCCCCGGGCTCCCTGGATGATTCCTCCATGATCTTGATAGAGATCGGAGTTGATGTTGATGAAGGCCCTCATCCGAACATGACGATCGGAGGTAGGGCGCAGTCCTCGGTCCAGCCAAGGTGACCAGCCGAGCCGGTGACAAAGAAGCCGACCTCGCAATTGATCTGCAGTCGAGCCATTGATCCTTTTGCCGATCACACAGCGGAACTCGCAATGAAAGCACCAATGTCGGTGTCAAAACCGGCGGATCTCGGGTAGGGGGTCCCGAACTGTGCATCTAGGATCGATGGTAACAAGAGACGGGGGACACAATGTTTACCCAGGTTCGGGCCCTCTCAATGGAGGTAATACCCTACTTCCTGCTTGATTGATCTTGATGATATGAGTATTACAAGAGTTTATCTACCACGAGATCGTAGAGGCTAAACCCTAGAAGCTAGCCTATGATTATGATCGTGTATCTATCGACTAGCCTGGCCTTGGTTTATATAATGCACCTTAGGCCTAGGATAACAAGAGTCCTAGCCGAATACGCCGGTGGGGGAGGAGTCCTAGTCTTGATCGCCAAGTCTTGTGGAATCTTCCTTGTATGCGGCAGCTGTCCGAACTGGCCCATGAGTATACGACCATTGAGGCCCTCGGCCCAATCTAACAGGTCGGGAGATGACGTGGTGTGTACCCCCTAGTCCAGGACACCGTCACCTTGCATTGCTTACTGTATACATCAAAGATGTCATCTGCTTAGTTTAGACATGCTTTGTGTCAATGCCATCTATTTAGTTTCTTTATCGTATATGTGAATCATGCAATGCCATCTTGTTTAGCCATGCATCATATATGTGAATTTTGAAATGCCACCCTAGTTAGCTAGTCATCTTATATGTGAATTATATCATGACATCATTTTTATTACGTGTTAAATTTGTCAACAATTTTAGTACATTTAATTACTCTTCGTGTGCATCAGCCATTCGGCACGGTCATGAAAAAAATCTGGAGTGGAAACAAGGTCTTCAGAGTAGACAATGCTATCTGACGAAGCGCATGTCTTGCTGGTTACAGATAGCTCCTCAGAGGAGGATTCAGAGATAGATGGCCAGTCCTATTCCCCCCCCCCCCCCGAGGTGCATGCTCTAACTTGGCAGGGTTATGTTGCTCATATCGTGCGTATGGTATCTTGCATTGCTATGTCATTTGCTTAGTTTAGACATGCTTTGTGTGAATGCCACCTGTTTAGTGTCTAATTACCATATATGTGAATTGTGTAATGCCATCTTGTTGCAAGACATTATATATGTGAATTATGCAATGCTATCTTGTTGCAAGGCATTATATATGTGAATTATGCGATGCCATGTTGTTTAGCCAAGCGTCATATATGTGAATTATACCATGCCGTCCTTTTTTTGTATTTCTCATTGCTTTTGTCGACAATGTTTGTATATTCAACTGCTCTTCCTGTGCATCAGCCATTTGAATTGGTGATGGAGAAATCTGGAGTGAAAACAAGGTCTTCAGAGCAGACATTGCTACCTGCTAAAGCAGATATCTTGCTGGTTACAGATAGCTCTTCAAAGGAGGATTCAGAGGCAGATGACCAGTCCTATTATCCCCCTAAGGTGTATGCTCAAACTTGGCAGGGTTATATTACTCACATCATACATATGTTTTATTGCAATGCTTAGTTTTTACATCATATACACGATATTGAATGTCATCTCCTTAGTTGACACATCATATATGCGATTGCCCTCTGCTCACTTCCTTAGTATATAAATCATATATTTGAATTATATCATGCCATGATGTTTACATAGACACCATGTATCTGAATTATGGCATGCCAACCCATTTTCTAAAGACATAATATAGTTATATCATCTCATCCTGTTTACATAGTCATCATATTTTGAATTATGTCATTCTATCCGTGAATTATATCATGCCATCATGTTTCCATCGACGGCGTTTGTGTTATGGCATGCCAACCACTTTAATAGACACATCGTATAGTTATATCATGTCATCCTGTTTACATAGTCACCATATTTTGAAGTATGTCATTCTATCCTGTTTAGTTAGCCATCGTACATGTGAAATTGTGTCATGCTATCCTGTTTAATTAGCCGTCATATATGTGAAATTATGTCCTGCTATTTTGTTTGGTTAGACAACATAAATGTGAATTATTTCATGCCCTATTTTCTTCCCTACTATCCATTGCACCTGTCTATCTTACAATGTCTGTACCTGTCGATGGAGATAGAACCACGGTTGTACTTGCCCAAGAACCAGCCCCACCACACATAATCCAGACTCACAGAGATTGTACCCCTACCTAGTTGGACAGAGAACCGGCTACACCCCTTCTAACCCCAACCCCAGCAGATAGTAACCCAGTTCCCGTTGACACAGCACCGTCTCCACCACAGAGCACCCAAACACGAGCAGTTAGTAAGGCAACTGCAGTGCCCAAAGCATGAGGACCACCACTCCGAACCCCAAGTCAACGCTTAAAGCAGAAGAAGAATTGTTCTCAGGTCAGGTTCCGTAGCTATGGCTCATACTACTTTGCTCTTGCATCACTATATTTACTCATACCAACTAATTTCAAATTTGAAGGATGCAATTGAAACTCCAATGGCGCAACAGGTATGTTTTAAACCTGTTTCTTTAACGTGTTTGCTGTTGTAACTTGCTCTATGTTGATTTTAGTTTCAATTGAATAAACAGTTTATGTTCTCATGCCATGCACATTACAAGTGTTGTTATTGCTGTGTAGTTTCCCACACTTATATTCTGTCTATGCTGCTTTGTCTTAAATAGATATGATTCGAACTGTATCTATCTTGATTTGGCAACATAAACTAGAATGATATAGACCATACAGTGACCATACTACATAGATATATGTTTGTTTCATGTCGTTATCCTGTCCACCTTACTACTGAACTGGTTTACCAAAATGAGTTTCATATACTACATTGTAAACCTGTGATGTGTTTGTTTGTTTCTCTTTTAGAACGCGGATAAAATATCGGAGAAGAGTACCCCGTTATGCAATGGTAAAGGAAGTAAGGCAGATAAGGTTCAAGGTAGTGAGGCATCCCTGTTGGTCTCCAAGAAAGCTGATGAAAACTATATTGAAGACACTGAGACAACCCCAAAGTCCTGTCTTGATGTAGTGTTCGAGTTACTGGCTACTACTGCTGGCACCAGCTCTTCGAACTCACTGCCTGAATCAGTTCGGCTTCTTGAGTCTCAACTTCAAGTTGAAAGACATCCATCAGATGTTATGCGACAGGAAGCCGAAGGACCGAGGAAGTCCCTGCAGAATTTAGATGCATACTTTCTGGTGCAACAACAAGTTCTGGAGGATTTAAGCGCCAAACAAGAGAAAGTTAATAAGCTTGCTAAGCATCTTGCCAGCATTATGGGTATCCAGGATATTGTTTCTTGAGCTCTTCTGAAGTGGTTTTAGTTCTGGACTTGTTTTGCTGCAGCGTTTATATGCTGCTTTGTTCCCTATATTTGCACTGGTGGCGAACTATGATGCCCAGTGGATGTAATATGTGTAATAGCCGTGATAGCCTAGCGTAAGTTGCTTGCTAATTTATTTCCTTATTGTCTTGTTCATTTGTTTTCTTGTAGTCAGTGCAGTTCTTTTTCTATGGTTTGCTAGTGGCCACAATAACCTATTTTTTAAAACTAGGCCACAATAACCATGGGCTACATATTTAGTGTAGTTAACATGGGCCTCCTACGGGTCATAGAAACAATGGGCCTTCTACGGGGCATAGAAGGGCCTTATACGGGCCGTAGACACGATGGGCCTTCTACGGGTCGTATCATCAATGGGCCTTCTACGGGTCGTATGATCGGTTGGCCAAACATGGGCTAATAATAGACCACATTATGGCCGTAAATGGGCTAGAGTTGAAATCGCCCGTTCATGGGCCGACCATAACGGGCCATCGTTAATCGGCCGTATTTGATGACGATATGAAAACGGCCCAACGTATTAACGGGCCACAAACGGACCGACTGTAACCACGGGCTGAATTTGGCCCACAAGCAGAAAATGACAGTAACGGGCCCTAAGTAAACGAATGCTGGAAATGAGCCCAAGAAAAAATGGGCCCTGTCGGCGTTCTGGGAACGGGGGTCCCCAGACTTGCCTGCCTGCGGCCCGCGGCGTGGCTCAAAGGGGGCCCAGCACGACCCATCTTCATCAACACAAACCCAAGACCCTCGCGAGGGGCCAAGCCTCGTGGGGCGGACGACACGGAGCTTCCTCAGGCGCGGCCTCATCAGGTTGGCTCACGAGGAGGCGGAGAGATCAAGGCGAGGTAGCTCACGAGGTGCCCATGACGCAAGCCATGACGACTAAAGGCGCCAGGCGGGCGCCAGCCCGCGCAGTGTCCTCCCTTTCCTCTTTGGTGCAAAGGGAGCAAGCAGGCGGGAGGATCAAGCAAAGGCACCCATTTCGGTGCAACGAGACCAAGACCAGCTCCGCGACAAGGAGGAAGTCACCGTGGAGCCCAAGCCAGCGTCATCACCAGAGACTTTGGCAGGCGAGGACCAACTTTAGTCAGGATAAGTGTACCAGAAGTTCCCCTTCAAAATGGCCAATTGTTGGCGCCCTTCCCGCTCAATATTTGGGAAGAGGCCCAGGGCCTTTGCCTATAAATAGGACTAGCCACCCCCAGGGTAGAGGCAGCTAGGAAGATCGGAACGTCTAGCAACCCGGCAATCAGTTAGATTGGCATCAGAGAGAGAGAAGGGTGATTGAACTCCTCCTAGCAGTTCATCCCCTAGGCCAAGAACAGACCCTCGCGAGGCTGTTCTACCTTGTAGTGTTCATCATCATCAGCCCAAGAGGAAATCCACCACACCACACTGGAGTAGGGTATTACACCGCGTCGGTGGCCCGAACCAGTATAAACTCTATGTCTCTTGTGTTGTTCTTTTGGTAGCTTAGATCTTTGCAAGGCGGACGGGTACGAGTAGGTAGGAAGCGTAATCTCCGCGCGCACCCCAGAGTTCAAACCTTAAGGGTCTGCCAGAACCCGAAATCCGACATTTGGCGCACCAGGTAGGGGTGCGCCGAAATCCGTCTTCTACCGCTTCGTTCCCCGTCGCGTCGTCATCGTCATGTCTGGCGACTAGGCGAGCAACCCAGATCCATGGGTGGTGTGGCCCGCCCGCGCAGAGCCGCTCGCCTCGAGCGACCCCGCGCCCCAGGCAGCTCACGGTCCGCAGGGCGCTGCGGGCCGCGGGCGACGCGGACAGGCTTCGACAGCTCTCACACCGCGGCAAGTGCGGTCGGCAGCAAGGGCCTCCAATCACGCCGCGACCACGACATCGTACACCCGCCGGGAGCAGGCGAACTCGAGGGCCGCGCTCACGGTGGCCAGAGAGCTGCTACAGTGCAGGCTGCTGGAAGGCGGCCGCGACGTGCTGCTGGAGCGGGTCGCCGAGCTCCTAGGCTTTGCCGCCTCGGGGGCTCACCCCTTCTGCACCCAGCTCCCGCCTCAAGCCCAGAGCGGCCCACGCGGGGGCTACGCGCTCGCCCGCGGGCTCCAAGGCTACTCCAACACCATCGAGGCTGTCGGCACCAGACCGGCGGCGACGCTACCCCCGCCCCCAATTCGTGAGGAAGAAGGACCCGACGCGACCCACGGTCTCAGCGGACAACCGCGCTACCACCCCGCAGCGGGCGCGTCAGGCGAAGCCGCATGGCACGCGGAGCACTACGGCGTGGCCTTCGGGATGACGGCGCCAGAAGAGTACGTGCCCCGCATGGTGGACCAAAGGCACCCTCACGAGGGCGAACAAGGCTCGCTCCTCAGCCCAGGCTGGGGGAATGAGGCACCAGAAGCTGAACTCTTCCAGGAACCCAGGGACGGCCCCGCTGGCCGTGCTGGAGGCAGCGATTACCGGGTACCGCTACTTCCTCAGGAGCAGGCATACGCTAATCATGGATCGCAGGAGGTGCAGGTCGCCGCAGCGAGCAGCTGCCCCGCTCCCACAGTCTCCTACCCCTCGGGAGGAGGGCGCAGGGGGCTGTAGGAGAGGGGCAGGGATCCGACATCACCACCGCGGCGTTCAAAACAAGGCGTTCTCAGGAGGTAGGCCCTCCGCCGGGGAGGTGCCTCAGGGCCTACCCCTGGCGGAGGACCTGTGGTCGTCGGGGGAACCGCTGGCGACCGCTCTACCCCATCGGCGGCATCCTGGTTTCCGGTCGTCGTTGATGGCACTAGAGTGTGGCGCAAGGCGGGGCCCTCGTCTGGCGATATGAAGCAAGGCCGGTACATGTGAGGAAGGCCCAGTGCCTGTGAAGCTCGCCGCCCCGTGACACTCTCACGTAATAATGAGTGGGACTGTACATGCCCCAGAGTCTCAGGGGTGCCGGCCTCAGGCCCTAGGGCTCCCTCCCACGCCCAGTGGCAGCACTTAGCTCTGCGCTGGTGAGAAGACATCCAAGACTAGATTAGGTGCCGGACGCGGCCTTTTGTCTGCTTTCATTGTTTTTCCCTTCGGTTGTAATTTTCCCCCTCTGGATTTAAGTTGGATTCGAATTTGAAATTTGTGTGTGTTCGGGGAAGGGGTGCTTAGTCTCATTCGAGCTGTTTCTCGCGTTTTAGTTACCACTTCGCCTCAGCTGCCTCCCCTCGCGAGCCCCTCGCGAGCCGGGTCAGGCCTAGCTCGCGCGCAGCCTAGACTGCCGCGCCGCGTCCTCTCAGGAGGATTTCAAATGCCTGTGAAGATTATCCCTTCTTGGAAAAGGCCCGGAGCCTGTGAAGAAGGCAAATGCCTGTGAAGATCATCCTTTCTGGAGAAGGCCCGGAGCCTGTGAAGAAGGCAAATGCCTGTGAAGATCATCCTTTCTGGAGAAGGCCCGGAGCCTGTGAAGAAGGCAAATGCCTGTGTAGATCATCCTTTCTGGAGAAGGCCCGGAGCCTGTGAAGAAGGCAAATGCCTGTGAAGATCATCCTTTCTGGAGAAGGCCTGGAGCCTGTGAAGAAGGCGAATGCCTATGAAGATCATCCTTTCTGGAGAAGGCCCGGAGCCTGTGAAGAAGGCGAATGCTTGTGAAGATCATCCTTTTTGGAAAAGGCCCGGAGCCTGTGAAGAAGGCCAACGCCTGTGAAGCTCACCCCCCCCCCCCGACGCTCTCATCCTACGGATTCGATTAAAGAACACTCACAGCCTCCCGCAGGTTACCTCAGGGCCCACACAAAGCAAAGGTAAACTAACCAACCGCCAGGCGTGGGCGCATGTGCAGTGCAACATCTACTAATACGATGAACACGAGTTTTACATGAGGGGCTCCCCCTCCCAAAATGCTCTCACAACCATCAGGCCCAAAACCTGAGTTCTACTCATGCAGGGTAAGGAAACATGAACAAAGCGGAGTCAGTCGGATAGATCCCCCAATGCATCCTCAGGAGTGCCTCCTGAACTGCCGCTGGCGTTGCTGGACTCGCCATCGCTGTCTGCATCGCCACCGGCGGCGTCAGGGTCGTTCACCACACCGCCCTCGTCGGCGGACACGATCACGTCGTCGTTGTTCGAAGCGAAGGCCCGGACGAGGGCATCCACCTTGTCTTCCACCCAGTGCGTCAGGTCGTCTCTGACGGCCTGAGGGACTGGGGCGATGGCAGCGTCAAAATCAAAGTGGGGGTCCATGTTCCGGAGATGGCTGAAGATAGGGGAAAAGGCGCGCCCGAGCAGGGCGCGACTCCTCTCCTCCACCAACCTGTCGGCCCTGACCGACCGCGCCTCCAGTTGCGTCACCACGGCGGTGAAGAATTGAAGGTTGCCGGCATAGTTGATTGTGTGCGGCTCGCCAACGGCCGCCTCGCAGATGTTGCCCAAGGCGGTGTTGGCTCTCTCCTAGAGCGTGGTGAGCATGGGACCGTGCACGTGGTCTAGGACCTGCCGCTGACGTATCTCATTCGCATTCTAGCGCGCAACGGCCTCAGCCTCCTCCACCCGCTGGCGAAGACGGAGCACTTCGGCCTGGGAGGTGGCTGACTCCCCTTGCGCTACCTCAAGGGCGGCCCGAGAAGCATCGGCCCGCCGCGTCGCTTCCTCCAGCTTGGCCCTCAGGGAAGCAGTTCTACCTTCAGCCTCGGCCCAGATCAACCCCAGCTTCCCCTCGAACTCGCGCTCAAGGTCCAAGCGCGCCATCGCCACCCGACGTCCAACCTCCTCCAGGACACGGGCTTCCCGTGCGGCGACATTGTCCTCCGCCTGCGTCACCAAGCGCTCCCTCGTCTCCAGCCTCTTGTACTCACGAGTGCGTTCGGCGGCTTCCAGCGTCAACGCCTCCTCACGCTTCTGGAGCTCAGCTGGGTCGCCGGAGGCCACCTTCATCGACGCGAGGGCCGCCTCGCGCAGCTCCACTTGCTCCTCCAGTGAGTGGCACCAGGCCAAGAGCTCCCGAGTCCGGTCCTCCGCCGCCTCCTGTCGTCGGTTGGCTTCCCGGGCCTCCCCAGCGGCCTGAGATCGGGCCTCCCGAGCAGCCTCCAACGACGCCTTCGCCTCTTCATCATCGAGATCACGCTGGTGACGCGCAAGGGCAATGGCGCCCTCCAGCGCGCGCCTCTCTGCGGCCAGGCGCAGGCCCTCAACCTCGAGGCACGCGTCTTCATCAGTAAGCTCCTCCCCAAGCAGACTCACCGCGTCAGCCGCACTACGAAGGAATCCTTGGCGACGAGCACGGCGTTCCCGGGCGCGCTCGAGCACGTCTTCTTCACCATCGTCTACCCCAAGCAGCATCGGGGACCACAAATCAAGGCTCCCCCTCCAAGAAGGGAGCTAGGGGCTGGCGCCCTCGCGATGGCCGAGCGAGCCACGCCAGAAGCCCGGCCTGGAGCCAGCCCGTCTACGGATGAAGGGCGCAGGGACCGCCTCAGCCAGACGCAATTCACGACCAGGCGGGAAGCCCACGGCAAGCCGGCTATGCCACGAGAAGGCCCGCGAAGAAAGATCACAGGGTATGCAGGACCCCGATGCACCTCGGGAAGATCCGCCCCGCCGATTGCCCTCACCGCGAGGGTTGTGCTGCTTGGAGCACCTGAAGACGGTGGAGGGGGCGAAGCCAAGGGGGACGGCACCTCAACCTCCTCCGCGAGCTCGGACGGAAGGGGCCTGCAGAGCAAGGATCAGTAAAAGCAACGGGAGGATCGGGAGCTGGAAAAGGAGAAGGCTTACTCATCAGTGGCGAAGTACTTCCTACGCTTCAACAGGCGACAAGGGTAGTTGTCGCCCAGGGCCTCCCTTTTCCTCCGAAGGGCCTCAAAGTCCACGCGGAAGCGGCCCAAGAGAAGAGCGCAAGGATCAACCTGCGACGAAGACGGGGCATCGAGGCGATCCGCATCAGGAGCGCCTGCCTAACGCATGTTGCCAGTCGCCTCACCAGGAAGCACAGCTGGGGCCTCAGGAGCCTCAGCCCTAGGTGTTGGGGGCGGCTGCTCGCCACCCTCAGCCTCGGCAGCACCGGCCCCGGGATCTGCTCCTTCATGGGCATCACCCGGCGCTGTCACCCCATCGGGAGGCCCCTCGGCCTCTGGCGCCTCATGCCTCCTTGCCCCGCCACTTGAGGAAGAGTCGCCTTGGCCGACTGGAAGGGCAGTCACCACCACTGGGTTCTCGCGAGGCCCCTGGAGGCCGGCGGGGCGCAGCCCCCACTCATCAAAGATAGGCATATGCTTCACGAGATCGTCTCTATTCTGGCAGAGGTACAGCAGGGCCCCTCCCTGCTAGATGTTGCCCGGGTTGGGGTCACCAGTCAGAATCAGGAGCACTAT
This sequence comes from Aegilops umbellulata, assembly GCA_032464435.1. Taxonomy (NCBI): domain Eukaryota; kingdom Viridiplantae; phylum Streptophyta; class Magnoliopsida; order Poales; family Poaceae; genus Aegilops; species Aegilops umbellulata. Next base: position 92,435,223 of record CP136058.1, read on the forward strand.
CCTCAGCGCCTCGGGCGTCAGGTTCTCTTCCTGGAGCCTCATACGGTCACCACGCCCACTGAATGCCCACATCTGGCGGGAGTGGCATTGAAGAGGAGCAATGCGGCGCAATAGGAACTCCTTCACACCCTTGGACGCTGTCACGCCGATCGATTTCAAGAACGCGAAGCTTTGCCAGACGAAGGCGAGCCGGGGGCTCTCGAGCGTCTCCTGGCCCCAGCCCGAATTGGGGACAACAGGCGAGGATGGCTTCGACAGCAGGGGGCTGGGCACCCCGACATCAACATATAGCCACCGCTCGCGGAACCTAGCCGAAGGCGAAGGAAGCCCGAAGTCGATCCCTGAGGCCGCTGTCTCAGACGCGGCGACGAAGCTCACGCACGCCGAGCATTGGGTAGGGTCGACAAGGCGCAGAGAGAAGAAGTGGCGCAGCAAGGCAACCGAAGGAAGGATGTCCATCATCGCCTCGCAAACAAAAGCGAAGACCGAAAGAAGGGCGATGGATTCAGGACCCAGGTGCATCATGTGGATCTGGTAGTGGGAAAGCACGGCCCTGAAGAAATCGGAAAAGGGGGGAACCAAACCCGCCCACAGGGCATCAGCGAAATAATGGACTTCGGTGATTATCCTATCAGTGGGGAAGTGGGACGTAGGCCAGGCCGTCGTCCTCCCGCACTCGTTGAAGATAGAAGCCAGAGCCGAGATGACCTTGCCCAGGCACTCTCGATTGAGTATGATCGACCGACCAACGGCGGGGGACACCAACGGCGGCGAGCAAGGCGGAGCCATGGGTTTCTTCCCTCTCTCCTTCTTCGTCGGAGCCATGGTGATGGAAAGGAGGCGGGAAGATTCGAGATTGGGCAGAAAACAGGAGCTGGAGTTCGAGCGGAGGAAGGACAAAGGGCGCACGAACGAAAGGAAGGAAGCGGCTGTGTACAACTATGAGTCCGCCTAGCAGGGCGCAAAATAAGGAGGCGTGGGGGAACAATGCCGCCCACGTCCAATCAACCGCCAGGCGCCCGAGGTCGCAGGCTGTGAGGGCCCGCGGCGCTTCGCCCTTGCCCTTTCGCCTCTCAGCGCGGCCAAGCCCGGGCGCGCCTTGGGCCCGGGGGCTACTGTCGGCGTTCTGGGAACGGGGGTCCCCAGACTTGCCTACCTGCGGCCCGCGGCGTGGCTCAAAGGGGGCCCAGCACAGCCCATCTTCATCAACACAAACCCAAGACCCTCGCGAGGGGCCAAGCCTCGCGGGGCGGATGACACGGAGCTTCCTCAGGCGCGGCCTCATCAGGTTGGCTCACGAGGAGGCGGAGAGATCAAGGCGGGGTACCTCACGAGGTGCCCATGACGCAAGCCATGACGACCAAAGGCGCCAGGCGGGCGCCAGCCCGCACAGTGTCCTCCCTTTCCTCTTTGGTGCAAAGGGAGCAAGCGCAGGCGGGAGGATCAAGCAAAGGCACCCATTTCGGTGCAACGAGACCAAGACCAGCTCCGCGACAAGGAGGAAGTCACCGTGGAGCCCAAGCCAACGTCATCACCAGAGCCTTTGGCAGGCAAAGACCAACTTTAGTCAGGATAAGTATACCAGAAGTTCCCCTTCAAAATGGCCAATTGTTGGCGCCCTTCCCGCTCAATATTTGGGAAGAGGCCCAGGGCCTTTGCCTATAAATAGGACTAGCCACCCCCAGGGTAGAGGCAGCTAGGAAGATCGGAACGTCTAGCAACCCGGCAATCAGTTAGATTGGCATCAGAGAGAGAGAGAAGGGTGATTGAACTCCTCCTAGAAGTTCATCCCCCAGGCCAAGAACAGACCCTCGCGAGGCTGTTCTACCTTGTAGTGTTCATCATCATCAGCCCAAGAAGCAATCCACCACACCACACTGGAGTAGGGTATTACACTGTGTCGGTGGCCCGAACCAGTATAAACTCTGTGTCTCTTGTGTTGTTCTTTTGGTAGCTTAGATCTTTGCGAGGCGGACGGGTACGAGTAGGTAGGAAGCGTAATCTCCGCGTGCACCCCAGAGTTTGAACCTTAAGGGTCTGCCGGAACCCGAAATCCACAGGCCCTGAGAAGGCCGAAAGATAACATGGGCTGGAAACGGCCCAACGGAATAACGGGCCGTTAATGGGTATAAAGTGATACACTGTTCATTACGGGCCAGTTTCACCACGTGCCATTAATGGGTATAAAGACATACACTGTTCATTACGGGCCAGTTTTACCACGGGCCGTTAATGGGCCGAGAGTTACAAAGGGCCTCATCTGGGCCGAAAGACGTCATGGGCCATACATGGGCCGGAAGTTAAAACGGGCTAGAATTATATTGGACGGCCTAGATGTCGCTACTGGGCCTAATTCAGATAGGCCATAAATGGGCCCTGGGTTAGCGGGCTGTAAATGGGCTATATGCGAACAGGCCGTTAACAGGCTTGTCGTGGGCCGGCCCGCCACCTTTTGACCAAGTCAAACGGGCCGGCCTTTTCACAGGAATGGGCCTCTGTTGGGTCGTGCCATGTGTCGACGTATCATAGGCGCTTCGGGTCCAATGAGGGGATGACATCTGTCCCAACGGTGAGCCGACACGTGTTTCCTCCAGCCAATGATGATTTTACACGTGGAAAATCCCCATTGGTCGAGGCTGTTAACGGGTTATCGGATCTAAAACCGGACCTGATAGCTTAACGGCGTTCCGTTACGGTGGATGCCACATGTCGGTTACCCTTGATGAAAGCACTTCTGTGACGCGCGATTTATCGTCATGGAAGTGGACACTTCCGTGATGATAATTTTGGTAATGTCATGGAACACTTCTACGACAGCACATGTATGACTATCTTGATTCTGTCATGCATTTGTCATGGATGTGCATGCATGACAGAAAATGTGACCTACTGTGACAAACACGTATCATCACGGAAGTGTATTTTTTTGTAGTGCAAGCAGTTTAGTATCAGTGCTAATATGGATCCAAAATAGGAAAGCGCGCTAATCGAGTTCATCTGTGAGAACCGGGACATCTTTGCCTGGAAACCTTCTGACATGCCAGGTGTACTAAGGGAACTCGATGAGCACACTCTCAATATTGATCCAAAGTTTAAACCGTTCAAGCAATTCCTTCATTGTTTCAATGAAGAGAGGCGCAAGGCCATTGGTGAAGAAGTGGCCCGGCTCTTGGCGGCTGGGTTTATTGTGGAAGTTTTTCATCCTGAGTGGTTGGCTAACCCGGTGTTGGTACTTAAGAAGAACGATACTTGGTGTATGTGTGTAGATTATACAGACTTAAACAAGGCCTGTCCGGCTGAACCTTTTGCTCTCCCCTTATTGATCAGATTATTGATGCTACGACGGGTTGTGAGCATTTGAGCTTTTTGGATGCTTACTCTGGTTATCATCAGATCAAGATGGCAGTTAAGGACCAGGAGAAGACAACTTTCATCACTCCCTTTGGAGCCTTCTGCTATGTGTCTATGCCCTTCAGGCTCAAGAGTGCCCAGGCAACTTAACAGCGGTGTGTTCAAAATTGCCTTCATAACCAGATTGGACGCAATGTTCATGCTTATGTGGATGATATTGTTGTGAAGTCTAGGAAAAAGGAAACCTTGATAGATGATTTGAAAGAAACCTCTGACAATCTCCGGACATACAAGATGATGCTTAACCCGGCCAAGTGTGTCTTTGGTGTGCCAGCAGGCAAGCTCTTGGGTTTTTTGGTTTCTGAAAGAGGCATTGAAGCTAACCCAGAGAGAATCAAGGCTATTACTTCCTTGGCTAAGCCGGCGTGTATAAATGATGTCCAGCGCCTGGCGGGTCGTATTGCAGCCTTAAGCCGATTCATAAGCCGGCTGGGCGAGAAGGCTATCCCTCTGTACCAAATGATGAAGAATATAGATCACTTTGTCTGGAGTGATGCTACTATGAGGCGTTTGAAGCATTGAAAAAATAGTTGGCCGAGCTGCCGATCCTTGCAGCTCCTATTGATAAGGAGCCCTTATTGTTATATGTGGCTGCTAATAGTCGAGCCGTCAGTATGGCAGTTGTGGTGGAACGGAAAGAGGCAGGCAAGGAATATCCGGTTCAGCGGCCGGTTTATTATATCAGTGAGGTCCTCATTGAATCCAAGCAGAGGTATCCACATTGGCAGAAACTGGTGTATGGAGTGTTCATGGCTAGTCGTAAGCTGAAGCAGTATTTCTTTGGTCATCCCATCACTGTGGTTAGTTCTGCTCCTTTAGGGGATATTATTGAAAACAGATAAGCCACAGGTCGGGTTGCCAAGTGGGCTATTGAGCTTGGACCCCATGGGTTGAAATGCATGCCTCGAACAACCATCAAGTCTCAAGCGCTTGGGGATTTCATTAATGACTGGATAGAGTTGCAGATGCCTGAGGAGAAGCCGGATAGCACATATTGGACTATTCACTTTGACAGATCCAGGCAGGAAGCCTCGGGGGCTGGAGTTATTTTGACTTCCTCATGAGGTGATAAATTTTGTTATGTCTTAAGGTTAATGTTCCCTTGTACTAACAATGCAGCTGAGTATGAAGCCCTGCTCCATGGTCTTCGGATCGCTAAAGAGATGAATTTGAGCCGAGTAAGGTGCTTTGGTGACTCAGATTTGGTGGCTCAGCAAGTTTCAGGCACTTGGGATTCTAAAGATCCACTCATGGTGGCTTATCACCGAGAGGTTGATGCTATTGCTGGTCATTTCAAAGGTTATTAGGTGGAACATGTTGACCGCAGGAAAAATGAGACGGCTGATGCTTTAAGCCGGCTTGGATCCCAGCGTAAGCCGGTACCACCTAACATTTTCCTTGATATGTTGCATAATCCTTTGGTTAAATTGCCTACGGAGGAAGATCTTGCTATTCCTGACCCAGAGGCACAACTGGTGGCGAATCTTCATGCTATTCCTCATTGGACAGTTCCATATTTGGTTTATATGACCTGGGGTGAGTTACCTGACGATGAAGTTTTGGCTAGGCAGATAACCCGGTGGTCTAAGTTAATGACTATTGTCAATGGAGAATTGCACCGATGCAGTGTCACAGGGGCATTTCAACATTGTGTTTCTCCTGAAGAGGGCCGTGAGATTCTACGAGAGATTCATGAAGGAGATTGTGGCCATCATGCCGGCTCTAAGTCTCTCGTGGCTAAGGCTTTTCGTCATGGGTTTTATTGGTTGACGGCTCATGCTGATGCAGAGGATTTGGTCAGTAAATGTGATGGTTGTCAAAAAATTCTCAAGACAAGCTCATGTGCCAGCTCAAGAATTGAGGATGATTCTAATTACTTGTCTGTTTGCAGTCTGGGGGCTGGATATGGTGGGACCTCTCAAAAGATCCAAAGATAAAAAGACTCACCTCTTGGTGGCAGTTGACAAATTTACAAAGTGGGATGAGGCTGAGCCGGTCAGCAAGTGTGACGCGACAACAACGGTTCAATTCATCAAAAAGGTGATTTCCGTTTTGGCTACCCTCACAGTATCATCACGGATAATGGTACCAATTTATCTAAAGGGGCTATGAAAGAATTTTCTCACCATGAACATATTCGTCTTGATGTGTCATCTGTGGCTCACCCCCAATCCAATGGTCAAGCTGAAAGAGCCAATCAAGAAATCTTGAGAGGTATAAAACCCCGACTTATGGTCCCTTTGTAGCGGACGCTGGGTTGTTGGGTGGAGGAATTTCCCTCAGTGCTATGGAGTATCAATACTACCCCCAACAAATCTATGAGTTACATGCCTTTCTTCATGGTTTACGGAGCAGAGGCGGTTCTCCCTAGTGACATACGTCACGATTCGCCCCATGTGGCGGCTTATGTTGAAGCTGATAATGAAAAAGCACGTCAGGATGCTCTTGACCTATTGGATGAGGAGCGTGACCTCGCGACGGCTCGTTCGGTGATTTACCAGCAAGATATGCGTCGTTATCATAGCCGTCGGGTTAAAACCAGGACCTTTCAAGAAGGAGATTTGGTGCTTCGGCTCGTCCAGGATCAAGCTGACATGCACAAGCTATCTCCACCTTGGGAAGGGCCCTTCGTGGTCAGCAAAAATCTGATCAACGGGTCATATTACCTTATCGATGTTCGAGACCACAAGGACTCACGCACGTCGGAGGAGGAGACCCGCTGGCCGTGGAATATTGCTCATCTTCGGCCTTATTACACCTGAGCCAACGGCTCTTGTGATGTACATACTTCTATCAATGTATATATTATGATTAGTATAATAAAGCCAGCATCCCTGATAATTCAGGGCCTCTGTCGTTTCATTTTTGAGCATATGAGTCTTTATTATCACTTCATAAGATCACTTGGGGGCTTCCTGCTCATTGAGCATAGCTATGACGACCCTCTTGATCCAGCTTGTACGCCATGATTACAAAATACTTGGGGTCTTCCTGCTCATTGAGCATAGCTGTGACTACCCTATTGATCCGGCTTGAACACCGTTGCTACAACCTACTTGGAGGCTTGATGCCCGGGTTAAAGGGACCAAAGAGAGTCTGTTGCAAAAGCACGGCTCAAACATAGGTGCCCTGCCTTGATGGTTCAATATATATATCAGTTGGGGTCTCCCTATTCATTGAACATAGCTTTGATAACCCTTTTGATTGGCTTGAAACGCCAGGTGTATACACCATAAAAATTCCAGTTGATCCTACCTTGTACGTCTGCCACTCCGCCCAGGTAATCCTAGAATGACCCGCCAAACTCTTGACAGTCAATCTTATTAAGACCTTGAACTTGTCAAGGTTAAAATGGCAGTTGGTCATGTGAGGCCCGGCTTACAAGGTTTGAACTAAGGATTAACTTAGTGGTCGTGCAAGCCCATAAAAAGGACTTGATGATTGAGGCCTGGCCGCCTATGAAAGCCTTGATTTTTGTTATTTGTTTTTGAACTTTGTTTATTGATATATGGTTTAACAAATTGGTTCAGACCATGTTGCTTTGATCCTTATGATTCATATTTGAATTTATCCGGAGTTTTGATAACCCGTCCTGGCTTTGGACGATTAAGTTGCCAGTGTGTCATGATTATGCGCTTGGAGTTCTGCACTCTAAGCTTTGGGATTATACCCTCTACTGCATGTGGCATGATAAGCCGGCGGGATGAACAAATATTACAGGTATATTATTTACTTGTTATGAATAAACGAGGCTTTGATAAACCCGCCCTGGTTATGGACGACCTAGTCACCAGTGGATTTTCTATGGGACATTATGACCCACCCTGGGGTAAACCGCCAGGGCATTTGTTATCTATTTGTATGTAGGGCTAATGACAACATGATCATCAAGGTTGACACAAGTTATGAGCATAAGTAATGGAGTTTCAACACACCTTAGGCGGCTTAATAGTGTTATGCAAATAAACACGCGCGATGGCGTGACAGATCATGGTTTTTCAACTAAGCCTATTACAAGGCATCATATGGCTGCAAAAGAATCGGTTTTTTGAGATGCACGACATCCCAATGCTGAAGGTGATAAACTGGTTCATGGATCACGCCTCCTGGCCTTGGCGGGTTGAGGCTTCTGGGTCATCTTGTTCCGGTTCTTTTTCTCCTTGGTTATCCATCGGCTGGAAGTCAGGTGTAGCCCAGTTGATACCGGTCAAAGCTCTAAACACAGCCTCGTCATCTATAAGACTTGATGGATCAATGTCAGGAGCGAAGGTGTGCTTACAAGTCGGCGGGGTGAGATCCACCTCCTGATGAACCGGCGCCTTCACCTTTGAGTTTCCAGCGTCATAAACCGGGTGGTACTTGGAGATATCTGTCTCTTCAGCAGGCTTAATTGCCCAAGGAAGCATCTCCGTCACGATGTTGGTATAGTTATCCGCACTGAAGGGAGATCCATGTTCTTTAAAACTGGGCAGCCGGTCACTATTTCTTGAGGGTCAAGCTCTGCTTGCCATGACTTTGCCCGGCTTAGGGCAGTGATGGTGCCGGCTCTAGCGGTTGATCGCTTTAATTCCTCAATTCTTTGGGGTAGCACAGATAGCTTCTCCAGTGTTTCCTTGATGAGGGAAGGCGGCTGTTTCTTATGAATAGCAGCGGAAATTGACCATTGAGCACCCCTGTATAACTGCTCCACAAGAGTGTAGACAGCCTTAAGCTTAATGTGCATGTCTGGACCCAGCTTGGAGCTTCGGGAGCCTGCATGAGTAAAAGTATTGGTAAACCGGCAAATGATTATGATGTGCTACTGGTGCAAAGGAGAGTATTTTTGCTACTTACCAAAGATGGCTGATGACATGCTATTGATTTGATGTTTTAAGCTGGACAACTCATCAGTTACCAGTTTAAGGGCTGCTTCAGCATCCTCTGCTCTTTTTAATAGAGCTGCCCTCTCGGTCTCCCAGCCAGTTTTATCAGCACTGAAGTCTTGTTTCAGTTTTCAATGTTTTCCAATGAAGTCTTCAGCTCTGCTTTGGCTTTTGCAGTCTCAGATTGTTGGGTTTGAATGTTGGTCCTCAGATCTTTGACTTGGGATTCCTTCATATTTAGTTCCACCTACAACATGAACAAGGTGGAAGGTATTATGATCATATTATTTTTTGAAGTCCCAAGCACAATACAAGTATTTTCCTTGGCACTTGGGGGCTAATGCCTATTGCTCTTTTTAAAGACAGTTTCTATGATGACCTGGACAAAATAATATGATTTAATCCGGCTCATGGGGGCTATACATATTTGGATTTTCTTCGTGATTATGATGAGAAGTCCCGGTTTAGCTTCTCAGCTTAAATCGGCCCTTGGGGGCTACAAGTGCAAAGTTGATCATCACTATTGGAAGGCCTGACTTAACTTCTCAGTTTAAGCCGACCCTTGGGGGCTACTTGTTTGATTCTACAATGAGTATGTCATGACATGAATGAAAGACTCTAAAGGTTATTTAAAGTCTACGGCATATTCGATTCTCATATCTAGTAGACTTGGCGGCTCATATAGATATGTTTATATGGAAGACTGCGGTGCTTACCTCAAAACGTTCCTTCATGAGGTTGACCAAGACGGCTTCAAAGTCATGACTGGTATGAAGGTGGTTTAGATACCCAGAGTGGATCTCTTGAGCGCTGTATCGAGCATAGCTTTCCAAATCTGTTGACCATTTTCCTTTGTCAGCAAAGGATAGCTCTTCCTTGGCACTGTGCTTTGAAAAGACAGTGGGGTTGCCCGGCACCGTATAGCCAAGACCAGCAATGACAACGTCATCAACCTTTTCTTCAGTAGGCTTGATGGGACTTGGCGGCTTGGTAGTGGCCGGGTCAACATCCATATGGTCTATGGTGGCATTGTGCTCTTCTGGTGGCGGGTCGTCCATGGCTGCTCATGAAACCTGATGTGAAGACTCGGAGGTGTTGTGTTTCTCCGGATCAACAGTCTTGGGTTCTTCAACTGGTTTGTCAACTTTTTTCTTTTTGTTGGGCTTGGCCAAAGCACTGAAAATAAAGCATAAGACAGGATTGATATGATAGTTGAATATTTGAAGGAGAGCAAATAGGCTTAAATGTCTCTTACCCAGGCACAGTCTTGAAAAGAGGGACTTGTGTCCCAATTGAGTCGCCAGAGGAAGAGTGAGAGGTCCCCTGATAGTTTCAATCAGACGGGTTAAGAGGTTGCCGAAAAAGACCCGCCTTAGGATAAGATAAGTTGGAAATATTTGAAACCTTTGGTCAGCGCTTGCGAGGAGCCAACATGTTTGGTAAGCCAGAGGAAAGGATCCCATCGCCGCTATTCCGGGTTGCACGGCGAGCTTCATGTTGCTGCTTCTTCAAAATAAAGTTGGGATCCAAATAAGCTAAAGGATGAGAAAACCTTACTTTTCGGTTTGCTTGATAAACTTTCTGTCTTAGCAGAGGTTCTGAGTCAGAGGAAAGGATAGTTACCTCTTCGCCATCTGCGTGGCTACCTTCCGCATCATCCTGATAGTGATCATTGTCAATAAGATGTATAAAAAATGAACCAAGGGAGTCAAGTTCTACCTCTGACTCAACATCCTCCAAATCAAATAGCTCAGAGGTGTTGGTCTTCTTCTTGGTAGGTTTCTTCTGTGCCTTGTTCTTTGCCCGGGTCGTCTTGGCCGGCTTGTCCTCCAAATCGATTGTGCATTTGCATTCAAATGCAAATTCTAAATAATGCATCTAGGGGGATCTCTTGGTTATCACACACTTCTCAAAGCAACAATGTTATTCATTGATTATATCCAATGTCGAAGTTTTGATCTATATGTTGTCATAAATTACCAAAAAGGGAGAGATCGAAAGTGCATCTAATCCCCGGGTGGTTTTGGTAATTAATAACAACATATTTGCACTAGTAGAAAAATGCCCATTTGTCCCGGTTCTAGAGGCCCATTTGTCCCGGTTCACGAACCGGGACTAAAGGGTTGGTACTAAAGCCCCATACCTTTAGTCCCGGTTCTTATACCAACCGGGACAGATGGGCCTCCACGTGGCCGCTGCGGCGAGCCCAGGCAGGAGGGCCTTTAGTCCCGGTTGGTAGCACCAACCGGGACCAAAAGGCATCCACGCATCAGCAGCTGACAGGAGCTGAGTTTTTTTTGAAAGGGGGTGGGTTTAGGGGGGTTTGGGGGGTTAATTTAGGGTGTTAGCTAGCTAATAGAGAGAAGTGTCCTCTCTTATCTCCGTGCTTGCTTTACCAACGCTACCGCTATGCCTAAACATGGCTTAGATTGAAGTGAAGGCAACATGTGGTGCATGTCGAAAATAATACTAATCCTAACTTGATCAAGTTTGGATTAGTACTACTTTCGACATGCACCACATGTTGCCTTCACTTCAATCCAATCCATGTTCATGTCACCCAACGATATATAATAACTCTTCATGCTCGCAGCATGCATCATCATCATAACAAGTCCTATTAATCATCATCATACAACTTCTACTCTTATTAATAACAAGTCATACGATCCTCATCCTCATAGTCATCGAACCAACCCTACTTAATTGTTCTTAGCACATGATCATCAGTATTAGGTAGGACCTAAATACCCTCTTTAAGGTAAAATAACATAAAACAATATAGGCCCTGACTCTCCATTATGGAGAATGGAGATCATCCTGTCTCCAATTCTTGCGCTTCGCTTCCTTTTGCTTCCAAGAACCTCCTTACGACTGTCCATACATTTTTTCCATTCTTTGATTACCATGTGTTCACCGGTTTTAGAAATCCTGTATGGACAGGTGAGATTCATAGGATGACCTGGCTGTATGTTCAAAACATCAAGGTGACCATTCTGATACATCAAATGAGGCACATAATCCATCGAGATTTTCTGTTGAAAAACATAGTAATAACTTCGTAGTTAGCAATGATGTACTAGTTTTAGAAGTATGCAAAAAGATGCACGGATGTCGTAATAGTAAAAAATCTTACCAGGGTATCTCCATAGAATTTACCGTGGTTCAACACGTGCACTAGTGGCACATATTGACCATAATTTGGAGGAGTATCATAATAGGTATTGTAATTCTCAAGGTCTACTAAATGCGATCAGATGATTTTTCTCCTGATAAGTTAATTCGGAGCCATCGGTGTAGTGGGTTTTGTCTACCATCTTCTGCATATTGTTTGAAGAATGAAAATAAGCTGTCAATGGAAATAAGCTATCAACTATTTTGAAATAAACAATATAAATTAGTTAATAACTATGTTTGAGAAACTAACATAGCGGTAGAATTGGAAGCGTATCAACAAGGACCCAAATATCCATATTGTCTTGCTCGATGTCAGGATCACCAAGATCCATGGTGACAAGCATATCCTCATAAAAACCATACATCTTGCAAAGTGCTTCCCAATTTGGGCAACCAAAATGGGTTACGCTCTGAGACTTGTACAGATTTACTTCAAAATCCATACCTTGATTGGTTCTTAGGTGAACTTTCTTTGTTTCGAAACTTTCATGGTCTTCAAAACCCATCCTCTCCAAGACATAGCGTCTTGCATGGCATGGGATAAGCTAGTCAAATTGTAAAAAATGAAAATTACACGTTGAAATAGTTGAAGTCATGCTTAATTAATTACGAAAAAAACACTTGTCGTCGTTGCGTACCGTTTCAACATAGAAGATCTCCTCGAGCTTAATGCTAAAGCGCCGATCTTCGTCCAGGTGAGCCCTGTCACACAGACCTCGGTCGTCGTTGCACCAGCCGCACTCCCCCAGGAGACTTTTGTCGTCTGAATATGACATTTCCTATGTTCATAATTCAAATATTAAACTTTTACAATTACATATATGTACTACAAAAACTAAATTAGACCATTATTATTCATCACGGGTTGACTATCGGTCTGTTGAGTCTTTTCTTGAAAACTCTCAGCTCACGTGGTGTATATATTCGACGGTCGGTGATGCCAGCTCCTCCTTTCGTTCCCGAGTGCATTACACCAAATTGTCTAGCACACGGGAATGAAGGCGAAGCTACCCCCACAACAACAGTTGGGATTCTTCGTCCTCTCATATATGGTGGAGACTCTCCCTCACTGATTCCTCTCTGACATTTGCGACCGTCGGTGATGGTAGCTCCTCCTTTCGTTCCCGAGTGCATTACACCAAATTGTCTAGCACACGGGAACGAAGGAGAAGCTACCCCCACGACAACAGTCGGGATTCTTTGTCCTCTCATATATGGTGGAGACTCTCCCTCACTTATTCCTCTTTGACATTTGCAACCGTCGGTGATGGTAGCTCCTCCTTTCATTCCCGAGTGCATTACACCAAATTGTCTAGCACACGGGAACGAAGGAGAAGCTACCCCCATGACAACAGTCGGGTTCTTCGTCCTCTCATATATGGTGGAGCCTCGACAGACTTAAAGTCAACCCAAAATATCATTTAATTATCTTTCTAAGAAAGGACATATCGTTTAACTAAAAAATAAACTAGTTCTATTAATTTTCTTACTAAAAATAAACTACTTCTATAGTAAAATAAACTAGTTTTATTAAATCTACTAGTTCAACTAAGCACTTACTATAAATAAAATAAAGTAGTACTTACTAAAAATAAACTACTTCTATAATAAAATAAACTAGTTTTATTAAATCAACTAGTTCAACTAACCACTTACTATAAATAAAATAAAGTAGTACTTACTAAAAATAAACTAGTTCAACTAGTTCTATTATTTTTCTAACTAATTCTATTAAACACTTACTGAAAAACATCTAATTCAACTAACCTAAAATGCACACTAACCTAACATCTAATGCACTAACCTAAATCAGAGAATGTTCAAATAAAGTAGTATTGCTTGTTTTTTTTAAGAAATGTTCAAATAGAAAATTGAGAAAAAAAGTAAAGGTTTTGCCTAATGCATTCTTCATATAGAAAATTGTTACTCTGTAATTTAAAGTGAAGAGACTATAGAAATATCCATTTCAAGATTACATGAAAAATTTACATAATTTAATGATTTAGTACTGTGACTATACATAACAATCTGTACAAATTACAAGTATATATACATGAAAAAAAATACAAATATGAAAAAATGAAAAAAGAGAGTCGGGGAGGCGGTGGCTCACAGCGGGGCCGGCCGGCGGGGGCGGCGACGGTGGGGGCAGCGGACAGCGTCGGCGTGCAGGATCCGGGCGGGGACAGGGGCACGGGCGACGGTGATGGCGTGGGCTCCGGAGTTGGGGCGACGGCGTCCGGCAGCCTGGCGCATCGAGGAGGTCCGCGCGCGTCGCCGGGGGCAAACTGCAAGATGAAAACCAAAATTTTCACAAGTGTTCCTTATATATATGAAGCTTTAGACCCGGTTCTTAGCACAAACCGGGACCAATGGACCCTTTTGGTCCCGGTTCGTACCACCAACCGGGACCAAAGGCCTTTTTTCAGCAGCCCAAAGGGCGGGAAACAGAGACCTTTGGTCCTGGTTGGTGGCACCAACCGGGACTAAAGGGGGGCATTAGTCCCGGTTGACTCCACCAACCGGGACCAAAGGTGTGTATTGGTCCCGGTTGGTGCCACCAACCGGGACGAAAGGGGTGTGCTACTGCCGCGGCCAAAACTTTAGTCCCACCTCGCTAGTTGAGAGGGGCTCGGAGTGGTTTATAAGCTCTACTCCTGCTGCCCTCTCGAGCTCCTCTCAAATGCAGACTTACAGGCCTAAACACACTATATCTGCTTGTGGGCCTACTAGGCCTTCTACGGACCTGAATCCTGTCCCATGGGTGGGATTCTAGTCGTATTCAGGCCGTGGTGGCCCAGTGAGTGGCTTTTTTTTTAGTTTTTTGTTTTGTTTTTTGCATTATTTATTTTGTTTTTTGTTTTATTTTAAAATTCTTTTTTGCTTTTAGGTCAAAAAAATATGAACTTTCTGTTAGTGCCATTAGTTTTCAAATTTGAATAGTTTAAATTTGAATTATTTGAAATTTGTGTGAATCACTAGTTTATGATTAACTTTACTATAAAAATAGATTTTGGAGTGATTCTTTTTCCTGCTATTTAATATTACTGTGTTTTATCATTATATTCAAAAACAGTTTTTGTTATTTTAGTTTCTAACAAAAGAAATCTTTATGATAATTCTTTTTGCTATTAAAGTTTCTAACAAAAAAATTCTTTATGAAAATTATTTTTTCTTTCAATGTTTTGAATAGAAAATACTTTGATAATTTTAGTTGCATAAATTTTAGTTTATTATTTTTGCTATTAGAGTTTAATAAAAGTTTTCTAGTTCATTCTTTTTATATCAGTTCATTCTTTGAGCTATATGACCCTAAAATTCAAAAGCACTTCAAATGAACTCTAAAAAGGTTGAAAGTTGGCATGGTATCATCATTTCATCCACATAGCATGTGCTAAAAAGTTGAGAGGGTTACGAAAAAAACTAGATACACTTCGTGTACAAAATGGACAATCTCTTTCAAAGTATCAGGGTTTCGGAAGAAAACTCATCTGGTACAAAGGGATTTCATTTTTTGAATTTATTTGAACTCCAGACTCTTTGTGTATTCTAAATGCACCATTCAAAGCCACATTAGCAATTTTCAACCCTTTCTGACTTCATTTGTTCTTTTTCATGCATTCGCTCATATTTTTGAGCTAAATGACCATGAAATTGAAAAGCACTTCAAATGAACTCTGAAAAGGTTGAAAGTTGGCATGGTATTATCATTTCACCCACATAGCATGTGCTTAAAAGTTGAGAGGGTTACGACAAAAACTGGATGCGTCTCGTGTACAAAACGGACAATCTCTTTCGAAGTATCAGGGTTTCGAACGAAAAATCATCTGTTACAAAGGGATTTCATTTTTTGAACTTATTTGAACTCCAGACTCTTTGTGTGTTCAAAATGCACCATTCAAAGCCACATCAACAATTTTCAACCCTTTCTGACTTCATTTGTTCTTTTTCATGCATTCACTCATATTTTTGAGCTAAATGACCATGAAATTCAAAAGCACTTCAAATGAACTCTGAAAAGGTTGAAAGTTGGAATGGTATCATCATTTCACCCACATAGCATGTGCTTAAAAGTTGAGAGGGTTACGACAAAAACTAGATGCACTTCGTGTACAAAACGGACAATCTCTTTCGAAGTATCAGGGTTTCGGACGAAAACTCATCTGTTACAAAGGGATTTCATTTTTTTGAACTTATTTGAACTCCAGACTTTTTGTGTGTTCAAAATGCACCACCCAAAGCCACATCAGCAATTTTAACCCTTTCTGACTTCATTTGTTCTTTTTCATGAATTCACTCATATTTTTGAGCTAAATGACCATGAAATTGAAAAGCACTACAAATGATCTCTAAAAAGGTTGAAAGTTGTCATGGTATCATCATTTCACCCACATAGCATGTGCTTAAAAGTTGAGAGGGTTACGGCAAAAACTGGATGCACTTCGTGTACAAAACGGACAATTTCTTTAGAAGTATCAGGGCTTCGGACGAAAACTCATCTGTTACAAAGGGATTTCATTTTGTTGAACTTATTTGAACTCCAGACTCTTTGTGTGTTCAAAATGCACCATTCGAAGCCACATCAGCAATTTTCAACCCTTTCTAACTTCATTTGTTCTTTTTCATGCATTCGCTCATATTTTTGAGCTAAATGACCATGAAATTGAAAAGCACTACAAATGATCTCCGAAAAGGTTGAAAGTTGGCATGGTATCATCATTTCATCCACATAGCATGTGCTTAAAATTTGAGAGGGTTACGACAAAAACTGGATGCACTTCGTGTACAAAACGGACAATATCTTTCGAAGTATCAGGGTTTCGGACGAAACTCATCTATTACAAAGGGATTTCATTTTTTTGAACTTAATTGAACTGCAGACTCTTTGTGTGCTCAAAATGCACCATTCAAAGCCACGTCAGCAATTTTCAACCATTTCTGACTTCATTTGTTCTTTTTCATGCATTGACTCATATTTTTGAGCTAAATGACCATGAAATTGAGAAGCACTACAAATGATTCTTTTTAGTTGCATAAATTTTATATAATTTAAGTTGCATAAATTTTATATAATTTAAGTTTCATAAATTTTATTCTTTATTGATTCTTTTTAGTTGATTCCTTTTCCTATTAGAGTTTTATTAAAGCTTTTTAGTTGATTCTTTTTGCTATTGTAGAATATATTAGTGGGTAAAAAACACGCGTTTGGTCCCGGTTCTAGACACCAACCGGGACTAAAGGTGGTGGGCCAGGAGCAAGGCCCATTGGTCTCAGTTTGTGTGTGGAACCGGGACCAATGATCTCAGACGAACCGGGACCAATGGCCCCCGAGGCCCGACCCGCGCCCTGGCCTCATGAACCGGGACCTATGCCCCCATTGGTCTCGGTTCATGAGTGAACCAGGATTAATGGGCTTGCCCTGCCTAGACCAAAGCCCTATTTTCTACTAGTGATGTCATTGAACTAATGCCTATTCAAAGATAATTTCAGTAAAGTCAATGTTGGCTTGGCAAGGACATATGATTGTGGACCCCTGAAAATGTTAAGGACATACATTGGCAAAAGCTTCAAGACTCTACATTCTTGGTTGAGTGATCAAAGGTCACACTGAGTCCATAGGAAAGAAAATACTATTAAAAGGGGATAAGGTTTTGGTCATGAGTAATTTGCTCAAGTGCTTAAAGATATTGCTTCAAAACCCTCAACCACTTTCTCCATATCCAATCTGTCCAATACCCTAAGTTCAATCTCGGTCCCACAGAAACCTATCCATCCGGACCCACCGAGATACACTAGACAGGGCCATAAGCCAAACCCTAGAAACTCGGTTCTATTGAGATGGCATTTGGTCCCACCAAAGTGTAGTGACCAAGTTTCTGTAACCCATCGCTTCACTTTGGAACTACCGAGTTGAAACAATCGGAATTACCGAGATGAGGAATCTTCTTAGGTCATCACATATGGTCTCACCGAGTGGATTCATCCGGTCTCACAGAAACGTCTAACGTTCAAATCTTTTACACTGTTTGATCCCACCGAGATTTAATTTCGGTGTCATCGAGTTATGCATAAAATTTGTAACGGCTAGTTCTTTGGTGATGGCTATATATACCCCTCCACCACCACTCACTCACAGAGAGAGCAACCAGGACAAAACTACACTTCCCGTATCCATTTTCGGAGAGGGAACCACCTACACTTGTGTTGAGATCAAGGGATTCCAATCCGACATTTGAACCTTGATTTCTAGCCTCCCCAAGTTGCTTTCCACTCTAATCCTTCTCCTGCCCCAAGCCAAATCCGTGAGAGAGTGATTGAGTGTCGAGGAGACTATCTTTTAAAGCACAAGAGCAAGGAGTTCAACATCAACAACAACATCTATTATCTTTTGGAGAGTGGTATTTCCTAGATTGGTTAGGTGTTACTTCAGAGCCTCCAAGATCACGTGAAGTTGAACCAAGGAGTTTGTAAGGGCAAGGAGATTGCCTACTTCATGAAGATATACCCCGAGGGAGGCTAGTCCTTCGTGGGCGTTAGCCATGCTGGAATAGACAAGGTTGCTTTTTCATGGACCCTTTGTGGGTGGAGCTCTTCGCGGACTCGCGCAGTCGTTACCCTTCATGGGTTGAAGTCTCCATCAATGTGGATGTTCGATAGCACCACCTATTGAAACCACGCAAAAAACATTGTGTCCTCATTGTGTTTGATATCTTCGACCCCCTCCTTTACATTCATATGCAAAGTCTTTACTTTCCGCTGCACAACTCTTAGACTTGCATGTGTAGGGTGCTGCTTGACTTGGTAGAATTGTTAAGACTTGCCTATAACTAAAACTGGGAAAAGATTAGGTTTTATTTGGTCAAGTAGTCTAATCACCCCCTCTAGACCTACTTTTGATCATACAACTTCCCAGAAGCAGACAAGCAAAGTTAGATGGAAGAAGCCACCACTAGATATGTACAAGCTGAACATAGGTGCATTCTTTAAGAATGATACAAGTTAGTTAATTACTATTGTTCACAATTGTCGAAGGCAAAGCTATGACAGAAGTTGCCAAGTTATTTGACTATGTCTCTAACACAGCGACAGTGAAATCTATGTCACTTCACCAAGTCCTTCAGTTGATACATGAAACCATATGCTAAACAAACATTGTAGAATAGGCTGTCTTGAGATCATTTCTGCGTGCAATGGTGCGTCTGATGTTCTGCCCTCCTACTCAGCAAGTGTGACATATTGTTTTCAACAAGCTCATAATATCTCATCGATTCGATTGAAAGCTAATGGCTTTTGGCACATTTTCTAGCCAGGCATACATATGGTTCAAAATCGATGTGCTAGTGGGATGATGACTTTGTTAACTTTGCAATGAAGTGCCAAGATGACTTCTCTTAAAAAAACTTAACAAAGTGCAATTGCTTGAGTGAATGAAATGGTTAATCTCTCTCTCTCTCTCCAACCTCTCCTCCCTTTTCCTTTCATGAGTCGGTTCCCCTCTCTCCCAAGCCAAGACACCAATCTCTTCCTTTCCAGTCTCTCTCTCTCTCTCTGCGCTTGCCCCCCCCCCCCCCTCCCTACCCAATCCGCCCATCCATCCACCTCCTGCCCCCCGCAGGCGATTCCCCAACGTTTCCGCGCGGATTCGGGTGTTCCTCGCGCGAATCAGCGTGGATCCGAGGTCAGGACCCTTCCGATCGCCAATCCACGTGCAGGTGTGGGTTTGGGAGAGGGGGCTCCTCCGGCGGCGCGAGTAGGAACGACGATGAACTCTCCCTAGAACAGATTCTTAGATGACGGGCCCCCGTCGCTGCGCCGCTTGCTTTAGTTTCTTTATTATATATATAATCACGTGGATTGGTTAGATCGCTAAGGTCACGCGCTTGGGCAGGACTCTTTTGATTTAGGGTGCTTCCTGGAGCAGCTTATAATCAACAGTAATTGTATGCAGATTGCGTAATTGGATCGTACTTACTGCGTTTGATTACCCTGTGGTCACCTGCTAGTAATTCGCCTGAGCATTTCATGGACATCATGCTTTTGTTTGTAATGGAGGTCATTTGCCACTTCTCAGTGTTAGTTTTAGTGGACTGATGCGAGTTGTGCACTATCAGCGAGTCAGGGTTAAGTAGAACTGAAAAATTGCCAATAAGGGTAAGGTTCCAATGTGGAGCTCACATGCCATTCACGGCAATAAAGCATCACTGCTATCAGGGTCTTACTGTGGACCAATCTATTTCATGGCTTATTATTTACCCGTTGCTCCACAAAAGGAAAGATAGAAGTGATGCTACTATGGCAACAGATGAGCCACATATGTGATTCTTTCTGAGTTCATGGTAGCTTGCAAGAAGCTTGTGCTGTTATGACTTATCTTTGGATATGCTGGCCCAACCTGACTTTACTTTGTTTCTTATATGATGGCAGGAAAGATATCTGGTAGTACAAGCTTGAATTGGGAGTTGGGGCTATAGTCCTATTAGCTTATTAAATGAGGATTAATCAGCATAGGCTTCTGTTTTGTCACTCAAAGTTACATATTTTATCTCTCTTTCTGATGCTACATGATAATTAATAAACAGGCTCAAGTGTGACGGGGCTATTTTTTGTTCGGTGTGCATAATGTTCAAGCTAACCTGCACATTTAATAATAATAGGAAGCGCTTCAACCTGTGCCTTGCGTCTCTGATATTTACTGCCGTGTATTCGAATTCACATTTGCTCATATGTGCGTTACATGGATAGGTAGCTTGTATTATAGATTAAATCAAAAGGTACATTGTGTTTCCCCACAGTATTTTCCTTGCTTTATGTGCACCATTCCTATTTCTTGCTATTATGATGGGCATGTATTGTTAGATGTAAAATGATCGAGATAAGACCAGGTTATTGGCTGCATTTGATAATGACTTTTTCATGTTATTTATCTGCAGCAACCTACGGAATTCTTTGACGGCATTTTCTGCAGCCTGCGGAACATTGTATCTGCAATAGTAAAAAAGTATATGGGCTGACTTTGGCATTTCATGGGAGGTTTTGAAGATGATGAACCACCCTCAAAACGCGCAAGAGCATCCTCAGTAGAGTCAGCAAATTTACCAGAAAATTTCTGTTATTCGAAATCCATTAACCCTTTGGGAGGTACAATGGCTAGACCTTTTGCTTCCCAGGGGAAAGAAGTTATGGTTGGTTCTAAAGGTGTTATTAAGAGGGACGAATTTGTGAGGATAATCACAAAAGCTCTGTATACTCTTGGATATGAAAAAAGTGGAGCTGTTCTTGAGGAAGAATCAGGTATTACATTGCATTCTCCGTCAGTGAATCTATTCAGAAAGCAGGTGCTTGATGGTAATTGGGACAATGCAGTAGCTACCTTGAATAAACTTGGCCTTCTGGATGAAAACATTGTGAAGTCTGCTGCATTTTTGTTATTGGAGCAGAAATTCTTTGACCTTTTGAGAAATGACAACTTAATGGGTGCCATAAAGACGTTGCAAAATGAAATCTCCCCCCTTGGTGTTAACAGAAAACGAGTTCATGAAATGTCAAGTTGCATAATTTCTTCTCCGCAGAACTTCTTGCTTGCATTTCCAAAGCTTGGAACCGAAGCTTCTGACTCACGCCTTAAGCTCCTAGAGGAATTGCAAAAGGTGCTCCCACCTGCTGTTATGGTACCAGAGAGGAGGTTAGAGAATATAGTTGAACAGGCACTTACTGTACAACGTGAAGCTTGTTATCTTCATAATTCTATTGATGGCTTGTCACTATATGTTGATCATCACTGTGGGAGGGATCAGATACCATCTCGAACACTGCAGGTATGAACTCATGCTGATGTAAGTGGTTGCATTTGTTGCATGTTTAAAACTTTAAATATTTAAATACCATGTTTGAAATCAAGGTTGTGCTTAACAGTTGCCTGCATTGCTTAAGAATCCAAATAAGCAGTACTGGTCGGTTTGGTGTTCTTGCTCTTCGTTTGACTATTTCTGTACGGTTTTTATACATCACTTGTAGATTTTTTCATAACAAGTCTTGGATAAATTCTGTTTTCTCTCTCTGTATAATGCGTGATCCAGTTGTCATAAAGTATAACTTAAGCATCCTCTATCCTCGCCCCTCCCCTCCCTTTCCACCTCCCTCTTGCTGTCTTGAATATTTTGCAATATATATTTAGGTTGGAAAGGGAACACATCAGATTCAGGTTAATGTAGAGGAAATATTTTTGTATGAGAAGATAGATGTGAGTTGAGTGCTATTTAAATGTTCATGAAAGCAACTGAGATCTGGCTCTCCTTGACAAGAAGTAGGATGTGCTTCTCATTCCTGGTATAAAATAGTTAATGCCTAAATGTAATAATTGAAACTAAGCAATGCAATATTTCTCGATGCACAATCAGACACTGCTATCCACATATCTTATCACCTGTACTAAGCCTCAAGCAAATAAAAAATATTATTGCAGGTTCTGCGTGCACACGGTGACGAAGTATGGTTTCTTCAATTCTCAAACAATGGGAAATATTTAGCCTCGTCATCAAATGATAAATCTGCAATTATATGGAAGGTAACTATGCTTCTGACTTTTGACCTTCTTCATGAAGGTGTTCAGCAGTGCAGTGTCTTGCCCCTTACTTTCCCTTTTAGCTAGTGCCTTATGTGAAAACTTTCTGCACAACCACATTCACTCTTTTTTGGTCACCTGCTGGTCGTTTCTGTCCGAAAATTAGAGATCTCGAGTATTTCCTTTTTTTGTTCAAATGCAAATTGATAAAGGGTAGATATTTTACATCATTAATTTGTCGGAGTGGGTCTATCTAATTTGAGCCTTGTTGGCCTTAGCTGCAAATTTGATTAATATGTTTGTTTAGTTTGCTACATGATCTTGTGGCCTGACACTATAGACCATTTAGCTTGGCATTTATGCATTGGTGGTGCGGTTAGCCTACCTTGAAGGTGTTCTGATTTTATTTTTGTGGTTGATGAGGACATAATGTGGTCCTTGTTTGGAACTATCAAAACTTATTTCTAGAAAAACTTCCCAGCATCTCAATCTCAAAACTTCAATCCCATCGAGATTCCGATGCACATGAACAATCTTGATGCACATGAACCTAATTTTCAGTTTCATCTTCATCATTTGTTCCAGGAATTTTATTGCATTCTAGTATGTACCTCAGGATGTGCATGCGCATGTACGTACTGATAATGATGGTGAAATTTACATTTTCGCTGCCATCTTGATAGTTGATGCAACACAAATCAATCTTCTGCTTGCTTGCAGTAATGTGGGTATTTTTCCTAGGTCGATGAAGATGGAGAACTATTGCTGAAGCATAGATTGACTGGTCATGAGAAACCAGTGATGATGGTTGCATGGAGCCCTGATGATAGCCAGCTTCTTACATGTGGAATGGAAGAAGCCATCCGGCGTTGGAATATTGAATCTGGTGAATGTATTCATGTCTACGAGAAGCCTGGCCTTGGTTTGACATCATGTGGTTGGTTTCCAGACGGAAAGCAAATATTGTGTGGTCTATCTGATCAAAGCCTTTGCTTGTGGGATTTAGATGGTAAAGAGGCAGATTGTTGGAAAGGGCAGCGGTCATCAAAAACATCTGATTTTGCTGTAACAAAAGATGGCAAAGTTATAATAATTATGAACAGAGATTCCACAATTCTTTTATTCAATAGGGACACGAAACAGGAGAGGCTGATTGAAGAGGATAATACAATCACTTCATTTTCTCTTTCTGATGATGGAGATTTCTTGCTTGTAAATCTTATAAGTGAGAAGATCCATTTGTGGAACATAAGGAATGACCCCAGTAGAGTGAAACAGTACATTGGCCATAAACGCAGCCGGTTTGTTATAAGATCGTGCTTTGGTGGATCGGATCAGGCCTTTATTGCCAGTGGGAGTGAAGATTCAAAGGTATGAATGTATGATGTATTGACTGTAGATGCACTTAAGTTATGCTCTCCTTGTCACCTGTTCTATAGATTTTTAGTTGCAGATGATATCTGAGTTCCGGAAACTGTTGTTCTTGGCCATGTAGCAGAATTATATTTTCTGTCCTGCAAGTCAAATTTACTGGATAACCTAGAGACCTATATTGATATTGGAACAGTTCTCAGCTCGCTGCAGTATTCTACTTTATGTAACAAAACATGACAAAATATGTACAACATCCGTGATATTTCTTATGTTGAGAAACTGTAAATGATACTCCCTCCGTCCGGAAATACTTGTCATCAAAATGGATGTATCTAGAACTAAAATACATCTAGATACATCAATTTCAATGACAAGTATTTTCGGACGGAGGGAGTACTTAACATCTACGTCTATTCCCCAAATTTGATTGCATGTACATTGATTCTTTATCTAGGTATTTTCTGCCAGATTTTGTTCAGAATATTTGGTATGTGACATATTAGTTACTGCTTTTATCTTTTGCCCAATGATGTGCATTACATGGTGGATAGAGTTAATGTTTAATTGGGATACATTACTAATTTATTACTTGAATCTTGGGATCACTTGTTTCTTGTGAGCCAGACGAAACTTACAGATGGATTGGTACTTTCATGGATGACATGAAGTCATCTAGTAATGACATCCATGATCCATGGTTCCTTACACCTGATAGGTAGCCATAAAATGGGGCTGGAGAGAATAATCCAGTGTAATGTAGCCAAGAGCTGGATTCTACTCCCTCCATTCGGAATTACTTGTCAGAAAAATGGATGTATCTACAACTAAAATACATCTAGATACATTCATTTCTTAGACGAGTAATTCCGAACGGAGGGAGTATAAGCCAGCGTAGTAAAACACCAATGTATGGAATGCACATTTACCAATCTGGTACATAATGTTTCGGTGAAAGAAATTTTAGTCAGGTCTTTGAAGTTTCATGGAAAACAACTGTCCAGTGGTTTGTTTGATTTGACAACTCAGTGTGGTGATATTTTATCTGCCAGGTCTATATATGGCACAGAGCTACGGAAGATGTTATCGAGACTCTTTCTGGTCACTCCGGCGCAGTCAACTGTGTAAGCTGGAACCCTACAAATCCACATATGCTCGCTTCTGCGAGTGATGATCACACAATACGTATATGGGGGTTGAAGAAGGCCAGCACAAAGCGGAAGGACATAGGCAGCAGCAGTAGCAGCAATGGGACTCACATGAACGGCAGTGCCAACGGCAACGGTTTCGTTCACCAGTGCAACGGTAGCCGCAGCAAATGATGATGGCTTGATCCTTGGTAGCCCCCATGCAAGCGATGATAGCTTGATCCTTGGTAGACCCCATGCAAGCGTCATTTGTAAATCCTCCTTTGCTTTGCTTTCCTTTCGCCAGGAAGAACACCATAGTTTAAAACAAAGCTACAGTAACAGGTGTGAGTGCGTGAAAAACCTGCTTGGTTTTATGCACCATCTCCCTTGTTCCATCATCATCATCACTGTGGTCACATTAATTTATCAATTCAAGCTGGATACAAATTCCGGTGTTATTTCACATGTGAAGCAGCCTTCTTTGCTCTACTTTTGCAATGGTTACGACGGTGGCAAAAACCAAATGTGATCCATATCTTGCCTGATTTCCTGATTGTCTTACGAAATTAAGATAAATTTGGAACCATCCAAAATGGCTTAGATGTCTTTGGGGTTTTCACTGCCATTGTGAAGATTCTTTGAAACGCATATACTCCTGCTTGATATTATTTTACCCAGAGTTGTTGAACTAGCAATTGCAAGGTTTGATAAAATACTGCTAGTCTTGCAGTTTTGTGTAAATTACTCCCTATTTTCAGGTTCAGGCTGATCATAGTGGGGTAACTTAGTAACATAACGCATCTCAAAACAAGTATGCTTATGGCAAATAGTTAATGAGTATGCTTATGGCAAATAGTTAATGAGAAGAGATCTGTTTCTGTTAAGTAACATATGTTACGTAATATAACGTACCCCAAAGCAAAATAAGTCTACATCTAAATAAATGAAGACTTACATGACACAAGAACACATATGTTTTTTTAAAAAAAGGAGGATTTCCCCGGCCTCTGCATCTGGATGATGCATGCAACCATTTTATTAATTATTTACAAAGATCTTATAAAGTAGTACATCAGTTTCTACAAAGTAGTACATCAGTTTGTCCGAAGCCATCGTCTTAGCAGCAGATGTCGCTACTCCTAACCACTTGATGAAGGGGTGCCGATAGTCCGAGCCTAATACCAAACAGACATCACACCAAAGCCTAACATCTAAAGCTGGAGGCCCCAACCAAGCCACATACTGGGTTTGGGGTACAAACCGGTCCGACACACTCTCGTCCTCCTCCTGCGTGAGTCCATCTCCGCGCATCGGGCGCCGAGTCTCCACTGCGCCACGCCGCCGAGATCCGCCGCCATCAATGAGTAAGATGAAGCACCGCTCCACCAAAGAAGCCGTCCACTGGTCCCTCGAGCCTGTGCACACCTCCAAGAATGACGCCCCCAAGGGGGAAACGACACCAGAGCGCCGCCGTCATCCGATCTATTGATCTAGAGTTTTCCCCGGAGGTAGCGGATAGAGGTCTTGAGCTTCTCCACGGCGATCCCTTCAAGAAGGTAATGACACAAAAGAGTGCCGCCATCGCTGGTCTTGGCAACAAGCCGAGAACAAAGTTTTCACCCGGCTCCGCTCGACGAACCTCCGTCTCGCATCGTGCGCGCGGACCACCACTGATCTTCGCTGCCGCGGAGCGAGCAAGCCAATCTGGCCAGATCAGATTTGACCGGAAAGCCAACCACGCCTGCAGCTGACCAGCCCACCAAAGTCCTCCACGCCGCCGCCGTTCTGAGGTGCCGTAGCACCGCGGCCAGATGTAGCAGCTCCACCAGTAGTCATCTGCCGCCGCTCGGCGCCGGGAGCGAGCCACCGTCGCGGAGGCTTGGATCTGGGGGCACACTTCCGCTCGCCTGGATGCCCCGCGCTACCCTCGCACGTGAGAAGGAGAGGCTCCTCCGCCACCGCCGTCAGCCGCCCGGGCTTAGCCCGATGTCTTCCTCCAACGGCGGCGAAGGGGAGGGATGGGATAGGGAGTGACCGGCGGCTAAGGTTTGGGCCCCTTGGCCGCCCACGTGGGGGGCGGTGGATGGGAGAGATTGGATCTAGCGGAGGGGAGAAAGGAACGTAACAACACATATGTTACTTCTCACTATAAAAGTAGCAATATATACTAGTAACATATGCATGTTACTTCCTCTGTAAAATAATATAAGGCCATTTAGACAATTAAAGAGAGTATTAGCCTAAGTTACTTTCCACTATGAAAAGCTCTCCAATTAAGGTAGATGGTTAGTGCTGGAATAAATTTTGTAGTTTACAAAAGTACTTGATTAGCACACTCATTTTTTGTCAAATACTCCCTCTGTCTCATAATATAAGAATGTTTTTGCAAGCTTGTTAGCTTGGAAAACGTTCTTATATTATGGGACAGATGGAGTAGTTTTTCTTGTTGATGCATTAATTATAACGCATGCATGCATGACCACTAAATGACCAAAAAACTTTTACGTGCATTGATGTGCACCCCCTTCCGTGTTTAGGTTGGCGGTGCGCTCAACACACATGCACATTTTTGTCTGCGCCACAGGCATGCGACCAGTTTATTGCTCTTTCTGCAAACATATCAAAAAATTGCCCCAAATTCACATAATTCAAATAAATACAAATATCTCATAGTTTCACAACCAAATAATATCTTAGTTTACAAGCCAAATAAAATTTAAAATAAATTGTCACAAATACATTTGAAAGAAAAAATAGCCGATACATCTATTGGTTGGCAAGGTGAGCCCACATATGCTCAATCAAATCATTTTGTAGTTGAATGTGAGTTTCCCAATCACGCATTTGATGATAAAATTCGGTGAACTATGCAAATGTGTCGCTCCTTCATTCTCATGCACAACATTTTCACCCTGAAATTGAAACCCCTGATCGTAGATTTCACCCTCACGCTCATCCTCTACGATCATGTTGTGCATGATCACACAAGCAGTCATCAGCTCTCACAACTTCTTGGTGCTCCAAGTTTTAGCAGGATACCGAACGATGCCCCATCGAGATTGAACAACACCGAGAGTACGCTCGACATCCCTGAAGGAAATATGCCCTAGAGGCAATAATAAAGTTATTATTTATTTCCTCATATCATGATAAATGTTTATTATTCATGCTAGAATTGTATTAACCGAAAACATAATACATGTGTGAATACATAGACAAACATAGTGTCACTAGTATGCCTCTACTTGACTAGCTCGTTGATCAAAGATGGTTGAGTTTCCTAACCATAGACATGAGTTGTCATTTGATTAACGAGATCACATCATTAGGAGAATGATGTGATTGACTTGACCCATTCCGTTAGCTTAGCACTTGATCGTTTAGTTTACTGCTATTGCTTTCTTCATGACTTATACATGTTACTATGACTATGAGATTATGCAACTCCCGAATACCGGAGGAACACTTTGTGTGATACCAAATGTCACAACGTAACTGGGTGATTATAAAGGTGCACTACAGGTGTCTCCGATGGTGTTCATGGAGTTGGCATAGATCAAGAATAGGATTTGTCACTTCGATTGTCGGAGAGGTATCTCTGGGCCCTCTCGGTAATGCACATCACTATAAGCCTTGCAAGCAATGTGACTAATGAGTTAGTTGCGGGATGATGCATTACGAAACGAGTAAAGAGACTTGCCGGTAACGAGATTGAGCTAGGTATTGAGATACCAACGATCGAATCTCGAGCAAGTAACATACCGATGACAAAGGGAACAACATATGTTGTTATGCGGTTTGACAGATAAAGATCTTCGTAGAATATGTAGGAACCAATATGAGCATCCAGGTTCCGCTATTGGTTATTGACCGGGGACGTGTCTCGGTCATGTCTACATAGTTCTCGAACCCGTAGGGTCCGCACGCTTAAAGTTCTGTGATGATCGGTATTATGAGTTTATATGTTTTGATGTACCGAAGGTAGTTCGGAGTCCCGGATATGATCACGGACATGACGAGGAGTATCGAAATGGCCAAGACATAAAGATTGATATATTGGAAGCCTACATTTGGACATCGGAAGAGTTCCGGGTGAAATCGGGATTTTACCAGAGTGCCGGAGGGGTTACCGGAACCCCCCGGGGGTTAATGGGCCTTGTTGGGCCCTAGTGAAGAGAGAGAGGGGCCGGCTAGGGCAGGCCGCGCGCCCCCTCCCTCTCTGGTCCGAATTGGACTAGGAAGGGGGGGTGGGGCGCCTCCTTTCCTTCTCCTTCTCCCCCTTCCTTTCCTCCCTCCTAGTAGGAGTAGGAAAGAGGGGAGTCCTACTCCTACTAGGAGGAGGACTCCTCCTCCTGGTGCGCCCTACAGGGCTGGTCGGCCCCCCTTGCTCCTTTATATACGGGGGCAGGGGGGTACCCTAGAACACACAAGTTGATCATTGATCTCTCCCAGCCGTGTGCAGTGCCCCCCTCCACCATAATCCACCTCGGTCATATTGTAGCGGTGGTTAGGCGAAGCCCTGCGTCGGTAGATTCATCAACATCGTCACCACGCCGTCGTGCTGACGAAACTCTCCCTCGAGCTCTAATGGATTGTGAGTTCGCGGGATGTCAACGAGCTGAACGTGTGCTGAACGCGGAGGTGTCATTCGTTCGGTACTGAGGATCGGTCGATCGTGAAGACGTACGACTACATCAACCGCGTTGTCATAATGCTTCCGCTTAATGGTCTACGAGGGTACGTGGACGACACTCTCCCCTCTCGTTGCTATGCATCACCATGATCTTGCGTGTGCGTAGGATTTTTTTTGAAATTACTACGTTCCCCAACAGTGGCATCCAAGCCAGGTTATTGCGTAGATGTTATATGCATGAATAGAACACAAGTGAGTTGTGGGCGATACAAGTCATACTGCTTACCAGCATGTCATACTTTGGTTCGGCGGTATTGTTGGATGAAGCGGCCCGGACCGACATTACGCGTACGCTTACGCGAGACTGGTTCTACCGACGTGCTTTGTTCACAAGTGGCTGGCGGTTGTCAGTTTCTCCAACTTTAATTGAACCGAGTGTGACTACGCCCGGTCCTTGAGAAGGTTAAAACAACACTAACTTGACGAACTATCGTTGTGGTTTTGATGCGTAGGTAAGAACGGTTGTTGCTCAGCCCGTAGCAGCCACGTAAAACTTGCAACAACAAAGTAGAGGACGTCTAACTTGTTTTTCAGGGCATGTTGTGATGTGATATGGTCAAGATATGATGCTAAATTTTATTGTATGAGATGATCATGTTTTGTAACAGAGTTATCGGCAACTGGCAGGAGCCATATGGTTGTCCCTTTATTGTATGCAATGCAATCGCCCTATAATTGATTTACTTTATCACTAAGCGGTAGCGATAGTCGTAGAAGCAATAGTTGGCGAGACGACAACGATGCTATGATCGAGATCAAGTTGTCGCGCCGGTGACGATGGTGATCATGATGGTGCTTTGGAGATGGAGATCAAAGGCACAAGATGATGATGGCCATATCATATCACTTATATTGATTGCATGTGATGTTTATCCTTTATGCATCTTATTCTGCTTTGTTTGACGGTAGCATTATAAGATGATCTCTCACTAAATTTCAAGGTAAAAGTGTTCTCCCTGAGTATGCACTGTTGCCAAAGTTCGTCGTGCCGAGACACCACGTGATGATCGGGTGTGATAAGCTCAACGTTCATCTACAACGGGTGTAAGACAGTTTGCACACGCAAAATACTCGGGTTAAACTTGACAAGCCTAGCATATGCAGATATGACCTCGGAACACTAAGACCGAAAGGTCGAGCGTGAATCATATAGTAGATATGATCAACATAGTGATGTTCACCATTGAAAACTACTCCATCTCACGTGATGATCGGTTATGGTTTAGTTGATATGGATCACGTGATCACTTAGATGATTAGATGGATATCTATCTAAGTGGGAGTTCTTAATTAAGTAATATGATTAGTTGAACTTAAATTTATCATGAACTTAGTACCTGATAGTATTTTGATTGTCTATGTTGTTGTAGATAGATGGCCCGTGCTATTGTTCCGTTGAATTTTAAGGCGTTCCTTGAGAAAGCAAAGTTGAAAATGATGGTAGCAATTACACGGACTGGGTCCGTAACTTGAGGATTATCCTCATTGCTGCATAGAAGAATTAAGTCCTGGAAGCACCGCTGGGTGCCAGACATGCTGCAGATGCAACTAACGACGTTAAGAACGTCTGGCTGATGACTACTCGATAGTTCAGTGTGCCATGCTTTACGGCTTAGAATCGGGACTTCAACGACGTTTTGAACGTCATGGAGCATATGAGATGTTCTAGGAGTTGAAGTTAATATTTCAAGCAAATGCCCGGATTGAGAGATATGAAGTCTCCAATAAGTTCTACAGCTGCAAGATGGAGGAGAATAGTTCTGTCAGTGAACATATACTCAAAATGTCTGGGTATAACAATCACTTGATTCAACTGGGAGTTAATTTTCCGGATGATAATGTCATTGACAGAATTCTTCAATCACTACCACCAAGCTACAAGAGATTCGTGATGAACTATAATATGCAAGGGATGGATAAGACAATTGCCGAGCTCTTCGCAATGCTAAAGGCTGCGGAGGTAGAAATCAAAAAGGAGCATCAAGTGTTGATGGTCAACAAGACCACCAGTTTCAAGAAAAAAGGTAAAGGGGAGAAGAAGGGGAACTTCAAGAAGAACGGCAAACAAGTTGCTGCTCAAGAGAAGAAACCTAAGTCTAGACCTAAGCCTGAGACTGAGTGCTTCTACTGCAAACAGACTGGTCACTGGAAGCGAAACTACCCCAAGTATTTGGCAGATAAGAAGGATGGAAAGGTGAACAAAGGTATATGTGATATACATGTTATTGATGTGTACCTTACTAGAGCTCGCAGTAGCACCTGGGTATTTGATACTGGTTCTGTTGCTAATATTTGCAACTCGAAACAGG
Organism: Aegilops umbellulata; assembly: GCA_032464435.1. NCBI lineage: Eukaryota > Viridiplantae > Streptophyta > Magnoliopsida > Poales > Poaceae > Aegilops > Aegilops umbellulata. The sequence goes on from CP136058.1 coordinate 92,466,737, forward strand.
GACTACGGATTAAGCGAAGACTGGCTAAGGACCAGGTGACGATGCGCGTGGAAATGGTTCCAAAGTCGATGTGATCGCCTTCGGCACGCTACCTCTACATCTACCTTCAGGATTAGTTTTAGACCTGAATAATTGTTATTTGGTGCCAGCGTTAAGCATGAGCATTATATCTGGATCTTGTTTGATGCGAGACGGTTATTCATTTAAATCTGAGAATAATGGTTGCTTCTATTTATATGAGTAATATCTTTTATGGTCATGCACCCTTGAAGAGTGGTCTATTTGTGATGAATCTCGATAGTAGTGATACACATATTCATAATGTTGAAGCCAAAAGATGCAGAGTTGATAATGATAGTGCAACTTATTTGTGGCACTGCCGTTTGGGTCATATTGGTGTAAAGCGCATGAACAAACTCCATACTGATGGACTTCTGGAATCACTTGATTATGAATCACTTGGTACTTGCGAACCATGCCTCATGGGCAAGATGACTAAAAACGCCGTTCTCCGGGACAATGGAGCGAGCAACGGATTTGTTGGAAATCATACATACTGATGTATGTGGTCCAATGAATATTGAGGCTCGCGGCGGGTATCGTTATTTTCTCACCTTCGTAGATGATTTGAGAAAATATGGGTATATCTACTTAATGAAACATAAGTCTGAAACATTTGAAAATTTCAAAGAATTTCAGAGTGAAGTGGAAAATCATCATAACAAGAAAATAAAGTTTCTACGATCTGATCGTGGAGGAGAATATTTGAGTTATGAGTTTTGTCTACATTTGAAACAATGCGGAATAGTTTCGCAACTCACGCCACCCAGAACACCACAGCGTAATGGTGTGTCCGAACGTCGTAATCGTACTTTACTAGATATGGTGCGATCTATGATGTCTCTTACTGGTTTACCGCTATCGTTTTGGGGTTATGCTTTAGAGACGGCTGCATTCACATTAAATAGGGCACCATCTAAATCCGTTGAGACGACGCCTTATGAACTGTGGTTTGGCAAGAAACCGAAGTTGTCGTTTCTTAAAGTTTGGGGTTGCGATGCTTATGTGAAAAAGCTTCAACCTGATAAGTTCGAACCCAAACCGGAGAAATGTGTCTTCATAGGATACCCAAAGGAGACTGTTGGGTACACCTTCTATCACAGATCCAAAGGCAAGACATTCGTTGCTAAGAATGGATCCTTTCTAGAGAAGGAGTTTCTCTCGAAAGAAGTGAGCGGGAGGAAAGTAGAACTTGATGAGGTAACTGTACCTGCTCCCTTATTGGAAAGTAGTTCATCACAGAAACCGGTTTGTGTGACACCTACACCAATTAGTGAGGAAGTTAATGATGTTGATTATGAATCTTTAGATCAAGTTACTACCGAACCTCATAGGTCAACCGGAGTAAGATCCGCACCAGAGTGGTACGGTAATCCTATTCTGGAGGTCATGTTACTTGACCAAGGCGAACCTACGAACTATGAAGAAGCGATGGTGAGCCCAGATTCCGCAAAATGGCATGAGGCCATGAAAACTAAGATGGGATCCATGTATGAGAACAAAGTATGGACTTTGGTTGACTTGCCCGATGATCGGCAAGCCATAGAGAATAAATGGATCTTCAAGAAGAAGATTGACGCTGACGGTAATGTTACTGTCTACAAAGCTCGACTTGTTGTGAAAGGTTTTTGACAAGTTCAAGGAGTTGACTACGATGAGACTTTCTCACCTGTAGCGATGCTTAAGTCTGTTCAAATCATGTTAGCAATTGTCGCATTTTATGATTATGAAATTTGGCAAATGGATGTCAAAACTGCATTCCTAAATGGATTTCTGGAAGAAGAGTTGTATATGATGCAACCAGAAGGTTTTATCGATCCAAAGGGAGCTAACAAAGTGTGCAAGCTCCAGCTATCCATTTATGGACTGGTACAAGCCTCTCAGAGTTGGAATAAACGTTTTGATAGTGTGATCAAAGCATATGGTTTTATACAGACTTTTGGAGAAACCTGTATTTACAAGAAAGTGAGTGGGAGCTCTGTAGCATTTCTAATATTATATGTGGATGACATATTGCTGATTGGAAATGATATAGAATTTCTGGATAGCATAAAAGGATACATGAATAAGAGTTTTTCAATGAAAGACCTCGGTGAAGCTGCTTATATATTGGGCATCAAGATCTATAGAGATCGATCAAGATGCTTAATTGGACTTTCACAAAGCACATACCTTAATAAAGTTTTGAAGAAGTTCAAAATGGATCAAGCAAAGAAAGGATTCTTGCCTGTGTTACAAGGTGTGAAGTTGAGTCGGACTCAATGCCCGACCACTGCAGAAGATAGAGAGAAAATGAAAAATGTACCCTATGCTTCAGCCATAGGCTCTATCATGTATGCAATGCTGTGTACCAGACCTGATGTGTGCCTTGCTATTAGTTTAGCAGGGAGGTACCAAAGTAATCCAGGAGTGGATCACTGGACAACGGTCAAGAACATCCTGAAATACCTGAAAAGGACTAAGGATATGTTTCTTGTTTATGGAGGTGACAAAGAGCTCGTCGTAAATGGTTACGTTGATGCAAGCTTTGACACTGATCTGGACGATTCTAAATCGCAAACCGGATACGTGTTTACATTGAACGGTGGAGCTATCAGTTGGTACAATTCTAAACAAAGCGTCGTGGCGGGATCTACGTGTGAAGCGGAGTACATAGCTGCTTCGGAAGTAGCAAATGAAGGAGTTCATATCTGATCTAGGCGTCATACCTAGTGCATCGGGACAAATGAAAATCTTTTGTGACAATACTGGTGCAATTGCCTTGGCAAAGGAATCTAGATTTCACAAGAGAACCAAGCACATCAAGAGACGCTTCCATTCCATCCAGGATTAAGTCCAGGTGGGAGACATAGAGATTTGCAAGATACATATGTATCTGTATGTTGCAGACCCGTTGACTAAGCCTCTTCCACGAGCAAAACATGATCAGCACCAAGACTCCATGGGTGTTAGAATCATTACCGTGTAATTTAGATTATTGACTCTAGTGCAAGTGGGAGACTGAAGGAAATATGCCCTAGAGGCAATAATAAAGTTATTTTTTATTTCCTCATATCATGATAAATGTTTATTATTCATGCTAGAATTGTATTAATCGGAAACATAATACATGTGTGAATACATAGACAAACTAGTGTCACTAGTATGCCTCTACTTGACTAGCTCGTTGATCAAAGATGGTTGAGTTTCCTAACCATAGACATGAGTTGTCATTTGATTAATGGGATCACATCTTTAGGAGAATGATGTGATTGACTTGACCCATTCCGTTAGCTTAGCACTTGATCGTTTAGTTTACTGCTATTGCTTTCTTCATGACTTATACATGTTCCTATGACTATGAGATTATGCAACTCCCGAATACCGGAGGAACACTTTGTGTGCTACCAAACGTCACAACATAACTGGGTGATTATAAAGGTGCACTACAGGTGTCTCCGATGGTGTTCGTGGAGTTGGCATAGATCAAGAATAGGATTTGTCACTCCGATTGTCGGAGAGGTATCTCTGGGTCCTCTTGGTAATGCACATCACTATTAGCCTTGCAAGAAATGTGACTAATGAGTTAGTTACAGGATGATGCATTACAGAACGAGTAAAGAGACTTGCCGGTAACGAGATTGAGCTAGGTATTGAGATACCGACGATCGAATCTCGAGCAAGTAACATACCGATGACAAAGGGAACAACGTATGTTGTTATGCGGTTTGACCGATAAAGATCTTCGTAGAATATGTAGGAACCAATATGAGCATCTAGGTTCCGCTATTGGTTATTGACCGGGGACGTGTCTCGGTCATGTCTACATAGTTCTCGAACCCGTAGGGTCCGACGCTTAAAGTTCTGTGACGATCGGTATTATGAGTTTATATGTTTTGATGTACCGAAGGTAGTTAGGAGTCCCGGTAATGATATAAAGATTGATATATCGGAAGCCTGCATTTGGACATCGGAAGAGTTCCGGGTGAAATCGGGATTTTACCGGAGTGCTAGAGGGGTTACCGGAACCCCCAGGGGGTTAATGGGCCTTGGTGGGCCCTAGTGGAGAGAGAGGGGCCGGCCAGGGCAGGCCACGCGCCCCTCCCCCTCTGGTCCGAATTGGACTAGGAAGGGGGGGGGGGGGGCGCCCCCCTTTCCTTCTCCTTCTCCCCTTCCTTTCCCCCTCCTAGTAGGAGTAGGAAAGAGGGGAGTCCTACTCCTACTAGGAGGAGGACTCCTCCTCCTGGCGCGCCCTACAGGGCCGGCCGGCCTCCCCCCTTGCTCCTTTATATACGGGGGCAGGAGGGCACCCTAGAACACACAAGTTGACCATTGATCTCTCCCAGCCGTGTGCGGTGCCCCCCTCCACCATAATCCACCTCGCTCATATCGTAGCAGTGCTTAGGAGAAGCCCTGCGTCGGTAGCTTCATCAACATCGTCACCACACCATCATGCTGACGAAACTCTCCCTCGAGCTCTACTGGATCGTGAGTTCGCGGGACATCACCGAGCTGAACGTGTGCTGAACGCGGAGGTGCCGTACGTTCGGTACTGAGGATCGGTCAATCGTGAAGACGTACGACTACATCAACCGCGTTGTCATAACGCTTCCGCTTAACGGTCTACGAGGGTACGTGGACGGCACTCTCCCCTCCCGTTGCTATGCATCACCATGATCTTGCGTGTGCGTAGGAATTTTTTTGAAATTACTACGTTCCCCAACAATCCCTTCTAGCACTCTCTTGTGCTCAGGCAAATCTTTGCTCTTCTCTCCCATCGGGTTGGGGATTGTCTTGACAAGAGTAGTCCACTGAGGATATATACCATCAGCTAGGTAGTATCCTTTGTTGTAGCAGTGGCCATTGATCTCAACATTCACCTCTGGGTAGTTGCCTTCTACAAGCCTTGCGAACACCAGAGAGTGCGGAAGCATGTTGATGTCATTGTGAGAGCCGACCATGTGGAAGAAAGAGTGCCAAATCTAGAGATCTTGTGAAGCCACGACCTCCACTACAAGAAATATGTCAACTTGCGACCATCAATATTGGTCACTGAATGGTCATTGCTTTCCATTTTTGACCAAAAACAGTTGGTCAAAAGCTGGTCGTCTTTAATGAAACTTAGCGACCTTTCTTCTAAAATGATCGTAGACATTTACAACCAAAATAAAAGGTCGTAGGTTCTACGACCAATTTTCTTGGCCACTAGCAATCTTCCCACACCACGTCAGATCCAACGTGGCAAAACTGCGACCAAATGAAAAGATCATAGATTAGAATCAACCCGGTCCATTTCGGCCGTCTAGATGGGTCGAGCCCAATAATTCAGCCCATTTAATAGTTTCTTCTTGTCTTTATTTTGCTTAGCTGCATGGGCCTAGCCCAACAATTTGGCCTTTTATTTTCTGGGATGGAGCCTTTTACAGACTAGTCTTTTTATAGTCAACTCTTTTTTTGGGCCACAACCTTTTTAGTCTAGTTCTTGTTTGGGCCTCGGCCTTTTATTTTCTGGGATGCAGCCTTTTATAGACTAGATTTTTTTACAATCAACTCTTTTTTAGGTCCAAGCCTTTTTAGTCTAATTCTTGTTTGGACCTCGGCCTTTTTGCGTTCCAACTAAGTTTAGATCCCAATTAATCCAAATAATATTTGACATAATTCAATAAATATCTTGTCAACGAGGAGCACAACTTCACAAAATGGTCCAAACAAAACTCAAATAATTCAAAAACATGTGCTTCACAAAATGCATAACTTCACAGGTTCTATGACATAGTTCAACTTCACAGGTTCACGACAGGTACTATGACATAGTTCAATGGCAGGCACTACAACATAACTTCACAAGTTCAACTTCACAATCTGCAGCGATGAGCTATCAAAGACATAGTTCAATGACAAAGATCAATGAGATGCTTTAGCTCCAAAGAGAGCCATCAAGTGGGCTAACTTCTCATCCTTTTCTTGAGACTTCTTGCGCAGCAGCTCAAATTCCCTCTGCCTGCAACTTCAGCTTCTTTCGACTTCATCTTGATTGCCGCCAATTCTTCTTTCATCACTTTAGCTTGAAGCTCCAACCTCTCCAGCTTCTACTCAAGATCACACACATGAGTAGCCACAGCAGCACTTGCTTTGCTGGAGTTGTTCCTAGATGATGGAGCCCAACATTCCTCAGGAATGTGCTTTGCTTGACTTTGGCCGAGCACTTCGTCAAAAATTTCAGCAGCAGACTGTGGCTCTTCACCTTCTAGTACCTGCGCGTCCTTCCATTTTCCATCTCAAGATAGCATATGGAGGAAAATGATAGACATTAGTAGCATATCTATTTCACATTTTGCATACTAGCAAGCAAGGTAAACCAAACAAGAATGCCACCAAGCTAGCACACAAAATGAATTATTTGAAGTAACCAAACCAGCACACAAAATCTATACGTAGATATTTTACTCAAAATCAAACAGAAGAAGATGATAACTAGTAACCTGAAAGCATTATTTGAATCTGCACGTAGATATTATCAATAATAAATATTTAAATACTAACACAACTCTAAGATTCATTATAGCAAGTGTACACATTATTATGTGATATGGAGGCATGCAATTGGAACAAGGCGATGATCATGGCACCCGAGTTAGTGCTTATGGAAGAATATGATGGCTTCATTAAGCCTATAATGGTGGTTCTATATAAGATGGCTTCTCGAGTGAGCTGATCATCAAAGGCAACGACATTCAGATCAATTTTCATCATATCATAAAAAATGCAACAAATAGCTACAACAAATTCTGATATCTTTGTTGAGAACTATACAACAAATTCTGATATCTTTGTTGAGATACCAAACCTATCTTAGGCTCTAGCAAACAACATCAAAGCATGTAACATGCAATAGCATTAGCAAAGTGTAAAACCTCAGGCTCTTAACTCGTTGGACAAAGCATGGACTTACTATAGCAATCTTAACTGGCTCCGAAAACCCGTGCTTCTTGCTCTTGTGGGTGGCCTTGAACAAGTCAATCGCAGACAACTCTTTACCCTTACGTTCTTCTTTCTGAAATGTTCTTCAACAAAAATCAAAATGTTATTCAGCAGGAATAAAAAAATGTTATTCAACGAGGATCGAACGGTAAGCTCTCTAGACAGAAGTTCTTACAGTGGCAAAAATATGTGTTGTGTAGTTCCTGGAACCAGTCCTCTGTTGGTACACGACTTTTTCTCGATTCCTCTTGTTCGACACAAAGATTTCCTACAAAAAAGCATACTGTTAGCATGATCTAGCACTAGCATATCATGTGCAGAAGATAAACCAGCAGCTACATGTATACAAGATGCCACAACAACAGATACAAACCTTGTGTCTTGCGGTAGACCACATCCCCACCAGCACTTGCCATTCACCGTCCATCATATCTGGCACCGGAGACTTGATGCTGACTTTGTCTGCTATGAAAATATTTCTTCTTAATCTGGTGGCGTCTGTTCTTTGAACTTTTCTGCAGAATATCTTTGCTCACGGTCTTAATGATCTTCGAGTCAGTGTCCATCTCAAAATTTGTCTACCAAGTAAGCAAACAAGGTAGGGACAAGATTAGTGATCATACGTAGGTGTAATAGAAAATAGAAATCACATTAGCTACGACACAAGTAGCTTACAACAACTTCTCCAATGTAGTTCTTCACTAGATTAGCATTTTTTTGTATTCCTTGAAGTGAGGAAGAACTGGCAGATGGCTTGTTGCAACTAGTCCACACTCAGAAGCAAGCTTTGCAGCCTGCAAAGGCTTCTTTGGACGCTTCATCCCTTCGGCAATTTGGATTGGCACCTTGGTACCAAGCACCTTGGTGATCCTCTCTAGCCTTGTGCCATTTCTATTTTAGGCTTGGTAGTCATTACATCTGAAAATGAAATTGAACTCATAAATTAGAAGAGAAATCGACAAATGCAGGAATGGTTCTACCAAACAGGTAAGCATACATGATTGCTTCCATTTGAAAAATGCACTAGTAGAAGAGAGCATTGCAAAGGTGGACTTGCCTGATTGAAGCACAATATGTTGTTCTTCTTCACTGATGACAACATTCCTGTCCACAGAAGGTGCAACAAGGCTGGGGTCTGTGTGGACAGTGTCTGCTTCATCTATGCAAATAGTTCCTCGTTCATCTAGGCAGCCAATTCTTCTTTCATCCATGTGGAGAGTGCTTTCTTCATCCATGGGCGGAAACTCATCACCCATTTGCAGTGAGCTCTTGCAATCCATGCGCAGCGGACTTTCCCGATGGTCCGTCACAACCGCCATCTTTGTTTTCTACCTTGTGACTCTAACAGGGATAGGTTCATTAGGTTCCAGGATCCTCTTTGTTTTTCTTGGAGGTGTGGCCATCACCCTTTCCGGAGGCATTGCAACAGATGTTTCTAAGCTCTTCATCTTCTTCACTACTGCATGATGCTTCTAACGCAACACTACGATCAGAGACCCTTCGATGAAACTGTGTGTGATGCAATAATCACAAATGGTGGTGTAAAAGAACCGTCAAAAAAGATGCAAAACATTTGCGATGGCGGAGCCATCAAACACGTTTCAGATTTTAGTTGCGTGTGCGATTTAGGGCATACGGTTGATCCAGGCGAACTGTTTGCGATTAGAAAGAACAACAGAAACGGGCAGCCATATCAATGTGTGTGCGATATACGGCATACAGTTCGCTCCAATGAACTATTTGCTATTAGGGAAAGCAACACAAACGGTTAGCCAGATCAAGGTGTGTGTGATATACGGCATACAGTTCAGTCGAATGAACTGTTTTCGATTAGGGAAGAGAACATAAAGGTTCAACTTAACAAGATGTGTGTGATACGCGGCAAAAAGGCCCAGAGGTTAATTGAGAACAAGTACACAGAGGTTAATTTGACATGCATGCTTATGAGTTTCACAGAAATCATATCACTTTTTTTCTGGAAAACATTTAATTGCGTTGAATGTATATAGTGCTCCGTCTTATTAGTTGAATTAACCTCGGGGTCCATGTTTTGGAAACATGTCATAAAGTAACAGGATAGACCTTCATTCAAGCCAATCAACATGTGTTCAAAAAACAAAAATTATCAAAAATTAACGAGATAGACCTTCTTCAAGCCAATCAACATGTGTACACAAAACAAAAAATGTCAAAAATTACAAAACAAGGACCTCGAGGTTAGTTCAACTAATATGATGGATCACTATATACATTCAAAGAAATTAAATGTTTACAGTGACCCATCACATCAGTTAATTTAACATCGAGGCCACTTCCCATCCGGTCACCCATCTGATGACTACTCAAGCCTCAACACAGTTAACTTGGGAGTTCTGTTAGATGAGCTATCGGTAGGGAAGCTGGTCCTTGCTGCTGTAGGATCCCTCTTTGCATCCTTTATTGGGCACCCAGATGACGGATTGTTGCCGCCCAATGGTTAATGCCATGTCCCCCGCATGGCAGTTTTTGCAGCGGGTAACTGCATCGTCACGCCACGCCCGGCGCTACTGCATGCACACAAACGTGCGTGATCATGCGCCGGCCCCAAACACCGGCAGCACAAATTATAAATTGACGGATGGAGTACTAGTTACAGTGATGCATATAATTAAGCAAAGGGATCGCATATGTCTGTATTGACTGGAACGAGAATGCAATAGCACAATAAGAATTAAGGCCACGATGATGCGATCGCAGTGGTGGTTACAGGAGGCAAGAAGAAAGATGCATCCATCAATGTACAACCTCCTCCTCCTCAACTCAGTGCACCGGGCCACCGACCGACGACTAAGGAGCGACGACTTTTGTGGTGAGGTCAAGGTGCTTCCCAGCAAAGGCATCCAAGGCTTCCAGCCGGTTGAAGAAGGCCAACGTCGTAGCGTCCTCACTGGCCTTGTACATGTAGCGACCAGACCTCAAACAGTCTGACCTCTGTGCTCAGGTGTCATCCCTGGATCAGTAATGCTGACACCACACAGTACTTTGAAGGATTTATAACAGAGTAGCAATCGCACACTTATTACATCTAATGTCTCAAAGAGAACTTATTACAATAATATGGCTTAAGGCCATCTAATAACAATAACAGCGGAAGGCTTGGAAGATAAGCGAGTCCATCAACTCCAACGACATCATTGAGTATAGAACCACGACCTAAAAGGCACCTTACTCGTCATCTGAAAAGTCTGCAACATGAAATGTTGCAGCCCAAAAACGGGTCAGCACATGGAATATGCTGGCAATGTAACACATAGAGAGTAATGAAAGAATAAGCTATACTACATGCATATATGGCTGGTGGAAAGCTCTATGGTTACAGTTTTGCGTAAAGCCAGTTTTTCCCTACTGCAAAGGAATAAATTTTATTTAACTATCATGGTGGTTGTTAAACATTGAGAATGGTTGACAGCATCCTCAATCCCAGTTAAAGTAATCATCATTAAAAACCCAACAATATTAATTTAAAGTAACATGATGAGATTCACATGATATCCAGGTACTAGATACTCAAAACGTCCATAACCGGGTACACGGCTAACCATGATTAGTTTGTACACTCTGCAGAGATTTGCGCACTTTTCCCCACAAGACTCGATCGCCTCCGTTGGATTTCTCGCACTACATGGTGTTTGAGAAACGGATGACCGAGACACAGTCTTTCAGAAGCGCTAGCACCTTACGATGGATAGACCGCTACACCTACTTTCCCCTACATCTGCTAGTCTACCCTGTAAGAGTTCGCACGACTTAATCAACTATGCCAGAGCCCATAATGGCTTGTGGCTGCACACGGAAGTTTCTAGTTTGAATAATCTCATGATCCCTTTGAGCCTGGGTGACGATCCATAAAGAAAACAACAGGCAATCTTGGAATACCCAGGTACCTCAATCCACCCAGATGTGTGTTTAAGTTGCCACCTTAGGTAAACCATTAATTAAGAATCTCACATATGTCATGGATATCACTCACCCAATCCACGTCTACTAGCATAGCATGGCATAATGAGCAAACGTAGAATTAACTCCCAAAGGTTGATAATAAAACAGGTAATAGGTACTACCTCAACTACTTCCCATCCCACAATTTAATCAGATCCTAATCATGCAGTGTTTGAGGATTGATCTAATGCAATAAAACTGGGTAGTAAAAGAGGTATGATCAAAATGTTACTTGCCTTGCTGATGATCCGCGAAACCTAGAGATTCGAAGTAACAGGCGGTGCACTTCGGGTATTCTATCGCAGACAAACAAACAAGCATACAATAAGTACTCATCTAATGCACAGGTAAAACTCAAATAAGAGATCTAACCAGAAGTTCAAATTAAGAACTCCGGTTTGCAAAAAGAATCAAATCGAACGAAGCAACGAAAGTCAAACGGCGAAAGAAAACAACTTCGTTCTACTAATCTGGATCTAAGTCAAATTTTACAGTAGCAAAAATATGTTTAAGTTGGTTAAACGGATAAAGGGTTTCGAGACGAAACTCCAGGCGCTTGAATCGCCTGATTCTGATAAATGAGCGAAAAGTTATACTAAAACGAAAATCGGATCAGAAATCGCGATCAGAAATAATCGCGGGAAAATCAGAGAAAAAGAAAAACGACGAACGGATTGACGGACGAACGTTCGTTATCCAGATCTAAACGGTGAACACGTTCATTAAAATGAACGAATGAGCGAACGCTCGCTATTTAATCTAAACCGAAAAAATCGATCTAAATAAAAAAAACGAAACCAAAAAAAATAAACCGACGAAAACCGATCGGTTTTAAAAAAACCGGCGGTGCGGATTTCGAGGCGAGGCGAACCTCGGGCAGCGTGCGGGCGGGGCGGCGGCTCCGGCGACGGCGTGCGGCGACGGGCGGCGTCGATGGCGGCGGCGGGCGGCGGCGGCGCGCAGGTGGGGCGGCGGTGGGCTAGGGTTTGCCCCGGGTGGGCCGCCCCGGCTTATAAAGCCCTGGCGGGTCGGACTCCTAGTCGGACACAGCCCGTAGGTCGGTTCGTTTTTTTTAAATAATTACGCGCGGAAGAAAAAATAAAAAGAAATACTAAACGGACTCCAAAAAACCCAAAATAAATTTTCCCCGACTTCTAAAATCAAGGCGAAGAAAGTGAACATTTATTTGGGGCCTAATTGCGATTTTGGAAAACGCATATTTTTCCTAAATTCAAATAAAAATATCGAAAAACTCCGAAATAAATCTTATTTGATTTTATTATTAAATCCTCAATATTTATTTATTTTGGGAAAGTCATTTTATTCCCTCTCTCATATATTTTGTAATAGAAATAATTAATGATAAAATAAATAAAATCAAATGATCCTATTCTCAAAATTTGAGAAATCTCAAACATGAAAATAACGAAATCCCCAACTCTCTCCGTGGGTCCTTGAGTTGCGTAGAATTTCTAGGATCAAAACCCAAATCAAATAAAATATGATATGCATTGATGATTTAATGTATAACATACCAAATTGAAAATTTGGGATGTTACAAACCTACCCCCCTTAAGATGAATCTCGCCCTCGAGATTCGGGTTGGCTAGAAATTGGTGAGAGTGGTCCTTTAGCAAATCTTCCTCTCGTTCCGAGGTGGCTTCGTCCTCCTTGTGATGGCTCCACTAAACTTTGCAAAACTTGATAACCTTGCTGCGGGTGACTCGATTGGCAAACTCGAGAATCTTAACTGGTTTCTCCTCATAGGTCAAACTGTTATCCAACTGAATAGCTTCCAAAGGCACTGTGTCTCTCAAAGGTATGTTAGCCATCTCCGCGTGGCACTTCTTCAGCTGAGAAACATGGAACACATCATGAACTCCTGACAATCCTTCGGGCAATTCCAACTTGTAGGCCACTTCTCCCATATGCTCCAAAACTCGATATGGTCCTACAAATCGTGGCGCTAACTTTCCATTAACTCGAAAACGTTTAATTCCCAGAAGTGGTGATACTCGAAGATAAACTCTGTCTCCGACTTTGTAAATTGTCTCCTTGCGTTTAGAATCTGCGTAGCTCTTCTGCCTGGACTGGGCTACCTTGAGCCTATCGCGAATCAACTTCACCTTCTGTTCAGACTCCTTAATCAAATCAGGTCCAAACAGCTGGCGGTCTCCAACTTCGTCCCACGATAACGGTGTCCTGCACCTCCTTCCGTACAAGGCTTCGAAAGGGGCCATCTTCAAGCTGGTTTGGTAACTGTTGTTGTAAGAGAACTCTGCATATGGCAAATTGTCGTCCCAACTAGATCCGTAATCTAGCGCACAAGCTTTCAGCATATCCTCCAAAATCTGATTGACTCTCTCAGTCTGTCCATCTGTCTGTGGATGAAAAGCTGTACTGAACTCTAGCCTGGTACCCAAGTCTCATGCAACTGTTTCTAGAACTTTGAGGTAAGCTGGGTTCCTCTATCTGATACGATACTCCTCGGAACTTCATGCAGACATACGATCCTGGTCATGTATATCTTTGCCAACTTAGCATAAGTGGTCTTTACTGGGATGAAATGTGCTACCTTCGTCAATCGATCAACTACAACCCAAATCGAGTCATAGCCAGAACGAGTCCTTGGTAATCCCGTGATAAAATCCATGCCTAGCTTATCCCACTTCCATTCGGGTATCCGCAATGGTTGCAACAATCCTGCTGGCTTCTGATGTTCTGCCTTTACTCTCTGACATACATCACAAACTGCTACATACTCCGTAATATCTTTCTTCATTCCGGTCCACCAGAAAGTATCCTTCAAATCCAAATACATCTTGGTATTTCCTGGGTGAATCGAATAGGGTGAATCATGTGCCTCTTGCAAAATCAACTTCCTGATCTCCGGGTCATTGGGCACATAAACACGGTCTTCAAACCATAGGGTGTCGTGCTCATCCTCATGAAATCCTTTAGCTTTTCCTTCACTCATTTTCTCCTTTATAGAAGCAATCTCCTTGTCAGTCTTCTGAGCTTCTCTGATTCTATCCATCAAAGTTGACTGAATCTCTAATGCTGCTACATAGCCTCTCGGAACTATTTCCAAACATAGCTCACGAAGATCCTCGGCTAACTCCTTTGGTATTTCTCCTGTCATTAGTGTATTGACATGGCTCTTACGGCTCAATGCATCAGCTACTACATTAGCCTTTCCGGGATGATAATGCAATCTCCTATCATAATCCTTGATGAGCTCCAACCATCTCCTTTGTCTGAGGTTTAACTCCTTCTGTGTGAAAATGTACTTCAAACTCTTGTGATCCGTGTACACCTCACAATGATTTCCAATGAGGAAATGTCTCCATGTTTTCAATGCATGCACTACGGCTGCTAACTCCAAATCATGCGTGGCATAATTCAATTCGTGAGGCTTCAGTTGCCGTGAAGCATACGAAACAACTCTTCCCTCCTGCATAAGCACTGCTCCAAGTCCTCGACGTGAAGCGTCGCAATATACCTCATAATCCTTGGTCTGGTCTGGCAAAATCAACACTGGTGAGGTAACCAAACGTTTCTTCAACTCTTGGAAACTAGCCTCACACTCCTCAGTACATATAAACTTGGTATCCTTCTTCAACAACTCCGTCATAGGATTTGCAATCTTTGAGAAGTTCTCAATAAATCTCCGGTAGTATCCTGCGAGTCCAAGAAAACTCCGGATCTCTCCAACTGTTGTTGGTGCTTCACAATTGGTCACAGTGATAACCTTTGTGGGATCAACTACTATTCCTTCTCCGGATATAACGTGTCTGAGGAATCCTACTTCCTTCAACCAAAACTCACATTTGCTGAACTTGGCATATAACTGATGTCCTTTGAGCTTCTCAAGTACCAATCGCAAATGTTCCTTATGTTCCTCCTCATCCTTCGAGTAAACCAGAATGTCATCAGAACACTATGACAAACTTATCTAGAAACTCCATAAACACTTTGTTCATCAAGTTCATAAAATAGGCAGGTGCGTTAGTCAGACCAAATGACATAACGGTATACTCATACAGTCCATATCTTGTGGTGAAAGCTGTCTTAGGTATGTCCTGCTCTCGAATCTTCAACTGATGGTACCCTGATCTCAAATCGATCTTGGAAAACACTTTGGCTCCTTGCAAACGATCAAACAGATCATTGATCATTGGTAGTGGGTACTTGTTCTTGATCGTTACTTCATTCAATCCGCGGTAATCAACAACCATCCTTAACGATCCATCTTTCTACTCCACTAGAAGTACTGGTGATCCCCAAGGCGAAGAACTTGGGCGAATGTAACCTTTATCCAGTAACTCCTTAATCTGCTTCTTAATCTCCACCAAATCCTTTGCGGGCATCCTATATGGTCTCTTCGATATTGGCCCGGTGCCTGGCAAAAACTCAATATCTCTATCTGGTGGCATGCCTGGCAACTCTTCTGGAAATACATCAGGGAAATCCTTTACCACTGGTACTTCCTCCTGCACAACTCCTGATAAGGAATTTACTTGTGTCCTGTTTGGCGCATGCCGGGATACATACTTGATCCTTCTTCCTTCTGGCGTTGTGAGCAAAATTGTCTTACTTGCGCAATCGATGTTCCCTCCATACATCGACAACCAATCCATACCGAGAATTACATCCAAACCTTGGGATTCCAGAATAATTAAATCCATTGGGAAAACATGCCTTCCTATACTTAATGGCACTTGAAAACATCCTTGGCTGGCCATGTACTCCGCTCCTGGTGAGCTTACTAGCATAGGTGTTTTGAGAACTCTAGTGGGCATGCTATACTTTTCCACAAATCCCCTTGATATGTATGAATGCTGTCGTGGATTTGTCACGGCAGATGTCCTTAGTGTCAGGACTTAGTCGCGAGGCCAACGCATCCATGTGGTAGCTTGAGAGGGGTTGAGTGGGTCGAGAGACGCAGGGCGGATCAACACGCAAGACAAGGATTTAGACAGCTTCGGGCCCCGGGAAACATCATCCGGTAATAACCCTACATGCTGTTTGAGGCTAGTTCTCATTATCATCCCGAGGGAGACGCCGTAAACCGGCTGTTGTGTCTAGCCCTCGAGATCATTGATTGCTTGTAGCTTGTAGCTTTTAACTTCTAACCTGTAACTTGTCCCTCTTTGGGGAGCCCTGCCCCTCCTTATATATGTTGAAGGGGCGGTTTACATGTGGAGTCCTATTAGGATTAGGACTAGTCTATTTCTAATACAAACCGGATACAAGTCCTGGTCTTAACTCTTTGTAAGATAAATATTTCTTTCCTCTTAAACCGGCCCACAATAGTTGAACCGGCCTTCATGAACCGCCAGACGGGCCACCTGGTCTTGTCGCTCCTCTGACCCGTCCGTCGGGTTACCATTGAGTTACAACGTCCAAGCGGGTTGCTTGTAAACCGCCAAGGTCAGGGCGGGTCTTCAGATAAACCGCCAAGTCCGGCCGGTTTAACTTCCGACCGGTTTACACCGCGGGGTATATCCCCGACATTAGCCCCCAAGTTTAGCTTGGATTTATCCATGGTAAACTTATGCGGCAAATAAACACCAGAACAAATTTGACAGGTTGTGCTCCGGATTAAGAATTCTTGTAAACCGGCATCTGATCATCCTTAGTCTTTGTCATTTCCACCTTCTAGAAAATCCGGGTCAATAACCAGCTTCATATTCAACTTGCTGACATTGGTTTCTCATAGAAAATATATTTGTGAAGAAATAATCCACTTGAGTCGGCTTCCAAAACGCCGGTTTAAGAAATATTGGTCTTGAAATATTCATCTGATATTCAACCGGTTTGAAGATGATCCCGGTCTTGAAAACTTGCCGGTTTAACATTACCAAATGGCCGGGTTATAAAACTGATGACCCTGGATTATGATTGTTGCATACACCGGTTCATGATTGTTGCCAACATCGGTTTATGATTGGTGACGCCGGGTCAATCTGATTTGCTCAACAGAGAATTTGAAAATCTTTCTTCGATAATAATATAATGCCTGTAGCCCCCAAGTGTCGGGTTGTCATGCTTGCAGCAACCTGGGATTTGTAACTGATTGATGCCCATAAAATTTCAACCAATGTAGCCCCCAAGGGCCGGGTCATTATGTAATAATCAGCAGGGACTTTGTAAATATAATCTTGTAAACTTTGAACAGCAATGTGTAGCCCCCAAGGGCTGGCTTAGTAATGATAATATTGAGCTGGGACTTTGATATATATACTTCCATGAAAATAACATCATATGATGTAACCCCTCATCATGGGGCTTGAATCCACGTCCACAAGGTTAAGAGCCTTGTGCTTTACCAATTGAGCTGTAGACCCTTCAATATAATAGATAAAAAGCTTTGTACCTTGAATAGTTGACAGGAACAATTGGTAGCCCCCAAGGGCCAGCTCATTACAATGTGATGAGTTGGGTCTTCAATAAGATGAGCAAAAATGACCTTGCATTAGCCCCCAAGTGTCATGGTGCATGCTTGCAGCGACATGAGACTTGCATATTTGACCTAATCTCAAGTTTGAATAATGTAGCCCCCAAGTGCCGGATTGTAAGCCTGCAACGACTCGGGACTATTCCTTCAATTGTAGAATAAATCATATCCATTGATAATATGATAGCCATTGCGCTAAAGCGACTCTGAAATCCTCAATAATATCGGTTATTAATAACCATAATAAAATCCAGCCATGTTGGCTATTCAAGATAATATAATCCGGTATGAAAACCTTATTTATTCAATATCATAATGAAAATTCAGCCAAGTGTGGCTATTTGAATAATATAACCCAACAATTTACTTGGCGGTTTATCGTCTTAAAGCCGGGCCGGTTTAATAAACACCGGATAATTTATCATCATACTGGCAACATATAGTTGAAAGCCAGGCCGGTTCAATAAACACCGGATAAGTTATCATCATACTGGCGACTTATCGTCTTAAAGCCAGGCCAGTTTAACAAACACCGGATAAGTTATCATCATACCGGCGACTTATCGTCTTAAAGCCAGGCCGGTTTAATAAATACCGGATAATTTATAACCATGCGTTATTCAGCCTGTTTCTGCATACAACAAGTTTAAAGTGTCCTGGCGGTTTACCGCCGGACGGGTCATAACGCCCAACATTTAAGAATAATCAAATATGAAATATATCATACCTGTGATATAGTCGGTTTACCAACTTTCCATAGTAGGGGAATTTTGAGTAATGATAACTCCTTCCATATTGCGCCGGTTTATGATAAAACCGTACCGGGCTATGATAAACACCGGTTTAACAATATACAATACTGGTGACTTGTAGTCAAACCAGACCGGGCTGATAATCTCCGGATTATCACTTGATCATGTACTCACAACTTGTAGTTGAAAGCCGAGCCGGGTTGATAAACACCGGTTTACTCCATAATAGGATGGTAACAGAAAATTAAACCGGGCAGATAATCTCCGGATTATAATTTGATCATGCACTCACAACTTGTAGTTGAAAGCCGAGCCGGGTTGATAAACACCGGTTTACTCCATAATAGGATGGTAACAGAAAATCAAACTGGGCAGATAATCTCCGGTCTAAAAATGGACCGTGTTCCGCCAATTTAGCTGTTTGAACCGGTACAAAATACTGTCGGTTTAAAAAGCGCAAATAAAATAGCAACTTCTCAAGAAAGGCTATTAAAGCAAAAGCAATGGCAACAATTTTTTTTGCAAAAGAAGAGCTCTACTGAGCTTGGTCAGATGGAATTACCATGGTCAGACGCAACCAAGCCCCCCGAAGGCGTAGCAATGGTGCCAGTCAGCCAGGACCCCAAAATGACTCGTGGCGTTACGCCGACCAAGTGGTATTGCATTGGTTCGGATTCGACCAAGCCCCCAAGTGGCTTAGTGGCCTAGGGCCGATCAAGTGGCATTGCATTGGTTTGGACACGACCAAGCCCCCAAATGACTTATTGGCTAAAAAGCCGATCAGAAGGCATTACCATCATCAAGACATGACCGAGCTCCCATAAGGTGTAACTACGGTTCAAGTCGATTAGGTCCCCAACTGACTTAGTGGCCTAGGGCCGATCAAGTGGCATTGCATTGGTTCGGACACGACCAAGCCCCCAAATGACTTATTGGCTAAAAAGCCGATCAGAAGGCATTACCATCATCAAGACATGACCGAGCTCCCATAAGGTGTAACTACGGTTCAAGTCGATTTGGTCCCCAACTGACTTAGTGGCAAATGTGCCAGCCAGAAGGCATTACCGTCGTCAAGACATAACCAAGCTCCCAGGAGGTGTAGCTACGGTTCAAGTCGACTAGGTCCCCAACTGACTTTGTAAGGATAGCTATGTTCTCTTTGGTTCGAATACGACCTATGTTTGAACAGGAAGCCCCATGTTTGAACCGCGCATCATGGCAGCAGGTCTCTAGTAATTTTTAACCTTTTTGCAAGAGATAAATTCTTCTTGAACCGGGATCTGGAACCGGATCTTAAGAGCTTCAAAGCTTTATGGGAGACATCTTTCCCTTGAACCGGATTTTAAACCGGAATCTTCATTTTCAGCCGGAAATTTTCTTGACGGCCTTTAAACTCGAACTTGCGAGAAGTTAATTCCTTTTTGTACCGGACATTGTTAAACCGGACTTGAGCGCTTCAAAGCTTTGTGGGAGACATCTTTCCCTTGAACCGGATTGTAAACCGGATATTTGAGAGCTTCAGTGATACTGACTTCCCTTCAGCCAAGTTTCAAACCGGAATCCTTTCTGATGATCCAAAACTTCTTCATTGAGTCGGGATTTTGTAACCGCCATATACTTTCTAAGCCGGAAATTTTCTGACGGCCTTTAAATTTTCATCAACATAACAGTAGCCTCCGGGATCGGGTTATCTTTCCCTCCATCGTCCCCGGGTTCTTAAACCGGCTGAAACTGACAAGACTTGCTACGTCATATCATCGTAGCCCCCAAGTCTCAAGGTGACTCGAGGAGTTGGCTTGAGATTCTCCGTATTTGACCGTGATATAAACCGGCACAACTTGTATATCATTGGTGTTGATAGTACGATGTGAATCCACAGAAGGCTGAGGTGACTATGGCGGGTTGTAAATGATCCCGTATGAACCGTGTCAGCAACTCGGCCAATGGTTCCTTCCAACTGGTGATTTGAAGTTACCCAAACTGTAGCGGCGGCAACTGGTGTGCCTGCCCATTGAGCCATCCAGTGCCGACGGCGGTTGATGATAATTTGCCTCCATTTTGTCGGTATGTTGATGTAGACCCGGCCGCGAGAGACGGATGACAAAGACGACCGCAGTATCAGAGGCAGCTCGGATAAATGAATCGGCCGCGGCATTGTAAACCGACGCGGACGGGGAAAATCGGCACCGGTGTCGTAAACCGGCACGGATGGGCGAGTTAACCGCGGGTGCGGTCCCGGCAAGCTGATGTAAACCGGCGCGGACGGGAGAATCGGCCACAGAGGCAGACAATAAGTCAATCGCGTGTGTTGATGTAGTGAACAATTGTCCTGCATCAACAATATTGCAAACCAAGGCAAAGATAAGCTGCTCTTTGACAAAATAATATGTGTCAATAATAGACTTAGATAGATGTCACCTGATATGTTAGGCCGAAATTTATCCGCCGCGGTGAAGCTAAAATCAACCACAGACGAGTCACCCGCAGGAGCAAACGAATGAACCGGCCACGGCGTTGTAAGTCGGTGCGGACGGGCAAGTTGGCTGGCGCGTCTGATGTAAACCGGACCGCGATACACGTGTCCGTGAAAACCGTGCAGCACAGCTGAACGTGCATCCGCGGTATAACACCACTTTTGTAATAAATAATTTACCTGTATATAACAACACTGTAGGGCAGAGTGGTTGTTTTCACAAAAAATTAACAAGTACTGATAAAAAGTAAACTGGATGGATATCACCTGATTCGTTTTGGACGACAAACGAGCTGTTCCATCAATGACTTCCAATACGTGCAATGATAATTTAGCCACTATCTTGTGTGCTTGAAAAACTTTCCAGCGACTCAATACGGCCCTGGTAGTTCAGCACGGCCACGGCGGGTTTGCGCAGGTAGGCGCAGAAGTGCAACGACGGAGACAGCAGGGCCGAAGCCAGCAGTCGCGGCTCGGACGCCCAATTGTGGATCCCAAGTCAAAAGAATATTATTAATCCCATCCAGGATATATGTGAGCAGGCCTCAATTTCCCTTTGGTCGATCCTTTCACGTGGGGTCATGGTAGCAAGTACTAGCACTCCATGGATGAATTGTTTGCTAGTAGTGAATTCTGAATTGGCATCACTGATTTACCCTGTAGTGGCGTACTGTTCCCGGACTGCGATGGTGCCCGCGGGTCAATGATGTGGCAGACCGCTCGGTGCAGAGTCGACGGAGGCAGAGGGTGACTTAGCACAACAGCGGTTTAAAGTACAGCAGCGGTGAAAGCAAGGCCCAGGCCGGCTTACGGTGTAGCAGAAAAGAAGTGGTAGGCCTAGGGACTCGTAACCGGCCGGACTTGGCGGGGGCACCGCAACGTGGCGAAGCCAGCGGGAGGCTCGACAGGGGCGCCGGCGGGTTACGGTCTCAAAGGTTTCCAGCGAAGGCGTCTTGATGACGGGCCGTGACAGCAAGGCGTTGACGTCGGAGGCGCCTGGTGGTTCGAGCAGGATAGAGTCGGCGTGACCGCACAGTTTGGTGCAACCGCGGGGGCGACGCCAGTGGAGGCAGCAACCCACAGGCAGGGGTGACCCGAGGCCTACTCCGTCAGGGACCGTGGTGGCACTTAGCCATTGGGCGAGGCTAGAACGAGGCTGCGGCGGCTCGGCAAATTTGATGGAGGTGATCCGCCTCGCAGCCGAAGACGCGACAGAAGTGAAGGCGCGTTGAATCGGGGACTCGGAGAACCAGTCGTGGTGGAGTACGGGCGGTGCAGGGAGTCCTGGCGACGACAAAGAGCCCTGGCGAAGGAGGCAGCTCTGGGGACGCCGGCTTGAGGCCGTAATGGCGGAAAACTGCGCCGACCTTAGCAGAACTGCAGTGGCGGAAGCGAGGCGGGTCGCGGACCGGCGGGTTGGAGGTGCTGCTGCTCGTCTCAACCACGGAGGCAGCAGGCGCTCGAGGTGATTCCGCGGCGGAGACCGACTCCGTGGTGTTATCCACTTCCCGTCGTGCCTCCACCCCTTTTTTTTAACTTCCCGTGTAAATCCAAATCGAGGGTTGTTGCTCTAGTCCTTCTGTTGCCATCACGATCAGCTTCAACTTTTGATTATTTTTACTCTCGTTAACTGCCCTGGAAGCGACTTGGTGGCCAGGTACGAGGTATTGCAACGGAGAACTTTTGTCGTCTCGGTGATACACTGAAAATTGATCCGGTCTCGACGGATCGTCTGATCACAGCGACGGGCATCATGCAACCCTAATTTTTCTTCAACTCAAATTCTATACGTCGTCATTCTTCATCCAAAAAACTGCGAACTTCTCGAAACCCTGTGAAAGATCCCTCCAAGAACTCATCACCACCGTGCGCCTGGCCCCACGGTGGGCGCCAACTGTCGTGGATTTGTCACGGCAGATGTCCTTAGTGTCAGGACTTAGTCGCGAGGCCAACGCATCCATGTGGTAGCTTGAGAGGGGTTGAGTGGGTCGAGAGACGCAGGCCGGATCAACACGCAAGACAAGGATTTAGACAGCTTCGGGCCCCGGGAAACATCATCCGGTAATAACCCTACATGCTGTTTGAGGCTAGTTCTCATTATCATCCCGAGGGAGACGCCGTAAACCGGCTCTTGTGTCTAGCCCTCGAGATCATTGATTGCTTGTAGCTTG
Source organism: Aegilops umbellulata (assembly GCA_032464435.1). Classification (NCBI taxonomy): domain Eukaryota; kingdom Viridiplantae; phylum Streptophyta; class Magnoliopsida; order Poales; family Poaceae; genus Aegilops; species Aegilops umbellulata. The sequence goes on from CP136058.1 coordinate 92,489,591, forward strand.
TAGCTTTTAACTTCTAACCTGTAACTTGTCCCTCTTTGGGGAGCCCTGCCCCTCCTTATATATGTTGAAGGGGCGGTTTACATGTGGAGTCCTATTAGGATTAGGACTAGTCTATTTCTAATACAAACCGGATACAAGTCCTGGTCTTAACTCTTTGTAAGATAAATATTTCTTTCCTCTTAAACCGGCCCACAATAGTTGAACCGGCCTTCATGAACCGCCAGACGGGCCACCTGGTCTTGTCGCTCCTCTGACCCGTCCGTCGGGTTACCATTGAGTTACAACATCCAAGCGGGTTGCTTGTAAACCGCCAAGGTCAGGGCGGGTCTTCAGATAAACCGCCAAGTCCGGCCGGTTTAACTTCCGGCCGGTTTACACCGCGGGGTATATCCCCGACAAATGCGATGCACCAGTATAAAAAAGAATGAGTGCAGTAAATGGCTTAACCAAAAACTTACCGATTACTGCATCAGGCTGAGCTTCAACCTCCTCCACGTTAACGTGGTTCACCTGTCCCCTACTGAAAAGGTTCGGCTTCTTTCCCGAGCTTCCATTGCCATTCTGGCCTTCAGGACATTCATTGGCATAATGTCCAGTCTTGGAACACTTGAAACAGGTGACTTGGCTCAGGTCTCTCTTGGCTGGGGTTGATGGGGTGGTACGGTTCTGGCCGTTGCTTCCTCCATTCCCATTACCATTCTTGGAGCCATTATGATTGTGCGAGCTACCTCCTCCATGGGTATGCTAAAAATGAACTCCCGGTTTAGGGGTGAGACGGGGCTTCTGCTGAGCTCCTGAGTTGTACTTCCCCTGTCCATACTTCCTCTTGCGGTTTTCAATCTGCTGCTGCTTCCCTTCAATCATAAGAGCACGATCTACCAACTCCTGGTAGTTGTTGAAAGTTGCTACCATCAACTGCATACTCAGCTCATCATTCAGTCCTTCCAGAAACTTCTCCTGCTTAGCTGCATCCGTAGCAACGTCATCTGGGGCATAACGTGCTAGCTTACTAAAGTCATCCACATATTGGCCAACTATCCATCCTCCTTGGCGTAAGTTGCGAAACTCACGCTTCTTCATGGCCATAGCTCCTGCTGAAACATGGGCAGTACGGAAAGCTTGCTGAAACTGATCCCATGTGACAGTATCTACAGGGTAAGTGGTTGTAGAATTCTCCCACCATGCTGTTGCGGGTCCTTCAAGCTGATGTGCGGCAAATTTCACCTTTTCCCCATTTGTACATCCTGCAGTGGTCAACTCCCTCCCTGTCTTGCGGAGCCAATCATCTGCTACTATCGGCTCGGCGCTACTGGAAAACACCGGCGGATTCAGCCTAAGAAAACGGGTTAAGTGATCAACTGGTGGTGGCGGCGGTGGGTTGTTGTTGTTGTTGTTGTTGTTGTTGTTGTTGTTGTTGTTGTTGTTGTTGTTGTTGTTGTTGTTGTTGTTGTTGTTGTTGTTGTTGTTGTTGTTGTCGGTTGTTGTTGTTGTTGTTGTTGTCGTTGTTGTCGTTGTTGTTGTTGTCGTTGTTGTTGTTGTTGTTGTTGTTGTTGTTGTTGTTGTTGTCGGTGGTTGTTGTTGTTGTTGTTGTTGTCGTTGTTGTCGTTGTCGTTGTCGTTGTCGTTGTCGTTGTTGTCGTTGTTGTCGTTGTTGTCGTTGTTGTCGTTGTTGTCGTTGTTGTTGTTGTTGTTGTCGTTGTCGTTGTAGTAGTAGTAGTAGTAGTAGTAGTAGTAGTTGTTGTTGTTGTTGTTGTTGTTGTTGTTGTTGTTGTTGTTGTTGTTGTTGTTGTTGTTGTTGTTGTTGTTGTTGTTGTTGTTGTTGTTGTTGTTGTTGTTGTTGTTGTTGTTGTTGTTGTTGTTGTTGTTGTTGTTGTTGTTGTTGTTGTTGTTGTTGTTGTTGTTGTTGTTGTTGTTGTTGTTGTTGTTGTTGTTGTTGTTGTTGTTGTTGTTGTTGTTGTTGTTGTTGTTGTTGTTGTTGTTGTTGTTGTTGTTGTTGTTGTTGTTGTTGTTGTTGTTGTTGTTGTTGTTGTTGTTGTTGTTGTTGTTGTTGTTGTTGTTGTTGTTGTTGTTGTTGTTGTTGTTGTTGTTGTTGTTGTTGTTGCTGCTGCTGCTGCTGTTGTTGCTGCTGTTGTTCTGGTTCTGGAATAACAACTGCATCAAAGCATTCTGCTGCTGGATCAACTGAGTGAGCTCCGGTGGGAAAGCAAATCCATTGTCACGTCTCGGAGGCATCTGAGGGTTTAGAAAAGATGAGAATTAAGAATAGAATGAGGTCTAAAGATAAAACACTACCCAAATGCACATGAGACAAATGCACACAAAATCACTTCATTCAATCAAACAAGGGCATACAATCGGTCTAGAACTATCGAAAAAGTGCGTGGACTATAATATGTACATGGTGGACCACTACTACTGTTATGGTAGTCTACTAGAAAAACTTCTCCGATGAAGACTCCATGATATCTGCTCCAGCTTCGTCTTCAAAATCATCATCACTAGGATCGAAATCGGTGTCATCGATGATGATGTAGTTATCTGGACAGGTGCAATCTTCATTTTCTCCTCCGGGTGCTGAGTTTCCCATGAGTTCTTCAATCCTCTCCTTAAGATCGTCGTTTTCTCTCACTAGAGCTACAATATCATCCATGTAGTCCTTGCGAGTGGCCTTCAGTTCTCCTTCTAGCTCAATAATCTTGGCTTTTGCTTTCTTCAACTCCATCATGTCTGCGCACATCTGATTCTCCTCGCGTCGAATGTGCTGGTTTAACTCCTGGATGAAAGCTGCAATGGATCTATCCTTCTTGGTGCTAACTATCTCCCATTGTTCATCTCGGCATCCGCAAATCTGGTAGATAGTATCCTTGAGGTCTTCTTGGTAAACTTCTCCAATGCGTCCCATGGTGATGTGAGCTGCCATGCTCTTTCCCAGACTCCAGGTTGGTGCATTAAAAACACACTCAATGGGCTCCGTGACTGGCGCGAACGTCCTTCCTGGAACTTGAGCTTGAATCTTCCAACGCTCCTCTTCGGGTAAAGTGGCGTTGTAGGTCCCGGTGAAGCTTGGTATTCCAATGTTCAGGTACTTAGTGACCTCCTTCAGATGTCGTCCAAAAGGTGTATCTTCATCCGGCTGAGTTAACTTGATCCTCCCTTCCGTCATCCTAAAAGAGTAGAAAAGATGAGGAGTCAGAAATGAGAAGAGAGTAGTGATCTAGGGCTTTTACTTAGTGGTCGTGTCCTACAGTCAGCGTGTGCTCTAATACCATCTCTGTAGCGACCAGACCTCAAACAGTCTGACCTCTGTGCTCAGGTGTCATCCCTGGATCAGTAATGTTGACATCACACAGTACTTTGAAGGATTTATAACAGAGTAGCAATCACACACTTATTACATCGAATGTCTCAAAGAGAACTTATTACAATAATATGGCTTAAGGCCATCTAATAACGATAACAGCGGAAGGCTTGGAAGATAAGCGAGTCCATCAACTCCAACGGCATCACTGAGTATAGAACCATGACCTAAAAGGCACCTTACTCGTCGTCTGAAAAGTCTGCAACATGAAACGTTGCAGCCCGAAAACGGGTCAGCACATGGAATATGCTGGCAATGTAACACATAGAGAGTAATGAAAGAATAAGCTATACTACATGCATATATGGCTGGTGGAAAGCTCTATGGTTACAGTTTTGCGTAAAGCCAGTTTTTCCCTACTGCAAAGGAATAAATTTTATTTAACTATCATGGTGGTTGTTAAACATTGAGAATGGTTGACAGCATCCTCAATCCCAATTAAAGTAATCATCATTAACAACCCAACAATATTAATTTAAAGTAACATGATGAGATTCACATGATATCCAGGTACTAGATACTCAAAACGTCCATAACCGGGGACACGGCTAACCATGATTAGTTTGTACACTCTGCAGAGGTTTGCACACTTTTCCCCACAAGACTCGATCGCCTCCGTTGGATTTCTCGCACTACATGGTGTTTGAGAAACGGATGACCGAGACACAGTCTTTCAGAAGCGCTAGCACCTTACGATGGATAGACCGCTACACCTACTTTCCCCTACATCTGCTAGTCTACCTTGTAAGAGTTCGCACGACTTAATCAACTAAGCCAGAGCCCATAATGGCTTGTCGTTGCACACGGAAGTTTCTAGTTTGAATAATTTCATGATCCCTTTGAGCCTGGGTGACGGTCCATAAAGAAAACAACAGGCAATCTTGGAATACCCAGGTACCTCAATCCACCCAGATGTGTGTTTAAGTTGCCACCTTAGATAAACCATTAATTAACAATCTCACATCTGTCATGGATATCACTCACCCAATCCACGTCTACTAGCATAGCATGGCATAATGAGCAAACGTAGAAGTAACTCCCAAAGGTTGATAATAAAACAGGTAATAGGTACTACGTCAAGTACTTCTCATCCCACAATTAATCAGATCCTAATCATGCAGTGTTTGAGGATTGATCTAATGCAATAAAACTGGGTAGTAAAAGAGGTATGATCAAAGTGTTACTTGCCTTGCTGATGATCCGCGAAACCTAGAGATTCGAAGTAACAGGCGGCGCACTCCGGGTATTCTATCACAGAAAAACAAACAAGCATACAATAAGTACTCATCTAATGGACAGGTAAAACTCAAATAAGAGATCTAACCAGAAGTTCAACTTAAGAACTCCGGTTTGCAAAAAGAATCAAATCGAACGAAGCAACGAAAGTCAAACGGCGAAAGAAAACAACTTCGTTCTACTAATCTGGATCTAAGTCAAATTTTACAGTAGCAAAAACGTGTTTAAGTTGGTTAAACGGATAGAGGGTTTTGAGACGAAACTCCAGGCGCTTGAATCGCGTGATTCCGATAAACGAGCGAAAAGTTATACTAAAACGATAATCGGATCAGAAATCGCGATTAGAAATAATCGCGGGAAAATCCGAGAAAAAGAAAAACGACGAACGGATTAACGGACGAACGTTCGTTATCCAGATCTAAACGGTGAACACCTTCGTTAAAACGAACGAACGAGCGAACGCTCGCTATTTAACCTAAACCGAAAAAAAACCGATCTAAATAAAAAAACGAAACTTAAAAAAATAAACCGACGAAAACCGACGGAAACTGATCGGTTTAAAAAAATACCGGCGGCGCGGATTTCGAGGCGAGGCGAACCTCGGGCGGCGTGCGGGCGGGGCGGCGGCGGCGGCTCCGGCTCCGGCGTGCGGCGGCGGGCGGCGTCGGCGGCGGCGGCGGGCTAGGGTTTGCCCCGGGTGGGCTGCCCCGGCTTATAAAGCCCTAGCGGGCCAGAGTCCTAGTCGGACACGGCCCGTAGGTCGGTTCGTTTTTTTAAATAATTACGCGTAGAAGAAAAAATAAAAAGAAATACTAAACGGACTTCAAAAATCCCGAAATAAATTTTCCCCGACTTCTATAATCAAGCCGGACAATGTGAACATTTATTTGGGGCCTAATTGCAGTTGTGAAAAACACATATTTTTCCTAAATTCAAATAAAAATATCGAAAAACTCCGAAATAAATCTTATTTGATATTATTATTAAATCCTCAATATTTTTCTTTATTTTGGGAAAGTCATTTTATTCCCTCTCTCATATATTTTGTAATAGAAATAATTGATGATAAAATAAATAAAATCAAATGATCCTATTCTCAAAATTTGAGAAATCTCAAACATGAAAATAACGAAATCCCCAACTCTCTCCGTGGGTCCTTGAGTTGCGTAGAATTTCTAGGATCAAAACCCAAAGCAAATAAAATATGATATGCATTGATGATCTAATGTATAACATACCAAATTGAAAATTTGGGATGTTACAGTACATACCTATGTACACGATTTGCTCATACATGTGGATGTGTAGGTCGACAAATTCTTGCAGGGCGAGGCGCCTTGCGGTGAGCGTGACCTCCAGGTGGACATTCTTTGTGGCGTCGGCAGGCAGTCGCAAGGCCACCAGTGCTTAAAAGAGGTTCCGACCATGGAGGCCTGTTAGGGTGGCAGGCAATGAGGAGCCCGGGCGCGCGGGCTGGAGGACTACGGCGATGTCGTCCGCGAGCTTCTTGATGACGGTGAACTTGTTGGTGGTGGCAACGATCATCTGGTCCAACCGAGAGTCGTAGCTGGCGTCGACGGCGGCCATCCACTAGCCGGTCGCCAACACCGTCTGGAGAAGATCCTAGGTGCCATGCCGCAGGCCGGCGTCGTGAACCATCTGGCACAGCCGCTTGCCGCTCGCGCACATCGCCACCATGGGTCTAGAGTGAGCACTTTTCTGCTTATTAGTGTAGGTGCTTAGGCAAATGCTTAGGTGCGTACGATGTGATAGATGCATTGGAATGGAGGGGCGCCTTTATATGAGTGCAAACTGCATTGCATTCACATTGTGCTGCCTCTTTTCCCGGTCCTCCTCTCATTACTTCCCTGATGCATTCACACGATGCTAATTGAAGGATGATGCATCATTGGCCGTTCAACATTTTGGGAGCCACTACCCTCTCCCTCGTCTGCATTAAAGCCGTATAAGGAACTGCGCCGCCTGCTGTCAAATCGAATAGTACTGCGCCGCCCGCTGCATGCCCGGCTGAACACGCCTCCTCGCCTCCATCTATGCTTAATTACTGAATTTTAGTTGCAAAAATTAGATAGTGCTAGTGATTTTTAGCTTCATATTTTGACAAATCACAGTGTTACAAGGTTGACAAATGGCAACGTTACTAGATCAACAAATGTCAATCTTTCCAGTTTGACAAATGGCAACATACCCAATATGACAGATGCAAATCTTACCAAATTGTTTGTAAGTGGTTGCACACGGGTCATCCAAAAGAACCATTTGCATTCAAGAGATGCACAAATCCTGCTCTCACTTTGCATATGGGTGCTCTATCTAAAACCTTTGCGCTCAAGAGCCATTAAAACCTATAGCCATTAAAACCAAGACACGTGGCGTCACGTGAATGGTTAACATAACGCACACGGTTTGAATTATACAAACATTTGAGATATTAAAGTGGCAGCTATTTTTTTCAAAATGCCTTTGTTGGCTGTCATTCGAGTGCGCCTTCTCTGAAAATGGACACTACCACAGCATGTCGGGTGCCATTCCATGATAGCATGCCAAGTTTCATGAATTTCAGACAGTTTTGGATTTACTAGAATTTAAAAACAAAGCATCTCAACGTTTTGCCGGCAATCAACGGTGCCCTAGTGTTTGAAATTCATTCCCATTTCTTGCATTGGACCTAAGCATGCACCCAGGACAAAGATTTGATTTTCAACCAATTTATATGCACTGGAGCATGTGCATGTAGTTTGAATTTGAATTATGCACATAAATGCATTGAAAACTCAGTTAATGCATAAAAAAATTCCAAACGAACCTCGAAAATAAAAAAATTGACACAACACTCCTGTTGTTCTATGTTGACACGAGATTTTTTTTGAAAGCAATAAGAGGCAATGGATATCGTTTCGTCCCCAAAGGTGGGAGGTTCCCTACCGAAACCATCATGCTTGTTGTGAGAAGCTCTAGTTTGTGAGAAGCATATACTCAAACTACCCCAAATGGGATAAAAAATTTACCACGACATGTCGATGCCGCTCCATGATAGCATGCCTAGTTTCATGAATTTCAAACGAGTTTTCGATTTACTAGAATTTAAAAACCAGGTATCTCAATGTTTGTGGCCGAGTGACAGTGGTAGGGTGTTTGACATTCATTCCCATTTCTTGCATGGGACCTAAGCATGCAACCAAGGACACGAATTTGAATTTTCAACCAATTTATATGCATTAGAGCATGTGCATGTAGTTCAAATCTGAATTATGCACATGAATGCAAAGAAAACTCAGTTAATGTATAAAAATATCCAAGCAACCCCAAAAAATCCCAAAAATTGACAGAACACTCATGTTGTTCTATGTTGACACTAGGAAAAAAATTGAAATCAAGAAGAGGCAATGGATACTATTTCGTCCCCAAAGGTAGGACGTTCCCTACAGAAACCATCAGGCGTGTTGTGAGAAGCTCTGGTTTGTGAGAAGCATATCCCCAAACCTGCCCCAAATGGGACAAAAAACTTACCATGACATGTTGATGCCGCTCCATGATAGCATGTCAAGTTTCATGAATTTTTGACGAGTTTTGGATTTACTAGAATTTAAAAACCAGGTATCTCAATGTTTGCGGCCGAGTGACGGTGGCAGGGTGTTTGACATTCATTCCCATTTCTTGCATGGGACCTAAGCATGAAAGCAAGGACGCAAATTTGAATTTTCAACCAATTTATATGCATTAGAGCATGTGCCTGTAGTTCAAATTTTAATTATGCACATGAATGCAAAGAAAACTCAGTTAATGTATAAATATATCCAAGCGAACCCCAAAAAATACCAAAAATTGACACAACACTCATGTTGTTCTATGTTGACACTAGGAAAAAAATTGAAATCGAGAAGAGGCAATGGATATCGTTTCGTCCAGAAAGGTGAAACGTTCCCTACCGAAACCATCAGGCTTGTTGTGAGAAGCTCTTCTTTATGAGAAGCATATCTCCAAACCTACCCCAAATGGGACAAAAAAATCATCACGACATGTTGATGCCACTCCATGACAGCATGCCAAGTTTCATGAATTTCAGACAAGCTTTGGATATACTAGAATTTAAAAATCAGGTATCTCAATGTTTGTGGCCGAGTGACGGTGGCAGGATGTTTGACATTCATTCCCATTTCTGGCATGGGACCTAAGCATGCAACCGAGGACACATATTTGAATTTTCAACTAATTTATATGCATTAGAGCATGTGCATGTAGTTCAAATTTGAATTATGCACATGAATGCATTGAAAACTCAGTTAATGTATAAAAATGTCCAAGCGAACCCCGAAAAGTCCCAAAAATTGAGACAACACTTTGTTGTTCTATGTTGACACTAGGAAAAAAGTTGAAATCGAGAAGAGGCAACGGATATTGTTTCGTCCAGAAAGGTGAAACATTCCTTACCGAAACCATCAGGCTTGTTGTGAGAAGCTCTGGTTTATGAGAAGCATATCCCCAAACCCGCCCCAAATGGGACAAAAAATTTACCACCACATGTTGATGCCGCTCCATGATAGCATGCCAAGTTTCATGAATTTCTGACGAGTTTTGGATTTACTAGAATTTAAAAACCAGGTATCTCAACTTTTGCGCCCGAGTGACTGTGGCAGGGTGTTTGACATTCATTCCCATTTCTTGCATGGGACCTAAGCATGCAACCAAGGACACAAATTTGAATTTTCAACCAATTTATATGCATTAGAGCATGTCCCTGTAGTTCAAATTTGAATTATGCACACGAATGCAAAGAAAACTCAGTTAATGTATAAAAATATCCAAGCGAACCCCAAAAAATCCCAAAAATTGACACAACACTCATGTTGTTCTATGTTGACACTAGGAAAAAAAATTGAAATCGAGAAGAGGCAATGGATATCGTTTCGTCCAGAAAGGTGAAATGTTCCCTACTGAAACCATCAGGCTTGTTGTCAGAAGGTCTGGTTTGTGAGAAGCATATCCCCAAACCTGCCCCAAATGGGACAAAAAATTTAACACAACATGTTGATGCCACTCCATGACAGCATGCCAAGTTTCATGAATTTCAGACAAGCTTTGGATTTACTAGAATTTGAAAACCAGGTATCTCAATGTTTGTGGCCGAGTGACGGTGGCAGGGTGTTCGACATTCATTCCCATTTCCGGCATGGGACCTAAGCATGCAACCAAGGACACATATTTTAATTTTAAACTAATTTATATGCATTAGAGCATGTGCATGTAGTTCAAATTTGAGTTATTCCCATGAATGCATAGAAAACTCAGTTAATGTATAAAAATGTCCAAGCGAACCCCGAAAAGTCCCAAAAATTGACACAACACTCATGTTGTTCTATGTTGACACTAGGAAAAAATTTGATCTCGAGAAGAGGCAACGAATATCGTTTCGTCCAGAAAGGTGAAACGTTCCCTACCGAAACCATCACACTTGTTGTGAGAAGCTCTGGTTTATTAGAAGCTTATACCCAAACCTGCCCCAAATGGGATAAATTTTTACCACGGCATGTTGATGCCGCTCCATGATAGCATGCCAAGTTCCATGAATTTTGGATGACTTTTGGATTTACTAGAATTGCAAAAGCAAGTACGTCAATGTTTGCCGGAGAGCCACGGTGCTGTGGTGTTAGAAATTCATTCCCATTTCTTGCATGGGACATAATCATAAACCCATGGACACATATACGATTTTACAACCCATATTGGTGCACTAGAGCATGTGCATGTAGTTTAGTTTTGAATTGTGCACCTGAAATGGCTAGAAAACCAATTTAATGTATAAAATGTCCAAACAAACCCTGAATAATTCTAATTCTTTTACGACACACATATAGTTGCATGTTCACTGCAGATAAAAGGTCTAGCAATTCAAACACCGTCCATTGCCGCTGTGACCCCATTATGTAATACAAATCAAGACGAAAAATCAAGTAGATCCCACACAGTTTATTATAGCCAACTATGTGAGATGCAACACAAAATATCTTGGAGCACAGTCAGAGTATAGTAAGCATATGGCTTACACGAGAAGGTGCGACGGCTACAGTCCATAGCCCGCTCTGAATAAGGGACCATGTCTGATGACACTTTGTGCGCCAGTTTCTTCGCTGATGCGATTCCAAATTTTCAGCTTCTGCAGAAATATCTACTTCCCCGCCCCCTCCCTCTTACCAAAAGCCACATTTCCCCTGTTTCTGCCTTCCTTTCCAAGTCCAAACCTTCACTCCTTGCTTGCAGCGCCGCCTCCTCACCGGCGACCCTCCTTCATGCTGCCCGGCCTCGTCTATCCAGGCAGGTAATCCACACCCGACCCCCATCCTCCTCCTCCTTCCACATCCCACGTGCCCCGATCGCTGGCGCGACACCTTCCACCCAAATCACCGACCCCTCCACCAAATAAGCGCCGCCCTAAGCCATGGTGCACGCAGTATAGCCAGGATCTCAAGGAGCATTTGGCAGCGGAGACGCAAATCGCGGGCGCATGCGCGGATGAGGTCGCGATGGCTGCCATTTGTGCAGACCCCCAAATCTTGGAGGAGCACCTCACTGTCGAGGCCACCGTCGACGCCTCGCGTGCCGCCGCCCGACGCGGTTGGCTGCTTTAAACGACAGTTCATGGCGTTTTCTCGAGGCCACCATCGGTGCCTTCGACAAAGACTACGAGGCGATTTCTCAGCGTGCACGTGCTTACCTCAACTCGAGCGCCAGCAGGTTGGTGCCCGGAGCGGCTCAGGCAACTCACCACTATGACGAGGGCACCCACGATGCGGAGGCCTCGCCCTATGATACGTTGATAACCCACAAGTATAGGGGATCGCAACAGTTTTCGAGGGTAGGGTATTCAACCCAAATTTATTGATTCCACACAAGGGGAGCCAAAGAATATTCTCAAGTATTAGCAGTTGAGTTGTCAATTCAACCACACATGGATAGCTTAGTATCTGCAGTAAAGTATTTAGAATCAAAGTAATATGATAGTAGTGGTAACGGTAACAAAAGTAACAGAAGCAAAAGTAATATTTTTGGTGTTTTGTAGTGATTGTAACAGTAGCAACGGAAAAGTAAATAAGCGAAGAACAACATGTGAAAAGCTCGTAGGTATTGGATCGGTGATGGAGAATTATGCCGGATGCGGTTCATCATGTAACAGTCATAACATAGGGTGACACAGAACTAGCTCCAATTCATCAATGTAATGTAGGCATGTATTCCGAATATAGTCATACGTGCTTATGGAAAAGAACTTGCATGGCATCTTTTGTCCTACCCTCCCGTGGCAGCGGGGTCCTAATGGAAACTAAGGGATATTAAGGCCTCCTTTTAAAAGAGTACCGGAACAAAGCATTAGCACATAGTGAATACATGAACTCCTCAAACTATGGTCATCACCGGGAGTGGTCCCGATTATTGTCACTTCGGGGTTGCCGGATCATAACACATAGTAGGTGACTATAGACTTGCAAGATAGGATCAAGAACACACATATATTCATGAAAACATAATAGATTCAGATCTGAAATCATGGCACCCGAGCCCTAGTGACAAGCATTAAGCATAGCAAAGTCATAGCAACATCAATCTCAGAACATAGTGGATACTAGGGATCAAACCCTAACAAAACTAACTCGATTACATGATAGATCTCATCCAACCCATCACCGTCCAGCAAGCCTACGAGGGAATTACTCACGCACGGCGGTGAGCATCATGAAATTGGTGATGGAGGATGGTTGATGATGACAACGGCAACGAATCCCCCTCTCCGGAGCCCCGAACGGACTCCAGATCAGCCCTCTGAGAGGTTTTAGGGCTTGGCGGCGGCTCCGTATCGTAAAACGCGATGAATTATTCTCTCTAGTTTTTTTCTCCCCGAAATCAAATATATAGAGTTGGAGTTGAGGTCGTAGGAGCTCCAGGGGGCCCACGAGGTAGGGGGCACGCCCTAGGGGGGAGGGTGCGCCCCCACCCTCATGGACAGGGTGTGGGCCCCCTGGTCTTCATCTTTTGCAAGGATTGTTTATTATTTCCAAATAGACGTTCCGTGGAGTTTCAGGCCATTCCGAGAACTTCTGTTTCTGCACATAAATAACACCATGGAAAGTCTGCTGAAAACAGCGTCAGTCCAGGTTAGTTCCATTCAAATCATGCAAGTTAGAGTCCAAAACAAGGGCAAAAGTGTTTGGAAAAGTAGATACGACGGAGACGTATCATACGTCTCCAACATATCTATAATTTATGAAGTATTAATGCTGTTTTTTTATCAATCTTGGGTGTTTTACAATCATTTTATAGCAACTTTATATCATTTTTAGGGACTAACCTATTGACCCAATGCCCGTTGCTGTTTTTTGCTTGTTTTTTACAACGCAGGAAATCAATATCAAACGGAGTCCAAACGCAACAAAACTTTACGGGGATTTTTTGGGACCAGAAGGAACCCATTGGGCCAGAGCTGCACCTGGGGGGGGTGCCCCGAGGGGGGCACAACCCACTAGGGTGTGCCAGGCCCCCTGCCGCCCCCAGGTGGGTTGTGTCCACCTCGGTGGCCTCCCGCACCCCCTCTTCGCACTATAAATTTCAAAATATTCCGAAACCCTTCGGGGTTAACCTAGATCAGAAGTTCCGCCACCGCAGGGATCCGTAGCCACCGAAAACCAATCTAGACCCATTCCGGCACCCTGCCGGAGCGGGGAATCATCTCCGGTGGCCATCTTCATCATCCTGGCGGCCACCACGATGAGGAGGGAGTAGCCCACCCTCGGGGCTGAGGGTTTGTACCAGTAGCTATGTGTTTAATCTCTCTCTCTCTCACGATCTATATCATGGGCTTTGTTAATATAGTCGGATCATATGATGTCTCTCCCCTCTATACTTTTGTTGTGATGAATCAAGTCTTTACCCTTTGAAGTTTTTTCTTGTCGGATTGAATATTCAGATATGAGAACACATGATATATGTATTGCGGTGTGAATACTTGAGGTGACAATGAGGTATCATATTGATTCACTTGATATATGTTATGGCATTCAACTCGCGAATTCCCGCGGTGATATTGGGGTAATCTATGCATAGGGGTCGGTGCACATTTTTATTATCTTTTCTCCGGCAGAAACTTTGGGGTCTCTTTGTAGTTCTTTGTGTGGATTGAGTTATTCTAGTATGAACTCTAGGATAGATCGAACGGAAACAATAGCTTTGTGTTACTTTAGTACGAACTCTTGAATAGATCGAACGGAAAGAATAGCTTTGAGGTGGCTTCGTACCCTACAAACAATTCCTATATTTTGTTCTTCGCTAATAGGAACTCGGGAGTGATTCTTTATTGTACTCTGAGGGATAATCATATGATCCAACTATGTTAGCACTATTGAGAGATTGCACTAGTGAAAGTACATACCCTAGGCCTCATTTTTAAGCATTGCAACACCATTTTTGTGCCCGTTTACTATTAGTTACCTTGTTTTTTTATAATTTTAGATTACAAAAACCAATATCTACCATCGATATTACACTTTTATCACCATCTCTTCGCCGAACTAGTTCACCTATACAATTTGCCATTGTATTGGGTGTGTTGGGGACACAAGAGATTGCTTGTATTTGGTTGCAGGGTCGTTTGAGAGAGACCATCTTCATCCTACACATCTCACAGATTGATAAACCTCAGGTCATCCACTTGAGGGGAAATTGCTACTGTCCTACAAAACTCTGCGCTTGGAGGCCCAACACGTGTCTACAAGAATAAAGTTGCATAGTATACATCACCCTCTTCCATGTCCAAGGAGCCAATCATCATCGATATCTCCGACAATGAGGAGTAGCTTGTCTTATTAGCTCACTATAAGGACCCATGTCCAGTTTGCTAGCTACTGCATTTCCTTAACAAATTCTAGCGAATTGTGCTATCTACTTTTACCATGCAATCTTCTGCTCTAGTGTATATGTTCTATATGTCGTGCAATGTGGTGTTCAGTTAACTGTTTGGTTCAATTCTTCAGGGTGCAATTTTCCAAGTTGTTAAGCATGCTTGGTTTGGTTAACTGTCCAATCTTCTATTAGGAGTATGTTATATTGTGCAATGTGGTGGTCAGTTAACATTTGGTTCATTTGTCGTGGTGTTTAGTTAACTGTTTGGTTCAATTCTACAATGTGATGTTCAATTGTTGTGGGTGCATTCTGTTATTGTATACCATGTGAGAAATAAATCGATTTGGCTGTACTAAATACGCGAGAAACAAATACAATTGCTATATTTCCAAGTTGTTAAGAATGCTTGGTTTGGTTAACTGTCTGATCTTCTATTAGGAGTATGTTATATTGTGCAATGTGGTGCTCAGTTAACGTTTGGTTCATTTTTTGTGGTGTTTAGTTAACTATTTTGTTTGGTTCAATTCTGCAATGTGATGTTCAATTGTTGTGGCTGCATTCTGTTATTGTATACCATGTGAAAAATAAATTGAATTTGGATGTACTAAATACATGAGAAACAAATACAATTGCTATATTTCCAAGTTGTTAAGCATGCTTGGTTTGGTTAACTGTTTGATCTTCTATTAGGACTATGTTATATTGTGCAATGTGGTGCTCAGTTAACGTTTGGTTCATTTGTTGTGGTTTTTAGTTAACTGCTTTGTTCAATTCTGCAATGTGATGTTCAATTGTTGTGGGTGCATTCTGTTATTGTATACCATGTGAGGAATAAATCAAATTTGGTTGCACTTAATACATGAGAAACATATACAAGTGCTATATTTCCTAGTTCTTTATCATGCTTGGTTTGGATAAATGGGTTTTCCATGTGGCTTGAATTAATCTGATGAATCTGCAATGTGCTTATTTATCATCAACATATTTTACTAATAGCATGCGAACCCTTACATAACCTGATGACTAACTAGCTTATATGCGTTGCAGGGAAACAATGGGAAGCACTGAGGTTTACAAGATGGTACTAACTATTATACCTTGCCTTTTTTATTCCTTTGCCCCATTTCCAATATAGAGAAGATATTTATGCACATCCTTGTTTTCAGGCCTTTCCAAAGCAGTTCACTAATGATTACCTCTCAAAGCACCTCTGTGGTCAGGAGGCGAGGAAAGTTTTCATACAACACCCACGGTTCAATATTGAAGTGCTCCTGAAGAGGTCGAAGGATGGATGGTCAATCATCCATAGACACTGGCCTAAAGTTGCAAAGACCTTCAACATGAATGAAGGCTCAATATTCTCCTTCCGCTTCAGCAGTTTTCCAGATGAGATGCATCTGTCTATGTACCGTCTATGATGCTAATTCCGAAAGGTTCTAGATGTTGCATGTGAAACTTGGTGTTGGTGCAGTTGTGTAATGGGGTAGCTGAGTGCTGAAGCTATATCATGTTGTACTCGGATGTATTTCAATTATGAAATCCTGCTTCCTTAATATGGAAATGAAATATATTATGTGCTTAATATGAATGTCAATTATATTAGTAAATGGATTATTAATAATAGGGAAATTAGCCTGCTAATTGGCCAATTAACTTGCTAATTGGGTTTCCCTATTGCAAACGGTTATTGAGAAAACACCGTGGGCGATGACCTCACGCAACACACACAATTTCTAGGAATAAACTATGTTGGATCAACGAACACTCATACACGGCATTCTCTTGAAAACTGTTTGCGTTACGCCACCTTGCGCAAACGTTTTCCTTGGAGTGACTGTGTGGGATGTATATATGAACGGAAATGTTTAGTGGGGACTGACTGTGTGGGATGTACTTACGACCAGAAACGATTTCACATGTATAATTGTATTTTTTTAGCACTACTATACGTATAACCGTATTTGGTCGCTCGCCAGTCGCACACGTCCTCATTTTGCCGAGTGTGTGTGCGAGGAGGGCATATCCCCGACGGTTTCTGGGTCGTGTGGGAAGGACCCCCCCTATCGCAGTCACTCACTAGGTGACGGTTCCGAACACCGTCGCAGAAAGGGGTTAAAAACCGTTTTTGTAGCACCTAGCTGTACCAGTGCTCGTTGACTGTCTTTTTAACGCCAGGCTTCTTCCTCCTAGATTCCTTCAGTGCCTCGTATAAATAGCATGGAAAAAAGCAATAGATCACAAGTCAAATGTGTGTGCACAAGGAAACACAAAGCATTCAAGTACTCCCAACCCTCCACGCAAGATAGAGTTTGTACCTTAACAGTCTTCTCCACTACAACATCATCCACTTCCTCTCCATCAATAACTTTGTCCTCCTTAGGATTGTACTCCGGGTCATCATTGATAACTCCACTACCTTCTTGAACCTCATTAGTTTTACCTTCTTGTACATCATTTGTTTTCCTAATCATTGACACTATTGCACCGATGCCAAGGGACTGGAATATGCGATTGTTCCTCACCATATTTGTAGCCCTAACCTTCTCGTACTCGGAGAGAGGCGCTTCTTTGCATAATAAAGGAAACATAACTGTTAGGTGAAAGGTTGGAATGCATGGCCAAACAGCCAAACATATGCTATCATATTTTATTATCATTTAATCCTAGTGTAGCGACCCGACCTCAGATGCTCAAGTCTCTGTGCTTCAGTGTCATCCCTGGGTCGGTAATGCTGACACACATAATACTCGAAGGATTTATAACAGAGTAGCAATCACACACTTATTACATTGAATGTCTCAAGAGATAACTTATTACAATAATATGGCTTAAGGCCATCTAATGCGGTAACAGTGGAAGCCTTGGAAGATAAAGTGAGTCCATCAACTCCAACGGCATAGCTGAGCTGCACGGCAACGACCTAACGAACCTTACTCCTTGTCTGAAAAGTCTTCAGCATAATACGTTGCAGCCCGAAAACAGGTCAGCACATGGAATATGCTGGCAATATAACACAGTAGAGCATGAACAGAATAATGCTATCACTACATGCATATATGGCTGGTGGAAAGCTCTATGGTTATAGTTTTGCGAAAAGCCAATTTTTCCGTACAACAAAGGAATAGATTTTAATTTAACTATCATGGTTTGAAACATTGAGAAGGTACCCCCAACTCAATCCCAATTAAAGTGATTAACAACCCAACAATATTAATTAAAAGTGATGAGATACATGTGATAACTCAAGTACTAGATACTCAAGATTGTCCATAACCGGGGACACGGCTAACCATGATTAGATTGTACACTCTGCAGAGGTTTGCGCACTTTTCCCCACAAGACTCGATCGCCTCCGTTGGATTTCTCGCACTACATGGTGTTTGAGAAACGGATGACCGAGACATAGTCTTTCAGAAACATTAACTCTCTACTCCGGGTAGACCATACCAAACCTACAAAACCCACTACCTGCTGATCTACCTCTTCAAGAGCTTCACGTAACTTACTCAACTATGCCAGAGCCCATAATAGCTTGTGGCTGCACACGGAAGTTTCTAGCATGAATCATCTCAGTTCCCTTTGAGCCTAGGTGGCGGTCCATAGGAAGATCACATGGGTACCCCGGGATTTCCAAAAAAAATAGACAACACTGGGTTCCCCAGGTGCCTCAATCCACCCAGATGTTTAATTAAGTTGCCACCTTAAGTTGAACCATTAATTAACAATCTCACATCTGTCATGGATTTCACTCAAACCCAAAATCACGTCTATGAGCATAGCATGGCATAGCAATATAAGCAACGCGTAGAAGTAACTCCCAAGGTTTGATAGTAACAGGGCAATAGGTTCTACCTCAATAACTACTTCCCAACCCACAAGTTAATGACATCCTAATCATGCAATGTTTGAGGATTGGAACTAATGCATAAAAACTGGGTATGAAAAGAGTATGATCAATGTGTTACTTGCCTTTCTAACAATCCGCAAAACCTAGAGACTCGTAGTAACATGCTTCACACTCCGGGAATTCAATCACAAACAAACAATAGCATACATAAGCAACAAGCAAATATGCACAAGGAAAACTCAAATAAGAGATATTGACCAGAAAGTTCAACTTAAGAACTCCGGTTTGCAAAAAGAATCAAATCAAACGGAGCAACTAAGGTCAAATTTTACAGTGCCAAAATCTTATTTAAGTTGATTAAACAGAAAGAGGGTCTCGAGATGAAGATCTAGGCGCTTGAATCACCTGATTCCGACTAACGAGCGAAAAGATAAACAGAAACTAAGATCGGATCAGAAATCGCGATCGAAAATAATTGCAGATAAATCCGATAAAAGAAAACTGATGAACAGACTAATGAACGAGCGTTCGTTAGCTGTAACTAACGGGCGAAAACCGTTCGTTTAAACGAACGTACGGACGAACGTCCGCTAATTAGAAGAACCGGAAAAAAAATCGGCGAACCGAAAAAAAACGAATCTAGGGTTTCTAAAAAAACGAACGTTTCTTAAAAAAATCGGCGGCTCGGATCCGGCGCAGTACCTCTAGCGAGGGTCTCTGGCGCGGCGGGTTGGGCGGCGGGGCTTGGCTCGCGGGGCGGCGGGGCTTGGCGGCGGCTGCGAGCGGCGCGGGCGGCGGGGCTTGGCGGCGGCTGTGGCGCGGGCAGGCGGCGGTGGCTCGGGGCGGCGGTGGTGGTGTGGTGGTGGGGGCTCGGGTGGCGCGTATATAAAGGGGGCGGGGCGGCGACTTGGGGGAGGGGGCAAGGGACGACGGGGGAAGGAGTCCGGCTCAGACTCCGGTCCGAGTCGGCGGCGGCGGCGGCGCACGCGCGCGGAGGCGGTGGCGCGGGCGACTGGGCCAGCAGCCTGGCTAGGTTTCGGCCGAGCCGGCGGAACCTTAAAAATAAACAATTTCGCCGACAGAAATAAAATCCTAGAAAATAAAATAAAAATCTAAAAATGCCAAAACAAATTTTCACCATCTAAATAAAATATTTAGAACGAGATAAACATTTTCTTGGCCCTAAAATGAAATTTTGAAAACGTG
This sequence comes from Aegilops umbellulata, assembly GCA_032464435.1. Lineage (NCBI taxonomy): Eukaryota > Viridiplantae > Streptophyta > Magnoliopsida > Poales > Poaceae > Aegilops > Aegilops umbellulata. Next base: position 92,509,146 of record CP136058.1, read on the forward strand.
CAATTTTTCTAATGCAAGTAAAATCCAAATAAAATCCAATAAAATCAAATAAATGATTTTAATATTTTTCCTCCAATATTTCAATTGTTTTGGAGAAGTCATATTATCTCCTGTCTTATATTTTAATACGAAATATTTTTCGGATTGAAAAATAATTAAAATAAAAATCCTCGTTTCATTATTTGATAAAAATCAAATATGAAAACCGGGAAATCCCCAACTCTCTCCGAGGGTCCTTGAGTTGCTTAGGATATTGAGGATTGCGGAACGAAAATGCAATAAAATATGATATGCATGAATGACCTATGTATAACATTCCAAATTGAAAATTTGGGATGTTACAAACCTACCCCCCTTAAGATGAATCTCGCCCTCGAGATTCGGGTTGGCTAGAAAATAGATGCGAGTGGTATTTGAGAAGATCATCCTCTCGTTCCCAGGTGGCTTCATCCTCGGTATGGTGGCTCCACTGAACTTTGCAAAACTTGATAACCTTGCTGCGGGTGACTCGGCTGGCAAACTCAAGAATCTTAACTGGCTTCTCCTCACAAGTCAAATCACTATCCAACTGAATCGCCTCCAAGGGTACTGTATCTCTTAACGGTATATCGGCCATCTCAGCATGACACATCTTCAACTGCGAAACGTGAAACACATCATGCACTCCTAACAATCCCTCAGGTAACTCCAACTTGTAGGCAACTTCTCCTATCCGTTCCAAAATACGATACGGTCCTACAAATCTCGGGGCTAACTTTCCCTTAACTCCAAAATGTTTCACTCCTCGCAAGGGTGATACTCGCAAATATGCTCTGTCTCCAATTTCATAGGTTACCTCCTTGCGTTTTGAATCTGCATAACTCTTCTGCCTGGACTGAGCAATCTTCAGTCTATCACGAATCAGTTTAACCTTCTCCTCAGACTCCTTGATCAAGTTTGGTCCAAACAACTGTCGGTCTCCTACCTCATCCCACATCAACGGCGTTCTGCACCTTCGTCCATACAGGGCTTCGAACGGTGCCATCTTCAAACTGGCTTGGTAGCTATTGTTGTATGAGAACTCTTCGTAAGGCAAATTTTCATCCCAACTAGATCCATAATCTAGCGCACAGGCTCTCAACATATCTTCCAGAATCTGGTTGACTCTCTCGGTCTGTCCATCCGTCTGCGGGTGAAATGCTTTACTGAACTCCAATCTCGTACCCAAAGTCTGGTGTAACTAATGCCAAAACTTTGAGGTAAACTATGTTCCTCTATCTGATACGATGGTCCTCGGAACTCCATGCAGACATACGATCCTGGACATATATACCTTGGCCAACTTCGCACTCGTATAAGTGGTTTTCACTGGAATAAAGTGAGCCACTTTGGTCAAGCGATCAACTACTACCCATATCGAATCATATCCTGCTTTGGTTCTGGGCAATCCGGTGATAAAGTCCATGCCAAGTTTATCCCACTTCCATTCGGGTATCGGCATAGGCTGTAACAGTCCTGCTGGCTTCTAATGCTCTGCCTTTACTCTCTGACATACATCACATACGGCTACATACTCGACAATATCCTTCTTCATACCAGTCCACCAGAAACGTTCCTTCAAATCCAAATATATCTTGGTGTTTCCGGGGTGTATTGAGTATGGTGAGTCATGAGCCTCTTGAAGCATTAACTTCCTGATCTCTGGGTCATTTGGCACATAAACTCGGTCCTCAAACCATAAAGTATCGTGCTCATCCTCACGAAAACCTTTGGCCTTTCCTTTGCCCATCTTCTCCTTTATCTCGGCAATCTCTTTGTCATCCTTCTAAGCATCTCGAATCTTTCCTAACAATGTAGACTGAACCTCCATTGTTGCAACAAAACCTCTTGGAACAATCTCCAATCAAAGTTCCATGATATCCTCTGCTAACTCCTTCGGCAATCCCTTACTTTCAAGGATATTAGCGTAACTCTTTCGGCTCAAAGCGTCTACTACAACATTGGCCTTTCCTGGATGATAGTATAGCTTCATGTTGTAATCCTTTATAAGCTCCAACCATCTCCTCTGCCTAAGGTTCAGCTCCTTCTGTGTGAAGATGTACTTCAAACTCTTATGATCCGTGTACATATCACAACGATTTCCAATAAGGTAATGTCTCCAAGTCTTCAATGCATGCACTACGGCCGCTAACTCCAAATCATGCGTGGCATAGTTCAACTCGTGAGGTTTTAGTTGTCGTGAGGCATACGAAACAACTCTTCCGTCCTGCATAAGCACACATCCAAGTCCTAAGCGAGAGGTGTCGCAATACACTTGGAACTCCTTATGTATATCTGGCAATGTTAGCACTGGGACTGTAGTCAAATGTTTCTTCAACACCTGGAAACTTGCCCCACAATCTTCTGTCCATTTAAACTTAGTATCCTTCTTCAGTAGTTCAGTCATTGGCTTCGCAATCTTGGAAAAATTCTCAATGAATCTCCGATAGTATCCTGCGAGTCCAAGGAAACTGCGGATCTCGCTAACTGAAGTGGGTGCCAACCATTCAATGACTGACTGAACCTTGCCGGGGTCTACTGCTATTCCTTCTCCTGATATAACATGTCCAAGGAATCCGACTTCCTTCAACCAAAATTCGCATTTGCTAAACTTAGCATACAACTGGTGTTCCCTGAGTTTCTCGAGAACTAACCGCAAATGCTCCTTGTGCTCCTCTTCGTTATTTTAGTATACCATAATATCATCAATAAACACCATAACAAACTTGTCCAAATACTCCATGAACACCTTGTTCATCATGCTCATGAAATAGGCAGGAGCGTTAGTCAGTCCAAACGACATGACCGTATACTCGTATAATCCATACCGCGTGGTGAGCGCTGTCTTTGGTACATCCTTCTCTCGAATCTTCAACTAATGGTATCCCGATCACAAATTGATCTTCAAAAACACCTTAGCTCCTTGTAACTGATCACACAGATCATTGATCATCGGTAGTGGGTACTTGTTCTTAATCGTTACTTCATTCAAGGCTCGATAATCAACAACCATCCTTAGGGATTTATCCTTCTTCTCAACCAAAAGCACTGGGGCTCCCCAAGGTGATGAACTCCTTCGAATGTAACCTTTCTCCAATAACTCCTTGATCTGTTTCTTAATCTCCTCCAGATCATTTGTGGGCATCCGATAGGGTCTCTTGGATATTGGCCCTGTACCTGGCAATAACTCTATCAAAAACTCAATGTCTCTATCCGGTGGCATGCCTGATAACTCCTCTAGAAATACATTCGGGTAATCCTGCACTGCAGGCACTTCCTCTTGAACAACTCCCGTGAGGGCATTCACTTGGCTCCTCCTAGGCACATGCCTAGATACATACTTAATCCTTTTTCCCTCCGGGGTGGGGAGATAAATCGACTTACTAGCACAGTCAATGCTTCCTCCATACTTTGACATCCAATCCATACCCAATATCACATCCAATCCTTGTGACTCCAAGATAATTAGGTCGGACGGAAATACATGTGTGCCAATGGTTAGGGGTATCTGATCGCACCATCGACTAGCCATATATTCTGCTCCAGGTGAACTCACTAAGAGAGGGGTCCTAAGGGTTTGGGTTGGTAGTTTAAACTCATCCACGAATCCCCTTGATATGTATGAATGCGATGCACCAGTATCGAAAAGAACAAGAGCGGTAAATGACTTAACCAAAAACTTACCTATTACTGCGTCCGGCTGCTCTTCAACCGCCTCCATGTTAACATGGTTCACTTGTCCTTTGTTGAATGGATTAGGCTTCTTCCCAGCGCTCCCATTTCCGTTTCCATTCCTTCCTTCAGGGCAATCATTGGCATAGTGCCCTGTCTTCCCGCACTTAAAGCAAGTAACTTGACTTAGGTCTCTTTTGGCGGGTGTGGCTAGGTTGGAGCGGTTCTGATCATTATTAGCTCCGTTCCCATTTCCATTCTTAGCACCCTTGTGGTTATGCGATCCTCCTCCGGTGTGGTTATGACCTCCATGGTTATGAGCAAGTCCTCCCGAGTTCGGGGTTAGGCGGGGCTTCTGCTGAGCTCCTGAGTTGTACTTCCCTTGTCCGTACTTCCTCTTATGGCTCTCAATCTGTTGCTGCTTCCCTTCAATCATAAGAGATTTATCTACCAACTCTTGGTAGTTGTTGAAGGTTTCTACCATCAACTGCATGCTCATCTCATCATTCAGCCCTTCCATAAACTTCTCCTGCTTCATGGCATCTGTGGCCACATCATCAGGGGCATAGCGAGATAACTTGCTAAACTTATCCACGTACCGAGCCACAGTACGGTTCCCTTGGCGTAAGTTGCGGAACTCCCGCTTCTTCATCTGCATAGCTCCAGTTGAGACATGGGCTGTGGGGAAAGCTTGCTGGAACTGGTCCCAAGTGACATTGGCTATAGGAAAGGTGGTCGTGTAATTCTCCCACCATGAGGCTGCTGGTCCATCCAATTGATGTGTGGCAAAGCGCACCTTCTCAGCATCTGTGCAACCTGCGGTGGTCAACTCCCTTCCAATACGGCGTAGCCAATCATCAGAAACTATAGGCTCGGTGCTACTGGAAAACACCGGCGGCTGTAACCTTAGAAAACGGGCTAGGTTGTCCACTGGCGGCGGGTTATTGTTGTTGTTGTTGTTGCCCTGGTTCTGAACTAGCAATTGCATCAAAGCATTCTGCTACTGGATCAACTGGGTGAGCTCCGGTGGGAAAGCAAAACCGGTGTCACGTCTCGGAGGCATCTGATGGGTTTAGATGGAAGAGATCAGAATAGAAAATGGGTCTAATGAGGAAACACTACCCATATGCACATGAGACAAACACAATCATTTCACTCAATCAATCAAGCAAGGGCATACAAGCGGTCTAGAACTATCGTAAAAGTGCTCAACCATTACTAAATACATGGGGGAATACTAATAGTATATGGTGGTAATCTTAGAAATTTTGATCGGTGGAGACTCCATGATGTCTGCTCCAACTTCGTCTTCAAAGTCATCATCACTAGGATCTGAATCGGTGTCGTCGATGATGATGTAGTTATCCGGGCAAGTGGAATCATCGTCTTCTCTTCCCAGTGCTGGTCTTCCCATAAATACTCCGATCTTCTTAACTAGGTCGTCATTCTTCTCCAGTAGTGTCTTGATTTCCTCCTCATATCCATCGCGTGTAAACTTGAGTTCTTCCTCGAGCTCGACGATCCTAGTCTTTGCTTTCTTCAAGTCCATCATGTTTGCGCGCATCTGGTTCTCCTGACGTCGAATGTGCTGGTTTAACTCCTGGATGAAAGCTGCAATGGATCTATCCTTCTTGGTGCTGATCACTTCCCATTGCTCGTCTCGGCACCCACATATCTGGTAGATAGTGTCCTTGAGTTCCCTGTTGTAGACTTCTCCAATGGGTCCCATGGTAATGTGGGCTGCCAAGCTCTTGCCTAGACTCCAGGTGGGTGCTTCGAAAGAAAATTCTATGGGTTTAGAAGTTGGCGAAAATGTCCTTCCTGGAACTTGTACTTGAATCATCCAGTGCTCCTCTTCTGGTAAGGTGGTGTTGTACGTCCCGGTGAAACTTGGTATTCCAATGTTCAAGTACTTAGTGACTTCCTTCAAGTGGCGTCCAAAAGGTGTGTCTTCATCCGGTTGTGCAAACTTGTTCTTCATCTCCGTCATCCTAAAGAGTAGAAAATGGAGAGGAGTCAGAAATAAGTAGAGAAGAGTGATCTATGGTTTATCTTAGTGGTCGTGTCCTACACTAAGCGTGTGCTCTGATACCATCTTGTAGCGACCCGACCTCAGATGGTCAAGTCTCTGTGCTTCAGTGTCATCCCTGAATCGGTAATGCTGACACACACAGTACTCGAAGGATTTATAACAGAGTAGCAATCACACACTTATTACATCGAATGTCTCAAGAGATAAATTATTACAATAATATGGCTTAAGGCCATCTAATGCGATAACAGTTGAAGGCTTGGAAGATAAAGTGAGTCCATCAACTCCAACGACATAGCTGAGCTACATGGCAACGACCTAACGAACCTTACTCCTCGTCTGAAAAGTCTGCAACATAATACGTTGCAGCCCGAAAACGGGTCAGCACATGGAATATGCTGGCAATATAACACAGTAGAGCATGAACAGAATAATGCTATCACTACATGCGTATATGGCTGGTGGAAAGCTCTATGGTTATAGTTTTGCGAAAAGCCAATTTTTCCCTACAACAAAGGAATATATTTTAATATAACTATCATGGTTTGAAACATTGAGAAGGTACCCCCAACTCAATCCCAATTAAAGTGATTAACAACCCAACAATATTAATTAAAAGTGATGAGATACATGTGATAACTCAAGTACTAGATACTCAAGATTGTCCATAACCGGGGACACGGCTAACCATGATTAGATTGTACACTCTGCAGAGGTTTGCGCACTTTTCCCCACAAGACTCGATCGCCTCCGTTGGATTTCTCGCACTACATGGTGTTTGAGAAACGGATGACCGAGACATAGTCTTTCAGAAACATTAACTCTCTACTCCGGGTAGACCATACCAAACCTACAAAACCCACTACCTGCTGATCTACCTCTTCAAGAGCTTCACGTAACTTACTCAACTATGCTAGAGCCCATAATAGCTTGCGGCTGCACACGGAAGTTTCTAGCATGAATCATCTCAGTTCCCTTTGATCCTAGGTGGCGGTCCATAGGAAGATCACACGGGTACCCCGGGATTTCCAAAAAAAATAGACAACACTGGGTTCCCTAGGTGCCTCAATCCACCCAGATGTTTAATTAAGTTGCCACCTTAAGTTGAACCATTAATTAACAATCTCACATCTGTCATGGATTTCACTCAAACCCAAAATCACGTCTACGAGCATAGCATGGCATAGCAATATAAGCAACGCGTAGAAGTAACTCCCAAGGTTTGATAGTAACAGGGCAATAGGTTCTACCTCAATAACTACTTCCAAACCCACAAGTTAATGACATCCTAATCATGCAATGTTTGAGGATTGGAACTAATGCATAAAAACTGGGTATGAAAAGACTATGATCAATGTGTTACTTGCCTTTCTAACAATCCGCAAAACCTAGAGACTCGTAGTAACACGCTTCGCACTACGGAAATTCTATCGCAAACAAACAATAGCATACATAAGCAACAAGCAAATATGCACAAGGAAAACTCAAATAATAGAGATTGACCAGAAAGCTCAACTTAAGAACTCCGGTTTGCAAAAAGAATCAAATCAAACGGAGCAACGAAACTCAAACGGCGAAAGAAACAAGATCCGTTTACTAATCTGAACTAAGGTCAAATTTTACAGTACCAAAATCTTGTTTAAGTTGATTAAATAGAAAGAGGGTCTCGAGACAAAGATCTAGGCGCTTGAATCGCGTGTTTCCGACTAACGAGCAAAAAGATAAACAGAAACTAAGATCGAATCAGAAATCGCGATCGAAAATAATCGCAGAAAAATCCGATAAAAGAAAACTGACAAACAGACTAACGAACGAGCATTCATTAGCTGTAACTAATGGGCGAAAACTGTTCGTTTAAACGAACGTACGGATGAACGTCCGCTAATTAGAAGAACCGAAAACAAAAACCGGCGAACCAAATAAAACAAATCTAGGGTTTCTAAAAAAACCGAATGGTTCTTAAAAAAAACCGGCGGCTCGGATCCGGCGTGGTACCTCCGGCGAGGGGCTCTGGCGAGGCGGGTTGGGCGGCGGGGCTTGGCTCACGGGGCGGCGGGGCTTGGCGGTGGCGGCGGCAAGCGACAGCGGCGGCGCGGGCGGTGGCTGCGGCAGGCGGCGTCGGCGCGGGCAGGCGGCGGTGACTCGGGGCGGCGGTGGTGGTGTGGTGGTGGGGGCTCGGGTGGCGCGTATATAAAGGGGGCGGGGCGGCGACTTGGGGGAGGGGGCAAGGCGCGGCGGGGGAAGGAGTCCGGCTCGGACTCCGGTACGAGTCGGCGGCGGCGGCAGCGCACGCGCGCGGAGGCGGTGGCGCGGGCGACTAGGCCGGCGGCCTGGCTGGGTTTCAGCCCAGCCGACGGAACCTTAAAAAAACAATTTTGCCGACAGAAATAAAATCCTAGAAAATAAAATAGAAATCTAAAAATGCTAAAACAAATTTTCACCGTCTAAATAAAATATTTAGAACGAGATGAACATTTTCTTGGCCCTAAAATGAAATTTTGAAAACATGCAATTTTTCTAATGCAAATAAAATCCAAATAAAATCAAATAAATTATTTTAATATTTTTCCTCCAATATTTCAATTATTTTAGAGAAGTCATATTGTCTCCTCTCTTATATTTTAATATGAAATATTTTTCGGAGAGAAAAATAATTAAAATCAAAATCCTCGTTTCATTATTTGATAAAAAACAAATATGAAAACCGAGAAATCCCCAACTCTCTCCGAGGGTCCTTGAGTTGCTTAGGATTTTGAGGATTGCGGAACCAAAATGCAATAAAATATGATATGCATGAATGACCTATGTATAACATTCCAAATTGAAAATTTGGGATGTTACACCTAGTTATTCGGGTAAGGAAGACTAACAACACAGATGCACAATTAAGCCAGCTTATATTACATCACTATATTTCACTTAGCATATTAAGACACATCTTTTATAAAACTGACAGTATAACCACAAGGAGCAAGATGCATACCAACGGTCGGCGTCATCTTTGACCTTGTCATCCTTGCCATGGATTATCTCGAGGTGGTTGGAACGTTTCTATCCGATTACCCTAATATCTTGGAAAATAGAATAAACAACAGTCAGATAAAAACTTGCTAGATCAACAATATAGTGATGTAGTTAAATTAATTAAGAAAACATGTATGTACACTGAACAAGCCTGCATGTAAACAACAAAGATATTAAACATCCCTTAATATATTCACTACATCAAGCAGGAGGTAGTAATGTACATCAAGAAATCTTCCTAGTGCCTCGTATAAAGTACACAAGTAAGCAAGCAAAGTGCTAGTAGTACTGCTGATGCAAACCCTAACCCTAGGTATGCTAGCAAGCAACTAAATTGAAGAGTAGCAGCAAGCAAGCATACCTGTGATGTAGTGAAGAGACTAACAACACTTGGAATGATATTCTACTGATTGTATTACTCTGTGTATGCCAAGCAAAACTAAACTAAACTAAAACTAAACTAAGATAAATAGAAATTAGCATGTGGCTTTGTGTATCCCCATTTGTTACCCATCACAAATGTAGGCTAACCCATGTTGCACATGCAAAACTATGCATTATGACCAACATTAGTATAACAGAAAATCAACTGAATCCCAACAGTTAACAAATAAGGAAGCATGCCCCTTGAAATCATGCATAGGCAGGCAATTTCAAAGATTTCTCCCCCAATGCAGGACCCAATGAATACCAAGAATACAAGAAATCATGCCCCTTGAAATCATGCATAGGCAGGCAATTTCAAAGATTTCTCCCCCAATGCAGGACCCAATGAATACCAAGAATACAAGAAATCATGCCCCTTGATGGGGATTCATGTAATTGTAACCCCATGAACCCTAAACCCATGAAACCTAACCCCATGAACTAGAGGGCATATCATAAAAGAAGTCTTTTGCTTCAACAATCAGGATGGGCTGATGGTAAGATTATTCATCAGTACATCAGTGGTTTATCAATCACCATGCAAACCCCATGCCATGCAACAAGAACCCTAACCCCGTGCAACATGAACCCTAACTAGGGAGGAACGTGAACCCCATGAACCATGAATCCCTCCCCATGCAACAAAAAACATGAATCCATCCCCATGAACAAGAGCCCATGAGGGGGATCTACCGAACCACCAGGAGGTCCTAACCCTAGAGATCAACCAAATCCTAGCCCTAACCCTAGAAGGACAGAATAACTAGGAAGATGGACGGAAGAACTCATCGGCGATGTTGTAGATGATGCAGCTGACCTTCCTATCACCGTCATCATAGGCGCCTACCCTCCTGTCGTCGTTGCACGTAGCCGTCGTCACGCACGGTGTTGGTGAGAGGGGAGAGGGGATTCACCACCGGGGAGAGGGGATTCACCGTCAGAGTTGCGGAGAGGGGCTTCATCGTCGACGCGGAGGGGAATGGAGAGGGGAAATTTTGGGGAGATTGGGGGGGGATTGGGGAGGGGATCCTGCGTGGTAGTGGGAGAGGGAGTGGTGGGTCCCCCGTTGTAGTGGGAGAGGGAGTGGAGGGAAATTTTGGTGCTGGGAGGGAAATTATTTTGGGTTTGGATGTAGAAATTTTAGGGGTAATTTTTGTAAAGTTTGTAGAAATAACGGTTAAAATCATACTGAATAGCTCAAGAAAACATTGGTATTCCAAGTTTAATATTTTTGCTAGTTGCTTGGTCACATTTGATGATATGAACCGGAGATTTCCTTTTTTTTTGAAATTTTTATGATGTTTTCAAAATCCAACCGAATTCGTCGTGGCGGCCGTCCGTGGCTAGGGGTTGAATCATCCAAAGATGTTGGCGATTCTTTGATGAAATTCCTACCTCTGAAGCTAAAAATGATTTTTAGTAAAAATAACGGGCAAGCTATGGAGCACCCGTAGTTCAAATTTCAGTCGGTTCTAGCTGAATCGACCAATTGTTGTCTGAATGGCCGAGAGTAGCTACCAGACTCGAAAATGCATGATTCTTGGCGACTGTCCATAAAATATGGTCTACTATGAGATATACATGGAATGGCGCCATTTGGAATGACTCTCTTTGTAGCCACTTCATAAAAAATACACGCTTTTAGCATTCAGAAAATGGAAAATGGTTTTTTTTGTGAAACAAGTTGGAACCTCGCTTTGGCAACCCAACATGCAAGCATGTGCCAAATTTGGGCATATTATCGTAAACTATTCAACGAATGTGGCCATATCATTGCTTGTTTGGCTTGAAAGCCATGAATCTGCATTCATAGTAGGTTGTTTTTTAGAACACCTTTTCAAGAAAACATCAGCATTCCAAGTTTAATATTTGTGCTAGTTGCAAGGTCACATTTGATGATGTGACATGGAGGTTTCCCATTTTTTCGATTTTTTAAATTTTTTACGGTGTTTTCAAAATCCGGTCGAATTCGTTGCGACGACCGTCCGTGGCTAGGGGTTGAATCATGCAAAGTTGTTGGAAATTATTTGATGAAATTACTACCTATGAAGCTAAAAGTTATTTTTAATAAAAATAACGGGCAAGCTATGGAGCACCCACAGTTCATATTTCAGCCGGTTCCAACTGAATCGGCCGATGGTTGTCTGAATGGCCGGGACTAGCTACAAGGCTCGGAAATGCATGATTTTTGGCGAGCGTCCGTAAAATATGGTCTACTTTGAGATAGACATGGAATGGCGCCATTTGGAATGACTCTCTTTGTAGCAGCTTCACGAAAAACACATGTTTTTAGCATTCAAAAAATGGAAAATGTTTTTTTTGTGAAATAAGTTGGAACCTCGCTTTGGCAACATTGTTTGCCATCCCAAGATGTAGGCATGTGCCAAATTTGGGCATATTAAAATAAACAATTCAATGAATGTGGCCATATCATTACTTGTTTGGCTTGAAAACCATGAATCTTCATTCATGGTAGGTCACTTTTTAAACACCTTTTCAAGAAAACATCGGTATTCCAAGTTTAATATTTTTTCTAGTTTCTAGGTCACATTTGATGATGTGAAGCGGAGGTTTCCCATATTTCCCTTTTTTTGAATTCTTACTGTGTATTCAAAATCCGGCCTTATTCGTCGCGGCGGCTGTTTGTGGCCTGGGGTTGAATCATGCAAAGCTGTTGGCAATTCTTTGATGAAATGCCTACCTGTGAAGCCATAAATGATTTTTGGTAAAAATAACGTGCGAGCTATGGAGCACCCTTGATGGCTCGTGTCCTCGTCAGTTTTTTTCCCAAAGAGGAAGAGATGATGTAACACAACTACGGTAGGTATTTCCCTCAGTGATGAAACCAAGGTTATCAAACCAGTAGGAGAACCAAGCAACACTATGTAAACGGTAGCTGCACACAAAGAACAAATACTTGCAACCCGATGCGTAAGAGGGGTTGTCCATCCCTCTCGGGTAAAACATAGATCGATTTGTATGATCTTGGATAAATAGATCTCTCAATAAAACAAAATAAAATAAAGAAAGAAAAGGTGCAGCAAGGTGTTTTTTTTGGATTTTTAGATTAATAGATATGAAAACAAAAGCAAATAAAATTAGATCTCAAAGCAAATATGATAAAGAATAGACCGGGGGGGGGCGTAGATTTCACTAGTGGCTTCTCTCCAGAAAATAGCATACGGTGGGTAAACAAATTACTGTTGGGCAATTGATAGAACTCCAAATAATTATGACTATATCCAGGCAATGTTCATTATATAGGCATATCCAAGATTAGTAGACCGACACCTACCTACATCTACTACTATTACTCCACACATCGACCGCTATCCAGCATGCATCTAGTGTATTAAGTTCATGGAGAAACAGAGCAATGCCATAAGAACGATGACATGATGTAGACAAGATCTATTCATGTAGGAATAGACCCCATCTTGTTATCCTTAATAGCAACGATCAATATGTGTCTTGCTGCCCCTTCTGTCACTAGGAAAGAACACCGCACGATCAAACCCATATCAAAGCACCTCTTCCCATGGCAAGAAAAAATTGATCTAGTCGGCCTAACTAAACCAAATATTCGAAGAAGAAATAGGAGGATATAAGTAATCATGCATATAAGAGATCAAAACTCAAATAACTTTCATGGATAAAATAGATCTGATCATAAACTCAAAGTTCATCGGATCCCAACAAACACACAGCAAAAAGCGAAAAAAAATGAGAGATACAATTCTTCGGGTGGCATACTTTTCCCATCAACGAAAATGACCGAGTAATTCCCAACACTTTCCATGCTAGATATATCATAGGCGGTTCCCAAATAGAAAATAAAGTTTATTCCTTTTTCCACCATTCTTTCACTTTCCATGGCTAGTCGTATCCACGGGTGCCTTCCATACCAACACTTTTCAAGGAATTTATTATTTGACAACATAAAGTAAATTTATTTTTCATTTTGGGACTGGGCATCCCTAATACCTTTGTCGTACTCTCGTGCAATGACAAGTGAATAAACACTCATCTTGAGAATAACACATCTAGCACGGAAAATGATACGTCTCCAACGTATCTATAATTTTTGATTGTTCCATGCTATTATATATTCTGTTTTGGATGTTTAATGGGACTTATTATACACTTTTATGTCATTTCTAGGACTAACCTATTAACCGGAGGCCCAACCCAAATTACTGTTTTTCGCCTATTTCAGTGTTTCGAACGAAAATAATATCAAACGGAGTCCAAATGGAATGAAACCTTCGGGAACGTGATTTTCAGAACAAACGTGATCTAGAGGACTTGGAGTGGACGTCAAGCAACTAACGAGGTGGCCACGAGGCAGGGGGCACGCCTACCCCCCTGGGCGCGCCCTCCACCCTCGTGGGCCCCTCGTGGATCCACCGACCTACTTCTTCCTCCTATACATACCTACTTACCTCCAAACTATCAGCAAAGGAGCCAAAACCCTATTTCCACCGCCGCAACCTTCTGTACCCGTGAGATCCCATCTTGGGGCCTTTTCCGGTGCTCCGTCGGAGGGGGCATTGATCAGGGAGGGCTTCTACATCAACACCCTAGCCTCTTCGATGATGTGTGAGTAGTTTACCTCAGACCTTCGGGTCCATACTTATTAGCTAGATGGTTTCTTCTCTCTCTTTGGATCTCAATACAAAGTTCTCCTCGGTCTTCTTGGAGATCTATTCGATGTAACTCCTTCTGCGGTGTGTTTGTCGAGATCCGATGAATTGTGGGTTTATGATCAGGATTATCTATGAACAATATTTGAATCTTCTCTGAATTCTTTTATGTATGATTGGCTATCTTTGCAATTCTCTTCGAATTATCATTTTGGTTTGGCCTACTAGATTGATCTTTCTTGCAATGGGAGAAGTGCTTAGCTTTGGGTTCAATCTTGCGGTGCTTGATCCCAGTGACAGTAGGGGAAACGACACATATTGTATTGTTGCCATCGAGGATAAAAAGATGGGGTTTATATCATATTGCATGAGTTTATCCCTCTACATCATGTCATCTTGCTTAAAGCGTTACTCCATTCTTACTTAATACTCTAGATGCATGCTGGATAGCGGTCGATGTGTGGAGTAATAGTAGTAGATGCAGGCAGGAGTCGGTCTACTTGTCACAGACGTGATGCCTATATACATGATCATACCTAGATATTCTCATAACTATGCTCAATTCTATCAATTGCTTGACAATAATTTGTTCACCTACCGTAATACTTATGCTATCTTAAGAGAAGCCACTAGTGAAACCTATGCCCCCCGGGTCTATTTTCCATCATATTAATCTTCCGTTAACAAGCTATTTTTATTACCGTTTATTTTGCAATCTTTACTTTTATCTTTATCATAAAAATACCAAAAATATTTATCTTATTATCTCTATCAGATCTCACTTTTGCAAGTGGGCGTGAAGGGATTGACAACCCCTTTATCGCGTTGGTTGCAAGGTTCTTATTTGTTTGTGTAGGTGCGTGGGACTTGAGCGTGGCCTCTGTCATGGTTCTAACTCTCACAGTAATGTAGGGGGGTATGTATGGAGAGGCTAGATCTTAGCTATGGAGAAGTTGTAAGCACACGGGATTTACGAGTTCAGGCCCTTCTCGAAGGAAGTAACAGCCCTACGTCTTGGAGCCCGGAGGCGGTCGACTGGATTATGTGTGTATGAATTACAGGGATGCGAACCCTTTACACTGAGGAGGGGGTGGCTTATATAGAGTTCGCCAGGCCCCTCCGGCCCTCAGTTATGCAGGGTTTAAAGTACATTAAGGCTGGGCGTTACTGGTAACGCCTCTAATAAAAGGCCATGATGATCATAAAAGCTACTTAATGACCGACCGTTTGTGTGTGGAATGGCTTTAGATCTCCTAGCCATCGAGTGGTTGGATCTTGGTCAAGTGACTGCTTCTTGGTCGAGTGTCATCGAGTCTATCGAGTGGAAGACCTCGAAGTCGATTGATAGATGATTTCTTCTAGGGATGTCCTTGGGTAGGGCAGTTACGACAGGTCCATGACCCTACCCTAGGTACATAGCTTCATCATTAGCCCCCGAATGGATCGATGTTTGAGTGGAGAAGGAGTTGGGAATCCTTCCGACCCATTTTTCGTGCTATGAGAACGTCTTGTCTTGGATCAATCGTCATGGATGATGTCATCAACTTCTTTCAGTCGCCTTGATCCATTCTTAGTTTGCTTTAGTCGAGTGAATCCCTTTATTTGAAGGTCCTCGAGTGGTTGCATGGGAGAGATCCTCCATCTGACAAGTTGTTCTGCTGCCCGCGGATTTCGCAGGATTTGAATTTCGGGAGGCGCGCAGGACGGAGGAGGCCGCAGTAATCGGATGGGATAGGACGGAGCATCCTCGATCTCCGCGCCACCTTTTCGCCACGTATCGCACGCACGCCTGTTGCGGGATCTGGCAGGATTGCCCGGGCCTACAGGTCAGTCACTCGAAAGCGACCCCATATAAGCTGCCGGCCTGGGGCTTTGAACAGTGCGCCTTCACTTTTCCCCCTCCTTCGCAAAATCTTCCACCACCCCCATTCTCGCCTCGGTGCTGTCGGCCCGTTCGAGCTTTGTCCGCGTCGATGGTGAAGGAGAAGACGGCGGCTCTGGAGCGCGCGAAGAAGGCGACGGCGCAGGGGAAAGCGAAGAAGCCCGGTGGGGGCGGATCTTCTTCGAGGTCCGCTCTGCCCAAGGACTGGATCCAGGGCGATTGGATGCCTTTGGCGATTTGGCAAGATGACCTTGATGATATGGTTGAGGGGGGATTCATTCCCCATGAATCTGCGCGTCTCCCGGGAAGTGAGATCGAACCCCAGCCTCGTGATGGTGAGTGCGTCCTCCTCACCACCCATATCGATCGCGGATTTTCTCTGCCTCCTCATCCTTTCTTCAGGAGCTTCTTGAACTTCTTCGTAGCGCAGCTCCACCACTTTACTCCAAACTCCATTGTGTACCTTGCTGCTTTTGTTTCCTTATGCGAGAATTTCTTGGGTTGCCGCCCCCATTGGGGGCTCTTCAAGCACATTTTCACTTGTCGCTCTCAGTCGGTTAAGAAAGCCAAGTCGAGTGATGAGAGGGCGCAAGTGATTCAGTTGTGTGGGGGTCTGGCGATCCAAATGAGAGGAAAAAGCTCTTTTCCGTCCATCACTTTTCCCGAGTCGGTCCGCGGATGGCAATCGACCTGGTTCTACTGTAAAGACCAGGCGGCACCAGGACAGTCGACTGGGCTTCCCCCTTTCTCCCTAAACCGAGCAGAAAAACCTTCCTCTCTGAAAGTGTCGCCAGAAGAGAAGGCGCAAGTCAAAGTGTTGGTCGGTCGAGTGGTTCAGCTTGTCCACGATGGGGTGACCGGCATGGATTTGTTGGAGGTCTTCCTCCGGAGGCGGATCCAACCGCTCCAAGCCCGTGACCACCCGATGTGGATGTACTCGGGTCTCGAAGACACCACTCAGATTTATCCGGAGGAGGTCACGGACGAGATGCTGGAGGGGTGGTTGTCGAGTATCACAGGGAACAAAGACAACCCCCGAGGAGCCAGGAGGATTCCTCCACTCGACCAATCATATGAAGTAGACAAGGTCTGGTCTTGCATCTCCGACTGTAACCTTGCTTTCTTCGTTTCGTTCTCTTTGAATCAGTCAATTAACTTTTGTCTTGTTTGCTGTTTTCTAGGCTATTACTGAGATGTACTCGATGCCCAATGGAGCACAGGAGCAGGCCGAGGAGGGGGAGGCGAGCGGCGGCGAAAGTGGAGAGGAGTGGAAATCTGATGGTGAGGGGGAGGGGGACAACGACGACGACTCCAGCGAAGAGGAGGAGGAAGAGGTTGAACCTCCCCGCTCGGAGAGGCGATCCAGGCTCACACACGACCCTTCGCGCGAACGTGGTAAGGCGACTGTGCCTGTTGGGCAGTCGTCAAAACGCCCTCGGACTTCTTCCCCAGCGCCAACCGGAAAACTCCCAAGCATCCACGAGCGGCATCGTCGAAACCACCAAAGGCCCTGCCTAAGATGAAGATGACTGTCCCCACCATTTCCGGGTAATAATAGCACTTGTTTTCTTTTGTTGAACATGGACGGACTCTTGGTCGATTCATTGAACAGACCGACTGGCTTTCGAAACTTGCAGTGCTGCTACCTCTGAGATCTCCGCCAAGGATGATGACCAGGAGATGGAAGATGCTGTTACCTCCAACCCCGGTATAATTTCTGAGGCTCCGCTTTTAGTCGACTGATGGTCTCTTCCGGTCGATTGGGCTTTTCATTTTTAACTTTGGATTTTTCTTATAGCTCCTCCTCATGTCATTGACCTCCCTGATGTTGATGACGAAGTGCCGCTGAGGGCGAGAAGGAATAGGAAGGCGTCGACTGGCAAGACCCCGCAAACCACATCAACGCCTGAGGCCATAATTCAGGAGGGTGATAACACCACTCGGACTTCTGTCCTTCGCTGTGCCTCTGACGAGTGTCCGGCCTTCATCGTCGACTGCAGACCCGCCTTCGCTTTTTGCCACACACCACGTCCCTGAGGATCAAGTGGGTGCCGCTAAGGAGGCTATACGCCAGGCGGGAATCATGATGGAGCAGGTGAAGGTGGTCCGGGAAGCCAGCCAAGCAGCTTATGACGCAAGTTCAGCCCTTCAGAGAAATGTCCAGGTCAGTCGATCACCGCTTGCTCTGTTAGGATATGCTATCTGAGGATCTTTGTATCTGTACACCTACTGGGTGTGTCGATTGAATTTTCTGGACTAGTGGGGGCACGCTGAGCGCACCCACTGGGTGTAGTCCCCGAGACTACGGCGGACTGCTAGCAGTCGACTGTAGTCTTTACATTGTGTTGCCTCATTTGAACTTCTTCGCTCGGTCTGGTCGAGCCATGTCGAATGGAATCTTGGAATTAGTGGGGGCACGCTGAGAGCACCCACTGGACATGGTCGACTGCGGGCAGTCGATTTTTTTTCAAACCAGTGAGGGCACGCTGAGTGCACCCACTGGTTGTACTCCCCGAGCTTACTGTCGAATATTTTTGATTCGGCTGTGATCTTAGAACTGTCGTAATTTTTCTCTTAGTTGCTCAGAAGCAACCTACCTTTGACATCTGTCGACTGATTATTCGCAGAAATCCTGTGAGCTTGTGGCTCGCTACACTGAATTGGAGAACAAACAGATCCAGCTCAACCTTGACTTGAAGCTTGCCCAGCAAAACTTGTAGAAGGCGAGGGACAAAGCAAAAGGTATGGCTGGTGAGGATTTGATGACTGTCCTTTTCTTTTTTGCCCATTCTTGATGTTGATCTCACTTGACATTTCATAGACAAAATGGAGGAGGCTCTGAAGAAGAAAGATCGTGACCTTGCCGAAGCGCAGAAGACGGCCTTGGACAAAACAAAGCTTGCGGAATAAAAGCTGGCTTCAGTCGGTAGCCTTGAAGAAGAGAACTCCAGACTGAAAACCGCTCTCAACGCGGCCAACCAAGAGGTCAGCCGTCTGAAGAACGATAAGATAGCTCTGAGTGACAAGGCAAGCGAACTGGCCGGGAAGAAGAACGATCTGGAGGCTTATCTTGGAGCACTCGCCGAGAAGTTATTCGTCATGCTTGAGGGTAATCACTCCTACCCGACTGACTTGTTGTCGTCGACCCCATGTAG
Source organism: Aegilops umbellulata (assembly GCA_032464435.1). Taxonomy (NCBI): domain Eukaryota; kingdom Viridiplantae; phylum Streptophyta; class Magnoliopsida; order Poales; family Poaceae; genus Aegilops; species Aegilops umbellulata. The sequence goes on from CP136058.1 coordinate 92,527,998, forward strand.
AGCCACTGACTTATCTTTGAATTGTGTTTACAGAATTCTGTCGGAACTTCGAAGAAGAGACCAGTCGAGTGGAGACAGGCTTGGACCCCATTAATTCTCCAGTGAAGGATGAGGCTTCTATGAACGTGCTCCAACTGGAGTCTCGTGTTGCTGGCGTGGTCGATTACCTTGCTCGACTGAAGGTTGCGATGTCGCGGATCGATATGTCACTCTGGCCTAGAACGACGCTTCAAAATGACCTCGAGTCCCTGATGACTCGACTGAATGAAGTTGCAGGTCGAGTGACTGAATGGAAGAAATCTTCAGCCAGGTGTGGTGCTGAGGTCGCTCTGTCCCTGGTCCGCATTCACTGCAAGGAGGCGCGAGAGGAAAAGCTGGTTGCTATCCAAGTTGCCAATACTAGGAAGCACAATTTTCAAGCCTTCATGGAGACCTTCATTGCCGCTGCCACCCGAATTGCCGACGGGATTGACTTGGACGAGTTCGTCGCCCCTTCCAGTCCTCTGCCTGAGGAATAAAACTTCTATGCTTCACTTTAAATTTGCCTCGGAATGCCGAATGGATTTTGTAACCGTTAAACTCTTTCGGGTTGAATGCTCGAGTACTTTCATCTGCGGTCTGGGACCTTTGGGATTTATCTGAACTTGGTTTATCGTTGGAATATCTTCATGAATCATCTGTCGAGTGGAACCTGTTCCTCACTCGAAGCAACTTTGTATTTGTGGTGCAGCTCCGAAGGAGAAGGTAGCAGTCAACTTGCACCTCGTCGTCCTTGCGGATTGGGACGTGTTCCGTACTTAGGTGAGTACTGGACTGCAGCTAAGCCTCCGAGTGGGAGGTTTGCTCTCCGCTCAGTAGGACTTTAAACACTTAGGCGAGTAATGGACTGCAGCTAAGCCCCCGAGTGGGAGGTTTGCTCTCCACTTGGTAGGATTTTCAAATACTTAGGCGAGTACTGGACTGTAGCTAAGCCTCCAAGTGGGAGGTTTGCTCTCCGCTCGGTAGGACTTTAAACACTTAGGCGAGTACTGGACTGCAGTTAAGCCCCCGAGTAGGAGGTTTGCTCTCCACTCGGTAGGATTTTCAAATACTTAGGCGAGTACTGGACTGCAGCTAAGCCCCCAAGTGGGAGGTTTGCTCTCCACTCGGTAGGATTTTCAAATACTTAGGCGAGTACTGGACTGCAGCTAAGCCCCCGAGTGGGAGGTTTGCTCTCCACTCGGTAGGATTTTCAAATACTTAGGCGAGTACTGGACTACAGGTAAGCCCCCGAGTGGGAGGTTTGCTCTCCACTAGGTAGGATTCTCAAATACTTAGGCGAGTACTGGACTGTAGCTAAGCCTCCGAGTGGGAGGCTGGCTCACCACTCGGTAGGATTTTAAACACTTAGGCGAGTACTGGACTGCAGCTAAGCCCCCAAGTGGGAGGTTTGCTCTCCACTCGGTAGGATTTTCAAATACTTAGGCGAGTACTAGACTGCAGCTAAGCCTCCGAGTGGGAGGCTGGCTCACCACTCGGTAGGATTTTAAACACTTAGGCGAGTACTGGACTGCAGCTAAGCCCCCGAGTGGGAGGTTTGCTCACCACTTGGTAGGATTTTAAACACTTAGGGGAGTACTGGACTGTAGCTAAGCCCCCGAGTGGGAGGCTGGCTCACCACTCGGTAGGATTTTAAACACTTAGGCGAAACGGGTTCGTAGCTAAACCCCCGAGTGGGAGGTTTGCTCTCCACTCGGTAGGATTTTAAACACTTAGGCGAAACGGGTTCGCAGCTAAGCCCTCGAGTGGGAGACTGGCTCACCACTCGGTAGGATTTTTTTTCACAAACTTAGATGAAACAGATTCGCAGCTAAGCCACCCACTGGGGGATTTCACATGCAAACAAAAGCAACAACAATTACTGGAAAAATTGCAACACTCTTGTCTTTGATAAATAAACTACAGAAGTTTTTCTTATTACATCTCATCCGAGTGAGAACTCAAGTGTAAAAGGGGCGGAGCAGTTCCGCATTCCAAGCTCGTGGCTCATCAATCTAGCGATCGACATTGTAAAGGTGATACGCTCCGTTGTGGAGGACTCTGGTGACGATGAAGGGGCCTTCCCAAGTAGGAGCAAGCTTGTGTGGTTTCTGTTGATCCACTCAGAGGACCAAGTCTCCTTCTTGGAAAGCTCGACTCTTCACATTTCTGGCATGGAATCGATGCAAGTCTTGCTGATAAATGGTCGATCGGATCATTGCCATTTCTCTTTCTTCTTCCAGGAGGTCGATTGCGTCTTGCCGGGCTTGTTCTGCTTCATCTTCAGAGTAGAGTTCGGCTCGGGGCGCATTGTGAAGCAGATCACTCGGCAAGACTGCCTCCGCTCCGTAGACCAGAAAGAACGGGGTTCTTCCAGTCGACCGATTCGAGGTAGTCCTCAATCCCCAAAGAACTGATGGAAGCTCGTCGACCCATGCGCCTGCTGCGTGCTTAAGATCGCGCATCAGCCGAGGTTTCAGTCCTTTGAGAATCAGACCGTTTGCCCTTTCTGCTTGTCCATTCGACTGGGGGTGTGCGACTGAAGCATAGTCGACTCGTGTGCCTTGAGAGGCGCAGAAAGCTATGAACTTATCTGAATCAAAGTTCGATCCATTGTCAGTGATGATGCTATGCGGGACTCCATATCTGAATATCAACTCCCTGATGAAACTGATAGCAGTGCAAGCATCAAGATTCTTGATAGGCTTAGCTTCAATCCATTTGGTGAACTTGTCGACTGCCACAAGCACATGCGTGAAACCGCTCCTGCCTGTTCTCAATGGTCCACCATATCCAGTCCCCAAACAGCGAAGGGCCAGACGAGTGGAATGGTCTTCAGGGCTGACGCCGGTTTGTGCGACATATTGGAGTAGAACTGGCATCCTTCACACTTGTCGGCTATCTCTTTCGCCATTTCATTTGCTCTCGGCCAGTAAAATCCCGCTCGGTATGCTTTAGTCACAATGGTCCGAGAGGACGCATGATGACCACAGGTCCCCGAGTGGATATCATCAAGGATTATCTGACCTTCTTCCGGTGTTATACACTTCTGACTGACTCCAGTCGCGCTTTCTCTATACAACTGTCCCTTTATGACTGTAAAGGCTTTGGATCGATGGATGATCTGTCGAGCCTCTTCCTCGTCCTCTGGGAGTTCTTTCCTTAGGATATACGCGATGTACAGTACTGTCCAATCGGGAGTGATTACCAAGACTTCCATGATTAAGTCGACCACCGCTGGAATTTCGACTTCAGTCGGATCCGTGGCACTCTTTGGCTGCGGGCCTTCATCAGTAAAAGGATCTTCCTGAACTGACGGTGAGTGGATGTGTTCCAAAAACACATTGCTGGGAATGGCTTCTCTCTTGGAACCTATTTTTGCCAAATCATCAGCTGCTTGATTCTTTAGTCGGGGTATGTGATGAAGCTCTAACCCCTCGAATTTCTTCTCTAACTTTCTCACTGCATTGCAATAACCAGTCATGGCTGGACTTCTGACGTCCCACTCCTTCATCACCTGATTAACCACCAAATCTGAGTCGCCATAGACCATGAGGCGACGGACGCCGAGTGAAATGGCCATGCGCAACCCATACAAGAGTGCTTCATATTCTACTTCGTTATTGGAGGAATCGAAGTGAATCTGGAGAACATATCTGAGCTTATCTCCTCGGGGGGAAACCAATACTACCCCAGCACTGGAACCATTCAGCATCTTAGACCCATCGAAGAACATGGTCCAGTGCTCCGAGTGAACTTGAGTCAGTAGTTGCTGTTCAATCCACTCGGCGACGAAATCTGCTATTGCTTGGGACTTGATAGCCTTCTTTGCCTCAAACTCGATATCTAGGGGAAGGAGTTCAATCGCCCATTTGGCCACTCGACCAGTTGCATCTCTGTTGTGCAAAATCTCTGACAATGGAGCGTCGTTGACGACTGTGATGGAATGGTCAGAGAAGTTATGTGCAACCTTCTTCGTGGTCATATAAATCCCATATACAAGCTTCTGGTAATGAGGATATCTTTGCTTTGATGGAGTCAAAACTTCAGAAATATAATATACTGGGCGTTGAACTTTGAAGGCCTTTCCTTCTTCTTCCCGCTCGACCATAAGTACTGTACTGACGACTTGTCCCGTGGCTGCAATGTAAAGCAGCAGAGGCTCTTTGCTGATTGGAGCAGCAAGCACCGATTGGGTGGAGAGCAGAGCTTTGAGCTCTGCAAATGCTGCATCAGCTTCTGGAGTCCACTTGAACTTGTCTGACTTCTTCATCAGTCGGTAAAGAGGCAATGCCTTTTCACCGAGATGAGAGATGAATCGACTTAAAGCGGCCAAGCAACCTGTAAGCTTCTGTATGTCGTGCACGCGCACATGATGTTTCATCCGGAGTATAGTTCCAACCTTTTCTGGATTGGCGTCGATTCCCCGTTCGAAAACGATAAAACCGAGTAACTTTCCACCTGGAACTCCGAACGTGCACTTTGATGGATTGAGCTTGATATCATACCTCCTGAGGTTGGCGAAGGTTTCAGCAAGGTCAGTCAGCAGGTCGGAACCTTTCCGTGACTTGACCACGATATCATCCATGTATGCTTCCACATTCCGACTGATTTGAGTGAGCAAACACTTCTGAATCATCCTCATGAACGTGGCTCCAGCATTCTTGAGACCGAATGGCATGGTTACATAACACAAGCACCCGAATGGAGTGATGAAAGTTGTTTTAATCTCGTTGGGCCCGTACAGATGGATCTGATGTTACCCGGAATAGGCGTCTAAAAAAGACAATCGCTCACACCCCGCGGTCGAGTCGACTATCTGGTCAATGCGGGGGAGAGGAAAATGATCTTTTGGGCAGGCCCGATTGATATGCTGAAAGTCAATGCACATGCGAAGTGACTTGTCCTTCTTGGGGACCATGACCACGTTGGCGAGCCACTCGGAGTGGTAAATCTCTCGGATGAACTCCGCTGCTAAGAGCCGAGCCACCTCTTCGCCAATAGCCTTTCTCTTCTGGACGGCGGACCGTCGGAGATGTTCTTTGACATGTTTAACTTTTGGGTCGACTCGTAGACGGTGCTCAGCCAGCCCCCTGGGAACCCCCGGCATGTCAGAAGGCTTCCATGCGAAGATGTCCCAGTTCTCACGGAGGAACTGGATGAGCGCTTCTTCCTATTTGGAGTCGAGTGTTGTTGAGATATGAGTCGGAGCAGCATTGGGATCGGTCGGGTGAATGTGAACCGGCTTTGTTTCACCAGACGACTGAAAAGCTGATTCGGTAGCGGGCTTCTTGGTTCGCAACAAATCAGTCGGGTCTGCAGTCTTCTGGTATTCCTGTAGCTCGACCACAGCCATCTGAGCATCAGCAATGTTTGAGCCTTTCTGAAAACACTCTTCTGCCTTCTTCCGATTGCCCGTAACAGTGATCACACCTTTGGGACCGGGCATCTTTAATTTGAGATACACATAACATGGTCGAGCCATGAAGCGTGCATAAGCTGGCCTGCCCAAAATGGCGTGATAAGCACTCTGAAAATCCACAACCTCGAATGTCAACTTTTCTTTGTGGTAATTCTTGGAATCACCGAAAACCACATCGAGAGCAATTTGGCCGAGTGACTCAGCCTTCTTCCCAGGAATGACTCCGTGGAAGCTCATGTTGCTGGAACTGAGTCTAGACATCGGAATGCCCATCCCTTTCAACGTTTCTGCGTACAGTATGTTCAAACCACTACCACCATCCATCAGGACTTTGGTCAGTCGAGTGCCTTCGACAACTGGGTCGACCACCAACGCTTGCCTCCTAGGGGTGGCAATGTGCGTTGGATGATCGGACTGGTCGAACATGATGGCAGTCTGAGACCACTTCAGATAACTGGGTGTTGCCGGAACAACCATATTCACCTCACGGTTAATAACTTTCAGTCAACTTTTGCTTTCAACATCAGCAAAAATCATCAGGGTGGAATTGACCTGGGTATCCATCGTCACTATCTTCCTTGTCCTCAACTTTGTCTGACTCCTTTTCCTTATCTTTGGGCTGGTTGCCCTGGAACTGCTGGATCAAGAGCCGACACTGTCGAGTGGTATGTTTCGGGTAAATGAGTTTACCCTCTTCATCTTTCTTGGTGTGGATGTGACACGGCAGATCCAACACATCATTTCCGTCTTGGTCTTTAACTTTCTTGGGGTTCCAAGGTCCTTTGGGTTTCCCCTTAAACTTTCCTTGGGTTATAGCCAGGGCTTCCGCAGGAGCAGCTGGCTCGGCTTTCCGCTTCTGTTTCCGACTGGAATTTCCTCCCCCGGTTTCCTGGGCGACTGACTTGTGCTTGTCACTCCGGAGTCGATCCTCATCTTCACCATTAGCGTATTTGGTGGCAATCTCCATCATCCGATTCAGGGACATCTCTCCGGTTAGTCCGAATTTCAGATTCAATTCTCTGTACTTGACGCCTTCTTTAAAGGCACAAACTGCTTGATGATCTGGTACATTCTCAACTGTGTGATGCAACTTGATCCATCTCTGGATGTAATCCCTCAGAGTTTCATTCGGCTTCTGCACGCAAGACCGCAGTTCCGTAAGACCTGCTGGTCGCTTGCACGTTCCTTCGAATGTTGTGACAAACACTCGGGTGAGATCTTCCCAAGTGTAAATGCTGCTGGGTGCTAACTGATTCAGCCACGCTCTGGCCGAGCCCTCCAACATGAGAGGCAGGTGCTTCATGGCTACCTCATCATTACCTCCGCCAATCTGGACGGCCACTCGGTAGTCTTCGAGCCAAGTATCGGGCTTGGACTCACCGGTGAACTTGTTAACTCCAGTCGCCAACCTGAAGTTGGGAGGAATCACGGCGGCCCTGATGGCTCGACTAAAACACTCTGGCCCTGAAACATGTACTCTGCTACTGGTAGGTGCATCTCTGTCGTGACCTTCTCGGTGAGCTCTATTCCTGTCGACCAAACCTTGACCGAGAATGGATCTCGCATCAAAGCCTGGTTCCCTGGGGTCGACTGGAATCCTCCGCCCAACACTATGAGGGCGTCTGTCATCCTGCTGTCGAGGCACATATGATCCACTCCTCGGGGGAGGGGTTGGCACTCAACGTCGATCATCACGATCGAATCGGTGATCATACTGCTCACGGTTCCTGTGTTGATCGCGCCGGTCTCCATGTCCCTCACACCTCGGGGGCGATCTTGGGCTGTGAGCCGACTGGACTGTGTCTGCAGCAATGGATCGACTATGGATCCTGTTCCGCGACTGAGAAACAACGGAATTCTGGTCTCCTGCTGCTCGGAGTAACGCTCTGATCTGCAACAGGCCCCTGCCAGCCTCTGACTGGGAGGGCTGAATTGATTCTGCTATACGGGCTGCCACTGCCAAATTCTGAATCGGAGTTCGATATACCTGCGGGGGCGGAAAGAGCTAGCGTCGACTGGATTCTGGAACCCGTTGACGCGCTCGCTCGTCGAGTGCTCGTTGGAGGTTCTCCAGCCGAGTGCGCTCAGCCAAGTTGAACAAAGCGCACGTCCTCCAAGGCACGGGCCTCGGGGGTTTCTCCAACGATTGGAGTGTGAAGTGCATCCATAATCCGGCGACGAAGTTCTTCACTCTGCAGCAATGTGAGGGGCTCGGGGAGATATTCTTCATGGGGATGCGACGGGCCGCCTCCACCTGCGCCTCCGTTGGTGCGGGGAAAACCAGGAGGACTGCGCGGTCCATCGACCATCAAAACCTCCGCCGCCGGATCACTGTTGTCGCACTCGGATGCGGTCTCAACGGAGCCAGTCGAACAGGCCGTAGAGAGATTCGTCGGGCTCGATGGCCACGACTTGAGGGGTGGCCGACTGGCGGGCCACTGCATGCCTCACCCACCGCTGAAGCCTCAACCGACCGGAGCGCTTGCGCCAGCGGGAGACGGGGAGGGAGGACGCCACAAGAGCCGACCAATACTAGGTCGACGGCTGTCGCAGGAGGACACCACGGACGCATGCACGAAAGTGCGTCGCCCCGCGGACGGGGAGCGCGTCAACGTCAAGTGGGGCCTCCTGAAGCCAAGCGGAATCGTCGGCGATGAACGTGAGCGCGCCGAGACGGATCTCGCGGCCCTCCACCAAAACTCCGCCTAAAACCATGATCAAGGGATCGAAAAAATCGCAACTTCTCCAACTAGGCGCTAAGACTCCTGCCCCGCGGTGGGCGCCAACTGTCGTGGTTCTAACTCTGACAGTAATGTAGGGGGGTATGTATGGAGAGGCTAGATCTTAGCTATGGATAAGTTGTAAGCACACGAGATTTACGAGTTCAGGCCCTTCTCGGAGGAAGTAACAGCCCTACGTCTCGGAGCCAGGAGGCGGTCGACTGGATTATGTGTGTATGAATTACAGGGATGCGAACCCTTTACACTGAGGAGGGGAGTGGCTTATATAGAGTTCGCCAGGCCCCTCCGGCCCTTAGTTATGCAGGGTTTAAAGTACATTAAGGCTGGGCATTACTGGTAACGCCTCTAATAAAAGGCCATGATGATCATAAAAGCTACTTAATGACCGACCGTTTGCGTGTGGAATGGCTTTAGATCTCCTAGCCGTCGAGTGGTTGGATCTTGGTCGAGTGACTGCTTCTTGGTCGAGTGTCATCGAGTCTGTCGAGTGGAAGACCTCGAAGTCGATTGATAGATGATTTCTTCTAGGGATGTCCTTGGGTAGGGCAGTTAGGACAGGTCCATGACCCTACCCTAGGTACATAGCTTCATCAGCCTCCTACTGGATTGATACCTTGGTTCTCAAAAACTGAGGGAAATACTTACGCTACTTTACTGCATCACCCTTTCCTCTTCAAGGGAAAAACAAACGCAGTGCTCAAGAGGTAGCAGAAAATATTGGCCACCCTCTGCCGCTTCATGAGCGGTACGAGCACACAAAAAGGGAATTTATTTTTAAAATTAGAGATTGCACATACAAATTTGCTTAGAACGGCACAGAAATACCGCATATAGGTAGGTATGGTGGATTCATGTGGCAAAACTGGTTTAAAGGTTTTGGATGCACAAAGTAGTATTCCTACTTAGTACAAGTGAAGGCTAGCAAAAAAGATTGAGAAGCAACCAACCAAGAAACGAAAAATCACATAAGTGAGCATTAAGCATAACTAACACGGAATAATGCACCACAAGTAGGATGTAATTTCATTGCATAACTATTGACTTTCGTGCTTGCATATGAAATCACAAACCTCAACACCAATATCTTACTACAGTATAATTACTCATCAACATGACTCACATATCACTATCATCATATCTCAACACTATTACAAAGAATCAAGTTTATTTTGTTGAATCATCTTCATGAAAGCTTTTATTATATCCCTCTTGAATATCTATCAATTTGGGACTAATTTCATATGTTGCTTTTGATAAGCTCAAACAAATCTAAGTGAAGAACATGAGCATAAAAATTTTCTTCTCTCAAAATAATATAAGTGAAGCACGAGAGAATTTCTTCAAAATTTTACTAACTCTCAAATAGATCGAAGTGAAGCATGAGAGTATTTGTTCAAAAATATTAAAGCAGAACGTGCTCAAAAAGATATAAGTGAAGCACTAGAACAATTCCATAGCTCAAAAAAGTTTAAGTGAAGCATATAGAGCAATTCTAACAAATCATAGCATAATTTCGGCTCTCTCAAATAGGTGTGTCCAGCAAGGATAGATGACACAAACTAAAAAGTAAAACAGCGGAAGACTTGGAAGATAAGTGAGTCCATCAACTCCAACGGCATCACTGAGTATAGAACCACAACCTAAGGCACCTTACTCATCGTCTAAAAAGTCTGCAACATGAACGTTGCAGCCCGAAAACGGGTCAGCACATGGAATATGCTGGCAATGTAACACATAGAGAGTAATGAACAGAAATAGGCTATACTACATGCATATATGGCTGGTGGAAAGCTCTATGGTTACAGTTTTGCGTAAAGCCAATTTTTCCCTACTGCAAAGGAAATACATTTTTATTTAACTATCATGGTGGTTGTTAAACATTGAGAGTGTAGACACCCTCTCAATCCCAATTAAGCATCATCTTTAAAACCCAACAAAATTAATTAAAGTCACATGATGAGATTCACATGATAATCCAAGTACTAGATACTCAAAACGTCCATAACCGGGGACACGGCTAATCATGATTAGTTTACACACTCTGCAGAGGTTTGCGCACTTTTCCCCACAAGACTCGATCTCCTCCGTTGGATTCTCGCACTGCATGGTGTTTGAGAAACGGATGGCCGAGACATAGTCTTTCAGAAGCGCTAGCACCTTACGATCGGGTAGACAGTTACACCTACTTTCCCCTACATCTGCTAGTCTACCACTGTAAGAGTTTGCACGACTTAATTAACTATGCTAGAGCCCATAGTAGCTTGTGGCTGCACATGGAAGTTTCTAGCATGAATAATCTATGATCCCTTTGAGCCTCGGTGGCGGTCCATAAAGAAAAACAGGCAATCGCTGGAATACCCAGGTGCCTCAAGCCACCCAGATGTGTATTAAAGTTGCCACCTTTAGTAAACCATTTAAATAACTATCTCACATCTGTCATGGAAAACACTCACCCAATCCACGTCTACTAGCATAGCATGGCATAAGCAAACGTAGAAGTAACTCCCAAAGGTTTGATAATAAAACAGGTAATAGGTACTACCTCATCTACTTCCCAAAACCCACATATTAATAATGTCCTATTCATGCAATTGTTTGAGGATTGATCTAATGCAATAAAACTGGGTATTTAAAGAGGTATGATCAAAGTGTTACTTGCCTTGCTGATGATCCGTGAAACCTAGAGATTCGAAGTAGCAAGCGGCACACTCCGGGTACTCTATCGCAAACAAAGAAGCATACAATAAGCACTCATCTTAAGCACAAGTAAAACTCAAATAAGAGATCTAACCATAAAGTTCAACTTAAGAACTCCGGTTTGCAAAAAGAAACAAATCGAACAAAACAACGAAAGTCAAAAGGCGAAAGAAACAAGCTTCGTTTGCAAATCTGGACCTAAGTCAAATTTTACAGAAGCAAAAACTTGTTTGAGTTGGTTAAACAGAAAGAGGGTTTCGAGACGAAACTCTAGGCGCTTGAATCGCCTGATTCCGATAAACGAGCGAAAAGTTATACTAAAACGAAAATCGGATCAGAAATCACGATCAGAAATAATCGCGAAAATCCGAGAAAAAGAAAAAAAACTGACGAACTAGATAACGAACGAACGTTCGTTAACTGAAACTAAACGGTGAACTCGTCCGTTAAAACGAACGAACGAGCGAACGCTCGCTAAATAAGTGAACCGATAAAATCGATCTAATAAATAAATAAATAAACCTAGGGTTTTCAAAAAAACAGAATCGGTTTTCTTCAGAAAACCGGCGGCGAACGGCGCGGCTACCTCATTGGACTCCGGCGGTGACTCGGGGCTCCGGCGGGGTGGGGTGGCGTCGGTGGCAGGTGGCGCGGGCGTTGGCGGCGGCGGGCGCGGCAAGCGGCGGCACACGGCGGCAAGCAGCGTGGCGGCTGTGGGAGGCGGGGTGGGTCGAGGTGGCGGGGTGAGGCGGTATTTAAGAGGGGGGTGGCGTCCGGCTTGGGGAAGGGGGCGCCGGGTCGGGGTCGGCCTCGGGAGGTGTGCCCCGGCCGGACTCGGCGGCGGCGGGCGGTCGAACTCCCGCGGGGGAAGGCGGCGGCGGCGCGGGCCTGGCCTGGCTCGGCTGGGCCTTCGGCCCAGTCGGGCGCGCGGTACTTAAGAAAAACATTTTCCGCCAAAACTAAGAAAAAATCTAGAAAATAAAATAAAATTCTAAAAATGCCAAAATAAATTTTTACCGCCTGAATAAAATATTTAGAACGAGATGAACATTTTCTTGGCCCTAAAATGCAGTTTTGAAAAACGTGCAATTTTTCCTAAATTCAAATAAACTAGCCAAAACTCCGAAATAAAATCTTATTTGATTTTTTTTATCAAATCCTCAATATTTCTTTATTTTGGGAAAGTCATTTTATTCCCTCTCTCATATTTTTATAATAGAAATAATTGAAGATAAAATAAATAAAATCAAATGATCCTATTTTCAAAATTTGAGAAAACTCAAACATGAAAATAACGAAATCCCCAACTCTCTCCGTGGGTCCTTGAGTTGCGTAGAATTTCTGGATCAGGCCAAAAGCAACAAAATATGATATGCAGTGATGATCTAATGTATAACATTCCAAATTGAAAATTTGGGATGTTACAAACCTACCCCCCTTAAGATGAATCTCGCCCTCGAGATTCGGCTTGGCTAGAGAATAGGTGAGGGTGGTCCTTCAGCAGATCTTCCTCTCGCTCCCAAGTGGCTTCATCCTCGGTGTGATGGCTCCACTGCACCTTGCAAAACATAATAACCTTGTTGCGGGTGACTCGGCTGGCATACTCGAGAATCTTGACTGGTTTCTCTTCATAGGTCAAATCACTATCCAGATGTATCGCTTCCAGCGGCACTGTATCTCTCAGCAGTATATCTGCCATCTCTGCGTGGCACTTCTTTAACGGGGAAACGTGAAACATGTCGTGAACTCCCGATAATCCCTCAGACAATTCCAATTTACAAGCTACTTCTCCCATGTGTTCCAAAACTTTGTATGGTCCCACAAAACGTGGCGCTCACTTTCCCTTAACTCCAAAGCGCTTAACTCCTCGAAGTCGAGATACACGAAGATAAACTCTATCTCTGGCTTCGTAAACTGTCTCCTTGCATTTAGAATCTGCGTAGCTCTTCTGCCTGGACTGGGCTACCTTGAGCCTATCGCGAATCAACTTCACCTTCTATTCAGACTCCTTAATCAAATCTGGTCCAAACAACTAGCGGTCTCCAACTTCATCCCATGGCAATGGTGTTCTGCACCGTCTTCCGTACAAGGCTTCAAAAGGGGCCATCTTCAAACTAGATTGATAACTGTTGTTGTAAGAGAACTCTGCATACGACAAGTTGTCATCCCAACTAGATCCATAATCTAGTGCACAAGCTCTCATCATATCCTCCAAAATCTGATTGACTCTCTCGATCTGTCCATCGGTCTGCGATGAAAAGCTGTACTGAACTCTAGTCTGGTACCCAAAGTTTCGCGCAACTGATTCCAGAACTTTGAGGTAAACTGGGTTCCTCTATCTGATACAATGCTCCTCGGAACTCCATGCAAACATACGATCCTGTTCATGTATATCTTTGCCAACTTAGCACTGGTGTAAGTGGTCTTCACTGGGATGAAATGAGCTACCTTCGTCAAGCGGTCGACTACAACCTATATCGAGTCATAGCCTGAAGGGGTCCTGGGTAATCCCGTGATAAAATCCATGCCTAACTTATCCCACTTCCATTCGGGTATCGGCAATGGCTGTAGCAATCCTGCTGGCTTCTGATGCTCTGCTTTTACTCTCTGACATACATCACAAACTGCTACATACTCTGCAATATCCTTCTTCATTCCGGTCCACCAGAAAGTGTCTTTCAAATCCAAATACATCTTGGTATTTCCTGGGTGAATCGAGTACGGCGAATCATGGGCCTCTTGCAAAATTAACTTCCTGATCTCCGGGTCATTAGGCACATAAACACGGTCCTCAAACCATAAGGTATCATGTTCATCCTCACGAAATCCTTTAACTTTTCCCTTGCTCACCTTCTCCTTTATAGTGGTAATCTCCTTGCCGGTTTTCTAAGCTTCTCTGATCTTATCCATCAAAGTAAACTGAATCTCCAATGCTGCTACATAACCTCTCGGAACTATCTCCAAACATAGCTCACGAAGATCCTCGGCTAACTCTTGTGGTAACTCTCCGGTCATTAGTGTATTGACATGGCTCTTGCGGCTTAATGCGTCAGCTACTACGTTAGCCTTTCCGGGATGATAATGCAATCTCATATCATAATCCTTGATGAGCTCCAACCATCTCCTTTGCCTGAGATTCAACTCCTTCTGCGTGAAGATGTACTTCAAACTCTTGTGATCCGTGTACACCTCACAATGGTTTTCGATGAGAAAATGTCTCCACGTCTTCAAAGCGTGCACTACGGCTGCTAACTCTAAGTCGTGTGTAGCATAATTCAACTCATGGGGCTTAAGCTGTCGTGAGGCATACGAAACAACTCTTCCCTCCTACATAAGCACTACTCCAAGTCCTCGACGTGAAGCGTTGCAATATACCTCATAATCCTTGCGCTGATCTGGCAGAATCAACACTCGCGAGGTAACCAAACATTTCTTCAACTCCTGGAAACTGGCCTCACATTCCTCAGTCCATTTGAACTCGGTATCCTTCTTCAACAACTCCGTCATAGGTTTTGCAATCTTCGAGAAATTTTCAATAAATCTCCGGTAGTATCCTGCGAGTCCAAGAAAACTCCGGATCTCTCCAACTGTTGTTGGGGCTTCCCAATTTGTCATAGTGACAACCTTGGTGGGATCTACTGCTATTCCTTCTCCGGATATAACATGTCCGAGGAATCCAACTTCCTTCAACCAAAACTCACATTTGTTGAACTTGGCGTATAACTGATGTTCTGTGAGCTTACCAAGTACCAAACGCAAATGTTCTTTATGTTCTTCTTCATTCTTTGAGTAAACCAGAATATCATCAATGAACACTACGACGAACTTATCCAAAACTCCATAAACACTTTGTTCATCATGTTCATAAAATAGGCAGGTGCGTTAGTCAGACCAAATGACATAACGGTATACTCATACAGCCCATACCTTGTGGTAAAAGCTGTCTTAGGTATGTCCTGCTCTCGCATCTTCAACTGGTGGTATCCTGATCACAAATCGATCTTGGAAAATACCTTAGCTCCTTGCAATTGGTCAAACAAATCATTGATCATCGGCAGTGGGTACTTATTCTTGATCTTCACTTCATTCAATCCTTGATAATCAACAACCATTCTTAACGATCCATCCTTCTTTTCCACTAGAAGTACTGGTGATCCCCAAGGTGAAGAACTTGGGCGAATATATCCCTTATCCAGTAACTCCTTAATCTACTTCTTAATCTCCTCCAAATAGCAGGCATTCTGTACGGTCTCTTAGATATTGGCCCTGTGCCTGGCAAAAGCTCAATCAAAAACTCAATGTCTCTATCTGGTGGCATGCCTGGCAACTCTTCTGGAAATACATCTGGAAAATCCTTTACCACCGGTACTTCCTCCTGTACAACTCCTGTTAAGGAATTTACTTGAGTCCTATTCGGCACATGCCGTGATACATACTTGATCCTTCTTCCTTCTGGGGTGGTAAGAAAAATCGACTTACTGGCGCAATCGATGTTTCCTCCATGCATCAATAGCAAATCCATACCCAGAATTACATCCAAACCTTGCGATTCCAAAATTATTAAATCCGAGGGAAACACATGCCTACCCATACTCAATGGCACTTGAAAACATCCTCTACTGGCCACATACTCCGCTCCTGGTGAGCTTACTAACATAGGTGTTCTAAGAACCTTGGTGGGCAGTTTATATTTATCCAAAAATCCCCTTGATATGTATGAATGTGATGCACCAATATCAAAGAGAATGATTGCAGTAAATGACTTAACCAAAAACCTACCTATTACTGCATCTGGCTGGGCTTCAACCTCCTCCACGTTAACGTGGTTCACCTGTCCCCTGTTGAAAGGGTTCAGCTTCTTCCCTGAGCTTCCATTGCCATTTCCATTCTGGGCTTCAGGACATTCATTGGCATAATGTCCGGTCTTCTGACACTTATAACAAGTGACTTGGCTCAGGTCTCTTTTGGCTGGGGTTGATGGGTTGGTACGGTTCTGACCGTTGCTTCCCCCATTCCCACTACCATTTTTGGGGCCATTATGATTATGCGAACTCCCTCCTCCATGGGTATGCTGAAAATGTCCCCCCGATTTCGGGGTAAAACGTGGCTTCTGCTGAGCTCCTGAATTGTACTTCCCTCGTCCATACTTCCTCTTGCGGTTCTCAATCTGCTGCTGCTTCCCTTCAATCATAAGGGCACGATTTACCAACTCCTGGTAGTTGTTGAAAGTTGCTACCATCAACTGCATGCTCAACTCATCATTCAGTCCTTCCAGAAAATTTTCCTGCTTAGTTGCATCCGTAGCAACGTCATTCCGGGCATAACGGGCTAACTTACTGAAGTCATCCATGTATTGGCCAATTGTCCGTCCTCCTTGGCGCAAGTTGCGAAACTCATGCTTCTTCATGGCCATAGCTCCTTCTGAAACATGGGCAGTACGGAAAGCCCGCTGAAACGGATCCCATGTGAAAGTGTCGATAGGATAAGTGGCTATGAAATTCTCCCACCATGATGTTGCGGGTCCTTCAAGCTGATGTGCGGCAGAATGCACCTTTTCCGCATCTGTGCATCCTGCGGTGGTCAACTCCCTCCCTGTCTTGCGGAGCCAATCATCTGCCACTATCGTCTCGGTGCTACTAGAGAACACCGGTGGATTTAGTCTAAGGAAACGGGTTAAGTGATCAACAGGTGGTGGTGGTGGTGGGTTGTTGTTGTTCCCCTGATTCTGATTCTGGACTAGCAACTTCATCAATGCATTCTGTTGCTGGATCAACTAAGTGAGCTCCGGTGGGAAAGTAAATCCATTTTCACGTCTCGGAGGCATCTGAGGGTTTAGAGAAGATGAGGATATAGAATAGATTGAGGTCTAGAGAGAAAACACTACCCACATGAACATGAGGCAAATGCAAACAAAATCACTTCATTCAATTCAAACAAGGGCATACAATTGGTCTAGAACTATCGTTATAAAAGTGCTCGGACTATTCTAGATACATGGGGGAATACTACTACTGTTATGGTGGTCGACTAGAAAAACTGCTCCGATGAAGACTCCATGATATCCGCTCTAGCTTCATCAACATAGTCATCATTGCTGTCATCTGGGTCCGAGTCGGTGTCATCGATGATGATGTAGTTCTCCGGGCAAGTGGAATCATCATCTTCTCCACCTGGTGCAGGGTCTCCCATGAAAACTCCTAGCTTCCTGGTCAGGTTGTCATTCTTCTCCACTAATACTTCGATTTCCTCCATATAATCTTCGCGTGTAGCCTTGAGTTCTTCCTCCAGCTCCGTGATTCTTGTCATTGCCTTCTTCAGATCTATCATGCCTGCGCACATCTGGTTCTCCTGACATCGAATATGCTAGTTTAACTCCTGGATAAAAGCTACGATTGATCTATCCTTCCTGGTGCTGATCATCTCCCATTGCTCATCTCGGCACCCACAAATCTGGTAGATAGTATCCTTGAGATCATTGTGGTAAACTTCTCCAATACGTCCCATGGTGATGTGGGCTGCCATGCTCTTTCCTAGACTCCGGGTTGGTGCATCAAAGGAAAACTCTATGGGCTCAGTGACTGGCGCGAATGTCCTTCCTGGAACTTGAACTTGGATCACCCAGTCTTCCTCGGGTAAAGTGGCGTTGTAGGTTCCGGTGAAGCTTGGTACTCCGATGTTCAGGTACTTAGTGACTTCCTTCAGGTGGCGTCCAAAGGGTGTATCTTCATCCGGTTGTGTGAACTTGTTCCTTGCATCCGCCATCCTAAAAGAGTAGAAAAGATGAGGAGTCGGAAATGAGAAGAGAGTAGTGATATAGGGCTTTATCTTAGTGGTTGTGTCCTACAGTCAACGTGTGCTCTGATACCATCTTGTAGCGACCAGACCTCAAACAGTCTGATCTCGGTGCTTCAGTGTCATCCCTGGATCAGTAATGCTCACACACACAGTACTTGAAGGATTTATAACAGAGTAGCAATCACACACTTATTACATCGAATGTCTCAAAAGAGAACTTATTACAAATAATATGGCTTAAGGCCATCTACTAACGATAACAATGGAAGACTTGGAAGATAAGTGAGTTCATCAACTCCAACGGCATCACTGAGTATAGAACCACGACCTAAGGCACCTTACTCGTCGTCTGAAAAGTCTGCAACATGAACGTTGCAGCCCGAAAACGGGTCAGCACACGGAATATGCTGGCAATGTAACGCATAGAGAGTAATGAACAGAAATAGGCTATACTACATGCATATATGGCTGGTGGAAAGCTCTATGGTTACAGTTTTGCGTAAAGCCAATTTTTCCCTACTGCAAAGGAAATACATTTTTATTTAACTATCATGGTAGTTGTTAAACATTGAGAGTCTAGACACCCTCTCAATCCCAATTAAGCATCATCTTTAAAACCCAACAAAATTAATTAAAGTCACATGATGAGATTCACATGATAATCCAAGTACTAGATACTCAAAACGTCCATAACCGGGGACACGGCTAATCATGATTAGTTTACACACTCTGCAGAGGTTTGCGCACTTTTCCCCACAAGACTCGATCTCCTCCGTTGGATTCTCGCACTTCATGGTGTTTGAGAAACGGATGGCCGAGACATAGTCTTTCAGAAGCGCTAGCACCTTACGATCGGGTAGACAGTTACACCTACTTTCCCCTACATCTGCTAGTCTACCACTGTAAGAGTTCGCATGACTTAATCAACTATGCTAGAGCCCATAGTAGCTTGTGGCTGCACATGGAAGTTTCTAGCATGAATAATCTTATGATCCCTTTGAGCCTGGGTGGCGGTCCATAAAGAAAAACAGGCAATCGCTGGAATACCCAGGTGCCTCAATCCACCCAGATGTGTAATAAAGTTGCCACCTTAAGTAAACCATTTAAATAACTATCTCACATCTGTCATGGAAAACACTCACCCAATCCACGTCTACTAGCATAGCATGGCATAAGCAAACATAGAAGTAACTCCCAAAGGTTTGATAATAAAACAGGTAATAGGTACTACCTCATCTACTTCCCAAAACCCACATATTAATCAGATCCTATTCATGCAATTGTTTGAGGATTGATCTAATGCAATAAAACTGGGTATTTAAAGAGGTATGATCAAAGTGTTACTTGCCTTGCTGATGATCCGTGAAACCTAGAGATTCGAAGTAGCAAGCGGCGCACTCCGGGTACTCTATCACAAACAAACAAGCATACAATAAGCACTCATCTTAAGCACAGGTAAAACTCAAATAAGAGATCTAACCAGAAAGTTCAACTTAAGAACTCCGGTTTGCAAAAAGAAAGAAATCGAACGAAACAACGAAAGTAAAAAGGCAAAAGAAACAAGCTTCGTTTGCAAATCTGGACCTAAGTTAAATGGAAAGAGGGTTTCGAGACAAAACTCTAGGCGCTTGAATCGCCTGATTTCGATAAACGAGCGAAAAGTTATACTAAAACGAAAATCGGATCAGAAATCGCGATCAGAAATAATCGCGAAAATCCGAGAAAAAGAAAAAAACTGACGAACAGAATAATGAACGAACGTTCGTTAACTGAAACTAAATAGTGAACTCGTCTGTTAAAACGAACGAACGAGCGAACGCTCGCTAAATAAGTGAACCGATAAAACCGATCTAATAAATAAATAAATAAATACCTAGGGTTTTCAGCACGGCTACCTCGTCGGACTCCGGCGGTGACTCGGGGCTTCGACGGGGTGGGGTGGCGTCGGCGGCGGCGGGCGCGGCAAGCGGCGGCGGCACACAGCGGCGAGCGGCTTGGCAGCTGCGGGAGGCGCGGCGGGTCGAGGTGGCGGGGTGAGGCGACGACGGTATTTAAGAGGGGGGGTGGCATCCGGCTTGGGGAAGGGGGCGCTGGGTCGGGGTCGGCCTCGGGAGGCGTGCCCCGGCCGGACTCGGCGTCGGCGGGCGGTCGAACTCCCGCCGGGGAAGGCGGCGGCGGCGCGGGCCTGGCCTGGCTCGGCTAGGCCTTCGGCCCAGTCGGGCGCGCGGTACTTTAAAAAAACATTTTCCGCCGAAACTAAGAAAAAATCTAGAAATTAAATTCTAAAAATGCAAAAATAAATTTTCACCGCCTAAATAAAAATATTTAGAACGAGATGAACATTTTCTTGGCCCTAAAATGCAGTTTTGAAAAAGCGTGCAATTTTTCCTAAATTCAAATAAACTAGCCAAAACTCTTAAATATAATCTTATTTGATTTTTTTATCAAATCCTCAATATTTCTTTATTTTGGGAAAGTCATTTTATTACCTCTCTCATATTTTTATAATAGAAATAATTGAAGATAAAATAAATAAAATCAAATGATCCTATTTTCAAAATTTGAGAAAACTCAAACATGAAAATAACGAAATCCCCAACTCTCTCCATGGGTCCTTGAGTTGCGTAGAATTTCTGGATCAGGCCAAAAGCAATAAAATATGATATGCAGTGATGATCTAATGTATAACATTCCAAATTGAAAATTTGGGATGTTACAAATACAAGACTCTCCAAGCAAAACTCATGCTATGTGACGAATGAAAATATAGCTCCAAGTAAAATACCGATGGTCGTTAGAAGAAAGAGAGGATGCCACTCTGGGCATCCCCAAGCTTACTTGCTTGTTCCTCTTTGGATAATAACTTGGGGTGCCATGGGGCGTCCCCAAGCTTAGGCTCTTCTTACTCCTTATTCCTACATCAATCATGATCTCACCCAAGACTTGAAAACCTCAATCACACAAAACTCAACAAAATCTTCATGAGATCCGTTAGTATAACAAAGCAAATTACTACTCTAAGTATTGTTGCAACCCATTCGTATTTTACTTTTGCATTATATCTAATGTATTCCAACTTTTCTATGGCTTATGCCCCCGATAAAGTCCATAGATTCATCAAAATGAGCACACAACGCAAAGAAAACCAAATCTGTCTAAAACAAAACAGTATGTAGCAATCTGAAAACTTCGAATACTTATGTAACTCCAAAAATTAGGACAACGTGGCCAATTTGTATATCAATCTTGTGTAAAAAAGTCAGAATTTTATCGCACTTCTATGATTTTAGTAGTTCTGTTACTGGCGCACAAATTTTCTGTTTTTCAACAAGATCAAATCAACTATCACCCAACATGATCCCAAAGGCTTTGCTTGGCCCAAACACTACTTAAAACATAAAGCACACAATAATAACAGTAGCATAATTGTGCAAGCACTCAAGAACAGAAAGACAAAAGGCAAAAATAAAATTTATTCATTGGGTTGCCTCCCAACAAGCGCTATCGTTTTATGCCCCTATCTAGGCATAAGATTTTATCGATGGTCACATGAAAGATAGTAATTATAACAAACAGAGCATCAATAAACATGTGACCAACACATTTAAGTCTAACATGCTTCATATGCATAGGCATTTTATAAGCAAACAAATTATCAAGGCAAGCAAAAACTGACATATGCAAGGAAGAAGAACAAAACTTTGACAATCTCAACATGAAGAGAGGTAATTTAGTAACATGAAAATTTCTACAACGATATTTCCCTCTCTCATAATAATTACATGTAGGATCATAATCAAATTCAATAATATAGCTATCATATAAAATTTTCTCTTCATGATCCTCATGCATAAAAGTCCTATAATCTTCCAAGATAGTGGGATTAACATCAACTAAAGTCATGACCTCTCCAAACCCACTTCTATCAAAAATTTCATAAAATTGAACACTCTCCAAATATGTGGGATTATTTTTAGCTAAATTTGACACTCTTCCAAACCCACTTTTAATATTATCGCAAGCATATTCATCATGAGGTTTAAATAAATTTTCAAGATCATAACAATTATTATCACCCCAATCATGATCATTGCAATAAATAGTAGACATAACAAAACAAGCATCGCCAAGCTTGTGGTTTTGCATATCACTAACACAATTGACATTAATAGAATTTATAATAACATCATTGCAATCATGATTTTTATTCAAGGAGCTATCATGAATCACTTTATAAATTTCTTCGTTTAACAGTTCATCATAATTTTCAGATTCATAAATCTGAACCAAAACTTCATAAAGATAATCTAGTGAACGCAATTCACTATTGATTGCTTCATCATAATTGGACCTTCTTAAAAGATTAGCAAGTGGATGAGGATCCATATCAATAAATTTTTAGCAAGCGGTGATGCAAGCAAATAGAAGACACATGGCACACAAGCAAACAAAAGATCAAACAAGAAAAAGGCAAATGAAAAGAAGGCGAATAAAAAGGCAAATTTTCTGAAGTGGGGGAGATGAAAACGAGAGGCAAATGGCAAATAATGTAAATTGCAAGGAGATGAGATTTGTGATTAGGAACCTGATAGTGTTGATTATGTCTCCCCGGCAATGCCGCCAGAGATCCTTTCTTGATGGCTCGTGTACACGTCAGTTTTTTCCTGAAGAGGAAGGGATGATGCAGTACAACTACAGTAGGTATTTCCCTCAGCGAGGAAACCAAGGTTATCGAACTAGAAGGAGAACCAAGCAACACTATGTAAATGGTACCTGCACACAAAGAACAAATACTTGCAACCCGACACGTAAGAGGGGTTGTCAATCCCTCTCGGGTAAAAGATAGGTTGATTTGTATGATTTTGGATAAATAGATCTCTCGATAAAATAAAATAAAATAAATAAATAAAAAGTGCAGCAAGGTATTTTGGGGGTTTTAGAATAATAGATTTGAAAACAAAAGCAAATAAAAATAGATATCCCAGAAATATGATAAAGAATAGACCCGGGGGCCGTAGATTTCACTAGTGGCTTCTCTCAAGAAAATAGCATACGGTGGGTAAACAAATTACTGTTGGGCAATTGATAGAACTTCAAATAATTATGAAGATATCCAGGCAATGATCATTATATAAGCATCACGTCCAAGATTAGTAGACCGACTCCTGCCTCCATCTACTACTATTACTCCACATATCGACCGCTATCCAGCATGCATCTAGTGTATTAAGTTCATGGAGAAATGGAGTAATGCAATAAGAACGATGACATGATGTAGACAAGATCTATTCATGTAGGAATAGACCCCATCTTGTTATCCTTAATTGCAACCATCAATACGTGTCTTGCTGCCCCTTCTGTCACTGGGAAAGAACACCGCACGATCAAACCCATCACAAAGCACCTCTTCCCATGGCAAGAAAAATCGATCCAGTCGGCCTAACTAAACCAAAGATTCAAAGAAGAAATACGAGGCTATAATTAATCATGCATATAAGAGATAAAAACTCAAATAACTTTCATGGATAAAATAGATTTGATCATAAACTCGAAGTTCATCGGATCCCAACAAACACATCACAAAAAGAGTTCCATCAAATATATCTCCAAGAGACCATTGTATTGAGAATCAAAAGATAGAAGAAGCCATCTAGCTACTGCCTACGGACCTGTAGGTCTACAATGAACTGCTCACCCATCATCGGAGAGGCACCAATGAGAATGATGAACCCCTCCGTGACGGTGTCTAGATTGGATCTCGTGGTTCTGGAACTTGCGGCGGCTGGATTTGTGTTTCATTGACGCCCCTAGTGTTTATGGCATATATGGGTATTTATAGGGCGAAGAGGCGGTGCGAGAGGCCACCAAGGTGGGCACAACCCACCAGGGCGCTCCTGGGTCTCCAGGCATTCCCAGGTGGGTTGTGCCCCCCTCGGGGTACCCCTCTGGTACCTCTTTAGCCCATCTTGTGTATTCTGGTCTAGAAAAAATCTCCAAAAAGTTTTGCTGCCTTTGGACTCCGTTTGGTATTGATTTTCTGCCAAGTAAAAAAACAAGCAAAAAACAACAACTCGCATTGGGCACTATGTCAATAGGTTAGTCCCAAAAAATGATATAAAGTTGCTATAAGATGATTGTAAAACATCCAAGAATGATAATATAACAACATGGAATAATAAAAAATGATTTGCTGTCCACGTTGTTTGTCGTCTGCTTCCCTAGGAAAGCTGACGGCAAATGTCTTTGCCGTTTGCTGCACAAAAACAGACGACAAAGAAGCTCATTATCGTAACTTACAATGAAGGACATGTTTGCCGTCCGCGGCTGAAGGCAAAGACCTTTGCTGGCAGCTTTCTGGTCCTTTGCCGTCTGCCATGGCAGGCGACAAATTAGCTGATTCCTGTAGTGAGTAACCATGGGCCACTAAAGGTCCCAAAGGGATAAAGGCCTCATATGGGCCGAAAGCCATCATTGGCCGAAAGTGAAACGGGCTAGTATTATACTGGACGGCCCACATGACGTTCTTGGGTCAAATTCGGAAAGGGACATAACGGGTCGTGAGTTACCGGGCCGTAAAATGGGCTATATGCGAATAGACCATTAACAAGCTTTTCATGGGCCGGCCAGCTAGCTTTTGACCAAGTCAGATCGACAGACCTTTGTAAGCTAAATGGGTCACTATTGGGCCATGCCACATGTCGACATATCATAGGCGCCTATCTGTCCCAATGGTGAGCTGACACGTGGTTCCTGTGGCCAATGAGAATTTTACACATGGAAAATCCCCACTGGTATGGGCCGTTAACGGGTTATCGGATGCAAACCGGAACCCAATAGCTTAACGGTGACTCGTTATGATGGAAGCCACATGTCGGTTACCCTTGACAAAAACACTTCCAAGATGCGTCATTTATCGTCATGGAAGTGCAATTTTCCGTGATGATAATTTCAGTATTGTCAAGGAACACTTCTATGACAGCACATGTATGGCTATCTTGATTCTATCATAAAATCGTCATGGATGTACATGCATGATAGAAAATGTTCCCTACTATGACAAACACATGCCATCACGGAAGTGTTTTTTTGTAGTGCTAGCTCAAGTGTTGGTGATCATGTTTTCAGGATCTTAGGATATTGTTAAGTGTAATGATAGTCCTTAAACAGCATTGAGAGTGTGACGTTAGAAGAATGATCATATTGAATCGACCCAATCTTGTTTGTTATATTCTGAGATAATATCATCATAAGTCAATTGTTATAACATGGAATGTTAACGTGTGATTTAGTTCCTTAGACCATGAGAGTATCGTAGTCACATCTTACCGTATGATGAACTTTGGGGTTGCTCAAACGTCATCTGTAACTTGGTAATCATAAATGACAACTTACATGTTCATCAGAAAGTTTCACTAGGGACTAGATAACTCGAGAGTGGAATCTTCTCCTCCGACGATGGAGAGATATTCTTAGGGCCCTCAAGGTGTGATGTGCTACTTCTTGAGCTTGCGTTGGTTTTTCCCTTGAAGAGGAAAGGGTGATGCAGCACAGTAAAGATAAGTATTTCCCTCAGTTAAGAACCAAGGTATCAATCCAGTAGGAGAAGTGCGCAAGTCCCCAATAGATGCACTGATGACCCACAAGTATATGGCATATAATATTTTGATGGGGGCTCACAATCACAAAAGATTTCTAGGACAGTGTATTTATATGTGAATCTTCTCTTCCCTTATTAATTCTTCCATGAGTTGCATCATTGACCAATGCTATATTTGTCAATCTCTAATAAAATTTTCTACTTATACTTTTCCTTATGTGGTGTCATCACCTACCATAAGATTAGCATATGATCTTTTTTCATTTATTTCCTTTATTTTTATTGGAACAAGAAAGTAAAGAAAGCAAGAACTCAAACTAAACTTTATTATATATCTCGCACACGATTACAAGGATAGTTCACTAAGCAAACTCTTGAAAAGAAAGGATCGAACTAAACTTTTATTCATCTAAATTAAAAGATAACTATGGATCGAACTAAGATAAGTAAGGGCAAAAGATATTGGGGGTGATACGATACGGGGGCACCTCCCCCAAGCTTGCGGAAGCCAAGGGGAGTGCCCATACCCAATACTCAGTTTTCTTTTGGTGATGAAGAAGGTGGTGATGAAGTAGAGATCTTGTCCTCAGGTTTCCATGGCAGAGGTCCACCATCATAAGAGGAGGAAAGAGTCTCACTGGTCCAGCAACTGGCAGCCAAACTCATACCTTTAAACCTCACCTCATATTCAAAGATTTGATTTTGGAGATCGTAGATCTGGCTTTGGAGGAAGTTGATTTGCTCGTTGAGGGTGAAGACGATGTCCTTCATCGACTTGCCATCCACCTTGAGATCATGGGTAAGGTCTGTGATCATAAGGTGATTGGCATTGAGTCCATGCTCGACCATCCCCTTGCACCGTAAGATCTCCTACTCCATCGCTTCAAGCCTGGCCTCCACGGTTCCCGTCCCCTTGGGACCTTGCACATCATGGATGTGAAGCACCCCCTCATGCATCTGGATGACCTGAGGGTGATACACCAGCTCCCGCAAATATGGGTTGATGACGTTCTTCAAGAACTTGTCCTTGGAGGAGCTTGAAGCGGCCATGGTAGATGGGATCTGACAGAAAACAGCAAGGAAAAGAAAACAAAAGATTTCTCCGTGATACGGTGGTCAATAGGTTCGGGGGGTATATAAAGATTTTTTTTATCTTGGGAGACAAGCAAATGGTAAAAAATCGGAGTTTGGAAGGTAACCGAGGTGGGAACAACCCACGGTGTCTTGTCCCCACCAGGGTCACTTTCCCGGCAGTTTCTTATTTTCCTAATTTTTCTTATATTCCAAAACTGACAAAAAATATTTTTACAGATTTTTCGGAGTCCGTTTACTTACCGTATCACGTACCTCCTTTTTTTCATGATTTTGGAGTGTTCTGGAAGGTCTCTTTTATGTGTTCTTCCGGTGTCATAGTTTGGATAATATTGCTTTCAACATTAATGGGCGTACCTGAGATACAATGTTTTATTCATTGCCCATTAACAACCTTCGGTAGTGCCATCGGCATTATTTATTTTGATATATCCAGACCGATAAACCTCCTCGATAACATAGGTGAAGGAAATATGCCCTAGAGGCAATAATAAAGTTATTATTTATTTCCTTATATATCATGATAAATGTTTATTATTCATGCTAGAATTGTATTAACCGGAAACATAATACATGTGTGGATACATAGACAAACAGAGTGTCACTAGTATGCCTCTACTTGACTAGCTTGTTAATCAAAGATGATTAAGTTTCCTAATCATAGACAAAGGAGTTGTCATTTGATTAACAAGGTCACATCATTAGTTGAATGATCTGATTGACATGACCCATTCCATTAGCTTAGCACCCGATCGTTTAGTATGTTGCTATTGCTTTCTTCATGACTTATACATGTTCCTATGACTATGAGATTATGCAACTCCCGTTTACCGTAGGAACACTTTGTGTGCTACCAAACGTCACAACGTAACTGGGTGATTATAAAGGTGCTCTACAGGTGTCTCCGAAAGTATTTGTTGGGTTGGCGTATTTCGAGATTAGGATTTGTCACTCCGAATGTCGAAGAGGTATCTCAGGGCCTTCTCGGTAATGCACATCACATAAGCCTTGCAAGCATTGCAACCAATGAGTTAGTTGCGAGATGATGTATTACAGAACGAGTAAAGAGACTTGCCGGTAACGAGATTGAAACTAGGTATTGGATACCGACGATCGAATCTCGGGCAAGTAACATACCGATGACAAAGGGAATAACGTATGTTGTTATGCGGTCTGACCGATAAAGATCTTCGTAGAATATGTAGGAGCCAATATGGGCATCCAGGTCCCGCTATTGGTTATTGACCGGAGACGTATCTCGGTCATGTCTACATTGTTCTCGAACCGTAGGGTCCGCACGCTTAAGGTTACGATGACAGTTATTATGAGTTTATGCATTTTGATGTACCGAAGTTAGTTCGGAGTTCCAGATGAGAACACGGACATGACGAGGAGTCTCGAAATGGCCGAGACATAAAGATTGATATATTGGACGGCCATATTCGGACATCGGAATGGTTCCGAGTGGTTTCGGAGAAAACCGGAGTGCCGGAGGGGTTACCGGAACCCCCCGGGAGAAGTATTGGGCCATATGGGCCTTAGTGGAGAGAGAGAGGGGCGGCCAGGGTGGGCCGCGCGCCCCCTCCCGCTCTGGTCTGAATTGGACTAGGAGAGGGGGGGCGGCGCCCCCCTTTCCCTCTCCCTCTCCCCTTCCTTTCCCCCTCCTAGTAGGAGTAGGAAAGAGGGGAGTCCTACTCCTACTAGGAGGAGGACTCCTCCTCCTGGCGCGCGCCCCAAGGGCCGGCCGGCCTCCCCCCTTGCTCCTTTATATACGGGGGCAGGGGGGCACCCTAGGACACACAAGTTGATCTTCGTGATCGTTCCTTAGCCGTGTGCGGTGCCCCCCTCCACCATATTCCACCTCGGTCATATTGTAGCGGTGCTTAGGCGAAGCCCTGCGACAGTAGGACATCAAGATAGTCACCACGCCGTCGTGCTGACGGAACTCCTCCCCGACGCTTTGCTGGATTGGAGCCCGGGGATCGTCATCGAGCTGAACGTGTGCCAAGAACTCGGAGGTGCCGGAGTAACGGTGCTTGGATCGGTTGGATCGTGAAGACGTACGACTACATCAACCGCGTTGTTATAACGCTTCCGCTTTCGGTCTACGAGGGTACGTAGACAACACTCTCCCCTCTCGTGTCTATGCATCACCATGATCTTGCGTGTGCGTAGGAAATTTTTTGAAATTACTACGTTCCCCAACAGTGGTATCAGAGCCAGGTTTTTATGGTTTGATGTTTTGCACGAGTAGAACACAAGTGAGTTGTGGACGATACAAGTCATACTGCCTACCAGCATGTCATACTTTGGTTCAGCGGTATTGTTGGATGAAGCGGCCCGGACCGACATTACGCGTACGCTTACGCGAGACTGGTTCTACCAACGTGCTTTGCACATAGGTGGCTGGCGGGTGTCAGTTTCTCCAACTTTAGTTGAACCGAGTATGGCTACGCCCGGTCCTTGAGAAGGTTAAAACGGAGTCTATTTGACAAACTATCGTTGTGGTTTTGATGCGTAGGTGAGATTGGTTCTTGCTTAAGCCCGTAGCAGCCACGTAAAATTTGCAACAAACAAAGTAGAGGACGTCTAACTTGTTTTTGCAGGGCATGTTGTGATGTGATATGGTCAAGACATGATGCTAAATTTTATTGTATGAGATGATCATGTTTTGTAACCGAGTTATCGGCAACCGGCAGGAGCCGTATGGTTGTCGCTTTATTGTATGCAATGCAATCGCCCTGTAATGCTTTACTTTATCACTAAGCGGTAGCGATAGTCGTAGAAGCATAAGATTGGCGAGACGACAACGATGCTACGATGGAGATCAAGGTGGCGCGCCGGTGAAGATGGTGATCATGACGGTGCTTCGGAGATGGAGATCACAAGCACAAGATGATGATGGCCATATCATATCACTTATATTGATTGCATGTGATGTTTATCTTTTTATGCATCTTATCTTGCTTTGATTGACGGTAGCATTATAAGATGATCTCTCACTAAATTATCAAGAAGTGTTCTCCCCGAGTATGCACCGTTGCCAAAGTTCGTCGTGCCCAGACACCACGTGATGATCGGGTGTGATAAGCTCTACGTCCATCTACAACGGGTGCAAGCCAGTTTTGCACACGCAGAATACTCGGGTTATACTTGACGAGCCTAGCATATGCAGATATGGCCTCGGAACACAGAGACCGAAAGGTCGAGCGTGAATCATATAGTAGATATGATCAACATAATGATGTTTACCATTGAAAACTAATCCATTTCACGTGGTGATCGGTTATAGTTTAGTTTGATTTGGATCACGTGATCACTTAGAAGATTAGAGGGATGTCTATCTAAGTGGGAGTTCTTAAGTAATATGATTAATTGAACTTAAATTTATCATGAACTTAGTCCCTGATAGTATCTTGCTTGTTTATGTTGATTGTAGATAGATGGCTCGTGCTGTTGTTCCGTTGAATTTTAATGCGTTCCTTGAGAAAGCAAAGTTGAAAGATGATGGTAGCAATTACACGGACTGGGTCCGTAACTTGAGGATTATCCTCATTGCTGCACAGAAGAGTTACGTCCTAGAAGCACCGCTAGGTGCCAGGCCTGCTGCTGGAGCAACACCAGATGTTGTGAACGTCTGGCAGAGCAAAGCTGATGACTACTCGATAGTTCAGTGTGCCATGCTTTACGGCTTAGAACCGGGACTTCAACGACGTTTTGAACATCATGGAGCATATGAGATGTTCCAAGAGTTGAAGTTAATATTCCAACAGAATGCCCGGATTGAGAGATATGAAGTCTCCAATAAGTTCTATAGCTGCAAGATGGAGGAGAATAGTTCTGTCAGTGAGCATATACTCAAAATGTCTGGGTATTATAATCACTTGATTCAACTGGGGGTTAATCTTCCGGATGATTGCGTCATTGACAGAATTCTCCAATCACTTCCACCAAGCTACAAAGGCTTCGTGATGAACTATAATATGCAAGGGATGGATAAGACGATTCCCGAGCTCTTCGCAATACTAAAAGCTGCGGAGGTAGAAATCAAGAAGGAGCATCAAGTGTTGATGGTTAACAAAACCACTAGTTTCAAGAAAAAGGGCAAAGGGAAGAAGAAGGGGAACTTCAAGAAGAACAGCAAACAAGTTGCTGCTCAAGAGAAGAAACCCAAGTCTGGACCTAAGCCTGAAACTGAGTGCTTCTACTGCAAGCAGACTGGTCACTGGAAGCGGAACTGCCTCAAGTATTTGGCGGACAAGAAGGATGGCAAGGTGAACAAAGGTATATGTGATATACATGTTATTGATGTGTACCTTACTAGAGCTCGCAGTAGTACCTGGGTATTTGATACTGGTTCTGTTGCTAATATTTGCAACTCAAATCAGGGACTACGGATTAAGCGAACACTGGCAAAGGACGAGGTGACAATGCGCGTGGGAAACGGTTCCAAAGTCGATGTGATCGCAGTCGGCACGCTACCTCTACATATACCTTCGGGATTAGTATTAGACCTAAATAATTGTTATTTGGTGCCAGCGTTGAGCATGAACATTATATCTGGATCTTGTTTAATGCGAGACGGTTATTCATTTAAATCAGAGAATAATGGTTGTTCTATTTATATGAGTAATATCTTTTATGGTCATGCACCCTTAAAGAGTGGTCTATTTTTGATGAATCTCGATAGTAGTGATACACATATTCATAATGTTGAAGCCAAAAGATGCAGAGTTGATAATGATAGTGCAACTTATTTGTGGCACTGCCGTTTAGGTCATATCAGTATAAAGCGCATGAAGAAACTCCATACTGATGGACTTTTGGAACCACTTGATTATGAATCACTTGGTACTTGCGAACCGTGCCTCATGGGAAAGATGACTAAAACATCGTTCTCCGGTACTATGGAGAGAGCAACAGATTTGTTGGAAATTGTACATACAGATGTATGTGGACCGATGAATGTTGAGGCTCGTGGCGGATATCATTATTTTCTCACCTTCACAGATGATTTAAGCAGATATGGATATATCTACTTAATGAAACACAAGTCTGAAACATTTGAAAAGTTCAAAGAATTTCAGAGTGAAGTGGAAAATCATCGTAACAAGAAAATAAAGTTTCTACGATCTGATCGTGGAGGAGAATATTTGAGTTACGAGTTTGGTCTACATTTGAAACAATGTGGAATAGTTTCGCAACTCACGCCACCCGGAACACCACAACGCAATGGTGTGTCAGAATGTCGTAATCGCACTTTACTTGATATGGTGCGATCTATGGTGTCTCTTACAGATTTACCGCTATCGTTTTGGGGTTATGCTCTAGAGACGGCCGCATTCACATTAAATAGGACGCCATCGAAATCCGTTGAGACGACGCCTTATGAACTATGGTTTAGCAAGAAACCAAAGTTGTCGTTTCTTAAAGTTTGGGGCTGCGATGCTTATGTGAAAAAACTTCAACCTGATAAGCTCGAACCCAAATCGGAGAAATGTGTCTTCATAGGATACCCAAAAGAAACTGTTGGGTACACCTTCTATCACAGATCCGAAGGCAAGACATTTGTTGCTAAAAATGGATCCTTTCTAGAGAAGGAGTTTCTCTCGAAAGAAGTGAGTGGGAGGAAAGTAGAACTTGATGAGGTAACTGTACCTGCTCCCTTATTGGAAAGTAGTACATCACAGAAATCTGTTTCTGAAGCACCTACACCAATTAGTGAGGAAGTTAATGATGATGATCATGCAACTTCAGATCAAGTTACTACAGAACCTCGTAGATCAACCAGAGTAAGATCCGCGCCAGAGTGGTACGGTAATCCTGTTCTGGAAATCATGCTACTAGATCATGGTGAACCTACTAACTATGAAGAAGCGATGGTGAGCCCAGATTCCGCAAAATGGCTTGAAGCCATGAAATCTGAGATGGGATCCATGTATGAGAACAAAGTATGGACTTTGGTTGACTTGCCCGATGGTCGGCAAGCAATAGAGAATAAATGGATCTTCAAGAACAAGACTGACGCCGATGGTAATGTTACTGTCTACAAAGCTCGACTTGTCGCAAAAGGTTTTTCGACAAGTTCAAGGGATTGACTACGATGAGACCTTCTCACCCGTAGCGATGCTTAAGTCTGTCCGAATCATGTTAGCAATTGCCGCATTTTATGATTATGAAATTTGGCAAATGGATGTAAAGACTGCATTCCTGAATGGATTTCTGGAAGAAGAGTTGTATATGATGCAACCGGAAGGTTTTATCGATCCAAAGGGAGCTAACAAAGTGTGCAAGCTCCAGCGATCCATTTATGGACTGGTGCAAGCCTCTCGGAGTTGGAATAAACGCTTTGACAGTGTGATCAAAGCATTTGGGTTTGTACAGACTTTTGGAGAAGCCTGTATTTACAAGAAAGTGAGTGGGAGCTCTGTAGCATTTCTGATATTATATGTAGATGACATATTACTGATTGGAAATGATATAGAATTTCTGGATAGCATAAAGGGATACTTGAATAAAAGTTTTTCAATGAAAGACCTCGGTGAAGCTGCTTACATATTGGGCATTAAGATCTATAGAGATAGATCAAGACGCTTAATTGGACTTTCACAAAGCACATACCTTGACAAAGTTTTGAAAAAGTTCAAAATGGATCAAACAAAGCACATACGTTGATGCAAGCTTTGACACTGATCCGGACGATTCTAAATCGCAAACCGGATACGTATTTACATTAAACGGTGGAGCTGTAAGTTGGTGCAGTTCTAAACAAAGCGTCGTAGCGGGATCTACATGTGAAGCGGAGTACATAGCTGCTTCGGAAGCAGCGAATGAAGGAGTCTGGATGAAGGAGTTCATATCCGATCTAGGTGTCATACCTAGTGCATCGGGTCCAATGAAAATCTTTTGTGACAATACTGGTGCAATTGCTTTAGCAAAGGAATCCAGATTTCACAAGAGAACCAAGCACATCAAGAGACACTTCAATTCCATCCGGGATTTAGTCCAGGTGGGAGACATAGAGATTTGCAAGATACATACGGATCAGAATGTAGCAGACCCGTTGACTAAGCCTCTTCCCCGAACAAAACATGATCAGCACCAAAACTCCATGGGTGTTAGAATCATTACTGTGTAATCTAGATTATTGACTCTAGTGCAAGTGGGAGACTGAAGGAAATATGCCCTAGAGGCAATAATAAAGTTATTATTTATTTCCTTATATATCATGATAAATGTTTATTATTCATGCTAGAATTGTATTAACCGGAAACATAATACATGTGTGGATACATAGACAAATAGAGTGTCACTAGTATGCCTCTACTTGACTAGCTTGTTAATCAAAGATGATTAAGTTTCCTAATCATAGACAAAGGAGTTGTCATTTGATTAACAAGGTCACATCATTAGTTGAATGATCTGATTGACATGACCCATTCCATTAGCTTAGCACCCGATCGTTTAGTATGTTGCTATTGCTTTCTTCATGACTTATACATGTTCCTATGACTATGAGATTATGCAACTCCCGTTTACCGTAGGAACACTTTGTGTGCTACCAAACGTCACAACGTAACTGGGTGATTATAAAGGTGCTCTACAGGTGTCTCCGAAAGTATTTGTTGGGTTGGCGTATTTCGAGATTAGGATTTGTCACTCCGAATGTCGGAGAGGTATCTCAGGGCCTTCTCGGTAATGCACATCACATAAGCCTTGCAAGCATTGCAACCAATGAGTTAGTTGCGAGATGATGTATTACAGAACGAGTAAAGAGACTTGCCGGTAACGAGATTGAAACTAGGTATTGGATACCGACGATCGAATCTCGGGCAAGTAACATACCGATGACAAAGGGAACAACGTATGTTGTTATGCGGTCTGACCGATAAAGATCTTCGTAGAATATGTAGGAGCCAATATGGGCATCCAGGTCCCGCTATTGGTTATTGACCGGAGACGTATCTCGGTCATGTCTACATTGTTCTCGAACCGTAGGGTCCGCACGCTTAAGGTTACGATGACAGTTATTATGAGTTTATGCATTTTGATGTACCGAAGTTAGTTCGGAGTTCCAGATGAGATCACGGACATGACGAGGAGTCTCGAAATGGTCGAGACATAAAGATTGATATATTGGATGGCCATATTCGGACATCGGAATGGTTCCGAGTGGTTTCGGAGAAAACCGGAGTGCCGGAGGGGTTACCGGAACCCCCCGGGAGAAGTATTGGGCCATATGTGAAGGAAATATGCCCTAGAGGCAATAATAAAGTTATTATTTATTTCCTTATATCATGATAAATGTTTATTATTCATGCTAGAATTGTATTAACTGGAAACATAATACATGTGTGAATACATAGACAAACAGAGTGTCACTAGTATGCCTCTACTTGACTAGCTCATTAATCAAAGATGGTTATGTTTCCTAACCATGAACAAAGAGTTGTTATTTGATTAACGAGATCACATCATTAGTTGAATGATCTGATTGACATGACCCATTCCATTAGCTTAGCACCCGATCGTTTAGTATGTTGCTATTGCTTTTATCCATGACTTATACATGTTCCTTTAACTATGAGATTATGCAACTCCCGTTTACCGTAGGAACACTTTGTGTGCTACCAAACGTCACAACGTAACTGGGTGATTATAAAGGTGCTCTACAGGTGTCTCCGAAGGTACATATTGGGTTGGCATATTTCGAGATTAGGATTTGTCACTCCGAATGTCGGAGAGGTATCTCAGGGCCTTCTCGGTAATGCACATCACATAAAGCCTTGCAAGCATTGCAACCAATGAGTTAGTTGCAAGATGATGTATTACGGAACGAGAAAAGAGACTTGCCGGTAACGAGATTGAACTAGGTATTGGATACCGACGATCGAATCTCGGGCAAGTAACATACCGATGACAAAGGGAACAACGTATGTTGTTATGCGGTCTGACCGATAAAGATCTACGTAGAATATGTAGGAGCCAATATGGGCATCCAGGTCCCGCTATTGGTTATTGACCGGAGACGTGTCTCGGTCATGTCTACATTGTTCTCGAACCGTAGGGTCCGCACGCTTAAGGTTACGATGACAGTTATTATGAGTTTATGAGTTTTGATGTACCGAAGGAGTTCGGAGTCCCGGATGAGATCGGGGACATGACGAGGAGTCTCGAAATGGTCGAGACGTAAAGATCGATATATTGGACGACTATATTCGGACATCGGAAGGGTTCTGAGTGGTTCGGGTATTTTCGAAGGTACCGGGGAGTTACGGGATTACGGGAGAAGTAATGGGCCTTGATGGGCTTTAGTGGGAAGAGAAAAAAAAAGGCAGCTGCGCCCCCCTCCCCTCTAGTCCGAATTGGACTAGGGAAAAGGGGGCCGGCCACCTCTCCTTCTCCTCCTATTCCTTCTCCCTTCCTCCCCTTTTGGTGGACTCCTACTAGGACTTGGAGTCCTAGTAGGACTCCATATGCTGGCCGCACCTTTTGCCTTGGCCGGCCTCCTCCTCCTCCATCCTTTATATACAGGGGCAGGGGGCACCCCAAAAACACACAAGTTGATCTACGGATCGTTCCTTAGCCGTGTGCGGTGCCCCCTTCCACCAAATTCCACCTCGATCATATCGTTGCAGTGCTTAGGCGAAGCCCTGCGCCGGTAACACATCAAGATCGTCACCACGCCGTCGTGCTGACGGAACTCTTCCTCGACGCTTTGCTGGATCGAAGCCCGGGGATCGTCATCGAGCTGAACGTGTGCCAAGAACTCGGAGGTGCCGGAGTAACGGTGCTGTGATCGGTTGGATCGCGAGGAGAACGTACGACTACTTCCTCTACGTACGACTACTTCCTCTACGTTGTGTCAACGCTTCCGCTTCGGTCTACGAGGGTACGTAGACAAACACTCTCCCCTCTCGTTGCTGTGCATCACCATGATCTTGCGTGTGCGTAGGAAAATTTTTTGAAATTACTACGTTCCCCATCAATATGGGCCTTAGTGGAGAGAGAGAGGGGTGGCTAGGGTGGGCCGCGCGCCCCCTCCCCCTCTGGTCCGAATTGGACTAGGAGAGGGGGGCGGCGCCCCCCTTTTCCTCTCCCTCTCCCCTTCCTTTCCCCCTCCTAGTAGGAGTAGGAAAGAGGGGAGTCCTACTCCTACTAGGAGGAGGACTCCTCCTCCTGGCGCGTGCCCCAAGGGCTGGCCGGCCTCCCCCCTTGCTCCTTTATATACGGGGGCACGGGGGCACCCTAGGACACACAAGTTGATCTTCGTGATCGTTCCTTAGCCGTGTGCGGTGCCCCCCTCCACCATATTCCACCTCGGTCATATTGTAGCGGTGCTTAGGCGAAGCCCTGCGACAGTAGGACATCAAGATAGTCACCATGCCGTCGTGCTGACGGAACTCCTCCCCGATGCTTTGCTGGATCGGAGCCCGGGGATCGTCATCGAGCTGAACGTGTGCCAAGAACTCGGAGGTGCCGGAGTAACGGTGCTTGGATCGGTTGGATCGTGAAGACGTACGACTACATCAACCGCATTGTTATAA
The DNA here is from genome assembly GCA_032464435.1 of Aegilops umbellulata. Classification (NCBI taxonomy): domain Eukaryota; kingdom Viridiplantae; phylum Streptophyta; class Magnoliopsida; order Poales; family Poaceae; genus Aegilops; species Aegilops umbellulata. The sequence goes on from CP136058.1 coordinate 92,564,907, forward strand.
CGCTTCCGCTTTCGGTCTACGAGGGTACGTAGACAACACTCTCCCCTCTCGTTGCTATGCATCACCATGATCTTGCGTGTGCGTAGGAAATTTTTTGAAATTACTACGTTCCCCAACAATAGGGTCCTTCCCATTTGGGGAGGAGTTTTCCTGCAAAGAATCTAAAATGAGAGTTGTACAAAAGAACATATTCTCCGACTTTGAACTCACGCTTTTGGATTCTTTCATCTTGCCATCTTTTAACTTTTTCTTTAAATAACTTGGCATTTTCATAAGCTTGAGTTCTCCATTCATCTAATGAGCTAATATCAAATAACCTCTTTTCACTGGCAAGTTTGAAATCATAGTTGAGTTCTTTAATTGCCCAATATGCTCTATGTTCTAATTCAAGAGGCAAATGACAACCTTTTCCATAAACCATTTTATAAGGAGACATACCCATAGGATTTTTATATGTTGTTCTATAAGCCCAAAGTGCATCGTCTCACTTCTTAGACTAATTCTTTCGGGACCTATTGACAGTCTTTTGCAAAATTAATTTTATTTCTCTATTGCTAAGTTCAACTTGACCACTAGACTGAGGATGATAGGGTGATGCAATTCTATGGTTAACATCATACTTGGCAAGCATTTTACGGAAAGCACCATGAATAAAGTGTGAACCACCACCAGTCATTAAATATCTAGGGACTCCAAACCTTGGGAAAATAACTTCCTTAAGCATTTGAATAGAGGTGTTGTGATCAGCACTACTGGTTGGAATAGCTTCTACCCACTTAGTAACATAATCAACATCAACCAAAATATGTGTATACCCATTAGAGGAAGGAAAAGGTCCCATGAAATCAAATCCCGAAACATCAAATGGTTCAACAGCAAGTGAATAATTCATAGGCATTTCTTGATGCTTACTGATATTACCTATTCTTTGACATTCATCACAAGATAAGACGAACTTACGAGCATCCTTGAAGAGAGTAGGCCAATAAAACCCAGATTCCAATACCTTGTGAGAAGTTCTGTCTCCCGCATGATGTCCTCCATAAGCTTCGGAGTGGCATTTTCGTAGGATTTGTCCCTGTTCATGCTCAGGTACACAATGTCTAATAATACCATCTACTCCTTCTTTATAAAGATGTGGGTCATCCCAAAAGTAATGTCTTAAATCATAGAAGAATTTTTTCTTTTGTTGATATGTAAAGCTAGGTGGTAAATATTTAGCAATAATGTAATTATCATAGTTAACATACCAAGGATTGTTATGGGAAACATTTATTGCAGCTACCTTCTCATCAAGAAAATTATCATCAATAGGTAGTGGGTCATCAAGAACATTTTCAAGCCTAGACAAGTTATCAGCTACGGGGTTCTCTGCTCCTTTTCTATTAGTGATATGTAAATCAAATTCTTGTAGCAAGAGAACCCATCGAATAAGTCTAGGTTTGGCATCTTTCTTTTCCATAAGATATTTCATAGCAGCATGATCGGT